>OY998184.1:73563492-76063492 GCA_963921935.1 Galeruca laticollis
GCTGGCCTTTTTTATAGCATCCCTTGTAATAGTTTCTTCCCATTCAAGTACTACCTGGCATTTTACTTTTCCAGCCAACCTATCTCATATGCGAGAAAAGTATTGGTTTAGCCCAAAAAAAGTTGGAATTTTGAAAAAAAAATTGGAGTTATTTTTACGTTTTTCATCAAGAACAACACGAAAAAATGGTTTTTACAAAAAAATCCTGTGTGTATGTCATTGTTACCTGCCTTGTTAGCACCATACAGCATCCGGAGTGCAACAAGCCACCAATTTTATGATTGTATATTGTTCAGGACATCTCACAGATGAACCCTATTGATTATCAGCTCACCAGAGCCAGTACAACGGGTGCTATGGTACTTGAAGTACGACATTTTTGTCATTTTTTGAGAAATTTCAGTTTGTTAGCCCTGGAGTGCAACAAGTCACCACTTTTATGATTGAATACTATTCAGGATATCCCACAGATGAACCCTATTGATTTTCAGCGCACCAGAGCCAGTACAACAACGACATTTTTGTTATTTTTGGAGAAATTTCAGTTTGTTAGCACGATACAGCCTCCGGAGTATATATAAGTGACCAATGTTATGATTGGATATTATTCAAGGCATCTCAAAGATGAACCCTATTGATATTGAGCTCACTATAGCCAGTACAACGGGTTCTATGGTACTTGAAGTACCAAATTTTTGTCATTTTTGGAGAATTCTCAGTTTGTTAACACAATACAGCCTCCAGAGTGTATACAAGTGACCAATTTTATGATCGAATATTGTTCAAAGCATCTTATAGATGAACCTTACTGATTTTTAGCTCATCAGAGTCAGTACAATGCGTGCTATGGTAGCTGAGGTGCCACATTTTTGGTCCTTTTTGGAAAAATTGCGTGTTAGCACGATACAGCCTCCGGAGTGTATACAAGTGACTAATTTTATAATTGGATATTTTTCAAGGGGTCTCACAGATGTACCCTATTGATTTTCAGCTGACTAGAGCGAGTACAGCGGGTCCTATAAATCCAGATATACTACATTTTTGGTTATTTTGGAGAAATTTCAGTTTGGTAGCATTATACATCCCCTGAAGTGTATACAAGTGACAATTTTATGATAGAATATTGTTCAGGGCATCTCACAGATACGGAAAAGTTAGTTTTAACCTTTAAAACCGTTTATTTTTTAAGGTGTGAAAACGGAATTTGTAAGCACAATAGAGAGCGAGTTTTTTGACAAATCTAAAGCAAACTCGCTACAAAAATCGCTTGTGCCAAAATCTTGGACGAGTTCGTTAAAGGGCCAAATCGCTCCAGTATAAACAAAATGGCAGCATGTCAAAGTTGAAAAAATCATATTTGATTTGTCGCAAAAAAATTACTTAGATTTTGTATAGACCGTAACACATTCTACACTTTTTTTTAAAACGTACATGAAAACATTTTGTTTAGAAAATTCAAAAATTTGATGCAAAAATGTTACTTGAAATAAGCGTTTCCAATTGGACTCATGCCATTGGGGTGTTTATAACTAATTCCCTAAAACCAATTAGGGATATGGACTTTCCTGTAACGTTTTTACGTTCCGAGATTTATTTGGTCCTGTGATAGTTTATGCTGTTTCTGCAAAATGTGACTGCTTTGGCCTATAACAACAAAGTTTTATCGCAAGACTAGGGCTGACACTGGCAGTGGTGTAACTACGGGAGATGAGAGGGATGGAACCCCCCAGTACCTTAAAATTTAAAAAAAATCTATAGTGTAATTACAACAAACCTATTTGATTGAAATGTACTAAAAGCTAGGAACTAGGCTACAATTTTATAAGAAAAACAAAGCTAAAATACAGTTTTAGGGACTTATTTCCAGTACCCAGACAACTCGGTAGTTCATCCTCTCCAGAACTTCATCCTAGTTACGCCACTGGATACTGGTGTCTGTTTTATATTTTTTAAGATTCTGAAGATAGGGAACTTCATTTATAAAAATTGGTGGTAGGTACATGCGTAATTTGAAACCTACAATATCGATCTGGTGATGAAAATATCAAAAATTTTCTTGGTTCGTAACGATTTTTAATTTGTTCAGTTGATTTATTAATTTCCTTAACATATCCTAGTGATGCAGACTTGTTTTCACAAATTGTAGTAGACGCAGCGAATGCAATTAAAGTGAGCGATTCTAGAGGCAACGTTATGTATCCAATAAAAGCTGTCAATGTACTTAAGGCACATGGTAAAAGTGCGAGAGAAAGTTTCCTTGTTCCCGGCTACGCCTTAAATTGTACAGTTGCCAGTCAGGCAATGCCTAAGAAAATAGTGAATGCTAAGATTGCATGCTTAGACTTCTCCTTACAAAAGGCTAAAATGAAGATGGGTGTACAAGTAAGTATTATGTTAATAATTAAAGGGATGTGGAGAAGAAGGGTTTAAGTCACTTTTTCCAAATTATGAGTAAAGCAAAGAACAAAATTTCAAGTCATTGTTTTATATTGAAATAACAAGCAAGTTAATCATAAAAATGGTAGAAGTGGGGTTGAAATGATGTGTGACTGTTCTTTCTAATGACACATAGAACCTGACCCCTCTTCCCCAATGCCCTTTATATCTTTTGATACTAAGCTACAAGATGGCTTTCCTAACTTAGATTGGCCAGAAAGTGGACTTTGATCCTTCATTCCCATAACCCTTTTTATAAATACTATTTCAAATAATATTGGTATGACACTATACCGATAGGTTTTTCCAAAAGTCCCGGGAAGGAGCTATAAGTTTTAAATGAGTGAAAAAAAAATCTGAAAATTTGGGGAATATTAAATACCCATAAAATTCAGTTGGTTTCAAACTTTCATACACTGAAGAATATTTTTAGGGGGTGAAAACCTCAGAATTTTTAAATTGCAACCCCTGTCGAGTTTCACCTTATTTTAAAGGTAATGAAAAAAAACTTCACCAAAACCTGATATTTTAACACATTGATACAAAATGTAAAACTTGAATATTCTACCCATGTAGGTACTTTCTGAACGAAGTGACAAAAAATAAATACACTAGAACTACTGTGTTAAAACTTGACAGCTGTTAATTAGAACACATGTTTATGCTGACTAACTCTCATATTCAAAATTATTAATCACTACTATCTGCTCCTGGAGTAATAATAATGGGTGGGTAAAGAGAAGAATTTCAATATGCGTGTCTACCTCCCACATTTTATCTTCTGTCTGTGCACAATTTATGCATGCCTGCCAGTAAGCACTGTTAATGTTGTGTGGGTTGTTCCAATAACACTTCGACATCCTTTAATTTGAATGTTGTGTAATTATGTTCCCATATCAAATCAATGGCATTTAATTCGCAATGATATGGTGGAGTTTTCAATACAGTGATACCATTTTGACAAGCCATTTCGTTGACTGCATATCTAATGTAAGAACTCCTATGTTGTCACATAATATTAAGGAGCTGAATCCTTAGCATTGAGTCATCAAAAGTTATATTTTTGTTTTTCAACCAGTCTAACGATGTCTCTTTTTCGAGATGCTGAAGTAGGTATTTTTTCCATATGACAGCTGTAGTAAGGTGAATTGTCAATTAAAATTACCAATCCAGGTTCTACAATAGTTAGTATAGGGGCAAACCACTATTCATAAACGCTCGTTTTGTTTGAGGTAACCGCATTTAAATCACCTTCTTCAAAATCTGTATTACTTCCTATGTGCGTAATAATGAGACATCTTCCTGTTTTTAAGCTGGTTGAAAGTCCTTCATTAAAAGCCTGTCGTAAACTCTTTATATTTAAGTCTTGCCATACTTTTGATTTTCCCGTAACACTATCTCGCCTTTCTCAATTAGCAAACTTTTTTTTACATACCAAAAATTGATTTCATGCTGTATTCTCTGTAAGACCCTTATATTTTATTTAAATTATCATCTTTATATGCATTAATTTCTTGCTGAATAGCTTTCAACGTGGGTATTTCTTTTCTAAAATAATAATATTGGATTTTTCATCTAAATGTATCTTTTTAAATTGTTCAATACTATTTTTGTATATTCCTTTTGAATTGGGGTTTCAAGTTTTTTGTTTCCTTGAATTATTTGGAAAACTGTACATGCTGACACAACTACCCAACTGACGCTCATGAAAAATGCTGAATATATGTTATTATCAGGGTTGGCATATACAAAAACCCATTTCAAATACCCAGTAGGTTTTTGGCGCAAAATCCCACCATCAGTATTGACAAAAACCCAGTGGCTTTGTGTCAATAACTCATACAGAAATAATTAAACTTATCAAAATCAAATTTATTTGTCAACTATTACATATAAAAATAAAAATCAAAAAGAACTTTTATCAAGATAATTACTTAGGTACTAATGGTAACATAAAACTAAAAAAGGGAAACAGATAAATAAAATTAGTCTTTGGCATTTTCGTATTTGGAAAATTTGATTATCTTAACAAGTTTTTTCCACTTTTTCTGGGGCTAAGCGGTTCTTCAAATTTGACCACACATAACTAAAGGTACTAAATATCCTTTCCCGGGATGCCAAACTTGTTGGACAACTGCAGATCAGCAAAAAAATTTGCCATTTTAATTAACACCATAAAGGTTAGAAAAAATATATGTAATTATTATGTGTAAGTTGTGCTTAATGGAAGACAATTTGTTAAAATAAAAGATTTTTATCCAAAATTTTAAAGAAACTAGATGTATGATTTATGATACAACGGTATTTGACGGAAATATTTTATACTAAACTAATTGAAAATGAATTATTTCAAACAAATAACTTATATTTTTATCAATGCATGTTCATGATACAGTTTCTAGTTTTATTTAAACATACAAATATTTGACACTTTATGCACTGAACTGATGTAAGGGCAGAACATCCTGGTTTCTTACACCACTGCTGGTCATCTTTTGCATCTGCAAAGTGGCCAATGCTGTCTCTTCTGATTTCCGATTCAGGAACTGATTTCGTTGGTCCTTTCTTTTTTCTTGCTAAATACATTTTTTCAATGTAGCTACTAGAAGGTCTGCCGCGTTTCAGGGAATTATTTCGATTGCATAAAATTTCAGCCACTGATGGCTTGAAAGTAAGAAGATCCATTATTTCCTTTTTGGTATAATTATGTGCTTTACAATCCCGTTTATGAAGTAGCCAACTATTGACAACAGCCATGTCCATAAAATGAAAAAATAATCGCAAATAATATTACTTTTCCGCCAACCTATCTAATATGCGAGAAAAGTATTGGTTTACCCCAAAAAAAGTTGGAATTTTGAATTTTTTTTTCAGTTATTTTTACGTTTTCCATCAACAACAACACGAAAAAACGGTTTTTAGAAAAAAAATCCTGTGTGTATGTTGTCGTCGTCGTTGTCGTCGGCCACTTTTACTTACATGTCTTGTTAGCACGATACAGCCTACGGAGTGCAATAAGTCACCAATTTTATGGTGGAATATTGTTAAGGACATGTCACAGATGAATCCTATTGATTTTCAGCTCACCAGAGCCAGTACAACGGGTGCTATGGTACTTGAAGTACGACATTTTGTCGTTTTTCGAGAAATTTCAGTTTGTTAGCACGATACAACCGCCTGAGTTCAACAAGTCACCAATTTTATGATTGAATATTATTCAGGACATCTCACAGATGAACCCTATTGATTTTCAACTAACCAGAGTCAGTACAACAGGTGCAATAGTACTTTAAGTACAATGTTTTTGTCATTTTTTGAGATATTTCAGTTGGTTAGCACGATACACCCTCTGGAGCATATACATGTGACCAATTTTATGATTGGATATCATTCAGAGCATCTCAAAGATTAACCCTATTGATATTTAGCTCACTAACGCCAGTACAACGGGTGCTATGGTACTTGAAGTACCAAATTTTTGTCATTTTTGGAGAATTTTCATTTTGTTAGCATGATACTGCCTCCGGATAGCATACGATTGATTAATTTTATGATTGAATATTATTCAAGGTGTCTCACAGGTGTACCTTATTGATTTTCAGTTGACTAGAGCGAGTACAGCGAGTGCCATCAATCCAGATATACTAATTTTTGGTTTTGGAGAAATTTCGGTTTGTTAGCACGATACATCCCCCGAAGTGTATGCAAGTAACAATTTTATGATTGAATATTGTTCAGGGCCACAGATGCGGAAAAGTTAGTTTTAATCCATAAAACCGTTTATTTTTTGGATCGATTGGATTCTACAGTAGGCCAGTAGACCATCTACTAAATCTACTCCTCCCATAAATGTATTGTATGTAGACACAATATGCGGACAGGTGACACAAGTTTTTCTTGGCCTATCAAATCTTTTTGCTTCCAATTATCAAAAAATACCAGAAATTTTTTATTGTGGGCAATTTTCAGGACTACATTGGAGCTGACACCGATGTCAGGAAAACTTGGGTTGTGTTCTGATTTTCCTGTATAGATTTCAAAATTGTGAATAAGACGATTGGCGTCACATAAAACATAAATTTTGTAACCCCATTTATGAGGCTTTAGGGTTATATTGTTGAAGATAAGATTTTGCCTTGAAGGGCATAATTTGTTCATCAACACATAAAAATTGTTGCATGGGTATAGCTCTGAAATTTTTCAATAGGGATTCCATCAAAGGCCTTATTTTGAAAAGACGGTGTATGTAAATTCATTTTTATCTGTTGAAACCTATTCCTGCTCATATACTTGAGCTACCCTGGTTGCTTGTGCCCAGTACATATGAGTTCGTGGTAAAAGAAATATAGACATATATAAACATACCTATGCCTATGAACTGCTCCATTTCTGTTATAGTGATAGATAGTGGTTTTTCTGAATTTTTTTGTATTGCTTATAAGTTAGATTGATTTACAAGATTTTGTATTATATCACTATCAAACACTTCTTCAAAATATGTAATTGGTGTGTCAACAGCTCTATCATCTCCAGTCAATTAGTCCAACCAAACAGGTATATCCTTAGGACTATCTTCCTTTTTTATTCCCCTCCAGTCATGGCCTTTTTTCTTCTGTTTTTTTCTTTGCGTCTCCTTCTAAATTCTGTTCAACCTCATCCTCACTTTCTGCACTCTGATTGCTGGATAAAACAGATTCTGGATAAAAATCGGAATCATCGCCATCACTGTTCAGGCAACTGTCATCGCTGTCACCTGGGGGAACAAGAGTTTTAGTTTTCCTCCTATTTTTACTCATCTGTAAATAATGTATAACTCATTACATTACCTACGATTGTTACAAATTTGAGAGAAAAGCATAGAACCGTTATGATCAATTGTATCATATTTGAAATAGGTGGGAAATCAGCAAAACTCCCTTTATGAACCGTTGTCTCAAATATGATATTAACTGAACAATAGCTAAAACGTGTAAACAAATTGATGTTTTGTCACTAAAATAGGTTCTATTCAAACTAAATACATCCAAAAAAAGTCTGCTAATATTTGTTACAACAAAACTTACCATTTTCTGTGTAATTTTACAAAATATCACTACTGAAAGTCACTCTATATGTTATGGTCTAGCTCTGTCACATAAAATGTGGTTTTGGGGATATGTGTACTAGATCTGTGGGACGGGTTGCGTTCAGATAATTCGGTAAATATCAGTACAATTTTCTAAAACAGTCTCCCAACAGAAATACTATGATTTTTAGGAAATAGCTATTTATTAAGAGGTACGTATCAATTATGATACTGTGGTATATAAGAGGTTAATGAAGGATTTCTCTTTTGGGAACTAAGTTTTGCTCCCATAATAAGCCACGATTTATGTGCCTTATTCCCTTTATAACTGATTATGAAAACATAGAACCTGGGTAATGATTTGAATCACTGATTCTAAACAATAAATATCCTTGTAAATAGTCCTCACAGAATTCAGCCAACCATTTTTCTGCAATTTCTTCATACTCGTTAGACAGTAGTGTTTCTAGAAACTTTGGGTCAGTTAAAAAACTAACAAAGTGTAATGGCTGCATCACCTCCTTAAATTTCTTTTCAATTTCTTATTTAAAGGAATGAATACACAATTTTGAGGTAGGTTCTGTTCCGAGTTTCAGGTTAAGTGAAATGTGAAAGATCAAAAAACAAAAACCCAACGAAAACACAAAAGCCCAATAAATTTTTTCAAAAACCCGGGTTATTACGTTTTATCTCTATTTCCAGCAAGGCCAAAGGCTACATTGTTGCCATATATAATGCAATTAGAATAATGATCTAAGAAAGTAACGTCACTCATCACGTTTAAAAACTTATTGTAAATATCATAATAAACATGTTGCTTTCTCATTTGGTAGTATAACTTAATAAATAATTAAGATTTTTGGTTTTGGGGATGTTTCTTTTTTCATTATCTTTAGTATAAGGTTAACATCAATAGAGGTTGCAATTTAAAAATTTTGGGTTTATTACCCTAGTGTATAAAATTTTCCAAATTTTCAGATTTTTTTTTGCCCATTTGAAACTTATGGTTCTGTCTTGGAATTGTTGATGAACCCTGTATATTTTGTAAATAGTAATGGATTAGTTGTATTAACTGCTTCTTTTAAAGGTTTTGATCACTGATCCCAATCAACTTGAAGCTATACGTAATAGGGAACTTGATATAACCAAAGAACGTATTCAGAAAATCCTTTCAACTGGAGTTAATGTTATACTTGCATCTGGTGGAATAGATGATTTATGCTTGAAATACTTTGTTGAAAATGGAGCTATGGGTGTGAGACGAGTTAAAAAAGCGGATTTGAAAAGAATTGCCAAAGCTACTGGTGCAGCTTTTGTTACATCTCTTAGTAACATGGAAGGAGAGGAGAGTTTCGATTCTAGTATGGTGGGAGAAGCTGCGGAAGTTGTACAAGAAAGAATCTCAGACGACGAATTGATTATTATTAAAGGGTAACTGTCTTATTTCTTAATTATAACATGTCCATAAATTATCCATATTTCTTTTTAATTCTAGTCCAAAAGCCCGAACTGCAGCCTCCATTATTCTTCGTGGTCCAAATGACTTTTATTGCGACGAAATGGAACGTTCTGTACACGATGCTTTATGCGTCGTGAAACGCGTGCTCGAATCTAAGAGTGTAGTGGTGGGTGGAGGTAGTGTAGAAGCCGCTCTATCTATATACTTGGAAAATTTCGCTACTACCTTAAGTTCCAGAGAACAGTTAGCCATCGCTGAATTCGCGAGAAGTTTATTGGTTATTCCTAAAACTTTAGCTGTTAATGCGGCGCAGGACGCTACCGATCTAGTTGCTAAATTGAGGGCTTACCAGAATTCCAGTCAGACAAAGAAAGATCATGCGCATTTGAAGTATGTCGGACTAGATCTGATTGAAGGTAATATTTTTGAACGATGAAATAAAACAATATAGTTTGTTTAAATCTTCATTTATTTGAACTAATGTTCAATTTAAACTTGTTGACGCGTTTCACTAACACAGTAGCTTTGTCAAAACGAATGAAGGTAAAATATAAAAATGTCTTAATATATACAGTGCTGAATCTATTTACTAAGGTTAACAATGGTATTGAAAGAAATTACCTGGAAATTCATTCACTACAAACATTCCTAAGCTATCTTCTAGGTAAAGAGGTTCAATAAAGGAGACTGATTGATATCTATTTGGTCGTTAAGGAGATTACCTGAATATTTATTTTTATTAATCTCTTGGGCCTCTAATAAATTTAAACTAAAGGATTTACCGACTACATGGAGAATTTCAAAATTTGGGTCGAAAATGTGTTGGTTTTCTAATAAATGATTTGAATAGTTAGAATCTAATTTTTTGTTGTCATAGCTACGTTTGTGTTCCGAAATTCTAGTTTTAAAATTTCTAAAAGTTCTACCGATATAAATTTTATCACAATTGTCATTACCACATTTTAATTTATAAACTCCTGATTTGTTTAATTTTGAAGATTTAGATTTATTATTTTTAATGAATTTGGATAAATTGTGATCAGTTTTAAAGGAAATATTCATGTCTAAAGTTTCTAAAAATGATTTAATTTTTAAGGATGGTGTTCCAAAGTATGTTAAGCTTTTAAATTGTTTATTATTTTTATCTGAAGGGAATACTTGTTCTAAAGTCTGTTTTTTTATCTTTTTATTTATGATATTGTCAATTAAATTTGGATCGTAATTATTATTAACTGCTATTTATTTTTGCTATAGAATTTAACAAATTTTGTTTATGACATAATTTTATCAGAATAGTTTTAATGATATTTTTAAAATTGTTTTACATTGTATCAACTTCGTTTAGATTTACCTTTGTCAAAGTGATTAGTATGTGGCAAATTTGATAGTGGAATGTTTCTCAAAATTTTCTTATCACCAAACTATTGAACAAAGAGAGTTGACGTGTCATAAAACTACAGTATTTATAACTAATATTGATGATGTTTTCATTTTATACTTTGTTTCCTAATGAGATGAAGTAATAAACCATTATTGAAAAGTAAAACCCACTAGTCTTTGACATATACCAATGATGTAGGAGTTAAATACAAATTCTCCGAATTTAGAACTGATTCTGGGTGTATAGGTTGAAGTATGGAATAAAAAAATTATTTTCAAGAGCAGCAGTAATAATAATTCTTTTGTATAATATGAATGTTATTTTGAATATTGTAAAGACATTAGAGTAAATATTTTTAATTTTTACCTCTGGTTCGATTTCAAGTAACCAGCAAACATTCTAGATTCTAGCTGGCTGCTTAGTTGTCAATTTTCTTGCATGTGGATAAGAATCTCTTATTGGCCAATATTTAGTCAAATTACATACACATTTTACTTTCAAGTAGAAAATAATGTCGATTCTTTAGCATCATGCGATATTTTTCATAAAAGATTATTTGAAAAATGAATCAGATGGTACTGCAGGATTTGAGGTGTTATTCGTCCTTAATTGATACAATATGCAGTTTTTATTTTCTGGCTTTATGTTCTAATTATCACATATTATTTTAGGTACTGTTAGAGATAACAGGAAAGCGGGCGTATTAGAACCTACCATGTCCAAAATAAAATCATTAAAATTCGCAACGGAGGCCGCGATTACTATATTAAGAATCGATGATATGATTAAATTGGATTCTGAACAAAAAGGTGGAAAGAACTACCAACAAGCTATGGACAGTGGAGAATTGTATGACTAAATACACGCATTTTAATGTATTACTAATTTATATAATAATTTTCAAAAGCTTATAATCATTCGTTCACATTATTCTCTTTTTTAATAAATCGTAATAACACTGAATTTTTTTGTTTTATTTCTAACATTTTTTTAGTGCTCCAAATACGATATTGATGATAAATAAGATCAAGGCTAGTAATTTATTTGCATTTTTCAAAAGTCTATGGGTTATACCATAACACCAAGGCACCTTTTGCCTTTAGTCTCTTGTTTATGGCAACAAACCTCAGATAGTGAGTATCTTTGTTCAATCTCAAGATCCTCAACAGTGTCAGAATGTTCTCAAATCAGGTGTTCAAGATTGGGAAATCTTGAGTTGTATGGGTTACGGTACTTTCTTAAAAACATGTAAAATATTTGTAGATATGAAATTCTTTTGCATCTTTTCACCATTGTTGTACATTCAAAGTGTAAATTCATTTTATTTCGTATCTTTGTTAAATATTTAGAATTTATCACTTTTCGCATTATTATTTGTAAAGTGGGATTGCTTAGACCAAACAAATATCACGTTCCACAATATTATATGTAAAGAAGTATTGTTTGGAGAAAACTAAATAGCACATTGTAAAATTCGTAAAAGGCTTATTCACATTGTATTTAAAATTCTATAGTTGAACAAGGCTGATTCTTTTAATAACGCATCGGGTCGGAAGGTCTGTGATAAACATTTGAATAACATTTTGAGTAAAAGGTTACAATAGGACTGCATCACATTTAACGTACAATAGTAATTGAAATATATATTGGAGGCGTCCATTGTTGATTCTTGTCAATGGTTCCGGCAATTCAAGTAATATTGACCAATAGGAAAGGTTCATTTCTTTTTAGTCACACCGACCTACGTGTAAACACACCCCTTTGCAAATTTCTATTTAACACGTCTTACAACGTGAAGAAATCAGTTCATCACCCAAATTCAATGAGTCGTCGTTACATTTAGAAGTAAGCTTCACTCTAATTCAAACAGAGATACTAAGTCTAACATATCGTTACTTAGTTCCCATTCGAGACAAGTCGAAACACATCGTTTCAAAGTATTTCAAGTTCAAGCATATCACTTTTTAATTAGTATTCCAGTCTAGTGTGTACTCAAAGCCGAACAGATTGTTCACAGTCAGTATTCAGCAAAAAAGTAGAGATATATACAGTCGCTACTATTGGTCACCTCGTCAAATCGAAACATAACGTTTGCGAATCATTAAATTCTTGTTTACAATCCGATCTGAAAACCATCGAAGTTCAATCACTCATAAATTTGTACCATTCATTGTAAATTTGTATATAATAAATTATTAATTTCGACATTAACGTCAGATTAAGATTATTAACGACGACCCATCGACGAAGTTCAATTAAATTATAAACAAAAACATTGGTCCTTCTAGCCAAATATAACAAGTATTGTTATATAACATTATAAAGTGCCAGTACCAAGAGAGCAGTTCCAAGGATTCATCACGGCAGTTACCAGGATTGTTTAGTCAACCCCATGTTATGTCATGTCAATACTTAAAATGTTCATTATAATATGCTTTTCTGTTACTTTGTGTTATTAATAAATATAGTAAAAGGTATCCAGTGCATAGTTACAGTCCATCTACACGAAAACATGGTTCTTTTCGCCGAATACATAAACAATTAAAGTTATAGTTTCTAAAAGCAAAGCTAATTTGCGAAGGAAATTTGGGAGACATTGGAAATGAAGCTGTAGTCCAGTCAATTATTGCCGTTGTGAATCGACATTTTTTGCGGCAGCTCAAGTAGGATAGTTGTACCGTCGAGTGATGCACCTGATAGAAAACACAACTGGTCGGCGAAGTATTATTATGCATGGTTTTTAATACATTTAAACATAAATTAGTCCTATGATCCAATGCTCATTGATTTTTATACATTTTATGATAATTGCACACTGTCCGGTACGGCGTATTGCTGGCGTTTGAAATTCATAAAAGCACAACAGATATAATATTTATTTGTTTATTGATTCGATCGATATTTAAATCGATAAGAAACGCAGGTATCCATTCAGCTATATTTGGCCTAGTCCACATTCAAATTATTAAAGCGAATACATAGGTAACAATTCCGTTATTTTTGGCCTAGTCCACACACAGGAAAATATAGAGTACATTGATTATTTACAGGGTGTCATTATTTTGTTTGAAATAATTACTTATAGCTATTCAGATACATATTTCGTAAAATCACGAATAAAACTCATTGTAAAAAATGCCTGAAACGGAGGATAATACTGAGGTAAAAGTTCTTATTAAAAAGCGAGGTACCCTCAAAACGAAATTAACAGTTTTTGAGAAATTTCTTACATCATTTGAGAATTTGCATTCAAATAGAGCGGCCAAGCCGTTGGAGCGTTACAAAATTTTAGAGCTTGATAATCGAATTAATGACATTAAAACTGTTAATTAATTGTTTTGAGGACGTCCAAAATGAGATAGACTGTCTTATCGATGAACCGGAAGCTCAGTTGATAGAGAGGGAAGATTTCACGAATAGGTATTTTACAGTTTTTTCACAAGCAAAAGCGTTTCAAGCAGAATACGATTCAGACATTGTAAGTGGCATCGAGCATGGTTCTGTCAAAAAGGGTTCCGTTGTTGGTCGTAGTTCAGGGGATTCAGTAGGGGTCAAGTTACCTGAGATTAAATTGCCAAAGTTTGACGGAACTTATGAGACGTGGATGGAGTTCAGAGACATGTTCGAATCATTAATTCATTCCAACGTTAATATTAATAAAATTCAGAAATTACATTATCTACGAGCGTCATTAATCGGATCTGCGCCTCTCGTTATCCAAGCATTGGACTTTACTGCCGATAGCTACGACATAGCTTGGAATACATTATGCGAAAGATATAATAATACAGAATCATTTAAAGGCCATATTTAATATGGAAAGCATTGTAGCGGCTACCGTGACTAAAATCCGACACATTTATGAAAACTTGTATAAACATTTAAATAGCCTTAAGCAACTATAGGTGAGCCAATTGAACATTGGGACACGTTACTCATTTATACTGTTTCGAGCAAACTAGATAAAAATACGGTCCAAGAGTGGGATAAATACAAATCAAATCATGACGCGATCAATTTAAATTACTTTAAAGAGTTTCTAAAAAAGCGAGCCAATCTATTAGAAACAATTGAGATTAATTCAGAGCAAAGCAAGCGAGTCAACGAAAGGTTCAATAATATTCGAGAAAATTCTATTAGTTCAGGTAATAGTTCAAGAAACAAAGCTCACAATTCTTCCCGCGGCTTATCCAGCGCGAACAAACAATATGATTCAAACAAAGTAAAAGTTGTGTGTTTCAATTGCAAAAGGGATCACAGTCTCTTTTATTGTTCACACTTCTTAAAATTAGGAACAAAGGATCGTGTCAGTAAAGTTAGGGAATTAAACCTTTGTCTGAACTGCCTAAAGCGAAGCCACCGTGCCAAGGACTACAATTAGTCCGGGTGATCAAAACATAATACAATCCTACATGACCATGGTAGAGAACAGGCGGGAACAGCATCGCATGTGTGTCAAGAAAGCGAAATAAGCGAGCATAATTAGAAACTAATATTGCAAGCGTTACTAATTGTGGCATAGCAACCACTCGGCAGACGATATTATCCACAGCTAAGGTAAAGGCATTTGGCAAAAACAATAACTTTTTGGTAGTCCGAGCACTGTTAGATTGCGGATCGCAATCTAGTTTTATTACTGCAAATTTATGCTAAAAATTAAACATAGAAAAAACAAACACGAATTTAGCTGTCTCTGGTATAAGCGAAAAAATTTCATACGTTAAACATAAATGCGATTTGAAAATTCAGTCAGTGAATAATGATCTTGCATTTAATATATCTTGTTTTGTCCTAGATAAAATAACTTCCGACTTACCTGAAACATCCATTGATATGGAAAAATTACAGATTCCTGTAAACATTGAGCTAGCCGACTCAGATTTCTATTCTCCGTTACCTATCGATATATTACTAGGGCAGACATTTTTTGGCTACTTTTTAGCGTGGGTCAAATTAATATAGGGTTTCCTAGCCCTGTCTTACACAACACCCATCTTGGCTGGATAGTTGCGGGCGGGCTGCAGTTATCAAACAGTACGAAATCTCGTTGTAACTTTTCCAAAAACGTCGACATCCAGGAACAGCTTTCCAAGTTTTGGGAAGTTGAGGAGATTGAAGTAAAGAAATTACTCTCGATTGAAGAGCAAGCATGTGAGGACAGTTTCGTAAGGGACGTATATATATAAATGAAGATGGTAGATACGCGGCATCATTGCCTTTTAAAAAACCACCAAAGTTGCTAGGTAATTCGCGTGACTTAGCGTGTAAACGTTTTTGTCATTAGAACGCAAGCTCGTGGCTAATGATAAGTTAAGAAAGTTATACACAGATTTTCTGGAAGTTTATGAGCAGCTAGGATATATGTCTCAAGTAAAATCCGAACACAACAGCAACAGCGGCTATTTTATGCCTCATCACGGTGTATTAAAGGAGTCAAACAATACTACTTATTTGCGTGTTGTCTTTAACGCGTCTAGTCCAAGTACTATAGGACTATCGTTGAACGACATTCAAATGTCTGGTCCAACAATCCAACAGGACTTGTTATCCATTATATTACGTTTTCGCACACGAAACATTGTCTTGTCGAGTGACATTAAAATGATGTACCGACAGGTATTTATCAATCCTGAATAGCGTCATTTACAAAAAATATTTTGGCGTTCCAATCCTGATGATGAAGTTAAAACGTTTCAGTTGAATACGATTACTAACGGAACCAATTTTTTCAGAGCTAACCGCGAAATGTTAGAAATGAGTTCTTTTTTAAAAAATCACAGTCAGAAGATCATCGACGAGGCTTCTCGTTCAGACATTGAGTGGCATTTCATTCCGGCAAATTCGCCACATTTTGGGGGTATTTGGGAAGCCGGGGTGAGATGTTTAAAATACCACCTAAAGCGTACAATAGGTGACCCCATAAGTTGTTTTTTTTTATGATTTTCAAGCGTTACTCGTTCGTATCCAGGCGGTGCTCAATTCTCGTCCTCTTACTCCTTTAACCGCTGATCCTGACGATTTGACCTGTCTCTCTCCCTCCCACTTTCTAATTGGAAGACCAATGGAAGCAATTCCCGAATTGCCAATCAGCAATATCAAGGAAAACCGACTGAGTCAATATCAGCTTTTACAAAAAATGTTCGAGCATTTCTGGTCTAGATGTAGCCGAGAATACGCCAACGAGCTACAACAGAGATGCAAATGGAAAAAGTCTTCTGGAAGCCTAGATATTGGACACTTATAGTCCTGATAAGAGATGATAACATGCCACCCACAAGATGGCATTTGGGACGGATCGTTAAACTAATACCAGGCAAGGACGGTGTTAATCGCGTTGCCTCAATGAAAACTGCGGATAGTGAATTTACCCGTGCAGTTACCAGACTTTGTCGTCTTCCCATTGAAAGCTAGCCTAGGACTTTCAAGGTCGGGGGCATGTTTAGTCAACCCCATGTTATGTCATGTCATTACTTAAAATGTTCATTATAATATGCTTTTCTGTTACTTTGTGTTATTAATAAATATAGTAAAAGGTATCCAGTGCATAGTTACAGTCCATCTACACGAAAACAAGGATAATCAAGGTAAGTTGGTCAGCTATCTATTTAAATGTGCCAATTATTATCCATCCTGTTTCCGTACTAGTATCGTATAAACATTGTTAAAATTTCTTACCTTATTTACGCATAATCCAAATTTAAAAAATGGCTGAACTTAACAAATTAAAATGACGACGAGGTTATATACAAACAACCATTGCGACATTAAAAAGAGACGTAAACCAAGCAATCGATGAACCCGCGAGCGCCAATAAATATTTGATTCAAGAGAGATTAAATACGCACTATCATAGCATTTGGAAAATTTGACCCAATTCAAGATAGCATTGAAAAGTTAGATGAAGAGGAGATTGATCAGTGCAACTTCTACCTCAACAGCTTTAATTGGAAAAGCACGTGCTTTAGATTTGCTCGATAAATTCCCAGTACCACCATGTGATGCAACCAGTAGATACCGTGAAAACGGCGAACAAAACACGTTTAAACGCTGATGAAAACACATAAAACGTTGTAAACGTACCAGTAATTTCTCACGTTATGCCAGATGAACCGATCCAATGGGAGCCTATAAAGAGTTACCTGCTAACATCAAATTAGCAGAGTCAGAGTTTCATCGACCTGCACCGGTCGACATCTTAGTAGGAGCAGGCACTACACTATCTGTAGAACAAATGAAAGTAGCGGAAACAAAATGTTATCGACCTGCACCGGTTGACATATCATCAGTAGGAACAGGTACTACACTGCCTGTAGAACAAGACATCGTAGTAGGAACAGGCACTACACTGCCTGTAGAACAAATCAAAGTAGCGGAACCAGAGTTTCATTAACCTGTATCGGTCGACATATTTGTAGGAACAGGCACGACTATGCCTGTAGAGTAGAGCAAATTAGCGGACCCAGATGTCCATCGACCTACACCGGTCGACAAATTATTAGAAGCGGAGGCTACTATGTGCAAAAAAGCAAATTAGCAGCTCCTGATAATCAAGAATTGAACAAATGTCACATGTCCCCTGTAAGAATTTCTAATAATAAAATTCTTACAAAAGTATTTAAACCAACCCTGTACGCCAAAAATATTTGAGTCCGGTCACAAGTAGTAAGTCAAGCGTACTTTTTCCCGCGATTCTCAGTCGGTCTAGAGCTCATCAACGAAGGAGTATGTTGTGCAAGGTCTCCTCATTTCTTTCAGTGTCCCTTGGAAACATTAGTTTCAATAATTTCAATTTAAAAGTAAAGTGCATAATTTGTTAGTGATTGTCAACTTGTATTGTAAGTACTTTATTTTATTTTTTACTATCCAAAATATAGTAAGACTGCCGGCAAACCTTAATGGCGCCAATATAAATTGCAGCGGAGTTGCCGTTAATAGAAGTTATATTTTCGTTTTTAATAATTATTGCCACCTATTATCCTTCTATCGCAAGTGGCTTTGCTAAAGGAATTAATATAAAGTTTGTTCCAACCGAAGTAAATACCGTTTTATTACCGTACAATCTCAGTAACGCAGCTAATTTGATGTAAATTACACACACTTATTATATTCACTAATCAGCAGGTCAACTGGGTTTGTATCGTAATTGTACGGTTTTTGTGTTGGTTGGAACAGACCTAATTACTGTCTACATAACATTACCATTTAATTTGTTGGGTAACGGGGGGAAAGAACTTAAGTGAAATATTATACAGAACTTTAATAAATAATATCCTCTAGTGTGTCCTACTTTCCATCTGTTCGGGTGTATGGTTTCTACTCGAATTTCTGATATCCGTCTGTAAGCGTAGCTGACATGGGTAACTAGGTCTTGAACCTCAATTCAAGTGATCCTTCGTGTCACTCGAAGATTCTAAAATGTTGAGGATAGCAGATAATCTTTTGCAGCATCATACAAATTCTCCTCCCAATCATTCATTCTTTAACATCCCCTATTGTGGACACTACGTTGATATCAGATGGTTATTATTTATCTAATCACGCAATCAGTAAGGAAACGAGTCCAACTATCCAAGTAACAAAATATCGTTACGTCTAGCTTTCTCTATACCGTCTAAGTTTTTTGTATGCGTGGTATGTTCGTCCAAAAGTAAGAGGACAGGGTTTTCTTTGGAGGGTTTGGAAAACTCAATAAATTGATTAAACCAATTTGAAAAAATTTCTTTTTGCATCCATCCTGATGAATGATAAAAAGCTTTACTTCAAGGAGGAGCATCATCTAGCAGCTCCGGCTTTGCTTTGGATCTGGGAAAAATGAACGTGGACCGCATAAACACGCCAGTAGCGCTCATGCATAAATTTCCACAGTGAAAAGAATGCCGCGTTCTGTTGAGGATATACACCCAACTTGCCCTTTCCCACGAAGTGATAAACATTTAGATTTTTTCTTTGGTACTGTAATTATACCCGTCTCATCGACGTTGTAAATCCGTTCGGGCGGAATTTTATATTTTTCAAGAACGTCGGAGACTAACAAGAAAAATTTTTGTACAGCAGGCCTATTGAAACCCATGGCTCTAGCAAGTGATGTTGGCTCAGGGGTGCGAAATTTAACGTTTGGATGTCTCCTTAGAAAACTGATGTATAACCAAGCTTTACCTGCCATTTTTTTGTCCCTGTTAAATTGATTAGCTAAGTCATTGCGTTGAGCTAACTGAAATGCCAAACTGCGAAAGTCATTCAAAGTAAAACCAAATAATCGCGATTCCATAGTCAAAATATGTTGCGCCAATTCCTCTTGCTCAGCAGAGAAAACCGGTCTGTGACGCCCTAGACCCTTCTTTGCTGCATCTAATCGTTCGAGGGACCCATTTTTTATCTTTTTTACTCGAGCTTCAATAGTTGTCCGAGGTACACCAAATTGTTTCGAAGCCTTAAGGTAACCCATTCTTCCTTCGAGAACCTCTTCCACCGCCTGGCGCATACTTTCCCATCTTGTAACAGGTATGTAAAAAAATAAAATTTAAAATCCTCTACAACATCTATGCCGTGTTTGGTTGTACAAAACGGGATGGTATCCAGTTTTACCCGACCACTTGGTATCCCATTTTGCCCGACAGCACGTTTCAAAATGTTTTGTTAAAATGTTTATGAAGAAAACTAGTTATCATATTCACAAATTCAACAAAATATATTTAAATATTTATAGAATCTTGAAAAATACTTATTTTGCTTGTTTAAACTAAAAAAATCCTAATTAACTGCTGATAAAACTAAATAGCATAACCACACTTTTTTAAACTGCCACTCACCACAGAACACGAATTAATCGCCTACTATATTTAAAGAAATTATTGACAGAATACCAAACGGCAATGTAAAAATAATAATGGGAGATGCAAATGCAAAAGTAGGAAATGAAGACATATTTAGAACTATAACGGGAGGCGAAAGCAAACATAATACGAGTAACGATAATGGTTTTAGATTAATCAATATGGCTATAGAAAAGCAAATGAAGATTATGAGTACACATTTTAAAAGGAAGAGTATACACAAAGGAACTTGGATAATTCCAGGCACTAACGAATCAAACCAAATTGATCACGTGCTAATAGGGGAAAAAAATGCCAAATCAATAAAAAATGTAAAATTATATAGGGGTGCCGATATAGACTCTGACCATTTTCTAGTAATGGCTAAATTTAAACTAACAGAAACAGATAAAAGAAAAATTAGAAAAAACAGAAGAACGGTGAAATATTACATGGAAGAATTGCCAAGTAGCCGGTAAATACAGATCTAAAATCGAGAAATACTTAGAACAAACTAGGGAAACAGAATTAGAACAGGGTGTAGAAAAGAAATTATCACGGATGGAAACAGCAATTTTGAAAGCGTCAGACGAAAGCCTCAACGCCATAAAGGCTACCAAAAGGAAGATCTTGCTTGACGACGAATGTATGGAAGAAATAAGTAAGAAAAGAAGTTTAAGGGAAAAATATCTACAGACCGGGAAAGAACAGTACAAACGGGAATACATTGAACAGACGAAAATTGCAAAAAAGATTTGCAGAACTAAGAAAAGAGAACACGATGAAAACAGAATAAAAATAATGGAAGAAAAATACTGGAGACAAGAAATTAGAAATATCTACAAGGATGTGAAAGAAATAAATAAAGGACACAGGCCAAAAACACCATACATCAAAGATGGAAACGGTAAACTGCTAGGAGCAAAAACTGAAATAATAAGAAGATGGAAAAGCCATTTTGAAGAGCTATTAAAAGTAAATGCAGAACTAGAAACAGAAGAAAGAGAAGACGTTCCATTGGGAGAAGAAAACCGTTCTGAAGATGAAGAACCTACACTAGCAGAAATAGAAAAAATTATCCACAATATGAAAAATAATAAAGCCCCAGGATCCAATAGTATTACAGCAGAAAACTTGAAATACGGAGGTATTGTATTAAAAAGAGAAATTACTAAGTTGATACAAGAGGTTTGGAGGACTGAACATATGCCAGAAGGGTGGAAAAAAGCAGTAATTCTACCGATATACAAGAAAGGTGACATTTCACATTGCAACAATTAGAGAGGTATAGCACTACTTGATTGCATGTACAAAGTACTAGCCACACTAATAAAAAGACGATTAGAAACTTATACAGAAAAGATAACCGGCGAGTACCAGTGTGGATTTCGTAAGGCTAGAGGAACAACAGACCAAATTTTCTTACTAAAACAAGTATTAACACACTGTTACGAATACGAGATTCCTACATATATGCTGTTTATCGACTTTAAGGCAGCCTATGACACGATAAACAGGACTAAGCTATTGAGAGTCTTAAGAAAATACAAAATTCCAGAGAAGTTATGCAAACTGGTGGAAATGACACTCAAGCAGACAAGAAATGTAGTAAGAGTAGAAGGGGAAGAATCAGAAGAATTTGATACAACCCAAGGACTGAGGCAAGGAGACCCCCTATCTACCATGCTATTCAACATAGCATTAGAAGATGTTATAAGGAAAAGCAAAATCAACCGTCGGGGTACATTACTGAACAAAAGCCACCAATGTTTGGCATATGCAGATGACGTGGTTTTATTATCAAGGAAAAAAAAAGAACTGATGAAAATAGCAAAAGATCTAGTGACAGCAGCACAAGAAGTAGGGTTGGAGATAAATGAAGCAAAAAGCCAGTACATGAAACTAAGAAATAAAACAGTAACGGAAGAGCCTGAGACATTACGGCTAGAGCTACAGAACGATAAAATAATACAAATAAAGGAAACCAAGAACTATATGTATCTAGGTGTCCTAATAAATGATAAATGTGAGGAAGAAGCAGAAATCGATCTTAGACTGGCCAAGGGCAATAGATGTGCTGGAGGATTACTCAAAATCTTGAGATCAAAACAAGTCACACGAGCAACAAAGAAAAGAATTTATAAAACAATATTAAGACCGACAGTGCTATACGGATGTGAAACATGGGTTATGAATAAGAAGCAGAAATCCAAACTCGAAATCTGGGAGAGGAAGATATTAAGGAAAATTTATGGCGGAAAAAAAACTGAAGAAGGATGGGAGAGGCGCATAAATAAGGAGTTGTATGATCTATACAATTACTCAACAATAATTGAAGTAATCCAATCAAAAAGACTGCAGTGGTTAGGTCACTTAGAACGGATGGAACAGTAAGAGATGTAAAAGAAGTAGCATGGAAAAGACCAGAGGGAAAGAAGAAGAGAGGTAGGCCCAGAAGAAAGTGGAAAGAAGCCGTAATGCAGGACGTCGCGGAAAAGGGAATACGGAACTGGAAAAGCGTAGCAAGCGATAGATACAGATGGAAAATTCTTACACGGCTATAGGCCCTAGGGCCTGTCTTATGCCTATATATATATATATATATATATATATATATATATATATATATAAATTTTTTTTCCATTTTTCGTGGGCATCAGGTTAATAGTAAACACAGTATCAGTTTATGTTTTAATTTGACGTTTCGCTCCCTCAATTTGGAGCATTTTCAAAAACTTCACATATCGATGTTTTACAATAAAATGAACAAGTTTAAACGATTAAAATTGAATGTAGACATACAGGTGATAAAAACTGGTAGTCAATAAAATAATTTCATAAACAAATAAAATCGAAAGTACATGCTTCAGAAACAATTCATTTACAGTATACAAGGGACAGTTAAATAGTTGATGTTATTATTATAATAAATTATAATATATCTGGCTTAGATTTTTGATATCTTGTTTATCGTTTACTACATTGTTCTCTTTTTTTATATGTATCATTTCTTTTATTGTTAGTTTTTTGTAATTAGAGTCTTGGTTTATTATTTTAGTATTATTAAAGTCGAATTTATGTTTTTCATTGATTTTGAAATTAACACAACAAAATGGATTGAAAATCTATCAAATACAGATATACCCGCCGATATAGCAGATGTGTTAGCACTAGGTAAAAATTTTGCGATTCCTTACAACACCGAAAATGAGCTACCTTGCACAGAATATATTGCATGCATTGAAACCGCGATTACAAATCAACCTGAACACACACAAAATATTATCAGAGCCGAAGCTGTTAATGCTATCACTAACCACAAAACTAAACTCCGTCATTACAAAGGTAAAACCAACAATAAAATACAGAAAGATTTACAAAAAAAAATAAAAAAAACCAAACATTTTATTAAAAATAACCCTCAAATCACGGTACTACAACCTGACAAAAGTAATAAAACTGTCATAATGAACACTACAGATTATGACACAAAAATAAATGAAATATTAAATAATACAAATGTATATAAAAAAATAAAATCTGATCAAACAAAGTCGTTTCAAGAAAAAAATAATAAATTTGTTAAAAAACTTTTGGATAATCATTCAATTGGTGCAACGGAAGCTAAGCAATTACAAACACATAACGCCATACCACCAAGAATTTACGGTTTACCTAAATTACATAAACCTAACATACCATTACGGCCAATAGTTTCTTACGTGCAATCCCCCTTTTACAAACTGTCTAAATATTTGTCAAACTGTCTCACACAAATAATCAACAAGAATGAATTCTACGTAAAAGATTCGTTTACACTTAAACATTTTTTAGACACTGTTGAAATACCAAACAATTATAGCATTATTTCTCTAGACGTAGTCTCAATGTATACCAACATTCCTAACGAACTAATAACCCATATATTAAAACATAAATGGAGATTATTAAAAGAACACACAACTCTCACATATGAAGAATTCATAGAAGGAATAATGCTAATCCAAAACAATAATTTTTTTCAATATAAAAAAGATTTTTTTATACAACTCAACGGGTGCACTATGGGTTCACCAATTTCATCAACCCTCGCACAAATTGTAATGGAATATCTAGAAGAAAATGTCCTAAACCAAATAAGTTGCAATATATTATTTTTTAAAAGATACGTTGATGATTGCTTAGCTGCCGTTCCATCCGATGAAATAAATCATATATTGGCTGCTTTCAATGGTTTTAATCCTAAAAGCTTCAATTCACAATAGAAACAGAACAAAACAATACCATAAATTTTCTGGACATGACACTTATTAAGACTGGAGATAATAAAATTACAACAAAACATTTTTTTAAAGAAACATCATCCGGTCGCTACTTGAATTACCACTCCCACCATCCTAATTCCCAAAAAAACAGCGTAATCATAGGATTAGTAGATAGAGCAATCACACTTACATCACCTGAATATCGTCCAGAGATTCTATATCAAACCAAAACTATATTACAAAACAATCACTATCCACCCAAACATATTGACAGAATTATTAAACAACGTACACATAAATATTACAATAATCAATCCCATTCAACACAAACCAATACACTACCCCCTCATACATACATCGCAATGCCATATACAAATCAACTATCGGAAAAACTAAATTATATATTATCTAAACACAACATAAAAGTTTGTCATAGGGCACAAAACAATCTATCACCATTGTTCTCAAAATTAAAAAGTCAAATAAATACGTCAAAAAAATCTAACGTCATATACTCAATACCATGTTTAGACTGTCCTAAAAAATATATAGGTATGACAACCCAACACCTTGAAAATAGACTCAATGGCCATAAATATACAAAAAACGCCTCCACTGCACTTCATAAACATGAGAAAAATGAAAAACATAAATTCGACTTTAATAATACTAAAATAATAAACCAAGACTCTAATTACAAAAAACTAACAATAAAAGAAATGATACATATAAAAAAAGAGAACAATGTAGTAAACGATAAACAAGATATCAAAAATCTAAGCCAGATATATTATAATTTATTATAATAATAACATCAACTATTTAACTGTCTCTTGTATACTGTAAATGAATTGTTTCTGAAGCATGTACTTTCGATTTTATTTGTTTATGAAATTATTTTATTGACTACCAGTTTTTATCACCTGTATGTCTACATTCAATTTTAATCGTTTAAACTTGTTCATTTTATTGTAAAACATCGATATGTGAAGTTTTTGAAAATGCTCCAAATTGAGGGAGCGAAACGTCAAATTAAAACATAAACTGATACTGTGTTTACTATTAACCTGATGCCCACGAAAAATGGAGAAAAAAAATTTATATATAAAGGTTAAAGAAAATCAAATAATTTATATATATATATATATATATATATATATATATATATATATATATATATATATATATACAAACATTATTTTTACCGAATTACACCCCAGGTTGCCAGATGGCGTTGCTTGTTTTTAAATATTGGCTGGTTTCTCGTTTTATCCGACTATCCTGTTTTGTCCAACTCTCCCCTTATAGATTCATCACCGAACATTCGTTTTTTCTTTGCAATTATTTTTTGTTTAAATTTTAACTCAATTGTGTAACAGCTTCTGCAATGCTTTTTTCAAACCATCTATGACGTACATCATTTTTTATGGTGTAATATCTATAAGTGCTGCTGCACTTTTCATTAGACTCACTTCCTAAAAAATGACCAATCACAACACATCTTTCAGCAACTACAATCACGTTTTATTTTTATTTTTAAATATAAAAACGAAGGTGACGCAAATTCTAAAAGTAATTATTTTTTTACGATTTATTACAAATCAAGTTTACAAAATTGGCAGGATTGATTGAAGCAATATGACAACACACCAAATTTTGTCAGTTTGATTTACAAATGATATTTTTAAATGTCATTTTATATTTATTCATTTCTTATACATTATGCGTATTTTGCATGTCATCGATACATTCCATTGAACCGTATCATTTAAAATTAGTGGAAGAATACGTTTACGCCCCATTCCACCAATGCAATTACACTTTAAAAAATCCAAAAATAGTGATCAATCCCTACAAAAAAGAAATAGAAAATTTGGTGCAACCCAAACCTTTCGCATCGTTTTGTTTGAAGTGTGCAGCCTGTATATCTGTTGCAACCGAGGTATATTTTTCAATAATAATAAGGTTCTAAAATAACAAATAAACTCATTTTCTACTAATTATGAATGCAAAAGGAAAACTACACTTTTTGAATAAATCGATAGAGCTCTTGGACTCTGCCGCAGTGACGTAACTAGGATGAAGTTTGTGGGAGGGGGAGGTACTACCGGGGGATCTGGATACGGAATTTTTTTAAATTTTAAGCCACTAAAACTGCATTTTAGCTTTGTTTTTCTTGTAAAAGTATAGCTTATCCTCCAGCTTTTAGTACATTTCAATGAAGTAGGCTTCCTGTGATTTTGTTTTTATTTTTAACGTTCGGGGGGGGGGGGGGGTCTATTCCCCTCATCCCCCGCAGTTACGCCACTGCGCTACCGAGAGATTTATAATAAACAGGGCTGCTCCTTAGTGGCTCCGGGAAAACAGTAGGTAATAAGAAGCCTATATATTAAACACATGATGTGGCTAAATAACCTTAGTAGTTGATGCCGATGAATAAAATTATTCACTATTCAGGCCACTACAGCTAAAACTACCCCTTTAAAAAATTAATATTCTATTTTTGTAAATACTTAACAATTTTGGATGACGTTCTTGTATATACAGGGTGTCCCGGGACTAATGGGAAAAAAGTCAGGAGCGTATAATATGAGCCAAAATAATGTTAGTACTTCATATAAACTTTTTCTATGCAGGCCCTCGTTTTCGAGTTATGGGCCTCCAAAGTTTGAATTTTGAATTTGGTTTTAATTTTTATTTTTTGTACTAGTTGTTTGATCTTCATAAAATTTACGGCAAAGCTATAATGTACGTGTATGCTTATTTTGGAAAGGTAAATAGATTTACAGTTGTGCCTTGAAGCCAGGGACGGACTACCCGCAATGGTTAGTGATCCAAAAAATTTGCAGGGATGGCACACCCTGTATTAAATTATCGAAATTGACTTCCCCACACATTAAGCTAACGAAAAGGTACTCTTGTTGTAACTCGATAAAATAAGCCGTTTGGCTAATATTTACAGTTTTATTAATGCACTACGTACCAATTTACGTAACTAACTTATTATTACGATGTCCAAGATTTACACCTACAGTACTACAACAAAATAATTTAACGATAGCAGAAGATAAAAAACATTAACGACTTATTAATTCGAAAGTTGGTAGAAACTTTTTAAAAGTGTTTTTACCGTTTATGAAGTAACCATAGGATTATTTGTCAAACGTTGTGTAGAATAGTTCGTAGTCAATAATTCATAAGTCCTTAATTTAACAGTTACTATGGCAGAATTCACTTTTATTCAGTGCGCAGATATGCATTTAATGTATGGACTGGCTTCTCGAAACTGTTTAGAGGCCAGAAGGCTTTATGCAGAGCATTTTGCAAACAGAGCATTGCCAGATAGACGAATGTTTGAGCGTATTGATCTCAGCTTACGAGAAACAGGTATGAATAAGTAAATGTAACTTTCCATGTATACAAAACAAAATTTTATATTTTAGGAAGTTTTTTGCCAAAAAAAGTGGAGAAGGTCCAGTACGAAGCGTACAGCGTGGCAGTTGAACAAGACTTGTTAAATGCAGTTGATGATTAACCATCAACGAGTTTACGAAAATTATCAAGAGAACATAACGACTCGAAATCAGTTGTTCATCGCGTCCTAAAAGAACAGTTTTTCACATGAAAAAAGTACACAGTATATCAGTGGCTGATTATCCTGCACGACTTGAGTATAGCCAGTGGTTTCTGCGATAACAACAAGCAGACAATACATTTATTAGTAACGTTCTTTTTACGGACGAATCTGGTTTCACCAGAGATGGATTCATTAATTCTCACAATATGCATTTATGGAATGATGTGAATCCACATGGCATTATCCAAACTAGGAACCAGCATAGATTCGTGGTTAATGTTAGGGCAATCATTTGATAGGACCGTACTTTATTGACGGTACTTTGATAGGTCAGAGATATTTGGAGTTTTTGCAAAATGAGTTATGGAACCTGTTTAAAGATATGCTAATACAATCTGGAAGGAATTTATGGTTCATACATGATGGGGCCCTTCCTCATTTCAGTTTAGATGTACGCCAGCATTTACACACAAGGTTTCCTAATATATGGATTGGTCGTGGAGGCCCTTTTCAATGGCCACCGCGATCAGGAGACGTTAATCCTATACATTTCATTCTCTGGGGTTATCTCAAAAGTAAGGTATACGCAACACCTGTGCAAACAAGGCAAGATTTAATAGACAGAATTATGTTACACTGCAATGTTATTAGAAATAATATGGGATTGCTCTTTCAAGTGCAAAGAAACAGTCTTCGTAGACTTAGAATGTGCGTGGAAGTGGGAGGAGCTGATATTGAACATTTATTACAATAACGTTAGTTTTTGTTGTTGTTTAGGAATTAGTTTTTGTCAAATGTTTTTGAACTTGTCTTTTTAGAGGTTTTCTTAATGGCTTAATAATGTTGTGTTCGTAATTTTGATTAAACGCAACTAATTACGTTGTTTCCGTTCCTATTTAATTCCCATTAAATGAGTTCTTAATGTTTCTATCATCTGCTATCATCAAATTATTTTTTTGTAGTACTGTAGGCAAATCTTGGACATCGTATTAATAAGTTAGTTAGGTAAATTGGTAGTTAGTGCATTAATAAAACTGTAAATATTAGCCAAACGGCTTATTTTATCGAATTCCAACAAGAGTACCTTTTCGTTAGCGTAATGTGTGAGGAAGTCAATTTCGATATATACATACAGGGTGTGCCATCCCTGCAAAAGTTTTGGATCACTAGCCATTGCGGGTAGTCCGTCCCTGGCTTCAAGACACAACTGTAAATCTGTTTACCTTTCCAAAATAAACGTACACGTACATTATAGCTTTGCCGTAAATTTTATAAAGATCAAATAACTAGTACAAAAAATAAAAATTAAAACCCAATTCAAAATTAAAACTTTGGGGGCCTATAACTCGAAAACGAGGGCCTGCATAGAAAAAGTTTATATAAAGTAATAACATTATTTTGGCTCAGATTATACGCTCCTGACTTTTTTCCCATTAGTCCCGGGACACCCTGTAAAATATATACTTTTTTTACTTTGAAAACAAGACGAGATTATAATTACATAATTTTTGCGTACAAATTAATTATTAATATAATTGACTGCCCTAAACTATTAGAAAAACTCTGTTTTCGATTTCCACGATTAAAGTCTAGAAATCTAAATACCCTACCTTTTATTTAAGTACGCCATCACGCACTAACATCCTGAAGAATTCTCCACTTCACACCACATGCAGCATAGTTAATTCCATAAATTGTGATATAGACATATTCTTTTGCAGTATATCTTATATTAAGTCTCATTTCTTTACCAAGTAAAATGTATCATATTTTTGAAATTGTAAATTACTTAATTGAAATTTGTTAATGCCACTGTATTTCCCGGTTCTGTAGTTGGGTTTGCCCGTTGAGCAGTGTATCTATATAATATACAATTTTTTATAGACTTCTTATCTGATACTGAACGACAAAAAAACTCCAACATCATTGGCCTGCTGAATACCTATATTCAAAAATGAATTTATCAACTTTTGTAGATAATGAAAACTCTACAAGCAGTCATAATAGATGTATATGAAAATGAAAACTTGGATTTTAATGAAGAAGTAATAAATAAAATACATTTACTGTGTACTCAAGGTTTTAAAAAGTAAGTAAAACGATGAACGATCTAGGTACAGCAAATCAACCGAATTTGTTTTTAGTTTCGATTTAAGGAAATACAATGGAGATATTTTAATAACAAATAAAATATTTTGCACAGAACATGTTAGAAGCAATATGGATGGCAGTTGGAGTAAAAAGTAATAAAACTGATATTTTTTGTAATAGTTGTCTACAGATGTATATGTTACGGTTAATACAAGAAAATAGTTAATTCGCGAATTAACCGGCTAAAACACGAATTATCCAATACAGCCGGTTATTACGGAAGAAATAACAATAATTGAAAAATATTCGCAAATTATTCGGTTAAAACGCGATTTAGACAATATGATCGGTTATATCCGATAACACTTGGCTCTTTCGCGAATTAGCCGGGTAATAAGTTCAGTAAGCAATTATTAATGTCGCATTCATTCATTCATATACGTACGTATAGGTACTGAGCTGTGATTTTTATTACATAATACAGAATAATAAAATATGTTCTCTAAAATTATAATAATAAAAAAGAAATAGTTATATTCTCTATAAAAAAACAAAAGGCTAATAGGTTAAAGTTTAATACCTATGGATCAAAACTTATAGGTACCTACTTTTACTACATATTACTCATTGGAACAGGATAGGCTTGAATGGCACTTAGAATTACATAACAGATTTTTCGACTTACATCTACATTTTTTGGTGAAACATTTGCTTTTACAGTTACATTTTTTAAATCCCTGTCCTCCGGAAATTAACTGGTTTTTGGCAATTTCTCTTAATGATTTTTTTTCACTTGACACACACTCTAATGGAATTAACTTTCGTTTGCAAACAACAAATTCCTTTCTAGAGTATTTTTCACGAATAGTACCGTTTTCGTTACCTAATTCATAATATCCTTTGTCATTATCAGCGTGTACAATCGTCAGCAATGCATTATTGAAGTCACAACGTCCTCTATCTAAATCTGGAATAGGGACTCTTGCAGTATCTCCTACGCAACAAGATGGACATTTTTCTTTCGATATACGCTTCATTTTTTCAGATTGTTTCTCCAAACATTTTTTAGCTTGTGCTCTATTTTCCAAAATACTGAACTGCTTCACACAAATATGACACTTTTCACCTCCAGTTTGACAAAGACACTCATTTAACACATCAGTTATGTCGTTTCGTTCTTCTCTCACTTTATTATTATCTTCAATACAGTTAATATTTTGCATGTTGTTTTCGTGGACTTCGATTACTTGAAGGACTCTATTTTGGTGATTTTCAACTGTTTCTGCCGAATTTGGTACATCAATTATTTCAATCTGTATATTCTCATTTGGTATATCATAATATTCTGACTCTTCCTTTTCCTCTTCTACAATTTCATAATTTTTATCTTTTATTTGACCGCTAACTTGTATATCTGTATTTTTGTTAAATGTTTGATTAATTGTCTTATCAATGCCTATTTCTTCCATATGAGATATGTTTTCATTTAGATCTACGTCATTTTCATCCAGAGTATTTTCCGTGCTGGTATTTTTCACTATATCTAAGAGCTCTTCTTCGGTATTAATTCCCTCAATAAGCTCTTTGGGTAGTTTGGAATCTAATAAGGCAATCTTTAATTCCATACCAAACATTGCTCTGTATGGTGAACGCTTTATCCCGTCATGGTATGCACGATTTTTCATCACTTGAACAAATTTAAGACAATCCGACCAGTTATTTGTGTTATTATCTTTCAGCCATGTCGCTATAATTTTTTCTACGTCTTGATTGCATCTTTCTACACTTCCCTGTGATTGGCTATGGCGAGGTTTTCCGGTAACTAGTTTAAGTCCAGGCCACATACTTTTTAATTGCTCCAGTATACGGTTACAAAATTCACGTCCATTGTCAGAATGAAGAATCATTGGTGCACCGAATATACAAAATATATTAAGTATTGTTGTGGCCACTTCATCAGCTGTTTTGGATTTAAGGGGTCTCAATTGTACTTTGTTAAATGATCCTGATAGACTAGTATGAATTTATACTGCCCATCAGGATTTAATTGCATGTCAATGAGATCTACTTGACATCGGCTGTTCATTTCGGAAGGAATAATGGGTTTCACAACTAATCACCTTTTTCATAGATTTTTGTTTCAATAAGCATGAGGTGCATAAACTAAGGTAAATAGATATACTCTCCTGGGTAATATTTTTTCTTCAGCTCCTGAACCATTCTATTGCGACCACCATGTCCAATAGCCAAATGAGTTGCGTGGATAATATCAAAAAAATCCTCATTGGCTACATAATATTGAAAGTCTTGTTCATTTGGTTTTATAGGGGTAATTAATTTTTCAACGCCGCCTATGGAACACACACATCATAACGTTTTATACGGCGATATTGTTGGGAAGATTTGGAGGCGGTATTTTTTGCCTGTTTGACACATTCAATTGTATTCTTATATTCGTCACTATTTAAATATCCGGTATTTGCACTTTTGGTAACTGCAACTTTGAAAAACTCTTCATTGAAACGCGTTTTAAAATTGTTTACACTTTCAGTATTACCAGCCATGTTGACAAACGACAAAAAACTGAGACAATAAGCGTTCTATGCGGTTGCTTTTGGGTAATTCGCGTTTTAATCTGTTTGCGCTGGATAATAAGCGAAACAAGAGCGGAACTATGACATATTCGGGTTTTATCCTTGACATTCGTTTAATTCGCGTTTTAGCCGGTTAATTCGCGAATTAACTATTTTCTCGTATTAACCGTAACATATACAGTGAACCACATAATTTTTTTTAAATAAGATATTTTCAAAGATGCTGAAAATATCTATATTTTTTAATAACTTCTTTAGTATATGTTTCTTCAAAATTTTTACGAATAATCAAGTCTTTCAGCAAGTAAATTTTAATTACAAAACCGATTCAGACATAGTGACATCCAGTGGCATAACTAGGATGAAGCAAGGGGAGGGGGAGGGTATGAACTACCAGAACTGCAGCCGAGAAAAAGACCGAACATTGCGAATGATAAATAATTATCTTCGTAATGTTCCAGTCGGTTTTGAAAATTGATATTAGCAGTGTGTTATTATCAAAACAATACATATTATACAGGGTGTCCCACGACGTTTTGACAGTTGGATTTCTCGAAAACTGTTCATATGACAAGTATGAAATTTGGCAGATATCAACAGTCAAAACTGATGCTTATATTTATTATAAAATGATCTCCGTTGTTCCTGTTATTTCGGGTCACGTGACCCCAACATAGTTTTTTTAAATGGGACAACCGGTATAATAATACAATTTTGGATATATCATTCAAAAACAAATTCAACGATACCACAATTGTCATCATTGTATTGTGCAGTAATGATAATAAGAGCTATTCATTTTTTACTTTATCAAAGCAATATTTTGCACTCAAAAATTTAGGTGGCTATCAAACAAATAAACTATAGTAGCAACAACATAGAGGTTGTCATTAATTATTGTTAGGTGAAGTTTATTTAAGAACTGTCATTAATTATTGGTCATAATTAGGGGCAATTAAATGAACATCTGTGTAAATTATTTTATTAAAAAATGTAACATAGGAAATTAAAAAGTACAAGTGATTAAAAAATTAAAGAAAATGTTCAAATTGATGACCATGTACATTGACACAATGTTCAAACCTTGTTAAAAGATTTCTTTAAGTTCTGCTGTAATAATTTCGGGCGTTACGGGCGGCATGCCTGTTTTATTTTATCCTTTAAATAATTTAATCAATCGGGGGTGTGATATGAAGTCGACCTTTTAAGTAACTCCAGATAAAGAAATCTAAGGGTGTAATATCCGGAGAATGGTGTCGCCACATAATTGTACCATTTCGACCAATCAATTTTTCAGGAAATGTGTTATCAATATATTCTATAACTGACGAAAAAAAGTGAGGAGATGCTCCATCTTCCTGCCACCACATTGTCTGCCTTTCATGTAAAGGAATATCTTCAAGAGTATTTTGAAGAAAATCTAAATATCTTAGCCCCGTTTATGTTCCTTCATGAAAATGGGGACCGATCAACCGATCGTTAAATAAACCACACCAAGCATTGATTCCCCATATTGTTTGAAAATTGGTTTCGCTCATCCACTTTGGATTCTCTTGCGAAAATAATGACAATTATGACGATTAACAATACCATTGTTATGAAATCTACTTTCATCACTCCATAATATTTTTTCTAAAACAGAAGGGTCATCATTACTTTCAACTGACATTTCAGCAATAAAATTTATTCTCCTTTCAGAATCTGCAGGAACCAAACCTTGTGTTAAATGTATTTTATAACGATCTTATTTGTATTTTTTTTAATACTCCTTGTATATTGAACTTCTACTCATTTGTAATTCTTGTTCAAGAAATCGTATTGAGGTGTGTCGATTTACCTGAAGATAAGCCAAAATTTTTATCACATCGTCATCTGTTTGAGCGGTCTTTTGTCGAGGAACTTGATTTTTACCGCTTGGAAAAGCTTTCGTTCGAATAGACAAAAGTATTTTTGCTTGGAGTTATTCTACGAGGAAAACGATTTCTGTACAAATCTTGAGCATGAGTTTTGTTTTTTCCACATTCTCCATAAATAAGTAGCATGTCAACATATTTATAGCAAGTAAAAATTGAAGTAATTATTTACTTATTATTGCAGTGTCTTCACAAGATTATGACTAATAATTAATGACAGTTCTTGAATAAACTTCAACTAACAATAATTAATGACAACCTATGTTGTTGCTACTATAGTTATTTGTTTCATAGCCACCTAAATTATTGAGTGCAAAATATTGCTTTAATAAATTTAGTAAAAATGAATATCCCTTATTATCATTACTGCACAATACAATGATGACAATTGTGGTATCGTTGAATTTGTTTTTGAATGATATATCCAAAATTGTAATATTATACTGGTTGTCCCATTTAAAAAAATTATGTTGGGGTCACGTGACCCGAAATGACAGGAACAACGGAGATCATTTTATAATAAATATAAGCATCATGGTGGGCCCTCATGTGCGGACTATGAGCAGAGCGCACTGGTGTTCGATGATGTGGTTGGTTGAAATGATCACGTGATCTATCAAAAGTGCGCTGTCACTAATCTGCGCGGATTACGCCAACAGTCCGTTGAAAAGTAGAATTTGTCTCTAGTTTTCGGCGTACTACTGGCGTTTAATGACAGTAGTGAGCACGTGCTAGATAAAGACATTGTTGACCATGTTGAGGAATTTTGCTTTTCAGGTTATAATGTTTGCGGTTTGTTTGCAGTTTGATTTATTTTTTTCATAATATTGAAGCTTTGTTCTGCTGTAAATATTTCTATTACCCAAAATCCCTTTCTTCTACTAATTACTGCTATTTCATTTTGAAATTGATGAATTAAATGTAACTTTACTAGATTTTGCTTGATGGCAGGCCTTCGCCTCGAACATTTCGATAATTTGATTGCCAAATTAGGTAGGTATATATCGCTTTCCTTTTTATAAGTATTCAACTGAAGACACAATAAAAAATACAATATTAATTAACTTGCAATGAAGGCATTACCTACCCACTATTTGTAAACAAACTGTCTACGCAGAAACGGAATAAACAGAAATCGTCAGGATCCAGTACGCTGAAACGAGCGTATGCGCTGTCAAATTGAGTCCGCTCCAAATCCGCCCATGAGGACCCACCTTCAGTTTTGACTGTTTACATCTGCCAAATTTCATACTTGTCATATGAACAGTTTTCGAGAAATCGAACTGTCAAAACGTCGTGGGACACCCTGTATATGAAAAAATGCTAGGTTGTCACAAAAAGTAGATTCAGAAAAAAAGACGAACGAAAAATGATAAAATGTTCTCGTCGGTTTGAAAAATAGATATTAATATGGTGTTATAATCAAAATAAGGCATATTATAAGAAAAAATACTAGGTGGTCACAAAAATAGATTCCGAGAAAAAATATGGAACATTATGAACAGAAAATAATATAATATAATCATATACCCTTTTACCCTAAGGTGTCGGGTTTGCATTTAATTTTCGTATATAATTTTTTCCAGTCTTTCTTGTTTCTTGTTAATGCTTTTGCATCTTCTCAGAATTTACCTCTGTCTTTTAGTATATTACCCAATACTGTATTCCATGTTTGTCTTGGTCTTCCTTTTTATTTGTATTTTTGCCTCATATGTCCTTTTAACTTGTATATTGTCGTCTATTCTTTGAATATGTCCCCACCAACTGAGTAATCTTTGTTCTATAAATTTTAATACGGGTTGGACACCTAATTATTCTCTTATTTTGATGTTTCTAATTTTGTCTTTTCTTGTAACTCCAAATGTTCCTTCTTAGGTATTTCATTTTTGCTGCTTGTATTCTGCTTTTTTGCTTACTTGTAACGGTCCAAGACTCGCACCCATAAGTAAGAACTGGTCAATATATTGTGTTATACACTTTTACTTTTGTTTCTTAGGTGCTTTCTTTTCTGTTTATAAATTTTTGGTTCATGGCATAATATAGCTTAATTGTTTTCTAGATTCTTTCATTTATTTCCGCATCTTGTTTTTCTGTTTCGTCAAAAGTTACTCCTAAGTATTTGAATTCTTTTACTTGTTCAATTTGTACATTATCTATTTTAATTTCTGTGTTGATCTTCTGATTTCATATTACAAGTATTTTGGTTTTATTTTTGTTGATTTTCATGCCTTTTTCTTCCATAACAGCTTTCCATATATTCAGGTTTTCTTGTAATCGGTTTTCGTTTCCTGCAATTAACACATCATCTGCAAAAACTCCTTCGACTATCCCTACTCTTTCTAAATTTTTATAACCAATGAACATTTTCTTTACCTTCTGTTCGCTTTTTTGATGATGTCCATATGTATATTGAACAATGTTGGGCTCAGTCGTCCTCCTTGTCTTAATCCTATGTTGGTTCTAAATCCTTCTGATTTCATGTGGTTTTTTATGATAAAATTTATGTTTGTTTCATATATATCTTGAATAATTTCAATTATTTTTTTGTGTATTTCCTTTTCTTTCAGCCCCATCCATACTTTTTCTCTAGGTACAGTATCAAACGCTTTTTTGAGATCTATGAACGCTAGATATGTGTTTTTATTTTCTAGATGTCTCTTTTCTTCTAATTGTTTTCTTGTGAAGATGTGATCTTGCGTACTTTTTCCTGTGATCTGAATCCACTTTGTGCCGCTGGTTTTCTAGAGTTGGTTTAATTCTGTTGTTTATAAGCTGTTCGTATATCTTTATAATGGTGTTTAGTAAGGTTATTCCTCTATAGTTTTGACATTGTTTCTGGTGTCCTTTCTTGTGTATAGGGTACTAAACTGGGGAAGTTCCGACTCCAGAATTTGAATAGGTTAGGTGTTAGGTATTGGTATGAACATTAAAACTGTGAAACTTACATGAAAATGATTATTTTGGGAAATTCAAAATTTGGATTTGATGCAAAAATGTTACTGAAATAAGCCTGTCCAATTTGTCCTGTTCCCATGGGATTTTTTTTCTTTGTCTTGTTTTCATGATACCACCTTGTTAATTTCAATTTTGCAAACCGACGGAAAGGTTACGAAAATAACTATGTTCGCCATAATCTCCAGTTACCACCAGAGCAAGGTCCAGAATATTTATGGTGTAAATCTGTCTCAGGAGTGGGAAATGAACGCTAGTTTTGGACGCTGGAGTCGGGCGCTAACTTCACATAAATAATAATGAGTTTACTGTATATATGATCTATTTTAAAACTGTTTTAGGTTGCGTGAAATGTGTCATCTATACACTTCATATATGGATTTAAATAACAGTAGTTTTGATTTTATTGTTAATATAGAAGAGCTACCAAACAAACTATGTAGGTAGGTACATAAATTTATCAGTTTCAAATCTGTTGCTAATAAACTTAATATTATTAAGTATGTTCTGGAACCTAAGTTGGATATAACCCCAGGAAGTTTAATATCCAGAACCAACGTCTCAAATTTATTTGGTCTACCGCCCCCTTTAAGATGTAAACTATAGTAAAGAAAGTTGTAAATTAGAAACATTGAGGCTTCAAATTATTTATTGAACTCAGAACAGAAACGTAATACAATAAAAGTTAAAATTGGAAATCATAATGAGAAGGTTGAACCTGCGGTGTGTTGCTACCAATCCTCGGCTCTACTTTCGTCAGCAGTAATCTTAAATCAACGCGATTGACAATCGGTTTCTTTTTTTTTTTTGGTAATTGTGGTTACAACGGAATCCACGTCCCACTAGATACGATGCAGTAAAGGAACTTCTGAATTACATCCCTTATTTTAAGATAAGCAGTAGGGAACTCCTTTTGCTGACTGAATTATTGGCAGCAGCTTTTAAATTCAAATGCAGATATAATAGATTTTTTTTTATTAAATTCGGGTGATCACCTTGATGCTGAAGTTATTCAGTGCCCTCAAATGAACCTTTTTTTATTTACAATACAATCAGCAATCAGAAAAATTACATTTCTATAAGCTAATATTATGGTTGGGATTATGGCATGATGAGAATTTGTCCATTGACAACCCTCAGGTACTTCACATCAAGTCTATTGGCCAGTTTCTTTTGAGTCGTCTGTTGTCTTCTCTTGTCAGTAGGGGTTCTAAAGTTGGATTTTCGTGGTTTTCGATTTTAGCGTGGTGGTAGTTGCTTCTTTGTTGGATGAAATTTTTCACAAGTTTTATTTTGAGGTCGTTATGTATTGTTTCATTGGAGACAAACCATGGGACATCTAATATTGTTCTTCAAAATTTAGATTGGCATCTTTGGATTATAGTAGTATTGGATTTGCTCGCACAACCCCATAGCTCAATTCCATAGGACCAGATTGGTATGATTATTGTCTTATAGATAAGTATTTTGTTATCCACCGCTAGTTTGGATCTTCTACCTATTAACCAATTTATTTGTCTAGTTGTTAATTCTATATGTTTTCTTTTCTTGGTTATATGTTGTTTCCATGTTAATTTACTGTCCAAGGTCATTCCTAGGTATTTTGTTTCTTGTTTTTTAGTATTGGATTTGCTCGCACAACCCCATAGCTCAATTCCATAGGACCAGATTGGTATGATTATTGTCTTATAGATAAGTATTTTGTTATCCACCGCTAGTTTGGATCTTCTACCTATTAACCAATTTATTTGTCTAGTTGTTAAGTCTATATGTTTTCTTTTCTTGGTTATATGTTGTTTCCATGTTAATTTACTGTCCAAGGTCATTCCTAGGTATTTTGTTTCTTGTTTTTTGGGTATTAGGACATTGTTGATGTGAGTTTTGCGTAGTGTGAAGGTAATGTGGCTGGATTTATTTTCATTTATCTTTATTCTCCATTTTTCAAACCAATTTTGGAGGGTGTTAAGATGTTCTTGTAGGTTTATTACTGATCTTTCAGGGTTGTTGTTCACCGATAATATGGTTGTATCATCGGCAAATGTCCCAAGTGTAGTATGCCTGGAGGTTGGCAGGTCCGATGTAAATAGAACATACAGCAGTGGCCCAAGAACGCTACCCTGTGGAACTTCTGCTTTTATTGGTTGAACTTCTGGTCTTTCGTTTCCCATTTTTATTTCAAATTTTCGGTCACTGAGATAGGATTTAAGTAGGGTAAAGTAGGAGGGAAGGATTTGTTTGATTTTATAAAGTAGGCCTTTATGCCAGACGCGGTCAAAGGCTTGGCTGACGTCCAGGAATACCGCTGAGCAATAGCTTTTATTTTCGTAGGCTTTGTTGATGACATCTGTTATTCGATGTATCTGCTGGATTGTAGAGTGCCCCTGGCGAAATCCAAATTGAGGGTGTGGGATCCACTCTTCAGGTCTTATGTTGTTGTTAATTCTGTGTAATATGAGTTTTTCAAAGATTTTTGAAAGGACTGATATCAGGCTTATTGGTCGGTAGGAGTTTACATCTGTGGGTTCTTTTCCTGGTTTGATTACTGCAATTATTTGCGATGTTTTCAGTTTTTCTGGCCAGTGTTGCATTCTTAATGTTCCATTAAATATGTATGTTAATAACACCATTGCTTTTTGTGGAAGTTCTTTAAGCATTTTTGGTGTAATTTTGTCTGGTCCAGGTGCCTTTTTTAATCCCAAGAATTTGATGACTTCTTTTATCTCCCTCGGAGTGACAAGTGTTATTGGTTGACTTTCTTCAGTAGGCGTTTCTAGGTTTTGTTCTATTTCCTGGTCTAGTTCGTCGCTGTGAGGAGTAAAAGTATTACAGAAGTGTTGCGCAAAGAGATCTGCTTTCTCTTTTTCACTTTTTGCCCTGGATCCTATAGTTGGTGTTGTTTGTCTGATTGGTGGTACTTGCATTTTTGATTGGTTTCCATATTGATTGGTCGAATCGATTTAGGTTTTTTAGGTAGTCGGTAAATGATTCTTCTCTGTATTTTTTGAGCTTAGCTTTTAATTTGTTTGTTAGTTGGTTAAATCTGGTTTTGTTGGTCGGGTTGCGTGTACGGTGCCAAATAGATCTAGCTTTTCTTTTTTCTTTTAGAAGACGTTTGATTTCTAGTGGAATATTACCGACATGATTTTGTGGCTTTTGGGGTGGAGTGGATTGAAGAGCCGCTTCTTTTAGTAGTGTTATCATCATTTCAACTGTTGAATCTAGGTCTTCCGGAGTTCTCAATCGTATATTTAGGTTTATGTTGTTTGTCAATACATTTCTGTAGTTTTCCCAGTTTGTTTTATTGTTGTGTATTTTTTTTTCTTTTTGTTTTGTAATATGTGCTGAGCTGATGGTAGCAATAGCTGGAGAATGATCAGATGATAAGTCGTAACTAGGAATCATGTCTGTATAAGTTGTCGAGAGTCCATTTGTTACAAAAAAGTCTAGAAGGTCTGGTATTTTTGCGGGGTCTGTTGGCCAATATGTTGGAGTACCTGTTGAAATGAAGGAGTATTTGCAGTCATGGATCAGATTAGCAAGTTCTCTACCTTTAGTTGTGGTTAACCGTGATCCCCATAATGTGTTTTTGCTGTTGTAATCTCCACCCACTAAGAATTTTTGACCAAGAGTTCTGAAGTACAGTTCGAAGTCTTCTTTTTTGATATTATGTCTTGGTGGGCAGTAGGCTGCTGATACTGTTAGCTCGTATGGCAGTGTCCTAACTTTTATTGAAGTAGCTTGTAAGTAGTTTTCTTCATATTTTGGTAGTTGATAATGTACAATAGTTTGTTTTATGATGATAGCAGTTCCTCCATGTGCAGTACCATCTGGATGGTTTGTGTAGTATGTTTTGTAGTTTGGAATGTTGAAAATGAACCTGCGGCCATTACCGCTCCTCTGGATCGCTGCAGCACCCACCAGGAGGGTGTAGCAGCTTCTTTGGGAATCACTGGTCTAGATACTGACCTAATTGTTGCACACAACAGAATCAAACTATATCAGTGTAGTTTGCGAGGGGTAGATATAATGTTGATAAAGCCAAATTCAAAATTAGCACCTAAGCTTGATATAAATATTGTTATGGAAGAAATAAATACTAAAAATATTATTGATTCCTAAAAGCAAAATTAAAATGTATTAATAAATAAACACCTGCTGTCACTAAAGTTGAAGAATGAACTAAATATGAAACAGTTATTGTTGTAGGAAATCAAGATAAAGGAACTTGTACTCTTTTAGTTGATACCACTATCTATCTCAATTGCTTATAGTATTTGATACAGATGTTTTCCAAGTTCACTCGATATTTTTCACTATATATTAATGAAACATTATCTTCTTTATTTTTAGAAGTTCTGGTATATTTAGGGATTGCATTAATGTTGATGAAGAAAAATGCAATAATCTCACAAGTGAAATCGATTTATGTGATCAATGTAATTGTTTACAATAAAATATATTTTATATTACTGTGTACATGTCTAATGATTAATGGACTACCCAAAAAAGGGAAATATCGAGTAATTGAAACTACTTTACAGCCCATTTTCAAATACATCTAAGAAAATTTGCTTAGAGGTGAATAAATGAATGTATTAGATTTTGAATTACAATCTGCTAACGTCTCTACCTTTTCAAGCTTTATTTGACTGTGATTATAATTAAATATGAATTTAAAATATAAGTTTCATAACAAACCAAATAATGTAACATTGTTATAGTACTCACAAGACATTTTTAATACATATGCAGTTATACCTGTACCGCTTTACCTGTTTTGATACATTTTCTAAATACTAAAAATCTTCATACTTATCTTCGATAGAAAATTTATTTATTGTACAAACTGTATGTACCTAACAAAATTTTTTAAAAATATATAATGAATTATCCCAACTCAGATGGTTTTATTTCTTTGGTAGTTGCATTCTTCTGTGTTGTTTCTTGTAACAAGTTTTTACTAAACCACGACGGTCTAGGTTTTTTCATTTCAACTATTCTTTTTCCTTCGAAAAATTCCTGTGGTTTATTATCTTTTTCTCCATTATATAATACGACTATTTCCTTCTCTACTGGTTCCAGTTGTAACTCATTTTGAATTTGCTCTTGCATTTCCTTCGTTTCATTTATAACTTTCCTGTAGCAAGTTGCTGGAAATGAGAAAACTCAACGATTTAGAAAGCTCATAAAAGAAGTAGCAAGGAAAATAATAGTTCTGATTACAATATTTAATGCAATTTTATGCTTTGGACAACCAAATTCCGCATATAGAACTATAAGCCTGCTATCCATCCTGAGCAAAGTTCTGGAAAAACTACTCTTAACAAGGAGATATTGAGAATATGTTTATATTATTCTAACTATAGGCGATTTCCTCCCGCTTTCTTTGGTAGGGACTTTGGTTAACCAAATGGTAGGTCTTACGTCACCGGTATGACGTAAAGTACCAATTACAGGCGAAATTGTTTGGTTCTCAATTGGTACAGCTGATTGATGAAATTTACATTTACGTTTTGTATTGCGATCGGAAAAGTTGTTTATTGAGTTTTACTATATTTTCTTGGAGTTTTGAGTTAAATATATATAGCAAAAACCCAAAAAAAGCTTCTTGCCATTTATAATAAAATCAACAGATTCCATTATTACTAGACAAAAAAAAAAGAAAAAACAGACATTGGCGAAAAATGCAATTCGTTTCAACGACTTTGTTTACAAATAAAAAGCAAGACAAAAACTACTTTAGACAATGATAGAAAGCTACCAATTTCAGTAATCGTGCTGCAGATCTAGGTATGTGATTTGACAGACCAAAAAGGGTACCAAAGTTAGCTTGACGTCATCGTTTTTCGAAACGAAATCGATTGGTATGTATTTGACAGACCAAAGTGGGACAAAATCACTATATATAAATAAAATATAACAAAAAAATAAGAATTATACAGTACATCAAACAAAAAACTTCAAATCAAACCACTGCTTAGTTTAGTTTCTGACAGCATCATCCAACAAGTCCACGGGGTAGTAAATACATAAGCGTTTGAATAGAAAAGTTGATGTGTAACTGTTTTTTTGAAAGTAAGCCAGATCTTTGAGAAAGTCTAGTAACGAAAACTCCACTACAAAATAAAGAATACCACCACAGACCATATACCTTGTTTTATTTGTACAAAAGATGCTTCATGTTGAAGAAACAACACAAATTTATTCAGTTACAGCATGTGTTTTCCAGGATAGTAGATTGGAATCCATCCTTTATTTTCTCTACGTAGCAGACTTACAAACCAAAGAAAACATTAAGATGACCACATTTGGAGAGTAAAAACTCACAAAATGCAGAGGTAAGGCTCCAATAGTAACTCTTAATGGACAAATGCAGGTCAGATTGTGTAAAATATATAAAGCTGCAATTAGACATGGCACATTTTAATAAAAAGAAAACAACCACAAATAGGGCAGCAAAATCACATCTGGAAATAATAGAAAGGATTGAATCTAATGTTCTGTACATCATCACTAACTTATATCAAATAAACGGTTTTAAAGATTAAAACTAACTTTTCCGCATCTGTGAGATGCCCTGAACAATATTCTACCATAAAATTGTCACTTGTGTACACTTAGGGGGATGTATCGTGCTAACAAACCGAAATTTTTCCAAAAATGTATATCTGGATTTATAGGACCCGCTTTATTCGCTCTAGTCAGCCAAAAATCATTAAAGTATATCTGTGAGACACTTTGAAAAATATCCAATTATATGCTGTATGGTGCTAATAACCCGAAATTTCTCCAATAAGTACCAAGAATGTGACAGTTCAAGTACCGTAACACCCGTTGTACTAGCTGTGGTGAGCTAAAAATCAATAAGGTTCATCTATAAGACGTCTTGAATAATATTCAATCATAAAATTGGTCACTTGTATACACTTTGGAGGCTGTATCGTGCTAACAAACTGAAAATTCTCTCAAAATGACAAAAATTTAGTACTTTAAGTACCATAGCACTCGTACTGGCTTTAGTAGACTGTATATCGATAGGGTCATCTTTGAGACGCCATGAATAATATCCAATCATGAAATTGGTCATTTGTATATACTTCGGAGGCTGTATTGTGCTAACAAACTGAAATTTCTCCAATAATGACAAAAATGTCGTACTTAAAGTACTATAACACCTGTTGTACTAGCTCTGGTGAGCTGAAAATCAATAAAGTTTATCTGTAAGATGCCCTGAATAATATTCGATCATAAAATTGGTGATTTGTTGCACTCCAGAGACTGTATCGTTCTAACAAACTGAAATTTCTCAAAAAACGACAAAAATGTCGTACTTCAAGTACCATAGCACCTGTTGTACTGGCTATGGTGAGCTGAAAATCAATAGGGTTCGTCTGTGAGATGTCCTGAACAATATTCAATTATTGCACTCCAGAGGCTGTATCGTGCTAACAAGACATGTAATGAAAAGTGGCCAACGACGACAACATACACACAGGATTTTTTTCTAAAAACCGTTTTTTCATGTTGTTCTTGATGAAAAACGTAAAAATCACTCATTTTTTTTCAATATTCCAACTTTTTTTGGGGTAAACCAATACTTTTCTCGCATATTAGATAGGTTGGGCGAAAAAGTACTAGAGAAAACAGGAACTGGTGTTCCAGAGTAAATTAGTGAATATAACAGACACTATATTATATTGGCAATAAAATCTAATGGTTTATTGATGAACTTTAAAGAATAGATTTCTCAAACTTTTAATGTGCAATTTCTCTGATTGTAAGGTACACCAGGGCAAGTGGAACCCAGTTCAATTCTACCTAATTCTTACACGGTAATCAAGCTCCCTACCTTCTACAGTAAGTTGATACGTGAAATATGCCGCCACTAGCAGTTCATTTACAATTGATCTTTGACAGTAATCTGAATATCAGCATTCTAGGTTGTATAGTGCAATTTAAGTCTAAACTACAGCACAGGTACCCGAAATATTTGCAATTTTTTTGAAAGTAACTAATATTATTTCTTTTCTGCACTGTAAACTTATTAAACACATATTTTTATTTATATTTACGAAATCAGTATGTGTTACACTTGCCCGTCATAAAATTGCAGAAGTGGAACCCGAAATAAAAGTACATTATTTATTAATAATTCACATAAGTAAGTCCGTAAAAAGCCACTACTCTAGTAGTCTAAGGAGGTCTTGAAGTCTGCTACTGAGGCTGCTAAAAATCAACGGCTGATTATATACAGTGTGTCACATATTACAATATACCTAAATCTACACTTTTTAAACATGTCAAAGAGGTATCAAAAGATATACCATGTGTAGACCTACTACCATTCCTTATGATGTTGAACAAAACATATCTGATAACAACAAAATGCAATGATGGGGTTTTGGCCTTTCAAAAAAAGAGATTTTAATACTGATAGGTTAGTATGTTAAGTTAAACATTCAGACTCCATTTCACTATGGAATATCTGGCAATTATTATTTCATATGATTTTAGAAAACATTCAGCCTAAGCCAGAAGAAAGTTCAAATAGAGGTTGCACTAAAGAGGAGTTCAGACCCCTTTATCATTCAAGACTAAGGTAAACAACCAATAAATGACACCCCACCAGTTATTGACACCCAATTCTTTATATGAGAAAATCAAGAAAAATCCACATCAGTCAAACATATGGTAGCAGTAAACTACAGAAGAATAATTTTGGTGGGATCGTAGAAAATGCCTTGCAACATATTACAAAAGATACAATATCCAATGGGTTTCGTATTTTCTAAAATAGCTAAAAAGGCCGTAACCTTTCTAGCACCATTAAAGAGCACCAAAATATTAGATGAAACTGTACTATAAGGCATCGAGGGAAGGTTAGAAGTTCAAAAACTAGAACAGTTTAAATTTTGCTTGCAGGAAAAATGGAATTTTCCTATAGAAGAGTCAAGTCTGTTCGAATTTTGGAAAAATCTTAAGTTGCAGTCGGCTCATTCAATGATCAATAACAATGATAGGACAATTGAAATAGCGACAAGCGATGCAATCCAAAATGAGGAATTCGAAATAAATTACGAAAATAAAGAGGCTATATTATTATCAAATGCCGAAATAGGCGAAATAATAGAGGAAATTCAACAAAACACCAAACAACCTTAGGAAGATAAGATTGAAGCAAGTACATCCAAAACAATTACAGAAGAAGATCAGATTGAATCAAGTATGTCCGAAACAGTCACAGAAGAGGAAGATCAGATTGAAGCAAGTACATCCAATACAGTCACTAAAGAGAGAGGACATATGTCACCCATTCCAAACATTCCTACCCAAGCCTTTTAAAAAGGCTCTCTTTTGGCCAGACCCTAAACCTTAGAGCAAAAAGAGGAAGTCGAAACAAAAAATTCCCTCAGTAATTACCAGTGATGCCTAGAGAAAATACCATATTAAAAAAGAGTCTGAAAAGAAGGAGAAAATGAAGCAAAAAGAAAGCTTTTGAAAATACTAAAAGTGTAGATAAAACCAAGAATAAAAATTATAAGGGCAAGGAGAAAAAAGCAAAAAAAGATAAAGCATTATCAGTGTCAGCTAGTTCTGAGGGTGAAGAATGGGGAGAAAGTGACGATAGTCTTTGTGCTGTTGATACTTTTGGAGAATGATATAGACTTTAGTGACTTGGAGGATGGTACTAATTATTTAGTGGGCAATTATGTCCTTGTGAAGTTTTCTGGAGGGAAATGGAATACCACTATTTACAGATATGTCTGTGTCATATAAGAAAAATCCAATGGAGAATTCAAAGTTATGGGTATGAAATCAATCAATGAACGAAAAATATTATTCACTTTTATTGAATGTGACATATCCTGTGTGCCCGAAGAGCCCATTTTAGGAATTCTACCTACACCTAACATTTCAGGTACGAGAGGCCAAAGTATGAATTTCCCTCAAGGGTTGACATGTTTGAAGCTTGAATAATATAATACTTATTTCATTTAATTAAAAAATAAAAAGTAAGTTGTTTGTGGTATTATTTACCTGTGTCAATTACAGGTTTTGACAAAAAACAACGTGTCAATAATTGGGATTTGACATGAATATTAATTTATAATTTTTTATATAACTAAAATAAAATATTAAAGTTTGATAATAATGGAAATGATAGAGTAAAGATCATAAAATATCATTTACTTCATGACTTTTCTTCAATTTAATGCTTTATAGTGTCAATAATTGGTCATTTACCTTACTTCACACTGTTAAAACATAGAAACTGTTCCACCATCAAGGACATATAGATGAAACCAGTTTTTGCTTAGATCCAAGCTGAAAAGTTATGGTCACAAGGGAATAGCTGCTCATAGAGCAATAATTGGGTCTGTAAAAGAAAATTTAACTGTGTTGTTAGGTATAAATGTCGCTGGGGAAAAACTATCTCTGCATATTATTTTTAAAGAGAATAACATGTGGCACTCAAAGAGACAAGTCAAACAAGTATGGGAAACGAGGGTAGAGAATAAAAAAGGAAGAGTAAGACCAAGGATAACATGGAATCAAGAGATAGCACTAATCCTTCAGAAACAAAATAAGACTTGGACATAGGCAGTGAAAATGACAAAAAAGAATGCACAAAATTTGTATATCGAAATAAAATATGAAATGTAAAATAAACACCTCACACCTACGGGTAGAAAGGTTATTGATTATATATAATGGGGTTTAAATGATGTATTTTTTTCGCTGCACAAAACAAGACTCTTTACGATTACCCTCTGTAAATTGTCTTAGGTTACACTTACCCTGTACTACTGGGGCAAGCGGAACCCAAGCATTTCAAAAAAAAAAAATATAAGAACGAAAATGCAAATTGTGATGTATACACATATTAGTACATCCGTAAAGCAGAGTTTGTTTAGTAGTAGGGCTAAATAGGAACAAAATTAAATGACACTTTTACTGATAAGTTCAATTGAATTAGGAACTATTAAATCTTGAGGTTCCACTAACACTTGTGTACCTTATGCAACCAAATATACAATTAGCTTTTGCTTCAAATAATGGAAATTAAAAATATTGTAAGGAAAATAAGTACTTACGACACAAAACCCCAGCCTGATGATCATCTCCGCATACATTGCACGTTCGTAAATCTCTTTTAGGAGTCAAAATTTTCAAAACATATTTTGGATCCCCATACTTTCTTTTCCATCGTTTTTCAACAGTTCTTCTATGTTTGGGTACAGCCCATAAAAAGCCATTTCCTAATAACTCTTTTAATGAAAAAGGAGTGGATTCGTTTTGAGTTCTTTTATTAATTTCAATTCCAGCAAGGCACAAGGCATCTGTCAAAAAATGAGGTTATGTGAATTCGAGTATTCATTACAAAATATTATATAATGTTATGTAATAAATACCTTACCTGGTGGATATCCTCGTCCAAAAGTGAAAATTACAGATTGTTTCAGGTTTTGCACTGCAATATTAATTCGCAATAAAAGTGAATTCATTTTGAAGGTTAGTTTATGGTGATGGTAATGCCTGCATAGAGTAGTGGAATTGCGGCGACGTTGTGTACTTCGGTGGAAAGGTGTTGGTGCTCGTTAGGGGCAACGCGGTGTCTCTTCGTCGTGATTTGCGGTCTCACAACAGTTTTGACGATGGCTTCTCTAGGATATAGTAGAATTTGTGCTCGTGTTCACGAAAAACTGTGTCAGTGGGGACATTCCCAAATAAACAAAAACTCAATTTGTGTTCGCTCAAAAATTGGATTTTGCACATTGACCAGAAACTTTTCAGAAGATACAAAAAAGGTTAGAATTTTCTTAATTTATTTATATACCTTTATTTAAATTAATTTGGTATATTTGTCATACAAATATCCAACTATTCAAAAATCACGTCCCAATGAAAATGAAAGTGTTTTTTTAAATTTACATAAAAATAACTTTTACTTTTTCACTCGAATATTCGAAAGTTTATTGATGATGAGTTTATTGTATTAATTTCTTGTCCTACATACACTCTCCTTGTCCATAATACCTATAATGAATGAAACACGAGTTTGAGACACCTGTTATAATCTTTATTTCGCTTTTACTTTCTTCGCGAGTCTTATACTACACAGTAAAACAGATGTTAAAGAATTTAGTATTTTTTTTTTCACAAAAGATATAGAAATTTCTCCTCAAGTAATCAATTTTAATTTACATTTTTTTGTTGGTGTTTCGCGTTAATCATGTAAATGACTTATCAGTATTAAATATGATACTGTATAAGATTACGACTATTCGGACATTTTAGAGAAATAGTTTTTAGAATTACAGATAGAAAATACCTTTTATACACACATCATATTATAAATAAGGACAGTAAATTTTAAGTAGCTCGTAAATAGATACATCTATAAATACATTGCAATTATAGTGTTTACGCATAATGACAATTCCATACTTTTTTCAAATTAGAATTGTGATTTCTTGGGTATATTCGGGATTCATGAGATTTAACCCGGAGTCCCATGCATCCGATTTCCGACATCCGACAAATCTTTCCCTCCGACGTATTTTTATACAATAATATTTTGCATGTTCCGTCAGTACACGCGAGTCGGATCCGATGAAAGAAAATTTATGTCAATATATTGTCAATTGCTCATAACATCTTAAATCACATCATAATATTTTTAGAAGGTACTGCTAATCCCACTACTTTATCGGTATTCAAATGCGCGAAAAGTTGAAATGTAAGGTTAGAAAACCATATAAAATCATCCGAAATCGGAAAAAGATAAAATTAATCCAATTTTGAACGACGTCGTACCAAATGTTGAAAATTTTCGGATGAAAATTGGTTAGGTTCGGATCATTGGATGCCTTTAAACTTAAGCTGGTAATATTTTTTCTAAATTCAGCCGATTTATACCCCCATTTTTGACAAGCAGTTAATATAATTCTATATCTATTTTAATCATTACAATAAGATACCTAGGTTCCGGTTTGTATTAGTCGACAATTACATAGAATTTGTTCTATTAATTTTATGTTAACAAACAATTTCAAGTGTTTCGACCAACTCTCGAACTCATGTAGATATCAAATCTTAAAATTGGTATTTCAGAAACTGTTTGGCAGAGTGACGTGACCTAATTTATTAAATTTATGAAATAGTTGTTTAGAGTCCGGCTGATTGGAGTTTTATACACAACCAAAAATTCGATAATGTAAACAAAGATAGATTCATATACTCGCTGTTATTTAAAAGATTCCTGGATTTTAAATTTACATTTTTGTTTGACTATTAGATAATTTTTCGTATTTATTATTAAAATCAAATAATCTCGTCGCATTATTAGTAGATAATTATGAAACTTAACCCAACTTATTTCAAAATTATTGTAATTTTACATTACCTCATCATTTCTTGCATATTTTCTCTTAATTTGTTAGATATCTATAAAATTTCTTTAATGCGAATAATTGGAGAAAATAATGCCTGTAATATTCTTGAAGAATAACAATATTTAATTAATCGTAGTTTCTTAATTTCTTGGTCACTATTTTACCTACCTACATTGTTGAGGATTTAATTTGTTTTAAATTAAATCCTCGCAACGAGAAAACGTTTATACAATATGTATTTAAAAGTTATGAACGCCAAACGAATAAGTATTTAATAGTTATTTATAAGTTTTTTTTATTTCTAACTAAGTAGGGGAGAGTTTTAATCGTAAAATTTTGCAGTCTACATGTTACCTGTGATTCATCTTAATTTTTGATGTAATGTGCTTGCTCACTTCTTTGCTGTGGCTTGTCAGCACAGCACTGACTAATTTGCACAAGCTCAAACGGTTTAGTTCTTTTGAGCCTTCGTATCTGGGTTGGTTGTCTAGAAGCTTGAGCACTTCAAGGTCGGTATGCTTGTGAACCCTCTCTTCATGTTTCCTGACGACGTCATAACTTCGTAGTATAATAAATGAATTACTCACATCAAGAGTTTTTCTGCAATTAGGCATATATCCACCTTTTAATTTTCAAGTGTTATAACTCTTACTGGTGTTTTAAGAGTCCATTTATATTCCACTGAAGTATTCTAAGGTTCGGGGGCACTGTAGTCTCATTAAAAGCGGCTTCAGGTTCCAAATACTTTTTTATTAAATTCTTCTTGTTTGTTTATTTTGCAGCATTGTAGTTACAGAATCCAAGTTTCCGGTTGTGTTGCTTGCGTGTAAGATACTTCGGCACTTCTTAAGGTTTGATGTCTATTTTCCACTTTCCTGTGGGAGCTTTCTTATTTGTAATTTTTATTTCTCAGCATTTGTAGAGCATTTTCAGTGCTACAGTCTCTATAGTTCGATGGGTGGCTTTCTCCGCAGTGGACATATTTTGGTGCTATATTTTTGTGTTTCTCAGTCTTGGGTTAGGTTTTCCAAAGCGTTTGACACATCTTGGTTTCCTTTTACATAAGTTCTATGTGTGTCCGTATTCCCGGCGGCGTTTGATTCGGGACAGTATTTTGGTTTTTCCAAAAAGCCTCTATTTGCACATTCAGGTGCAATATTTTATTAATAGAATACATTTTTTTAATATCTTCATTTTTATTAAAAGATAAGTGAACTGTGTGAGTGGGTTTTTTTATCTTTACAGCTTAGTATCTGCTTTACCTCAAGTATGTTAAAACCTTTATGCTTTAGGTCTTCTAAAGTTTGTTCAACTTTGCATGTTATATGAAATTTTTCGCAACTACTTTAATTTGCCTTGGCTGCTTGTTTTCAAATGAGAATCATCCCATTTCAGTATTGTTTAGGGCCGTATGTGTGCACCAGGGCCGGATTAAGCTGGGGGCTTGGGGGGGCTATAGCCCCGGGCCTCAGGTCCAAGAGGGCCCCATCATTTGGAAATTATTCTGTATTTTTTGTTATTCCCATGTAGTAAATACGTTTGAGTTTCTTTTAAAGCTGCACGTGATGGAAGATGATATTATCGATGAGAATGCCAAATTTTTTGTGAAAACTTATTCGAGTGACTTGAACGATCATTTTTCAGATGAGCTTAAACAATTTATTCCTCTAGTAAAAAGAAGCAGCGATTCACTTTACACTACAGATAACATAAGTCTAAATCTTATAAAATTTTTAAATTGCATGATAAAATTTAATATGATTAATTTGTTTCCCAATACCTATATAGCTTATCGTATATATGTTACAATAACTATCGCTAACTGTGAAGCAGGGCGATCAATTTCAACTTTAAAAAGAGTTAAAGATCTTCATCGCGCAAACATGGCAGATGGAAGACTGTCATCACTGGCTAGACTGAAAATGGAAAGTGAATTATTTAGAACATTGGTTCCCAACGGGGGCGATACCGCCCCCCTGTGGGCGCTGCAGCCTTTTAGGGGGGCGGTAGCGGATACAGAAGCAAATAATAAGCAGTAAAGAGTAATGGTGAAATAAAAATGATTTATTAAGGGTTAATAAGCAGTTTTAAATTAGCATTAATAATAATACTAATAATTATAATAATTTCTTTTAGTTCAGAATAGAAGTATATGACTTGTCCTCGCACGTTGATAAGAGAACGCGCGATGTTAATACAAAATAACATGTTTCGACATGTTCGCACATAGACAAGTTGAATCATGCACGAAATGAAACGTATAAAAGCAACAGCTCTACGAATTTTTTGTTAGTTAGTTGTATGTGCTTAGCCGCGATATATAGTCGTGAATCATAAGCTCTGCCGTAGTAAATAATCGTGAGTGCAGTGTCATTTTATAAACATTACTATCTATAAATCTATTGAGAATTTAATTTTTGTATGAAAATGGCTGAATCTACTTCTAAATTAAAAAAGAAATGCCAGCAATACAGTATTGAATATTTAAAATATGGATTTGCGGAATCTTCTACAAACAAATCATTACCTATGTGTTTAATTTGCCGAAAAGTTTTTTCAAATGAAGCTATGAAACCTTCTAGGCTACAAGAGCATTTACAAAAAATGCATCCTGATAAGAAGAACAAAGATATATTCTATTTTCAAGAACTCGAAAAACAATATTTAAAACAGCCAACTATATCAAACCTTTTTGCATCGTCTTCTAAACGAGACGATGATGGGCTACGAGACTCATATAAAGTTTCATTGTTAATCGCAAAGTCAGGAAAACCACACACCATTGGCGAGGAATTAATTTTGCCGGCAGTTGAAGAGATATTAAAAACTGTTCTCCATCATAAGACACCATTTGATATCATTAAAAAAATTCCCCTCAGTAATAATTCAGTGCAAAGAAGAATAGATGAAATGGCAAATGACATTGAAATATCATTATGCGATTACCTAAAGACTTGCAAATTTTCCATTCAACTCGATGAATCAACTCTACCAAGTAACGAAGCTCTACTCTTATCATACGTACGATTTATAAAAGAAGAAAAAATTCTTCAAGAGTTATTATTTGCTAAGAATTTGGAATCTGATACAAAGGGACATTCTATATTTAATATCATGCAAGAATTTTTTCAAGAGAAAGAAATTCCTATTAGCAATATTTTGTCTGCTGCTACTGATGGTGCTCCAGCAATAACCGGGCGTCATAAGAGTTTTATAGTACATTTGAGAAAAGCAGTGCCAAATGTATTATTTACCGTCAGCATTTGGTTGCAAAAAAATTAAATGAACGTCTGCATGCGTCCCTCAATAACGTTATTAAAGCAATCAATATCATTAGAAGCAATTCATTGAATGACCGTTTGTTTCATAAGCTTTGCAATGAAAATGATGAAGACTACAATCGCTTGCTGCTGCTCACAGATGTACGTTGGCTCTCTAAAGGTGTTTGTCTGAATCGTTTTTTCAATCTATTTGACTCAGTGTTGGAATTTCTTGAAGAAAACGAACAATTGCGCGAAAACCTGATTACGTCAAAAAATGACATCGCTTATTTGACGGACCTGTTTAAAGTATTTAATCAAGTTAATCTACAATTGCAAGGTGATGATTTAAATTTAATTAAAACTAAAAACGTCATAGCTGCTTTTGCAGGAAAATTTCTTATATTCAAAAGAAATCTTGGTAGAGGTGAGGGGATTTGCGTTGAAATTTTTGTTCTCTTCTATAGTGGGCGGTGGTCCAGAAAAGGCTGGGAACCACTGATTTAGAACAATAGATTTTGAAGAGATTCAAAATGTCATAGCCCAAAAGTGCAGAAAAAAATTCTAATGACTTTCTCATGTAGTACTCAAAAGAGCATATAAATGTAAATTCTAAAATGTAGTTATAATCAATACTTTTGAGATAATATATTTAATAATTATTTGTAGAGGAAATATGTGGTATAATTAATTTATTGGAAATGCCTATCACTTTTATTACTCTTGTTTTCCCGGGTTTCCGAATTCCTTAAGCGGACCCCGTCATTATTTTAGCCCCGGGCCTTGTAAATCTTAATCCGGCCCTGTATGCACCTGCATCAGCGACTTTGATTTACACATTTTGCAGTCAACATGATAGATTGGATTTTGCTTTTCTGCAAATAGTCTGTTATATTTTTGTACTTTATTAATTATTATAATTGGGGAAGGTTTGGTATTAACCTGTTGTGGTTGATTATTACTTTTAGGGGATTGGCCTGTGGTGAGTTGCTAGCTTTTCTTTTCTTGGATTTCTAAACTCTTCTCCATTCTGTTTCTCTGCTTGGATATTCTTCATTTCAACGTGTATTTGTAGCTGTATGATATTGTAATTTCTAATTTATTTCAATTGTTTTCCGTTATACAATTCCTGCTCATTTTGATTATGTGCTTGATTTTGCCTAGGATTTTGCTGATCTAACAGCGCCTGGTTTGGTGTAGGCGGCTACCTATACACATCCATTTTAAAGTTCTTATCATATTCTCATTAGAAGATGAACCGCGAATTAAATACGGGAAGACGTGAAAACCTTTTTAAACATCATAAATAATTTTTATAAGGAATGAATTTATTATTTAAGTCTGACTCTTACAACTTTTTATGTAATAATAATGATACAAAATATTGGCTTCTGCCACAGAAGAAAAGGTTAACAGGTATCTTAAACTAGTAAACAAATTATCTTAACCTTCATAGGACTGGCCGGGGTCCGTTTGTACCCCATGACGTATGTTTTTGCTGTACCTTTGCAAACGTAAATTTTTAAACATTGATCTTTCATCTAGCTGCAGTTTATGAAATATTTTGATAAAATATGATGTATTTAGTAGTTTTTATTGGCTGGTTTAAACAAAAAATAGTTTTATATTCCAGGGGTCTATTCAGACCCCGGTCAGCCTTTTACGTCCGACAAAATAATCCCGGTAACTGTTAGTAAAATCGAGGAATCCCATACATTTAACGTTTGTTTACTCACAGGGAATTTACCCATATAATTGTAAAATGTAAATTACCAGTTCAAATGGGGGATTCCCCGCACTGCGATATAATTTTTAGACTTGAATATTCGGGTTAATCTCTTGTGATATTGCGAGTAGGGTACATCGTTTTGAAAATGAGTCAGTTTTTATTTACAAACATTCGCAAGGAGCTTACTGACGATGAGATGTTACGTATACTTGAAAGTGATGATCCAGAGTTTGATAGTGTTATCAATGAGGAAACATCAAGTGACTTAGATTTAGAAGATGAAGATATTGTCACAGAAGTAGAGGAAGAAAATGATGTCATAGTTGTTGATCAAAGTATAGAGAAAACGAACCCAGAGGAACCAACGGTTAGTAACAGCCAGGGCATTCCAGTATATAAATCTAAAGATGGAACTGAGTGGTCAAAAATTCCAGGAAACACAAAAGTTAGACGTTCAAAAGCTAATATTCGGAGACATGCTCTAGGCCTTACAAATTACAGTTCTGATATCTCAAGTATAAAAGACGCTTTTCTTCTTTTCCTATCTCCGGATATTCTGAACATAATAGTAACCGAAACAAACAGAAAGGCACAAACATATTATGATAAATGGAATACAGAAAATCCGAATAAAATTAAAGTTTTTGTACCTGTTGATTCTACAGAGATTGAAGCTTGTATTGGACTGTTGCTTATTCTTGGCGCACTTCACGGATCGAAAGAGGCTATCGATATGCTCTGGTGTCAAGATATTTCTTACTGTCGTCCTATAATTCCTGCTGCAATGTCAAGAGACAGATTCAAACAAATTACTCCATTTTTACGCTTTGATAATTTTCAAACAAGACAAGAACGAAAATTAGTAGATAAGCTAGCTCCGATAAGAGATATATTCGATATTTTCACTTCTAATTGTAAAAAATCACTTAATCCTGGCGACCATCTATGTGTAGATGAGCAGCTTGTACCATTTAGGGGTAAGGCACCATTCCGAGTCTATATGAAGAGTAAACCTGATAAGTATGGAATCAAAATATGGGCTCTTGTAGACTGCACTACTTCTTATATTGCAAACATGCAAGTTTATTTGGGTAAGTTATTTGAAAAGCAATATAGGCAAACTTTATATTCCTATGTATCTATTAATTTTTAGGAAAACAAGGTAACAAAGCGGAAAAGGGTCAAGGTCAAAGGGTTGTCCTAGATTTGACAGACCATTTGGAAGGCGGATTTGGAATAACGACCGATAACTTTTTTACAAGTTTAGAACTTGCTGACAAGTTGTGGAAAAAAATATTACTTTATGTGGAACCCTCCGGAAAAAATTACATTTATTCCCAGGGAACTTCTACCGGCATCGTACAAGAAAGAGTTTTCAAGTATGTTTGCTTTTATAAATCAAAGAACGCTAGTATCCTATGTTCCAAAACAAAAACATGCTGTCATCTTACTTTCAAGTGAGCATACTTATAGTAAAGTAGCTGGAGAAGAACAGCACTATAAACCAGAAATTATTCTTCATTACAACAAAACAAAAGGTGCTGTCGACACTTCAGATAAGTTGGCCAAAGAATATACAGTGCAGAGAGAGTCAACCGCTGGCCAATGGCAATATTTTCGCATCTTATAGATATCGCAGGAATAAATGCTTATAAATTGTGGTTACTGCAAAACCCGGATCGGCGAAAAAATCGTTTGGATAAACGTAAAATGTATATTTTGGTTAGGAAAATAACTCATAAAGAAAAACATTTTCCGGCGATATAATAATAAATACATTCAGACGAATAGAAAACGGCATATGACAGACGTTTTTCCCGAACTACTGGATGCAACAGAACATAGAGTTGAACAACAAAACATTACCAGGGGGCGCTGCCATATGTGTCAAAGAGGAAAAGACGGAAAATCCAGAAAAATATGTATTAGGTGTAATAACTTTGTGTGCCTAGAACATTCAAAATCGGAGATAGTTTGTAAAAAATGTTAAAATGATATGTAGCTAGTAATATTAGTGATTAGGGTATTTTGTATTTTTTCGTGATGATTTTTGACTAATAAATGGTTAATAGTAAAACTTTAAAAAAACTTCTTTTCTATATATTTAATTTAAAGAAAAATACAGCATTTCTGCAATTTTACGCATGGGGTCTTCTCGGACCCCAGTTAGTCCTTTTCGTAAAATTTTGATGTCCGTCCCATGAAGGTTAAACTAATAAACAGAAGGACAATTAATTTGGTAAACAATACATTATTATTGTAATCTGGTCTGGTATGTTTCCTACTCATTCAGGTTCATAATTCACGCGATAGCACTTACCTCTATGACTCACACGGTACTTTGTCGACGAAAGTCAAACGGAAACGCTAAAAATAATGAGTATTTAATAGTAACCTATTTAATGAAAGTGATTAAAAAAAATAACACAAAAGGCAGCGAAGATCTCTGACCTGATGTCGCTACTTTAGTTGTACGTTTTTGCTATTATATTTATGGTTGACCCAAAAAAAATAAAAAAAATAAATTGAAGGTTGAATTAGTGAGATAATGAACAAATACTTCTTCAATTATAAGATTATGATTATAATAAGTATTCATTTTTAAAATCTTGATTGAATAAAAAACGAGAAAAACTGGGTCGAATAAATTCTCGATCGTATTTTAGTTGATGAAAAATTCACATTACTCGTTGTACGCAACTTGAATTCACTTTCCCAATATTCCATCTTTGTCTCGTCGAATAAATAATACGCTTTCTTTAGTTTCTTTTTTACCAATCCGTATGTAATTCATTTTATTTGAAAAAGTAAAACTGATTTGGCGTATAATATGAAGTATGAACTTCAATGGCAATGACCTTCAGTTCAGCGGTTTCGATTGTTGGATTTACCTGATTGAACATGCACCAATTTCGTAGCAAATTAAATATATAATTACCATATGAATAGATTTAGTATGGGATGTATAATGAAGCTTCCAAATGAAACCTTTTGTTGCAATTAAAAGATATTTTGCTACAAGAATAAATAAAAAAGTTTTGTTGTCGTTAATACCCATAGATATACAGTGCTATTCAAAAGTCCCCTCCCACCCTCGTATCTTTTGAACGGCTACACTTACATTAATAAAATTTGGAGGGTGAAAATAAAGTGTTGTAAACTTCTCTACGAATGGTAACAGGTGACGTAATAGTAATGGATGACGTCACAGTGCCACTCTGGCCAGTAATTTTAAATAGGACCTTATGGCAAGTGATATCTCGTTTGAAAGGCATTGCCATTGGCTACATAGCCATATTAATTTTTGATTCACAGCATCTCTCCAGTTCTCTTCAGTTATTGTTGTCAATGAGTACTTCATGAGTTCACGAACATCTTTCATTTTAAATGTTTTATTATGTCTAGCTACATAACCTTTCATTTGGGCCCATATTAACTCTATCGCATTTAATTCACAATGGTATGGCGGCAAACGAAGCACTGTTATCCCACGATTCTTGGCTATTTCATCAATAACAAACTTCTTAAATTGTAGCTTGTGATCTGAAGCAACCTTTAAAAGTTCTTTTTTCAACATATCATCTTCAAATGGTATATATTTTACGATTAACCAGTTTCTAATATCAGCTTTTCTCCAAGAGGTAGATGGGAGATTTTCTGTTAATCGCGAATGATAAGTGGCATTGTCCATAACGATTACAGCATTATTTGGAATTAATTCGACCATTTATGTAAAATACATCTGCAGTCATTTCTTCATGATAGTCTTTGGTTGATGTTGACTGAAACTCCAGTAAACCACCTTCAACGAACCCTTGATTGCATCCAATATGCGTTATTATTAGTCGGCGACCTTTACCGATAGGAGTTTTCAGTCCAGTAGATAAACCTTCTATAAAAGCTTGACGACTGGTTTGAATACTTTTGTCCTGCCATATTTTTTTCACTTAATGTCCTTCTTTGAGCCATGTCTCATCTAGATAATAGATTTGTCTTCCCTCCTGTCTGTATTTTTGGATATATCGTAAATACTGGCGTCTCCAACATATTATTTCTTCGTTGTCGATTAGCACAGATTTGCGACTTTGCTTCTCCCAAGTAAAATTTAATTTGTGTAATATTTTCCAAAAAGTTTTTCGCCCTATGTCAGGCAAATTCTCGTCCTCCTTCACCATTTTTAGAATTCTGTCAAGGGTTGGGATCTCTTTTTTAAAATATAATTCATGTAGTTTTTCGTTTTACTGTATTTTGCATATGTTCATCAAGGTCAAATGGTTTTCTTCCAGTTGACTTTTTAGGTGGAGATATATTTCCATTTTTCCTCTCTCTTAGAAGCCTGTAAATAGTAGATTCACTAACTCCTGTCATATGAGAAATTTCAGTGTGTGTTCACGATACAGCCTCTGGAGTGTAACAAGTCACCGATTTTATGATTTAATATTGTTCCGGATATCTCAGAGATAAACCTTATTGATTTTCATCTCACAGAGACAGTACAAAGGGTGGTATGGTACTCGAAGTACGACGTTTTTGGAGAAATTACAGTTTGTTAGCACGATACAGCCTCCGGAGTGTATACAAATGACTAATTTTATGACTGGATATTGTTCAGGGCATCTTATAGATGAACCTCATTGATTTTCATCTCCTAGAGCTTGTACCATGGGTGCTATGGTGGAGAAATTTCGGTTTGTTAGCACGATACAGCCTCTGGAGCGTATACAAGTGACCAATTTTATGGTAGGATATTGTTCAGGGCATCTCACAGATGCGGAAAAGTTAGTTTTAATCTTTCATTTTTCTAATAAAACAAATTTTCAAAATTTGTGGGTAAAACATAATTATGGCAAGGGAACATAAATTTTGAAATCAGAGTAACTATTTACGTATGGCATCGCCAAATTACTGGCGACCGTGAACGTGGTTTATAAAATGTGTTTCAGTGAAACCGAACTGCTATAGGCTACGTTGGATATTAAAATGCGTCAGGGCAGGCGGTTAGACTAGTCCCCTGACCCATGACGCGGAATAGTTGAAGAAATTAAAACATAATAAGAGGTAAGAGGTTCCGAGTTTTCCTGGACAGGGCACAAAATGTAAATTCATATCTTTCTATGAGTACATTATAAAAAATAGAAATGGTAAAATATATTTTTTGCATCGACCCCAATAGAGTCTGTGAATATTTATCAGTTTAACGGAGTCCATGGGGGGATATATCCTGTATATCCCACCCGTGAGCACACCACTGTTTCTGATAAAAGTCTTGCTACTAAATTATTAATTGTTTTATTTTCTTCGGCAATTGTGGTAACTCTTATACTTTTGATAAAAAAACTGATAACTCCCATATCTTCTTCATATTCATATGCAAAGAAACGCTGTTGGACCAAATGTATATCTGTACCCCAGAGCCGAACTATGTTAAGTCACAAAACTACGTTTTGAGAAAATCGCGTTTGAAAGTATTTTGCAGTAACTTGAACAAATTGGGTCGCATATATGTGAATTTCGAAATCTTGAGTTGTCTATATGTCCTTCAGAACTGTCTGATGATAGTGTTCTTGAAAGATGTACTAATTTTTTTTAAGGTGACTCACCTCATGGAAAAAATTTCAATGCCGGACTTGAAATATATTAAGTCCAGTGGGGTTGAGAATAAATGAAAAGCAAACAACGTTAAGAACCAAAATGAAATATATTTTCGATACAAACATGGTAAGAAATGATCGAAATTAAGGAAATTGCTTATTCTGATTCTTCTCCACCGTGTGGCAAATTACGATAATAATCGTGGAAAACCTTCGGTATCCATGGTAATAGTTTTTGGAGGTGTTTATATTTTTTAATGGGGATATTTCTCAGTTCCGAATTTTGGGAAGAATCGCGGGTACGGAAGATGCGTTTCTGGTGTTCCTCATCATTGTGAATGTGGAGAATTCATCAGTGAATTTATATTTGTAAAAGAGTCCTCCTAAATTTTCTTGTCTTACTTGAAGATGAACACATTGGGATATCAATAAGCTCTCTCCTGAATCCGCTTTTTTTCTTAAGATAAAGGGAGAACTGTTGCCTTCACCAAGACTTTTGAAATTCAAAAAGTCGTCTATCTGCATTGCAGTCACATTGTAGGCTTTTTTTGTGCCACATAACCTGATGACCTGTTGCCAGTCCCATGGTGTGTCGATTCTGAGTTGAGAGACCTTTTTTCTTTCTCGCTCGATGATTGAGTGATCACCATCGGCTTCTAGGTGCGTGTGGCCTCTGGCCAGAAACTTGTGACTTATTTTCCTAAGATTTTGGTTATATTTCAGAATGAAGAAGTATGGCATCAACATTTGAACCTTCCTGTTCTGCGACGGGCAATTGTCGGACCAAATAATTAATTCGGTAACAGTATCAGGTATATTACACATTTTTGACCATTTGAATAAACAAGATGCGACTTCGTTACCTCCACGACCGGAAATGCTTTCATCCCACATCATACAATAGGCTTTCTCATCAGTTGCATCATGTACAACTAAGTTGTACGTCCAAAGTTTCAAACTTTGAGAGTTATGAAGATCGGGAGTTGGAAGGCATTTTTGTATATCCATCATTACAACTTTTTCCGTAACGTTCTCTTTCGAATGTTGTTTGTCTGCTTTCTTCATTTTATATCGATTACTTGCGTCTTTAAGATGACTGTCATATTGTTCTTGGATTGTTGTTCTCTCATCTTGGTCAGTAGCTTCTTGCATTTTTATCTTGAATTTATCGCATTCATCGCACGTGTCATTATCTGGATTTTTAAAAGAAAAATTCAATTCATGGTTGAATATATCAGAATATAACCATTCCTTAGCAATATTCTTCTCGGGAATGTTATGTTCATGGCAATACTCTATGTAAAGTTTCCACATTCTAGAAATATTTAGGTGATTTCTCAAATATTTTTTTCTTGATCTCTCACGCGAATAATGGCTTTCATAGGCTGGAAAACTCGATATGTGCTGTCGAACATTATCGCGAATTTTATTTGAAATTTTATTAGCTGGCTCATGTCTACCCCTTTTGTCTGGTGATAAAAGACCGCCTTCTCTCTTCAATATTGCTGTATCAACTGTTTGTTGCGATATAGTTAATGTATTCAGGAAAAACTTTTTGCAAACTATAACTTGATTTCCATTATGTTCGAAGAAGTATCGATTAGTATGTTGCCTTTTTCCTTCACGTTTGTTGTTCCTTTCTCTTTTTCTTACCACAGGAATTTGTTGAACATGCGAGGCTACAAACTGCCTTTTCATATCAATTGACTTCTGTTGTATCCAATATTGCCTGTGTATTTTCACTCTTGCCTCTTCTGGGATTTTTTCAATACACTTAATTTTACAGGTTTCCCGACATGGTGATTTGAGAGTTTTTTGTTTTATGACTTTTTTAGATTTCTCAATAATATGCTCCAGTCCTGAATGTGTTTTTCTTTTCTTTATATTTTTCATCCACGTTTCTGGGTTGGATTTTCTTCTTCTAGCCTTCATTTTCGATATGTCTTGTTCACTGTCTTCATCGTGTTTATCTGCATTTTCTTGGAAATTGGGATCTGCCACACTATCGTCGCTATCAAAGTCACTTAAACTTTTATCTGTCAAGTCATTTGATGCATCTTCCAAACTTGTTTCGGCTGAAACATGTTCCGGAGGGCTTCTGTTTTCTCTTGCATTCGTTAACATGATTAGTACATTTTCTTGATGATTGTTAGTTCGATCAGTTGGTATTGATGAATTTTTTATTTTTCCAAAAGCAGAATCAGTTTGTAGTTCACGTTCACCACAGTCAAACTCACTATTTTTTGTTACACCACATATACCAGCCTTTGTAGAAAGTATACCTAAGTCTGGCAGTATAACCGAATCGGTGGAATCTCTCTGCGTATTTATCTATAAGTTTATGGTCCGGTTTGTATGACATGAGATCAAATATGAAACAATCTTCAACTTCAGAGGGGTCTAAATAAGTTAGCCCAAAAGTATGAGTAAGCCATTTGCTTTCCTCGCAGTTTTTATCTTTATACATTTGGGTTAACCCTAATGATTGTATTTTCCTATACCACGCCTGGTGCAAGTGGAATCTACAACCATTTAGTTTGGTTTTGGGAAAGACAACTTTTAATGCGTTATGAATTGCGATTTCAAAATCCACAAATACCTCCTTCGGTTCAAAAACAATATTATAAAGTTCAAAAATTTTAGATTTTACCAACAGAAAAAGTCTCATATATGTGTCACTGGTCTTATTGGGCAACAGACAATACAAAAGAGGAACATAATGCCCATTTTCCAGTCCATGGATGGTAAATAACTGATAAAAATATTTTGTACAATGAGAAAATGTGCCATCCATGTAAAAATCTTTCATTTTACATAAACTTATTATATTTGTATGGCAAGAAAAAACAATGATATTATCAGCTGTGCTGTTAATAAACAAAAAATTTTCACCTGTTGTGGTTTTCGGTCCATAACTATCGAGTACAGAATGTACATCGTGAATATCCTTAGGCAGGGCTGGTAAGAGCTTACGGCGGCTGTTGTACAAATTTCTTCTTATTAGACTGACATCTATCGATGACAAATTCTCTGGCAAATGATTTGAAAGAACGCTTTTAATAATTTTTGAAGGTTTCTCCGATATGTCTTCCTCAGCTTTGCGCTTGCATGAAGTCGTCACTATTTTTCTCTCCAACGTAGTTTCATCGGACTCGTGGTTGTGGATTAATTCACTTCTAGTAACTGTGTATTCCGCACCAACAGTGTACAGTTTGGCTAAACATCTTAAATTTGTCTTTATACACCTCCAACGTACTTCACCACTTTTTAATACGTCCTGTTTACAAAACTGAAACTTTTCTACAACTAGTAAGTCACAACCGCGTGAACTCTTAATTACTGAAACTGATGCCATCGTATATAAATAATATATTTTATGCTTTCTATCGACTAGTCTGGCAGTATAACCGAATCGGTGGAATCTCCTGAAATGAAATATTCATTCGTTATAAACAATTCTACATTATTCATATTTTAAATACCTAGTAGTTTTCTCTTGGCATGCAATATTCTTTCATGTTGCACTTTCTGGAAAGAATAATCTTCTGATATGTTTTCACTGCCTTCGGCTTCTCAATCATCCACTGGTTGACCTTCAAATTAAAAAACAAATAGTTAGTATTGTAATGTGATGTATCGTGTTTCAAGGTTTCATGGTTTATTTAGAAAAAAAATGTAAAGTCCTGAGTAAGCTAGGTCCAGAATATGTGAAGTCCATAACTTAAAAAAATTATTAGTAGGTAATTGATCGAGTTCAAATTTTGAAGATGAGGTGGTGCCTAAAAATATATAATTTCATTTCATTAAACTTACCAGAATTCTGAGCACCATATCCTTCATTATTTCCATCCTGATCAGGAATTTCTTTGGGAAGCATATCCATAATTTTCGCAGCTCTAGACGACATTTCAACTCAAAACGTTTCGCTGAATATAAAATAATCTTAGAGGAGAACACTTGCAACACACCGGATGACATATACCGCTATACTGATCTGAATAAACTCTGAAAGTTAGGTTATGAGGACTTAACCTAGTTCAGCGGCGTATACTCTCTGGAAGGTAAACTATATCAAAATGACTTAACATAATTTCAGTCCGAGAAGACTTTGGACTTAACATTATTCAAAAAGGTCCAACTTCGTCGTTTGAGCCTGTAAATGAATGTTGGAAATTGCAAACGAAAGATACAATATATCTTAGGGACTTACTATATTTAACTCATTTTTAGCAAAAATGGACTTAACATAGTTCGGCTCTGGGGTACAGATATTAGATTCTGATTTATATTCATAAATGCTCAATAGTTTTTTTCCACATATCAGCCGCAGCTCATAATAGAGTTAAATTAAATTTTTGACAATTATGTTTTTATACATACCATTACGCAGAAGTAACTTTGCAATTAAGAAGTAACTTGACGAGTAATTTTGGGCATAATTTTTAATGTAGTATATTATTTTCAAATTATATTTCGTTGGATTCTAGCTAAGCATTCCTTAATATAAAGCAAACGTTATTTACTTGTTTTAAGAAAAGTGGTAACATGTTTCGCTCGAAGGGATCATATAATCGAGACGTAGTGAAAGTGTATTTCGACGCACCCAAAATTGAAATAATATCGTATAATATATTCATCAGCACAACATAAATGTATACGAGTGATAACAAACTTTAGTGGTTTCGTTATCTTCCCCCTAATATTTATTATTTATCTGTAGAAAAGTGAATAAAGAAACCGAGACTCTGCGATGATGAAAATTAGCTAATTATTCTTGAATTTCTTCAACATAATATGAAGACCACAATGGAAGAATGATACATTTCCAAAAAATTGGATTCCGCGATAAGACAAAGTACATAAACAAATGAATAGTAAGTTCACTCGACGTCGGCTCTTTGATGTAACGCTGTTAAAGGCTTTCCGAAAAACGATCGTAAAACCGCACGTGTCTCGAGTATACAGGGGTCGCGCGAATTACTACCATCATAGCTTGTTGATTTATAAATTGAGTGTTTGGTACGGGTGCTAATAAAAATGTACATTGTTAGAAAACTATTTCAAAAAACGATAGGTATTGTTTTGTTATGCAGGGTACGTTTTAGTATTTAATAGGGAATATAAAATTACTCATAAGAAATAAACTAGAATCATCGATTAAAATAGCTTTTATTACATTATATAAACAAAATAATTCATCAAAAATGTACAAATATATACAGTAGAACCTCGATAAGATAGAGACCGAGGGAGACGTAAAATAATTTGAGTGATTGAGGTGGGCGGATGTAATTTCGGCCGGAAAAAGGGCAGGTACTAAAAGCCGGTAGGTAAATTCGGCCGGAGGTTTTAAGTTGCTTCCTTATCTCATAGGTATTTTCGGCCGCAAATCAAATAAAATAACAGAATGCTTTATATTAAAATATTTCTTTATTTCAATAAAATTATTACATCAACTTATTTCTATAACTTAGGTAAACTATAAATTTTTAAAAAACGTTTTGATGTGATACAGATTTAACGAAATTAATTCTAGAAATATTGTCACATCGAAGCATATTTACCATGTTTTCGATAAATTTTAGTTTGTTTTTTACTTGTTTGTCTTTAATTTTTGCTGGAATATTTAAATTTTTTATTTTTAAATATGCATCGATCTGACAATCTTTTAATTTTTCTATAAAAATAAATATAGAAGGGTGACTTGAATAAAAACTAGAATTAAAGTGCGAATGGAATGATTCGCAGGCATTTGTGGTTCTTTTAATTGATGGGTTTTCATATGCCCATATATTTGGTGGAAAATGAGATTCTGGCGCTATGTAGTTTTCTAATAAATAGTCTGCGTATTTATCTATAAGTTTATGGTCCGGTTTGTATGACATGAGATCAAATATGAAACAATCTTCAACTTCAGAGGGGTCTAAATAAGTTAGCCCAAAAGTATGAGTAAGCCATTTGCTTTCCTCGCAGTTTTTATCTTTATACATTTGGGTTAACCCTAATGATTGTATTTTCCTATACCACGCCTGGTGCAAGTGGAATCTACAACCATTTAGTTTGGTTTTGGGAAAGACAACTTTTAATGCGTTATGAATTGCGATTTCAAAATCCACAAATACCTCCTTCGGTTCAAAAACAATATTATAAAGTTCAAAAATTTTAGATTTTACCAACAGAAAAAGTCTCATATATGTGTCACTGGTCTTATTGGGCAACAGACAATACAAAAGAGGAACATAATGCCCATTTTCCAGTCCATGGATGGTAAATAACTGATAAAAATATTTTGTACAATGAGAAAATGTGCCATCCATGTAAAAATCTTTCATTTTACATAAACTTATTATATTTGTATGGCAAGAAAAAACAATGATATTATCAGCTGTGCTGTTAATAAACAAAAAATTTTCACCTGTTGTGGTTTTCGGTCCATAACTATCGAGTACAGAATGTACATCGTGAATATCCTTAGGCAGGGCTGGTAAGAGCTTACGGCGGCTGTTGTACAAATTTCTTCTTATTAGACTGACATCTATCGATGACAAATTCTCTGGCAAATGATTTGAAAGAACGCTTTTAATAATTTTTGAAGGTTTCTCCGATATGTCTTCCTCAGCTTTGCGCTTGCATGAAGTCGTCACTATTTTTCTCTCCAACGTAGTTTCATCGGACTCGTGGTTGTGGATTAATTCACTTCTAGTAACTGTGTATTCCGCACCAACAGTGTACAGTTTGGCTAAACATCTTAAATTTTTCTTTATACACCTCCAACGTACTTCACCACTTTTTAATACGTCCTGTTTACAAAACTGAAACTTTTCTACAACTAGTAAGTCACAACCGCGTGAACTCTTAATTACTGAAACTGATGCCATCGTATATAAATAATATATTTTATGCTTTCTATCGACTAGTAGCTTAAAGATAAGTTATAATACTGACTAGCTATAATAATTTTATACCTGTTATTTGTGAATTTTATACATTTAAAGGAATAATCTTAAGTAGGTACAACATAGTTATTAGAATAAAGAGATAAGTAAATTAAAGGTATTTCCGACAGGTACACAGGATTAGGTATTTCCAAATAAATACACAACTAATATTTTACAGAAACTATTAAGCGTAATTACCAATATTTTAATCTCATCGTAAACATCAACCCCTCGGCCGAAATTACCCCTGTCATAAATGGTACCCTTTGATTTATGCAGGTAGGCCAAGGGATTACCGGCCGAAATTACGCCCGCCGATTGAGGTTTATATTTACTAAGGGTTTAAGTTAAGGAATTTTTATTGGTTTATATTTTTACTTACGGAGGTCCGTTTATGAGCTTTGTTCAGGAATTATAGAGATAGACGGCTGCAAGCTAATGATACAAATAAGTTACTGTACTGAGCCATTTCGTAAACACGTGTTAATTCATTTAAAATGACGACTCATTGATAGATGATTCAAGTTACAAAGGTCGTCGTCGTTACAACTTTGAGTTACTGACGTGCGATGCCCAAATTATTCGTTTAAGTTATAGAGGGTTCGTATTTTAAGTAAAGGAAGTTTTGGACTCAGAAGGGAAGGGAGCAAAAAGTTTTATAAATTTATAGAGGTTATTATGTTATCGAGGTTTAAGTTATCAAGGTTCTACGTATATAAATACTTAGAATAAATCAAATTCTCATGTAAACATTACAATATAAAAATAGGAAGCATGAACAACTATATATTTAAAATAGTTAAAAATTATTCCAGATTCTATAACATTATTTAGAATTTGTTTTGCATATAAGAACAATATTGAATAATAACATATAGTTAAGAATGTAATCCTAAACCAAACTTATGAAGCAAAGCAAAAAGGAATAATTACAAATTTTGTAATATTTGTAATTTTGTATTGGGTTTATAAGATTTTTTAAGTTTTATTACACGATTTGCAAATTTAATTGTGTAATATAAACGCACTCTTGTATAAAGAGATAAGAAATAACTTGAAGGAAAATTTTTACAAGGATGCGTAAATGATACATTTTTAAAAAGATCTTTTAACGTCGCTCCGATAGAATTTTTACATGCTAATTTATTGAAGTTAACTACAAATATATATTCAAGCTGGGTAACATATCCAACAAAATTCTGGCTAGGTACATTGAGCCCACCAAATGGAAAATTTGTATTGCTGACATAGGCTTTTGTCTGAGAAAAAATGGTTGTTTTTTTTCTTAAGGTATTTCTTTCATTAAAAGCAATACATTTGTCGCAGGAATGTTGCTGCATAAATTTTTTTAATAAATAACCAGTAACGTAAACTAACGCGTTGCCATCGGTACTGTTTAGATTCCTGTAATCAGTTGTAAAGACTTTCAAAGGATTTGATGGTTCCATTGACGGTACAATGAGATCTTTACAGTTTTCTGCCAAGTCTGGAGTAACAATTCATTAATGTCATTAGTGCAATTGGCGCCGTCAGCATGGTCTAAATATTTCAGAGTAAACAACTTTTTGAATGCTCTAGAAAATTGTATAGGCCCAAAAAAGTTTTCAAGGCAGTCTTGGTTTAAATTTCTTGTCAGTAAAAAGGTGTAACCCTTTGATTTTAATATACCCCAAAGGGCTTTAACTGATTTTATTGTAATCCTCCACCCAAATATAAATTTCATTTTATTTGTTTAATTTTTTCCTTCACTGTTAACCACACGGACATTTTTCAACAAAGTTAAAAAATTCTACCATTAGCTGAAACTGTTGTTGGGTACCCATGAATGCATTGAAATTATTTAAATGGCACGAATTTAATAAATCGGAAACATTCATTGTTTTAATGAATTTAGCAGTTACTTTGGCATCTGCAGGCAAAACTTTAAAATCAATGTACGTATTAAGAGCAACTGCAACAGAATGACTAAAAATCTGAGAAGCATATTTTACTTTCATTTTCTGAAAATTATTTGGAAACATATGCTCGTCAGTTAATTTTGGACAGTCTAAATTCCTTTTTTTTCATAATTGTAAAATGTATCCAAATACATTTTATTGGTAGCTCCTTCTGGTAACTCAAACCAGTAAGAAAAAAAATTGTTCCTAGTAGATTTAAGTAAGTGTGGCATGTCACAAAAGTAAACAAGCTGGATATTATCAGTAGTAATATAACAAGAGAGTGAGAATAAATTGAAAATAATTTGACAGATTGTTTGAAAACTTGTTGCCAGGCAATAGTCACGAGAGCCCGCAGGGCTCGAGTGGCTATTGCCAAATGACAAAATCTGTCAAATTATTTTCTAATTTATGGAACTCTCGAGTTATATTTGACTAGATTATTTTTTGATTCACAAATTGGTGAAGGTCTTAAATTGTCTCCATTTAGACTGATTACTTATTAGAGTATTTTTCGAAGTAGTTTCTATAATCTTATTTGTTATTTCTTCATCAGAAAAGGTACTAAACCGATGATGTTCACTCATTTTATATATATCGTTGACACAATTAGATAATTATTTTGACAACTATCTGACACTTGCTAGACAAATAAAAGCAACAGTGATTATTCCCGAGAATAATCACAAGAGCTTTATTCCCACTATAATAATGACATGATTGGTTGAAACTTACCCTTGTGTCAAATAAAGAAGCATTTCATTGGTTTTAAGAAACGTCAAAAAATAATCTATGTAAAAAAACATTGTCTGTGCTCAATTTAAGGTAGCTTTTAACTAATGTTTGGAAGTTAGAACCCTGATCAGACCCCACACCTAGCACATTTAGACCGATATCACGTAACTTTCTAACTGTTTCGAACAAAATATCTTTTATTTCATTTGAAAGCGCCGTTGATTTATAAAAGAAGTAGGCAAGCGGTTGTTTCCAGCTGCTTGATACACCCCGTGCCATAACAACTAATGCACTAGTTGCTGGTTCGGATTCGTTTTCTGCTGAGAGTGATTCTTGGAAGCCTATTATTTTATCCTTTGATAAATCATAAAATAAATGAGTTTTCAATGACATCTCATCAAGGCATATAATGCAATCATTTTCTTTATCACTTAATAGCCGAGATCTAAGATCAATAAGGCGAAAAATAAATTCGTTAAAGCCTGGGTTTACTGCCCAACGGCGGGTAAACTGGTTGAGCTTGCTTTTGAAAGGTAACCGATACAATTTCTTGTATGCTTTAGGTCCTAAAAAGTAAACGCTCAAAGCAAACTTTTTAAATCGTCTGTGTACCTACAACCTTTAGGTGATTTATTTAATAAACTTATCTGAGACGTTAGAAGTTTGCAGGCATTCTCTGAGTAGTTAGTTTCCAAATATTTGGAAATATCTTCAAACGATATTCCGGTTTCCAACTTTCTTGAACATTGAGCAGGCACAGTTGATTTTTTCAAACACTTTATCTCCTCTCTCAACACTTTTTTTCGAGGAGTATTGGCCGTAAGCGTCATTGAGGTCTGTGAATGTTGATCTAAAACAAATCAAAAGTTCTATAAAGGATTAAACTTTCGCCACCACTTTTAAATGAGTATTACTTATTAACCACGAAATCATAATAGACGTAAAAATAAAAAATGTTTAATTTAAATCATTCATAGCGTAGCTTTTAGAAATGTATCTAGCTATAAAAAAACATTAAACCTGGTAACCACAGAAGCTAGAGTAGAAACATCGTTACCACTTTCAACATTTTCTAAAAAAAATTCGCCTTCTGTTTGAACATAAACATCTTGATATTTCATATCATCTGAAAAATAAAATTGCTATAAAATACTTAACTTACATATATTTATTTTATACAAAACACGCCATCGATAAGTATAATAACATATTTTATTTTCTTTTTAATAAATATCCCGTAATAATAATCAAATAATTCACTGAAAAGACAGTCCACCCGGTATACTATCAACTCCGCTCGTACCTTCAACTACAAAACACACACGGTAACTGTATATCGATCGATTCGGAGTTTCAGGATACCGAAAAAGAGTAGCATCGGAGACCGAGTGAGATAGACATCGCGCTAGGAGGAGCTTAGAGTGAACCTACTATTCATTTGTTTATGTACGGTGGTGAAGGTTTGAAAACATTCTTGTAGAAAGGTTTGATCAAAATTGAAAAACTTTTTTTTTAAAACCTGTACATAATACGAAATAGAAGTAATCGGAGATTACTAGAGAGGATTTAGATCCAGCAAATCAACAGTAGACCAGATGTATACAATAAAAAGTCTTCGAAGCAATATCTATTGTAATGTTTTTCTAATTTATTCAAACAGTAAACGTTTTTATTACGGGTGGGATAAACTTTAAACACACGGTATGGCTACTTACGAATTTATTTAAACACTAAACTACTCACTCACACTTAATTTATATGCACACAAACTTAATTATTAATTTATAGCAACACCTCACTGTTCGCTATTTCGGTGTATTCTTGTTTATTTGTCGCGATCACTTTATCAACTATATTGAACTTTCTCGGGTCGGTTCCTTATATATTAGTGCCCTTTTTACTAGATAATTCTAGATTGCGGCTTATACACAAGCAATTGGCGTTCTGGCATTTTCCAGATAAGACTGGTAACATAAAGAATGTCTAGATAAGATAGTCACAATCGTAAACAATTATAAGAAATCCCTGTGCATCCGCCATGATTTTAACTTTCATACATGGCTTAGACAGAGTCGGATTCAGGGACTATACCAGTGTGCTGTTTCGTAACATTACCCCCTCCTTAAATGGCAGTTCCTCCTGGAACTTTTGTGTAGCCGAGACTGGATGTTTGAATCGGCAACTGACCCCATTTCTACACTTTCCGATCTTATGAAAATAGCAGGGCACCGTCTTCATCAGATACTGATAACGGGGGTTGTAGCTGCAAATTAATATCTGGACACCGGTATCTCGAAAGATAATATCTACCATGTTTCTGATAACTCGCCAATCCAACTGGTTACTCGCTATCTTAGGCATAGCCAGTTTCTTCACGCTGGATTCTAACACATGGTCTCGGAGGTTTCGAAGTGCTTCCCACACATCGCGGTAGGTAGATGATTGGTGTCTTGCTTTTAAACTTTATTTTCCGCCAGAATCAAGAGTATGTAGCGTAAGAGATTCTAATACTGAAATCAAAACAAACAGTGCTGAAAAACAATGCATACACCAACATAATATTCAACAAATTAACAATACAAATAATAGAAAGATAATAACATATGCAACAAATATTAAACTAAAAACGCAACTGCAAGAGGACAAAGACTTATTTAGTGGCCGCATTGGTACAAATACATATAAAACCAAACGCAATATTAACATGCATGATAGTTTTTTGACTTTAAAATAATTGTCCTTTTATACTGTAATGTTTTTCTAATTTATTTAAAACGTAAACGGGTAGGATAAATTCTAAACACACGGTATGGCTACTTACTAATTTATTTAAACACTAAACTAATCACTAACACTAATCATACACAGTATATTTACTTAAACTAATTTATATAAACAGTTCTGCGCCAATTCCCAATTGGATTTGCGTTTCACCGTGAACGTTGGCACTCTCACCTGTGGTGGTCCGCAGTCGCAGTCTCGTTGGTAAAAGCTTCTTCTTGGAGTTTATTATTTCTGGTCGTATAATGGTTCAAGTTGCTCCAGTGTCTACTAGCAGAGTATATCTCTTGCCATTCACTTCGCCATCTACATATACACTGTCGTTGCGACATCTGAGCGAAGCTATCAGTATGAGAGGGTCTTTGGAACGATCATGGGTCGGTGCTACCCCCTCGTAGCCGACCCTTTTTAGTTTTCCTGTGACTGGGGTTCTTGGTTTGCATGAGTCTTGGGGCGCTTACACGAACTACGTACATGCCCTAGCTCGCCACAATTCCAGCATCTGATCTTTCTCGACTTCTTGTCCATCATACTTTCTATTAAACTGATGAACTGGTCAAATCTGTCTTCGTCACCTTCTTCTTGCTTGGTCCTAATTTTGTTATACCCCGAAGCCTTTGTTGCTGCTTCATATTCAAGAGCAGCTGTCAATGCGTCGACTAATGTTTTCGGATGGGCTAAACGAAGCGTCCTCTGCATATCGGGGTCACGTAAGCCATCAATGAAGGCCTGGATGCCCAGACATTCCATCATGTTCGCTGGTGCTGAGGGATAAGCAAATCGAACTAGTCGGGCAATGTCCACTTCATACTCTTGAAGAGATTCATAACGTTTCTGCCTTCGGTTCTTCAGCTGGGATTGGTACAAATGTTCTAGATGTTCGTGACCGTATCGCATGTCCAACCTCTTCTTCAGCAGCTCGAAGTCATCCGTTTCTTCAAGCGGTATCGTCTGAAGTACATCTAAGGCATCTTCCCGAAGCGATATAGTTAGGTTCACTACTTTCTCCTTATCGGACCAATTATTCACTCTAGCGGCTGCTTCAAACTGTTTCACATAATTGGTCCAAGACATTTTTCCATCGAACGTTGGGGCGTTGACTCGGGTAAAACTGCCAATGTCTTCGAACTTAGGTAGTGTTTCTGGCTTGCAAGGCTTCGTTTGCTCGGTCTTCTTTTCTTCCTCTGGCGTGCCCCGCGTTCTTGAATCGGCAATCTTTTCCTTTAACTCCTTGATTTTCTCATCTATCGTTGTAATCTTATTCTCGATTTTCTCGTCCTTCGTTGACATCTTATTCTCGATTTCAGATTTTAGAGACGAAATTTTATTTTAAACTTCAGCGGCAATGTCGTTTTTCATTAATAAGATATCGGCAGATATATCGTTCTTCAAAGTAGAAATCTTCTCGTCCATGTTAACAGAAATGTCTTTCTTCATAGCAGACATATCGTTCTTTATAGCCGAAATATCGCTTTTCACATTCGTAGAAATCTTCTCTTCCATGCCAGAAATATCGTTCTTCATAGCTGAAATTGACGAGATTAAAGTGGAAGCCTCGTCATTAAATAAAACTGTTTCTGGATCAAAACCGTCGTTTTCCAGTGCCACTTTAAGCCTTTCTACTAATTCACTTTTTTTACCGGACGTTTCCAACTCACGATCTTCCAATTCTGCTCTTAATTCCGTGACTTTCAAGTCACATAGTCTCTTGGCCATTTTTACGTAGCAATCTATTTATATTATCCCACTTCTGACACCAATGTAATGTTTTTCTAATTTATTTAAAACGTAACCGGATGGGATAAATTCTAAACACACATGGCTACTTACTAATTTATTTAAACACTAAACTAATCACTAACACTAATTATACACAGTATATTCACTTAAACTAATTTATATTCACTTATTTACTTGTTTATCTCACGCTGTCAAATTATCAACTAACTAAACTCTCTCGGGTCGTTTCCTTATTTATACTAGTGCCTTTTTTACTAGAAAGTTCCGGACTGCGTCTTACTCTAAAACAAATGGTTTTCTGGCATTTTCTAGATAAGACTGGTCACAAAAACAATGTTTAGATAAGATAGTCTTAAACAGTTATAAAAATAACCCTGCCGATCCGCCATAATTTTAACTTTTATACCTGGCTTAGACAGAGTCGGATTCAGGGACTATACCAGTGTGCTGTTTCGTAACAATACGTACAAACAGCTAAGAATTTCACTGGTTTATACGCGTTTTGCACTTTGATTATTTATCACATAATCTGCTGGAGTAATGAATTATTAATGATTAATTATATATACATATGGTTTACCGGTACCAACGCCGGGTGCTCTTATAACATAAGTACCATTATGCACGACGGTTGACTGATGAAGAGAGAGAAAGAAGGATGACTGAGAAGTGTATGAATGCCGGCTGGGAAGTGTATGAATGACGACTGGGAAGTTTGTATGAACGCTGACTGGGAAGTGACTAAAATTTAGGTTTTATGCATATTTATAGGTCGGTTAAAGTGGTTGCGAAGAAGGAGAAAAATATTAGGATTTGACCAATGGGATAAAAGATTTTGAAACGTAACGGTCAGATACAGCGAGTGAAAATTTGCAGTTTTTTTATGGCCTGAAAAGGTTTGGTAGATACAGATAACGGAGTTTGGAAGAGGGTTTTTATCAAGCGATAAGGTGTCGGGTACTTTGAAATATTAATTGGAATTTCATAAGACGATATTTATCTGTATGTCTTATTTGAGAGTGACGTTAAATAGTAATTTATGCAACAAATGTATAAAGTGGCACTTTTTTTCACGAATGGAAAAAGTTGACCGCACGAGCCATCAGGCGAGTGCGGCAATTCCATGAGTGAAAAAAAGACACTTTATGCACATGTTGCATACATTATTTTTTCTACAGCCCTATATAAAAAAATAAAACGCAAATAGAAATTTGGGATATTTTAATTCAGCTCCTTTGGTAAATTACAATTACATGTATTCCAAGTTTCATGAAAGTCCATCCTCGATGCCCAGCCAAGTTTCATTGTGTTATCTTATGGAAAGCGTGAAATAAAGTTAACGTTATGGCACTTTTTTTAACGCTTTTTTTATTTTTTTTCACTCTAACCATAAACATCCACTTTAAGCGCTACAAATCGATGAAATACAAGGTACTTTAAAGATAGGGCGTAGAAAAATGGATTTTTTGTTGATGTAAAGAAATATTAAATGTTGAAAAGAATGATATATTTCGTTTTATGTTTTGGGCAAAATATGTGAATTGTGTTATACAGGGGAAGTTGAAAATAAAAATCACAGGAGAATTTGGTATTTAAATCAAAGTCGAACACCCTGTATAGAACATTAATTTATGTGTCACTTGATCAAATGGAATATTAGGTTTTATTGATATTATTATTATTGTATCAATAGTATATTGTGCAACAAGTGGGAAAAGTTTAACTTTTCTCACGAGTCATATGGAGACATCCTGTTAATATTATTATTAAATTGCTGAAAGGGCGTTTCCCACATTATTGGATTCATAATTCTTAATCAGCAAACACGTGGAGACATCCTGTTTACACAATTGTTATAACTTTCTTATCATATATTTTTCTTCTTTATTCAGCATTATACTACATTTTCCTTATTTTTGTAAACTAAAAAAGAAATCAGTCATAATTGTAACATCAACTGGAACTAATCACCAAGTTTAATTAAATCTTTTTAAAAAGTATATTTATTACTTATTAAATTTAACTGGCGCTGCGAACAGGATACTGTCAGTAGAAAATACCCTTTCTGTGTGGTAAAACGTCTACGTTTTCTATCAAGAAATTAAGATAGTATCCGAACCAATAAACTGTGTGAAACCAGTTACGGTGTGTGAAAAGACTGACTCCAACCCGACCATTCCTCCAGTGAAGAAGACGGTTGTTCAAGAAGACGGCTCAAGTTCCTTCAGAGAATTAGAGACAAGGAACAAGCTCGCAGATGATCCTTCAGTGCATCCTCCTGTAAGATTTTCCTTTAGTTTTATTATTTATCGGCTAATAATTGTTTTGAATATTATAATATTTTTTTTACTACAATATAAGTGTTATTTGAATTGCAATTTAAACATTCCAATTTTAATGGTTGTATAAAATTAATATATTAGTAAAGTCAATCTCTTAATGTCATAAAATCGTGATCGATCCAGATCTCCATTATCTGTACGCCGATCCAGATCTCCATTACCTCTAAGTCGTAACTTAAATACTAATACCGAGATGTCTACTGCAATTTCACAAATCGAATTATCTTTAGCAAACAATATTGTCCCAACATACAACGGTGGTTCTAAAGATTTAGCATATTATTTAAGACAATCTGAAAAATATTTAACTCTTTTAAAAACCGAAAATAATGATTTATTCCACAATCTTCTGTTAGAGCAAGTCAAATCTAAATTATTAGGTCCAGCTGGAGACGTAATCATAAATAGATCTTTTGATAAATGGTCCGATTTAAAAACCGCTCTTATCACTCGTTTTGGCGATCCTAGATCTGAAGAAATATTAGCACACGATTTAAATACTTCTATTCAAACTCATTCTCAATCATTTTCCGACTTTCATGACGAAATTTCTCAAAAATTACAAGTCCTTAAAGAACACCTAGCTATAAATTCTGATAACAGAGAAGTTAGAATTTCTAAGGAAACTATGTATACTGACTAAGCCCTTATGGTATTTAAAGCAGGTCTCTTAAATCCCTACAGAGATCATTTACTTCATATATCAATTTCATCTCTAGAACAAGCATTGTACGAATGTAAAAGATTAGACAACGAAAGATCCCAAATTGAATTTGCTTTCTTAGATCTCAAAAAGGTCAAAGAAATCGCCCACCTCCAAAACATAATACGTCATATAATCAATCACCAAGAAACCAACCTCCACTTAATAATTATAATTCGTCTCAAAGACCACAAGTTCCTCAAAACCCTAATTATAGACCATTTAATAGATATAATCATAACAATCAAAGATTACATTACCAAAATAACTATCAAAGACCAAATAATAGACAAACACAATCTCCTAATAATCAAAATTTCAATCGTCCCTCTCAACCTTCCACACGTAATTACAAACCAACCCCAATGAGTATATCTACAGCAAATACTTATAGACCTCCACAACAAAATTCTTTTAGACAAACAGGACCTCCGAACGTAGTTGTCGAAGAATTGTTCAATATTGAAGATACTGACGAAAATTCTGAAGAATCATCATATGCTAACCCCCAAAACGAACAATACGATGAAACTCAAAATTTTTAATTACAAGCCTCAGAATTGATATAAATAATATAAATTCAGTCCCTAAACTTCCATTTATATACCTCTCAAATCTAGACTTAGAAATATTGATTGACCCTGGTGCAAGCAATTCCATTATAAACCCAGAACCAGCCTATAGATTATTTTCAGATTCCATTTATGAATCAAAATTTTCCGTTAAATCAATTAAAACAACTTACAATGGCAATTTTAGCTGCAAATGCCCTCTTTTGAAAGAATTCGGCATTAAATACATGTTCCATATGTTTATCGTACCTTGGCACGATAGATTCGATGCATTAATAGGTAGTCAGGACTTTGATAAATTAAAAGCACTTATTAATTTCGAAAATTATTTATTACAAATTAATTCTATTAAAATACCATTCTATTTGGAAGTCAATCCCAACTTATTTACCCCTTATTCTGAATATTTAGATAAAAGAATTTTAAATATTCATGTGCATATCGATAATGGACAGGTAGTTCTGCCAGAATTAAAATTAAACGACATAATAATACCTGAATGTATAGCTCTAGCGAAAGACGGTTACTGTAAAATACCTATAGAACTTCATCAAAGCCATTTAGGAATAACAACAATAATAATTTTCATTTTATTAATTCTACTATTTTCGTAGAACAATCCCAAGGTGAACCAATGGAGCTACCCCAATCCCTATTGGAGCCAAAGCCACGAGGTCGTGCCTTTAACAAAGAGGGGAGGAGTCATATGGAGACATCCTGTTAATATTATTATTAAATTGCTGACATGACGTTTCCCACATTATTGGATTCATAATTCTTAATCAGCAAACACGTGGAGACATCCTGTTTACACAATTGTATAATTTTGTTATCATCTATTTTTCTCTGTATTCAGCATTATAATACATTTCCTCATTTTTGTAAACCAAAAAAAGAAATAGTCATAATTGTAACTTCAAACGTAACTGATCACTAAGTTTAATTAAATCTTTTTAAAAAGTATATTTTTTATTTAATAAATTTAACTCACGAGTGTGGAAGTTTGTGGCACGAGCCAAGGGCGAGTGTCGCAAACACACGAGTGAGAAAAGTACTTTTCCCACCTGTTGCACACTATACTTTTTCTACAACTGCACAAATTTAAAAAATACAAGTAAATAGTTTTGTAGAAAAAGTCTAAGCATCGAGGACCACCCACCGAAAACGGCTGGGCATCGAGTATACCGTGCTGAAATCGTCTGGACATCGAGGATCCCATTACTGGATTCTCCATATAAATGTATGTAGTGTGGGCAAAGTGCCGTGAGAAATAATATTTCTCACATTGTCAGCAATATATGGTTTTGAAATTAAGTGAGCTATGAGAAATATGTTACTTTTCATCGCAGTTGTAGAAAAAATTGATAGTGATTTATTAGTAATACCTAATATAGTGTTACGAAACAGCACACTGGTATAGTCCCTAAATCCGACTCTGTCTAAGCCAGGTATCAAAGTTAAAATTATGGCGGATACGCAGGTTTTTTTTATAACTGTTTACGATTGTGACTATCTTATCTAAATATTGTTTTTGTGACCAGTCTTATCTAGAAAATGCGAGAGCCAATTGTTTTTGTGTGTGTAAGCCGCAATCTAGAATTCTATAGTAAAAAAGGCACTAATATATATAAAGGACCGATCAGCGGATAAGTTTAGTTGATAATTTGACATCGTGAGATAAACAAGTAAATAAGTGAATATAAATTAGTGAGCTGTTTATATAAATTAGTTTAAGTGTGTATATAATTAGTGAATAGTATAGTGAATAAATAAATTAAGTAAGTGAACCTACCGTGTGTTTAAAGTTTATCCCACCCGTTATTGTTTAAATAAATAAGAAAAACATTACAATAGTTATTAAATAAAACAATTTTCAATCGACAAGTTTGTGAAATAATTGTTAAGTAATTCACTATTAATTATATTAAATTTTAACATTTATTACGAATGTTATCAAATACATAATATACTTTTCTAACAATACTAATCAGATGTTTCACAAAAATGTCCTTGCCTTGATTAATAGAGACAATAGGTGAGCAAATTAAAATCTCTCACATGCAATGTTCGACATTAAAAAGTGTATTAAAACATAGGAAATGCAATATCCGCGCAATTACTCGATTCAAAGAGAAATCAAGAGTGTTATACAGAATGCATACGATAATATTCCAAAGAAAGGTTTTATGAAACATTATATTTTTTAATTCGGATTTTTTCGACAATAAGTTCAGTGAGGCTATATTTAATGCCACACTTTTTCTCTTTGTTTTTGCTAACTTTCGAATAAGCGGGAAATTGTGAATATCAAAAATTTGATTATTCATGGTAACTTTATTTTCATCATTACAAAATAAACATTTCGTGGCATAATTTATATTTTAAACCTCCTACACTAAGAAAAATGTTAACCTGTCTACCTAGAATTTCAGACGAGCTCTGGGAACTGTCAATTAAAATTTCCATAGCACAATATGTCACAATCCTAAGTTACCCGGCCTTGGGACTCTGCTCAGGTGGTGAATTCGGCCCTAGTTACACTATTTTTTATTACCTCAATTGGGATAAGGTGAATCAACAAACAGGGTTGGAATAAGTCATGACTTTTATAAAAAAGTCAAAAAAGTCAGACTTTTTGAAATAATTCGGACTTTTTTGAATTAATTCACATTGAAAAATTCAACTTTTATTTACTCAAACAAAAAAATCTCAATCTCAATTTCTGCAAAACAATCTGAAACTATTGATTGAATAACGAATGATAAATACAAATGCAACTTATTACTAATTCAGAATCTTCATTAGAAAGGTCAGTTTTCCGGCTTTTTCTACTCCTAGTCGGTTGCGTAGATCCGAATGTACCAATCCGAAGGATGAAAATATTCTTTCCACTCCTGCGGATGAAGCTACTGCTGTCATAAGTTGTTTGATACACTATTTTTTATTACCTCAATTGGGATAAGGTGAATCAACAAACAGGGTTGGAATAAGTCATGACTTTTATAAAAAAGTCAAAAAAGTCAGACTTTTTGAAATAATTCGGACTTTTTTGAATTAATTCACTTTGAAAAATTCAACTTTTATTTACTCAAACAAAAAAATCTCAATCTCAATTTCTGCAAAACAATCTGAAACTATTGATTGAATAACGAATGATAAATACAAATGCAACTTATTACTTATTCAGAATCTTCATTAGAAAGGTCAGTTTTCCGGCTTTTTCTACTCCTAGTCGGTTGCGTAGATCCGAATGTACCAATCCGAAGGATGAAAATATTCTTTCCACTCCTGCGGATGAAGCTACTGCTGTCATAAGTTGTTTGATACTACTTTTCGCTGCAGGATCTAAATCTGTTAGTGAAAATGTTGACATCCACCACTCAATATCTGTCATACTTGAAATAACAGAGTCTTGCATCAGGACCTCATTATAAGGGGATAACTTTCCATGGAATCTTAACAATACTGGTAACATGTTTGGAAACTCTGCAGCTGCACATTCCAAGGCCATTTGCTTTTCTTCTTCGGTTAAACTTATATTTTCCTTCATATTCGTTGGACTTGGCATGTGCGCAATGAAGTGGTACTTATGAACAGCTTGTGTGTACCTAGAAATAACTTTTTTTTTCGCAGTGCTGTCGTGTAGTCCCTCATTTAAATCGTTTATTAATGTTTTCCAAATAACAACAGACCTTGCGATTGTGCAATTCTCTTTTTGAATTAAATCCAGTGCGCATGATATATGTTTTAGTCGAGCCATCAGATCTTCAGCATTACGTTTAATGGCTATGTTAGAAACCAATTTATTTATCTCATTATCAATATTATTGCGATGTTCTTCGCAAATTTTAACCAGTGTATGCCAGTTTTTCAAATATGCCTCAAGTGAATCACATGATCTGTTCCAACGTACCTCAATTGGCAATGGAAGTGATGATCCACCTTCAGAAGATAATAATGCTTTTGCCAAATGGTTATTTCGGAAATACTTTATGATTCTCACTATATTGTTCATAACTCCTTCAACATTTAAATCTTTGGCAAGTAGATTCAATAAATGGGCCATATGTAATAATATTTACTTAATCACTTTTTTTTGTTGTTGTACTTGCAGTCTCATTCTTGACATATTGGAAGCATTATCTGTTACTACACTTCTCACAAAATATTTGAATTTTTTCTCAGTATCTTGAATAATTTTTAAAGTTAAACTTGTCAAATACTCACTGGTATGAGGACTACCAGAAGTATCTGTTGTGTTAACCAAAAATACACTACCATCCTCATTTACAACACATGCACATATTACAGGTTTGTTTCTTATGTTGGACCATCCGTCAATACTCAAACAAACTGTCTTATTTGCTAAGTAAATTTGACACTTTTCTATTTCCTCCTGGTAAATTTTATCCAACAAAGTATCCGCAATTAATTTTCTATTTGGAGGCTTGTATCCTGGATGTAGCATTTCCGAATACTTCATAAATTCGGGATGTTCCACAAATCTGAAAGCTGAATTTGTAGCGAAAATAAATCTGGCACACTGCTTATCAAATCTATCTTTGTCATTTGCTGTAGTTTTTATTATAAAGGAGTTCAATGTTTTTTGTTGTGATTTTTGGATTGTACTGGTTGTAGCTTCATTGAATGTTTTGCGAATTTTTAAAGTCGGCGGTTCTGCAAAAAAAGTGTAAATCAATACATTGGTATCAATCAAGATTAGTAGAAAGGATAGGTTGCCTGGTAACTTTGGACCAATCAGATGGTCGAATTTCAAGCGCGGCAATACGTCATCCAGACGACTGGGTTTAAATTCCCTATTTAATTGAATGCAGTTTATAGAATAAAATTAAGGTATATTAATGTTGATAAGTACCTTATAAAAATTGAATAATGCTGTGAAAATGTCTGATGCATTGCAATATAACTTCTAATGTTACCAAAATAATAAAAAACAGTTACCTAATTCATTTTAAAACTTCAATTGAATGACTGTAATCTTGTTTGAACTTCAAAGGCTATTAAATACAGGGGGAAAGTAAATGCTATGTAATGTAAAACATATATTTAATATTGTAATGATTTGTTTAACAAATGTGGTAGATTTCAAAAGAAATAAAACAGACAAAGAAAGTCAATTAACGATTCTGTTAAATTTTTTCAATGTCTTTCTTTGTGAATGATCAATAAGAACTTTCCTTTTTAATGATTTATTTTTATCTTTTTTTAAATTTAAAAATTTGATACGAACAAATATTCTTTGTCTGGAGAATGAATTGATAAGTTCCTTTGGCACATCAGTTACTTTGGTAGCAATATATTCAGTGGTTTTCTTTATAACACTTTTTCTATCACAAAATTCTTCTTTATGAAACTTTTGGAAATAGTTATCCATCAACGCAACCTGTCGTGTCCATTCGTCAGACGGTTGGGTTAAACCTCCAAATGATAAGCTTTGTATCCACGAAGGCATGCTATAACTATGTAGGGTGTTTGCTTCTTCAGCTTGGTATGTGTACTGACCTAAATGTGGATATTTCAACTTATGTTTGTTGGCCAAATATCCAGCAATATAGGCCAAACCATCTTTTTCAGACTCCCCTGTTGCACTGGAATGGGTACTGCTAGATGATGTAGTGGTATCATTATCTAATATGGGCTTTTCAGCCACTTCCATTTCCATACTTTCTTCAGGAATGTCAATATGCCCAAGACTTGCTTGTTTAAATATACTTGACAATAAATATTCCTCATCCTGCAATCCTGGGGAAGTTCCTGTATTAGAATGTTTTGAAACTAATCCAGGATTTTTCCCAAGTAAAATCATTCTGACCCGATATAGAGCATTAAGGGGAGAAGGATGATCGTGTAATCCTCCTCGAGTTCTTAACTAAAATAAAATGTTTTAATTTACAAAAAGTAAGTCGCATGAATTGTACTACATTTAGAACTTAAAATCAATATATATTTACCTGAGAAAAAAAGTTTTCCAGGCAGTCTTGATTTAGTCTATGAGTTAAGATGTACTTTATCTGAAATTCTTCTCTCACTGCCGAGAACAGAGCTCGAAGTGATTTGGTAGAAATTATTATTCCCTTTTGAAAGACCTGCAAACTTTTCTTGCCAATGCATCTCATTTCAAAGACGGTGGAAGACATTTTTTCTAAAATCTCATCTTGTAAATCCATACTGAGACCGTATGGTTTTTTTGTAGGTACATTTGCTGAAATTGAATAGGAATTCATCACATCAAACCAATTATTAACCATCTCAAAAAAATCAGCCACTTTTGCTGTGCTTTTTTTATCGACACCAGGCAAGTATAATTTTAGTGCAGTTGCTGTGGTGTTTGAAAATAACTGAGCTGCCAGTTTTACATTTTGTCTTTGTGTCTTCTCGACATTAATATGTAATGGCGTTAGTTTATAACATGAATTTATTTCTGATCGAGTGGTCTCAATCAAATCCTTTACACAATCTTTAAGAATTTTAGTGCCATCTTTTAATACAAATCCACTATCTAAAAACCAGTTTCGCAGTAATTTCATTAAATGTGGGGCATCAGCAAAGAAGTAAATGGGATTTTCTGTAACTGGATGGTATGAATAGGTTTTGTCAATTGTAATATCAAGTTCCTTCCATAATCCTTGATTGCCTCCACCACAGTCGGAATTGCAAGCTAGAACATTATATTTAATTTCGTGTAAACGAGTAATTATATTTTCAAGAAGTTCTTTGTTCATTTTTTGATCGAACCCAATGTAAACAGGTTGTTTCCAGTTACTAAACAATCCGCGTGCCATAATAACCTGGACATATTGATGTGGTCCCAGAATTTCGTCTTCTTTCTGATGATATTCATATAAAGAAGACACCTTCATTTCATCAAAGCATAATACAGTTGCCCTAAAACGAGAATTTTTGGTCTGACCTGCAATTCCCATAATGCGTAAGACATCTTCTAAAACTCCATGTGTTAAATCAATATGGGAAGACCACTGTTGCAAAGTAGATAATCCTGGTAGTGGATAATGCAGAGTTTTTCGTAGATAAATATATGACCTCTTACTAAAATATCTCAGTGTAAAAGCTTTGGATAGTTCATCCTGTGTCCATCGAGCCTTGGTTTTCTTTTTTAAGGCAATTTCAACTTGATTTGGTGTTAAAATATGTTGCAAGGCCAACTTAATTTTTCCTTCAAGACTACTGTTTTTTTCAAAATTGTATTTCTTAATTTCCTGTTCTAAATTGGAGATACTCAATTTCAAAATATTTTCGTTGTTTTCGTGATTCAAAATTGTTTTCTTTAGCTGCTCATTTTCTTGTTTCAATAAAGCAAATTTTCTTTCCCAAATATCATGTTCACTTTCGTAACTTGTTATCATCTGCTCCAGTTTTTTCTGCAGTTTGTGTTAAACGCTTTACTAGTTCTTTGTTTTCTTTTCTAATCATTCGATGATTTCTTTCAGATGGTTCTCTATTAACACCCAAAGGTAAGAATAATGTGGGAATGGCTAAAAGAAAATTACAAAGTAAAGCAAACATAATACAATGCTTCTGTATAAAGTTTTCATTCATATATAAATTAATATTAATACCTATATAGTATTTAAATTTCTACTTGTAAATTTAATTATTTTTTCAAGCATACCTGTTTTTTTCAATTTTTTCGGTTGAAAATTCATTAAACGAGCTTGCACTTCATCATCATAATCAGTTAAAAGAAAATGTTTACTGCATATTCTTTTATTCTTCGGAGTCCAATCATCTTTCCGGCAACACTTTCGGACCCACTCTTTTAATATTTTGGGGTCTTTAGGGAACGTGAAAAACATGACCTTTTCGCATTCTGGATCTGGCTTTTTTGAATTGCTTTTACATGTAGCAATGGCACAAATATTACCACCGCTCATCTAAATAAATTAGAAAAAAATGTTTTAAATGAAAAGTTAAATAAGGATTGAAAGTTATAACAAACCTTAAATTCCACAGGATGTCAATCAAATCTCTTTTCTTAATACTTTTTACACTGAATAATAATAAAAATAAGTTCACAAATGAATAGTTTATAGAATTTCAAATAACGCAACATGCATGCAAACTCGGTTCTGTCGTCTGAGTGACGTAATCACTCCCTCCTCCGTCGCTTCCGCCATCCGTTATCCAGGCAACCTACCCTTTCTACAGATCTTGGGTATCAATAGGAAATTTGAAACTATCTTCAAACACTTTAAATTTCTAATTAATTAAATATATCTGTTTTTAAAAGCTCACCTTCTCTAGTAGATCCATCTTGTGAAGAATTTGTAATTTTTCTTTTTATTACAGCTAACGGCATTTCCTCTTCCTCCTCTTCTTCAGTTCCACTGATATCCTGTATAATTGTATTTGTCTCTTCAGGATCAATTTTACAACTAATTTTGTGTTTTTGCATGCGGCTAACCATAGCTTGCAATGTTTTACCGCATGATTTGCACACTGCTTTTTTGTTGGTTGGATTTTGTTGATTGCACTCCTCAAAATATTTCCAAATAGGATCCCTTTTTCGTCCACTCATTTTTCACATGTTAATAAACAAACTTTAACAGAATGTAACTTATTAAAATAATAAAAATTTTGAAGTTTAAAGCACAATCGGTCCCAAAAATAGCCAAATTTCACGATAACTCTATCTACTCAACACTCTTCATCTTAATAGTAATGCCGCAATGCCGGTATTTTCGGGCTCCCTCTTTGATTTCGGTATTTCGGTGATTCCCCGAACCCGACGCGCGGGCGCTTTGCATTGTATTGTGTTGTGGGCACTCCACGGTTGTCGGATGTTCATGGTGGTCAGGTTTCGATAATATCATCGGATTTTTCAAATCAAACTTAGTTTGAATAGTTTGAAATGTTTGAATTAAATGCGATTTTTCCCCATTGGAAAAAGTTTGAATTAATTCATGACTCTTTTAAAAAAAGTCATTTGAATTAATTCACGAATTGAATCACTGACTTAATTCATATGAATTAATTCGTGCCAACCCTGGCAACAAACCGTATATTCTCAATACAAATACGAATAAATATCAGTTATTATAGTAAAAATGTGTAACTGAATATTTTATATACAGGGTGATTCATAACTATTGGGACATAGGCTAAGGGTAGATTGTTTGGACCAAAATATGGCGATAGGTCCAAATATACCTCAATAAAATATTGCTGTGGAAAAAGATAAAGGGCGTTAAAGTTGAATTTTTTTTTCGTTTTTTGCTAATAATTTCACTGTGTATTTATCGGACAATAAAGAAACTTGTATCGTAAGGCTTTTATTTCGACGATAAAGCATAATTAAAAACAATGTTACATAAAAAGAGCAAACTCAAATTAAATGTTCTACGTTGCCTCCTCCGACTTGTATGCCTTTTCTAATTCTTTTAATAAAGGACTTTCGAACTTCAAGGAACATATTATTCTGTCCCCTTATAAAGTTAGCCGCATTTTGTATTTTCCTCCAGAGTTCGTCTCTCGAGTTAATTTCATTGGCATAAACTAGAGACTTCATATGTCCCCAAACATAAAAATCAAGCGGGTTATACTCAGGACTTCTTGGTGCTCATTCAAAATCACTTCCTCTGCCAATCCATCTTTGAGGAAATATGTCATTTAGATGATTTCTAACAACTAAAGGGAAATGAGGCGGAGCTCCATCCTGCATAAACCACATTGTTACAGCTAGTGACAGATTATCCAAAATATAGCTAAAAGTATTTTGCAAAAATAAATAAATAAGAATCTCCATGCTGGAAATGTCTTTCTTTCAGAGCATGCGAATTTTTTTCTTCCCAATAATGGCAATTTCTCCAATTAAATACCCCTCGTCTGGTAAAAGTCGCTTCATCGGTGAACATAATATTCTTAATAAAATTTCGGTCACCATTATGCTTGTTGAGAATACGTTGGCAGAACTGTAACCGTCGTGGGAGATCTCTTGGAATCAAATTTTGAACAGGAGTGAAGTGATACGGGTGGAACTTTTCTTTTTTTAGAATTCTAATAATAGACGACTGACTTACTCCTGTTGCTGATGACAAATGATGCGAACTTCTGTAGGATTTTCATCTATTCGAACCAAAATTTCATCTTCTTGATTAGGTGAAATTTGTTTCGGACGACCACCTTGATTTTTATTGTGAAATGACCCGGTTTCACCCAAACGATGAAATAGATTTGAAAAAGTTTTGTGATTTGGTTGCCTTCTGCCTGGATATAACAATTCATACCTTCTGGCTGCAGAGCGCCCGCAAAAATGTTCTTGTGCGTATACACAAATCATATCCCGCATTTCTTGATTCGTAAAATGATTGTGACGAGGCATTCCCATCGAAAAAGTATATGATAGCTTTGAAAAATGCAACAATTGACTATAAACTCGCAGAAAAAAATATTCACTGACAAGAAATGTCATTTACCGGCAACAATTATCTGACAGTCCAATGCACACTTTTCATAAATGAAATAATATTTGAAATCCCCTTCCGATACTCTGAACTGTTCAATTGCGTTTTTCGCGAAACGAATGAGAATATCGAGTTTAAACAAGAGTACCAATATTACGTAGAAATGATGTTTATGTCATATTTTTTAATAAAAATCACTAAAAAGTTTCGTCAAAAAAAGTAACCAGTCAATTTCATCATCAGAAATCCTTCACGAGGCTCCCCCTGTAACAAAATGTCAAATATTACACAAAATCATATTGCCTGTATAAAATTATGGCTCTATGCCGATTTTGATAACAATCTATAAATACACAGTGAAATTATTAGCAAAAAACGAAAAAAAAATTCAACTTTAACGCCCTTTATCTTTTTCCACAGCAATATTTTATTGAGGTATATTTGGTCCTATCGCCATATTTTGGTCCAAACAATCTACCCTTAGCGTATGTCCCAATAGTTATGAATCACCCTGTATACCAAAAATATGTTAGGGACTTATCTTGGGAAGACTCGGGACATACAGCTCGCAGCAGTAGTCGAGGGTTCTTGAGACATCGTTGTCTGGACTGGTCGCGGTATGGTTCGGTGGAGTGGGTGGTCTCTAGAATCCGTAGAGGTCCTTAAAGGCTGTTAACGGTCCGTAGAGGTCCTTACAGGCTGCAGAGCTGTAGGGAAAGAAATACAAAAACAGTAGAAACAGTAGAAAATTGGAAAGGAGGAATAAAATGAACAGGTAGGAGCTTATACTCCAATACATACAAAAATCTGAATTTAATTTTCAAAATAAAACCACAGAAATCTGTTCATTCTTATCCGTCCTGTTCCCAAAATAACCAGAAAAAGCAAATTTAAATCGGTGGAAAATAACCATATAGAGAATCTGTTATAAATTCGCTTCATAAAATAACTTTGGACGCCACCAGATTTTTTTTAAAGGGAACGACGAAGAAAAAATGGAAACGCCATAACACGAAATATTTTAACCAAATAGAAAAATCGAAATAGAATGATTTGTAAGCACACAATTACAATTTGATAATATATAGGTAACTTACCAGCGAAGAAAATTAAAAATCACACACAATTACTTAGAAACTGAATTTTAAATTGCTTCTTAGCGAAGAAAGAACAAGCGACGATTGCTTGAATCGTAGTTTTAAATAGCCATTTAATGATGGCAAAAACTATCACCGATACGTTCCTAATATTTGAAATATAAGGATTTGGAATTAGAGGTGGGAGTAGCCGACGAATAAGTAACGCTCCAAAATAATTGATGAAAATAGTAACATGTCTCAGCGACATATCACAATAAGCTCACAATAATAATCAAACTCATAAATCTATGCATTAAAAGTTAAATAGCCCAATAACGGTTCAATATACGGAGAGGTCAACGCAACTTTCTTTTTAATAAAGTCACAAGTACAGGGTGATCCATTTAAGGAAGTTGAGAAATTTTTAAGTACGCTTTTTGAATTATTTTATTCATAAAATGTGAAAGTTTTATTGATTGAAATAATACTATAGAATTATAATGTTAACATTTTTTAATATTTATAAAGATACATGGTGTCAAATCGGACACTATATTATTTGACATTGACGCAGTAATATATTTATATATGTAACAAATTTAACATTAAAACCTTTATCGGATACTCGATAATCTAGTAGGATAGATGCAATAACTTCTTTAAGGTATTGTAATGTTTTTCTAAATTATTTAGACAGCAAACGTTTTTATTACGGGTGGGATAAATTTTAAACACACTGTAGGTTCACTTACTTAATTTATTTATTCACTACACTACTCACTAACACTTAATTTATATATACTTATTATAATATACACAGTATATTCACTTAAACTAATTTATATAAACAGTTCACTAATTTATATTCACTTATTTACTTGTTTATCTCACGATGTCAAATTATCAGCTGAACTTATGCGCTGATCGGTCCTTTATATATATTGTACATACGGCTTTAGCAGCGTATGATATTTATTTCAATCTGACAGTTGTTGTCAAAAATTCCTGGCTATCAAAATTGTAATTTATTGAAAGATAAATCTAATGTAAAATATTCGAATCACTCTTATCTCAGGGTGGGTTCAATGCGCCATAAAAATAGAAATTTTTATAAGATTTCAAAGTATTGTCCAAATTAAATATTGATTATTAATTTTGTTCTGTTTGATCTACCTAGTAATATAATGTGACTGTTTGTTCAAGATTATAAAGGCTATTCAATTTCTTTCTGACATTCAATATATTTCAATAAACATTCTGTCACCAATAATCCATAAATGACACTGTCACAAATACATTTTTTTATCAAATTAAGTAAACTTAATTTCTATAAAATGTTCAAATCTATTACAGAACCATGTCTAAAGTAAGTCGAATTCAAAAGTTATATACAATTACTAACTAACAGAAAATAAACAAATACTAGTTTTCCTTTTTTCATCAAATAACAAAAAATCTTATCTACAGTGAACAAAATTTAAGTGAATTACGAATGAAGTTTATAAATTATCAAATAGCAAAATCTTATCTATAATGGATACAAATAAAATTAATTACGAACTAAATTGATAAATTTCTCGAATTGTTACTTTTAATTCGCGAATGTCAAATACCTATTCACAGTCCCAACTTCTTTTAATATACTTTTCCAATATAATTGTTCAATATTAAATCTCTGTATTTATTCTGAATTAAAAATTTTGTAATCTATTATTTAGATGTATCTATTGTCAATTTTGATTAAGGCCTGATATTTTTCGTCGAAATAATGCATTATTTTAAATTATCAATAATCTGGAACAGACTCACCAAATCTGGACTCCTCCAAACTCGTACATTTCTAAATCTAATTTAGAATTCAGGATCGTTCACTTTTCCGAATTGATGACTAAATTTTCCAATAAAAAAAACACGCACAGAATTTACAATTATGGGCACCGGATAACAATTTCTATTATTAATTATTATACTATTCTTGGCGAAATATTGGAGAACTATCAAATTACATGTTCTCCGTTCGGGATCTCAAATTCAACTCACTATTTTTTATCAAATAAATAACCACACTACACTGTGGTTACACACTTTCTTCTTTAACAAAAAACTCTATTTGTTATTTTCCTGCAACAAAGATTTGGAATTGTTTTATTATCTAAATACCTTATAATGAATTCTGTTTTCTTTAACCTTCAATATCTTTTTCAACTGTGACATGCAAATGTCATCAGGAATTAAATAATCTGCCAAATCTTACATATACAGTGTTTTTCAACCATATTGATTTTATAGACAATACAGGGTTTGTCAAAAGTATTGTAAAAAAAATAGACTGAAATTCTTTAAAATTTGAAATATTAATATATGAGTGCCTTTTTTACTAGAGAATTCTAGATTGCGGCTTACACACACAAAAACAATTGGCTTTCGCATTTTCTAGATAAGACTGGTCACAAAAACAATGTTTAGATAAGATAATCGTAAACAGTTATAAAAAAACCCGCGTATCCGCCATAATTTTAATTTTCATACCTGGCTGCACTTTCCGATCTTATGGAAATAGCAGGACACCGTCTTCATCGGATACTGATAATGGGGGTTGTAGCTGCAAATTAATATCTGGACACCGGTATCTCTAAAGATAACCTCTACCATGTTCCTGATAACTCGCCAATCCAACTGGTTACTCGCTATCTTAGGCATAGCCAGTTTCTTCACGCTGGATTCTAACACATGGTCTCGTAGGTTTCGAAGTGCTTCCCACACATCGCGGTAGGTAGATCGATCTTGAAATTAATTTTTAGTTACCACGCAGAACACATATCGCGAATTGTGTTTCAGTTTCAGTGTCTTGCCAGGGGCTGGAATCTGGTCTTCAAGTTTTTCTAATTACCCGAACTTCTTTCAGATACATTTTTAATTTGGGAAACGTAAATTAAAAATTATTATCGAGTATTGAACATTCCACCCACCAAAAACAAGCTTATTTTATGAATATTCATTGGTTCTGTAGGATAATAAGAAAACAGATCTTCCACCATGCCGACGTTTCGGATTTATTTGAATCCTTTATCAAGTCTACAAAGATATACATGCAAATGGTGATTATGACTATTAAATACTCAATAAAAACATTAAAACTTCAAATACTTTCATAAAACTTTAAAACCTTAAAAACTTCAAAACCTTAAAAACTTCAAAACCTTAAAAAACTTATACTCATGTAAAAATTTAAAAAATCCAAAAATTCAAAAACTTCAATAAAATTCCAAAAAACTTAAAAATCTTTCACATTTTTGTGACTAAGAAACATCATCAAATAAAATAAAATCTAAATTGCTGACAATTTAAAATTTCTCAAGGTGTCACACTCTTACCTAGTGAGGCTTTTTTCGTCGAGCAGAAATGATTTATTTCCTTGTCAAATTAAAAAATAAACGAGAAAACATGAAAATATTTCAGAATGTTCTGGCACGTCATATAAAAACAAAATAATGGACAATCTTCAAACATTGGTAATAACTTATTTTCCTTTTTATTGAGATTCTATAAACAAACTGTACCTTAATATTTGGTGTTGAAAGTAAATTATACTATTGTTTTTATTCCTCTATGAACTTACAATTCCAGTGGTGAATAATTATAAATACCTAGGCATATTTCTGGATAGTAAGTTGTTGTGGACGAAACATATTGAGTATATCAAATGTAGATGTGAAAAAGGGATAAACATGTTAAGATGTGTTTCTAGGTTAAAGTTTGGTGTTGGTGTGGCCATTTCATTAATGTTTTATAGAGCATACATCCGCTCAATTATGGATTATGGATCGACTTTGTACGGTTCTGCTAGCAAAACAAATCTACAAATTGTAGATCGCATTCAATTTAAAGCTCTACGGATATGTATAGGAGAAATGAGATCATCCTCAGCTGATGCAATCTTAATTGAATCTTTTGAACCTCCATTAGCAATTAGACACGAATAAATATTTAATCAAAATTAGGGGAATAGATTGCTGCAATAACCTCAATAATCTTGCTTATCTCACAACACAATGTTTAACAAACAAATATTGGAAGATTAAAAATAATCCACCTTTGGTCGATGCTTTTATTTTTACTAATAAATTTCATGAGTTAATTCATACTGTCGACAAATATCCAAAGTTTAGATTCAACTATCACTCATGTATGTTTGAACCTAACATCATATTCCCCTTATATTCACTTTCAGACATAGTTAACAAAAACATTATGATATCCATTCTTTCAAACTATACAAATTATTCAACTATTTACACGGATGGCTCAAAAACCAATAATGGAACTGGATGTGCCTTTTATCATTCGAATAAATGTTTTTCTGTTAAAATGCGTTTACATGATACATGTTCAATTTACACAGTGGAGATTTATGCAATATGGCAATCCCTCACTTATATATTTATAATGAGTATCTTTGGAGGTATTACTGTATCAAATTACAAAATTGCGTTTCTCTGTAAACAAAGTTTTTTATTAGTTATTTAATCAAATACAAATAATTTTAATATCTAACTTAATATTAATTATACAAATCTTACCTGTAAACAAAGAAACAACATTTACTGTTATTTGTCTACAGTATATTTTCTAACGTACAATAATTATTTCTTATATGTCTTTCTCAATTGAGTTCTGATTTGCAACTGACACCTCCTGTCGTTTGGAATTCAGTGACGTTTAGTCACTCGGTCAATGCCCGAGGTTGCGAGATGTAATGCATACGCTACAATACTGTATGTGTTACTTTACATATTTGATAACAAAATTGGCAATAGTCTTATAATAACCGATTCAAAAGCAGCATTGGAAACTATAGGAACTAAAAAATTATATAATCAGGTAAAAAATTCCCTTTTATGGAATATTAAAAACTATCTATACCTATTAAGTAATTCTGATACCAAAATAACGTTCATCTGGGTAAAAGGACATGCTGGCATTAAAGGGAATGAAATTGTAGATAGCCTTGCCAAAAAGGCAGTTTTGGAAAACAAGTTTTTTTTATTTTTATAACACACTTGACCTATTGCCGGCACTTAAAAGACAAATCACTCACAGTTGGAATAGTGTATAGCAGGAATACGTAAAAGAGTCTAAAAACCCATACACACTTATACATCCAGAAATACCCAAAACAATACCACATATTCAAGAATACAATACAAATAAATACTACACTACGATAGTAACTAGAATGAAACTAAATCATGGTATCTTTCCTGCGCACCTTGCTAAAATAGGAATTATAGGCTCTTCTATATGTTCATGTGACAATAGTTCAATAGCTGATCTCAACCATTTAATTTTTTCCTGTAGAAATCACCAATATCAAATAAATATATTTCTAAATTTTCTCATTAATCACAATATTTCTTTACCGACAAATTTAACTCACCTATTAAGTTTAAACGAAAAACCTATTTTAGACGCCTTAGTTGAGCTATTTAAAAGTGCACAAATTTCAATATAAAGTTGAACATTAAAATTAAATAATTTTTGTGGCTAAGAACTAAGTTTTCTACGGCCAAAATTTCACACACACACAAACACACCTCCTCTATGAAGGACTAATTACCAAGAGACAATGAATCAAACCTTATTTACAAAATAAATTGTTTAGAATGCGATAGATGTTATATTGGTCAAACCAAGCAAAGGTTAAAAAACAGAATATATACCCACAAGAACTCATGTGATGAAAAACATAGGGACAAATAAGAAAAAACAGCATTAGCAACCCATGCATTGGAACAAAATCACAAATTTGACTTTGAAACCGTCAACATCCTAGATAAAGAGACTAACTATCCCAGACGTCTTTTAAGCGAAATGATATTTATTGAATTGAGTGAGAATACAGTAAACAAAAAATCAGATACTGACAACTTAAATAAAATTTACAAACACATAATTACCAATAATAAAAATTAAAAGATAATCGATACTAGCTCAATAAATAATATCTATAATAGATAATTTTTGGTTCTTTAAGAATTACTAAGAATTTTTCTAGGACACACTATATTCAAAAAGCTGTCCGAGTCCAACATAATTAGTAGTTTTTTGGCAATTTTTGTTTTTCGTTTATTAATGAATACGTATAATTTACTTTCAACACCAAATATTAAGGTACAGTTTGTTTATAGAATCTCAATAAAAAGGAAAATAAGTTATTACTAATGTTTGAAGATTGTGCATTACTTTGTTTTTATATGACGTGCCAGAACATTCTGAAATATTTTCATGTTTTCTCGTCTATTTTTTAATTTGACAAGGAAATAAATCATTTCTGCTCGACGGAAAAGCCTCACTAGGTAAGCGTGTGACACCTTGAAAAATTTTAAATTGTCAGCAATTTAGATTTTATTTTATTTGATGATGTTTCTTAGAGACAAAAATGTGAAAGATTTTTAAGTTTTTTGGAATGTTATTGAAGTTTTTGAATTTTTAGATTTTTTTCAATTTTTACATAAGTATAAGTTTTTTTAAGGTTTTGAAGTTTTTAAGGTTTTAAAGTTTTATGAAAGTTTTTGAAGTTTTAATGTTTTTATTGAGTATTTAATAGTCATAATCACCATTTGCATGTATATCTTTGTAGCCTTGATAAAGGATTCAAATTAATCCGAAACGGAGGCATAGTGGAAAATCTGGTTTCTTATTATCCTACAGAACCGATGAATATTCATAAAATAAATAATACATAAGAATACGATCACAGACGTTGCAAAAACAAGCTTGTTTTTCCCCTGTAATTAAATTAAGCATATAATAATAAAAAAACTATTTAGAATTCTACTAAATTAAAAATACGAAAAAAAAGGTAAATTATTAATCAAGTTATTGCCCTGGCAATGGGCAAACCTTGACAACCGGGCGTAGTATATTTAGTTAAACTTTTTTTATTACGGGTGGGATAAACATATACACACGGTATGGTTGATTACGAATTTATTTAAACACTAAACTAATCACTAACACTTAATTTATATTCACACAAACTTAATTATTAATTTATATCAACACTTCACTATTCGCTATTTCGGTGTATTCTTGTTTATTTCACGAGATCACTTTATCAACTAAACTAACTCTGCATGGTCCTGGCCTTCTTAATTCCCAGCTTCTCGCAAATCTCCTGGATTAGTTGGCTTTCGAAATTTCTTCCCTGGTCACTGTGGACTTCCAATGGCACTCCATATCGGCTGATAAATTCTTTCACCAATACATCCGCGACAGTTGTGGCCTCTTGATTCGGGATCGCGTAAATTTCCACCCACTTTGTGAAATAATCCATTATAACCAGGATGTATTTACCACCGTTTTCTGTCGTCGTTCAGCGATGTCTAAGGCAATCCTTTCGAAAGGGCTTCCAACATTATACTGTTTCATGGGTGCCTTTCTCTTGCGTTGTGGTCCATTACTCGTAGCACAAGTCGTACATTTCTTACACCGGTACTTCACATCATCGGAGCTGTCCATCCAATAAAACCTCTCACGGATTCGTTGGAGAGTTTTCTTCACTCCCAGATGACCTCCCGATGGACTGTCGTGTAACTTCTTTAGTACCTCAGCTACTCTTGTTCTCGGGATAACCAGCTGTCGTCTCATCTCGGAACCAACATCGTTTTCAAGGACTCTTTCCAACAGTCCTTCTTCGAGGACAAGGGAGTCCCACTGAGCCCAATACGCCTTGGGTTTCGGTGACAATCTTGACACTTCTTGCCAGGTAGGTCGCCGATTTTCTTCCTTCCATTGCCGGATCATCTTCAGGTGAGGATCATTCTCCTGAACTTCTCTGATCCTGGTGGGTGACCATTCCTCGTTGACTACAGTAGTTCTTGAAACTGCAACTTCCTTAGATTTCGACTTGTTGCATTGTGAATAGTCTACAGGGCATGACCGTCTAGACAAAGAGTTGGCTTTTCGGTGATTCATATGATTTCCCATGTGACTGGAGTTCTTGGGTTACAGGAGTCTTGGGGCGCTTAGACGGACTGCGTACGTGCTCTAGCTCGCCACACTTCCGGCATTTGATCTTCTTCGGCTTCTTGCCTGCCATACATTTCAACAAGTTGATGATTTGGTCAAGTTTGTCATCGTCATCTTCTTCCTGCTTGGTCCTACATTTGTTGTACCGCGAGCCCTTCGTGGCTGCTTTGCATTTAAGAGGTTCTTGGTTTGCAGAAGTCCTGGGACGCTTACACGAACTGCGTGCATGCTCTAGCTCGCCACAATCACAGCACCTGATTTTCTTCGGCTTCTTGTTTACCATACTTTTCAATAAGTTGTCGATCTGGTCAAGTATGTCATCGTCACCTTCTTCCTGTATGGTCCTACCTTTGTTGTATCCCGAAGCCATCGTGGCTGCTTCATATTCAAGAGCAGCAGTCAATGCATCAACTAATGTTTTGGGATGGGCTAAACGAAGCGTCCTCTGCATATCGGGGTCGCGTAAGCCATCGATAAAGGCCTGTAGGCCCAGACATTACATCATGTTCTCTGGTGCTGATGGATAAGCGAATCGAACTAATCGGGCAATGTCCACTTGTAGTGATCCCTTAAAAGACATTAAAGACAAAAGGACACTAACTTAGAAATAATATTTAAATTCAGGTTAATATTAATTATAGTATTTAGAGAGCATTGGTCGGCTATGGTCAATGTCATTTATCAAGGAAAGCTTGTTTTTGTTATTTTATAAACAGACATGTACAGTTTATAGACGGAGGTCGGATGTGTAGTAAAACACAACTATGTTTCCTATATAATGGGTGTGAACGAACCAGGATGATATTATTGTTATTAATACTTTGAATAAGTCGTTTTGATATTTATAATCGTGTATTTTTAAATGTATTAAACTTGAACCCAGTGCTTTTATAAATGCGTTATTGTTTATTCTGTTCCCGAATACAGGTTGCTAGGTAAGTGGTTTCCTCCATAATAATATGCCTTTATGGTAAACGTCGAGTATACGAGGGACCCTTACTAAGTAACCTCTTCTTCAGCTGCTCGAAGTCATCCGTTTCTTCAAGCGGTATCGACTGAAGTACATCTAAGGCATCTCCCCGAAGCGCTATAGCTAGGTTCACTGCTTTCTCCTTGTCGGACCAATTATTCACTCTAGCGGCTGCTTCAAACTGTTTTACGTAATTGGTCCACGACATCTTTCCATCGTATGTTGGGGCCTTGACTAGAGTGAAACTACCAATATCATCTGTCTTGGGTTGTGCTTCTGTCTTGCAAGGTTTTGTTTGCTCGGTCTTCTTTTCTTCCGCTGGCGGGTCTTGAGTTCTTATATCTGTCATCTTTGATTTTCTCGTCCATTGTTGATATCTTATTCTCGATTTCAGATTTTAGAGACTAAATTTCATTTTCAACGTCAGAGACAATGTCGTTTTTCATTAATAAGATATCGGCAGATATATCGTTCTTCAAAGCAGAAATATCGTTTTTCACATTCGTTGAAATTTTCTCTTCCATGGCAGAAATATCGTTCTTCATAGCAGAAATCTTCTCGTCCATGTTAGCAGAAATGTCGTTCTTCATAGCAGAAATCTTCTCGTCCATGTTAGCAGAAATTGACGAGATTAAGGTGGAAGCCTCGTCATTAAATAAAACTGTTTCTGTATCAAAGCCGTCATTTTCCAGTGCCACTTCAAGTCTTTCTACTAATTCACTTTTCATACCGGACGTTTCCAACTCACGATCTTCCAATTCTGCTCTTAACTCAGTCACTGTCAAGTCACATAGTCCTTTGGCTATTTTTACGTAGCAATTTATTTATATTATCCCACTTCTGACACCAATGTAATGTTTTTCTTATTTAGTTAAACTTTTTTTATTACGGGTGGGATAAACTTTAAACACACGGTATGGTTACTTACGAATTTATTTAAACACTAAACTACTCACTAACACTTAATTTATATTCACACAAACTTAATCATTAATTTATATTAACACTTCACTATTCGGTGTATTCTTGTTTATTTCACAAGATCACTTTATCAACTAAAATAACTCTCCATGGTGAGTCCTTTATATATGAGTGCCTTTTTTACTAGATAATTCTAGATTGCGACTTACACAAAAACAATTGGCTCTCTGGCATTTTCTAGATAAGACTGGTCACAAAAACAATGTCTAGATAAGATAGTCAGTTCTAAGAAATGCCTGGTGCATCCGCCATAATTTTAACTTTCATACATGGCTTAGACAGAGTCGGATTCAGGGACTATACCAGTGTGATGTTTCGTAACAATAGGACAGAAATTAAAAATGATTACCGAGTATTGAACAAATATATTGCAGAGAAATAAAGAAGCTAGGTATTTTGAGGTACCCAATAAAAGGAAGAAGCCATTATGGCCAATTATTTATAAATTTGTTGACCAGCAAACCAGCGTGATATGCACAGATGGTGGGAAACAGTATGGACGATAAGATTTCAGACGAAAAGATCGCATACTTTTGATATAGTAATGCTACATATTTGTGACCTATTTAAACATCTATTTTCACACATTTACCTGCTTCGTCGAATTTTAAAATTATTAAAAATCATATTTCTCACCTTGGAATATAATTTGTCATTATTGCATGCTCTTTTATGAGGTAATATTTTGGTGTCAAGTTGGGCATCTTGCGTAACGAAATTTAACACGGGCTAATCAGATTCTGGTGTTTCTCAATTTTGTTTGTTATATTCGTTAGATTTAATTTTATTAATGAATGTTATTATGGATAGAAAATAGCGAAAAAACGAGTTTATAGTATAGGTAGGAAAATTGCGTTAAGCGTATAAAATAATTAAAAACGAAATTGCCCAACTGCACATCTTCTCAAGGTAAGATGTTCTCTCCTGTTGTTAATGATTGATCTGACAACACTATACCAAACGTTTGATGAATAAAATAATTTAATTATACAGAGTGGGTCATTGTGAACATCTTGGTAGTTGTAATTTCTACTTTCTCCAGCTATGGCTACTTTGTAATCTTGGATACACTAAGCTATAAGTTAACCGTATTCTTTAGTTAATGTGAATCCAAAGTTTAAGTGTTGGTACAGATTTACATTTTAATGTTTGATGAGGCAGATTATCGCACGTTTCTCAAATGTCATTAGTAATCAGATACCTTCAAGGAAGTTAAGTGAAGGAAGACTTCGTTGGATTTATAGTCTGCTATACAAAATATAAACTGTACACCGGTACAATAGGTATGTTAACACCGGGCGTACCAAATTTTCAGTCCGAGGTCTAAATGACGTCATATGTACTTTATATTCGGTCTAAACAATCAAGGAGTAAAATTTGGTACTCGAATTTGATCCATCTCGTCTAGGGTAGATCAAATTCAATTTTTAACGATGTAAACACGGTATATTAGTGTTCGTGGACCAAAAAGTGACGGTTTGCTATAAGTACAGAGTAAAAATAGGTCAGCTGTCGATTTGTACTTTACTGATTTAATATTATTGTCCAATTTTCACTACTTCTAGGTTTCATCCATATTCTTTGATTGGCTAACAATCCCACAAAATCACTGCTAGTTAAAAGCAAATAAGCTAAATTGCTTCTTAAATATGGAGACTTCGATAACTCTAATTTAAATCTTTGAATATTTCTTTTTCAGGAACTCTATTACCACTGCAACTATTTTTGTATCCATTTTTAAATAAAATCAAAGTATATCATCAAATATCCTAAAGATTTAAGGTTATGGCATTTTAATATAAAAATATCAATTTTGGGCCCAGGCATTAACCTGGACTATTTTAATCCAGCAAAACTCTCAGTATAAACACTTATGTTCTAAGCTAAATAAGTCCACGATTTGGTCCACGCACCAAATTGCTCCACACGGTGTAAACTAACTGAATGTTAGTAGTTTGGTTAATTGGAAGGCTTTTGATCTTTAAAAACGTTTATTAACTGGTTATTAATACAAAATGTTTTTGAATTAGGTTGACGTTATAAAGTTATATCCAAAACTAAATAAAATATGAAATTACTCGGTGGAATCTACTCATATTACTGTTTAAATGAAACTAACTGTTTCTAGATACTTCCACAATATATTGAAGCATTCTAAGAAATTGACAATTGTTTCTATATTAAATATCATCGTCAGAATAACAGAAGCTACATTTCATTTGATGCCTACCTAATGTTTCCTAAACAAACTAAACAAATAAAAAAATACAAAACAATCACATATGCAGGTAATATTTCTAATAATATTTCAAAGATAATATCTTTAGCAACAAATACAAAAATTTCTTTTAAGTCAGAAAGTAATGTGAGTACCAAATTGTTAGATGTAAAATCAAAAATATCCTCATTAAAGAAGTTTGGTATATATAAACTTAAATGTCCAGAAAGTAATGCTGTCTATATGGGTCAAACCCTTAGAAATGTTGAAATCGGATACAGTGAACACTTACAAGCATACAGATTAAAACAACCAGATGAATCCCACTACGCAAAACATCTACTTGACACCAAACCTTCATGGACACCTTACACAGAACTAGAAGTACTACATATTTGTGTTAAGAAAAAAGAACTGGATGTCCTTGAAGAATTATAAATTAGAATACACTTAAGAGATCCACGCTATGAAGTCGTCAATGAACAGACAAATCTAGGGAGTATCTGTATCTGTAAGAGTTTTAAGGGTGGGTGACCCCACCATATTTGGCCCATTGTGCAATCCTTCTGGGTTTCAAAACATTCTTCTAGCTCGTCATCCAGACTACTTCCTTGAAGGAGGCGATAACGTCGCCTGAATTAAGTTCCCTCATACTGGCGTATGTTAGGCTGTGCTCGCCGAATACATAAAACCTAAGATGTGGAACGTGTCTGACATTCGCAAAGAATGTGTTCGACAGTCTCATCTTCTCGTTCACATCCTCTACACAGTGGGGTGTCATACAGACCCAGTATGTGGAGGTGTTTTCGTAGGTGGCAATGACCAGTCAGGATACCCGTAGAGGATGCCACGAGAAGGCAGACACTCGATGGTTGCATTTCTCCATTGGACTGCAGAAAGCTACCTACAAGCAGACAAGCAAGCGCAAGCAAACAAATAAGCAAACCAACTACAAAGCAATGGCCAGCTTACAACCAACCCCGCCAAAAAAATATAGGGAGTTCTCCACTTTTAAACTGTATTGTAATGTTTTTCTTATTTATTAAAACGTTTTATTACGGGTGGGATAAATTTATACACACGGAAGGTTCACTTACTTAATTTGTTTATTCATTACACTATACACTAATTGATATTGTATACACAGTATATGCACTTAAACTAATTTATATAAACACTTCACTAATTTATATTCACTTACGATGTCAAATTATGAACTAACTGGTCGGTCCTTTATATATTAGTGCCTTTTTTACTAAATAATTCTAGATTGCGGCTTACACAAAAACAATTGGCTCTCTGGCATTTTCTAGATAAGACTGGTCACAAAACAATGTCTAGATAAGATAGTCACAATCGTAAACAGTTCTAAAAAAACCTGCGCATCCGCCATAATTTTAACTTTCATACATGGCTTAGACAGTTTCGGATTCAGGGACTGTACCAGTGTGCTGTTTCGTAACAATACCCCCTTCTTAAATGGAAGTTTCTCCTGGAACTTTTTGTGTAGCCGAAACTGGATGTTTGAATCGGCAACTTTTCTTTCCGATCTTATGGAAATAGCAGGGCACCGTCTTCATCGGATACTGATAACGGGGGTTGTAGCTGCAAATTAATGTCTGGACACCGGTATCTTGGAAGATAACCTCTACCATGTTCCTGATGACTCGCCAATCCAACTAGTTACTCGCTATCTTAGACATAGCCAGTTTCTTCACACTGGATTCTAACACATGATCTCGGAGGTTTCAAAGAGCTTCCCACACATCGCGGTAGGTTGATCGATCTTGAACTTCAATTTTAGTTACCACGTAGAAGACGTACCGCGAATTATCTTTCAGTTTCAGTGTCTTGCCAGGGGCTGGAATCTGGTCTTCAAGTTTTTCTAATTGCCCGAACTTCTTTCGAAAGACGGTTGCCAACCCTCGTGCGTTCTTGATAAGGGCGGGGATGCTGTATGCCAGTGAATAATCTTCCGGGAGAGTGAACAAATCTTGTCGTTGTTCTGAAGTGACTCCATATCTAGCTTTCCCGGTACCTCCATACGCGCCCATAAATTCATCGAAGGTAGGGTCAGACACATCTCTAATATGGTTTACTCCTTTCTCTAGGTTATGGTCTCCTTCGAATGGCGCTAGTCGGTTTTGGTGAACTACTTTTGGTTTTCCGTTGGGATCTTGCTTATGCGATATATAACATCATTGATCCTTTTCTTATGGACCTTCCCAGGATTTTTGTAATTGTGGAGAAAATCCTTTTCTCCTCGTCGGGTTGTGTAACCATACTTTGTCCCCTTCTTTAAAACCGCCTACTGTGGCCTGCGTGTCGTACCGACTTTTCATTCTGTCGCTGGCAGCTTGAAGATTTGTTCGAACTAATTTATGTATATCGTCCAGCCTTCTTCTCAATTGGATCACGTAGTCTTCGCCTGCTAGATCTTCTCCAGGCCGACAGCCAAATTCCAGGTCACAAGGAAGCCTCATTTCACGTCCAAACAGGATTTTCGCAGGTGTTTCACCGTGGACTCATTGACGGCAGATCGATAAGCCAATGCGAATAGGGAAAGATACTGGTCCCAATCTCTCTGATGTCTGGAAACTACTTTAGATAGATATTTTAAAATAGTCCTGTTCATTCTCTCGACCATTCCATCTGACTGGATATAATGCTGTTGTCCTGGTCTTCTTCATTCCCAGCTTGTCGCAAATCTCCTGGAATAGATGGCTTTCAAAATTTCTTCCCTGGTCACTGTGGACTTCCAAGGGCACTCCATATCGGCTGATAAATTTTTTCACCAATACATCCGCGACAGTTGTGGCCTCTGGTTTCGGGATATCGTAAATTTCCACCCACTTTGTGAAATTACCCATTACAACCAGTATGTATTTGCCACCATTTTCTGTCTTCGGAAATGACCCAGCGATATCTAAATCAATCCTTTCGAAAGGGCTTCCAACATTGTACTGTTTCATGGGCGCCTTTCTCTTGCGATGTGGTCCATTACTCGTAGCACAAGTCGTACATTTCTTACACCAGTCCTTTACATCATCGGAGCTGTTCATCCAATAAAACCTTTCACGGACTCGCTGAAGGGTTTTCTTCACTCCCAGAAGACCTCCCGATGGACTGTCGTGTAACTTCTTCAGTATCTCAGCTACTTTCGGGATAACTAGCTGTCTCTTCATCTCGGAACCATCATCGTTTTCAAGGACTCTTTTCAACAGCCCTTCTTCCAGGACAAGGGAGTCCCACTGAGTCCAATATGCCTTGAGTGTCGGTGAAAATCTTGACACTTCTTGCCAGGTAGGGTGGAGATTTTGTTCCTTCCGGCAACTTCCTCAGATTTCGAATTGTTGCATTGTGAATAGTCTACAGGGCATGACCGTCTAGGCGAAGAGTTGGCTTTTCGGTGATTCACATCAGCTGGATGTTCACACCTGTCTGATTTCCCCTGTGACTGGAGTTCTTGGGTTACAGGAGTCTTGGGGCGTTTAGACGGACTGCTTACGTGCTCTAGCTCGCCACACTTCCGGCATTTGATCTTCCTCGGCTTCTTGTCTGTCATACCTTTCAACAAATTGACGATCTGGTCAAGTTTGTCATCGTCATCTTCTTCCTGCATGGTCCTACCTTTGTTGTACCGCGAGCCCTTCGTGGCTACTTTGCATTTAAGAGGTTATTGGTTTGCAGAAGTCGTAGGACGCTTACACGAACTGCGTGCACGCTCTAGCTTGCCACAATTACAGCACCTGATTTTCTTCGGCTTCTTTTCTACCATACCTTTCAACAAGTTGACGATCTGGTCAAATCTGTCATCGTCACCTTCTTGCTGTATGGTCCTACCTTTGTTGTATCCGGAAACCATCGTGGCTGCTTCATATTCAAGAGCAACTGTCAATGCATCGACCAATGTTTTCGCATGGGCTAAACGAAGCGTCCTCTGCATATCGGGATCACGTAAGCCATCAATAAAGGCCTGAATGCCCAGACATTCCATCATATTCTCTGGTGCTGACGGATAAGCAAATCGAACTAGTCGTGCAATGTCCACTTCATATCCTTGAAGTGCTTCGTCACGTTTCTGCCTTCGATTCTTCAGCTGGGATTGGTACAAATGCTCTAGATGTTCGTGGCCATATCGCATGTCCAACCTTTTCTTCAGCTGTTCGAAGTCATCCGTTTCTTCAAGTGGTATCGTCTGTTGTACATCTAAGGCACCTCCCCGAAGCGCGATAGTTAAGTTCGCTGCCTTCTGTCTATCGGACCAATTATTCACTCTAGCGGCTGCTTCAAATTGTTTCACATAATTGGTCCACGACATTTTTTCATCGAACGTTGGGGCCTTGACTCGGGTAAAACTGCCAATATCATCTGTCTTGGGTTGTGTTTCTGGCTTGCAGATCTTCTTTTCTTCTTCTGAAGTGTCTTGTGTTCTTAAATCGGCAATCTTTGTCTCTAACTCCTTGATTTTCTCGTCCATCTGATTTTCCATCGTTGTCATCTTATTCTCCATGTCTGATTTTATTTTCTCGTTCATCGTTGTCATCTTATTCTCAATATCCGATTTTACAGACGAAATTTTATTGTCGACTTCAGCAGCAATGTCATTTTTCAAAGATAAGATATCTGCAGATTTATCATTCTTCATTGCAGAAATCTTCTCGTCCATATTAATAGAAACCTTTTCCATGTTAGCAGAGATATCGTTCTTCATATTAGCAGAAATTGACGAGATTACGGTGGAAGCCTCGTCATTGAATAAAAATAATTCTGGATCAAAGCCGTCCACTTTACGTCTTTCTACTAATTCACTTTTTTTACCGAACGTTTCCAACTCACGATCTTCCAATTCTGCCTTTAACTCTGTCACTTTTAAGTCATTTTGCCTATTAGCCATTTTTACGTAGCTATTTATTTATATTATACCACTTCTGACAAAAAATGTAATGTTTTTATTATTTATTTAAACAGTATTCCACAGTTATCCAATTAATAACATCAACTTATTAATACTTATCGTACTTAACTTTCAATTTAATAATGAGTTTAATGTTGAGTATTTCTAATATGATAAATTACCATAACAATATTTTTGAAACATTCTGTATTTTTCTCCATTCGTAGTGGTTACTGCAATTTACTTTGTTCATTTTGTATTTATCTACTGTTGCAATTTTATACATAAGTAGTAATGATCGTTTTTAAGTGGGTTCTAGATGATCATTGTGTTATATTCATGTTAGCATGAAGTGCATTTTTAATGACATTGACATAATTTTTTTTCGGATGAAACGTATATTAAAGACACATTCTATTTATAATAAAGAGAATGTTGATATTCAATTAGAGATCAACCTTGGTCGATTATGTCACTCTTTTGGAAGCTTTTTGTTTAGATCGGCCTAAAATTAAGTGTTAAACGCAACAATGTGGAAAATACATGTTTCATTTAAAATAACAAGTTAAACATCAACATCCGGTATACTCGGAACTGCTGTCAGAATAATAATAGTTTTAATGGACTCGTGTTAAAAAACCACTTATTACTAAATTTCACGATTGTGTAATTATTGAGAAACGTCTAATGACCGGTAGCTTGAGAAGCATTAACATACATTAATGTTTTGATATACAGGGTGTCCCAAAAATTGCTGGGACACAGAGCTAGTAGAGTTCAAAATAAGTCGATTGGGCCCAATTTATATTGATATACCAAAATGTACCGTTTGTCCGTGAGAAGAGTACAAAGTTGATATAAAAAAACACGCTGTTTAGAAATGAGTGAAATAAATTGAATGAAATTTGACAGAAGTTCATTTTAGAGAATTACCCTCCTTTCGGAACCCGAAAGATATTGTAATAGGGTTGTGTACCACAGAGACTGCATTTACCTAAATCTAATTTTATTGATCAACATTTTATTTGGGAAATTCTAAGAAAATTCACTATTTCATCTAATATTTTTTTATTATACATAAAGTAACGTAACTTGCTAATATTTCGATTTCCGTTAGGTTTACAAAAAAAATGTTGAATAAAAGTTTTTTCATAAAATCCAGACCCTCTGCATCAGTCGATTAGAAGTATACAGAGTGCACCGTTGCTCCAAAATAACGTATTAACTTTTTTTTTAAATATTACACCATGCCTATATTTTCAGTTTTTCATAATCTATTAAATTACAAATACAACCGTCAAAACCACATAATTATAACCTCATTTGTTTTACAGTTATTGAGAAAAGTAATTTACGGGAACGTTTTTATCACCAAAATAATTAACAGGAACAAATAACTAATCTTATTTAATGAGATGCTCAAATTGTCTTCCTTCTTCTATTTGACAGGATCCAAGTCGATTATAAAAAGCTGAGAAGGTATTACGCAATTGCTGATTTGTTATTTGATGGCCTGTTAACCGTATTCTATTTCTCAGTTCATCCAGATTATCAGGTTTTGTCTTGTACACAATGTTTTTCAGTTATCCTCAGAAGAAATAGTCTAAAGGCGATAAATTGGGAGATCTGGCTGGCCACTGAATTGTGCACCTTCTTCCAATCCTCCTGCCTTCGAAAACTTCATTTAAGTAATTTAGAACAGCAACACTAAAGTGTGGTGATGCACGATCCTGCTGAAACCAAGTGTCATTAAAATTGTTATAACTGCATTACTTTTTTTTTTTATTGTTTATTGGCATAGACTGCAATGGTCATTAGTCCTTCAACGTATCTGTTACGAAAGGAGGCAAAAGAGTTGTTGTTCCTTTTTCACATCAGATTTTATACACTAGTTGGGTAAGTTTTAGGAACTCAATTGTTTTTTTCTCATTGATTGGCTGTAGAATGTCTCTTATTGTGTTGGGAATAGTAAGTTGTTGTCGAATATTAGTATATTTAGAGCAGTCCAGGAGAATATGCGAAACTGATAAAGGCTGGTCGCAGTGAATGCATACTGGCGGTCGTTCTCCTTTCAGAAGGTGAATGTGGGTTAGGTTGGTATGGCCTATTCTCAAGCGCGTTATGGCAACTTGCTCTCGTCTACTTAGGGTGTTTTTCGAAATCCATGGTTCTACGGAGGGTTTTATATTTTTCAGATGTCTATTAGTTCGCGACCATTCCACTTGCCATTGGTTCAGTATATTTTTCTTAAAATGATTTTTTACATCATCTGGGCGAATGCTGATGTCTTCTGGTTGTCCGTTTCTCGCAGCGTTTTGTGCTGCCGTATCAGCAATTTCGTTCCCTTCTATTCCAGCGTGGCCTGGGGTCCAGATGAACGTCACATCATTTTCCGTATTTCTCAGCCACTCGAGTGTGGAGAGGATTTGTTTTACTAACGGGTCTCTAGAGAATGTGTCCGATATAGCTTCCAGTACACTGAGAGAGTCTGTACATATCAACCATTCTGATGTTTCCCAGGTACCGGCATATCTCAGTGCTTGCCAGATGGCGTATAGCTCTGCAGTATATATACTAGTCATCTCGGGAAGCGTCCACGCAAAAGTACCGTTTGGTGTTGATATCGCGCTTGCGACTCCTTCGACAGTTTTAGATCCATCCGTGTATATTGTTAATGCCCCATGATGTTGATGAACAATACTTTTGAACATTTGTTGATATATGATAGTGTTGGTGTCACTTTTCCGAAATTTCGTGCATTCTAAGTTTATGTTCGGTGCTATGTATGTCCACGGAGGTGATTCGTATTTTCCCATTTGAATGGTTGATACTATGGTTTCGTTGAGATCAGTTACTTTTTCAAGGAGTCTCACACCTGTGGGACGCGTGATTGTAGGTCTTAGTTGGAAGACAGCATATTGTTCTGTATCGAATAATAGTTTTTTAATTGGATGATGGTGTAGGCTGGACATTTTAATCCCATAGTGCATTATCAATTGGGAGAATCTGGATTTTAGTGGTGGAATACCTGAGTCACAGAATATCGACTCCAGTGGACTTGTGCGGAAAGCTCCAGTAGCCATCCGAATACCTGCTGCATGAATCCTTTCTAAGATTTTCATGTGGGTGGGCCTTGCAGCGGAGTAGACTATTGCTCCATATTCCAGTTTCGAAAGGATCAATGCTCTGTACAGCTTCAACAGGGTTTCTCTGTCCGATCCCCATTTAATACTTGATAGACATCTTATGACGTTCAGAGCTTTCTTGCATTTAGTGGCAAGGTTTTGGGTGTGAGGGCCCCAGTGGAGTTTTTTGTCGAATATAACGCCGAGGAATTTTATTTCATCTTTACATTGTATTGTCTGCCCATTTATATTGAGTTGTGGGTTATCATGTGGAGTTCTGAGTCTGCAGAAATGGACATACTGAGTCTTCTCTGCGGAGAACCGGAATCCCCTTGATTCGGCTTTGCTGTTGATTTGGTTTATGACATTTTGTAGGACTTCTTCAGTTTGATGTATGTTTTTTGATGAATAAAATATACACAGATCGTCTACATAGAGGGTTTTGTGAACTCTGGGGTCGATATTCTCCATGAGGCTGTTTACGGCTATAACAAATAGGGTCACACTGAGCGTGGATCCTTGTGGTATTCCGTTTTCCAACTCATGTGGGGTAGACAAAGAGTCACCTACCCTGCATTACTTATTGCAGGAACTATTCGATTTTTTAATGAAGCTTAATACTTTCGTCCGTTCAAATTGCCTTCCACAAAGAATGGTCCGGTAACAGTGGTGCCGATAATACCTGCCCAAACATTAACTTTTGAAGGTATTTGTGTTCTATGTTCCCGCAATGAGGGACTGTAACTACCTTTTGCATTACAGTTTCACAAAATTCTATTTTGCGGTCATAATCATCTTCAGATAATTCTTGTAATAGTTATAAGGATGAAACTTATTCTTCTCAATACTGGTACAAACGGATCACACACTAACATCATGCTCTAATGCAGTTTTCTGAATGGATGTAAAAGGATTTTCTACAAAACTTTGCATAACGTCCAAGGATTTTTCAACATTGGTTACGGTCTTTGGTCGGCCAGTTTTAGGGCGATTTTTAGTTGAACCCACTTCTTCAAAAAATTTTACAATCCTCCAAACTGCAGTTTTGGTAATTTGGTTGGGATTTGGATGCGTATCATTAAATAAGTGAGCTATCTCATCATAAGTTCTTTTAAGATTACCGTAACCTCTCATCATAAGAATCTTTATTCTTTCCTATTCGGTAAATATACTTAAATTTTAAAAGCAACTAATTACAATAAACACCTTTCACTAATGAGAATGCGAAATAATTCATGACATTTGAAAACAATTCATGACAGAAAGACCTACTACTTTTTTGACAAAAACAATTTTTTTATAACTTTAGATTCAAACCAATGTAACTTTGGAATTATTAAAGGTAGAATTATGCGGTCTTGACGGTTGTATTTGTAATTTAATAGATTATGGAAAACTGAAAATATATACATAATGTACTATTTAAAAATATATGTTAACAGGGTATTTTGGGGCAACGGTGCACCCTGTATACTTCTAATCGACTTACGTAGATGGTCTGGATTATTTGAAAAAACTTTTATTCAACATTTTTTTTTGTAAACCTAACGGAAATCGAAATATTATCAAGTTACGATACTTTATGTACACACTGTATAAATGTAGTAGCATAGTAATATTAACTGGCATATAAATGCTCATGCTTTTTAAATTGTATAGGAATCTGTTACAGCAGAAGGGTTAAAACCACCCTAACACCCTGACATTTTTTTAAAAAACTTTCGTAGGGGTGGTAATACGGTTCTCAATCTTTTTTTGCTCCAAAGGAAAAGAATATTTTCTTAAATAATGCATAAAACAGATATTCCTAGTAAAAGTTTAATAAAACTGTAATACAAAGTAACAATTTTATTAAAGGTGTAAGTACTAGGAATATCTGTTAGCATTATTCAAGAAAATATTTTTTTCCTTCGGAACTATGCGGAATAAGGAATTTTTACAAGAGTAACAAAATAAAGATAATTAATCAGTCATGGCAGTTCTGACAAATGATTGTACACATTATTCCTGCCTTTCTACAGCCACATCTGTTCACACATTCAGTTGTACGTTTGCAACAAATGAGGATAAGAACAGCTTCAGGTGCTGCTGACTCCTCTATTGTCACCGGGATCAGCCGATCGTTTTCCAACTTCAACCCCACTCTTCAGGAGGAAGTTCAATCTTAAGCCAAAATTGAATTTGCTGGTACACTCGAAAAGCATGCTGTCTTGTGCTGCTCCTTCTGTGGGCGGAAGCGGTTGGGACCACAGATAACCCACAGATAGATAAGACACTGATTGTGGCGCCATCTAAAGATCCTGTCGACTAAACAATTGAGTGATGTTGAAAAGAATTCTGTAATTTTAGGTTTTGGCGGTATATTCAAATTTACTGTATTTTATTTCAAAATAACCATTTATAGTCCATCATTTGACATTTCATTCAATTTTACTCAATATTGATTAGATGTTGAGTCAAATTAAATGAAATATCAAATGATGGACTATAAATGGTTAATTAAATTGGAAAAAATAAAACAGTAATCATATAAACAGTTTATTTATTTTAGTATAAAAATACACAACAAATAATTTCTTTCACAAAGTACTTTTCTTAACAAACAGAATGACAATAAATAAACTATAATGTGAAAACAATGCAATAATTAAAAAATAATTTGAGTAACATATTTTCTAGATTGGAGTATCATTAGATTTTTGAATGATGTTAAATCAAGATAAAAGTAGAAAATTATTTATGATAAGTTTACATTAATTTATTATTACACTCGTATAAACACACAGAGCTGGACAAACTGCTGGAGTATAACTGCTACTTACTTAATCAAAAAAAGTGTTAGCAATGAGTAGTTAACTACAATTTTTGGCAACTTTCTGTGAAAGAAAACATTTGAGTATAATTACTATGAATGTTACAACAAAAGTAATTGAAATATTTTTAAAGGAAAAGTTGTTAAATACTGTCCAGCTCTGTATATACAAGGTGCCAAGTAATTACATATAAGAGTGCTAAACAGCACTTGTGACTGTACAACATTTAAAATAATATATCTAACATTTCATTTCCACTTAAAACACATCTTTATTTCTTTACTGGAAGTATTAAATAGGTTTATATCACAAGCTTAAACCTAGTATATTGCATATTTGTATATTTCTACATTTAAAAGCATTCCGTTGTTATGAAACCATCGCATAAGGTAGTTTAAGTTACTCTGCAGCTCCTGGCAGTCTATGATTGTTAAAATGTTTCTTAAGGGCTCTTAAAAATCCCATCGTCTCGCGGAAGTCATTTCTCGTTTCTGGTTGAGGTTCTACAAGTAAACACACAAAATAACAACAATAAATAAGTAAACACACAAATATGTTTGATAATTTATGTCAACAAAAGAAAACAAAATGCACTTACTATTGAAATAATAAGTTTACACATGTTTTTGTACTAAGCCGAAAAAATATCAAAAAATGTTTGAATGTTTAAATTTCTTTGGTTTTTTTGAATCCCTTTTTTGGAGCTTTCGATTTTTTTTAGGAATTCTTGATTTTTTTTGGTTTTTAACTATTTTTTGATTTTTTGTCTTTTTTGGATATTTTGGTTATTGCTAGACCAAATACTTAGACGTAATACCTTAACAAAAGTTAATACTTACTTTAATTTTCCATAAATTGTCATACCATCACCATGGGCTATATATGAAAATCGGCAAAGGGTCAATACCATAGCTGGTGGAGGGAATAGCTATAACATAAAATAAAACCCAGATTATTATTCCTTCAATGGGTACATTTTAAAACGGAATTTTCCGATTATGGTGTACACACGAGATATAAATTGAGTGTATGAAAAGACGAGTACTGAGTGTCATTTTATTAAAATTCCAGCTAAGCGCTTTCAGCCATTAGGTCATTCTCAAAGCTGTCGACAAGAGAAAAACATACAACAGGTACAATGTACATACAATGAAATAAAATGTTTGATGTTACATCATTATTTAAGTAAAATTTGTTAAAATTACCCTATAAAGAGGGTGTACACACAATCATTCAGTTGATAATTTCAAATTAGACGTTTCGTTATGTGAATTACAATTGTACACGCTCTTTATAGAGTAATTTTAACAAATTTTACTTAAATAATGATGTAACATCAAACATTTTATTTCATTGTATGTAGCAGTTACAGGGTTTGATGTTTTTGACACCTTCTGTATGTTTTTTCTTGACGGGAGCTTTCAGAATGGCCTAATGGATGAAAGCGCTTAGCTAGAATTTTATTAAATTTACTCACTCAGTACTCGTCTTTTAGTTCACTCAATTAACATTTTAAAATGTCCAAAATTATAGCATGCTATATTGAATACAATAAAACTTACCATCAATTTTTGTTAATTTCCACTCATATGGGAAGGCAAATCAAACTGTCTTAACCCCTTACCGCATACTGGCCCATTTATGGCACAAAGCGCGTTTAGTCTATTTATAAATATGTCTGTGTTTATAAACACACTCTGTGACGCACAGATATTACTTTGATAAACTATGGCATGGTACAATAGCATTGTAGCGATATCTAGTGGATACATTCGAAAGTTACAATAAATTTTTTTAATGGCGCACAACAGCTGATGATCGTTTGAGAAATTGACAATTACAAGTTGTGTATTGTGAATATTATTGTTTGAAAAAATATTGTAAGTTGAAAGTGTAGCTTTGGTGATAGATTCTTGAGGTGAGTTTGTGTTTTTTTATATATTAGATACTAGTTATTGCCAATATTTTCTCTGTGCCATATATGTCACAGTATGCAATTATGACATGAATATGACTGAACCAACACATTTTTTTCTATTTGGTTTTTAGGTACATAATGGACCCAAAATTATTTTATGGCGGATATAAGTGAACCGTTCGTGATATTCCAGATAATCGTGAGGATGACATGTCAGATTCTGATGATGAAACTTTTGGAGTAGTTCCTGATACTGAATCACATGACGACTATACTGAGGAAAATGAAAATACTACCGATATACCTATTCCTGAAATGAGTGATAGTGATAGTGAGGATGATATGCCTCTCAGTGAAAGACTAGAGAGACTAAAGGAAAAGAAAAAGAAAAAAAAATTATTAGATTGGCATAATGAAGAACTAAAGTTTTCTGATGCAGACACTGCATTTTTAGGTAATTTGGACCTGCCTCCAGAAATAACTGAATTGGATTCTCCTATTCAATTTTTTGAGTTTTTTATAACAAATGAAATTTTAGACTACATAGTTGACCAGTCATGTGTATACTCCACCCAACAATGCCCAACAAAACCACTTGCTCTAACAGTGGAAGATTTAGAGCAGTTTATTGGTATCGTTATTTATATGTCTGTTGCACATTTACCAGCAACGAGGATGTATTGGAGTACAGCTTTGAAGCACACGTTAGTCGCAGATGTAATGTCATGTAATAAATTTGAAAAAATTAAGAGATTTTTACATTTCAATAACAATTACGATTTTATACCAGCTGGTAACAATGGACATGACAAATTGTTCAAAATAAGGCCCCTACTAAGTAAACTCCGTGAACGATTGTTGAAAGTTCCTAAAGAGGAATTTATGGCTGTAGATGAACAGATAATTCCAACAAAAGCAAGATCCAACATCAAACAATATAACCCGAAGAAACCCCATAAATGGGGTTATAAAGCTTTTGTGCTTAGTGGTATTAGTGGGTTCTCATATGACTATGAAATTTACGCTGGAGCACAAAGTAATATAGTAGAAAATAATTTTCCTGATTTAGGAGTTAGTTCGAATGTAGTTGTTCGGCTTACAAAGACTGTACCAAGGTATAAAAATTATAAAATATTTGCTGATAACTGGTTCAACAGTGTCCCGCTTATGACCTATCTCCATAAAGAAGGTTGCCTTCTTTTAGGAACAGTAAGAAAGGACCGAGTACCAAACTTGAAAATACCAAAGGAATCGGTGATGAAGAAAAGTGGTCGTGGGGCTATAATTGAAAAGGTTGCAGATGTAGATGGTGTTCCCGTATCCGTCACTTGTTGGTATGATAACAAAGTTGTGACTATGATGTCGACTTATGTTGGTAGTACTCCTGTCAGTGAGGTGCAACGATTTAGCAAAAAAGATAAGACATATATAACTGTACCACGTCCCAAGGCAGTTTCCATATATAACCAATATATGGGAGGAGTGGACCTTCTTGACTCAATGTTGGGTTATTATAGAATAAAACTACGATCAAAGAAGTGGTATATGCGAATATTTTTTCACCTAATCGATCTGGCATGTGTCAACGCTTGGATTCTTTGGAAGCGAACACATCCAAATGTCCCGTTGGCTTTGAAGGATTTTAAATTAGCTCTTGCTGAATGCCTAACTAAAGCAAATAAATCCCTTACTAAACCAAGAGGTCGACCAAAACTACCGATTGAAGGTGAGCTACAGGCAAAAAAGCATCGTGGTCCAACCACAGATTTCCCAATTCAGGAAGTTAGAACCAATAAGCTTGACCACTGGGGGCATTGGCAAAATCAGAGACAAAGGTGCAAATACCCTGGATGTACTGGAAAAAGTTTCATACAATGCGGGAAATGTCAAGCTTTTCTTTGTCTAAACAAAGACCGACATTGTTTTTTGCATTTCATAATGATTAGTAATTTACCATTTCTTAATCACATGTTGTGCCATAAATGGCACATACCCTTATTTCATATCCATATCTTTTCAAAATCAAAATAAATTTTTTTTTCTATTTTTCCTGTTTTATATATATTATTACCGGTCCTTAATATTTTTTTCAAGCAAAAAAAAATCATGCGGTAAGGGGTTAATAACCACTCTTCGTCTTTCTCAAATCTAAAGAAACACTGTTTTTGAAAATGAAGGGAACCTATCCTCCATCGTTTCCTCGTCGACAAATTTAATGATTTATTACCACTGATTTTCAGCCATATTAATTTTATCTTCCTGGGTTGGAGGAAAAAACTGTAGAAATTTTTACTTTATTAATGCAGCAATTTTCAGTTTAGCTAATGTAAAAAACATGATCTCTAAAGTTGTCGATTAAATTAGTAAAAATTCTTTGTTTTATAAATATAAAGATAATGGTTGTTAATTGTGAAAGAAAAAATTCTCAATTTTTTTTAATAAAACTTACCGAGTACACTACTTATTACTCCTTCAGAATACACTTTGACATTGTCTTTTCAATTAATAACAATAAAGCAACGAAACAACAGATAAATATTACACTATAGCAATTAAAAAATACACCAAAATACCGAAACCTTAAAATAACCTCTACACTTGAACTAAGAAATGATATAACAGTATAACATATACTATGTGGGGACGAGCAATATGATATCGCGCATACGCAGTAGTAAAAATCAATAAAATTTGATTACTAACGACGTTACAGATTTCGTTAATTTTTTGTAATTATCTACCGATTTTAGTTACTCGACGGGCTCTATAGATGGCACGGTCTGTAATGTCCCTAGCCGTTGGGACTTATTTACGGAATGACATTGACCTATAAACAAGTTTAAAGGTAAGTGCGGAATGCCAGTCATTTGTCAAATATCAATTGGCAGTGTACCGGACACTTTTTGCAACTTTCTTAATCACAAACTAAAAACCAAGAGAACTAAAATTCTGCAAATTTCGGCTAAGATGCCTCTAACATCTAGTTACATTTTGACAATGTCAAATGTTTCTAGTTATTATATTTTTTTTATTAAAAACTGTCCGAAGTCACCCCATCGAGTGGGGTGACTTCGGACGGCCACATAAAACTACGTAAAACCGATGTGTAACGGTTGCAGGGGTTACTTCGGACAAACATTTTCTTTTTTTAATCGTCTACACTAGTAGGAAAATTATTTGTTATAAGAGAAACATCATTTTATCATAAAAAAGATTTATTTATTTTAAAAATCAAACATAATAATTTTTATATAAGAAACCTAAACAGGTTATTCCAGAAAAGTAAATTTTTATGTCATAAATACAACTGTAATCTACTCTATAACAACATCAGGTAAATTGGAAAACTTATAACAACCTCTTCGAAAATGTGAAGGAAAAACCGTTTGAACAATTTCAAATTTTCCAATAATCCTCTCATCAGACACGTTTGGAAAAGAAAAGAAAACATCAGCCCCAAATTTTTTTTGTCGAAGAAATTTTACCAGGTAATTTTCACCTTCTACGTTTAAAATTTGTGCAACAAAGAATTTGCTTTTTAAAGAATTTTCTATGGGAAGTTTAACAAGGGTAAAATCATTTATCTTAATATCTTCATTTGAAGAATGGTCTCTTGGTTTCTCGGAAGTAATTTCTTCTTCCGAATCAGATGCGTCAGCTGGTAAAAAATGTTCATCAAATAAATCGGAATCAGATGGATTGTTCTGGCACTTTCTAGGTTTTTGTACTCCAGACGTGGAAGGAATATTTTCTGGTGGTTCGTTGTCGAATTCAACATTCATATCTGCAAGGATGACTGGCCTTCCTGGTGGAACAGTGACTCGTTTGCGCCTGTTTGTTCTTGTTTGCAATTCAGGGTTTCTATTTTCTTTAAGAAATACCAGTACCGATTTATCTATTTCACCGCCTGGGGGATTATCTTCAGTCATAAGTCTTTGAGGCAGACGTTTTAGAACTTCCTGTGGATTGTTGGGCCAAATACCCGATGCGCGAAATCCGGACAACACGTTTTTCTTTGAATTTGCTTCAATTGCTTCTAAAGATTTCCCGAGAAGTTTTGGAAAATCTTTCTTCTGAAATGGACCTTTTCCTTTGGACTTCCACTCAGTCAGAATTCTCCTCCATGTTTTCTTAAGGGGCGCAAAAAAGCAACATCCAGCGGCTGGCAAAGGTGGGTGGCATTTGGTGGAAGTAGGATGAATTTTATATTCTGACGTGCACATTCCTCAATAACTTCTACTGTCAAGTGACTGGACAAGTTATCACCAATTAAAATTTTCGGCCCATCCTTTTTTCTGAAATAAGGTAAAGCTATCTGGCGAAACCATTCCAAAAAAGTTGTTGAATCGAACCATCCTGAGCTGCTCACGCTGTAACCACATCCATTCGGTCCATCTTCTTCCCATTCTTGATACCGATGCTTAGCCTTATACACCACGAAGGGTGGAAGAAGGCCGCCACTTGCTGAAGCCGACATCATTACACTTACGCTAGATTTAGACGAATCCATTATTCGATCGCAATGTTTCGATCCTCTTTTACAAATCACCTTGACTTTACCCGGATCATCACTAAAATTAGTTTCGTCATAGTTAATTATTAGCGATGTGTCAACATTTTCCAGGGATGTTCGGAGCTCACGAAAATATTCCATTAAAGTGCCTTCACTTACTTGTACCCTACATCTCTTTATATTTTGACAAAATCTTGTCGTAAGATTACGGTGTCGGGATAAAAATGAATGTACCCAATCTCGGAATTTTTTTATATTCACCCCTCTCCTGTCTAGATATTGTTTGACTATCATTCGGACATCGTATGGAGAAAGAGGAAATCCCCATTCTGCCGCCAGGTTAATGGCCACAACCAGCCTTCCTTCTTCTTCTGACGATATTATTGTCTGGCCGCCACATTTTTTGACATTAACATTCTTAATTCTGTCGCTAATAGTCGATTTAGGTACACCATAATATTCAGCAGATTTCCGTATGGTTTTCATTTGGGTTTTCACATCACGGATGGCATTTTCTAGTTTTTCTGGTTTATAATTTTGGTAGCTTCTACCACCTACCACTTTCTTATAAATTCGGCCCATGTCCGAAGTCGCCCCCTAAAAACGTATAATTTTGTTATCACCCCTGTATATGAAATGTGTGTAAAGATAAACAAACGAACTCCTGGCTAAAATATTCTCAAAACATCACCCTTCCTACTAGTATAAACAAAAATTGTACTAAAATATGCAAATGAGGTGGGCACAACTTACTTTTCAGTATCTTTTGAATTAAGAAATTCTTACCAAAACAAAAATTACGTGAAACGGAAAACTGATCACGACGTGCGACCGCAACACACGATCATCTAACGGCAACTAAGTTGTAAACATTTGGGTAATATACTAATATGGGCTATCTTTTACACTGTTGCCGCTGTGAATGCATATTCAAAAAATCTATCTGTTGTCCGAAGCGACCCCAAATGGCCGAAGTCACCCCCGTTTGACGGTACCGTATGTTTTTCCCGTTTGTTATTTTGGTTATGGCTGTTAACTGTTATTGAATTGTTGTGTATTGTTCTATTTGCTTTTCATATTCGTGTTTTTTTCAACATACATTATATACTGTTTAATTAAATGATGGATGGTGATGCATATTTGTTTTTAATCAAATAAGTTCTGAATTGTAATATATACAATATTAATCTACCTTCTGTCAACGAATCCATCGCAGTCCCAAATTATAATGAAAAATGTTTAAAATTAAAATTACCTTGTGAATATAGCATAAAACGTACACGTCAACCTTAATAAACCGAAGTTACCGTAGAAAATCGACGGTTGTTCTGGTGACAGAAAATCTACCGCTTTTTCAGCAACCAAGTTCCGTATATAACCTTTGTTTCAGGAACCAACCGCACATTTCATATTTACAGGATGGAAAACTAGTAACCTAAATAACCAAGTTGATATACGGAGTGCATGCATAGTTAGTTACATAGACAAATAAATATGTTTATTTCTTTATGGTTAGTTATTCCTTGGTTTGGGTTGTCACCTAACACTTGTGAATAAATGAATTTGAAAATAGGACGTTGTAATACTAGATCATTATTGCTATCCTTGCATCACATAAAAATGAACTATTTTGGTAAATTCGTTGGATATACTCTTAGTATGTGAAACTTGACTGGGTGATTGTATAAGTGATGAATTATTAAATATTGACTATTTTAATATAAACAGGGCGGACCGAAATTCTAGAGGTAAAGGTTTATGCGTATGGGTTAAAAATTCACTTCATTTTAATGTTATTCAATCAAGGCAGGATTTTATTGGGAAACAGTTATGGATACAAATCACCAACGAAAAAGAACATTTGCAATCGGAGTTGTTTATAAACCACAAGATCAGAATACAAATAGTTTTCTGGGCGAGTTTAATTGAGATAGGACCGGTTACAGACTAAATTGTTTGTACGTTTGTTGGATACGTAAAACAGTTTTAAAGAACCGAACACAAATCGATTCTAAATTTTTAAACAAAACACCCTGTAACTCAGTGAGCCGCTACATTTTATTTAGGTGTGTACTGCTAAATTATTTCCAATCAGTAATGAATCACCCTGTATACAAAGCTATAATAATACCCATTTGTACTTTGACATATTCTGTCTGCAAACAAGATAAGTTTCTGCAGTGTACAACTAACTTTTCAAACAATTACTATTATTTTTAGACAAATTATAGAGAATTTGCCTTAAGGTAACTAAATGTTTTACCTTTCACTTATCTCAGCTAAATCAAATCCCCATCATAGTTCCCGTCTTAATCTCATAATATAGAAAAAATACATCACAATATCGTATTAGGTTAAATTTACAAATACCAGTAATACAATTCAATTACGTTCATTGACATCTTAGTCGAGACAAGTGCGTAAAATGTTTATATATATGTGCAACCAATCTTTGGCTTCGGTACTTTTTAACCCACATTTGCAGCCGCTGCGGAATGTGAAAGTGCATTCACCAATATCAGCTCTCTAAGGAAGAACTGAACCTGATCGTGTATAATACACACAAGCGTAGCTTCAGTTAAATATGTTAGGAAAAAATGTTTTATTGTTTTATTTGCTTGTATATTTTCGTTCTGATACACCCACACAATATTATTGTCTACGAGCAGGTGGGAGATCGAACAGACCAATTTTTTTCGAAATTTTATTGATTAATGAACACGCCTTTGATAGCTTGCCTACTGCAAAGTTATCATGATTATTTTTAATAAATTAATTTTAATCAATTTTTTTCATAACCTTCACCCTGTAACACCGTTTAAAGACCCTTATAGGCTAAACTCAGACGGACCACAGCGACGCGACTAGTATGTGTTTATATTGTCGTCATCTGTCGTTGAAGACGACGACAGTTTGACTACAAATTAGTAGTTCGTTCAGACTTCAATTAACGACAGTAGTGTTCGGTAGGGTTTATCATATTCAGTATGGAGTTTGAAGAAGAAGCATTGTTATGGCTGATATTACGGCGAAGGCAGAGGCGGCGTCGGAATAGGGTGTATTGGATTCATCCGATTATAGAAAACAAAAATGAGAGTCAATTTCAGTTACTCTACCATTCACTGAGAATGTACGATGATAAATTTTTAATTATTTCAGAATGAGTCAAACTACATTTGACTATATATTACAAGAATTATCTAACAGCATATGTCGAAAAAACACAAATATGAGAAAGTGTATACCAGTTGAAGAACGACTTGCATTGACGATAAGGTAAGTAAATTTTTTATTTCATAGTTACCAATCAATTTACAAAAAAGTTAATCATAAATATTTGACATAATTGATTCGTCATCTTGAATGGATTCACTTAGTGGTGAAGTGACTTGAGGGGTTTCAGCTGATATAAACGTTTGTGCAGGTATGGGAGAGGTAATGTTAAAGCTGCGCCCTTGTTGCTGAACTTCAACGAAGTGACTGGTTGAAGGTTTCGAATATTGTTGTTGGTATGAAGACATCGTTTGCTGTAAAGATTGACTAACTGCCGTATTGTAGTCTTGCCTATACTGTTCCCCGTAATATCTAGATTGATCATAGTTCCAAGTAGGGGGTGGTGGGGGGCGACGATACTTTTGAATGACGTTCAGGATTTCTATCTGCGCCTGTAGCTTCATATTATTGTCAATCATTTTAAAGTTGTCATACAATGATAATAAAAAATGTAAATCACTGTCAGTGCTATTATTTGCTGGAGAGACATGTTGAGCTTTTAGTCGATCAGACAAAGAAGATGACAATTGTTTAATCAGCTGATCTTCCTGATCTTTTGTCTTCAACTTCTTTCTTTTAACATGCTTTTCGGAGGTTGGACACTGTCCGTCATTTTCTGCATCACGTTCCTTTTGCTGAGAATCTTCATTGATCTGACTATCTGCCAGAGAACTTTCAGTAACTCTTTTCTCAGCTAAATTTTGTAGAAAAGTTAAATTGTGAAAATATAAATATTGGCGATGTTTTGATGCCCCAGAACCACTTTTCGTTGTGGTATTTTTTCGTAGCTCTCGGTTGTAAGAATCCCTTAGACTTTTCCATTTTCTTTGTAGTGCAACAGCTGAAAATAAAAAAAAACTGCATGTAGCAAAATTTCACGTCCACTTAATATAAAATTGCGGTCGAGTCTTACGAGTACTTATTATATTACTGATAATATCAATACCACAAATATATTTCAACTAACTTCATTTCTTGCAGGTATTTGGCAACGGGATGTTCTTTTCAAGAACTTCACTACACATTTAGATGTGGTGCTACGACTGCAAGTGAAATAGTAAAGGACGTGTGTTGTCAGATATGGCGCAAATTGCAACCAATTCACATTCCACAACCTAACAAACATATGTGGCAGGAAGTATCTCAAAAATTTAAAAATAAAGCCAATTTCCCAAACTGCTTAGGTGCCTTAGATGGAAAGCATATCCGAATTCTACATCCTCCTAATAGTGGTTCGCTCTACTATAATTATAAAAAATATTTCTCAATAGTTTTGCTAGCAGTGAGTGATGCAGAATATTTATTTACATATGTAGATATCGGGGCTTACGGAAAAAGTTGTGATTCGATAATTTGGGAAAATTGCAATTTATACAAATCAATGGTTAGAAACGAATTGGATTTACCTGAATCAAAACCAATTGATTCTGGAAGTGATCCTTTACCTTATGCATTTGTTGCGGATGAAGCTTTTGGACTGGGTGAGCACATTTTGAGAGCTTACAGTGGAAAGCAGTTAACATTAAAAAAGCGTGTGTTCAATTACAGGCTTTGTCGAGTTCGTCGATTTGTCGAATGTTCATTTGGTATTCTTGCAAATAAGTGGCGAATACTTCATAGACCCCTAAATGTGTCAGTTGAATGTGCCGTCGATATAGTTAAAGCGTCTATTGTACTTCACAACATAGTACGTAAAAAAGATGGATACCAGTATGAAGATACCTTAATGACTCCGGATTTGCAATCATTACAAAATAGTAATGTTAATTACAGAGTAGGAAGATCACTGAACTCGATCAGAGATAAATTTGCTGATTATTTTGTAAGTTCTGAAGGTGAATTACCATGGCAATATAATAAAACATAATATCGCACCTCATCTATTTAAAACATATGTTATTTTTATTTGTAAACATCACATAATTAATAAATGACACTTACCGATTTTATTCTTTTCTTGCTTCTCCTTCTCCAAAAAATCAACATAAAATTTGGAGCAAATCAAGTCCCATGCCTTTGCTTTGTCGGTTCGATTGCAATAACTTGTTGAAGAATAGTCCCAAATACATGGGAACTGACGAATCTCCTCGATAAATAGTTCCGTATCAAAGGATTCTTCATTTTCCATCTCAATATTGTGAGCCTAAGTTAATTATATCTTTTCGGAGTAAGAACTGAACTAATACTGAAACTAAAATACTAAATTTTAGGGTTACTGTATTCATGTTAGTGTAATCATTAAATGTCTGGTAATTCTTTCGTGCTTTAGAAAGTTGGATATATATTTCTTTGTACATACACTACATACCCTAAAAAAAGGATTGTTACAATATTTCGATGTTCGTACAAATATAATTGAAAAACAAACTTCAACTACGACGTCTATGCTCATACTAAAGAAAGTTAACAGGAAACAAAAAGTGGCCAGTTGTCGCATTGAGAAGGCGGTCTGTCGTCCATGTGTTTTGCATTCAACCACCAGCAACGACAATTTTGTGGGTGATACCGTCCACAGGTAGCGACCGTCGCTGAGATCATTTTCAAGAAGTCGTTCGTCTGAGTACTGTTCTAAATATTCTGCATTTTTAATATAACCACGACCTCCACCCACTAACAACCACATTTATGAAGTTGTCGTGTCGCGTCGCTGTGGTCCGTCTGAGTTTAGCCTAAGGCTGTTCTTCCCAAAAGAGCTTGAAGTTCGACCTCGAGAATTTATATAAATAAAAATAGGTAAAAAAACTTTTTAAGTTAAACGGTTTTATGTTAAACATACATTGCAATGTTTAAGATAAATGTACTAAATTAGTGTTTTTAAATGAAACTCAAGGTCTCTAGTTAATTCCACAATATAATACAAGTTATTGAAAATTCTAAAAAATTGACAATAACTTATATTATATTGTGGAATTAACTAGAGACCTTGAGTTTCATTTAAAAACACTAATATGAGCATATTCCACGAAGTAAGGGTCGAGACAGTCAAATGTACTAAAAACCAAAAAATAATAAAATAGATACAGTCGTGGGAATTATAAACATATGCATAGACTAAACTAAAATAAAACCGTGGGGCACGTCAATTGTCTACAAATTATCGACTTAATGTGCGATAGAAGAATCGTTTAATTCGTCGTTAGGCAGTTGGCCCGCAGACGGTGAGGAAATTACTTACTATTTTCTTGCTCATGGAAATTCCAATAGTTATACACTCCATGTAAATAAAAGAGATGTTTCAACTAGTTTATCATTGGACATTCACACTGCTGGCTGGCGAGGAATCGTTTCACTGCTCGTAGTTTGTCTTTAATCGACAAAACATATGATAAAAGTACTACTCGCTCACCACTATGAAACCCTAAAACTCGCTTATAATCGAGCTTGCTAGCTTGTTTCCACATTCTAGCCCTACTTATCACACGTCCATCGTTGTCGGTTGAACAACTGCCTAATTATAGTGTAACATTACAAAACAAAAATTTTAATCAACGATAGACAATTGACGTGCCCCACGGTTTTATTTTAGTCTAGTCTATGCATATGTTTATAATTCCCACGACTGTATCTATTTTATTATTTTTTGGTTTTTAGTACATTTATCTTAAACATTGCAATGTATGTTTAACATAAAACCGTTTAACTTAAAAAGTTTTTTTACCTATTTTTATTTTTTGGTTTTTAGTTTTTATTTCGTATTCTGTTTAATTCATTTAGTGCTTCATTATTGCAAGGTTTCTTGCCCGTTAGTTTATTGCAGTCCAACTCCTCTATACGTAGTCCCTGCAAAGATCTTACTCTACTAAGAGCCACGTAGGCTTGACCTTCTTCAAACAGTTTCGCACCTAAGTATACGACTGCGTGATCCACAGTGCTGCCCTGCATTTTATGTATTGTAGAAGCCCATGATAGTATTAAAGGCAACATTCTTCTTTCAGCCGTCCCGTAATTGTACTTAGCTGGAAACTGTATGGCTTTCGGGTGTATAAGATGTACTCCGTCTCTTGCGAAATCAATTCGGACGGAAGGTACATCTGTTGCATACATCTGAGTTCGACGAAATTGAGGCCAAACGCCACACAGTCCTCAACACGATACAAAATCTTGACTTGGGTGGTGGATTCAGGCTGGATTAATCAGATACCTAAATTACAGATTCAATTTCTAAATTTAAATCTTATTATTATACGCCATTTAGTGGCTGCGCCCATCTTAAATATTGAGGTTGTATAGTGCACTGTATTCTTCTTGTCAAGCCCTTTTATTTGTTGATACCCATATTGGTGGGATTGATAAAAAATTGTTATCAGCCATTTGGTAGCGGCGGCCATCTTAGATTTCAATTTTGCATAGTAAATTGTATTCTACTTGTTGAGACCTTTCATTTGATACCCATGTTGATGGGATTGATAAAACCTACGTTATCCGCCATTTTGTAGAGGCCGTTATCTTGGATTTTAATTTTATATAGTATATTGTATTCTACTGGTTGAGCACTTTCATTTGATACCCATATTGATGGGATTGATAAAACCTACGTTATCCGCCATTTTGTAGCGGCCGCCATCTTGCATTTCAGTTTTGTATAGTATATTGTATTCTGCTTGTTGAGCCCTTTCATTTGATACCCATATTGATGGGATTAATAAAACATAAATTATCCGCCATTTTGTAGCGGCGGCCATCTTGAATTTATAATGATAATGAATAAACATAATTGTATTGTCACCAAAATCTAAAGTGTATACAAAATTTCAGATTAATCGGTTGACAGGAAGAGGGTGAAATTTGAATTACTAAATTTGACCCAAGAATAAATAATAAAACAAACGGGGTGAGCTAAATAAAACCGTTTAATAATAATAAAAAGGTTAGAATGATTTTAAATGAAAGGTCATGTAATATTCGGCTTGTTTCTTGTTCTTATTTGTTATGTTTTAGGTATGTATATAATCATTTTTTAGTTACCTATATATCGTTTTATAGTTTTTGTAACATTAATAACCATTAAAGGTCTTCGTTACTGTTTATTTTTTAGTTTGTCAACGTTTTCCTTTATATTTTTTGTGTGCGCCATCTCACCTATGACCATAAGGTGAGTTGGTTTTTCCTGGAATATTTAGAATTTTCATTATTTGGCAAAAAAATTTAAAAATAGAAAAGTTTCCCATCTTACTTTGTGCATTTAGTCCTGGATAACGTTCATTACTATGAGAGACTTTATATTTTGGAATATATTTTGATTTATTAAGAAAATTAAAAAGGTGTGCCATCTCTCCCGGAATTACCCTATCTAATAATAATAATAATAATAATAATGACTTTATTGCTTTGTTATGAGAATACAAGTACAAGCAAAGGCGACGTTCGCTCTTAGATGGTGTTTTCGTACTAGAAGCACCAGCTAAGTAGCGCTCTTCCACGTAACCGCAAAACACAAAACTAAATATCCTTTCGTACAATATCATACATGCTAAGAAAACAAAAAACGCAAACTAAATATCAAATATCCTCTTGTACAATATCTTACATGCTAAGATAACAAAAGTTATGTAACATAATTCTGTAAATATTAAAATGAATAAGGCCAATTTTATCTGCTTAAAATTAGAATTTCAACGTTATACTATTATTAAATAGAGACTCTTTAATGTTAAGTTTAAATCGAGAAATCGAGAAATGGGTAACGTTTTGTAATCTTCGGGAATTATGTTGTACAGATTTGCAATATTATATGAGAAGCTAGATCGGAATAACGAGGTTTTATGTTTCGGCATACTAATTTTATTTTTAAATCTTACATTAATATTGTGAACTTCTGATCTCTTTTTAATTTTTTTCGATAGGTAAAAAGGAATTTTGGTAAACATAATTTTATGAAATAGTACTGATCCATGAAGAATACGTCTATTTTTTATGTTCAGCCAGCCAAGGTCTGCAAGATGCTTAGAGGTTGGATTGCGACGTCTGATACCACAAATAAATCGAACACACATATTTTGAATTCGCTGAAGTCGATTTTGATCTAGTTGTGTTAAGGCGGGTCCATATACTACATCACAATAGTTAAACTGTGAAAGCACGAGACTATCACAGAGCATAATTTTGGTTGCTTTATTAAATAATTGTCTATGTGAGAATAGAAGTTTTAAGTTGCAAAACGCTTTCTGAATTATTGATGAGATATGATTAGAGAATGTTAAGGAATCATCTAAAACGAGACCTAGGTTTTTTTCACAATTAGATAAAATTAAATTATCATTATTAATTTTCTACTACATTACTTTTCTTTGGGACTCTTCATAGAGGCTGAGTATGAGAGCGACAAAATATTGTGGCGTAACTAAACGTTTCAAAGTCATCCACAGTTTGTTCTAGTTGGCACAATCAAATGCTTTAGAATAGCCGACAAAACACAGACACACTTTCAAACCCTACCCCGAATTTCTTCTTTTCTGTTTGTTTCTTTCTATAGTGAATTACATATACAAGTGCGTCTCACTAAATCATCATAGAAACCAAAAAAAAATAATAATTTTTTAATCTGTTATTATTTATATTCGGTAACATATCCCGTAGATGGTTTATGTTGGTTACTTCAACTCTGTGAATCAATTACAAAATTAATATTATCTCTTGTTTTAAATCGCTCGTATGATTTTAGATAATAACGTTACGCGTTTTAATAAACATCAATTAACTATTAGTTTATAATTTGTTCATTCGAATCGGCGAATTTATCAAATACCGCACCTGCTTTAATTTGACTTCGATTTCTTCACAATTTTGTAGCAATCGGAGCTGATATTTCAAATGCACTGATAGGTAAGTAATTATAAATTTCGTAACGTTACCTTGGTTCTATAAATTTCAATCATAGTTACAATTTAATTGCTAGAAAAATTGTGGAACATAAACTGCCAGCAAAATATTAAGCGGCAACTATTTTTAAATGTATTTAGTATATAAATGTAATGTTTTTTGTATGATGGAGTTTGTCGCATACGCAGAACATTGTTGCATAAACAATTAAACTTTGTTTCCTCTACTTTTAAGAAGGAAATAAAACGATTATATATGGCAGGGAAGAGCAATTTGCTTATTTGAAATTGGTATCTTGAGAGACTATTTCTCAGAGGAAGGTGGGGTAGGCACAGAGTGGGTGGTAAAATTTCATGCCGTTTGTTTCAGTGAGCATATAGTGGGTGCAAATACAACTAGGGTTCACAGATAACCCACAGATAGATGAGACACTGATTGTCGCCCCATCTAAAGAGCCTGGTCGACTAAACAATTGAGTGATGTTGCAAAGATTTCTGTAATTTTAGGTTTTGGCGGTATATTCAGATCTACTGTATTTTAATTATTTTATTTCAAAATAGCAATTTATAGTCAATCATTTTGACATTTCATTCAATTTAACTCCATTAACTCTATAATAATTAGATGTTGAGTTAAATTAAATGAAATATCAAATGGTGGACCGTAAATGCTTAGAATGGAAAAAATAAAACAATAATCATATTACCAGTTTATTTATTTTGGTATAAACATACAGAACAAATAATTTCTTTCAAAAAGTACTTTTCTTAACAAACAGAATATATAATGTAAAAACAAATCAATAATTAAAAATAATTTGAGTAACATACATTCTAGATTGGAGTATCATTAGATTTTTAAATGGTGTTAAATCAAGATAAAAGTAGAAAATTATTTATGATAAGTTTATATTAATTTATTTATTTATTATTATACTCTTATAATGTGTATCTTTGGAGGTATTACTGTATCAAATTACAAAATTGCGTTTCTCTGTAAACAAAGTTTTTTATTAGTTATTTAATCAAATACAAATAATTTTAATATCTAACTTAATATTAATTATACAAATCTTACCTGTAAACAAAGAAACAACATTTACTGTTATTTGTCTACAGTATATTTTCTAACGTACAATAATTCTTTCTTATATGTCTTTCTCAATTGAGTTCTGATTTTCAACTGACACCTCCTGTCGTTTGGAATTCAGTGACGTTTAGTCACTCGGTCAATGTCCGAGGTTGCGAGATGTAAAGTCAGCAAACTAAAGTAATGCATACGCTACAATACTGTATGTGTTACTTTACACTCTTATAAACACACAGAGCTGGACAAACTAGTAGAGTATGACTGCTAACTACTTAATCAAAAAAAAGTGTTAGTAATGAGTAGTTACCTACTATTTTTGGCAACTTTCTGTGAGAGAAAATATTTCAGTATAATGACAGTGACTTTTAGAACAAAAGTAATTAAAATGTTTTTAAAGTAAACGTAGTTAACTACTGCCCAGCTCTGTAAATACAAGGTACCACGTAGTAACATATAAGAGTGCTAAACAGCACTTATGACTGTACAAAATTTAAAATAATATATCTAACATTTCTTGTGGAAATCCTTTCTCGTTTCTGGATGAGCTTCTACAATTAACAACAGTTATATAAGTAAACGCACAAAATAACGACAGTAAATAAGTAAACCCACAAATATGCTTGAAAATTTATATCAACAAAAGAAAACAAAATGTACTTACTATTGAAATAATAATAAAAAAATGTTAAAATGTTTAAATTTTGGAGTTTTTGATTTTTTTTAATTAATGATTTTTTTTATTTCTGAAAATTTCTTGACTTATAGGTTTTTTTATTTTTTGTTTTTATTGGATATTTTGGATTTTTGGTTACCGTTAGACCAAATACTTGGCGTTATGGCTCAACAAAAGTTAATACGGACTTTCCCATAAATTGCCATACCATCGGCTATATATGAAAATCGTTTCTTAAGGAGTAAACTCAAAATATAAGTACTTAGTGGAAAAATAGTGCTTTTGCCAATTGTAAAGCATTCATTTTTACTTTGTAAAAGCCTTTAATTGAATGTATTGGAATTAACTTTGGCATTAAATAAAATTATCAATTTTTACTACTTACTGATCAATTAAAATAAATGAAAAAAATAACAATTGTCAATTTTACATATATACAATTATGAACGTTTACATATTTATTAATTTATTTCTTAAAACTATCTACCTAAGTTTGAAAATGAAAGGACTTTATGCCGATTGATGGTTTTTTTCGCTTCGCAACACATTTAGTGAAGGTGGCAAGGATTCAATACCTTCTATCCCATAGCTGGTGGAGGGAATAGCTTCCACGTGTGGTGAAGGTGGAAATGTCTCAACACCTTTACTGGTGGAGGGAATAGCTATAACATAAAATAAAACCCAGATTATTATTTTATCAATGGGTACACTTTAAAATGTCCAAAATTATTGCATGCTATTGTAATGTTTTTGTTATTTATTTAAACAATAAACGGGTGGGATAAATTTTAAACACTCGGTATGGCTACTTACTAATTTATTTAAACGCTAACTCACTAATCACTAACACTTAATTTATATATACAGTATATTCACTTAGACTAATTTATATAAACAGTTCACTAATTTATATTCACTAATTTATTTGTTTATCTCACGATGTCTAATTATCAACTATAACTAACTCTTCCTGATCAGTCCCCTTATATACTAGTGCCTTTTGTACTAGAGAATTCCGGGCCGCGGCTTATACACACAAATAATTTTTCTGGCCTTTTCTAGATAACTGGTCACAGAAACCAGTTCTAGATAAGATAGTCTCAATCGTAAACAGTTTTTTATAACTGCGTATCCGCCATAATTTTAACTATTATACCTGGCTTAGACAGGGTCGGTTTTAGGGACTATACCAGTGTGCTGTTTTGTAACATTACCTCCTCTTTAAATGGAAGTTCCTCCTGGAACTTTTGTGTAGCCGAGACTGGATGTTTGAATCGGCAACTGGCCCCATTTCTACACTTTCCGATCTTATGGAAATAGCAGGGCACCGTCTTCATCGGATACTGATAACGGGGGTTGTAGCTGCAAATTAATATCTGGACACCGGTATCTTGAAAGATAATCTCTACCATGTTCCTGATGATTCGCCAATCCAACTGGTTACTCGCTATCTTAGGCATAGCCAGTTTCTTCACGTTGGATTCCAACACATGGTCTCGGAGGTTTCGAAGTGCTTCCCACACATCGCGGTAGGTAGATTGATCTTGGAATTCATTTTTAGTTACCACGTAGAAGACGTACCGCGAATTATGTTTCAGTTTCAGTGTCTTGCCAGGGGCTGGAATCTGGTCTTCAAGTTTTTCAAATTGCCCGAACTTCTTTCGAAAGACGGTTGCCAACCCTCGTGCGTTCTTGATACGGGCGGGGATGTTGTATGCCAGTGAATGATCTTCCGGGAGAGTGAACAAATCTTGTTGTTGTTCCGAAGTGACTCCATATCTAGCTTTCTCGGTACCTCCATACGCGCCCATAAATTCATCGAAGGTGGGGTCAGACACATCTCGAATAAGGTTTACTCCTTCCTCTATGTCATGGTCTCCTTCGAATGGCGCTAGTCGGTTTCGGTGAACTACTTTTGGTTTTTCGTTGGGGATCTTGCTTATGCGATATAAAACATTATTCATCCTTTTCTTGATTAAATATGAACCTTCCCAGGATTTTTGTAATTTTGGAGAAAATCCTTTTCTCCTCGCCGGGTTGTGTAACCATACTTTGTCCCCTTCTTTAAAACCGCCTTCTGTGGCCTGCGTGTCGTACCGACTTTACATTCTGTCGCTGGCAACTTGAAGATTTGTTCGAACTAATGAATATCGTCCAGCCTTCTTCTCAATTGGATCACGTAGTCTTCGCCTGCTATATCTTCTCCAGGCCGACAGCCAAATTCCAGGTCACGAGGAAGCCTCATTTCACGTCCAAACAGGATTTTCGCAGGTGTTTCACCCGTGGACTCATTGACGGCAGATCGATAAGCCAATGCGAATAGGGAGAGATACTAGTCCCAATCTCTTTGATGGCTGGATACTACTTTGGACAGGTATTTTCCAATAGTCCTGTTAATTCTCTCGACCATTCCATCTGACTGTGGATGTAATGCTGTTGTTCTGGTCTTCTTCATTCCCAGCTTGTCGCAAATCTTCTGGAATAGATGGCTTTCGAAATTTCTTCCCTGGTCACTGTGGACTTCCATGGGCACTCCATATCGGCTGATGAATTCTTTCACCAATACATCCGCGACAGTTGTGGCCTCTTGGTTCGGGATAGCGTAAATTTCCACCCACTTTGTGAAATAATCCATTACAACCAGTATGTACTTGCTACCATTTTCTGTCGTCGGAAATGTTCCAGCGATATCTAAAGCAATCCTTTCGAAAGGGCTTCCAACATTGTACTGTTTCATGGGTGCCTTTCTCTTGCGATGTGGTCCATTACTCGTAGCACAAGTCGTACATTTCTTACACCAGTCCTTCACATCGTCGGAGCTGTTCATCCAATAAAACCTTTCACGAACTCGCTGAAGGGCTTTCTTCACTCCCAGATGACCTCCCGATGGACTGTCGTGTAACTTCTTCAGTACCTCAGCTACTCTTCTTCTCGGGATAACTAGCTGTCTCCACATCTCAGAACCATCATCGTTCTCTAGGACACTTTTCAACAGCCCTTCTTCCAGGACAAGGGAGTCCCACTGAGCCGAATACGCCTTGAGTTTCGGTGAAAATTTTGACACTTCTTGCCAGGTAGGTCGCCGATTTTCTTTCTTCCATTGCCGGATCATCTTCAGGTGAGGATCATTCTCCTGATCTTCTCTGATCCTGGTGGGTGACTATTCCTCGTTGACTACAGTAGTTCTTGAAACTGCAGCTTTCCTAGATTCCACCTTGTTGCAGTGGGAGCAGTCTGGCAGTCTGGCAGTCTGTTGGGCACGGCCGTCTGGACAGGGAGTCGGCATTTCGGTGACTCACACCAGCTCGATGTTCGACGTTGAAATCATACCCTTGAAGTCGTTCAATCTATCTAGCGATCTGGCCCTCGGGATTCTTGAACTGCATCAACCACTTGAGTGCTGCATGATCAGTCCGGATTAAAAACTTCTTACCATAGAGATACTGGTAAAAGTGTTCCACGGACTTCAGTACCGGCAAAAGTTCTCTTCTTGTGACGCAGTAGTTTCGTTCTGGTTTGGAGAGGACTTTACTAAAATATCCCAGCACTCTTTCTTGTCCTCCTTGGATCTGTGAGAGCACTCCACCAATTCCTATGTTGCTTGCGTCAGTGTCCAGAATAAAGTCTCCCTCTGGTAAAGGGTATCCTAATATCGGCGCCGTGGTTAAATGCCTCTTCAAGGTATCAAAAGCCGTTTGACAATCTTCGTCCCATTGGAAAGCTCTTGCTTCTTCTGTAAGTCGAGTTAGAGGCTTAGCAATATCTCCAAACTGCCTGATAAATCTTCTATAATATGTGCAAAGTCCAAGGAAACTCCTGATTTGATGTTCGTCGGTTGGTTGCGGCCATTGCTGAATGGAAGTAATTTTCTCTGGATCCACCGCCACTCCTTCATTGCTCACTATATGACCTAGATAGTTGACTCGGTTTTGGAGCAGCTGACATTTCTTCGGGTTCAACATAAGCTGGGCAGCTTGGAGTCGTTTCAATACGTCTTCCAAATTCTTCAGATGCTCGTCAAATGTCTTCCACAGTACTACGATGTCGTCCAAATAGACCAGGCATGTCTTCCAAGACAACCCTCTCAAGACAAACTGTTTCACATAATTGGTCCACGATGTCTTTCCGTCGAATGTTGGGGTCTTGACTCGTGCAAAACTGCCAATGTCCTCTATCCTGGAAGTTATTTCTGGCTTGCAGGGCTTTATATGTTCAATATTCTTTCCTTCTGCTGGTGTGTCTTCTGTTCTTAAATCTGCCATATTTCTCTCCAATTCCTTGATTTTCTCGTCTATCGTTGTTATCTTGTTTTCAATGTCTGATTTTAGAGACGTAATTTTATTCTCGACGTCAGCAGCAATGCCATTTTTTAACGATAAGAGGTCGGCAGAAATGTCATTCTTCATGGTGGAAATCTTCTCGTCCATATTAGTAGAAATATCCTTCTTCATAGTGGAAATCTTCTCGTTCATATTAGTAGAAATATCATTTTTCATAGTGGAAATTTTCTCGTCCATATCAGCAGAAATTGACGAGATTAAGGTGGAAGCCTCGTCATTGAATAAAAATGATTCTGGATCAAAGCCGTCATTTTCCAGTGCCACTTTAAGTCTTTCTACTAATTCGCTTTTCTTACCGGACGTTTCCAACTCACGATCTTCCAATTCTGCTCTTAATTCCGCCATTTTCAGATCACATAGTCTCTTGACTATTTTTACGTAGGAATTTATTTATATTACCCCACACCTGACAACAATGTAATGTTTTTGTTATTTATTTAAACAATAAACGGGTGGGATAAATTTTAAACACTCGGTATGGCTACTTACTAATTTATTTAAACACTAACTCACTAACACTTAATTTATATATACAGTATATTCACTTAGACTAATTTATATAAACAGTTCACTAATTTATATTCACTAATTTATTTGTTTATATCACGATGTCTAATTATCAACTAACTAACTCTTCTTGATCAGTCCCCTTATATAGTAGTGCCTTTTGTACTAGAGAGTTCCGGGCTGCGGCTTATACACACAAATAATTTTTCTGGCCTTTTCTAGATAACTCTGGTCACAAAAACCAGTTCTAGATAAGATAGTCTCAATCTTAAACAGTTTTTTATAACTGCGTATCCGCCATAATTTTAACTATTATACCTGGCTTAGACAGGGTCGGTTTTAGGGACTATACCAGTGTGCTGTTTCGTAACACTATATTGAATGAAATTAATTGTCTCGACCCTTACTTCGTGGAATCTACTCATATTAGCGTTTTAAATGAAACTCATGTTAAACCCGAAGAAATGTCAACTGTTCCAAAACCGAGTTAATTATCTTGGTCATATAGTGAGCAATGAAGGAGTGGCGGTTGATTCAGAGAAAATTGCTTCCATTCAGCAATGGCTGCAACCAACCGACAAACATCAAATTAGGAGCTTCTTTGGATTTTGCACATACTGTAGTAGATATATTTCTAGCAGACTGTCATGTGCTTTAAAATGAAATTTAACGAAAAAGCTACTAGCAAAGTTATTGGCATACCGTTTGCGTAAGTTCATCGACAAGTATTCTAGTTTTTGAAATACATTTCTGCATATTAGTTGCGAGTCTGCTTTTTGTGTAGATTACTAGGTCGTGTGCAAACAGCGTAGATTTCAATGGAGAGTCTATTTCTTCAAATATTTTATTAATATTTGTAAGGAAAATGGCGGGACCTAGAACGGATCCTTTCGGCGTACCATTTGTCTTTGATTTTGGTAATAATTAGCAACATTTGATTTCACTTGAATTCTCCTACAAATCAGGAAATGATTTATAAATGCTAACTCCAATTTTTCATGGAATTAAGGATATGTCAAATGCCTTGTTAATATCAAAAAAGAGCGCTAACAATTTCTGCTGGCTTAAAAAGCTTTCCTTATGTCCGATTCTGAATTCACAATGTTATCCATAGTGCATCTATTTTTTCTAAAACCACTTTGTTGTGGAGCAATAAGATTATTTTTTTCCAGACATGTTAATCTATTGTTCAGAATTCTCTCCAGAACTGTGCAGCTAGTAACAGTATATATCTGGAAGAAGCACAGATTTTTCAAATAATAAGTGAATGGTTACAAACTGTCAAATATAATTAATTTTAGAAATGTCATGTCATTTAGTTAGGTAGTCATGACTATATTCGATATACGAATGTTGCTTTCCTATTGACTATTAACTTATATTGTAATAAAAAATGTGTATCGTAATGGATTAATTAAAGTGCAGGTACTGCACATATAATAGCATAATTAAAGGATGGTAGTCGAAAAAACTTGATTAAGGTCGTACTACTTAATTTTTCTCGATTACACTTAATAATCTTTTGTTTTCTTTTTTATTAAAAATTAGTCGCATCCACCAAAAGGTTAATAGCGACGGAACAATATGAGATCTATACAGTGATTGCAAACTTACAAATTAAGCATATACAAATATTGAACTAAATATCAACCATATTGAACTAAATACTATTTAAAACGTCAATATCCTTAAGGAAGTTTATTAGCTTGTCTATTGGAGAATGTTCACCAAGCAACTCTTTCAGGTTAATAGGGATATCATGTGTTTTGCATTGCTGATGATATTTGTTGCAATCTATTAATATGTGTTTCACCGATAATATGCATCGAATTTGGGACGTACTGTTTTAATCATTAAAAATAAATGAGTTAACTTAGTGTGTCCCAGGCGTAATCGTGAAAGAGTCATCTGATTAAGTCGACTTAAATGGTTACGCCCCCAAGATGTCACGACCGATTTTACATGTCTCAGCATTGAATCACTGCGATGCCACTAGTTTTGCCACATGCCGGACACTTTGCTTTTATAAAAACCTTTCAGGTCACTGCTGGCACATTTTATAACTGTTCCCGAGTTATCACTATTCACTGCAAGACGCGCACTTTTATCTGCTTTCTCATTACCACTGATGCCAATGTGGGATGGAATCCAAATGAGTTAAACGTTTCTTGAGTCTTCTTGAATTGTTTCAAGTTCGCATTTTATCAACTTTTCAAAGGGATGAGTTGGATATAAATGCTGGATTGACGAAACAGAACTTAAGGAATCTCTGAGGATCAAACAATTGTTAAGTTTTAGGCTGTTAGTAGATATACTATGAGGCTTCTGGAACACATCCAAGGTCATCAATGGAACCTCGAATGGGGGTAACCTAACATAGCAACCCCACCTAAAACCTGTGTAGCGGAAGTAAACCCCACGAAAACGTACCGAAAGTCGGCCATGTTGGATTTCTTGACCAGCTGCGCGCGCACCGGAAGTGATGGGGGCGCTGGTGTGCCGTGACGTCATAAGGGGAGGAGTCGAAGTCGGCCATTTTTTATCTGTCGGCCATTTTTTTATCCTGTAATTGTAGATTTCTATCGCTAGATGGCGCATTTTTTGTAGATTTCTGTAGATAGCTCCCGTCCATTTTTTATCCCGTAGATTTTATTTGCGCTCTCGGGTGACGTAATTTTTGTGATGTAAGCACCGAATATATTTTTTTTAATTAAATAATTGTTTCGAGCCGGATTGGAACCACCAACCTATGCATACGTAATTTCTAAATCACGCTGGTCAACAAATCTCGCCATAGCTCCGATAAGAATATCCGTTCTAAAATTCCATGCATTGTTAAAATCTAATCGAATTGAGGAACGAAATCAATAACGTTACTTTTTATGAAGAGAGAATAGTTATGAAATCCAAATAATAATCTTAGAAATTCACGATGAGCGATATCAAAGTGTATATTAGCATAAAATAGATAATTATGTTAGCATGGATGAAACCTAAACTTAGCAACAGAAATGAGTTTTTTCCGTTTTTGTTATTCAAGCTACCATATAGGACTAAATTCACGATATACAAGTGAAATCAAAAGTGTCTATTAATAAAAATTTTGTAGTGAGCGCTTTGACACTCCATTTTAAGATGTGTGTGATTAGTATTGTTGAAATAGATCTCTCTCATTGTAATCATTTTTACGGTGTTGAATGTAGTAGGCACTTCGTCACTCCATTTTAAGATGAAAAGTTCATGAGAGTCCCGCCGTTAATGAGATACAGAGCGTTGAATTGTTTTATTATTTCAAATATATCCATTGAACAGGATGGTATTATCATGTATGCATTTCTTCTCCATATATTTTTCTTTAACAGTATGTTATTTTGTAAAATAAATCAGGTAGGTGTTCTTAAGAGACGAGAGATTTCAAACATTTTTTATATACAGGATGTAGTCATAAAGATATGCTACTTGTGTATGTAGAAAATCAATATACAGGGTGTCGACAATGCCATAAGAGCACTCTGCTTGGATTTTCATCGAACAAAGCAGGATGTACCAAATCGCCATTAGGTCACTACGACTATCAATATATAGGATGTCATTGGACTCAGACACGTTCGATCGTTATACAGGCTGTACAAAGATGCCATAAGGGCGCTACAATGCATCTCTGCTATTATTGGTCGGATTGAAGTCGAACAAACGCCTTTGTGATAGGTAGAACATTTTACAGGATGTACAAAGAAGGCATAAGACGCTACGATGTATCTCCATTGTTATTGGTCAGATTTCAAGGCACAAACGGCGTTATAGATTATTTTTTATATATAGGAGGTCAAAAAAGGTACTCTGCTGTTAATGGTCCGCTTTACATCGAACAAACGGCTTTATAGATTATTTCGATATACAGTGTGTACAAGAAGATGTTATAATGCGCTACGATGTATCTTCGTTACACATAACCAGTGTCTATACCAACTTAGAAGAAGACTGTCTTACATTAATGGAGGATAGCAAACTTACTCAATTATTATCTAACTGTTTTGCTAAAATATGGACAAAGTTGGCCGAGAGAGTCTGTCGTTGATACAGTCAAAGTCTTCGGCAACAAAAAGGTTCTTGATAATAATAATAAAAACAAGAGGTAGGTATCATCAGTATAGTGCCACATAAGGCAATCGAAATTGGTAATATTAGAGATTACAATAAAACTACCACCCTAGCAGATAAAAAAAATTATAATTTCAATGTTTTACACCAAAATATAAGAAGTATTGCAAAAAATTTTGATGCCTTTTTAACTTACTTTTGTCAACTACAAGATACTTTTGATTGCATCATTTTGACAGAAACTAGAAATCTCACAGATCTGGATGCTTTTCATTTGGATGGTTATAATACTCTCTACAACGAGGGAAATATAAACATCTGTGACGGAGTAGTAGTTTTCATAAAACAGGAGCTAGATTATACCTTTGAGATAGGGAATATTGGACTGTTTAAAATCATCGACATATTTATTAATGTAAATAATAAAGTAATTAATTTAACAAGCATTTATCGATCCCCGTCGACAAGCGTTGACGTTTTCAATAGTGAGCTACAAGTTTTTATTTCTAACGTAACCAAGAATCACTCAGATTATCATTTAATTGTTGGTGATATTAATATCAATATATTGGAGGAAAACAATGAATCCGTAGATGAGTACCTTAACAATTTATACGAGTTAAATTATAAATCTTTGGTTAATAACATAACAAGACCTCAAAGCAAAACATGCGTAGATCATATTTTTATGAAAAATAGAACAAAAAATACTGAATTCATGTCTATTGTTTTGCAGAGCGATATAACTGATCACTACATGACAATTGCTAAACTACCGATATACACAGTATGTGGCGATTTCAGCACAAAAAACAGATTCAAACAACATATTAATTTTACTTCATTAAAAAACTGTTTACAAAAATATAACTGGGCACATTTTATGGCTATAGATGATATAGAAGAAAGTTCTACTTTCTTCACTAACCTGTTAAAGTCAGTCATTGACAAAAATAGTAAAATGGTGAAAATTTCTCACAATAAAATAAAACGTAAAGAATGGATTACAGATGGACTTGTTCAGTCGATAAACCACAGAAATAAACTATTCCATCAATTAAGAGCAAATCCAATGAATTTTCTTCTAAAACAGGAATATACTAAATACAGAAATACACTAAATAACTTAATAAAACAAGTGAAAACAAATTTCTATAAGGACAAAATTAATAATTTAGGTAATGACTCAAAAGCTCTTTGGCAGGTGGTAAATGAAATATTTCCGAGCAAACAAGAAACAATGATCAAACAAATTAGAAATGAAAACGGACAACTTATAAAAGAAGACGAAGAAATCGCGAACTGTTTTAATAATCACTATGCTTCAATAGGTAAAAATATGGCAAGTAATATCCCAACACCATCTGTTTATCATCTACAAAGAAAGCCGTATCAGTCGTCCCTGTTCCTTGCACCTACAACCAAATATGAAGTACTAGAAATTATAGACTCATTAAAATCCAAAAAAGCGCCAGGTATTGACGGAATAAAAGCTGAAACTTTGAAAGAAATAAGAAACGAAATAGCTCAACCACTTTCTCACTTAATAAATAAAATAATAGAGTCCGGATACTGTCCCACTAATTTCAAAATTGGTTTAATAAAGCCTCTATTTAAAAAGGGTTCTAAATCTGAGGTAATTAACTACAGACCCATATCGTTAATCTCAAATATAGCCAAAATTTTTGAAAAAATCCTTAAAAAAAGAATTATTCAGTACATAAATAAAAATACACTAATTTCTTGCAATCAATATGGTTTTAGAGAAGGTACATCTACGCAGGATGCAATTTGTGCTCTAACCTCTAAATTATATAAATATATAGACCAAACCAAACCAGCTTTATGTGTATTTCTTGATCTAGCTAAAGCTTTTGATTCTGTGGATCTCACAAATCTTTTGGAAACTTTGGAAGATCTAGGATTCAGAGGAAATACCTACAACTTAATAAAAAGCTATCTGACTGACCGTTATCAATATGTTAAAATCAACAACTCTATTAGTAAAAAGAAATTGGTAGAATGTGGAGTTCCGCAAGGGACAGTGTTGGGACCAATTTTGTTTATAATATATTTAAACAATTTACTGACATTTCAATCTAGTGGTGAGATGATCTCCTTTGCTGATGATACTGCAATAGTGTATAGTGCAGATACTTGGATGCAACTAAAAGAAAAAGCAGAAAGTGATCTTGTAAAAATTTTTGATTGCTTTAAACAAAAAAAGTTATCCATAAACTACGATAAAACTTGTTACTTACCTTTTACATGCCTAGCTTCTTTTTTACCTCCGTATAACTTTTTAACTATACAAGGTCACAATGAAAATATTGTATTGCATTCATCAAATAACATTAAATATTTGGGAGTAACAATTGACAGTCATTTACGATGGAATTTTCATAGTAATCAAATACAAAAAACACTACGCAGTATGTTGTTTAAATTTAAAAACTTAGCGAATATTTTAGACACTCATCAGTTAAGAAAACTATACTTTGCGCTTATAGAATCTCGTCTGAGATATGGGATATTGGCTTGGGGAGGTATTGCAAATACTCACCTTAAGAAAGTAGAAGTCCTACAAAAACAGTTTTTAAAAATAGTTTTTAAAAAACCAAGATTATTTCCATCTGATGTATTATATAAAGATAATAAAGTAATGGATATGCGGCAGCTATATTTTTTTAACATTGCAGTACAGCAGTTCAAGAGAAGGGGATTTCTGGTTTATGTAGATCATGCACATAATACCAGATACAAAAAAGAGACACCCCTAGAAACAGTATTTACTCTAAAAACTGCTACAATGAGATCTCTTGAATACTTGGCCAATAGAGTCTACAACTACCTCCCAAAAGAAATAAAGGATGTAAAAAGTGTTTTTTCTTTTAAAAAGAGAGTTAAAAATTACCTTTGGTTAAAAGAAAGATCTGCAATTAAAGATTTAATTGAACCTAATATGAGTTGAAAATATTGTAATGTAAAATTATTAAATGTATTTATTTTCGTCATATTTTAGTTTTAGTCCTTTTGTTCAATGTTTTCAAATCATAATCTCTGGGATTTTTACATTTTCAAATTGTATCTGTCACTTTTCTTGTCTGTTTTGTTTTTTATTTGACACTGTTTGTTTTACTCATTGTATGTACTTACTGTTACGAACACCGAGCTAACCATGCCTTAGTTTCCCCACACTCAGGCATTGCCTTAGTGGGTAAATCGGTTTGTTTGTCAGCCAGATATATTTTCATATTTTCATAGTATTGATATTCGTGAGGGTAACAGCCAACAATGTCTGCAGAATTTTCTTTAAATGAACTGAGTAATAAATTTATAAAGAAATTTAAGGTGTATATGGCTACTTACCAGTTAAAATTTGTAAAACATGATAATAAATATGGAGGAGGATCTTTAGAAATGGACAGAAACTCGTTACGAACACTACTAGAAAAAACATTAACAACGTTAAAAGAACAAGCAAATTACTTAAAAGGTGATAAAATTAGAATTGTTGCTCTGAACCCTAAGTTCAATAGCCCTATTTCTACGAAAACAGCTGCTAATATTAATTTTGAAAATTTACTGGACCATATTGAAGACGTTGTTTCCCCAGATCACAACGTAGACATACACGGTACAACTTTTGACATACAAATATTTAAGATGCACTAAGTATATAAGAAACTATTTGCGGAAGGACGGGCAACAAGTGTTTAGTCTTTAGTAGTAGTAGCACTTAACAACTAAGGCCTATGTGGATACATTCAACCCCAAAGACCTAACAGAATGAGGTTAGGTATTTCATCAACCAACCACGTCTGGAGTTTGTATAAGAAGAAGATGTAGTTCTAATGTATGGAAAGGCAGTCAATGTTTAAAGAGAGAGAGAGAGAGAGAGAGAGAGAGAGAGAAACTGAAAAAGTCTATGAAAAACAAAATCTTAACTGTTCCTACATGTATTTTAGAATGATGTATTATTTTGAAGAATAATAAATAACTAACAAAAAAAAGAAATGTATTATTTTTCTTAATATACAAATAAGAAACGCCACTGTCCGCTGCTGTTAACCCTTACACTGATCAAATATCGTTGCATTATACCCATATTCTTTCCGGTAAGATAATATATATATCGGCACATTAATTATTTCCCAAATTAAGACTAATTATGTCGGTCGATACACCCTACATTTATATATAAGGAATGTACCAAAAAAAAAGTTGCAATAAGGGTTTTAGAAATTTGGGGTTAAAAGTTATATATTTCTTATATACCGTGGGTGTGTAGCCAACATAGGTAAACGCTAATCTAACTTCATAATAATATCATTCAGTTGATACGACATCATTAATTTCTACGATATTTGCCTATTATAACCAATAAATGACTAATATTGGAAGTTTCTAGAACGATTTAGACGAATGCATCGATTTTGACCAAAACTAAGTCCTGCTTTTGTTATTCCATCTTTGGTCGTTATATGTCACATACCTAGCTATGTTTAGCGACTTCGTAATTTCTCCCGATAGTTAGCGCTATTTACTCAGAACTAGTAACATTAACCGACATTTGGATAGATTTAACACAGCATTAAATATGTAGATGTCCACGATATCTACAATAATAAGAAATATATTACCAATATTACAAGTTTCTAGGACGATTCAGACAAATGCATCGATATTGAGCAAAACTAAGTCCATCTTTTACAACAATCATCTTTTGTCTTCATATGACATATAACTAGCTATGTTTAGCGACTTCGTTAATTCTCCCGATATTTAGCACTATTTACCGAGAACTAGTAACATTAACCAACAATTAGATAGATTCAACACAGCATTATATATGTATATGTCCACGATATCTGTCACAAGAGCATTGGAAAACATATTATAGATATCGTCAACTGTCCAGATAAGAGATTAAAACACATTTTCCAACACTTTAGACAGAGAACATGGAATTACAAGATTAGAAGCAACCATATATAATTAAACATTAACCGACATTTAGATAGATTCAACATAGCATTATATATGTAGCTGTCCACGATATCTGCCAATTATAACAACTATAAGGCCAATATTTGAACAAAACTTTGACCAGCTTTTACAATAAACCATCTTTATATGACGTATAACTAGCTATGTTGAACGATTTAGTCATTTCTCACCACAGGTTTTAGGTGGGGTTGCTATGTTAGGTTACCCCCATTCGAGGTTCCATTGATGACCTTGGATGTGTTCCAGAAGCCTCATAGTATATCTACTGCTGTTTATATACTTAAGGGCTTCATATAGCGCATATAGTCCTGCGGAGAATATACTGCAGGACATTGGGAGTTCAAACAAAAACTGATTTCTGGGTGTAACAAAAACACAACCTACTCCGTCGTTTGATTTAGAAGCGTATGTATAAATATGAGAATAACCTTCAAAACAGCGATCAGTAATATCCAGAAATGTATTTTTAATTATGGAGTTATTCGACTCATTTTTTTTGTAGTGCAGGAGTTGTGTATTGCAGTGTAAAGGTTTTAGTGTCCAAGGTGGACATTGGAAAATGTATCGGGAGCCTTCAGATTAAGGCTTTTCAGCGCGAGTCGTAATCGTTCGTAGTATGGTTTTCTGTTGGTAAATTGATCATTTTCATCTGGATGCTGGTGCCGAAAGGTTTGAAGATGGATGTGCCTTGTGGTATCTTGTGCAATGGCTGCTCCATGTGTAAGAGTCAACTGCATCCGTCGATAATGAAGAGATGGCTCTCCGACTTCCGCATACATACTTTGTACTGGTGTAGTTCTAAAAGCTCCCAAAGAAATCCTTAAGGCGTTGTTATTAACCGCATCTAGGGGTTTCAAGACTGATCTACTTGCCGAAGCGTAAGCTATCGTAGCGAAGTCAATTTTTGATCTGATTAAAGATCTGTACAAATTAAGTAAAGTAGTTTGATCCGATCCCCAGTATTTGTTGGATAGGGTTTTTAGTAAATTTAGCTTTTTATTCTTGATAATATTAGTTGTTTTATATGTTGCTTCAAAGTTAATTTTTCATTGAATATTGCACCTATAAATTTCACACGTGGTTTAAGTTGTAAGTGTGAGTCGTACAACTTGAGTATAGGCTTTTGAACAGTTTTTGAAGAGAAGATCATGCCAGATGTTAGGTTAGTTAAGTCGACCTATAAAAAAGAGAATTACAGGAACCCAAGGAACACAGATTGGGAAGCATTTCGGAAGAAATTGGAAAACAATCTAGCCTCACTTGACCCAGTCTCAGGGCAAGGGGTTGAGAGAATGACTTGTGACATTAACAATGCCATAATGAACTCATATACCGAGACCTGCCCTGAGACGGTCAGAACGACCAACCGAAATGCACGTTGGTGGAACAGGAAGCTCGAATCGATGAGAAGGAACGTTCGAAGGCTGTACAATCAGTGCAAACGCATAGGAAATTGGGATAGTCACACGAAGGCGCTCACTGAATACAATAAAGCAGTGAGGAAAGCCAAGAGAAGCTCATGGAGAAAATTCTGCCAGGACATCGAAAGTGTCTCTGACTGTGCAAAAGTCCATAGAGTCATGGCTCAAAATCCAGTTAACACTCCAGAGACCGTACTCAAAGAAGACGGCACACACACGGATGGACCGGAGGAGACACTGGCAGTAATGCTAAGTACGCACTTCCCGGGATCCACCGAAATACAAGTCGAAGCAACGAGCGAAGTCAGAGAAGAACGGCAAGTTGTCCGCGGTCTGGCAACTCGTGATAGCTGGACTTGTGCGAAGTCCATAGTCACATACGGGTCTGTGACATGGGCTATTCAAACTTTTAATCCCTTCAAGGCGCCTGGAATGGACGGAATCTACCCTGTACTGCTCCAAAAAAGCGCCGACATAATAACTTGTGAATCTGTTCAGATTAAGCCTAGCCACAGGAGTTGTTAAGTTATATTTGTTCTATATTTTTTGTTATATTATGAAAAGGCAACACTGTCAGCCGAGTGCTTTCAACCTGTATTTATTGTTAAAGAAAACTTTTTTATCGACTGTCGATTGTGTTGGCAAGCGAGTTGTGAAAAAATAAAAGAAAGTTGTTATGTAATGTCAAGAGAGACAGAACGTCATGAAAAATATATATGTCACGGTAAACGAATAAATAAAATTTTTATAGAAAGTATTGGATTTTCGTCACGAATTTATGTATAATCATTCACATAACAGTTCCTTCATCCACACAGCCATTTATTTATTGCTCTCTTTGAGCTGGTCCTTCGTTTACAGCCGTTATAAAAAAAGTCATGCCACGATATTAAACAGGAGTTATACCAACGGTGTGGGAAATCTCCAAGGTGGTATTCATACCAAAACCTGGAAGACCCTCTTACGATACTGCAAAGGCTCATCGTCCGATAAGTCTCTTGTCATTTCTTCTTAAGGCACTAGAGAAGATGATAGATAGGCATTTGAGGATCACGGTGCTGGGCGACATGCCGCTGCACCCTAATCAACATGCCTACCAAAGCGGCAAATCTTGCGAAACAGCCTTACATAGCTTGGTGAGCAAGATAGAGCAAGCCATTACCCACAAAGAAGTTGCACTCGCTGTGTTCCTGGATATCGAAGGAGCATTTGACAACACGAGCACTCGCTCAATATTGTCAAAGCTGGAATCCAGAGGCACAGACAGGACAATCACCCGATGGGTAGGGAACATGCTAAGCAGCAGGAGAGCACAAGCATCCCTGTGTGGAGTCACAAGAGAGGTGAAGACAGAAAGAGGATGTCCACAGGGAGGCGTTTTGTCACCAAAGCTGTGGAATCTAGTAGTCGACGACCTTCTTGTCTCACTAAACGAGCAGGGGTGGTATGCTCAAGGATATGCTGACGACATCATCATTCTAATACGGGGAAAACACGTGGGCATCTGCCTGGAACTAATGCAGAGGGCAATGTCCGCAGTGGAGAGATGGTGTGATGCGGAGGGACTGTAAATCCCTCGAAAACCATCATGGTACCATTCACAAAACAGCGAATCGCAGACATTACTAGTGCGCCAAAACTCTTCGGCAAACAGATAAAGTTTGCCAGGGAGGCAAAATATCTAGGAATCTGGTTAGATGACAAGCTAACCTGGAACAGCCATCTAGCGAGCACCACAAGCCGTTCTCAGATCACGCTAATGACGATGAGACGAGCAATTGGGTGCACCTGGGGACTAACTCCGACAATGGTAAACTGGTTGTACACCAGAGTAATCAGGCCAATGATGGTGTATGGTGCGATCGTATGGTGGCCTAAAGTTCAGCAAAGCACAGCCGCCAAAACGCTTTCTAAAGTGCAGCGAGCTGCGTGTCTGAGCATTACAGGCGCCATGAAGGGCACCCCAACCGCAGCATTGGAAATATTGCTAAACATCCCACCATTAGATCTCTATATACAGGGGGAGGCTAAAATGGCTGCTTACAGAATGCAGTGCAATGGCAACTGGTGCAAGCACTATGCTATGAAACATACTAAAATACACGACAACATGAGGTGCGACATCATCGAAATGCCACCTGACAGAATGTCCAAGGTCGTGGAAACTGAGATACCATATCGTGTCAACTTGAGTGGCAGATCCGAATGGGCCCAGGGAGAACCTCAACGCATGTTGAACAGTATCACCTGGTACACCGACGGGTCAAAGACTCTAACGGGTACAGGAGCAGGCGTTTACGGCGTCAGACCCAGGCAAAGCATAAGTGTTTGCCTTGGCAAAACGACGACCGTATTTCAGGCAGAAATAGCTGCATTAATCGAATGTGGCAGAACATGCATAGACAGGAAATACAACAAAAAGACCATCTATGTGAACACGGACAGTCGGGCGGCCCTTTTGGCCTTAGCAAGCCACAGCTATACATCGAAGATAGTGTGGGACTGTCACAATACCTTGAAAACCTTGGCAAAAGACAACAGAGTAATTCTCAATTGGGTGCCAAGCCATATAGGGGTAGCTGGAAATGAGGGAGCCGATGAGTGTGCCAAGACAGGAGCTCATCTCACCCTCATGGGACCAGAACCAGCATATGGCGTATCATACAGCGCCGTACGAAAAACCGTTTCCAACTGGGTGTCGCTTGAACACCAAAAGCGCTGGAACACGGGGCATGCTCAATCCAAAAGAATGCTAAAAGGACCATCGAGTTCCTACGCAGCAAATGCTTTTAGAATGGGTAGGAAAGAACTGCGAAAAGTGGTAGGATTCATAACTGGCCACTGGATATTCAACGCACACCTACAGAAAATGGGAATTGAAATAACAAATCCCCATTGTAGGATGTGTGGAGAAGCAGAGGAAACCGCAAAGTACGTGGTCTTCGATTGCCCTGCCCTGTGCAGAAGGCGAGCCTCCTGTCTAGATATTTCTCCAGGCACAAATCAGGAGGGAATGCAGGAAAACATAGTCCGACGTATCTCAATGTTCGCTAAGAATTTAGGATCGGACTCTGCTTAATACCTGTGAGGGGGGTGCACAATAAGCCAATCAATGGCTGAGCGGCAACAATTAGGGCACCTGAACCCTAACCCCCCCGTGACAAAAAAAATGCCAGATGTTTTTGAGATAGAAAATTCAAATCCAACATCATTAGACCGAACTTCTATCTTTTCCAACGTGTTCTGAAGGATTTGTGACATGAGATTCAAGTTTTTTCCTTTAATAAATATAACCAGGTCATCTGCATACAAACATGCTTTAATTGGTTTGTAGTTGGCTTTGATGATGTTATTGATTGTAACTAAAAAGAGAGTCGGACTTAATACAGAACCCTGAGGCACTCCATTTTATTGAATAGTAGAATTCGAGAAACAATTATTAACTCTCACTTGGAAGCTTCTATTCGTTAGAAAGTTTTCTATGAAAGATAGACAATTTCCTTTAATGTTCCAAGTACGAAGTGTCTTTAATATGTTATATGTCCATGCGGTATCAAATGCGTGTTTTAGATCGAAAAATATAGCTATACATTTCTGTTTAGTAGCTAACGCTTACTGTATGTTGCTTTCTCAATCTAAGATATTGTCCACTGCCGAACGATTTTTTATAAAACCATTTTGTTCTTGTGCTATTAAGTTATTTTTTCCAGATACCATAATAAGCGGTTATTCACAATCTTTTCAAAAACCTTGCACATGGTACATGTTAAAGATATTGGTCTGTATGACTCCGGCATTAGTAGAGTTTTCCCACTTTTTAGCAATGGAATAATTATAGCTTTAGACCAAAGAGATGGAAATTTGTGTTTGAACCATATCAAGTTGAAAATGGAAAGTAATTTTAGTTTTGCAGAATTCATCAGGTTTTTTAAAAATATAGGTGGTATGTCATCTTTTCCGGGACTACTCTCTTTCATTTCATCAAGACAGCTGTTCAATTCGTCGAGTGTTATTGGGTCGTTCATACAATTGTTGTTGTCAGTTTCTTCATATCGTATAACTTCTTCGACTAAGAGCTGGTAAAGCTATCTTTGTAATTTTCATCAGAGGAATGTTTTCAGTATATATTTGCTAAAGTATTAGCTATTTCCGAGGCAGATGTTATAATATTGGTATATTTTCTTAATCTGTTAATGTTTGATGAAGTGGGTATTCCAGAAATTTTCCTGATTTTATTCCATACCTGACTGGCTATTTATTCCAGACGCAAAATTTTGCCAACACTTCTTTTTTGATGATTTTACTGTTAACTGTGCAAATGCCTTCAGTTTTTAAACTCTATCTTATTTTCAGCCGTTTTATGTTTTTTGTATCGGTTCAGGGCTGATTTACACTCAGTTATTGACTTTTCACATTCGGCGTTCCACTAAGGAACAGGTAGGCGTCCTGAAAGTAGTTTGGCCTTTCTAATATGTTTTTCCGCGCTTGCGATTATAATTTGATTGACGTGATAAAGCGTGTTGTCAATATCAGATGAGATTACTAATTGTTTCATACTTTCTTCTATAGTATTGGAAAAGGCGTTCCAATTCCCCGTATGAACTTTCCATTTGCTTAAGTTATTGGAGTTATCCGGTGGAGTGCCACTGTTATTAATAATTATTGGATAACGATGTGAAGTCTAGTGTATCCCATGATAGGGAAGGAGTTACGTTTGGGTCGCATAGAGTTAGGTCAATGCACGAAGATTCGGCTGTGTTAATATTGAATATTGTAGGTCTACCATCGCTTAAGTAATTTAGATGTAAATCGTCTATAACTTTTTCTATTAGACTACCTCTTTCGTTCGTGCTTTGTGATCCCCCCATAATATTATTTCCGATAAAGTCGCCTAAAATTATCCGTAGAGTTGGAACTTGCTTATTTAGATTTGTAAAACTAGTCGACAGGGGCATTGGGAGGTATGTATATATTACAAATATATAACGGAGTATTGGAAATGACTTTCACAACAAGAGCTTCTAGGTTTGTGTTTACATCGTACATTTCAGAATCAATAGATTTGTTCATTAATGTTATCGCGCCACCATTTGCGCGAGCTGCATAAGTTCTATCTTTTCTGAAGCAATTAAAATGCTTAGTGATGTATGTTTGGCATGCCTTAAGGTTCGATTCTTGTATACAAATGATTTCAGGTGAATGTTCTGTGATGATAATCTGTAACATAGGCAAGCGATGGAGGAATCCATCAATATTCCACTGTAGTATCATTGAGTTGAATGCTGCTATTAGATTATTTACGAGTCCTTACTGTAGAGTGAGAAATACTTTGCGACGAATCGCTTTACAGGTCCGAAGCTACTTTACCTATGTGGGAGAGAATTTTCTTCTTTAGTTTTGTAATTTTTGTTTTAGTAGACTTGTCAGTTACATCAGGATATATTCTATTTAATACATTCATTAATCCCAACAAATCCGCTGTATAATCATTAATCATACTTATTGGATCTTGAACTCCTTGAACGTTGTCCAATAGAAGCATCAATTGATCGTAGTTTGAAACAAAAGAGGGATAATGATTGTCGACGAAATTTCTGGTGGAGTCAGCGCCAGAGGATTTGCCATTTGTCTTCGATTTTTTGGCCTTTGCAGATGAATTGGATGATGGTTTTGTAAATAAGTTGCTTGGGTCTGTGTTGGCATCTGAAGGAGGAGAGGCTATTTCTAAAAACTGACGTTTTGTTGGAGGGTGGGGCCTTTCATTTCTCCTTACAGATTCACCTGAGCTTTCTGGAATAGGGATCTGTTCTATGGTTGGTTTTGACGTTTTCACTGCTTGGTGAAGGTGCAGCCAACGAGATGGATGAAGATTGTATATCTTTCACTGATGAGGGATGTACATCAAATGGTTGTGCTGAAAGTTCTGCTTGTGAAGAGGGTTGTGTGGATGGTTCCTTAAAGGAATTATCAATAGTTTGTGGTAAGTATGAGGAGTCTGATAGCGTTTGTTCGGGAATTTGTGGTACAGGTTCTGTGGGTGTTTGTGATAAAGATTGCGGTGTACATTGCGATGCAATATGACCCGTTTGTTTACAAATGTAACAGGTTACACCATCTTGGGAAAGAAATACTCTATAGTAAGTCTTATCGAAGGTTATAACAATAGAATCGGGAATGTTCAAATTATGAGGGCTAACGTAAACCTGCCGTCTAAAGCTCAAAATATGAGCAAATTCGGGAAGTGATGAGTTGATACGAAGAGACGTTAAAGGAGACGATAAATTCAGACCAAGCTTTTTTAATTCATCAGTAAGAAGTTCGTTGGGTATCGAAGGACAAACATTGGAAAGTACAAGTATTTCGGCTGGTGTGATCAGCCGTCGAGCACATAAAGTTTGGTTATGAATTTTTATGGGTCCATGATTGTTGATAAAGTCGTCTACCAGTTGCGTACTTGAAAGATGAACATATACCCGATTTTGACTTAATTTAGAGATATTTTTAAGTTGTACGATTTGTCCTAGAGGAACTAAATAATCTTGAACACTGGCACCATCAATTGAACTGATTATGATTCCATGATTTTTTGAAGGATATTTTGGTTGAGCAACTATAGAAGACATATTAATTGACATTTCAAAGTAATCTGTTAAAGGAAGCCCAGGCGCTTCAGTACGCCCCTGGTCGTCTAATTATGCTATGTTAATAATTAGTTGTTATCATACTTTCTTGTTGACTTTCAGTTTTACGACAACGTTATTCTAAAGTATACAGTCTATTGTCAAGGTATATTTGATAGTAATCTGCACAAAGGCACTCACCATATAAATATAGTAATTTTCCTGAAAATTACAATATTCACTTAATTGTTTAACTTAGAAATTCCACTTTTTTCGGAGCACCGAAATAAACACGTCCTACTGAATAGGAGTCCTTTGTTTTGTTTAAAAACATATTCGGTTCCAAACTTTTGGATGGTAGTTTTTTTCATTTTTAAATACATTTATTTTTTCTTACAGACACAAGCTCTAAAAAACGCCGCTGCGGCAGCAGAAGCCTCTCACGTACCAGGATGTTGGCATCCTTGCAGTCGTCCCGAAATACCGGTTACAGCTCGAACGTTCGCCACGATGCGTACCCAACAACCTGGATCTCTTCCCGAGTACCAAGAAGACCCTTACAGTTTGCTGGAAGACGACCTTAAAGATGTTTACGTATATATAAGAAATGTAAGTAAAATATACGATGACCGCGAATCAAACTTTTACGTTTCTGTATAAACCAATTTTATTTAAAACATTATGTGTGTGCGTGTAACCGCATTACGTAAATATATATATATATATATATATATATATATATATATATATATATATATATATATATATCAGAAAAACAGAAGAATATTTTTATTACTATGTAAACATACTAATGTTTTTCCAAAGTTTTTAGATTTTAACATGTCTCAAATTAATTTTACAGGTACGTACTTTCGAGATAGGTTTTACGATATTATACAAAATACTAAAATAAAAATTCTAAATTTAACTGTTTCGGAAACTACTAAGCATATCAACAAATTAAATGCATCAATACAGAGTGAAATTACTAAATTAAAATACTTACTACCAAATAATCAACTAAACACATTTTTAACTTTTGAAAACAATAAATATGAAAACCTCTTTAATAAAATCAAAATAAGAAACACAAAAAAATTTAAAGCACTAATATCAGAAATACCACAAACTAATTATATAAATACTACACAGTGGCTTGAAAATATATCTGATACGAATATACCACAAGATATTGCTGAAGTTTTAGCATTGGGAAAGAATTTTGCTGTTGATATTGATAATGAAACAGAAATACCTTACACAGAATACATCTCTTGTATAGAATCTGCAATTAGTGATAAACCTGACTACATAAAAAATAACATAAGAGCGGATGCAGTAAATGTAATTACCAACCATAAAATTAAACTTCGCCATAGAAAAAATAAAACTAATAAGCTCCAAAAACAAATAAAAAAAACAATGAATAAAACCAAACAATTTATTAAAAATAATCCACAAATAATCATACTGCAGCCTGACAAAAGCAATAAAACCGTAATTATGAACTCCAGCGATTATCAAAATAAAATGAACGATATTTTGAGTGATCGAACATTATACAAGAAAATTAAATCAGACCAAACCAAATCTTTTCAAGAAAAAAACAATAAACTAATAAAAAAATTATTGAATAATAGTTCGATCACACAAAACGAAGCAAAAAAACTACTAATACATAACGCGATCCCACCTCGAATATACGGTTTACCAAAATTACACAAACCAGACATACCATTAAGACCTATAGTATCCTACATACAATCACCATTTTATAATTTGTCTAAATATCTAGCCAATTGCCTTTCAAATGTAGTTGGTCAAAATGACAGTTATTTAAAAGATTCATTTTCGTTCAAAAAATTTATTGACTCTGTTAATATACCAGTTAGTTACAAAATAATATCATTGGATGTAATATCAATGTATACTAATATACCTAACGAATTAATAATTAAGACTGTACAAACGAAATGGGATATTATAAAAGAACACACTTCACTTAAATACACTGAATTCATTGAAGCCATCTTATTAATTCAAAACAATAATTACTTTCAATATAATAATGAATTTTTCCAACAACTTAATGGATGCACCATGGGCTCTCCTATATCTTCTACACTTGCTCAGTTAGTAATGGAATATCTAGAAGAAGTAGTATTGAAAGATTTGAATCACAATATTCTGTTCTTTAAACGTTATGTAGACGACTGTTTAGCAGCTGTACCCAATGATAGTATTAATTACGTACTGTCCGCTTTCAACAATTTTCATGAAAAAATCAAATTCACTGTAGAAACAGAAGAAAATAACACAATAAATTTTTTAGATATGACATTGATAAGAACTAACCATAATACTATCAAAACTAAACTGTATAATAAAGTAACCTCATCAGGCCGATACCTTAACCACAATTCCAACCATCCAAAGTCACATAAAAACAGCGTAATTACTGGATTAGTTGACAGAGCCATTAAATTAACTTCTCCAGAATACAGACCAGATGTTATAAAACAAGTTAGAACGACTTTAATAAGCAATCATTATCCAATACATACCATAAACCGTATTTGCAAACAAAGAGTCTATAAAATATATAACAACCCATCAAATAAATACTCTAAAAACAAAGTGTCAAACAATAATAAATATGTAGCAATGCCATATACAGAGCAGCTTTCAGAAAAACTCAGTCACATATTTTCTAAACATGATATCTCTATATGTCACAAAGCTCAAAACACCCTATCACCATTATTCACTAAATTAAAAAGTAAAATAAAAACCACAAAAAAGTCAAACGTTATACATTCTATACCCTGCCTAAACTGTCCAAAAAAATACATAGGAATGACCACACAGACTTTAGAAAATAGATTAAATGGCCATAAATATACCAAAAATGCTTCCACGGCTCTCCACAAACATGAAAGCAATGAAAACCATGAGTTCGATTTTAAAAACACCAAAATTCTAGCTCAAGATTCAAACTACAAAAAATTAACAATTAAAGAAATGGTGCACATTAAAAAGGAAGAAAATACAGTCAACGATAAGCAAGATGTAAAAAACTTAAGTCAGATTTATCATAATTTAATAAAATAATATATCTGAAGTCTTTCCGTACTCCCCCTGTATAATGTCGTAGAATTTGTATCGATGGTACTTGTTTTAGATGTCTGTTTTATGAATGTTTTTTACCTATTGTATATGTGTTTTTAATTTTGAACTGTAAACGATGAAACTTGATTCAGTCAATAATAAACTTTGAGAAAGTTCCTAACCCAGGAACGAAACGTCAGTAACAATAAAATGATTTAATTAACTACACAACCTGACACCCAAGAAATTGAAAAAAAATAAATTATTTAAGAAGGTTGAAGAAAAAATAATACTTTTATATATATATATATATATATATATATATATATATATATATATATATATATATATATATATACTAGCTGACCCGGCCACGCGTTGCTGTGGCTAAAGTTTTTGTTATATTACATTATAGTAAACAATCTAAGAGGAACAATAAGAGAACATCAGTCACGGAGTCCACTATGCTTTTTCACACAGATGGTATTTGTAAAAAAATATGGTGATCTCCTTATTTGACTTTCTACTACTATAACCCTTTAGTACAATGAAATTATTTACGAACAAAGACGAAAATGTTGATGTTGGTATACAAATTCACTAGATTGAGATTTGAAGGGGAAGTACGTTGAACACAATTAATTAAAATGTTCTTACACTTGATATTAAGCAGAAATCAATAGGTACAAAATAAAAATTTATCAGATTTATTATTTCCATTTAATTTTATAACAAATATAAGTATATTACAGTATAATACAGTAAATAACATGTGACGCTTAAACTCATGAATGAGGTAGGCAAGGCAGACAGTCTTAAACTTTTAAACATTAATATCTATTTTTTTGAATTATAAATACTTTCAATTTCAATTTAATTTAACACCAATCGGTGCACAATGTTTTTGGTTAACCTGTCTTTAGCTAACACAAATAGATTCGACGGTTTCCCAACACGTGAACACGCAACATATAGTTGCCCATGAGAAAAACATGGATTTTCCAAATCTAAACCACAAATGGACATTGTTTGTCCTTGAGATTTATTTATAGACATGGCGAAAGCTAAACGAATTGGAAACTGTAGCCTTTTGAATGGTATGGTAGAATCTGATGGTATCATCGGAATACGTGGCAGCAGGACCACTTTTCCTTTAAACTTCCCAGCCAAAATGGTTGCTTCAAGAATGTTTCCGGTGATCTTTTTGATGACCAAACGCGTACCGTTACATAATTGAGGTGGATTCAAATTACGGAGGAGAAAACTTGTTATCATAGCACATTGAAATAATAAGTGCTAAACATTTTTTAATAGAGGTTAAATAAAAACAATAAAAAAAAATATTTGTACAACTATTGAAAAAGTGTAGGAAATTGTGTATCATTTTTGCATTGACATTTTAATTAAATTTTATAATTATGTGATAATACTTACATACATATATTCAAATTGAATTATAAAGTTTTGATCAATGAAGCACAAATAAGTAAAAAACAGGATTAATTTCACTGTATTATCTTCATTATAATATGAATTCAATTTACACTTCAGTCTAAGTAACACGTGGCCGGCTATGCTAACACCAAAAATTTAAAAAGTGGAAATAATTGAATTATACGGTATTTCGTTTTAATAATTCACTACAAAATAAATTTAATTAATTTTATAGCGTCAACAACACGTGGTAAATATGCTGTTAAAATGTAGCTTATATGACACGTTCGTAGATTTACTATAGCAGCGCCATCTATTGATTACTTACTCAACCCAGTCGAAAGGTATCGACATCTGTTAGAATCATTTGGAGTTAACAGATAATTGTGACTGTCAAATAATAACAGACAAATAATTAGCTGAAATATACGGTATTTCGTTCACTACAAAATAAATTTAATTAATTTTATAGCGTCAACAACACGTGGTAATTATGCTGTTAAAATGTAGCTTATATGACACGTTCGTAGATTTACCATAGCAGCGCCATCTATTGATTACTTACTCAACCCAGTCGAAAGGTATCGACATCTGTTAGAATCATTTGGACTTAACAGATAATTGTGAATAGTGACTAATAACAGACAAATAATTAGCAATAAATTAAAATTGCGACTATAATTTGAGATTTAAACTATCCTATCTCTCAAGTTGGATCGAACTGCACATGGTGTGCGAATTTTATTATAATCGGTTAAGTGGTTTAGGAGTCCAATGAGGACAAACATTGTGACACGAGATTTATATATATTTTATATTTAGATATATATACATATATACATATATACATATATATATATATATATATATATATATATATATATTAGCTGACCCGGCGAACTTTGTTCCGCCTTAATGGCAACAAATAAGCAGACTTTTTTTTAATTGGAAAAAATACAAAAAAATTAAATACCTACATTAATCATTCATAATTATTTCTGTATTTTAGTACATAGGTTGCTCTTCATTTAAGTACCTTGTGATACACAACATTTTTTGTTTTATTATCAGGCGCAAAAACAAACAACGCAGATGGTCTTCCGACCCGTGAACATGCCACGTATAATTGACCATGGGAAAAACATGAATGTTCTAGATTTAAACCACAAACTTTCAAGGATTGGCCTTGTGATTTGTTGATGGTCATGGCAAATGCAAGACGTATCGGAAATTGAAGTCTTTTAAATTCAAACGGCATATCGGTTGGGATCATCGGTATCCTCGGAATGAGAACTTCCTCACCTTTGAATTTTCCTATCATTATCGTAGCGTAAATTACATTGTTCATCAATTTTCTAACCACCAAACGCGTACCGTTGCACAGTTTTGGTTGGTTTATGTTTCGAAGCATGATTACTACGGAGCCAACCTTTAGGCGTAAATTGTGCGGTGGTAAGCCAAAGAGTTTAAAAATTCAATTGGATAGTTGGTGGCTTCATCTTCATTTGTGACGCAGTCAATAGATTTGAATGAATGCATTGTTCCAATGATCTTATTTTGAATTATGTAGTTTAGGTCATCTACATCTTTATTCTTAGCCGCTAAAATTGTTCGCTCACTCAACCATTCATTATTTTTGTAGTTAGAAATAATTTCTGGAAATACATTGTTGATAAGTTCGTCTTTTGATGAGACAAAATTACAGAAATTATTTGGAAATGATATTAATCCGCTCGATTCATCGACAGGTACTTGACCATTACCGATAGTCAGCAATTGCTCCGAGAAATCTTCAGCAGATGTATCATTAAGCAATGTAACTCTCATGTTTGTTGTCAGTTGCAGTTTCTTCACATAGCGCCATAGATTTGACGATTTGAGGCAAGCGTTTATTTCGTCGGCAGCCGTAGATCTTGGAATTACTGGCAGTGTTTGGCGGAAATCGCCAGACAGTAAAATCATTGCTCCTCCAAAACATCTCGAGTCATTGCGTAAATCTTTTAATGTTCGGTTAAGTGCTTCTAATGCACGTTTATGCGCCATTGTGCATTCGTCCCAGATGATGATTTTTGATACCGCTAAAACTTTGGCCATTGCTGAGTGTTTTGCAATATTATACGTTGGTTCTTCAATAATTTGAAGGTTTAACGGTAATTTGAATGCTGAATGAGCCGTACGGCATCCTTCCAACAATGTGGCTGCTATTCCAGAAGAAGCAACTGCAACTGCTATGTTAGATCTCGCCCGAACAGTTGCTAAAACTAATGACATTCCTTTCAACCATACCGAGTTTTATAGTTCACTTCACTGTTTATACGAATGGGCAATGGCACTATCATTACATTATAATTGTTAATTATTTATTTAATAGAAATAGTTTTATTATTGATTTCTTACAAATATCAAATTGTCATCCATACGTCATTACATAGCTGTCATTATACGTCAATTACATAGCTGTCATTTGCGTTTTGTTATTCCCATTGAATAAAAAGTAAAGGAAGGAGCAATAAACACAAGTTTGGTTGATCAGGATGGTTGTTGCATATGGCGGACGGCAATATCCGTTTTACCATAGGCGCGCTATATATATTAACAAAATTCGTCCACAATTTGCTTTTCTGACAATCTTTAGGAAAACTGAAAACATATTTTTATGCATCAAACTTTTATAATCAATATTTACACATTATAAATAAATCCAATTTGAAAAAATGCAAATAAATATTTCTTAAATGTATAGTGTTACAACAGTTAACTTACTATTTTTATTTTTATGTTACGCCTATGTCTTAACCTTGTCATTCATCAAAATATGAAATGTTTATTTTGCATCTTTTATATTATTTAAAATTAATATAAATTAAAGTATAAAAGAAAACAACTTACCTATGAAAAGTGATGCCTAAATATTTATTTTTAGGGGTATTGGAGCAACCGCAGGCTGCACAACTAACCATTTTGTTTGTAGTCTAATTACTAATGTTTCAACACTTAAAACACTATTATAATTAATCCTAATAAACACTTATTTAAATACAAAACAAAAATACAAGAAAAACTAATGAAAAACACTATAAAATTATTATAAAACTTCCAAAAGCAAAAACGTACTCTCCAACCAATGCAACAACAAAATAAAATGAGTCATACTTGGTTGTTCAAGATGGCTACTTCCGTCTTGCTTTCTCTGTATGAGTGTAGATAGTAGCTATCCTTCCTTTACTTTTTATTCAATGGTTATTCCAAGTCTGATTCTTTTTTGTTATACCACGTTTTATAGTGACTGCCGTTTCATGTCAAGTCACACGGGAATGCTGTCGAACGGGATACAAAGTATCCTATGGGAATGCTGTCGAACGGGATAAAAAGTATCCTATGTCCTTCTCCTGGCTCTAAACTACCTCCCTGCCAATTTTCAGCTAAATCGGTTCAGCCGTTCTTGAGTTATAAGTGGAGTAACTAACACGACTTTCTTTTATATATATAGATATGGAAGGTTGAGAAATATTGTTTACTAATAATTACGAGTTTCATTAGTTATACCAATACAATAATTTTATAAATAAAAACTTTGTACGTTTCGTATAAGTTTAGCGCATATATACCTGCTTTTTGTGTCATTGTCATTAGTGAGGCAAATAAGCGAGTAATGAGAGAAAATTAATGTTTGACAGCAAATCTCTTTTCGTTTAATCATATATTACAACAAACGTCGATGATGCGTTTAATTGCAATTGTTTCTACATGACTATTGTACACCGGATGGTTGCAAACTAATCGATTACCTACGTTGTTTCTTTATTGTGTTTACATTATGTCAGATGACCTTTTACTCTTCAACAGGAATAATTATAATTTATTGTATAAGTGTAATGCATAGTATTTTACCCACGTAAGAAAGTTTAATCGCGAGAGCTCGCTCGAGCGCTCATTTTTCTTACGCGAATCAAATGCATTTAAAACGCACATACAATGTAACTTTTTATCTCCAATCACGTTGGTTTATAATCAGAAAGAGGAAATTTCAGTTTATGCCATCAAAATTGTGTATATTGTAGTAAAAGCATCGGTACGAGGTACAAATACTATTTTTTCTAAAATCGCAATAAACATTATAATAAAATAAAAAACTTTTATAAATGCGTAATAATTTTTTATTACCATATTATTATCTATGAAATTGTTCCCTTGGCGATTACGGTTATTTACATTAATTCACATCAAATGGAAAGTTACAAGTTCCCCTCTTATCATTGAATTTCGTAAATTAGTCTCCGTTTTGTCTATTATTTCAATGCAAACAGTGTACAACCTGTTGATTTTTCGCCCAGCATTATTTTAAAGGAAAAATGATAAAAAGAGGTAAAACAAGTTTAGATTTAGCTTTCAAAGATTACGAAATTATTTAAAATAACATCACAATCCTTGTTACGGCCTCAAAGAGCAGAGGCAAGAAATAATACAGTGTACAACCTGTTGATTTTTTGCCCAGTTTTCTTTTTAAAGGGAAAATGACAAAAAGACAATTTTTTTATCTAAAGTACACTTTTTTCTGCCATTTAATCAACTAAATATAACCGATTTTTAAAAAAAAACTGTCAATGTTAAATTTTGGGTTCATTTTCTCAGATGCGAAAAAGGTTATTTATCAACTTCATCCACATGCCCTTCATTATTTCTGACACCCGATATTGAATATTCTAAATTATAAATTTTGGTGGATGCCTTAGAAAATTTGGCGACAATATTTTATGATTTTGGTGGATTCGCCATATAATTTTAAATCGATAAGCAGAATGATGAGTGGCATTGACGAATCAAAAATAGATTATCTCAAGATTGGCAATTGTTAACGTAATATGAGGTAACATGTAAAGTTCCGGTTTATAGGTAAATGTTGAGGTAATAAAAAACGGAGAGAAAATTTAAGGATAAACAAAATATCAAGAGAAATATTGTCAAGATGGGATAGATATCAGAATTACACATACACGGTATTGACTAGCACAGTGGTTCCCAATCTTTTCTGGACCACCGCCCCCTATAGAAGAGAACAAAAATTTCACCCCCCCCCCCCCCAGTCGCTGGTTAGTCCAAAGTAGTTAATTTTGAATATCATCTGTACCGTCCCAATTGATCTGTATTTAGCTTCAATTTCAGTTATTGTCTAAATTTTATTTTAGAGGAATGATGAAGTAGAAATTTATTAAACGACTACCAAATGTACAATAAAATTGTTTATTAAACTTTTAAATATAAACACAGAATCAATAAGAAATACAATCACAATAGAAAGAAGAAATGCAATACAATAAGAAATACAAAATTAATAATAAAGAAAAATCAATGAAACGGTTGAGGCTGGTGGAGTGTTACCAGTTTGTTAATATCGGGTTCCAATTTCGTTAACATCAATCGCAGATCGCCACGTTCAGTGATTTTTACTCTGTTTCTCTTCTTTGACAGCAAATCAGTTACTGCACTGAATGCACGCTCAGCCATATAGGACGAAGGAAATGCAATTAACAACTTCTGTACTATTGTCCACAATCCAGGATAAAGAACTGGTATTGGTTTTTGAAGCCAGAACTCTTGATATCCACGTTTGAATTTTACTTTCAGTTCTTCGTTAGTTGTGAGTTCTAATAGCTCCTCTTCCAAATCTGATGAGCCTTCAGTATCTGTGTTTGCGAAAGGATCTATAACCCAACTTAGTATTTCCATGTTTAAAATATCTTGGAAAGGCTCTGTAAAATCAACATGAAGAACTTCCAAGTGGTGGCAGTAAGTAAGTAAATCTTCCGGTTTTGCAGACACTGTTGATAATGTGGGAAAATGGTTGTACTCACCTCTATCAAGATTTCTTTTGAGTATAAGCAGTTTTCCTGCAAAAGCAGCTATGACGTTTTTAGTTTTAATTAAATTTAAATCATCACCTTGCAATTGTAGATTAACTTGATTAAATACTTTAAATAGGTCCGTCAAATAAGCGATGTCATTTTTTGACGTAATCAGGTTTTCGCGCAATTGTTCGTTTTCTTCAAGAAATTCCAACACTGAGTCAAATAGATTGAAAAAACGATTCAGACAAACACCTTTAGAGAGCCAACGTACTTCTGTGTGCAGCAGCAAGCGATTGTAGTCTTCATCATTTTCATTGCAAAGCTTATGAAACAAACGGTCATTCAATGAATTGCTTCTAATGATATTGATTGCTTTAATAACGTTATTGAGGGACGCATGCAGACGTTCATTTAATTTTTTTGCAACCAAATGCTGACGGTGAATAATACAATGTACAGCGAGTACACTTGGCACTGCTTTTCTCAAATGTGCTATAATAGTATATTATATACCGCGGGACTGAAGTAGTACATTTAATCCTGAAGGTAAAGTTTATGGCCCGACCGCAGGGAGGGCCATAATTTACCTGAAGGATTAAATGTACTTCAGTCGCAAGGTATATACGATACTTTTCGTACTTCCGGTATGATTTTATTAATTATTTCAATAATTTCAATCAGTTTTTTCTCTCTTCAACTCATTTAATAAACTGTCTTTAAAATAAGTTACCATAGTAACATTGCGTTGTGACAGTTATAATTTAGAAACATTGTCATTACTAGTGTCATTGTAAATTTGAATATTAACGTTAATTACCATTCTAATTAATTATATTTTTCAATAAAATATCCCTTAAATTCGTTTGTTTGTGATTTAATCGTTCCGGGAGTTTCGTCAATATTTAATCCCGGAGGGATTAAATGTGACACTTTAGTACCTGTCACAAGGGAGTGAAGTTGTCACTTTAGGCCCGGAAGTACGAAAAACTCTTATTACGACCGGTCATTGCTGGAGCACCATCAGTAGCACCAGACAAAATATTGCTAATAGGAATTTCTTTCTCTTGAAAAAATTCTTGCATGATATTAAATATAGAATGTCCCTTTGTATCAGATTCCAAATTCTTAGCAAATAATAACTTTTGATGATTTTTTTCTTCTTTTATAAATCGTACGTATGATAAGAGTAGAGCTTCGTTACTTGGTAGAGTTGATTCATCGAGTTGAATGGCAAATTTGCAAGTCTTTAGGTAATCACATAATAATATTTCAACGTCATTTGCCATTTCATCTATTCTTCTTTGCACTGAATTATTACTGAGAATAATTTTTTTAATGATATCAAATGGTGTCTTATCATGGAGAACAGTTTTTAATATCTCTTCGACTGCCGGCAAAATTAATTCCTCGCCAATGGTGTGTGGTTTTCCTGACTTTGCGATTAACAATGAAACGTTATATGAGGCTCGTAGCCCATCATCGTCTCGTTTAGAAGACGATGCAAAAAGGTTTGATATAGTTGGCTGTTTTAAATATTGTTTTTCGAGTTCTTGAAAATAGAATATATCTTTGTTCTTCTTATCAGGATGCATTTTATGTAAATGCTTTTGCAGCCTAGAAGGTTTCATAGCTTCATTTGAAAAAACTTTTCGGCAAATTAAACACATAGGTAATGATTTGTTCGTAGAAGATTCCGCAAATCCATATTTTAAATATTCAATACTGTATTGCCGGCATTTCTTTTTTAATTTAGAAGTATATTCAGCTATTTTCATACAAAAATTAAATTCTCAATAGATTTATAGATTGTAATGCTTATAAAATGACACACCACTCACGATTATTTACTACGGCAGAGCTTATGATTCACGACTATATATCGCGGCTAAGCACATACAACTAACTAACAAAAAATTCGTAGAGCTGTTGCTTTTATACGTTTCATTTCGTGCATGATTCAACTTGTCTGTGTGCGAACATGTCGAAACATGTTATTTTGTATGAACATCGCGCGTTCGCTTATCAACGTGCGAGGACAAGTCATATACTTCTATTCTGAACTAAAAGAAATTATTATAATTATTATTAATGCTAATTTAAAACTGCTTATTAACCCTTATTAAATCATTTTTATTTCACCATTCCTTTTGACTGCTTATTATTTGCTTCTGAATCCGCTACCGCCCCCCTAAAAAGCTGCAGCGCCCACAGGGGGGCGGTATCGCCCCCGTTGGGAACCAATGGCTTAAAGTATCGATAAGCAGAATGTCGAGTGGCATTGACGAATCAAAAATAGATTATCGCAAGCTTGGCAATTGTTAACGTAATTTGAGGTAATACATGTAAAGTTCCGCTTTGTGGTTAAATGTTGAGGTAATAAAAAACGGAGAGAAAATTTAACGAAAAACAAAATATCAAGAGAAATATTGTCAAGATGGCACAGATATCAAAACTACACATACACGGTATTGACTAGCACAATATTTAAACTTCATGTTTGATTTGTGGAGTACAGGTTGAGAAAAATGATAGGATATACATTAGAAGAAACGCAGTTTGGATTTAGATAGATGATGGTATAAGTAACGCTTATCGTGAGACTGATAAGAGAAAAAGACTGCTATTTCGTAGAGGATATTGTCGTACTATGCGATACTTCTTTGAAGTACGTGAGCTCAAGTCGGCTAAAGCCTGAGTCTTTCCAGTGTGGAGCAGGTGCAGGGAATGTGCTCTGCAGTTTCGTTTACCACGTAACAGAAGCGACTGTCCGATTTTTGTTACAGAGCCATCCTTCTCAAATGTGTTCCTAGGCGATAGTATTTTGTCAGAATGCGTAAATCAGACCTACGCTATTCTAGGAAGCTTTCTTCGAAGGGTTTGAGATAAACGCCTTGGAGTGTGTGAGCTCGGTGTGTCTCTCCAGAGCCTAAGCGTTTTATAATTGTCCTAATCGGAGATGCAAGGTTTGGCGGTACTTATTGCAATGCCAACAACCGGTTCTAGTCTGATGAAGGCAGAGTGGGTTGTTTTTCTAGCGCGTCGACCACTTCATTGCCCTCTACGCCGCTGTACCCTGGGACCCAGATCACAGTAACTTCATTCCGCTTGCCCAGGTGGTCAAGGATCTGAATGCAGTTCCAAACTAGCTTATAATTCACTCGATTGGAGATCAGTGCTTTTAGAGCCGCCTGGATATCTGAAATGATTTTAATAAACCTGTTCACCGGATGCCTGTTACTTAGTTCTCTGCGCCCAGCTTTATAGCTATCATCTTTGCTTGGAAGATTGTGGTGAACTTGCCAAGCTTCAATGAGATGTTAACTCTTAGGTTAGTTCCATAAACTCCCGCTTCTACAGAATTTAGAATCTGATGTAGTAGAATCTCTAACGCTGTCTGACCTAGATCTCCCGGGACGTAAGCTGGATCAGATAACTACATCTTTTCTTCCTGTTTCCACCGGAACAGCAATGGGTTCAGTACTCTGTTAACATAAAAAATCTAATATTATTTCTGATAAGTAAGCATCCTCTTGGTTTTTCCGTATGGTCACTAGCTACTAACTTACCTGGTTGGTTTCCCAGATTCGTTATGCGGCTATTTCTGGAAATTCATGGTTGCAATGTCGATTTCCTCCTTGGAAAACCTCCTGTCAATGAGGTAAGAGGTCGCTTTGACATGATTGAGGTTTGCTTGGAGGAACAGTTTGTTATTTTTTAGGTTGAAGGTAAGGATTGTGGAGGAGGAGAGGATGGTTGTGTAGGTACTAGTGACTGTAATTGAAAGTCATAAACTATGTGAGAGCACAAAAAGTAGGATCAAGAACGTTGAAAGCTATTTGAATGTAATGGATGAAGTATTTTTGTAAGCAAAGAAAAAAGTAAACCTATTTAGTATGTTTTGAAAAATAGAAGAAGGCGATTGGAAATATAAATATATATATATATATATATATATATATATATATATATATATATAAGGAAAATGGACCTCTTCTTCTTCTCCTTGACAGTGCCGTCTCTTGTTAGAAGTTGAGTTCGTACTAGTTTGTCAATTTTTTAGCCAAGAAATTTTTCATTTTGATTCCCTTTTTGTTTTATTTTGTGTTACATTTCTTCAGTCATTTTGTGTAATACTTCCCAAAATAGACGTTCCTTGGGAAACGCCAATAGAAAAGCACAAATTTACCTAATAATAACGATATTTACAAACTATTCAGAAATATGGAGTATCACAGATGAGCGGACATGAGATTTGTTAGAAAAATAGAGGACAAAACAATGAGAATCAGCAATTGGATTGAGACATATAAAATAAATGGTTTTAAAGATTGAAACTAACTTTTCCGCAACTGTGAGATGCCCTGAACAATATTCTATCATAAAATTGTCACTTGTATATACTTCGGGAAATGTATCGTGCTAACAAACCGAAATTTCTGCCAAAATAACCAAAACTGTAGTATATCTGGATTTATAGAACCCGATGTACTCGCTCTAGTCAACTGTAAATCAATAGGGTACATCTGTGAGACACCTTGAAAAATATCCAATTATAAAATTGATCACTTGTATGCACTCCGGAGGCTGTATCGTGCTAACAACCCGAAATTTCTCCAAAAAGGACCAAAAATGTTGCATTTCAGGTACCATAGCACCCGTTGTACTAGCTTTGGTGAGCTAAAAATCAATAAGGTTCATCTATAATGCGCCCTGAACAATTTGCAATCATAAAATTGGTCACTTGTATACACTCTTGCCATTTTTCATCTTTCATCTCCATCATCCTCATCCAGATGAAAAATGGCAAAGCAGCGGGAGAAGACAACATTCTGCCTGAAATGCTTAAGGAAAGCGATATCAAGACGAGACAAGAACTACTAAAACTATTCAATGAGTGCCTAACAGAAGAATATATACCCAAAAGTTAGGAGAATGCTGTAGTTGTTCTGATCTACAAGAAAGGTGACCCAACTGATCTCGAAAACTACCGGCCGATAAGCTTACTATCACAGATATATAAATTATTCACCAGAATCATTACAAACAGATTAGAACGAAAACTCGAGACTTACCAACCAAAGAAACAGGCTGGGTTCCGAAGCCATTATAGCACGACAGAATATCTATAATATAAGCCTATGGATGGCTTTTGTCGATTTCCGAAAAGCTTTCGACACAGTAGAAATCTGGGCAATAATAAAATCATTGAGAAATGCTAGAGTAGATCAACGTTATATAAACCTCATCGAAAACATCCATCGAAATTCTTCAATGTCGATAAGACTTCACGAATAATCTGACAAAATAAACGTAAGGAGAGGAGTTCGGCAAGGAGACGTTATATCTCCAAAGCTATTCACTTTAGTTCTCGAGGATATTTTTAAGAAGCTACAGTGGGAAAACAAAGGATTGAACGTACATGGTGAACGCTTACACAATCTGAGATTTGCTGACGATGTTGTACTGTTTGCAAAAGATAAACAGGAATTGATAGACATGTTGGAAGAACTACAAAATGAGGCTGCAAAAGTAGGATTACACATGAACAACACAAAGACCCAGTTTATGACAAATATACCAGATGCAGACGATACAATACCGATTCATGACAGCACAATAAAAAGGACGGAAACATACATACACCTGGGCCAAGCTTATAACACCAGGCAAACAAAATCAAGAGATGGAGATTGATAGAAGAATTAGACTGGGATCGGCAGCCTACGGCAAATTAAAGTACATAGTCAGCATGAATATTCCAATGAATTTGAAAACAAAAGTCTATAACGAGTGTATACTGCCTGTTGTCACGTATGGTTGTGAGACCTGGGTAATAACCTAGAAGATAAAACATAAATTGGAAGTACATCAGAGAGCCATAGAAAGACGTATTTTGGGAATTTCTCTGAGACACCATAAAACAAATATTTGGTTACGAGAAAAAACTAAAGTCTTCGATATAATAAAGACAATTGTTTCCCTAAAATGGCAATGGGCAGGGTACGTGGCTAGGCATACGGAAATCTGGAGCGGGTACGTCACCAGATAGAGACCTTCGGCAGAGAGAAGGAGTGTTGGAAGACCCCAGCAAAGATGGTACGACGAGATAAAGAAGGTCGCTGGCCTGAACTGGTATCGAGTTGCGCAAGATCGAAGCCGATGGACGAATTTGAAAGAGGCCTATATCCTAAGGATAGAAAACGGCTAAAAATAGAAAATAGAAATAGATACACTCTTGAGGCTGTATCGTGCTAACAAATTAATTTCGTACTTAAAGTACTATAGTACCTGTTGTACGGGCTCTTGTGAGCTGAAAATCAATAGGGTTCATCTGTGAGATGTCCTGAATCATATTCAATCACAACATTGGTGACTTGTTGCACTCCGGAGGCTGTATCGTGCTAACAAACTGAAATTACTCAAAAAATTACAAAAATGTCTTACTTAAAGTACTGTAGCACCTGTTGTACTGGCTCTGGTGAGCTGAAAATCAATAGTGAACCCTATTGATATTGTAAACAATATTCAATAATAAAATTGGTGACTTTTTGCACTTTTAGAATGAGGGGTGTGAACCTGGCTGCAAATATTTCGATATTTGTTTGACATATTATAATAAAAATTTAGTGGCTTTCTTATGATTACAGCATCTCTCAGAACAAAAATGACAGAATCCTGGCACCCCGTAAAACGTTTATGTGGGTTGAGATCGCCCAAATCCCCCAAGTTGTCGTGTACGTTTGAATTCAATGATTATTGTTGCACCTTTATTTTTGAAGCTATTTTTGTCCCTCAGTGCTTTTTAGAAATATCTGTTTTCATCGAGATACGGCCTCTTTTCCATTATTCTACATATATTTTGTATGTATTAGACAATAAATATCCATTAAATAAATAAATAGTTGTGTTGCTACGGGTAAATAAGATATTGGCACAAACAATTTTGTCAATAATACATATAGAAACTCTCGACTTTTCACTGTTTAAGAAAAAATAACTTCTGTATTAACACGGAGCAACTTTTTTATATGCATATTTATACTGAGATTCAATCGAGTTATTTGTCTTAACAGAATATGTGCTTTAATTCATGATCTACTTCTTTGTTACACCCCGTATACTTTTAAAATAAAAATTGATTGGGAGATAGATCCCTTTGCGGTGCTTAAATATTTCTTGAAAGACAATTAGTCAGGATCACAAATTGTGTTGATAAAGTTTCCATACATAAAGCTTCATCTTTGAAATTTTTAAATACGTTAGTGGCCTACTTACAGTTCATTCATGACAACTATGCCTCATATATCGCTATCTTTAGGATATATATATATATATATATATATATATATATATATATAATTATATAGTTATTTTATATTCTTGGGATTGAGGACCATTTTTAAAGACATTTAACTAGTAGTTAATACATTTTTATTTTACGTTTCGGTCTTCCATGACCTTCATCAGAAATAAAATTTTTTGTTAAAACTAAAAGAAATGGTACAAGTTACAGAAAGAATTTTTAAAAACAAATAAATCTTACCTTCGACAGAACGTTCATTTGATTATTTAATATATTTTATAGATGTTTTAGGACGCATCACATAACAGAATACAACTCACACCCAAAACAAAACGAACATTTTAAAAATATGACATTCATTGATTAAAATTTGTATTGGAATATACGAGTATTTGTTCTATACAATGAAAGCAGCCGTAACGAGGTTTTAATGTGTCGTTTTTGTGTTGACTGGTATTAAAATGAAGTTTATATTTATATAGGGAGTGGTAATAAATGGATTTTATATTTATATAGGGAGTGGTAATAAATTTATTATATTTGGAATGTGCCATGTGTTTCTCTATATTTCTAAGTTTTTATAATGTTATTATAAATTTTACTAAGATTTTTTGTGTCAGTCTTTAAATTTACGAAACTAGTTTTTCTTTGTATTTCTATCATTTCTAGAACTTCGCGTTTTTTTTATAATTATATATACACGCAGGCCTTTTAGGCCCATAGCTTGGAAGTTATTTCCTTCCATTCCTTCCTATCCTTTGCCTTCGTTTTCCAGTCCTGGATTCCACTCTCTCTTAGGTCTTCTATCGCTTCTGCATACCATATTTTCTTTGGTCTGCCTCTCTTTCTTATTTCGGATTGTTCTATATCAATCATTTTTTTTGGTCGTTCTACTATCTGGCATTCTCTGTACGTGCCCCAGCCAACCGATTCTTCTGAATTTTATTATTTTACTCAGTTCGGCTTCCCCAAATACATTCTGTATTCCATTATTCGTTCTTCTTAGCCACATACCTCCCTCTTTTTTCCCCTAATATCCTTCTGAGTATTTTTCTTTCCCATATATCTAATTTGTCCTCCTCTGCTTTGTTAAGTATCCACGTTTCGCTTCCGTAGATTACTGTTGGTCTTATTACTGATTTGTACAGATGTATCTTTGTCTTTTCTGGAAGATCTTCTTTGAACTTATTATCTTGTTCAATGCTCCTGCCTGTTTACTTTCTTTCATCAGCCTAGCTTCTAAATTCCCTCTTTCGCCGCCGTCGTCCATGATAACCACACTTAGATATACAAAGCTTTGGACTTGTTCGAAGTTCATTATTTTTTGTCCTTTCAGTTGTATTGGAAAATTCCTCATTGCTCTTTTTCTTTGCGGTGTTGATATTTTCAAAACTTCGATTTGTCTTCATTGACTCGCTGGTTCATTGTCTCTGCTGTTTCTATGATCTGCAGATTCTTCTCAGTTGGTTTTCTGATGTTGATAGCAGTAATTTTGTTGTCGTAGTTTTCAGTGTACCTGTTCTGTTCATGCCGGTTTTGAGTATTATCCATTCTAATAAAATGTTATACAAGGTGGTGGATAACGGATCTCTTTGTTTTAATCCCGTATTGGTCTCGAAGCTTTCTGATACTTTTTGGTTTACCTTGATCTTAGTTATTGTACGCTTGAGTGTCATTTTGGTGAGACTTATTAATTTTTTTGGGATGCTTAGATCATTCATAATTAGGGATTATATCTAAACAAAAATATCGATATTATGCAAAATATCGATATATTTTTTTATTATATTCAAATCAATCAAATCTAAAGTTTTTGAAACGTAAAGTAGGTACTGAGAAAATATTGATAGGTAATATTTTTTTATTAAGTAAGTTAAAACTATTAAAAGTGTTCTACAAAATTGCATGTTTTTACAAAAAAAATGAAAATGTATTTTTTATTACAATTTAGTCAAGTTTACAATTAAATGTCTCACAGGAAGTAGACTGCTTGCCTGCATTTGTGATTTTGTGAATTAGGTGAATACATCAGTTCCACAAATGCAAGTTATCAGGCAAAGAGCTCAAAAATAATAATTTGGAAAGCCTATTTCCCGTGAGACGATTACGACTGTTAGTAGCTGTTGCTCCGGCTTTTGAAAATAGCCTCTCGCTGGGGACCGACGTTGCTAAAACCCAAACATATTTTGCCGCCACTTTAAATAAGTTGGGATATACCGATTTCATTTCGCTCCAGGTGTCCAAGGGATCGTCTTTCAAGTTTCTAACTGGCAAACTTAAATATTGATTGTGATTTCCCTTGCCCACTTTTTTTTGTGTGCGCTAATTTTTTATGGTACGCCGGTTCTTCAGTATCTGAATCAGAAGATTCTGATGAAGAAGAAGTGGTTTGGAAAGTCGCGATCTCACTTTTGATCGCATCACAGTGCCCAGGGCTTGAGGATCCCTGAAGTTTATTTGTTTAAATCGAGAATCCAATATTGTGGAAACAGCTGATATATAAGATTTCTCAATAGCACCAAACCTCTTTTCGATTTCTTTTAATAATGTTGTTTTCAAGTGTTTACCTACTTCATACTGGGGCGAATAATTGTTGTACTGGTTTATCAGACAACCAATCATTGGTATTACTTTACTTATTGTGGGGTAATTTTCGCCACTTATCTCTACTGCCATCCTTTCTAGTGGTTTTAAAAGTTTGCATATTTCTCGTAAATGCTCAACTTCGGCTGTAGTAATCATATTTGGCGCATTAACATCGGAAAACAAAATATTGCTGACCATAGATGACATTAGTAGAAATCTCTCTATCATGTAATATGTGGAGTTCCAGCGAGATTTGACATCCAAAATCATTTTTTAATGTTTCCTTCTATCGTTCCTGCATCGATTTGTATTTTTCTTGATTGATCACTAGCCTTAACGCTTCATTTGAACCATACTACTATTGATCGTATCTTGTCAATAATAATACTCAAACCTTCTGTGTTTGTAAGTGAATTTTCACACACCAAATTGAGGGTATGTGCGAAGCTTGGGATGTGTCGGGTTTTCCCAAATTTTTCATGCATAGCTTTGACCATATTGGCTGTATTGTCCGTCACTAGAGCAACAACATCATTAGGATCAATTCCCCAAATTTGAAAAGCTTTGCCCAACTCTAAAGCAATATAGTCTGCCGTGTGAGACTCTGATAATTCAACAATACCTATTGTCGCTGATGTTAACTTCATGTCATGTACAAAGTGGACAGTGATGCCCATACAACTTTTGGTTTGCATATCGGCAGTCCATATATCCGTCGTAATTGTGAAATACTTCGATTTTTTCAATATATTTTTAAATGCTGTGGAAATCACTTCGAACTTTCTATCAACATTATTTTTGTCGTTCTGGTTGGTACTTTGTATAAAGGTGCCACTTGTTTCATCAAAGACAGAAAACCCTTACCTTCTACAATATTGAAAGGCAAATTATCCTGAACAATAAATTTTATTAATTCTTCTGTTAGTTTCACATTTTTAGAGCTACCCTCTAAAAACAAAAACAAATGATGCATTCATGCAAGTACTATAAACTTTAGCTTTACCTTTGAAAGATGAAATTGTTTTGAAGGTAGACACAATTGTAGCTTGCTTGTATAATGAGCTTGATTTTTCTGTACTTGTGCTTGGTTCAACATCATATTCAGAAACCGTCATTGTTGAAGTTGATGAATGATCATCATCATCAATTTCTTGTGAAGCGATCAGCTTTTTCTAGAAATATTAACTAATAAATTCATTAACAATTGCGATTCTATTAGTCATACCTCATCTTGATGTAGTGAACTACTAGTCCCAGGCGTTTCTACATCCATTCGACTTTCGGGTTGGGATGGACTTTTTTTCTTTTTTGGTTCATCAGTCTCCTTTTTCTCCTCAGTTAAATGTTGTAAGATGGAGGAGTGTTTTTGTTTTAAATGTGTTTTCAAATTTGTTGTATTGCCCGAAGTCTTCAGCACCTTGGCACACAAATTGCATTTAGCAGTAACTTTTTGAAAATGTTTCCAAATGACGTCAGTAAAGCTAGCACCCCCACTTTTTCAAATTTAAAAAAAAAACTTATGTGTAATTTAGAACTAATTTAGGACTAATTTGTACCCAAAAAATTAGAATTTGTACCCACTTAGTTTTTCTGAAAAATCACTATTTAAAGTGGGGGTGCTAGCTTGAGCTCAAGCTAACACCCCCACATTGACAAAATCAAATTTTATTGGCATAAATCTAAACTTTGAATTAAGGACTAATTTGTACCCAAAAGATAATAATTTGTACCCACTCACTTTTTCTGAAAAACCGTTATTTAAAGTGGGGGTGCTAGGTTAAGCTCAAACTAGCACCCCCACTTTTACAAAATCAAATTATAACAGCATACCTTTAAATTTTGAATTTAGGACTAATATGTACCCAAAAGCGTTTTTTCATTATTATATCATTTTGTTTATAAAATATGATAGTAAATTAGACCACGTGTTTTATTAATTTCCAAATGAATCGTTAAAAGATTTGAAAATACCAAAGATAACTAAATATTATTAATTTTCGAATATAGGACTAATTTGTACCCAAAAAATTAAATTTTCTACCCACACAGTTTTCCCTGTAAAAGGAGTTTTAATGTGGGAGTGCTGGCTAGAATACGTCCACCTTTATAAAATCCAATTTCAACAGCATACCTTTATACTTTGCATTTAGGACTATTTTGTAACCAAAAGCGTTTTTTCATTATCATATCATTTTGTTTATAAAAGATGATAGTAAATTAGACCACGTGTTTTATTAATTTCTAAGAAATTATCAAAGATAACTAAATATTATTAATTTTCGAATATAGGACTAATTTCTACCCAAAAAATTAAACTTTGTACCCACACAGTTTTCCCTGTAAAAGGAGTTTTAATGTGGGAGTGCTGGCTTGAATACGTCCACCTTTATAAAATCCAATTTCAACAGCATACCTTTATACTTTGCATTTAGGACTAATTTGAAACCAAAAGCGTTTTTTCATTATCATATCATTTTGTTTATAAAAGATGATAGTAAATTAGACCACGTGTTTTATTAATTTCTGAGAAATTATCAAAGATAACTAAATATTATTAATTTTCGAATATAGGACTAATTTCTACCCAAAAAATTAAACTTTGTACCCACACAGTTTTACCTGTAAAAGGAGTTTTAATGTGGGAGTGCTGGCTTGAACACCTCCACCTTTGCAAAATCAAATTTCAACAGCTTACCTTTAAACTTTGAATTATGGACTAATTTGTACCCAAAATCGTTTTTTCATTATTAAGTATATCATTTTGTTTATAAAAGATGATAGGTAATTAGACCACGTGTTTTATTAATTTCTGAGAAATTATCAAAGATAACTAAATATTATTAATTTTCGAATATAGGACTAATTTCTACCCAAAAAATTAAACTTTGTACCCACACAGTTTTCCCTGTAAAAGGAGTTTTAATGTGGGAGTGCTGGCTTGAACACCTCCACCTTTGCAAAATCAAATTTCAACAGCTTACCTTTAAACTTTGAATTATGGACTAATTTGTACCCAAAATCGTTTTTTCATTATTAAGTATATCATTTTGTTTATAAAAGATGATAGGTAATTAGACCACCTGTTTTATTAATTTCCAAGTGAATCGTTAAAAGATTTGAAATTATCAAAAGTAACTAAATATTAATTTTCGAATATAGGACTAATTTGTATACTCATGTTTTACTAACTGTGCTTAAATACTCCTAAAAATGCCTTCTAAAATTGTTTGAACCAACAGAGAATTATTATGAATCAGAAATAAGAGCGATAGATCAAAGAGGCATACCATCTAAAAAAAACAAAAAATATCATATTTCGGTATTTGCGAGGGTAACAAAAAAATGTTTTAAAATTGTTTAGTCCATTAGAAAGGAAAGTCTGACGGGATATTGCACATCTTTACTAAACCGCCAAGCAGTCAAAAAAAGTGACAACAACATAGTATAATCATTCTTTTAACCACTTTGAACTATTTACGAATTATTTACGCACGTGCACTAGGGAATTTTTTGTCTCGTCAAAGAATCGCCGCAGTTATCACAAAAGATCTCACTGAAAATAAAAATAAGAGTTATAGTATCTATAACAAATATGGATTATATCAATCAGTGCCGTAACTAGGAATTTAGCGCCCGCGGACAGTGTTAGGGCGGCGCCTCTATTGTATACATTTTATAATCAGATGAAAACAGCAAACAGCTTTCTTAAATAATTTTTTTTGTGGTTTATACATGTACAAAAGGATTGAAGTCGACATTAAAATATAATAACATAAAATACAAAAAAAAACTCATATTGATATTATAAATTAAACCAACTAAAATACAAAAAACGCGAATGACTAGGTAAAATAACAAAAAACAAATATTAAAGCTAAACTTTGGGTAAGTATTTAAAACAAAACTAAAATTGCACTTTTCTCGCTTTTAAAGTAGCAAAGTTATCAATGACTTCATTAAAATCAATAGATAAAGATAATTTTCTTTCTATATGCTTAAAATGGTCATATTAGTGAGCCTGTTCCGCCCAATCGATGATCTTAAATAGTTTTTTATCAACTTTAATTTACTAAATGATCTTTCACATGAAGCTGTTGTGACTGGCAAGGTAAGAAACAATCTAAGAGCGATATCAATATTTGGATATACAGAGTCCCACTCATTTTTGCTAATGAAATTTAAAATTTCTAGATAGCTTAAAGATTCCAAGTCTTCAATATGAGAAGATGCTTGAAACTGTCAATTTTATTAACAAATTTAAATGCATCTAAATCTTGGTCATATTTTAGAGCCAAATCAGTAGCATGTCGTTTTATGTCATCTGCAGAAAACATCTTAAGTGATTTACCAGTTAGAAAATGAAAATCATCTGCAAGGCTCCGAAGAGCACAAAACCGTGAATTCAGTTGAGTTAGAATTACATCAATAATTTGCAAGTATAAGCATTGTAAATTCTGGTTCCATATCTACGAACTCAGAAATGTGATTAGCTTTTTGCACGACATTTACAAGAAAATTTTCCCTAAAGGATTGAATTTCCTCAACAAGCCCTTTTATTGAATTAGACCCATCCAATACCGATACAGAAGTTTACTAACTTTATTAATTTTACTTAAAATGACGTTCCAGAAAACAAGAAGACATACAAACTTATTGTCCAAAAGGAACTTTAAAAATGATTTAGAATCGGCAGCATCAGAATCTGAGCATGAATTATTGCCTTCAACTTGTATTTTATTAAGTAAATCAATTACTTCTTTAAAGTTAAAAGCAAGCGCTTTTATAGCTTCACCTCGGGTACACCACCGGGCATCACTGTGACCTTTAAGCCTAGTCTTTAAGGTGGAAACTAAAATTTCCCAGCGAGTTGTTGACCTTATACAAAAATTAAACAAATTTTGAACAGTCCCAAAAAAAGTTATTATTTCTGGGAACCATTTAGCTGCATGATAAGCTACTAAATTTAAGCTATGAGCAGAGCATGGGACAAACCGGGCAAACTTATTCAAATTTAATATTTTTGCTTGAACGCCGTTATATTTTCCCGCCATACTGGCACCGTTGTCGTAAGCTTGACCCCTAATGTTGTCAATATTAAGTCCGTCATCAACCAGTTTTGAAGTAATTAGATTTGTCATTACATCTCCAGTTTTGCCTGTAATCTTTATAAAATCAATGAAGCTCTCTTCTATGGAACATTCGGTTTGGTTGCATCGGACATATGTAATAATGTGCGACAATTGCTCCTGGTGGGATGTGTCTGGTGTGAAATACAACATTAAACAATAATACTTTGATTCAACTATATTTGAAATAATTGTGTTTCTTACTTTATTCCCAATTAAATGTATGAGTTCGATTTTATGTGACTTGCAATTATTGGATCGTAATGACTTATAAGCTCAATTGTATTTAAACATTTACCACAATAATTTGGATGTCCAATAATTTCTGACGATCCCCTCCAGTGGTGTAACTAGGATGAAGCTCTGGGGGGGGGATGAAGTACCGGGAGATCTGGGTATCGAAAAATTTTTCAAATTTTGAGCCCCTAAAACTGCATTTTAGCTTTGTTTTTCTTATAAAATTATTGTCTACAGTTCTTAGCTTTTAGTACATTTCAATAACATATAGGTTTTCTGTGATTATGTATTGAATTTTTTTTATTTTTCGTGTTCTGGGGGGGGGGGGGGGTTCTATCCCCTCATCCCCCCCATAGTTACGCCACTGATCCACTCAAGGCATCATTGTTTTTAATGCAATGTAAAATCACGTCCAATATGACCTTAAGAATATGGCGCCATTTTTGTTTTTCTGTCAAAAGTAATTTTTGAGTTTTATCGTCGATTAATGTGCCCATCTTAATACCTCTTTCGAATTCCTTCCATTTCAGGCAGTTCTCTTTGTGAGATAGCGAGTTTTCATGCCGAGGAATAACAGGATTTAAATGTTTCCAGTCGGAGAAACCGGTTTCGCAAAAAACACCAAAAACGTTTTGGTTAAAATCAAAAAGTTTACAAGGAAAGCAACATAAAGAATTATTTCTTCTGCAATAAATCAGCCAGGATCTTCGTATTGTCTCTCCATTCACCAGAACTTTATTAAACCATTTTTTGTCAAACTGCCTATTATTTACTACTGGATATACATTGATGTCATCTCTCGGGTCTGGTCCGCGTTCTATACAAACTCTTAAGTTTTCTTTTGTCCCAGTCTGGGGATCATTCAAAGAGTTACTTCTGCACAACTTAAGCTTTCTACTGAATTTAATGGCTTATTATTGCTAATAATAAGATCATCTTTTTCTTCGGATTCCCGGTCTGACACATTGACATTGCTCTCACAAGAAGAGGACGGAGGAGTAACTGATTCTGTTATTGAACTATCATTAACACTATTGGGCCTGAGCCTAGGTATTACAGAAAAAAATCTTTTATGGGTGTAACTATCTTTTTAACTTCATCTGTTTTTAACTGCCGCAATTTTTTATATTCAGCCCCAGATGGTTTTTTGGGTAGCATTTTCTTTGTTTCTGCTTTGAAAAAATAGAGTTTTTTACAACCATATGTAAGGGCGTATTTAATATTATCTTTTTAATATACATTGAGCATGATCGATACAGTACAGTAAACCTTTTTTTAAATTGATTTGATTTATAAAAAAACTAAACAAAAAATATATGTTCATTACTTTCAAAGAAAAAGAGACTTAGTGCCAGACTTTATCGCTACCCTGTATAGTCATTTACAGCATAGCTTTTCTTTGTGAGAAAACTCCAAGATGATACGAAACACTAAAAATACTAAAATCGACCAGAACACAACCACGAACACAGAGTTCATCTCTATGTGAAAAACAGATCTTAGATCTTTCCCTTCTGAGGATTAAACTAAAACTGTATATATATATATATATATATATATATATATATATATATAATATATATATATATATAATATATATATATATATATATATATATATATATATATATATATATATATATATATATGGCACAGCGCCCTCAAATTATGGATCATTTTGTACACAATCCATCAACCTTTGTCAAGTGTAGAGAACAAGTGACTTATTCAATGGTTCCTATCCTAGAAGAGCTCGCTTCTCGGAGATTTATATATTTATTTATGAGTTATGAGACTAATATAAACAAACATAAATTGTGTCTGTATTTTGTACTGGTGCTTATTTCCTGCTTTAGAATGCTGAATGTATTTTATTTACTGTTCACTTTTTAAAATTATTAAGTTTAATAAAAAGAGTGCTGTTTTTTTGAAACAGTAACTACATAATACGCCTAATTTTTTTTATTAAAATAATTATTATAATTATTGTCTATTTTTCTATCGAAGGATTTGGCGCCCTCAAAAACCTTGCGCCCGCGGCAAGCGCCGCCTTTGCCACGCCCTAGTTACGGCACTGATATCAATATAGTATTTTATTAGAGACAAAACAATATATAATATATGAAAACAAACATTTCTGGGAAGTACCTGGTTAGGTAAGTGCCATGTTTCATAAAACACTTCATCTAAGAGTTTGTCTAGTTTTCCGTCCATTTTGAACTTTAATCAGGATGACTGCTGTGAGGTGAAGAACATTAAAAGCCGTTTTTAGAAAAAACAGTGTGGATACAAATACAAATTGGTCCTATATTCGATAATATTTAGTTACTTTTGGTAGTTTCATCTATCATCTTTAATAAACATGATAAAGAAAAAACGCTTTTGGTTACAAATTAGTCCAAAAATGCAAAGTTTAAAGGTATGCTGTTGAAATTGGAGTTTTAAAGGTGGACGTGTTCAAGCCAGCACTCCCACATTAAAACTCCTTTTACAGGGAAAACTGTGTGGGTACAAATTTTAATTTTTTGGGTACAAATCAGTCCTATATTCGAAAATTAATAATATTTAGTTATCTTTGATAATTTCTAATCTTTTAACGATTCACTTGAAAATTAATAAAACACGTGGTCTAATTTACTATCATCTTTTATAAACAATATGATATAATAGTGAAAAAACGCTTTTGGGTACATATTAATCCTAAATTCAAAGATTAAAGGTGTGCTGTTAAAATTTGATTTTGTAAAAGTGGGGGTGCTAGCTTGAGCTTAAACTAGCACCCCCACTTTAAATAACGGTTTTTCAGAAAAACTGAGTGGGTACAAATTATTATCTTTTGGGTACAAATTAGTCCTTAATTCAAAGTTTAGATTTATGCCAATAAAATTTGATTTTGTCAATGTGGGGGTGTTAACTTGAGCTCAAGCTAGCACCCCCACTTTAAATAGTGATTTTTCAGAAAAACTAAGTGGGTACAAATTCTAATTTTCTGGGTACAAATTAGTCCTAAATTAGTTCTAAAATACAGATAAGTTTTTTTTAAATCTGAAAAAGGGGGGGTGCTAGCTTTACTGACGTTTCCAAATGTTACTTCTCGGAGGAGCCATATTTTCAGGACCAACAGTCACTTTAAATTTATGTAATAAATCAAGTTTATTTTAATTTCAACTTCACTAAACTTTTGAACAATCACACTATCATTTATTCACAGCAAACACTTTCAAAGCTCTTTACAGATTCCAGAAAAAATATTTGTAGAGGTGTATTTATAAACTTTGGACGGGTATTCCCCGACAAAAATTTTCGGGGAAGAACTTAATTCCGTTCAAGTGATTCAAAGGAATCCCGATTATAGCCGATAATTCGGGTACCTATCGTATCAACAACAGGTGCCTACTAAGTTATTTGCGCTTCTCGACGCTAGATGGTGCTAAGGAATTTATCGAATGTTGGTGATAAAACAAACTAGATTGAAATTTCGCCAAATTATGGTGTGTGCATTTTGCAATTAATTCGTTTTTTGATATAGGTTGTTTAATTTAGAACCCTTTTTACTTTGGGTTAATTAGATGGAATGCAGGTTATCTGGTTAATCGAAGGACCACTACGGTTGTTTTTTATTGATTTAATGATGAACCGTAGAATGAAATTAAACACTTGTATCACTTTTAGGTTTTATATTGTCATGAACTTATAATTTTATTTAATTTTGCGTAGACAATTAAGACTTCACTGTTATTTACGCGATAACTGAGAGTATTTTGCACATACTTTGATGATTTATGAGATGAATAAAGATTAAGGACACATGTTTGTTCCCGGTATGAAAAAACGCCGGGTGCTCTTCTAAACTGAGTACCTTTGTGTACCACGTTAAATGATGAAAGAGAGAGAATGAGGAATTTTAAGTGTATGAATGCCGGTTGGTAAGTGTATATATAACGAATGATATGTTCACGAGTGATGACTGGGAAGTGTGATTGACTGCTGGGAAGTGTATCTGGGAAGTGAGATGTTCACGAGAGATGACTGGGAAGTGAGTAAAAATGGGGTTGGTTTCGTATTTATACGTAGGGTGACGTAGGATAGAGGAGTGAGCAAACTATTAGAAACTAGCCAATGGGATAAAAGTATTTTAAAATGTAACGTTCAAACACAAGTGAAATTGTCAGTTAGAGATATGTTTTTTTGGGGCTTGAAACGGTTTCGTAGATACAGATAACAGGGTTTGGAAGAGCGTTTTTATGAAGAGATAAGATGTCGGGGACTTTGATATATTCAGTGGAATTTCAGACAACGATATTTATCTGTTATTCTTAGGTGTTAGTAAATTTAAATGACTTTTTTAGTGATGTAAAGAAATATTAAATGTTGAAAATAACGATATTTTCAGTTATATGTTTTGAGCACAATATTCGACATGTAGTATACAGGGGAAATTGAAATAAAATCACGGGAGAATTTGGTAATTAAAAACCAAATTCGAACATAGGTATTTATACTAAAATATCGATATATTTTGCGATATATCGAAACTATTACATCGATATATTTAAAAAAATATCGATATATTGAATATATCGATGTATGGTTGCCATTCCTATTCATAATACTGTATAAAGATTTTCTATTTACTGTGTCATACGCCCTTTGGATGTCTATATAATGGCATAGATTGGTAGATAGTATTCGTACCCCATTCTTTGCGTTTGCTTCAGAGTGAAAATATGGTCCATGACTTATCTTCCAGATCTGAATCCGCACTGATAATCTCCGAACAAGTGTTCTCCATATTCTTTTAACCCTTTTTCTATGGTTTTATCCGTGATTTTATACACTGTGTCCAGTAGCGCGATCCCTCTATAGTTTCTGCATTCGTCCTTTTTCCCTTTCTTGTAAATTGGTACCGTTATTGAGATTTCCCACGCTTCTGGCATTGTCTCTTGTTCCCACATATTCGATATCAAATGGTAGATCTTCGTCTTTAGTGCGTCTCCGCCTTATTGTATCAGCTCTGGCTCTATTTCATCATCGTCTCCAGGAGATTTTCCGTTCTTTTGTCTTTGTATTATTTATGAGATTTCTTCTTTCGATGTTTATTTTGGGTTGTAAGCTCCTCCCGCTGCTCGTTCTCATTTTCTATATTTAATGCTTCTTTGAAGTACTTTTCCCATCTTTGTATCATTTCGCTTTCATCCATTATTATTTCTACTTTTTTGTTCTTTATACATATGGTCCTCTACACAGTTTTCCCTTTATTATATTTTATTTCTTGGTAAAAGTTCTTCATTTCTTTATTTACAAAAATTTTCTTCTATACTTTTTATTTTGTCCCCCATTCCTTTTCGCTTTTTGCCTTGCACATCTTCTTTGTTCTTCGTATTGTCTTCTGTCTTTATATGTACCGGTTTGTAACATTTTCTGTTTGGCTTGGCTTCTCTTTTTAATTTGTTCTCGGCATTTTGCATTGAACCAATCTTCTCCTTTTCCCTTTTTTATTTTCGGTGGTATTAATTTACGTATCGTCTTTTTTATAGTTTCCTCTAAATGTCTCCATTCGTCGTTTACATTGTAGTTCTGTTGTTGTTCTAGGGTTTTCTTCAATTCTTCTTCGTATTTTCTTTTTGTTGTTTTGTTATCTATAAACCTTTCCACCAGTAGCCTTCTTTTTGGTATGCACCTTTGCTTTTCCTTTCTTTGTTTACTGTTTTGTATTATTTTCGCGACTACTCAAAATTGGTCGCTGTCCACATTTGCTCCTCTATTGGTTCTCACGTTTTCTACATTTTTCGTTGATTGTTTATGTATAAGGAAATGATAGATTTGATTGGAGTACTTCCCATTTGGTGCTAACCATGTTCCTTTGTGGATTTCTTTATGTTCAAACTTTGTGCTGGCAATCTTTAGGATAGGTCAAGGTAATATCTTATGTTTTACTTATATTGAAGGGGCGGGTCGCAATATTTAATAAACTTATTTCTTTCATATAAGAATATTATCAAAATATGATATGATTTTTTTAGGCTTATTTCAGAATGAAATAGGGCTATTGTAGAGAGTAGCATGACGCGACTTCGGAAAAATTTCAATACAGTTTTTCGTTTTGTTGTTCCTAGATGTCAAAATCACCCTCCGTTCCAAAGGTTATATATATGTATATTGGAACAGTGCAAAAGTATAATAGCCAATAAATAACATAATTAATGCGAAGAACAGAAAAATAAACTCGAACGAAATAGTAAATATATCAAATCGACATGTAATCCAAGTGAGGTTATATTAATCACACATTGCAAGGGTTAAAATAGACGTAACTAAGAAATCCTAATTATCACTTGCTTTCATTAATAAAAAAAATCATAGTATTTAAAGCAATAGTAGTAAATAATAATATAAAACATTACAGAGATACAACAGGAAATTAAAAACAGATTGTAGCCATGTAATTCACAAATAAATATAAATCATTTAAAATTCAAAACATTCAGACACAATAACAATCAACAAACTTTAATTGTAAATGTTAATATTTAATTATAAGAGTATAATTGAAAATGAACCGAACAGTTAATGAACAAACGGAAGACTTTCAAAATCAATTTTAATATAGTTATCATTTTAATATAAATTTTGAATGTGTTGACAATTTATATTCATGATGAACTCTACAAGGAATTTACTCATGATTGAAATAATTTTATTTAATTCAATAGTTCATATGTAACTTTTTGATCATCCTGGTAGATAGCGATTGACAGAAAATTTAATTAATTTCATGAAATCAAGTAAGCTTTTTTGAAAGGTCTATATAAACCTGTGTAGAATTTGACAGATGGCTTAATATATTTCAATGGTCATGGGAGATGTACAAAAATTGTGCCCTAAGAATTGACTAGATAGAATGCTTTGAAAAAATAAAGACAGATGAACTGAAATGGAGGAAGCCATATTGAAAATTGGAGAGAGTGGTTGAAAAACTTGGAGTATGAGCAAGAAAAACATGATAAATTAACAAATTACATAAAAAACCAGATAACAGATGCAGAAGTTACCTCAATTAATCCAGGACTAAACTGTGAGTCATTTATTTCCTTACTAAACATTACATCTTGAAAGTGCATATCTTTAGAACATTTTCCGTACTTACAAACATTCCATTAATGAAATATCGAAGCCATATAACTGTAAAGAAGCAGAAATTGTGTTATTAGTGATAATTAAGAATTTTTTGATGAATTTTATAATAGTAAATTGTAGATAATAAGAAATAATTTAATCAACTTACCTACCAACAATATAAGCTCATATAAACTATTATTCTTATAATCTGAAAGTATTTCAATATTCCCATATTAATTTCAATCATTTAACAAATAATATTCGTTTCTTTTCAAATCTTGCATAAAAATAACCTTACTAAATAATCTTATATCATAACAATTTTTCAGATTATAGATAGGTTATTCATCCACTGGTCTGGTCTGAATTTAAGGAAGGAATTTTAACGTTTTGAATGTTCAATGAATTAAATATAATTATTTGTATAAATTTACAATTAGTGTGTCGGTTATTTTCCCAATTTTCAGGAATTAGAAGGCGACAAATGTTTTATTCACTGTGGATTTAAAAAAATCTGCAATAAGGTAGGCAACCCTATCTACGACCACATACAGAATTATTATAAATAAATGTACTATGAGTGAAAGTTTATTTTTCTTTAAATTTTGTTACGTTCTCGTTAAATTTTAAGCCCTACCTTATCACAATATAAAGTAAGAATGTTAAATATGCGTTTAATAATATACAGGGAGGACATATAGGTATATCCGCCGTATGTACACTCATGTATTAAACTTACAGATAAATATAAAACATAAAATTGACAACCATTACGAAACACATATACACACACAGAAAAACGAGACGATAACAATATATATATATATATATATGTATGTGTTATAACGGAATTTGTAAGCACGATAGAGGGCGTATTTTTTGACGGATCGAAACCAAACTCGCTACAAAAATCGTTTAGGCCAAAATCTTGGACGAGTTCGTTAATGAGCCAAATTGGCACAGTAAAAACAAAATGGCGGCCTGTCAAAGTTGAAAAAAAATCGTATTTCCTTTGTTTTTCATTTGACGTAAAAAACTTTTTTCATAGACCTTAACACGTTCTACAACTTTTGTATTCAACACTTTTCTCTAAATCGTACATTAAAACATTTTTTAAAGAAAATTAACAAATTATAACGGAATTTGTAAGCACGATAGAGGGCGTATTTTTTGACGGATCGAAACCAAACTCGCTACAAAAATCGGTTAGGCCAAAATCTTGAATGAGTTCGTTAATGAGCCAAATCGGCCATGTAAAAACAAAATGGCGGCCTGTCAAAGCTGAAAAAAAATCGTATTTCCTTTGTTTTTCATTTGACGCAAAAAAGTTACAAAGCTTTTTTATAGACCTTAACACGTTCTACAACTTTTGTATTTAACATTTTTCTCTAAATCGTACATTGAAACATTTATTTAAAAAAATTCACAAATTTACCAGAAATTTCTTTTATTTTTGTTTTTGATTTGATGCCAGATTGTTACTTTGGTTTTTTGTACATCTCAAAACATTCTATTACTTTTGTATCTAATTTTTTATTTTGGGTTTTATGCAAAAATGTTACTGAAATAAGCCTGTCCAATTGGTCCTGTGTCATTGGGATTTTTATTAATTGCATTTGTTAATCTAAAAATTAACGTAATATTTTTTGAGGACTCGCGGTATATACGGATATTTATTTTCCAGGTACTTAGAAGAAATACATTCCAAGATAATTTATACGAAATAGCGACATATTACTTCGATGGACATGGGAAAGCGATTAGGCCTATGGTGACTATATTAATGGCAAGGGCTATCAATTCTCACATGTATAAAGAAAACAGGTAAGCCTATATCTTTGTACTGGCAGTTTATACTTTTCTTGAAAACCTTTTCTACTGTATATAATATGAAGTTTTATGTTGTTTTATGACAAAAAAACGTCAAGAAATAAGAATTTTATTTTAGTTGCGTTTAAAAAATTATCAATGATACTTACGGCAAACTGGATATCTAGAAAACCTTTGGAGAATCGGCATTTTTGACTAGTTTATTGGATCCCTCGTGGTCTAAAACATGGATATCAATTTATAACTCAAAATCGATAATTTTGCACATACGGCACTTTTTCTTAGTTGGTCAGTATTGTCTTGGTTAATAAAATAGATGGTACAAAACGTTTATGTGTAGATTACAGGGAGATTCATAAAAAACTAATTGTCAGGGATAATTACCCAATTCCATGAATTGATGATCACCTTGATTTACTTTCAGGAACCTGAAAACAGTTGGCACCCGAGCTAAATAAAACCGTTTAAAAACCATTTTTTTGTGTTGTTCTTGCTGAAAAACGTAAAAACAACTCAAAAAAATCCAAAATTCCAACTTTTTTTTGTGTAAACCTATACTTTTCTCGCATATTAGATGGGTTGGATGGAAAAGTAATAAAACCAATAATGTATTATACAAAAACAAAAAAAATATTTATCATTCAGGTGATCACACATATGTGTATCTGTCATGGAAAAAAGAGAATGAACCAACTATTTTTTTGTATAATGAAGGAAAAATGTTTCAGTTCCAATCTCCACAACACATATGATCAATATTTGCAAACAAAGAAGCAAACTTGTACATGTTGATTGTATGTTTGATTTTGTACTGTATATATCGATCTCCCCACAATATATACATTATTATTTGTCATTACAGATCTTTCGCTTTAAATTTTTTATTAGTTGTTATAGTTGCTTTGTAAGTTTTTTAAACGTTTGCTATTTTAAATTTAAATTCCTCACTTTACTACCTTACTTTTCTCTTTCTATTAAATATATAGCATTGTATTACAAGTAAATAAAAATGGGCATTTCTGAAAATGAAAGATGTCAATGTGGAGAAACAGGTACCCTACAACATTGCTTACTAGAATGCAATATTCACGAGTCGGCTATATCAAAATTTTATACAATGATTGCAAACATATTACCTTTGCCTGCTAGTTTGGATACAATACTAGCATCTGAAAAAAATGAGGTGAGAAAATTATTATATAAATTAACAAAAGAAACTAACATAAAATTGTAAATGAAGTAAAATGTTGTAAAATTTCTAACCAATCAAGTTTTTGAAAAAAAAATAAAAACAGGAAAAATCTGAAAAAAAAATATACAAATAAGATAGTTAAAAAAATACTAAAAAAAAGAAGAAAAAAGCATAAGCACAAAAAATGCATAAAAAAATACTTGAACATAATAAAAAAAAACATGAGCTTAAAAAAAGCAATAAGCAAAAAAAATCATATAAAAAAAAGCATAAACAAAAAATGCATTAGCAAAAAAGCAAAAAAAATCATAATCATAAAAAAATATATATGCATAAACATAATAATAGTAATAAAAATATATGTGTATGTAAGCTTATATATGTTCCACAACCTTTTGGTTTACTAAAACCAGTGCCATTAACTTGACACACACACACACAGACAAGTAAATATTTCTTTGTATAATAAATTTGGAAACTCTTTGTTTATATTATTTGTTTCTAGATAAAATTGAATATATTTACACATGTAGTTGAAAAAAGAGCCTACAAGTCAAATAAAATTTGAAAGCAACCAACAGAAACTCTGAAACTGATACAAATATGGTTAGATTGAGGCAAAGTTGTGAAACGACATTCTGTGTTTTCAGACTAAAGGGCCTATTTTAAATCATATACATTTGCAACTTTTCCGCAGTTTAATTTTCTTAGCATGAAACAAACAAAAATTTATAATCTTGAAAACATTTTATTATGTTTATATAAATGGTACAAATTTTGAAAGGTAGAATGTTTTTAAAATATGTATATTTTTCTTCCATTCTTAATTTCTTGGTATCCATATTATTAAATAGCACATGTCCTTTCATGCAATATGTAATGCACCTTGTATCAGGTGATAATAGTTATATTTTTCAATTATCACTATTATATATTCATCAAAATGAATTGTGCAATTCTTGTCTTTTGAGAGCGGTTTTAATTTTTCTTCATTCGGATACTTCAAAGGTCACTTCATTTCAATTAAGCATTTTTCGCGTTTCGCTAACAAACCCATATTATCATTAAAACAGGGATTCAAGAGAATGTTCTAGAACAAACCATCAGTATTATTTATCTCATATTTTCACATTAATCAAATAATCCAGTAAACATAACCTCAAACGTAGCTTTTAAAATTAAAAAATACGGATTGCAGGATAATTTACATTATTATAACTATAATTTTTGATATCGGGTCAATACGATTACGTACTTTTTAACAATTTATTCCTTTCAAAAACATTTATGAAACTCTTGAATAATCAAAAATCTACACTCAAATGCAAATTATGTCAACAAATTTTGTTTGGAACCGTGTATATAATATTCTCTTATCTATGCACAGGTGTGCTGTGGTTTGGATGCAACATAAAAAACAGAGATAAAGTTTCTGTGCTTACAATATAAGTGGAAATATTTGGAATCAAAACATTCGAACAGAGATGCGTTTCTTTGAACCTTCAAGAGTGGAAAGACAGAGAGAGAAAATATGTTGAATAAGTAAAAGCCGATTCAGTACTACTATCGACATCTATCGTAAATACTTTGAACCAAATAATTACTAAATTAGTAACTAGTATTGTGTAGGTTTTTATGTTTATATACCTGTGAGGAGGCCCCTCTTAAAAATAAAAATTACTTCTCCTCTCTTGATTTCAATAATTCTTTTCATCATGTCAAAGTTGCAGAAGACTCTATAAAGTACACTAGTTTTATTTGTCCCCTAGGCCAGTATGAATACCTTAAAATGCATTTTATAAATGAAGTTTTTAAAGACCTGGTTAGACATGAAAAGTTCTAATCTATCTAGATGACCTTTTAGTTGCCACAAATGATATTATTGACACACATTTAAACATTGTGTCAGAAGTTTTCAAATTATTAAATAATAACTTACTTGAATTAAAAATCAGCAAATGTTCATTTTCACAGTCACATATACTTTATTTAGGCTACATTATTAACTACCAGGGAATAAAACCGAATCCCCAAAATGTCCAAGCTTTAATGGATTATCCCATTCTATCTGATGCTAAAACGGTACAGAGATTTCTTGGTCTAGCATCTTATTTCCGCAGATTCATTCCATATTTCTCAGTGTTAGCAAAACCACTATATGATTTAGTAAGAAAAAATACAACAAAATTTGAATTTGGTCCATTACAGTTAGAATCATTCAATACATACAAGTCCCATTTAATGAAAGCTCCTCTTTTAGCAATTTTCTCTCCACATTTGGAAACTGAATTGCACTGTGATGGAAGCTCCACAGGTTATGGTGCTATTCTTTTACAAAAACAAAAAAATAATCTTTTCCAACCTGTATTTTATTTCAGCAAAAGAACAACAGACCCAGAGTCTAAGATGCATAGTTATGAGCTTGAAATGCTTCTTGCCATTGTGAATGCGTTAGAAAGGTTTCGAGTATATTTACAAGGTTTACCTACTTTTAAAATTATAACAGATTGCAACTAAATTAAGTTAGCTCTAAATAAAAAATAAACGGTTTTAAGGATTAAAACTAACTTTTCCGCATCTGTGACCCTGAACAATATTCTATCATAAAATTGTTACTTGTATACACTTCGGGGGATGTATCGTGCTAACAAACCGAAATTTCTCCAAAAATAACCAAAAATTCAGTATATCTGGATTTATAGGACCCGCTGTACTCGCTCCAGTCAATTGAAAATCAATAAGGTACATCTGTGAGACACCTTGAATAATATTCAATCATAAAATTGATCAATCGTATACTCTCTGGAGGCTGTATCGTGCTAACAAACTGAAAATTCTCCAAAAATGACAAAAATTTGGTACTTCAAGTACCATAGAGTACCCTTTGTACTGGCTTTAGTGAGCTCAATATCAATAGGATTCATCTTTAAGACGCTCTGAATAATATCCAATCATAAAATTCATCACTTGTATACACTCCGGTGGCTGTATCGTGCTAACAAACTGAAACTTCTCCAAAAATGACAAAAATATCGTATTTAAAGTACTGTAGCACCGGTTGTATTGGCTCTGGTGAGCTGAAAATCAATAGGGATTATCATTGAGATGCCCTGAATAATATTCAATCATAAAATTGGTGACTTGTTGAACTCCGGAGGCTGTATCGTGCTAACAAGACTTGCAAGGAAAAGTAGCCGACGACGACGACGACATACACACAGGTTTTTTTTTTCTAAAAACCGTTTTTTCGTGTTGTTGTTGATGGAAAACGTAAAAATAACTCAAAAATTTTTTTTCAAAATTCCAACTTTTTTTGGGGTAAACCAATACTTTTCTCGCATATAGAAAGGTTGGGCGGAAAAGTAATAAATCAACCGACAAATTACTTCACTATCAAAAATTTTGGGTTGAGAACGAATATGACAATAAAAAACTTCTCGTAAGTCCATGATATATATTATGGAATAATCGGCAATTTTGGACGACTTGGCAACATTAGCGTTTTCTCTTTCACATGGTACACATATTCCTTGACTAAAGACGCTTGGTCACTTTCACCTTTTTCGACTGTTAAATAATTTATCGTGATTTTCACAAGAATTTAAATCGTTATCTGTACGCACAAATTAATATGATTGATACACCCAGACGAATCGGTGCCATCAGAAATTCATTTTGGATGATTTACATCAGCGGCTCTCAAACTTGTTTGGTGACGCAATCCTTGAAACGCGACATTATTGATGGAACACTACAATAAAACCATTGTTTTTAAAAATGCATCCTTTATTAATAAGCATAATATTAATAAATAACAAAAAAAAAGCTGTTGTCTATTTTTTTATTAGAATAGTTTATTGTTCTTTTATACAAAGTACATGAACAAGGAGCTGGTTATATAGTAAATATAAATTACATATATACTCCTAAACTAACATGATTAATAAAAGGTATTACAAGAAACAATGACATAAAATTTATATGTTTTTAAAGACAGCGTACAACACATAATAGTCCAGCAATAGAGAAGAGAAAAGAAAAATACAAGATAAACAGATAACTCTCACAATTAATGCTATACTATAAGCTGTTTATGTAGAGATACTGTTGATAGCTAATCATTAATAATGAATGATCTAATTTTCTGTGAAATAGTTTTTTGACCAAGTCAATGTGTGTAAGTACAGGTTATGGGATTATGGTCAATAAAACAACGAAAATCTATTATTTTTTCAGCCAACGTTTCGAGCTTTATTGGGTCATCTTCAGGACGTCTACAAAAAACATACAAAGAAAGTATTTTTTTGTGTGTAATACACTAAACAAAAAAGTCATAAAATTTGTTAAAATCAAATAAAATTTGTACAATAGTATATGTAAGAAACGACAAAAATTATAGTTAAAATATATTAAAAGTAAATTTTTAAAATAACAGTTATAAAAACCACAGGAAAACAGGTGAGATCCTTTTATGTCATTAATTGCGTCGTGCAGTTAGAGTTTACTTATGAATTACATGATGTTTATTATCTTTCAATGCCCAATATCCGCTAGTTTAAGGTTGCATATTGTTGCAATTATTTGTGTAGGTGCAATCCCCTACAGGAAGATAGACCAGAGAAAAAAAATCAAATGAAGAAAAGAACTTTTTCCTTCTCCCCCACCTCTCAATTAATTGAGAGAACCAAAAAACTTGATATTACGGTACAATTTATGAACATGAATATGTTTAAAAACATATTCTTTGATTAAATGTGAATCTATTGTTGCTAATATTAAGAAACAATTTTTTGTGATACTTAAATAACTCACAAAATAACGGAAACCAGATGAAAAAACCTAATTAAAACTATGTTAAACAAACAAAGACTTACCAAAATTGTTGGCTGAAAAAATAATAGATTTTCGTTGTTTTATTGATCTAATTTTCATTGCTCCGCTGATAAAACTATGCAATTGCTTCACTTTCTCTTCACTTAGCTTTGTTATGTTCCATCTAATGCATTTCTGTCCCTTGTTATTTTTTTAATCTTTTGTTTTATTTTGGCAATAACAAGAGAGTGATCGGAGTCTGCACATGCTCCTCTGTATGTTCTCACATCCTTTATTAATGTTTGCTTTTTCCTATTAATTGATATATGGTCTATTTGAGATGTTGCTTTGTTATCAGGCGACATCCATGTTTTATTTTATGTTTTTTTGGATGTGAAACATAAAAACTTTTAAAAAGGTCATTAAAGAAAAGTTTCAGTTGGAAGGCTTTGAAAAAACGACTAAGATGCTGTATCTTGATCATCAAAAACTAGCTTGGAATTGAATTAACAAACATTTGAAAATTGAATTTTCAAACAAGTCCCATATCGAAATAGAAATGCAAGAGAAATAACTCTGTGCTTCTGTGTATTTTCTACTTGCCGTTTTAGCTTTATATTTAAGATTTGTTCATATGCTTTGAGCACTGTGCTCATCGGCGTGATTTGGAGATAATTACTGCAATCATTAGTATCATTTTTCTTATCTATTAGTAAAATTACTCTGATCTCCCAATCATCATATTTGAAATAATAGTTATTGCAACAAACAACCTGTATATATAATATATCAAAAATTTATAATTTTTTCTTTCAGTGGTCTCTTATCATCGCAGAGAGAAGTAGCAATGATATCAGAAATGATCCACACAGCTTCACTTGTCCATGACGACGTTATAGATCAATCAGATTTCCGACGAGGTAAACCAAGTGTAAACGTTAGATGGAATCACAAAAAAGTGAGTTAAATCTTTTTAATTATTATTGTTATAAAGATTTTTTTCTTAATAAACGTGTAGCTAATTGACCCGGTAATAAATTGTTTGGTTTTAATTATATTTTTGTTATAAACGCTACGGTATCTTAGATGGAATCACAACGATATTTTTTTAATGACTATTGTTATCAATATTTTTTTCTTAATGAGCATGTAACGGTATAATTGTCGAAATAATTGTATCGGTATACGCTTATTATTTTGTTAAACTTTGGATTATACAGTGCTACGTCAAATTTAGTCTAGTCAATATCACAGTAAACATTTTAGTCTTATTTCAGAATTAAATAGGGCTATTGTAGAGAGTAGCATGACGCCACTTCGGAAAAACTTCAATGCAGTTTTTCGTTTTGGTGTTCCTAGATGCCAAAATCACCCTCCGTTCCAAAGGTTTATATATATATATATATATATATATATATATATATATATTGTTTCGCTTTTTTTGGTTCTTGGTCTTTTTTATTTAATTATATATTGTTTATTTTGTATTCTTGGGATTAAAGACCATTTTTAAAGACATTTAACTAGTAGTTAATACATTTTTATTTAACGTTTCGGTCTTTCCATGACCTTCATCAGAAATAAAATTTTTGTTAAAACTAAAAGAAATGGTACAAGTTACAAAAAGAATCTTATAGCAAAACAAATAAATCTTACCTTCGACAGAACGTTCATTTAATTATTCAATATATTTTATAGCTGTTTAGGACGTATCACATAACAGAATATAACTCACACACAAACAAAACTAACATTTTAAAAATATGACAGTCATTGATGAAAATATGTATTGGAATACGAGTATTTGTTCTATACAATGAAAGCAGGCGTAACGAGGTTTTAATGTGTCGTTTTTGTGTTGACTGGTATTGCAAAGGATTTTATATTTATATAAGGTGTGGTAATAAATTTATTATATTTGGAATGTGCCACGTGTTTCTCAATATTTCTAAGGTTTTTTGTGACAGTCTTTAAATTTACGGAACTGGTTTTTCTTTGTATTTCTATAATTTCTAGAACTTGTTTTTTTGTGTGGTTTTCACTTCGAAGAATTTTTGTATTTTCGAAATAAAATTCGTGTTGGTTCTCTGAAACATGGATAGTGAGTGCGCTTTTGTTTCGTTTGTCATATTTGTGACTATTTACTCTGTTTTTCAAATACTGACTTGTTTGTCCGATGTAGACCCCTTCACAGTATTTCGACCGAAACGTTAAATAAAAATGTATTAACTACTAGTTAAATGTCTTTAAAAATGGTCTTCAATCCCAAGAATACAAAATAAACTATATATATGTATATATATATATATATATATATTTATATATATATATATATATATATATTATATATATATATATATATATATATATATATATATATATATATGTTTCCCTATAACAAAGAGAGATTTGAATTCTTTTATTATCATTGTAATTCTGATAGCAGAGACATCTGTATTTTAAAATTTCAAATATATTCTCCAAAATGTAATATAATTCTTAGTGTTTTTAAATGAAACTCAAGGTCTCTAGTTAATTCCACAATATAATTATATTGTGGAATTAACTAGAGACCTTGAGTTTCATTTAAAAACACTAATATGAGCATATTCCACGAAGTAAGGGTCGAGACAGTCAATTTCATTAATATAATTCTGTCTATCATTAAATATATTCTACATAAACGTCATCCGAAAATTAAAATGTCACATTTGATTTGTATACCGAATCTTTCAAAATTATTGATTATACATACAATACAGTGTGTATCGAAAGTAGTGCATACAAATATAAATAGTTTTCCGTATTTCAATGTTTCTTTTACATTTTAAATAGAGGACCTGTATTAATATATATATATATATATATATATATATATATATATATATATAATGGATATTTTCGTGGGGATGTGGCAATAAGACTCCAGAGTAAATTCTTTCAGATATTTATTCCCGAGCTTTCGAATGATTTTCATTCATTATCAAGGGCTATAAATAATTGGTCAATGTTATCATTAATAATAATTAAATGAAATAATGAATACTTACATAAAATCTATAGCGAATTTTGGAATAGTTGTAAATTTTTATAATAAATTCTTTTAAACATAAATCAATGAAAACTCAAAAAACAATATGACAATAAACAAAAAATTTGATCTTGAACTACTACAATTTTTTATTTTTTTTATCATAAAATTAAAGATTGTTATGAATCTTCTGTTCTTTTTTCATAATCTAAAAGATATGCATAGATAACACTAAGGTTATTTAAATCTGTTTTTTTATTTATTACATAATTTTGTTCTGCAATATATGTTGTTTCCAAAAAAAGGCGTTTTCTATAATTACTTTCTATTGCTAAGACTTTGGCAGATTGATAATCCATAGAATGGCCTTCATAAAACACGTGTTCCGCTAAAGCACATCTATCAGGATATAATCTACTGTCACTTTTATGAGAGGCGATTCGATTGGTTAGCGATCTTTTACTGTGACCAATGTATTTCTTATTACAGATATTGCAAGGAATCTCATAAACTATATTAGTTAATTTAGTAGTAGGAGTCTTGTCTTTGATCTAACTGAAAATTGATTTTATTGTAGCTTTTTCATATACCTTAACACGTTCTACAACTTTTATATTTAACATTTTTCTCTAAATCGTACATTAAAACATTTATTTAAGAACATTCAAATTTACCAGAATTTTTTTTTATTTTTTTGTTTTTGATTTGATGCCAGAATGTTACTTTGGTTTTTTGTACATCTCAAAGCATTCTATTACTTTTGTATCTAATTTTTTATTTTCGGTTTTATGCAAACATGTTACTGAAATAAGACTGTCCAATTGGTCCTGTGGCATTGGGATTTTTTATAAATTCCTACACTTGTTCTTATACCTTTTTAATTATATTAGCAAATAAATGTTCTTTATTTTGAGTTCAATACAACGAAAAACTTTTTTTTCATGTAAAACGTGAGAAGAACCAAGAGAATACAGGGAAGAAATAAAATAATTGTATTGGATTCCGATTAAAACTCAAACTTCTGCACTGTTTATTTGATAAAAATTCGATCTCACACTTGAGAGGGGAATACTGTTTATCTATTTTGAAAGGTATAATAGATCTCAGTGAAACACAGATAAAAAATCTAAATAGTTTTATTAACTTCGAGCCGTAATTTGTAAGTCTTTCTAGGACTACTTCGCAACGACTAATAATGTAGAATATTGGTTACAGTCAAATTAAAAGAAAACTAAACACGATACGTTATTTGTAAAACTCCTGACTCGGCTTTTTGAAACGCGAGTCCAACAATCTAAATATCTGAATATAATTTTTGCTTAATAACCAATAATCTAAAAAGGTTCTTTTATGCATTTACCATAGACAAAGGACCGTGTGAAAGTTCTGAGGTTGTGTTTATTGTCTACGAAGTTAGAATTTTGAGTGCTGTTTATGATTTAATTGTCTAATGATGGTTTGTATTTTTAAGAAGACTTTTGCCTGCGGTAAATTAGATACATTACATACTGATTTAAATAAAATCAATAATTACAATAATATTGGAAAGCAATCATTCATATAATTTAGGGGATTAGGTATACTACACAACTAAGGCCTGGAGGTAATGAGCTTCGGAGTTGGTGACGATGCGAAACATCGATGTGGGCTTGCTTGTGGACTTGGCGATGATACGCCAAGTTTTCAGGAAAAGGATTAGTTGATCGTGAAGAATTCCTTCGAATTCTCCGAGGCTGATCGTGGAGTCTACATTCCTGCAGTCGAAAGAGAAGGTGGGTATGAGAGTTTTGTTTGTTGAGCGGGGTGGACGTTCGGTGGAGTTGAGGACGTTGATGGTGATGTTAGAATTACCGGTTGAATTGTGAATTCGTCTCAGGATTGTTGAGACTAACATGGTGGAGGAAGTTTTAAGAAGCGCTGATCTATTGAAATTGACATTGAGGTAAAGGATTTGTCCGTTGAGGAGCTCAAGGGTATTTAAGAGGGTGAAGAGGGATTTTTGTGTGGAGTATTGAGATGGGAGGTTTCTGAGATTTAAGGTTTGTATGGTGTTATTTGTGGAGGTTGTTGTAGGATTATTGATAGTTGGTGATGTGGGTCTGGTTTTGGTCTTACCGACGAGGGTGAATCCATCCTCGTCGGGGACGTGGGGTTGTCGGATGGCAGAGAGTGTGGGGGATTGGGACCTTACGGAGGAAGCGTAAGACCTGGTGAGTGATGTGTAGGAAGTGTGATTATGTGCGGGTATTTGTTTGATGGGTGTTTGTTTAGAAAAGGTAATAGGTGGCGTTGAGTGAGAGTAGTGGTAGTAGTAGTAGACTTTATTTAGGAATCCTAATATACAATATATAGTTGTGAATACATAAATAATTAATACAAATATAAATACAAATTAATAAATAAATAATTTTCACAGTACGTCATGCATTATAATTTCATATATTCTAATAATAATTTTTGAAATACTTTTAAGGAACTTACATTTTTTATTTCATCAGGTATCTTATTGAAGCTTTCTAGACCTTTAAAGAACAACGAATTCATACCACTCTTGAAATTTGTTCGAGAATATGTGAAATGCATTACATGTTCTTGTGTTATATGAATGAATGTTACTATTTCGAATTAAATATCTGCTAAGATAGGCTGGTTGAGTTCCACTCATAATTTTGAAAATTCAATCATACTCAAGTAGTCTTTTGTGTACCGGCTGCCACTGTAGGGTATTTAACATAAATTCAACAGGGGTATATCGGTTGCACCTCAAAATAATTCTCATCCCTCGATTTTGTAATTTTTGCATTTCTCCTATTTGATTTCGGTTGAGTAGATACATCAATGTGGCACAGTAGTCAAAGTGTGGCCCTGTTATGCAAATATAAGTTAATCTAGCAAAAGTTGATAGAGATGAAATTCGAGAGAAAAAATACAATTTTTCACATATTTTTCTAATGGTATATTCGGCATGCTTATTCAAAGTTAACTGATGATCTATATAGACCAGGGTAGAAGCCTTTAAAAATAATAAAAAGTGAAAAAAAATAATAGTAGGATGAAACCCATTAGAAAAGGAGGAGAATATTATAAAAATGAAAGGAAGCATAATTTACGGGCGATCTGAGGTCGGGAAGGGGATGGGGATGAGTTTTTAAGGGTAAAAACGGTTTTTCTCGATTTTCGGCAAAACTAAAAGTCCTATCGAAAAAAGTCAAACGGCAAAGTTGTAGGTAATAAAAAGATCTAAAACTTTTGTATTTGCACTTTTTTCACATAACCTCAAAATTTATGTGAATTCAAAAAACGAGGTTTATGGTTTTTTATTTTTATCTTTTAGAAAAAAATTTTTTTTAACGAAATTTGGTGAAAACTTACCTTTTTATGTCCCAAATACGCTGTAATTTATTTGGTTAAAAATATTTATTTTTTCACCATATTTTGAATTAATATCGAAAAAACACCCTAGTTTTCAATCGAAAACTCACCCGTCAAAATATCAGCTTTTTTAAAAAAGTTGGTATGTTTTCTGTTCGTTGAAATCTCTACTTTCCGATGGTGAAAAAATATATATGTTACTATAGTAAATCTTCTCAGAAAATGCAAAAAATCGAAAAAAACTCGAATTCGAATTTTTTTTTTAATTTTTATAAAAAATTTTGAGCTATTTATTAAAATTAACACTTTAATTACTTTGCAAGCTATTGGAATGAATTTTGGCAGTGTAAAATTTAAAAGGAAAAACAAAGTCTTGTCTTTAAAAACAGTTCAATCTTCCGTTAAAGTGAAAGGAGATATTATAGCTATCGATCCATTATTGTTGTTTCAAAGAATATCGTTAACTATTGACAGTAAAAAAGATATGGAAACTTATTTACAATATGAGCTTGCACCTTTTCCATTGTCACTTTTTACAGAAAATGGCCTCAGGAAAAATGTTAAATCTCAACTTTACGATTTATTTGTGAGTGCGAATGGACCAACGCTTTCTGACGGTGTAGTGCATGTCGTTGACGGTGGATTTTTACTGCACAAAGTAATTTGGCAAAAAAATGAAACGGTAGAAGAGATAATGAATAAATATTTGCGCTATGTAGAAAAACATTACGCAGTAAGCAGCTATATTATCTTTGATGGGTATCCCGAAATTAAAAATCAGTTAGTGTCACAACAGTACCAGCAGCTACTTCAACTAAAAGAGGAGAACGTAGTCGTAGAAAAACCTCAGACAATATTCCAGAGTTCGATTATCAAAATCATACAAAAATACCTTTTTTGCAAGAAAAATTTTTATCTAACGAGAAAAATAAGGATAAAATAATAAAAACTTTGATGAAAAGATTACAGTCACGAGGATTTTCCTGCAACCAAGTAGAAGAAGATGCTGATGCTGACATAATTGAAACCGCGATAAAAGTTGCAATGAGTATGTACTAATAAAACTGTAATTGTTGTGGGCCAAGATATTGATCTTTTGGTCCTTTTAAATCAGTTAAATTCATATAATCATGACATTTATTTTCTCAAACCAGGTTCTGGAAATGTAAAAGACCTATTTTTCACGTCTAATAGTTTCAAACATGAATCATTAAGAAACATTGTTGCATTTCTGCATTGTTTTTCTGGTTGCGATACAACATCTGGATTTGCCGCAAAAGGAAAGAAAAGTATCGTCAATTCATTATTAGACGTTAAAAATTTGTCAAATTTGGCCAATGTTTTTTATAAGAAAGATGCGAGTAAAGAAGAAATAAAAAAAATGGATTACAACTAATCAAATCTATTTATAAATGTGAAAAGGAAAAAATTACACTGAATCAATTAAGGTTTCAAAAATATCAATTGGCAAAAATTAAATCATCTTTCGTTTTGGCAAACCTCCCACCCACAGAAGGAGCAGCAGAACAACATTGTTACAGGGCATATTATCAGCTTCAAACTTGGTTGGGTAACGAACTAACAGCAACAGATTGGGGCTGGAAGCAATATCAACGTGGAATTATGCCCAAATTTACACAAAAAGAATTAATTCCGGAAATATTGCTCAAAACTATTTGCTGCAGCTGTGAAACTGGATGTAACAGTTTAAAATGTGGTTGCCGAAAACATGGTTTAAAATGCACAAATTTATGTTCAAACTGTCATGGTTCTGAAAATTGCTCCAATATTGAAAAAGAAACCTACGAGGAAGTTAATGATTCAGAAGAAATTGTGGATGAAGAACCAACGCAGTCTGGAAATAATGTTGAAGAGGAAGAAGGTGATAGTCATGAAGATTTCGAAGATCTACTAGAATCGGAGATGTTTGACGAATCTAACGATGAAGAAATGCCATCAAAAAGACAGAAACTAATGGATAGGTGATTAGAATTGAATATAAGGTATTTATGAATGATAAGATTAATGTGTTTAAAAATATTGTAATGAATAACGTAATCAGAATAAAGTATCTACATTTAATTGTACGATTTACATTTATATTTATATCTAATGAGATTTTCTATGACATAAATGTAATTAGTATTAAATAAATCAACTTTTTAATTGAAACAAATTGCAGCAATCACATTTTTTAGATGAAATTATCTATAATAATTAAAAAAATAATTTTGAATTCGAGTTTTTTTCGATTTTTGCATTTTCTGAGAAGATTTACTATAGTAACATATATTTTTTTCACAATCGGAAAGTAGAGATTTCAACGAACAGAAAACATACCAACTTTTTGAAAAAAGCTGATATTTTGACGGGTGAGTTTTCGCTTGAAAATTAGGGTGTTTTTTCGATATTAATTCAAAATAAGGTGAAAAAATAAATATTTTTAATCAAATAAATTACAGCGTATTTGGGACATAAAAAGGTAAGTTTTCACCAAATTTCGTTAAAAAAAATTTTTGTAAAAGATAAAAATAAAAAAAAACAAAATCCTGGTTTTTTGAATTTTTCACATAAAGTTCGAGGTTATGTGAAAAAAGTGTAGATACAAAAGTTTTAGATCTTTTTATTACCTACAACTTTGCTATTTGACTTTTTTCGATAGGACTTTTAGTTTTGCCGAAAATCGAGAAAAACCGTTTTTTACCCTTAAAAACTCACCCCCATCCCCTTCCCGACCTCAGATCGCCCGTAAATTATTTTTCCTTCCATTTTTATAATATTCCCCTCCCTTTCTAATGGGTTTCATCCTACTATTATTTTTTTTGGTTTTAAAAATTATCGACCCTGGTCTAATAGTAAATCCTAAGTATTTAATTTCATTTACAATTGCGAGTTGGCTATTAAATGTGCTGATATCAACAGTATTAGTATCACTCATTCTTTGATTTGAAAGCGCTGAAACAATCAATGCCTTAGATTTATTAACATTCAATTTCAGTTTATTCACTTGTAGATATATTTCGATGTTCTTTAAAGATACATTGATATTTTGTACAGCTTCTTCTAAATCACAGTTTATTGTATATATAAGGGTATCATAAGCAAATAAATTAATATGGTGTGAACCAGGTACATATTTGATATCATTCATATAGACAATGAACAGCAATGGCCCAAAACACTTCCTTGTGGTACACCTATTTCGTTTATAATTCGATTTGACATTACATCACAAAATTTTGTCCTTTGGCTTCTTTGATCCAGATAACTATCTATCTGGTTTAAAGCTTTTCCATTTACACCATAATACTCCAATTTATTAATTAAAGTTTTTCTGTTGATCGTTTCGAAGGCACGTTTGAAATCTAGAAATACAATCAATATATTCTTTCTTATCAATACTTTTTTTCCACTCGGCAATTGTTAGCTGTAACGCTGTTTCGCATGAGTGATTCATGCGAAAACCAGACTGATTTTCTATGAATAAATTATTTTCATTAAAGTATGTAACTAGTTGATCATATACTGCCAGTTCCAGTTGGAAGACTGTTAATTGGACGAAAATTACTTGCATCTCTTGTATTATTTACCTTCGGAATTGGAAGTTACTGTACTAATTTTGTATTGGTCAGGAAGCAATTCTGTGGGTTTGTTTGGAAGTGTGTGAAGAGGGTGTATTGTGTTTTGTAGGTGTGAGAAGTGGGAATTCTTTCTCGGAAAGAAGTGGAGTTGAAGATGGTGTTGAGTGAGAATTGGTTTTATTAGGTGTTTGTGTTTTGTTTTTAGCAGCGACAGAGGGATAATCTCTATGAAGTTCTTCAAGAATTTTTCGACCTGTGGGGGAGTTACAGAATTCTACGTGGGATTTATAGGTTACGGGGTTAAAATTGGGGTGAGAGGGTTCGATTGAGTCGAGCCATGCTTGCATGTCTGTTGAAGATAATGCGGAAGTTGGAGTTGGGGCGGGTTTGGCAGTTTTGCTGTTGCGTGTACGTCTGGAGGACATTAAAGGGTAATGAATGTGGTGTAGGATTGTGGGTGAAAACTAACACCGACAGCGGACTCACTGCTGGAGGGAGTTGCCTCCCTAATTAAAGGTTTCCTGGCTTATTAGCTTCCAGGAGTTTTATATTGACCTAGGTGATAAATGTCGTTCCTTCTTATAGTTGGTGGGGCTTGCTTGTTTTGATCTGAAAATAAAACAAAGTTACTACTCGACCTTTATTTTCATTAATAGAAATTTGTTTCTAAAGAAACAATTGAATTTACACTTCCAAGTGTATTTGAATGAACTGTCGAACTTAAAAGTGGGTTGGCGGGGTTTCTTCGGTGGAGACGTCCACGGTGCCGGCGAAGTCGCGCTGAATTGGTTTGTATGAGTGACCAATTCGAGCTTGTATCAACTTCCTCAGGCAATGGACTGGCGCTACTGAAAAAATACGCTAATCGTCGACTGATGATTGTTAAGACGCGATCGTCACTTTTATAGTCCTAACCTCGATCTCGAACATTCTCAAAACTACTCGAGTCGGCGCCTTTGATAAATAAAAAGCCGAACTAAAAATAGAAATACAAAAAATGCGATGTAAACAATTTCGACTTTGTGAGCGCGCACAAGTAGATATCGGCGGTAGCGGCATAGTAAAATTGTACTGTTGTGTGTGGCGACTAAGTTCGGCTGCGACTCGTGATACGCCCGCGACAAGACGTTCGACCAGATAGAGGTGTATTGATTTTTCTTTATGAATTCTTGCGGAACCCCTACAGGGGTATCGCGGTACCCTAGGGTTCCGCGCAACACACTTAGTGAATGGCTGCTCTATATAATTAAATTGAAAGTACGATTTTATTTAGATCACACTTTATCTAGCCATGTTTTTTGGGACATGTAAACAAATATTTTTACAATGTTTAAATTCGTAGACATTTTTTATAATTATTGTTTTGTTTATTAGTTTTGTGAACCATATCGAGGGTGTATTAATTTTGAAAGATCCTGTATATGTAAACCTTGCAAAAAACTTTCATTTGACGACAGCACTATCCGTTGAATTTTAATGAAATCTCACTATAATTTGTACTCCGACTACGTGTGTTTGTCGTCGTTGGAATTTTTTCACGTGCTCATCTATTTTCATCATATTTGACCAACCTAATTTTATGGTCAGTTGTGACGTAACCGCGTTTAATTTCGGATTGACGGATTCAACTTTCGCGTGATTTTCGGATGCATACACATGCACACTTTTGAATCGAAACATTTTTCGTGATTTGAAATTTGAAAACTGTGTAGAAGAAATGTCGATAATGAAAATTTTAATAACACTACTGCCAATTTTATGTATACGCCAATCAGATTAATATATTTTGAGGAAATAATTCCCAGCAAGCTGGACATCATTTTATTCGGTCCTAAATACGTTGCACCACCCAGGAGGTGATAGCCAAAAAACCGCTAAATTTTTTTTAGTTTTTTGCTTGTAACTGGAAAACGGTGCGACGAACCAAAAATGCCATTCGATTCAATAATACAGATGACTAAATTCTGCGTCGAATGACGTCTAAAAATAAACGGTTTTAAAGACTAAAACTAACTTTTCCGCATCTTTGAAATGCCCTGAATAATATTCTATCATAAAATTGTCACTTGTACACTTCGGGGGTCGTATCATGCTAACAAACCGAAATTTCTCCAAAAGTAACCAAAAATGCAGTATCTGGATTTATAGGACCCGCTGTACTCGCTATAGTCAGCTGAAAATAAATAGGATACATCTGTAAGACACCTTGAATGAGAGACCTTGAAAAATTGGCCACTTGTATACACTCCAGAGGCTGTATCGTAATAACAACCCGAAATTTCTCCAAAAAGGACAAAGAATGTGGCACATCAGGTACCATAGCACCCGTTGTACTAGCTCTGGTTAGCTAAAAATCAATAAGGTTCATCTATAAGCCGCCCTGAACAATATTCCATCAAAAAATGGGTCACTTGTATACAGTCTGGAGGCTGTATCGTGCTAACAAACTGAAAATTCTCCAAAAATGACAAAAATTTGGTACCATAGCACCAGTTGTACTGGCTTTAATGAGTTGAATATCAATAGGGTTCATCTTTAAGACGCCCTGTATAATATCCAATCATAAAATCGGTCACTTGTGTATACACCGGAGGCTGTATCGTGCTATCAAAGTGAAATTTCTCCAAAAATGTAATACTTAAAGTACTATATCACCTGTTGTGCTGGCTGTGGTGAGCTGAAAATCAATAAGTTCCATCTATAAGACGCCCTGAACAATATCCAATCATAAAATTGGTGACTTGTTGCTCTCCGGAGGCTGTATCGTGCTAACAAGACATGTAACGAAAAGTGGCCAACGACAACGACGACGACGACATACACACAGGATTTTTTTTCTGAAAACCGTTTTTTCGTAATTTTTAGAAAAACTTCCGGTTGTTAGCACGATACAGTCTCCGGAGTGTATACCAGTGACCAATTTTATAACTGAATACTGTTCAGGCCGTCTCACATATGCACCATATTGATTTTCAGCAAACTAGAGCCAGTACAACGGGTGCTATGGTACTTATCAATGTATTTTGGGTAATTTTGGCGCGTTAACACGATACAGCCTCCGGAGTGTATACCAGTGGCCAATTTTATGATTGGATATTGTTCAGGGTATCTCACAGATGAATATTGATTTTCAGCTAACTAGAGTTTGTACAACGAGTGCTATGGTACCACATTTTTGGTCATTTTTGGATATATTTCGGGTGGTTAGCACGATACATCCTCTGGAGTGTATAAAAGTGACCATTTTCATGATTGCATATTGTTCAGGGTGTCTCACAGATGAACTGTATTGATTTTCAGCTCACTAGAGCCAGTACAACGAGTGCTAAAGTACTTGAAGTACCAAATTTTTGTCATTTTTGGAGATTTTTGAGTTTGTTAGCACGATACAGCCTCTGGAGTGTATAACAGTGACCAATTTTATGATTCGATATTGTTCAGGGCGTCTCACATATGCACCCTATTGATTTTCAGCAAACTAGAGCCAGTACAACGGGTGCTATGGTACTTGAAGTACCACATTTTTTGTCACTTTCAGAAAAATTTTGGGTTCTTAACAAGATAAAGCTTCCGAAGCGTATAAAAGTGACCCATTTTTTTTATTGGATATTGTTCAGGGTGTCTCACAGATGAACTCTATTGATTTTCAGCTCACCAATGCCATTACAACGGGTCCTATAAATCCATTTTTTGTGTATGATTATAATAGAATTTTTCCATTTTTCCAATATATTGTGGACTTAAATGCTCAGCTGAATTATTTCAAATAGTAGATACCAAAAATAAATTATTTTATTAAAAAATCAGTAATTGAGCCAGAAATTATTTATGCTATGAGTGAAGTCATAAATTAAGATCGTCATGTGACATGCATTGATTGTGTAAGGGAACATTTGTTCGGAGATTCATCGGAGAAATTCCAGTAAGCAGAGGTGACTTATTCTGATAATGATAATGCGAGGTCTCACACATCGACCGAAATAAAGGGAATTTTGACAGGCCAAAACATTGCATTGATGAATAATCCGTCGTATAGTCCTGATTTGACATCGAGTGATATTTTTATTTCCGTATATCAAAAATAAATTTCGTGGTAAAGGATTTCCGACAGTCGGAAGGAATAAGTGCACCGAAAAGCACATGCAAAAGGTGTTGATCTTCATGGAATTAAAATAGCAATCCTCGTATGAACGATTCCTAAGTCAAAAGCCATTCTTGTTGGGATTCTTCTCATTGGGACACTCGGTACAATAATTTTTACTTTTACATTATTAATCAATGAATAGTTCATGTTTTTTAACTGCAAAATGTTTTGTATTAGTTGCAGTGTGGCCCAAAAAAATGAAGATTATCTAAAGCTTCATTCCCAACTAACCAATTGCAATTAGTACATAGAATTGGTGGTAAAAGTATGTCATGTGACTTATAAAGTGATAGTTTTTTTTGTTTTTAAAGCTAACCAATGTTTAGCAGCACGTTTTCAAAACGATCTATATAAAAGTTATTGAAAAAGTGGTATAAAGTTGCTGAAATTTTTTGAAAATTGGACAGTGTACTTATTACACAGTAAGTTAAATTTTTATATAAAAGCTACATAATTTTTGAAAAGTCAACGTTGAATCAAATTGAATGAAAACCCCATTTTAGTCCGGGTGATGATCAGAAATTTACGTTCATAATGTCTTTATCAGAAGAAGACAGTTAACCAGTATAATTGAACGGCAGAATCAAAAACAAACTGAAATAATAACAGACAAATTAAACGAAGAAATTCAAAATATAAATAAACTAATAGCTTCTGAACTAATCATAACTACTAAAGTAGAATAGGAAGTAAAAGAACTGAAAAACAAAATCAAATATCTGGGAAAGAAAATTTGTTCAAATGACATTATTATTTTTAACAGCTATTACCAGGAAGGTGATCTAATAGACTTTACAATAAATTTGTTGAATTCGAAACTTCAATTGAGCCTAAAAAAACATTGAAATAAACGATATCTATACAGTTGGAAATCACAGTATAATAAACCAATAGTTGTAAAGTTTCTGAGAGCATTGACAAAAAAAGATATTTTGAAAAACTGCAAGAAACTGAAAGTATCAGGCATTGTAATTGCGGAAGACTTATCCTAGGAAGAAAGAAAAAAGAATAAATTACTGGTGCAACACTTAAAACAAGCTAAAAACGAAAATAATAAAGCACATATATACAAAAGCACTCTGTTTGTGGAAGGAGAAGCATGGTCTTATAAGGATTTAGAAACAAACTCTACTAAAGATAAGAATTGTGCAGGCGCAGCATCTTCAAACAGCAGTCTTCTAAAAGCCCTAGAGGAAGACAAAACAGAAATTCTATTAAAGGTGCAGAAAAGAAAAACACCAGATAACGAAGAGAAAGAAGAACAATTACCAGCAAGCAAGAAAACACTGATAGAGCCAAAATTCGCTCAAAGACAATCACCAAGGCTAAATAGTGCATGAAAATTTTAAGAAAATAAAAGTTCACTTATATTCATTACAATATTTATAACTAAATTTGATTTAAATTTTATAAGCTAACCACACGTACTAATTCCTAATATATAAAAGAATTAAATTTAAATTAACTAAAACCTGTCTTTAATAATACAAAATTTGGTCAAGTTTTTTATTACCACTTCGATGGTACTTGTTTTAAAAGACAATCAATTTTATTATCAAGTTTTTGATTTTTATCGTTGGAAATGGGCATTTGGTTGAAGTATTTTTAAAAGTCGACGTTTTTAATATTTATCTGATTAAATTAATTTTAAGCTTCAGATTTGTTAATGAATGTCTGGTTATATATTATAGTCTTAGTAAATTGTATTAAATAAACCACTAACACATCAAATAACCCATATTTTAACTTTTAAAACTGTAAATATTTATGTGAATGGATGATTATATACGTGATTTTGAAGTAGAAAAGATAGAAACATTCCCTTTACAAACATCAGAGGAAGCCAAGAAGGTCCTAAAAATAAACGACTACAATACTAATTTTAAAATAATCCACAGTAATATTCGGAGCATCGCTTGTAATTTTGATGAATTTCAAATCTTTATAAAGGGGTTAGAAACAAAAATTGAATGTATTGTTCTAACAGAAACACATTTTATTCCAGACTTATCACTGTATAATATTGATGGTTACCGAACTGCATATAACTACGAAAAATTCAACCAGAATGATGGAGTCAGTGTATTTATAAAATCTGAGCTGTATGAGTGGCGTAACTTATTTGATTTAAGAGGGGCCTCCTCACAGGTATATAAACCTAAAAACCTACACAATACTAGTTACTAATTTAGTAATTATTTGGTTCCAAATATTTACGATAGATGTCGATAGTAGTACTGAATCGGCTTTTACTTATTCAACATATTTTCTCTCTCTGTCTTTCCACTCTTGACGGTTCAAAGAAACGCATCTCTGTTCGAATGTTTTGATTTCAAATAATTCAACTTCTTGTGAGCACAGAAACCTTATCTCTGTTTTTTATGTTGCATCCAAACCACAGATCACCTGTGCATAGATAAGAGAATATTATATACACGGTTCCAAACAAAATTTGTTGACATAATTTGCATTTGAGTGTAGATTTTTGATTATTTAAGAGTTTCATAAATGTTTTTGAAAGGAATAAATTGTTAAAAAGTACGTAATCGTATCGACCCGATATCAAAAATTATAGTTATGATAATGTAAACTATCCTGCAATCCGTATTTTTTAATTTTAAAAGCTATGTTTGAGGTTATGTTTACTGGATTATTTGATTCATGTGAAAATATGAGATAAATAATACTGATGGTTTGTTCTAGTATCATTAAACCATCTTTCAACATTCTCTTGAAACCCTGTTTTAATGATAATGTGGGTTTGTTAGCGAAAAACGATAAATGCTTAATTGAAGTGAAGTGACCTTTGAAGTATCTGAATGAAGAAAAATTAAAACCGCTCTCAAAAGACAAGAATTGCATAATTCATTTTGATGAATATATAATAATGATAATTGAAAAATATAACTATTATGACCTGATACAAGGTGCATTACATATTGCCAGAAAGGACATGTGGTATTTAATAATATGGATACCAAGTGACAGCACTGCGGAAATTGTTAGAAATTAAGAATGGAAGAAAAATATACATACTTTAAAAACATTCTACCTTTCAAAATTTGTACCATTTATATTAACAAAATAAAATGTTTTCATGTTTATAAATTTTTGTTTGTTTCATGCTAAGAAAATTAAACTGCGGAAAAGTTGCAAATTTACATGATTTAAAATAGGCCATTTAGTCTGAAAACACAGAACGTCATGTCACAACTTTGCCTCAATCTAATCATATTTGTATCAGTTTTAGAGTTCCTGTTGGTTGATTTCAAATTTTATTTGCCATGTAGGCTCATTTTTCAACTACATGTGTAAATATATTCAATTTTATCTAGAAACAAATAATATAAACAAAGAGTTTCCAAATTTATTATACAAAGAAATATTTACTTGTAATACAATGCTTTACATTTAATATAAAGAGGAAAGTAAACTACAGTTAAGAATTTAAATTTAAAATAGCAAACGTTTAAAAAACTTACAAAGCAACTATAACAACTAATAAAAAATTTAAAGCGAAAGATCTGTAATGACAAATAATAATGTATATTTTGTGGGAAGATCGATGTGTATAGTACAAAATCAAACATACAATCAACATATACAAGTTTACTTCTACCTTGTTTACTAAGATTGATCATATGTGTTGTGGAGATTGTTTTTGTATAATACATTATTGGTATTATTACTTTTCCATCCAACCCATCTAATATGCGAGAAAAGTATAGTTTTTCCCAAAAAAAGTTGGAATTTTGTATTTTTTTGAGTTGTTTTTACGTTTTTCAGCAAGAACAACACAAAAAAATGGTTTTTAGAAAAGAAAATCTATCTGTATAACTCGATACAGCCCCCGAAGTGCAACAAGTAGACAAAATTAATTTTTTTAGTCGTCCTTTGTTTTACAATTTTTTTTTAATATCAACAACTAAGACTATTACTAAGTCATCCTTTAATAATAATTTGGTTTCTTATTTTCTTTGATTTTTTGAAATGCTTATATAATCAAACAATTTGCAAGGAAATTTTGACTATTAGCTAGACAAAGTTTTAAAATATTTATGGTTCAAAGATTTTTAAAATATAATGTTACCTACTTCATTCATTAATTTTATTCAACAATTCTATTATCTATGGTGCATAGGCTAAGGCAAGCTAAAAAGTGGATAACCATCCTAATTTCTTATAAAATCTTTGGACAGGTTGTTAAGAGAAAAACAAATACACCTTGTCATTCTCTTGTTAAAACTGTTCTTAAAAAGACTTATTGTATGACGGAGGTAATGGAGTATGGAACTCTTAAGAAAAAAGTGGCTAAGAGCATTTTTGAACAAGTACAAAATGTTGTGGTGGTTGATTCAGGATTGTGGGTAGAAGTTCAACACGGGTTACTAGGTGCTTCTCCTGATGGTAAATATATTTAACATAACAAATAATCACCATGTGTTATAAATTCTTTTTGCATATTAAATGACATACATTTATTGATAAAATATTTTAGGGCTTGTAGGTGATGATGCACTACTTGAAGTAAAATGCCTCCACTCTGCATCAAAACTGAATTTGCAAACAAATACAATGAGCGAAATAATTGACCTCATGATGAACAAAATGTGTCTAGAAAAACACAACAATAAAATTCAATTTAAGCGGAATCACAGTTACTATTATTAGGTATAAACATATTTATTCCAAAGAACAAAAACTTAAAATCATTCTCACATAATATATTTAATCACTTTGATGTATTTACCAACAATAAATAAGAATAACATTAAAAAGTAGTTATTTGTGTAATAGGTGCAAAAAGTGCATTTTTGTTGCAAGGAAGCATGAAGCACTAAACACAATCTTGTGGAGTAAATATAAATAGCATTTACGAAGCACAAATTTACTTATTTAGCATGAAAATTACTTAATTATAATCACTTACAAATGCATTACACACTAAACTATAAATTTGGGATATTTTTATGAACACAAAACATATGACAACAGCATTTGACCCATAGAGAAAGTTATAATATTATTTGTCTATGAATTGACCGTCGTCTTCTGTCAATGTTCTATATTGTTCTATACAGCGCCATGCATCAAGACGGTGGAGCGGTTGAACTAAAGTAAAAAGATGTTCGTTTGCAAAAATTTGCGCACAACAAATCTCAAAAAATACAATGATTTGAGATTTCATATTTTCAGAATCGAATTCTCTAGGCTTCCTTTTGGGGATCAGGTTTTGGTGTCCAGATTGGTGACCACAAATTGTCAAAACTGTCAAAATCACACCATCACTTAATGGCTTATATCTTTTTTATAACAATATAAAACTCAACCAAAATACCTGGTCCCCAAGACAAAGGTCCAAGTTATATTGTGTTAAAATTTCAACACTTAATTTCCCTGCGTTCTTTAGATTTGTTGTCTACAAAATGACCTAAATTTTGTTGCAAATCACGGGTGCCAACTGTTTTCAGGTTCCTAAAACGTGAGGCCCCTCTTAAGCGGTAGTTCATTTATTAAAATAAAAGCCCATTTTGAAAATAAAACGTTTATTATAAATGCTTTCTACCGATCACCAACTTCTGAAAACAAAGTCGACTCGTTTGTTGAGGAGTTAAATGACATTTTGGATATACAAAATGAAAACAGTGATTTCAAACTTTTTGTTGGTGATATCAATATTGATCTATTAACCGAAAATGATAACAAGAGAAATTACTTAGACGTCTTAAACGAATGCGTTAATCAATCGGCCATTAATGTTCCAACAAGAGTTCAAAGAAATTCAATGACATGTATAGATCATATTTTTGTATATTCTAAGAGTATTAATTTTTATGATAATATGATTCCTCTAACAATCAACACATCGGTAACTGATCACTATACAGTAATGCTACAACTGATTCTTTCTGAGGGAGATCGTGTTGTAAACTCTAAATCTGAATATTTGGCCCAAATAGACAAGAATAAACTGATACATAGATTTCAACATACTGACTGGAATTATATTATTTCTAATCCAAATTTGGAATCCGCAACTGATAAACTGGTCAGCACTATCCAATATAATATTACGTTGTCAACAACGTATACAAAGATTAAGAATAGTTTAAGAAAAAGAAAAAATTGGATCACACCATCTCTCATAAAATCCGTTAACAAAAAAAATGAAATTTATAAAAAATCAAAAATAAATTAATTGTCACTGCTAAAAATAATTATTATTTTAAACTTATAGAAGACGAACAAAATTCGTCAAAAAAGATATGGAATGTAGTAAACTCAATATCTAAAAAAACACGAAAATTAGAAATATTAAGAACAACAATGGAAAACAGTAAATAAAGCTGAGATAATTTCTGAAATGTTTAAAACTTTCTTTGTAAATATAGGACGAAATCTAGCAAAAACCATACAAAAGCCAATAAATTATAAAGAAAAGAAAATTATAAATTGTAATTCCATGTTTTTTGCACCCACCAGTATTACAGAAATAAAAAGTATAATTAGTGACCTAAAGAATAAAAAAGCACCGGGTTGGGATGAAATAAGGGCTGAAACGCTCAAACATATTTCAGATTTTATTGCATATCCGCTAATGATTATAACATATAAGTCATTAGAAATGGGACAATTTCCTTCAGCTTTTAAGACATCGATTGTCAAACCTATTTATAAAAGTGGAGAAAGGGATGAGATGACAAACTACAGATCAATATCATTAATAACTTGTTTATCAAAAATACTAGAAAAAGTAGTTAATGCACGGCTTAATACATTTCTAGATAAATATCAGCTAATGTCAGAGTCTCAATATGGTTTCCAAAAGCGCAAGTCCACTAACGATGCTCTATTGGAAGTAACAAATATTTTATATAAAAATATTGATGAGGGTTTACCTACAATTGCGGTCTTCCTGGACTTAGCAAAGGCCTTCGATACCGTGGACCACTGCCTTCTCTTGGAAACACTAGAGGACATTGGAGTTAGAGGTGCAGCACATGCTTTTTTCAAAAGTTACCTGACAAACCGATTTCAGAAAGTAAGAGTGGGCAATAAATGCAGTAAAGAACAGACAGTTGGGTGTGGTGTGCCACAAGGTACGGTTCTAGGCCCTGTTTTGTTTAATATCTATTTGAATTTATGATTGAAAGTAACAGTAAAATTATAAGTTTTGCAGACGATACAGTTCTGGTATACAGTGATCAAAATTGGTACGATTTAAAGTTGAAAACGATTTAAATTGTATAAAACAGTGGTTTGACTATAGGCTTCTTTCAATCAATTATAAAAAAAACTGTTTACCTGCCATTTGCATCCTTAGAACCGAATCTTCCGAACTACACCATCAATGTACAAAAAAATACCAATATTCAACCTGCAAAACAAATAAAATATTTAGGAATTATGATAGACCCACATCTTAGATGGGATAACCATATTAATTATCTAGTTCAAAAATTGAGGTGTGTATTATATAAATTCAAACATATCACCTACAATATAAACAAAAACTAATGGTTTATAAAAGTTTGATTGAATCTCACCTAATTTACGGGCTGGTCAGCTGGGGTGGAGTGGCGAAGACTAACTATAATATTCTCGAAGTTTCGCAAAAAAGATTCCTTAAAATCCTTCTTGGAAAAAAAGAAGATGTAGCAGTGGACTTCTATATACTGAAACGAAAATATTAGACGTTAGACAATTATACTTAAAAAAGCGGTATTAAGACAACATAAACTTAAATCAAATCTACAAATTCAAACTCACAATTATATGACAAGAAATAAACATACTTACCTGAATCCAACAATGAAAAAACAGCTGGACAAAGAAGCTTTTTGTTTCTAGGACCTAAGCTATATAATGATATACCCCATTGGTTCCCAACGGGGGCGATACCGCCGCCCTGTGGGCGCTGCAGCCCTTTAGGGGGGCGGTAGCGGATTCAGACGCAAATAATAAGCAGTCAAGAGGAATGGTGAAATAAAAATGATTTAATAAGGGTTAATAAGCAGTTTTAAATTAGCATTAATAATAATTATAATAATTTCTTTTAGTTCAGAATAGAAGTATATGACTTGTCCTCGCACGTTGATAAGCGAACGCGCGATGTTCATACAAAATAACATGTTTCGACATGTTCGCACACAGACAAGTTGAATCATGCACGAAATGAAACGTATAAAAGCAACAGCTCTAGGAATTTTTTGTTAGTTAGTTGTATGTGCTTGGCCGCGATATATAGTCGTGAATCATAAGCTCTGCCGTAGTAAATAATCGTGAGTGGTGTGTCATTTTATAAACATTACTATCTATAAATCTATTGAGAATTTAATTTTTGTATGAAAATGGCTGAATCTACTTCTAAATTAAAAAAGAAATGCCTGCAATACAGTATTGAATATTTAAAATATGGATTTGCGGAATCTTCTACAGACAAATCATTACCTATGTGTTTAATTTGCCGAAAAGTTTTTTCAAATGAAGCTATGAAACCTTCTAGGCTACAAGAGCATTTACATAAAATGCATCCTGATAAGAAGAACAAATATATATTCTATTTTCAAGAACTCGAAAAACAATATTTAAAACAGCCAACTATATCAAACCTTTTTGCATCGTCTTCTAAACGAGACGATGATGGGCTACGAGCCTCATATAACGTTTCATTGTTAATCGCAAAGTCAGGAAAACCACACACCATTGGCGAGGAATTAATTTTTCAGGCAGTCGAAGAGATATTAAAAACCGTTTTCCATCATAAGACACCATTTGATATCATTAAAAAAATTCCTCTCGGTAATAATTCAGTGCAAAGAAGAATAGATGAAATGGCAAATGACGTTGAAATATCATTATGCGATTACCGAAAGACTTGCAAATTTTCCATTCAACTCGATGAATCAACTCTACCAAGTAACGAAGCTCTACTCTTATCATACGTACGATTTATAAAAGAACAAAAAATCATAAAAAGTTATTTGCTAAGAATTTGGAATCTGATACAAAAGGACATTCTATATTTAATATCATGCAAGAATTTTTTCAAGAGAAAGAAATTCCTATTAGCAATATTTTGTCTGCTGCTACTGATGGTGCTCCAGCAATGGCCGGGCGTTATAAGGATTTTATAGCACATTTGAGAAAAGCAATGCCAAATGTACTCGCTGTACATTGTATTATTCACCGTCAGCATTTGGTTGCAAAAAAATTAAATGAACGTCTGCATACGTCCCTCAATAACGTTATTAAAGCAATCAATATCATTAGAAGCAATTCATTGAATGACCGTTTGTTTCATAAGCTTTGCAATGAAAATGATGAAGACTACAATCGCTTGCTGCTGCACACAAAAGTACGTTGGCTCTCTAAAGGTGCTTGTCTGAATCGTTTTTTCAATCTATTTGACTCAGTGTTGGAATTTCTTGAAGAAAACGAACAATTGCGCGAAAACTTGATTACGTCAAAAAATGACATCGCTTATTTGACGGACCTATTTAAAGTATTTAATCAAGTTAATCTACAATTGCAAGGTGATGATTTAAATTTAATTAAAACTAAAAACGTCATAGCTGCTTTTACAGGAAAACTTCTTATATTCAAAAGAAATCTTGGTAGAGGTGAGTACAACCATTTTCCCACATTATCGACAGTGTCTGCAAAACCGGAAGATTTACTTACTTACTGCCACCACTTGGAAGTTCTTCATGTTGATTTTACAGAGCGCTTCCAAGATATTTTAAACATGGAAATACCAAGTTGGTTTATAGATCCTTTTGCAAACACAGATACTGAAGGCTCATCAAATTTGGAAGAGGAGCTATTAGAACTCACAAAACTAACGAAGAACTGAAAGTAAAATTCAAACGTGGATATCAAGAGTTCTGGCTTCAAAAACCAATACCAGTTCTCTATCCTGGATTGTGGACAATAGTACAGAAGTTGTTAATTGCATTTCCTTCGTCCTATATGGCTGAGCGTGCATTCAGTGCAGTAACTGATTTACTGTCAAAGAAGAGGAACAGACTACACATAACTGAACGTGGCGATCTGCGATTGATGTTAGCGAAATTGGAACCCGATATTAACAAACTGGTAACACTCCACCAGCCTCAACCGTCTCAATGATTTTTTTTTTATTATTAATTTTGTATCTCTTATTGTATTGCATTTTTTATTTTTATTGTGATTGTATTTCTTATTGATTCTGTGTTTATATTTAAAAGTTTAATAAACAATTTTATTGTACATTTGATAGTCGTTTAATAAATTTCTACTTCATCATTCCTCTAAAATAAAATTTAGACATTAACTGAAATTAAAGCTAAATACAGATCAATTGGGACGGTACAGATGATATTCAAATAAAATTAACTACTTTGGACTAACCAGCTACTTTCGGTGAAATTTTTGTTCTCTTCTATAGGGGGCGGTGGTCCAGAAAAGGTTGGAAACCACTGACTCCAACAAATTAAATCTGAATCTTCTGTAAAGGTGCTAAATTTAAAACTTCATGAATATACCACCAATACAAATAGGCGCGCTATTCACAACCTTATCGAAATTAATTACTGATAATGTTTCTATCAATTTCTATCTTATTAATTCTTAATTATGGTATACATTTTTATTAATTACCTATTACTTATCATTATTTGTTACCTAGTATACGTTTTATATTATTATTATTATTATTATTATTTTATCCTTGCAAACAAGCCTTATGGGCTTCGCAAGTGTATATATTTATTTCGCATAACGTCGTTTGTTTTGTTTGTTTGCCTTTTATGTATTTTTGAGTTATGTGTAAATAAATATTTTTATTATTTTTTTATAGTTCCCAACCTTTAAATATTAACGTTTCCACTTATACTTACACTTAGAATTAGTACCTTGCAAAGTCCACGCTTTTTCCACTAATTCTTATTGAAAATAAAACGACGCGTGCGCTCTTAATGACAAATCACATAACCTCAAATGTGGTAAAAATGTATCTAAATGGCTTTTATTTTCGACTTCATTTAACCACTGATACCCTCGTCCTCTCATGCTGCATCGGTAAAATTGCCCACTGTTCCCAGCTTCAACATTTACCCAATAGGTGGCCACAGGAAATACTTAACCTTTACTATACAAAAATTTTCGCTAGAATTCGACGTTCTGAATGATCAAAGTACGTTAATTCTTGTCCTACGTCTGATAATAATTATAAGTACTAATTGTAATTGGCTGGTTGTGAATAAAGCTTTAATATATAACTTATTTTTCAAAATTACTTGTCACCCCAAATTTGACCAAAAACACGATCAGAAATAATCATTTTAATTTAAAATATACGCACGTGGTAAATTTCAATTTACGATCCCGTAAACATTTTTTTTTTGGTTTTCAAGAAATTACAGACTCATAAAAACAACTATTTTCTCATTCATTATACCACAAATAAATACGTTTTGCTTCTAACATGCTTTCACTAAAACTATTATATTGCATAAGATTTCTGTTTGAAGATTTTCAAAATTATACAACGTCTGTGTTACCTTTTCTAGTAAACGTATATATCGGTATTTGCTAATATGTTTAATAATAATAATATACCGGTTTTAAATGTATACGGATTAGTTTCTATACCTTCCAGTAACGTATACACATTAGAAAACACGTTTTGTTTTTAAAAAATGCGGTGACCCACAAAACATTGTAAAGAGATAGGAATTTTTACTCGCACTACTGACAGTTTGAAAATAACAGTATTTCAAACCAGAGGAAAACAATTAGTTTCGTGGCTATGCACCCCGACGAATATTGAATTACATTTATTCGAAGAATATACTTTATATTGACGAGGACTAATAATGCTGAAATCAGTTTGAATCTCACACCTTCTACATTTGTCCAAGGCAATATTTGGGCCTCTAATTCCTTGTAATTGCTGGTGTTAATTACTTGGTTCTGGATAGCAATCATGAAACTCGGGGAACAATGATTGGTTGGACGTTTTTTAGAATTCTAAACAATATGAGTGTTAATTGTTTGAATCAAATTTCCTACATAGATTTTAGCAAATAACTCACCATCTGAGTAAACTGATATTTGATTCACGCTTTCGCTTGCCTTTGATCTAACAATTAATCATATTGAAGGTGTGGGAAGGGAGTTGTCTTCAAAATTTTATAGAATAGCGGGTGTTACGTTCTGCATTTCCTAAAGATAGTACAGATATAGAGAACCATTATCAAATTGCAAACGAATTCAACAAAGTTTTCTCATCATTAGCCAGCAAAATTAAGAAGAACCATACTTATGTAATTCCCCAAAAGGAACACTTTACCATGGAACTGACTGATTCCACATAAATAAGAAAAATCATACATAATTTTAATGAGTGAATAAGTGAGGGAGTGTGGCCTGCAGAGTTTAAAGAAGCCATTGTTACTCCTCTTATGAAAAAAGGTGGCACCTTGTGTGGAAAACTATAGACCCATCTTCCTCATTACGCATTTAAGTAAAAAGTCGGGTACATCGTTTGCAAACATTTGCAAATATTTGTAAATGCTTTTGAACATTTACCAAATTGTTGTCCCCACTGATAAACATTTGTACAAACAGTATTGTTTGAATCAATTTGTCGCAAAGTTTGTGAAACTTCCATTTTTAAATGTTGAAGGTTATTATTAGATATTTTATTTTATAATGATAAATAATAATTAAAGAGCCATGTCTTTAACAAACCGGCTGTGTGTGCTGCATCATTTATTATTATCATGTCTCAATTATTGAAAAAAGAGGTGAAAAAAAAGAAGGAAAGATTTTGGGTGTCACATTTTTTAAAAAGCAGGGAATCACTGACTATATTCAGGATATTCAAACAAATGATAGAAGCAATTTATTTAAAAACTTTACTCGAATGACACCTGATGATTTTGATTTTCTTTTATCAAAAACTGTTCCAGAAATTTATAAAATAGATACTAACTACAGATCAAGCATTCCGTCCGAAATTAGATTGGCTATAACACTACGGTTTTTGGCGTCAGGGGATTCCTATGTCAGTCTTATGTACCTGTTTAGAGTTTCTAAGCAGCTGATTTCGAAAATAATTCCTGAATTGTATACTGCAATAATTAGAGCATTAGCAGAATTCACAACTTAGCGATCTAGTATTTGTTAAATTACCTAACTAAAATTTACGTACCTACTGCCAAAACCTTTTTTTTTTACGCAGTTTAAATTAAAATTCTAATCCTTTTTATTTATATTTTTATTGTAAAAAAAATTGTAGACACAATAAACTAAGGGTGGGTTTATGAAGTTTTAGGGATAGTAATAATAAGAATAACATATTTCAAATTCTTAATAAACTTAACTAAAGTAAACTAATAAGGACTCTAATAGTCATAATTTTTTAAAGTTGTGTAAAATCTTGCGATTCGGCGGGTTGAAAGGTTGTAAACATCGTTCATGATCCCATTCCATTGTTCAGTTTCAATTAATAACAAGAAATAAAAATTTTGTTTTATTATTTGCGTCACCTGTTGACAAACCGTCCAAACCGAACTATTTCGCAAATTCAAAACAAACACATTATGACGGCAAATCCTTTGATCTTTCCGACTTCACATGGAAACGATACAAACACACGCAAATGTTTGCAAGCATTTGCGGCCGTAGTACACACCAAACAAACACCGCTTTAAAATCGTTTTTGAAGGTTTATAAACATTTTGCTTGTCTGATGAGTACCTGCCTTAAAATATTTGAAAAATTAATCCAGTCTCGTTTAACATCAAACATAAAAAAGTATGATTTACTTTCTGACAAACAATACGGTTTTCGAGAGAAAACATCTACTGACGATGCTGTTTTAAGTTTTTTTTTTGTGTTTTTTTGGCCGAAGGACAAGGTCCATTTAGCCTTTTTTAAGGTTAATATCGCATATATACTCCTCATTAAATAAATGAAATGTTTGTATGTGCATATTTTTAGATTTAACTAAGGCTTTCGATACAGTCAATCATCCTCTCTTGTTAGATTCTTTAGAAGAAATTGGGATAAGAGATTTCTCGTTGAAATTATTCAGTAGTTATCTGTCAAATAGACACCAGAGGGTTAAAATAAACGGATTAATGAGCAATTCAATGGGTGTTGAATATGGTATACCACAAGGTACTGTATTTTGTCCTACACCCTTCAACATATACATAAAATAGTCTATTTTCCTTGGATTGTCATGGTCAAATTGTTGGAAACACTGACGATACAGTGATCTTCTACGAAGCAAAGGATTGGTATAGACTAAAGCAGCTGAACATGACTTTTCAAACATCATAAACTGGATGAATCATAAACTATTGACTATTAATCTAAATAAAACTCACTGCTTACTAATAAGCATAACAATCAGTGGATGTCCAACTTTCTACCTCATTATTCTCCATGGAGACGGAAAATATATAATAAAAATAAATAAATGGATTGGACATTAAAACAACTAATTAAAAAATTACAATTCCCATTGTATAAGTTCGGGTATCTCTCAAAGATACTATGTAGGGATCATTTATTCAAAAAAACAATAATTATAAAAATATATCTAACATAGACAAAGTAAATCGAACAATACAAAACATAATATACATAAAAGTACAAATTTAAATTTAAAAATAAAAAAAAAAAGTTGCTAACTTAAAGGTGGGACTTCGTGCCCTCTTGCTCATAGAAGAGAACGTACGCTTCTCCACTGACTAAAGATTTCGATGATATTGATGACACCCTTGAATCATTATATTCGTGCCACTGTCCCGTGTAGGGATGTCGGCAGTAAGCCGTGTAGTGACCACTGTAAGTGGTTCCGCTGTGATTTGATATAGCGTAGAGGTTGTACCTACAGGGTGCCATATTATCAGCCCCGTAATGGCTCATATCAAGTCCTTCTATTGGAAAATCTATTGTAACATTAAGTTTTCCCCTAAATCTTTCAGTCGACGAAAAGCGCTTCAGGTGAATAACCAGGATTTTCGGAAATTTATGAATGGAGAATGATTTAGTGCATAGTCTTCGTTCCTTACATTTCGAACATGTCGGTTTCTCATCACCGTCGAGCGATTCTTCTCTTGTAAACGAATCCAAACATTGTGAAAGACGTAATTGACCTGTTCTTTGGGGTATGGGAAGGGATAAATCCCAAAAGGGATCAAAGGTAACAGAACAGTGACCACAATATGTACACTTGATTGTAGATTTTAATTGACCGACGAAGTTAACTACAATCTTGGAGTTGTCCATTTGCAAATGTCTTAACCAAGATTCTTGCGCTTTTTCATTGTCACTGAGTTTTTCATCAATTTCTATTAATATTGGTTTAAGTTTTTCATGTACCTTGTTGACATCTTCGTGAAGTCCTAATAGGTAACGGAGGAATTCTTGCGCATCTTGTTGAGCATATCCCATGAACCTTGGAGCGAATCGCTGAATCTGACTTTTTAATGATACGTTGTTAACCACCCTGTCCGAACCGTCTTCAGACCAAAGCTCTTTAATAACTTCAGCAAATGGTTTAATTAGTGTTCCCTTCATGCTGGATATGCTTTTGTTAATATATCTCATGTATGTATCTTTACTTAAATATTCTAATAGCCACCTTGTGTTCGATAGGCATTGGATAACGCTATTCATGAAACATGTGTTATCGATATTTTTGAGGCCATTAAGATCCAGAGATTTTTGGGAAACAACCTCCAAGGACCTGATCGTGGAGTAATTGTTAACAGCTCTTTTGCAACCACTATCATTATCCGAATAATCTTTGATTCTATTACTGTCTCTCTCAATTGATCGGCGTGATAAGGAATTTGAGTGGATGCTATTTGCTATTGAATTGGATGGGGAAATTGCGGTTTTGGTAAGTTTGGGAGATGACGATAGATCGTTGATCTGGATCACTTTACTAATACAATCCTTGACATCCAAATCATTTTTGGACGTGTCCTTCTGTTCTGCTTGAGTGTCATCCCCTCTCTGAAAATCTTTGGTCGAAATTGAAATGTACGAAGAGAAGTTGTTAACTCTCGAATTATTTTCAGAGAGGGAATGGTTGCTTCTTGCTTCTTCAGTTACCACGTCACTATCTTCCATTGACCGCACTGAAAAAGAAGAAGGCGGATCAATCATTTGCAAATTAACCTTGGTAGGAGACTGATGACTAGCTCTCGGCTTGTCTCGAAGAGATTTTGGTTCCGTGCAGAAATGAGGGCAATGCATGATCTCATGCAAATTATGTGATGGAGGAATAGTTCCAAGAACTCCATCAAAAAAGAAGTAGAACCGTTATCTTTCGTTGCTTGGCTTAATCTCCTTCCGATTTCATGAACAAATAACAGAGATTCCGGGCCATAAACACCAAAAGTTTCAACTGCTACTGTATGGAACAAATAGTTGTTACCAAGATTTTGGTATTTTTTTGTTTCAATTTTTCTCCAGATACAGCTGCGTTTCCAGCTGACTTAGAACTTTCGGCTAGATGGGAAGCCGCTACAGTGTCAACACAAGTGAAGTCCCATACTACAGGTTTACCGTATTTCCAGGGTATGAGAGACATACCATCGGGTCGTTTACCATCATCTCGACTGGTACCTAAGGGTTCCAAAATTGCAGGAACATCCGCTGACACCAAAGCCCGTTTCAATATGTCGTTCGCCTGGTAATGTCGAGATGTACGCCCTGCACTTCTCCTGCAACTCAAACCATGCACACCTTTCTCATCAACTACACCACCACAAACACACATATTGATGAACCCATCCTAAGCCCTACTGCTATTCTGAAAGATTCATTGTCTAATAGCGTTCCAAGAGATGCCACAGGTAAAGCATTTAGCCAAGCACCTGACTCTTTGATCATTACTGCTTTCAGACGAGCCTTATCGTATACACTTGTAGATTTCAGAAGCTTATCAGTTATGATATTCAAAAGAGGTCCCATGTTTTCTGTATATTATTTTTATCTGTGGGAGGATCGATATTAGTTGCGGCATGCCAAAGTAATTCACCTTCAGCATAAAAATCGTCTTTGATATTGATGAATATAGGAGGAAGGATGGCATCAATAAGAACAGAAACACTATTTACTGACGAAAGAAACGCTGGTAAAGCTAAGGAAGAAGCCGAACGTAGCCCTAGTCCGCCAAGGTTAACAGGAAGCGTTGCTTGGAGTCATGAATCATTATTGAAATAATTGTTTGTAACATATTCCGTCGTGTTACGGAGTAAATTATCGAATTCATCGAGCTCTAATTGACTTAACCAAGTGGGGGAACATCTGAGGACGTACATGAGTTTTGGAATGGCCAAACAATTTTTCAAAAGGAAATATGGGACGTGTTTGGGAAGTTCTTTTAATCTAGTGGTCAACAATTGGAGTGATTCACGTTTTTCTCGAAGATAAACTGGAAGTGAATATTTAGAAAGAGGCGTGCCTAGGAGACTCCATTTAGACTTATCAGGAGCCAGTTTCAAAATAAAGGATTCGGAAATATTATTCGAAGTTGAAAGAGAAATCAACTCGCATTTATCAAAATTTAGCTCAAGTCCAAGATTTTTTGAATAATTAATTATTTTTTCCAAATTCTTTGAAACAATGTTTTCATCACCAGCGATTGAGTCATCGTCCAAATACCAACAATTAAATCCAGAAGATAACTTTCTAGTGAGTTCGTCGATGGTGGGACTTCGTGCCCTCTTGCTCATAGAAGAGAACGTTGAGAGTCATTTACGCTATGGAATTATCAATTGGGGTTAAAGTCACACATAGATCCTCTCGAGATTTAACAAAAGAGAATTATAAAGTTAATGAAAAGAATAATTAAATTCCTCGTTGAACATTTTTCGTATTCAGATTCTTTTTCATATCTCGAGTTTTATCAGTACAGTTTATACAATACTATTTGTACATTGTTTCAATAGACAGATCGGGACTTATATATTTTTCTCCATGACTATGTCATAATATATACATTTCGCTCGCCGGCCTATCACATCCTTCGTATTTTCGGAATCCACGGGCCTTCTACGGGCAAGATCGTCGGAATTAGATTACTTTGCAAACAGAAAGTCACATGTCGCATAGCAACCGCTAGTCACACAAGTCACAATTTAAATCGTCAAATATTAATTGCTGACATCTCGCATTATAAATGCAGTTGGAGACATTGCTGCGACACGTGGCTGGAAGAGCACGTCGGTAGCAGAAGGCTACGGGGATGATTCTATGACAAACAAAATGAATACAAGAACTCTTAATAATATTCAACAAACATCATCAAATACTCATACTTTAAATGCAGTCAATTTTGATAAAGAGTCAATTTAAACCATAGGCACCTATTTATTATATATTTATATATACTATCCGTTTTGTTTAGCTGTTTTTGTTATAATGAAAATGTTTAATTAATTATTAGAAACTGAATGACTTGATACGGGATCTCGGTTTATCAAAGCAAGCATCTGAACTTCTGGCATATAAAATATTAAGAATTGTTTGTTACTTTGTATTGTATTGCATCTATCCACTTTCATAAGTAATCCTAGCCGCTGAACTAATAGACCAGGATCGATAATTTTTAAAACCAAAAAATAATAGTAGGATGAAACCCATTAGAAAAGGAGGGGAATATTATAAAAATGGAAGGAAAAATAATTTACGGGCGATCTGAGGTCGGGAAGGGGATGGGGGTGAGTTTTTAAGGGTAAAAAACGGGTTTTCTCGATTTCCGGAAAAACTAAAAGTCCTATCGAAAAAAGTCAAATGGCAAAGTTGTAGGTAATAAAAAGATCTAAAACTTTTGTATTCACACCTTTTTCACATAACCTCAAAATTTATGTGAAAAATTCAAAAAACCAGGTTTTTGGTTTTTTATTTTTATCTTTTACAAAAAAATTTTTTTTCAACGAAATTTGGTGAAAACTTACATTTTTATGTCCCAAATACGCTGTAATTTATTTGATTAAAAATATTTATTTTTTCACCTTATTTTGAATTAATATCGAAAAAATAACCTAATTTTCAATCGAAAACTCACCCATCAAAATATCAGCTTTTTTCAAAAAGTTGGTATGTTTTCTGTTCGTTGAAATCTCTACTTTCCGATGGCGAAAAAAAAATATATATGTTACTATGGTAAATCTTCTCAGAAAATGCAAAAAATCGAAAAAAACTCGAATTCAAAATTTTTTTTTAATTATTATAAAAAATTTTGAGCTATTTATTAAAATTAACACTTTAATTACAAGCTATTGTTGGAATGAATTTTGGCAGTGTAAAATTTAAAAGGAAAAACAAAGTCTTGTCTTTAAAAACAGTTCAATCTTCCGTTAAAGTGAACGGAGATATTATAGCTATCGATCCATTATTGTTGTTTCAAAGAATATCGTTAACTATTGACACTAAAAAGATATGGAAACTTAGTGTTTTTAAATGAAACTCAAGGTCTCTAGTTAATTCCACAATATAATACAAGTTATTGAAAATTCTAAAAAATTGACAATTGTTTCTATAAATCAATATCATCGTCAATGCAGAAATGCAACAATGTTTCTTAATGATTCATGTTTGAAACTATTAAACGTGAAAAATAGGTATTTTACATTTCCAGAACCTGGTTTGAGAAAATAAATGGCATGATTATATGAATTTAACTGATTTAAAAAGACCAAAAGATCAATATCTTGGCCCACAACAATCACAGTTTTATTAGTACTCATTGCAACTTTTATCGCGGTTTCAATTATGTCAGCATCAGCATCTTCTTCTACTTGGTTGCAGGAAAATCCTGGTGACTGTAATCTTTTCATCAAAGTTTTTATTATTTTATCCTTATTTTTCTCGTTAGATAAAAATTTTTCTTGCAAAAAAGGTATTTTTGTATGATTTTGATAATCGAACTCTGGAATATTATCTGAGGTTTTTCTACGACTACGTTCTCCTCTTTTAGTTGAAGTAGCTGCTGGTACTGTTGTGACACTAACTGATTTTTTAATTTCGGGATACCCATCAAAGACAATATAGCTGCGTACTGCGTAATGTTTTTCTACATAGCGCAAATATTTATTCATTATCTCTTCTACCGTTTCATTTTTTTGCCAAATTACTTTTTGCAGTAAAAATCCACCGTCATCGACATGCACTACACCGTCAGAAAGCGTTGGTCCATTCGCACTCACAAATAAATCGTAAAGTTGAGATTTAACACTTTTCCTGAGGCCATTTTCTGTAAAAAGTGACAATGGAAAAGGTGAAAGCTCATATTGTAAATAAGTTTCCATATGAAATTGACTGTCTCGACCCTTACTTCGTGGAATATGCTCATATTAGTGTTTTTAAATTAAACTCAAGGTCTCTAGTTAATTCCACAATATAATACAAGTTATTGAAAATTCTAAAAATTGACAATTGTTTCGATAAATCAATATTGTTTTTCTGGTTGCGATACAACATCTGGATTTGCCGCAAAAGGAAAGAAAAGTATCGTCAATTCATTATTAGACGTTAAAAATTTGTCAAATTTGGCCAATGTTTTTTGTAAGAAAGATGCGAGTAAAGAAGTAATAAAAAAAATTGATTACAACTAATCAAATCTATTTATAAATGTAAAAAGGAAAAAAATACACTGAATCAATTAAGGTTTCAAAAATATCAATTGGCAAAAATTAAATCATCTTTCGTATTGGCAAACCTCCAACCCACAGAAGGAGCAGCAGAACAACATTGTTACAGGGCATATTATCAGCTTCAAACTTGATTGGGTAACGAACTAACAGCAACAGATTGAGGCTGGAAGCAATATCAACGTGGAATTATGCCCAAATTTACACAAAAAGAATTAATTCCGGAAATATTGCTCAAAACTATTTGCTGCAGCTGTGAAACTGGATGTAACAGTTTAAAATATGGTTGCCGAAAACATGGTTTAAAATGCACAAATTTATGTCCAAACTGTCATGGTTCTGACATTTGCTCCAATATTGAAAAAGAAACCTACGAGGAAGTTAATGATTCAGAAGAAATTGTGGATGAAGAACCAACGCAGTCTGGAAATAATGTTGGAGAGGAAGAAGGTGATAGTCATGAAGATTTCGAAGATCTACTAGAATCGGAGATGTTTGACGAATCTAACGATGAAGAAATGCCATCAAAAAGGCAGAAACTAATGGATAAGTGATTAGAATTGAATATAAGGTATTTATGAATGATAAGATTAATGTGTTTAAAAATATTGTAATGAATAATGTAATCAGAATAAAGTATCTACATTTAATTGTACGATTTACATTTATATTTATATCTAATGAGATTTTCTATGACATAAATGTAATTAGTATTAAATAAATCAACTTTTTAATTGAAACTAATTGCAGCAATCACATTTTTTAGATGAAATTATTTATAATAATTAAAAAAAAATATGAATTCGAGTTTTTTTCGATTTTTTGCATTTTCTGAGAAGTTTTACTATAGTAACATATATATTTTTTCACCATCGGAAAGTAGAGATTTCAACGAACAGAAAACATACCAACTTTTTTAATAAAGCTGATATTTTGACGGGTGAGTTTTCGATTGAAAATTAGGGTGTTTTTTCGATATTAATTCAAAATAAGGTGAAAAAATAAATATTTTTAATCAAATGAATTACAGCGTATTTGGGACATAAAAAGGTAAGTTTTCACCAAATTTCGTTAAAAAAAAATTTTTGTAATAAAAAACCAAAAACCTGGTTTTTTGAATTTTTCACATAAATTTTGAGGTTATGTGAAAAAAATGTGAATACAAAAGTTTTAGATCTTTTTATTACCTACAACTTTGCCATTTGACTTTTTTCGATAGGACTTTTAGTTTTGCCGGAAATCGAGAAAACCCGTTTTTTACCCTTAAAAACTCACCCCCATCCCCTTCTCGACCTCAGATCGCCCGTAAATTATTTTTCCTTCCATTTTTATAATATTCCTCTCCTTTTCTAATGGGTTTCATCCTACTATTATTTTTTTTGGTTTTAAAAATTATCGACCCTGGTCTATTAGTTCAGCGGCTAGGATTACTTCTTATGAAAGTGGATAGATGCAATACAATACAAAGTAACAAACAACTCTTAATATTTTATATCAATTGGGCATATGCTTACTCCGAATTTTCATTGATTGATTGCTTAATTGATGTAAATAACGCAGTTGAAATTTCGTCTGGGTTCGGTACTGTGTTTTTGTCCACTTTCCTGCACACATTACTGGTTTTATATAATTTTCTTCTCGATTGCGTAAACTAACAAATATAATGTGATATTTTTGTTATCGGGGAGTGCCAGTTTCTTCGGTTCTGCGAAGGTTATATTAATATTAATGAAAGAAATTCTTCGAGTATATATTGACATACTTAAAAATTTACAATTCGTTCTTTAAAGTAATATACTACTAATTTAATATTTTTGTTGTTTCGTATTAATTATTGCATAGAAGAATTTTTTTTTCATATTAACGCTAGACAGGAGATCCAATACAGTTTGATTTAATCGGGGTTAAGGTGAAAGGTGTTGAAGCGGCAGTATTAAGCAATAACTTGTAGTGGTTTAGTTAAATAATCAAATAACAAACGATATTTGAGTATCATGGAGATTCCGTGTATAGATAGGCAATCAATGAATACTTAAAGTGTTAACGAATCGATTTTTTTAATGTTTACTACTTAATTAGTTCAATTAGTTTCAATTTGACTCTAAATAATACTAATGTATGCTCATTAATGTTCGAAGCGACGAGTTGGTGGCCTTGTCCCATTTTTTTTTTAAATAATTTTTTCTATGACTAATTAACAACATTTATATTATACATCCATTTTCTATTGGTTAATGTGACTGATTATTACTCGCAAAAAAAATCTCGATTTACGTGAAACAAAATTCGACCACAAGTAAAACCTTCACAACCCTTCGTAGAACCCAATAACTTTAACGAGTTCAAACTCGCACTGAAATCGTATCACTTGTTCACCTGCCGTTCGTCTAAGTCCTGCTACGTTGCCAGTCTCATTACTTGATTTACAAACTGCGCATATCATAAAATAGTTTCAAATTTCGTTATAAACTATGACGATACAAAAAACATTTCTAATTCTTACCGCAACCGATTTCATCAGTTTTATCTTGACAGTCCGGTTCGTTGTCGCACCTATGAGCAATATCCAGACATTCTCCGTTTTTGCATCTGAAGTGAGTTTCTTCTGGACTAGAACAGTTTTGTTCGTCGGTGGAATCCCCGCAGTCGTCCACGCCGTTACTCATCAAATTAAGGGAAATACACATCTTATTTTGACAAGGGAACCAACCTTAAAATACAAAATAAACATCTTTAAAACCAACTCTGTCAATTGTCTCACAGAAATGCTGCGAGCATCTTAGGACCAATGGCGCATATGAGTATCACTCAAGATTAAATAATATTGTATTGTGCAACAAGTAGGAAAAACACTTTTCCCTACATTTTGCATACTATATACTATCTACAACTGCTCAAATTTAAAGAATACAAGTAAATAATTGGATAGAAAAATTCTGGGCATCGAGAATCCTGCTAAACAAATGTAGACATCGAGGATTCTTCTACTGGAAAAGACGAAAATCTGCAACATTTCGACTTACCTAAAGGACAGTAACGTTAACCACAGTACCCAGGCTCTTCGTCCGATCTGTCGGCACAATGAGGAATACCGTCACACGTAAGATGGAACGGTACATACCCACCGTCCGAACACCTGAAAGAATCACCGTCGTTGGTGCAGTTCGTGATGATTTTAGCTCTGCATCTACCTTGTTCTGACAATACGCGGCCTTCCTGGCAAGAGCATTCGACCTATACATATAAAATAAGATTAAATGGCCCATGTAATATGCAGAAAAATGTTATTTACCTGACCGGAAGCTGACAATGCGCATATTTCCTCACAAAATTCATTTTGAATCAAGCAAGGGTTCGTAAAACAATCTTCAGTATCATTAGCAACAGTTGCTATACCCATGGATCCTGCAAGCACGACCTATTTCGGTTCACTATATCGCCTCTTCAAACCTAAATTCCAAGGGCATTTAGATATTTCAGGATATTATTCTTCCATGTGAGTCTGGGTCCGCCCAAAGTCTCTTGCCTGCCGGGTTTTATTCCCATATTCGTTTAATGAGGTGTTCGTTGGGGGCTCTGACAATGTCCAACTAAAGAATGTTTTTGATAAAAACCGAGTTTCAGCACAATATGGTTATAGAATTATGGTATTTATGGTGCTATTGCTCATTTAGGTACTGATATATAGCAATAATCAGACTTTGCTCCATTTTTCTGGATATTAAAGGTACATACGACATTATCGATTGGTTAGAGCTACGCAATAAATTGGCATTTTCTAGATAAGACTGGTCACAAAACCAATGTCTAGATAAGATAGTCACAATCGTGAACAGTTTTAAGAAATCCCTGCGCATCCGCCATAATTTTAACTTTCATACATGGCTTAGATAGAGTCGGATTCGGGGACTATACGAGTGTGCTGTTTCGTAACATTACCCCCTCCTTAAATGGAAGTTCCTCCTGGAACTTTTGTGTAGCCGAGACTGGATGTTTGAATCGGCAACTGGTCCCATTTCTACACTTTCCGATCTTATGGAAATAGCAGGGCACCGTCTTCATCGGATACTGATAACGGGGGTTGTAGCTGCAAATTAATATCTGTACACCGGTATCTTGGAAAATAACCTCTACCATGCTCCTGATGACTCGCCAATCGAACTGGTTACTCGCTACCTTAGGCATAGCCAGTTTCTTCACGCTGGATTCTAACACATAGTCTCGGGGGATTCGAAGTGCTTCTCCCACATCGCGCTAGGTAGATCGATCTTGCAATTCATTTTTAGTTACCACGTAGAAGACGTACCGCGAATTAGGTTTCAGTTTCAGTGTCTTGCCAGGGGCTGGAATCTGGTCTTCAAGTTTTTCTAATTGCCCGAACTTCTTTCGAAAGACGGATGCCAACCCTCGTGCGCTCTCGATATTTGCCAGTGAATAATCTTCCGGGAGAGTGAACAAATCTTGTCGTTGTTCTGAAGTGACTCCATATCTAGCTTTCCCGGTATCTCCATACGCGCCCATAAATTCATCGAAGGTAGGGTCAGACACATCTCGAATGTGGTTTACTCCTTTCTCTAGGTCATGGTCTCCTTCGATTGGCGCTAATCGGTTTTGGTGAACTACTTTTGGTTTTCCATTGGGGATCTTGCTTATGCGATATATAACATCATTGATCCTTTTCTTGATTAGGTATGGACCTTCCCAGTATTTTTGTAATTTTGGAGAAAATCCTTTTCTCCTCATCGGGTTTTGTAACCATACTTTGTCCCTTTCTTTAAAACCGCCTACTGTGGCCTGCTTGCCTTACCGACTTTTCATTCTGTCGCTGGCAACTTGAAGATTTGTGCGAACTAATTCATGAATATCGTCCACCCTTCTTCTCAATTGGATCACGTAGCCTTCTCCTGCTAGATCTTCTCCAGGCCGACAGTCAAATTCCAGGTCACAAGGAAACCTCATTTCACGTCTAAACAGGATTTTTGCAGGTGTTTCACCCGTGGACTCATTGACGACAGATCGATAAGCCAATGACTGTGAATGTAATGCTGTTGTCCTGGTCTTCTTCATTCCCAGCTTGGCGCAAATCTCTTGGAATAGATGGCTTTCAGAATGTCTTCCCTGGTCACTGTGGACTTCCAAGGACACTCCATAACGGCCGATAAATTCATTCACCAATACATCCGCGACAGTTGTGGCCTCTTGGTTCGGGATAGCGTAAATTTCCACCCACTTTGTGAAATAATCCATTACAACCAGTATGTATTTGCCACCATTTTCTGTCGTCGGAAATGGTCCAGCGATATCTAAAGCAATCCTTTCGAAGGGGCTTCCAACATTATATTGTTTCATGGGTGCCTTTCTCTTGCGATGTGGTCCATTACTCGTAGCACTCGGAACCATCATTGTTTTCAAGGACTCTTTTTAACAGCCCTTCTTCCAGGACAAGGGAGTCCCACTGAGCCCAATACGCCTTGAGTTTCGGTGAAAATCTTGACACTTCTTGGCAGGTAGGTCGCCGATTTTCTTCCTTCCATTGCCGAATCATCTTCAGGTGAGGATCATTCTCCCGATCTTCTCTGATCCTGGTGGGTGACCATTCCTCGATGACTACAGTAGTTCTTGAAACTGCAGCTTCCCTAGATTTCGACTTGTTGCATTGTGAATAGTCTACAGGGCATGACCGTCTAGGCAAAGAGTTGGCTTTTCGGTGATTCACACCAGCTGGATGTTCACCCCTGACTGATTTCCCCTGTGGTGACTGGAGTTATTGGGTTACAGGAGTCTTGGGGTGCTTAGACGGACTGCGTACGTGCTCTAGCTCGCCACACTTCCGGCATTTGATCTTCTTCGGCTTCTTGTCTGCCATACCTTTCAACAAGTTTACGAACTTGTCAAGTTTGTCATCATCATCTTCTTCCTGCATGGTCCTACCTTTGTTGTACCGCGAGCTCTTCGTGGCTGCTTTGCATTTAAAAGGGTCTTGATTTGCAGGAGTCGTAGGACGCTTACACGAACTGCGCGCAAGCTCTAGCCCGCCACAATTATAGCACCTGATTTTCTTCGGCTTCTTGTCTACCATACCTTTCAACAAGTTGACGATCTGGTCAAGTCTGTCATCGTCACCTTCTTCTTGTATGGTCCTACCTTTGTTGTATCCGGAAGCCATCGGGGCTGCTTCATATTCAAGAGCAGCTGTCAATGCATCGACCAATGTTCTAGGATGGGCTAATCGAAGCGTCTTCTCCATATCGTGGTCACATAAGCCATCAATAAGCGAATCGAACTAGTCGGGCAATATCCATACTCTTGAAGGGTTTCGTCACGTTTCCGCCTTCGGTTCTTCAGCTGGAATCTGTACAAATGTTCGTGACCATATCGCATGTCCAACCTCTTCTTCAGCTGCTCGAAGTCATCCGTTTCTTCAAGCGTTATCGTCTGAAGTACATCTAAGGCATCTCCCCGAAGCGCTGTAGTTAGGTTCACTGCTTTCTCTTTATCGGATTCACTCTAGCGGCCGCTTCAAACTGTTTCACATAATTGGTCCACGACATTTCTTCATCGAACGTTGGGGCCTTGACTCGGGTAAAACTGCCAATGTCTTCTAACTTAGGGTGTGTTTCTGTCTTGCAAAGTTTCGTTTGCTCGGTCTTCTTTTCTTCCGCTGGCATGTCATGAGTTCTTATATCTGTCACCTTTTTTTCTAACTCCTTGATTTTCTCGTCCATCGTTGTCATCTTATTCTCGATTTTCTCGTCCATCGTTGACATCTTATTCTCGATTTCAGATTTTAGTGTCGAAATTTCATTTTCAACGTCAGCGGCAATGTCGTTTTTCATTAATAAGATATCGGCAAATATATCGTTCTTCAAAACAGAAATCTTGTCGTCAATATTAGCAGAAATGTCGTTTTTCATAGCAGAAATATCGTTTTTCACATTCGTTGAAATTTTCTCTTCAATGGCAGAAATATCGTTCTTCATATCAGAAATATTAGGAGAAATTGACGAGATTAAGGTGGAAGCCTCGTCATTAAATAAAACTGTTTCTGGATCAAAGCCGTCATTTTCCAGTGCCACGTTAAGTCTTTCTACTAATTCACTTTTCTTACCGGACGTTTCCAACCCACGATCTGCCAATTCTGCTCTTAGTTCCGTCACTTTCACATCACATAGTCTCTTGGCCCTTTTTACGTAGCAATTTATTTATATTTCCACACACCTGACACCAATGTAATGTTTTTCTTATTTATTTAAACAGTAAACGGATGGGATAAACTTTAAACACACGGTATGGCTACTTACGAATTTATTTAAACACTAAACTACTCACTAACACTTAATTTATATACACACAACCTGTATTATTAATTTATATCAACACTTTACTGTTCGCTATTTCCATCTATTCTTGTTTATTTGTCGATATCACTTTAAAAACTAAACTCTCTCTCGCTGGTCGGTCCTTTATATATTAGTGCCTTTTTTACTAGATAATTCTAGCTTGCGGCTTACACAAAAACAATTGGCTCTCTGGCATTTTCTAGATAAGACTGGTCACGAAAACAATGTCTAGATAAGATAGTCACAATCGCAAACAGTTCTAAGAAATCCCTGCGCATCCGCCATAATTTTAACTTTCATACATGGCTTAGGCAGGGTCGGATTCAGGGACTATACGAGTATGCTGTTTCGTAACAATATCTAAAAAAGATTTGATCAATGTTTAATATTCGTTAACCCACTTGTCGCTCCCATTATTCAATGCATCCAAACACTTAGTTTCGAATTGTCGTCACCTAAATACCAAGATGTATTTTTTACAAAACATAACGTACCAGATATTCAAAAAGTCACTGTCTCTCACTCGGATTTTCTTGTAGCAAGTGAATTTCGATATTTGGGCATCACTCTTGATACAAAACTGACATTTAAATCTCACGTAGACGAAATTTTGTAGAAGTGTAGCAAAGAATTGATTTTTTTCAAATCAGTTATGTGAACATGGTGGGGTGCACACACCAAAACTGCTTTAACTTTTTATAAAAGCTATATAAGATCGATTATAGGCTACGGATATGCCAATCAGACATTTGAAAAATTAGATATTTTACAAAATTGAGACTCTGCATTGTTTCTATGAAATCTACTCCTATTGAACATTTAAGAGTAGAAACTCTAGAACCTCCCCTACATCTGTACAGAACAATGATTTCCAAAAAATGGTGATTTTTCTATTATTTAGTTGACTTGAACATATATTAGTATTCAAAAATTTTCATAACTGATAATTGTATTCAAGCTCATTTATGATGTATAGGCTAATTCATCCTTTATATAAATATTGACGCTTGATAAATTAGAAGTTTCAATGTTCTTGATTTATTTCAAATCATTACATTATTTTTTAGGTTACAATGGCAGGTGATTTCATTTTAGCAGTAGCCTCAATGTTGATAGCTAGGTTAAGAAACAATGATGTGACATCAGTTTTAAGTCAGGTAAGCATCATATAACAAAATATTTAAAAAGTTTCATGGCTATCATTCTGTTATAGAACTGAAACGTTATACAAGCATTATTGGCGACTATTGGTCAATTTTTTTGAACTCTTAAAACTTGGCTTCTCATAAACAGCATTCATGTTGTTCTCTTCGATTTTATGTTACCATCCACCCAAGTGTTGGCCCCTTCTTTTTTTGCAGTGATTCATCGCTTTTATAACTTTGTTTGGTAGACGGGTTCCTTCATCCTTTTCCCACGTCCTAACCATTTCATTCTTGGTCTTCGAGTAATATCATTTATTTTTATGTTGCTTCTGATTCTATATTTCCTAGAAAGGACCATGTACTTCTCTTATGCAAACTGGAGTATTGTTAAATTTTCTGATACTGGTATTTGATGTCCTGATCATAAGTCTCCTTGGGTCCAACCTTATCCTATGGCTAGATTTTGAGATACAGGACGTTGAAGTTCAAAATCCCGACTTTTTTAAAACGGTTAAAACTGCCATACCAATACACCACCCTGTATATTTAATATATTTCGCCACTTAATTTTTATAAATCCTAATTAAGATTTATTTATTCTAGTTAAAGCAGTTTATAAGATCATATTTTATTGGTTGAAAAAATGCAGAAATAATTTTCAAAAAAACGGAACGGCTCTGTATATATTTGCAATTTAGGAAGTTAAACCGTTTAATGGAAATTATATTTTTTGTTATATTCTTAATATAAGTTACTACCCGGGAGAAGGCATCTTGGTATACATCTAGGGTGCTATGATAAAATATTTTCACAATAAAAAATGAACATTCATCTGTCATTGAGTTTTACAATAAGTGTCATAGTTGTTTATAGTAGCTTTTAATATTATTCAGTTATTTAACTTAAAATTGCAGTGTTTTAACTCAACTTTTTTGCTAATATGGCATTTGCAAATATAGTAAATTGTTATGTGTGTAATAGAAACTTTCAAGTTCGACTAACGACGCGTTTAAACGAAGACAATAATATAGATCTTCTAAACCTAGCTGGTTATAGACGACAAGCTGCCGGACATGCTGATATCGAGAATTTATAAGTAATAGAAATAAGATCGTGTTTAAATTGTCATCATGCAATTGCAAAGGACATTAGACAGATGGAAAACAATACAATTTGCCCTAGACTTAATTTAACAAAATCAGGTCTTTGAAAGCACGAATCACCCTGTAAACAACATATATTTTATTTTCGCTAATAAGTATGTATTTTGCCTTGATATATTTGGCAGTAACATCAAAAAATATTTAAGAAGCACTTTTTGGAGACCGTGTTAAAAAAGTCGGGATTTTGAACTTTAACGCGCTGTATCTCAAAAGCTAGCCATAAGATAAGGTTGGGCACATGGAGATTTTTGATCAGGACATCAAGTACCAGTACATATAAAAAATTCAGACAATTTGGCTGTGCTCCTGTTTCCAGAAGAGAAGTTCAGTGTCCTTTTCATGTCTTGAAGATTTTTGTGTTGTTTAATAAAGGGCAAGTGTCCACACTGTTAACAAATTATCGGTGGAGTGAATTTTCGTGATTTTAGTAAAAATGGTTTTGTCTGTTCTATCAAACAATGAATAAATATATATATATATATATATATATATATATATATATATATATATATATATTGATATTCCTAGGTAAAAGGATATCTAGTGGAGTAATATTATATGTGAAATTGAATCTAAAACTAGGAGCAAAATGATATTTGCTTAACATATTTCAGGTTGTAACAGATCTAGTCCAAGGGGAATTTATGCAATTGGGATCCAAAGAAACAGAAAACGAAAGATTTGCACACTATCTTCAAAAAACTTACAGAAAAACAGCATCATTAATTGCCAATTCCCTAAAAGCTGTGAGTATATATTCCCCATCTATAGGTAAATATATCTGCTCAGTGAATTAATTTTTATAAATGTATTAGGAAAGAAGGAAAACATCACTTCCAGACATACTCGTCACATATTCTAATGAAATCTATGCCAATTCCTGTTGGTGCTTATAGCACGATGAGTAATTATTCCTGATTTTTGTATAATTTGGACAATATCTTTGAAAATATATGGATAGATTTTATAGATTTAGAAATGTCATATGTAAGAACGGGTCTTATTTCTGCCTACTTAACTCCACAAACTTTTGCTTCTCCATATCCATCAATATATTAATCAGAAGATAGAAACTTTAAATAAAAAACAAACTCATCATTTATGAAGCAATATTTGAAACGGTTCTGGGCATGTGGCAGTACCAAAACCAAAATACTTTAGACATAATCCAACATCCAGACTTCATTACTTTGCGGACATCAATATAGTTGATGTGATTACCCACCACACCAGAAGAAATATGACCAGCAGTGGAAACTATCCAAGCTATCTGATACATAAGCTCTTCAACCTTCTAATCGTTGAAAGAAACGTTGCTTCTAGGTGGATTTCAGAAAGTCCTGTCCAAAGAAGAAGTATTTTATTGAAAAATACTTTAAACATAATCCAACCTTACAATGCAGACTTCATTACTTTGCGGACATCAATATAGTTGATGTGATTACCCACCACACCAGAAGAAATATGACCAGCAGTGGAGACTATCCAAGTCATCTGACACATAAGCTCTTCAACCTTCTAATCGTTAAAAGAAACGTTACTTCTAGGTGGATTTCAGAATGTCCTGTCCAAAGAAGAAGTTTTTATTGAAGTAGATTGTAAATTAAAAAAAAATCTTAAATATATGTATAATATATTATATTCCTAGGTTGCAATTTTGGCAGACGCCGATGAAAAACTAACAGACATTTCATATCAATACGGAAGAAATCTAGGACTTGCTTTTCAATTAGTAGACGATCTTCTGGACTTTGTATCTTCCTCAGAAGCCATGGGTAAACCGACAGCTGCAGATTTGAAATTAGGTTTGGCAACGGCACCTGTATTATTTGCTTGTGAGAAGGTAAATTACCAACTGAATATTTAAAAATTCGATTTTATACCAAATGTTTAATCATTTAATATTCTTATAGATAGTCACCATTATCAAATTCAAACGATTATCATCTAGTCCATATCACTTTGAGCCAATTTAATTCACCTTGAATAACAAAATTAAGGTTGTAATCTATCCTTGCCTCTTTGGGTATTAAAAGATTCTGAATTGAAAGACTTCTTAATAAAATACTTGCTAAGACAAATCTGTTTCTAATAAACTTAAGGATTTCTTTACTTCACAGCTCAACACAGACCAAACTGTTTTCCCGAATAATTCTTGTTATGATTACCCTTACTATTTCAACATCTAGCGTAACTTACCCAAAAATCAGTTTATGAAAAATAATTATATGTTTTATTCACTAATTAAAATAAGGGATAAAACAGTGACATTACTACATTTCCCTTCACCCAAACAATACTTGAAAGTCTAGTGTAAATAGTCTTTTTAAATTTACAACTTTTTTCACTATTTTTTCACATATATTTTCCCAGCTTTTGAATATGTCCAATTACTTTATGGTTTATTCATATTTATGAACCTACTGACTCTAACATTGTCTCAACGATTATAATAACAAATATATTGTTCTTCATTTTAGTAAATAAATATTTTACTGATAGTAAAATAAATAAACAAGTGTTGATATATATATATATATAGAATATATTTTGAAAAGACAATACATAAATTACAATATATTTCAAAAAATGTTTCCTCCAGTTTCCAGAATTAAATCCTATGATCATGAGAAGGTTTCAAGAGCCTGGTGATGTAGAAAAAGCTTTCGAACTAGTTCACAAATCAAGAGGATTAGAGCAAACACAATTTTTGGCACGACAACATTGTCAAGAGTCAGTGCGACTTGCCAATCTCATACAAGAAAGTCCATTTCAAAAGGGTTTAATAGTGACTGCAGATTATGTTTTAAACCGTATGAAATAGTGTAAAATATTGTCATTTTAGATTAGGTAGATGATTGTAGTTATGAAATTATATTTAGACATATTTGTGGGGTATTGCTGAAACATTTTATATTCAATTTAGTGTCTATAGAGAAAATAAAAAAATTAGTATGATTGTTTCTAACAAATAATATTGAAATATAGTGCAAAATATTCAATCTACTAATTTTCAACAGATGAAAAATAAATATTAAGTTCTTTTGTATAAATATTTAAGAAAAAAATATCAATACATAAAAAATTTAACTAATTAAAAATATAACCTATAGAATACCATCAAAACATTCCAGTAACAGCTTATTTTACTACTAATTTATCCACAAATTTAATTTATATAAATTAAATATTATTCCAAAGTTTATTCATGTAATTATTGATTCAATTGTTGAAAACATTGTATATATATGTATATATATATATATATATATATATATATATATATATATATATATTATATTTTATTTTCTTGCTTTCTTATTTCATTGTTTCATTTGTTTCATGATTCTTTCTTCCTATTTATTTAAAAGATACATCTTATTTTGTCTCTCTCTATATAACAATAAAAATTAGTTTTTAAAAAATTGAACACTGCATTCCTTCTTATAAGGTATTTAGTGACTTTTACACTTTTGTTTATTTAAGCGAAAAGTATTTTACTTAATCTCTTATTATTTTTAAAATAAAGTACAGTCTATACATTCAAACATTTTCACTTGCTTATTATGAAAAATTTTCTTTTGCAAAAAAGGTACAGTTTACTTAATCGCTCATTACAGGGAAAGTATTGTTGCAAAATTAACAATATATTTTCTTACTACTTTAGAACGGGGGTATCTTGATCAAAGTTTTAGGATACTTGTTTACGCCTTGGAGTTGTTAAGTTGATTTCAAAGAATCCGTTATTAGAAAAGCTATCTTTTTACAAAAATTGAATAGATGAGGCTTTTACTTGATGAAGATCCATACTGAACAGTGAAATAAATTTAATTTGTTTTGTTTCATCGTTTTATTCCCAGTCTGGGATTGCTTGAAAAATGGTCGTTTTTGAATGAATTTCTCATGTTAGACTCTTATAAGGTGGTATTTTTGTTTTGTTTTAGTGAAATAAGACAAGTTGTACTGATACCAGACAGCACAAGTACGTACTTAAAACGTTCCCAGGATATCCGTAATCAGACATCCGAAGTCCCCGGTACGTCCGTTTCAGACCCTTAGCCATTCTCAGGACGTCCTGAGGACATCTTTTGTTAGTAAACCATACGTCCCTTGGAAGTGCTAATTAGGACATCCCAAGTACGACCCCTTAATTTTTATAATGTACCTCTCAAGTACGTCCTCTTATATGTTTTAATGGACCTTCTCAGGATCTTTTTAATGGACACAGGAAAATAAATACCATAATATCTTTATGAACATTTATTCAAATATTTATAATGTACATTCATATATGAGCACTAAGGACCACGACATGATAATTTTCAAAATTTTCGCTGCCTTCCACTTTTTTTAAGTGAAAAAAAATTAAAAATCAAAACTTTAAAACTCTATGAAAAAATTATCATTTGACACATTTTGATGAAATTCTGATAAGTCCAATTTGCCAAAAAAAAGTCAAAATATTCTGCTTTTCCAAAAAACTGCTGACAAAAAAATCATTGCAGGCTGGGATTATCAGCTGTATCACTGCAATAGGTTCAATAGATACATGTGTACATAAAAAAATCGTTGAAAGCGTACATCTCAAAAATTTTATAGAAAAGGGCGTCCTGGTCCATAGTATGCCACACTGTGTATATAATATGTAATAACAGTTTTACACTTGATAAACTTATTCCTGTCGTGCGATAGGGGAGCGCTATCTCACCCTTACTTTTAGTGTCGAACTACCCGACACCTTCGCGAACGAACAACATCTGTTCTCTGGACGTATTGCGTCCCTTTTTTTACTACCAATTTTCGTTCTAAGTTTTTGGGTTACTTTGCTGTATAAGCGAAATAGTATGTTTTAAATGTCGTGTTGTTTGTACTTTGAATATATATTTTTTTCAACAATTTTGTTTAATATATTTAAAATTTAGCTGAGTTCATGGGAGGGGGATATATCCCCTATATCCCCCCCCGTTACTACGACACTGGATGTCAGTATATTTTAACATATCATCGTGCATGAATTTATCAACTTGTTCCGGGATTTCAAGTAACCCCGTTTTATGGTACACTTTTAAATTATTTCAGTCACATTTTTATCCATTTGATATAAAATGTAAGCAATAAAAATATTCAACAGTAAACAATGTAAATATTATTTTTCCCTATTGCTGTTAGTGAGTATTTAAATTTATTAATTTATATAATATTTCGGTAATACCCATACAAAGAAGCTGTTAGATCTATTCTATTATCAGATTATTTCACATCACACAAAATGCGTACAAATGTGTTATGGTAATAAATGATTGGATCTAACACTATTGTTCACTCTGTCAGATGCTTCGATTTTTTTTGAAAGTTTCCATATTTGAATTACTAACTGAAGATATATTATAATATTTACTTTGATCTTCATATTTTTTACCCTTCATGAATATATTCTTGATATATTTTCAACACAGTTAGTTATAGCAGCAGAGGTATCTATTATTTTTTCAACCAATTATTTCTTTTACAGTCATCTGATCAAAAGAAGATCAGTTAAATAACGGACTTAGTTTTTTAATGGAAAAGGAATGTGAAAACTTTGATGCATCTGACAAAAGATATAAATTATTTAACAGTATTTCTAAGGATATTAACACATTTATGTACAGAATGAATTTGATATTCTAAAAAAAGAAAACAGAGTATATATATTCAGTAATTAATTAATCACTCTTAGAAATTATTTGTGGAGATAAAGAACATAAGAAATGTCAATAAATATTCATTATATTCAGATTTAAGACCTGGATACGTTTTTCAAAAATTCATAACTGAAAACTTTGTGCAAAATCTTTTTTCCTTCAGGTACCTGACCCACGCTCCAAACTTTACATATCTTCAAAGTTTACTATCCTGTTTGCTGATGTCCATAGAACATTTTTACCCACTTTTAGATTTTTATTTAATTTCAGTGTTTTAAATGAAACTCACGGTTTCTAGTTAATTCCACAATATAATAAAAATCATTGAAACTTTTAAAAAATTGACAATTGTTTCGATAAATCAATATCATCGTCAGGTAGGCATCAAATGAAATGTAACTTTTGTCATTCTGACGATGATATTGATTTATCGAAACAATTGTCAATTTTTTAGAATTTTCAATAACTTTTATTATATTGTGGAATTAACTAGAAACCGTGAGTTTCATTTAAAACACTAATATGAGCTGATTCCACGAAGTAAGGGTCTAGACAGTTAATTATTTCATTTAATTTCGTTTAAGTCATTATTTATTTGTTCAGATTATTTGTCTTGCAGCATTTTTCAAAAAAGTAAGAAGTGGTAGGGGAAATCGGGGCAAAGTGAAACGTTCAAAGTGTGGAGGTAGATAAACTCAAAACTAAAAACGAACATAATCTCGTTAATAAACTGTAAAGTGCATATATGTCATTAGACTTCAACCCTTGATGTCAAAATTTAATAATAGTTTAAGGTGACTGCTTTTTTCTGTCAAGCAGGGCCGTCTTTAGCTATCTCGGGGTCCTTAGCACTTTTGAATTTGGGGCCCCTATCCCGATTTTTGAAAATGGCAAAAAATACATCACTCATTCGGAACATAATTTATTTATATAAAAAATAACAAAATGAAACAAACAAGCCTGCGCTAATAAGTTACCTTTATTTATAGGTTATATTAATTTTTAATATAGGTATACCTAATGCATGAAACAAGTTTTATTTTAAAAGACCGTTTACAATGATCATTTACATAGATGCAAATGGCGTCTTCCTCGATTTTTTATGTGCAAAATCGTTAATTACGTCTTCAAAATCTATTTTATATAGTACGTCGTTTTCTATGCTCATAAGTGACAAACTATTTAGCCATTAGCCTATCTTGAAGCATGCTAGTACTAATTTCATTCTGGCCAACTTGGGAAATGAATGTTCCCCCTATAGTTGGTTACCATTAAGCATAAGAAAATTCTTACCGATATTTCTGAAATGCTTGATCAAACAGCTGTCCAACCTCACAACTCTTCCTGTGTATTCCTTAACCAAGACTTTACCTATTGCGCGTAAAAACTGCTCAGAGGAAACATGAATGAGACATCATCCAGTTGTTTACGGTGCAAAGTGTACAGTAGCAACACTAAAATATGGATGTAGTTTTCACGGGCCGTTTCGATTAAGGGCAGGTTTTTCATATGATTTGAATGCCCATCCATAACAAGAAGAACTGGCTGTTCTTTTGAAGGAATATTGAATGAAGTGATTAATCCAAATCGGTGCAAACATTTTAATTTGCATCCAAGTAGATGGGTGGTAGACTGCTTTTGATTCTGGTTGCAAACCAATTTCAAACAGAGGTACTCAGACTCTATATAATCAGTGGTGGTATAAACTGGCCATTAGTATTGCAGCAGATTTCAACTGTCACAGTGGTTCTTCTTTCTGCAAACGTCAAAGTGCGATAACATTTTTGATGGCTTGTTGGGCACTGTTTTTATGCCGGTTTCGTCACAGTTATATTTGGATCATGGTATAAACTTATATTTATCTATTAATTCTTGTAGTAAACTAAATGATTTTTGAACATTTGTTTTGTTAAAAGCAGAAGTCCTTGCAGCTGATCCATTTTCCGGCTGTCTAAGAGAAATTTTATTAGGACGCCATTGAAAATTCTGAACTCAATCTCTCCCAACCATTTGAGACTCCCTTGAAAAATTGCGAGGTCTCTGCATATTGAAAAGCGAATGGCCGAAAATCGGAAATACTTAGGACAAACAAATGTTTTTTCAAGTCGAGTAGGGTAAAGTAGGGTAAGAGCGACCACTTTTTTTGTTAGTGTGAGTTTGAAATCAAGTTAATGAATGGCAAATACAAAATGAATTCTATTTTTCAACATCCGAAAAAAACTTCACCAACAAAGAAAATAGTGACGAAACTTCACTTTAAATATTTTTCTTCCTCAGAATAACAAAAATAGTATCTTCCTCTGCACTGACATGCTTTTTCAACACTTTTACAATCTTTTCTCGGCATATAACGTCGATATCTTCTACGTCTGGAAAGACAAAAAACTGTTCTATTCATATTTTTTTCGCAAAAAGGAGCATTTGAATTTCAACTGATTTTCCAACTCACTTTCCCTAGAAATATCTTAGCATATTTTTCATCTGTGTATTCTGCAATCACAAACGGCGTTATGGTCTTCTTCATTCTGTGTTTCAGGGGTCATGCCATCTGATTGGATGCATCCAAGGGTGGATTTGATTCTATTTTTTCCTGCTGAATCAAGGTTTTCCATATTTGAAAGGTCTTGCAAACTTGAAAAGCTTTCAGGGTCCGTATCATCATCTGACTCTTGATAAATTGGTTCACTGTCGTTTTCACTATCTACAGAAATTTCCTTGGATTTTCTTTTAGCTGGTTTTGATTTTGTTGGAGCACTTATTTCAGCTGGTTTATAAATTGGTATCTCTTTTTAAAGTCGTAATAACCTATGCACCTGGAGCAATTTTTCTTCTTGGCTTTGTCACTAATTGCGACCTTGATTCTTTTCATGTTTTCAGTAAGATATCTTGGAAACTGGAGTTCATAGTTGTATGGCTGCAGATTGGCCCAGGTTCACTTGCTCTTACAATATCCCCAAATCCCCCGTCCTCTGTGATTTCTGTTTTACCGGCCTCTAGATTTTCAACTATTGTTGAGTTGTTTTTAGGTCTTTCCACCTTCCTAGAGCTTCTAGATCATATAACGATTCTTAAATAATGTTTCTGTTATAAGGGACAATACCCGCCTTTCGAAAACCACTTTCTACCACTGACAAAGGCATGCATTTCCAAGTTTTTCCCAAGTGCAGCGAAAACTCTTTTTTTTTGGAATTTTTTGTCCCGGATGGACTCTTTGCCATGCAACCAAATTTGCGTCCCATTTCATTTGCAATTGACGGATTTGAAAACAGCTAGATCTAATGGCTGCAACAGGTGACTGGTGTGAGCAGGAAGTTTTAAAATTGTGATATTGTGTTGTCTAGCCAACGTAGCAGGTCACATGCGTCGCGTGCTCGTCATAAAGTATCAAACTGGCCGTTCGTTCCCTAAAGATGGAATCAGGCTTTTCTCGGGCAAAGCTGGTGCTCTGCCACCAGTTTGGCTTTTGACTCTTCGTCTGCCGGTTACGATACAATGTAAAGTACTGTAGGGTATTTTTAATGAACGTGAAGCCTCCCTTATGGTCAAAATGCCTCTTTTTATCTGCTCTAAGGCAATATCAATATCATCTTGGGAATAGCCGGTGCCACGAGATGATTTTCTCTTGTAATTCCTCACCATCTCTTCGGTAAGTCTGAAAAAACGAATAAACATTCAAATCGGGAAAGAGCAATCACTTGATTGCACTTTCCCACCCACGTGTGATTGATCTTTCCCTGACTGGAATATCCTCGGGTAAAATGCAATAACCCACGCTATTTCCTTAAAAATGAATATTACACAACAACTAACTGTATACACATTGACTTACCAATGTTTAAAATAGCGTAAGAATACAGAAATCTATGATTCTATATTAGAACTGCTACTTTCCCCACAATCTCCACGAGCCCGTTACACTAAGTTTAGAATTCGAAATCGATGACGTCTGACAGTTGAAGTATCGCCGAAAAATAATTCTGTCAATTTCGCATTCTAGCCACGAGTCACAATAAGTTCTATGCCTCATGAGAACAGAAATTGTCAAAAAGTCGTCCGTTATAGATCGTGATTGCTCATACCCCGATTTTGCACTTACCCCACCTTACCTTATATGCTACTTAAGCTCGTTCCTTTGTTCTGCGCTAAACACTGTCACATACATGCCTAACTTCTTTTTACATACAACACCTGGCTCACTGTCCTTTTTTACTCTGCGATATGCCCTGCAGAGGAAACTAATCCTATATTAGGGCAATCAAACTAAAATCAATTCCCAACTAAAAATCTCTTTCAAACACAAATCTTCTCGAACTTTCGTTCTCGATTACTAACGGCATCCACTGTTGCAATTATCCCTTCTTCGGACCACTCTTGCTGGTGAATTTTCCTTTTGTAAATCCTTACCGTATTGTATAGCTGAAAAGACAAAGCCAACAGTTAACCTTTCAATTTGTGCCTAAGGTGCAGATGTTTCACATTGCCCTCGATTTTATGTTTCATTTTGCCCCGAAAGAACATTCTAAATTAAAGGAACAATGTTTTCTGTTTGGAGATCATGACTTATGACGACATAAAAGATACATTAGTAGCTACTAATTCAGATAGTATTACTGAAAAATGATCTATTGTGTTATGATGTTTTATACAGCTTCTGAACTTACCTCAAAATATTACAAAATTATGTAAAACCCGTTTTTTTTCGTAATTTGTTGTTTACCTTTTGTAACCACATGTGTACCACATACAAAACTGGAACAACTTCTCTCGGATTACAGCATAAATGTGGCGGCACTAATTAGCTCGAAAATACATGTTTTATGTTGCTCCGGCTTCCTCTACTTGTAGTATTTTTCCAAAAATGAAAAGTACATTGTTCATTTTCATTGAAGAAAATCATATTTATACATTAACCATTTTTTAATGAAAGGTTTTTGTGATATTCTAGGTTTTTAAAGTAATTAGATTTGACTTAAATGCTGTTTGAGGTCTTAATTTTGCAAAACAACCTTTTTTTCGTTTTTTAGTTCTTCATCTTCCAAAAGCTTTTCAACTTTATGTGGAACTAAGCCAAACATATCTTCCCATATTATTTAATATAAATTTGTACATACTGTTTGTTATATTGAGTTTTGCTTGTTTGTTTTTGTAATGTTGATGATAGAATGTCTTGCAAATAATGGAGAAACAAAAATTTAACAATAATTTTAAACATACATTTGCAATCAGTTTTGATTTATATTTAAAAATATACATTTCAGTGACGATGTAATGAATGAATCAGAATTTTGTAACAGTCTGTAGCAACTACAGAGGGCATCAAAAAAATTTGTTATTATGTAATAATAAATAAATTTCGTAATAATGAGGATATATTTTAAACAAGATTTGAACCAAAATCAGAAGATATAGAGGAAGAAGTTTCATAAAGTAAAAAGAACGAAAAATAATCGGGGAGGTTTCATGGAAAGTATTTAGAAGCCATCCGAATACGAAAGGAAGTACAAATGCAAATGATAAAACCAAGTATAATCCGATACACAAGAAGACAAAACTATGTAGAAGAGAAAGAAGAGAAATTATGCAAAAATAAATGAAATAAAATTATAAATATAAAGAAAATCAAATAATCTGCTTAAAAATGAGGAACCTAAAATTTGATGTCAGTTAATATCCTCTGAAGTTGTAGAATACAGGGTGTTATGAAAATAGGAGACATACTAATACATGTATATGTATGAGGGCAATTTTTTTTCAACCTCCAATAGGGTATAAATAAAAGACAACTTCATGTACAAAAATTTATTACTAAAAGTTTTGTACACTTATGTTTATTTTCGACATCATCAACGAAACGAACGAGACATTTGTCGTACTTGTGGAGAAATTTCCCAATGCCCTTTTCAAAAAATGTTACCGCCAATGAGTAAAAGTTGAATGTCACTAGGCGCTAAATCAGGACTATACAGAGGTTGATTGAAAATGTTCCAGTAAAATTGTTCGAGGAGCCGTTGGGTAGCCTAGCAGTGTGCGAACGGGCGTTGTCTTGAATCAAAACAATTCCATTAATTAGCATTCCTCTTCGTTCACTATTGCCCTCAGCTTACATAAAAACAAATTAGTGTGTAATGCGCTAGTTGCATTATCGCCTATTGCGTGCTCCCGCCTTCTGTCATTGGAGGTTGAAAAAAAGTAACACTCGACCTAAATTATCAAAATTAAATGAAATATTTGCAAGAAATGTGTTTGAAAGAATGGTTAATTTTTGGTAATTGTTTTGTTTATAGTTACTGTATTAAAAATATATGAGGTGTGGTTATTAAATAAGGAGATAATTGAAACTTTACTTTGCATTTATATATTTAAACGTATTATCAGCTGCAATATTATTCTTTTTTATAAAGGCTTACCCTTGGTTTACTGTTAAAGTCGCTTGGTGTAAGGTCAGATGAGTTATATCAATCTCTGGGTTGTTTTTCCTACTTAACAGAGACAGAGAAGAATGAGATGAGTGTTTAACTCTTCTTGGCCAACTATGAAACCCTAGAGCCATCCAAAAACACACACACATGTGATGAACTTTCATTAGCATATACTTACTTATTCCATAGCTCTACAACCAGAGGTGGGTTTTGGCCGACTATACTATTCTCCTCCATTGTTGCCGATCTTCCATCAATGCTGGGTCGCATTCTTCCACAATGCTCCTTAGGTTGTCACGCCACCTCATTCAAGAGCTATTGGTGCTCCTTTCCAAGCCAATTTTATCATCCGTGTTTCAGGCCGTCTTTCCACATGCCCCGCTCATTGCATCCTTCTTGCCTTTATCTCCTTCACAATATCTGTATCTTTGTATAATTGTGATATTTCTTGATACTGTTGTGTTACTGGGCTTCACTTCTTAGAACTTTTCTTTCAAGAACTCTCAATTTCCGTTCGTTGTTTTTGATTAGAGTCCAGGTTTCGCTAACATACATAACAGTCGATCGTATAACGGTTTTTGTCCTTCGAGATATTTTTTTCAATGCTAGCACTGACTTTCCTACATAGACACGTTTGTTTCCACTTTTAATTTCTCCTGTTAAAATGTTATTCTGAGCAATTGTAGCTCCTAAATACTTAAAAGTTATGACCCTCTCGAAATTATATTCCCCCCTTGTGACATTTTGGCCCACTCTATTTCTACGCCTTGTTCTGCTAGTGTTCGTTTACTCTGATCCCTATTTGCTCGGATTGCGTTTCTACCCCCCAAAAAGAGATCTTTCACAGTCAGTATCGAGTTATCCACTACGTTAATATCATCGGCCATCCCGACCAAAAACTTCAACGTTTATTTCGGTGGTTCTTATTACTTTCTCAAGAGCAATGTTGAATAAAATTGGAGATATCGCGTCTCCCTGCCTAGGCTCGCTGTTTATTTCAAAAGAGTCGGAAGTGTATCACCGATTCGTATTCTACTTCCTGGTTATATTTATAAGTTTCTTGACGAATGTCGTATGCTTGTCTGAAGTCCACAAATAGATGGTGGACGTCACGGTTGAACTCCCAGAATTTTTCCAGCAATTGTCTTATGGTAAATATTTGGTCAACCATCTGTTTCTTCGGAAACCGCACTGATATCTCCAATACTTTTTACTGTAATTGGTTTTATGCATTCCAGGACTATGTTGCCTAGAATTTTATATGCAGTACTAATGAAGGAGATTCCAATGTAATCAATGCACTTGTTTTTATCTCATTTTGTGTGTATAGGGACGATTATACTTTCCTTCCATTTAATTTGTATTATTTCATCTTCCCATATCAATAAGATGAACCTCATGATCAAAGCAATCTCTTACTTTTGCCACTGTATGTGGCCTTGAATTATTTTACATGTAACGAAAATCAGGACATGCAGCAGTGGTAAATGGAAGGACATCTGGTTCTAATATATTGATAGTGATTCAGAGTGCCTTTCATAAAAACTGCAATAGTTCGATGATGAAAAATTATTCCAGCCTACATCATAACTTGAGGACCACCATCATTTGGACGAACACCCTATAAAAGTCTGAGTCTTTTGTCCTCTCCAGACTCTCACTCTTCTTGAATCAGGGTAGAGACAAAACGTAGCTTCATATGTGAATAACACAGAACTCCATTCTCTCCCTCATTTTTGATACATTCAGAACGAATCATATCATTTCCGGGGGATTTATTATTTTTAAACTTATTCATAGCTTTTATCATTTCCTCGTATGAAGGATCATCTATGAGCGGTTCTGCCGAATGGTATATTGAAGGATCATTATTGTTAATGTTTAGAAGTGCGTCAAAATGTTGTTTCCATTCTCTAAGAAATTCATTTTTGTCGTTTGTTAAGTTACCGTCCTCCTTCATGATCATTGTTTCACCTCTAGGCTGTAATCATTCTTTAATGTCTAACAATTCGTTACAGACTTTTCTTGGACGGTTATTTAAGCGGTCCTGAAATTTCTGTAGGTCGTTTCATTCAAAATGTTCTTTTTGTTTCAGTTCTTTGGTCTCTATATCGTTTCTCTGTCTAGTTTTGCAGCATTAGCATTCAATATACTTTAAGTTTCATGTAAAACTTGAAAAACTACCTGCCCATTTATTTACTTTTGAAAAAGAAAACTTCAGCTACGCAGCTGTCGGTTGTTTATAATTGGTACAAGTGTGATTCTTCTGTGGAAGAATTAGTCTCTTTATTTTATAGTCACACCAAATTCAAAACATGTTAATGTACTCTTAGATTAGACGTTATTATTGATAATTAAATTTAAACTCTCCCATGTTGTTCTTTTGTAATATAAATCTCTTTTCTTGTTGAACTAACTTTATTTTAAAGGTATCTATTGCTCAATTGATATTACTAATGAATTTATACACAATTAACATAAAAAATATATATACAAACACTTTAACTGTCTTTAGATTTAGTTAAATTATATATTTTACTACATTTTTTTTAAATTAAGAAATTGCAGATAAACACGACAATTTTTTAAAATACATCAATCTTCACTAACACTTTCAATAGAAGACATACCTACTTACTCAATCCTCTACTTTTCTACCCTGAAATTTAAGGTATTCTTGGAGTTGAGGCTATTATTTTATTTTGATTCTGTTGTCAGATCTCCAGCCTCATCCCAATTTATCCCTCTCATCGTTTCATATTCTCCCTCATATTTTTCTTAGCGTTTTTGTCATACATTTTTCTTGTCATTCTTTCATACAACGGAAATGACCGTCCCGAGTTAATTTTCTTCTATTTATGTATTTTTTTTCTATTTCTAATTGTCTCATGCATTCTGTCTCTTCTTCTCTATTCGATCATCCTTAGAAATCCTATATATGAAGCATTTATTTCTGTTAGTGTCCATGATTCGTAGCCATATACATACATAAAAAATGTCTAAGCAACACCAAGTTTTTCCTCTAATAACCATCAATTTTTATTTGGATTTTAAAAACTGACATACCGTTATCATGTATGATTACCCACCATTTAATTTGTCTTAATTTCAGTCAAGAATTGAATTCTTAACATAATAATCAATGTACAACCTGACAAAAACTGTTTCTAATAATCTGTATCTCCTCCAGCAGCTTGATACATACTTAAAATTATAATAATAGGTTCCATTCTTGTGTAAGCGATTCTTGAAGACCTTGGCGAGTAAGATTATTATGCAGATGACGAGCGATCCGTCTCTGAAGCATCTCCCATTCATGCTCAATGGGATTAAGTCTGGCGACTTTGCTGGCCACGGTAGAAGGGTAATATCCTCATTATCAAACCAATTTCTTACATGTAACGAAAATCAGGACCAGCAGCAGTGGCAAATGGAAGGACAACAGGTTCTCAGATTCTGTCAATGTATTGATTCAAAGTGCCTTCCAAAAAAAAATGGCAACAGTTCGATGATGAAAAATTATTCCAGCCTACATCATAACTTGAGGACCACCATTAGGACGAATACCCTATAAAAGTCCGAGTCTCTTTTGTCCTCTTCTTGAATCATGGGAACCCTCAATGGTCGTTTGGAGTGCAGGCAAGCATCATGTAATCTATTCCTCAAAGATTTATCGCACAAGTTAATATTTTGGTAATTTGCTAAGGTCCCAGAAAGTTCACGTGCCGTTGTATGCAAATTCTACGAGTTAATCCTAGCACATATTGATCCCGTCGAGGCGTAGTTGCACGTTATCCACCTCCATGTCTTTCAGCGACATCACCGAATTGTTCATATCGATGCCACAATCGCGAAACCACACTCCGAGACACGTCAAAATGACGCAGCTTGTGAAAGACCATATTCACATCAGCAACCATTTGAACACGTATTAACCCTTTCGGTCTCTATTTTAATTAGGTGAAGTAAAAAATCTGAAATTTTACTGGCGTAAAGCTAATTTCTTTTCCAATTTTTTGATATAACATATAAAGGGTTATCTACTCCCCATAAGGGGTTGGTAATACGTCGTCAATTGACGACATCATGACTCAATGGTAATAAAATTGGGTTTATTCAAAAAAATTTAATACATTTAGGAACTCTGGAACATAATAAAACAATTAGTATTCTTGTTCAAACATAAACGAACTTAACATTTGTTGCATACAATTCGCGATTGTTTTTTGGACCCTGGATTTTTACACCTCGTTGCAGTCTTTTTATTTTCATGTATTGGCCAGTGGTTCCTTCCACAATTGGACGCACTTCCTGATTCTCCCTTGAAGAAGGTGTAGTTGGTGTGGGTATTGGATCACCAGATGACCGACCTCGTTTGCGAGAAGAGGTCTTATCCGCTAATACAAGTGCTTCAGCTATATAAGCCCTGAAGTGGAGAAGATCTAATATATCTCTTTTTGGTTTCCCCAATTGAATTGCTTTATATTTGTACTGTAGCTAGTCATTTGTCCAGCGCATGAGTGAATATGCGTAATGTCCATTTTTTCGACCTTATGAAAGTCCTGTATATTTGTATCAGAAAATCCATTTTGTCTACACCTCCCATACAAGCATTATATATTTTTACAACTTCTGGTCGAGAAAAGTAAACATATTCTTTCTTATTTTTGTCCCACCGCTTACATTTATCGGCTTCGCCAATTCCCTTAAATGTTGATGCCATGTGGTTTATTGTCAAACCACTTTGTCATTATCACCACACGATCTTGCGAAATAAGTTCCTCCATTTCGCCCCTGCCCTTTTTTTCATAACTTTATCATCCTGGTTGTGAGGTGTTGTAGCAAATTATAGTTTCAAAAATAATTGTCGAAAAAAAGCTGTACATTCTTTTCAGCAATTCTTTGGCTTAATTTTGAAACTACAGCTCCTGCTAAGCCAAAAACTTCTTTCTCCATTTCATCAAGCTCTGTTGTAGCTCCTTGATATAAAATGAAATCTAGTAAAATGCACTTTTTCCACAAAGGGCAAATATTTTAATACCCCAAGGGTTGGGTTTATTTTTTACATATTGTTTAACATTTAAACGTCCCTTGAAGGGAACCATTTGTTCATCTACACAAAACTCCTTCTCCAAGGGAAGTGATAGGTATGTAGCTCTTATTCGATTATACAATGGCCTTATTTTCCAAGATCGATCAGTTGAGCCTTCTTCTCTGGCAATGGGGTCAGCAAAATGAAGGTTTTGCCTCAATTTGAAAAACCGATTTAGTGACATATTATCAGCAATAATTGGAATTCTTATGGAATGCTGTGTGCTCCACTAACGAATCCTTGGATAATGTAAATTTCCCATAAGAATGTGAATACCAACCTTAATTTTCATCACAGGGTTGTCTGTAGGAACAAATGTCTGAAGTTGCTGTGCAGCATATAGATTACTATATTCAGCCATTTCCTCAAATAACTGATCACTAAAGTCTTTAGTGAAAAAAAGTGGACTTTGTAGCTCAACAATATCCTCCACTTTTCTTTCAAACCACCTGAAGGCTGTAGTTATAAATGTGACTCTTGCTCCCCAGGCAATATTTTCTTTAGGGGTCACCTCATGTCTTGTGATAAAGTCCTTTTTTGCTTCTTTTTTGTTAGTGGAAGCTGCGCTGGTGCTTGGTCCAGGCTGAGGTTCACTAGATATTTCGGTAGTTTACACCTCTTCGTTAAAATCTAAGATTTTATGAAAAATTTCTTTATACTGTACCTACTACAAATTCAAAAATACATACATTCATCACTAGTACCATCGTCATCAGGTACTGGCTCGGGCTCCAAAACTTATTTGTAAATCTATAAATCCGAAAGTTATTTGTAAATCTATTTACCATTTTGAATTATTACTTTTCCGCCCAACCTATCTAATTTGCGAGAAAAGTATTGGTTTACCCACAAAAAAGTTGAAATTTTGATAAAAAATTTGAGTTAATTTTACGTTTTTCATCAATAACAACACGAAAAAATGGTTTTTAGAAAAAAAATCCTGTGTGTATGTCGTCGTCGTTGTCGTCGGCCACTTTTGGTTACATGTCTTGATAGCACGATACAGCCTCCGGAGTGCAACAAATCACAAATTTTATGATTGAATATTGTTCAGGACATCTCACAGATGAACCCTATTGATTTTCAGCTCACCAGAGCCAGTACAACGGGTGCTATAGTACTTTAATTACGACATTTTTGTCATTTTAGGAGAAATTTCAGTTTGTTATCACGATACAACCTCCGGAGTGCAACAAGTTACCAATTTTATGATTTAATATTATTCGGGATATCTCACAGATGCACTCTATTGATTTTCAGCTCATCAGTGCCAGTACAACGAGTGCTATAGTACTTTAAGTACGACATTGTTGTCATTTTAGGAGAAATTTCAGTTTGTTAGCACGATACAGCGTCCAGAGTGTACACAAGTGACCAATTTTATGATTGGATGTTATTCAAGGCGTCTCAAAGATAAACCTTATTGATATTCAGCTCACTAGAACCAGTAAAACGGGTGCTATGGTACTTGAAGTACCAAATTCAATTTCAGTTTGTTACCACGATACAGCCTCCAGAGAGGATACGATTGATCAATTTTATGATTGAATATTGTTCAAGGTGTCTCACAGATGTACCCTATTGATTTTCAGCTGACTAGAGCGAGTACAGCGTGTCCTATAAATCCAGATATACTACATTTTTGGTTACTTTTGGAGAAATTTCGGTTTGTTAGCACGATACATCCCCCGAAGTGTAAACAAGTAACAATTTTATGATAGAATATTGTTCAGAGCATCTCTCAGATGCGGAAAAGTTAGTTTTAATCTTTAAAACCGTTTATTTTTGGTTATGTTACCTTGTTTGTCTATATCCTTTTAGTCACACTGTCGTCAATTGACGACACCCAAATTTGGAAAAATTATATTTCACCTATAGAGTTACAAACGAAAAATTGGTGCATTTCCCACAAAACTAGACACTTAATTATGTCAACACGATCCGACACAGATTGTTATCGAACACAAAACCGCGCGAAAATAGAACCAACTTCAAAGGAACACTCAACATTGACCCTAACAATATCACCAGAAACCTGTTAATTATGATTTAAAACTTTACGATCACGGCACTAGATGGTACCACCATACTCGCATTCGTTATTCAAGAGTGTATTTAATCGACGACAGCGTGACTAAATGGTATTGACAAATATTTATTTGTTATACAGGATGTCAAAATTGACGAGGGGGTGACCGAAAGGGTTAAATGCCGACGTTCCATGGCCACCATTGCTGTTAACAATATTGGTATAGTACAATTTTAAAAATTAATAGAGACTATTTGAGGCACTTTATCTTCACAATTTGAAGCAATTAACTATTTTGAGGAGCTGTCACTTTGGCCTTAATAAAACAGTGCAATTGACTAATTAATTTTCATGGCATATCCTGACTTGTAAAGAACAATTTCACAAATCGAATGGTATATATTTACAAAATAGTTTTTGTTGAAAAAAGTGGAATAATAGACATTTTTGATGTGTTTTTAATTGACGGTCCGACTGCTCCTTTGATTATTTCACTTTCTTTAGGAAAGTTCCTTCCTATATTTATTCGTCTCTCTTTAATCTATTTCTTCATTCATTTTTCCATTTACTAAGTACTTAAAGTCTTTAATCAGTCCTATTGTTTATCCATTTATTTTGATGTGGTGTCATCTTCCCCTATTTTCTGTTATCATACTCATTTATCTTGGCTCTTCAATATATTCAGATCTTGTAAATATTTTTCTGTTTCTGCCAACAAAACCATATCGCATGCAAACATTAACTCTTAGTTCAACCTGTTCCATCCTTCAGTATCTCCTCACCTTTATTTTTTCCTTTTTATTTTGTCTCTTATATTTCTTTACCTATTACACATAAAAACAAAGCTCCGCTAATAACAAATCGTTGTGTTACAGGTATTTTACTGAACACATACATATTTACCTTAAAGATGTATGTGGAGATATTCTCTCAGTTAGGAAACTTGCATAGCTAAAACTTCGTAAACCTAGCTAGGTAATTAAAATTCGCGCAAAAGGAAGTGAAATTAATTAGATGTTTGAAAAACAGACTCTCTCACCGCTAGTTGTAGTGGCACACAAAGAGAAAGAGGAAATCAGGCACTAAATAATATTGAGTGAGGCGTCTTTCAGTACTGAAAGACTACCAATACTCGATATGACAAACAAAATCTTAAGTGACAACTGCAAAATATTTCAAATACCTAAAATGTCCATATATATCTATACAATTTTATATATTTGGACTCAAAACTCACCTAAACATTGTGGCTGTTACCTGAACCATTTGAAATTTTTTAAATATTTTTCAATGATGGTTGGATTTAAAGAAGCTGAATCTATTAAGACTGTCCACTGTCCATTTTACCACAGCACAAAGTGTGCATGGATATTTAGACTATAGATTTGTACATAAATGTACAGACATAATTATGTTGTTAACAATAAAAAAATAGTAAAAGTATTGTTACCTTCCTTATAGCTACTAAGTTACAAAAAGAAAAATTCTAATTTTTAATATACAACTTACATTCTTAAATATTTGAGTTTACTTTTCAGGGTTCATAATACAATAATGTAATGATCATAGTTTTCTGTTTGTTGGCTTATTGAAATCTTTATATTATCTCTTTAAATGTAATACTTTCAGATAGGAGAGCAGGTGAAGGTTCCAGTTGGTACATCCTCTATTATGACAAGTTACATTATACAAGAGGAACAATCATAGTCACAATATCTTGTCAGACATGTTGTGAACTCCTAAAATGTATTAGGTCACAATTGGAGGATTGTGGGCATGAATATTTTCAATTGCCCTGAAAATGGTATTTCTCCATCTTTCGCGATTTTTTGTCGGTTCGGTTGCGACACTAATATCTAGCAATTGTTTTGTCACATCCACCTAACGTGTATGAGAGCGCCCTCGACGCCTTCCTTTCGGATCATGGTTCTGAATAACAAGTTTTTCTAAATTATCACCTTTATGAATATGGCCGAAGAGTGTCAGGATGCGCGTCGAAATAATGGAGGATAGTCGCTCTGGATTACCGAGCTCTTACCATTCTTCTCCACGTCCACATTTCAAAAGCGTCTTTACGGTGTCGGTCTGCATTTCTAAAGGTCTAAGTTTCAGAGTCATACAAAAATATTGAAAAGACATGAAACCGGACCAACGACATCTTGGTGGCTTTAGTTATATTATTGTCGTGGCTGACCGTGCTTGTTGAATGCGCCGACGAATTTCAGCCTCGCAACCGCCTGAATTGTCAATCAGGGAACCGAGGTATACATAACTTTGAACTACTGACAACGACCCACCGATGTAATTTCAGGATGATTGTTATGTTCTCTATCGATGATCATGACTTTGGTCTTGTTGTAGTTAATACTGAGACCACACTCTGCGCTGTGTTGTTCTAAGATATTGAGTAAATTTAACAATTCATCCTGAGAAGCAACACTAAGCGTAGTATCATCGGCAAACCTTAAATTCGATATCCTGATTTCACCAATAGTTACCTGTCTCATCACAAATTCGGAATGGATGTTAAACAACATCGCCGACAATACACAACCCTGACGAACCCCTTTTCTTGTAGTTGGGCCAGACATGTTACTGTCAACTCATAGAGCTGTTGTATGAGAAATATCAGGTGGTAAGGGACTCCCATGGTGAGAAGAATTTCCCATAGTTTAGGCCGCTTAATGTTGTCAAAGGTCCACAAAGCATATATAGATTTAGAAGTACTGTTCCCTAGCTTTCTCAACAATGTGCCTCGAGTTCAAGATCTGTTCACGCGCGCTACATCCCTTTACGAAACCTGCCAGCTCTGGAGATATTTCCCAGCTAATAAAATCGTCTAAACGAGATTGCAGAATGTATAACATAGCATTGCTTGAATGGGAAATCAATGGGACGAGACGATATAGTTGTCCGGGTTTTTCGGAGATCTCTTTTTATGTAAAGGGGCAAAGATTGAATTGGTTCAATCGTCAGGCCAGACACCGAAGGACCAAATTTTCTAACAAATACGATTTCAAAAAAGGGTAGACCATCATCATCTAAGCACTTCAAAGTTTCGGGTGTAGCTTTACCGGTTTTTAGTGTCTTAATCGCCTGTTCCACTTCCGAAAAAAAGGATATCCGGCTCACGCTCGTGATTTAAAAAAGGAGCTTGAATGTGAACGTCGGAATATAGGTTTTTGCAATATGTGCGCCATACCTCAATTATCCCGTCTAAGCTGGTGATGAGGTGTCCATCGGTGTTCTCAACTGACCAAGTTCCGATTGAGACATTTTATCTTTAGGAACATCTCTCTTGGATGGTTTGTGTTGGCGTAGGCTTGTATTTCCCTGCAGAGTTATTGGAGAGAGGTCTTCTTATCTTGGCGGCAGAGTCTTTGGATTCCAAGTGTTAATTGTTTATACCGAGCTTGCTTTGCGTTAGAATCCAAACCCGAGATCTTAAGCTCTCTACGTTCTTCAATGACGGATAACATATGGGTGGTAGTCCAGCGTTTTGGTTGAGTTGTTTGGGCAGCCTCTGTCAGAATATTTTTAAATATTAACCATATATTACTGGGAGAAGATGCATCCGTCATCGAGATTCTCTAAAAAATCTGAGAACTTAAAAGAGGCAGGATCAACAATTTCCATTGAAAGTTTCTGTTTAGAACGTGGACATACCTTCAGCTTAAGCTGGAGTTTACAAAGAAGGAGTTGATGGTCTGGGCTACAATCGGAACCTGGTAGAGTTTTACAAATATTGATAGATGACTTCCATCTTGTTCTAACCAAGACGTAATCGCCCATCTGGTGATACCCAAGTATACAGACGCCGTTGATGTTGTGAAAAAAATGTGTTGGGATACCCCTGCTATAATCCATTCAATAAAAATTGCATCGACTATTTATTGTTGCTAGAATGACGCTTGGAAGCAACAAAAACCCTTACGAACAATACAAATTTAATATTCTAAGTAGTCATAATCAAGGAACAACAAAATATAAGTTCCATTTGATTAAACCTAAATCGTTTTGGATAACATTTTTTATCAACACTTTATGAACAAATATTTTCATTTTATTTAATTGAAAACTTTAAATATGTTTTGTAAAATTTATATATTTACAACTGATTTAAAAAATAATTGTATAATACCATAACTTCCTGTGTTCTTTAATAGGTGTACTTTTATACAAAGTGTAATCTATTAAATATACTGAACTGTAATCGTATAGTAGCCTTGGATAAAAACAATTTTATTTACTTCACTCTTATATAATTGTGTATATATTGTTAATTATCGTATTGTTAAAAATTAATTCAATAAAATTGAATTGTATAGCAATACTGGACATTTTATTTAACTTTAAGTACACTATCCTCAAACTTCCTTTATATGTGCATTTATATTGTACATTCTGCTTTCAGTTTAATGCCATATGGTCACAATATAAATTTTGAGTTCTTTGGGGTCCATTTTAAATGGGAAGTTGCGAGAAAAAACACTGAAAGTTTAGAAAATGTCATTTTCTATTTTTAAAAGCTGAATTGTTTGGAACCAATTAGTCGCTCAATTTTGTGTTACTTGAGGTTCATCCAGGAGAAGTAGGTGTAGTAAAGAATTCGACACATCACAAAGAACATAAAAATAGGTGATTTGGGCTAATCACATTTCGTCTACGTAGAAAACTTGAAAGCTGAAGTTTTTAGATGGAAGAAATCAAATAACACAATTCACAAACAAGTTAAACACTATAAAACATGTTTCATTTCAAATCTTTCATATTTTGAGTAATTGAAAATAGTATTTTTTATGCAGGGCGTTAAATTAATATACATTTAAATGTTTAATAGGAAGAAAGTTTGGGAAATTTTCAGAACATATGCATTTATTTAAAAATCGTACAACCGAAAATAAACAATAAATATACAAAATTTTGAGTTTTATTCAAAGGTTGTTATCATTTTTCAATTGATAAAGCCGACTGGATCCTCATTTTATTTGCTAGACTAGGGAAGTTTCTGAGCGTCATCAGAACTTATAAAAACTACAAAAAAAAGAATATACAGTGAACAAAATACTTGCAAAAGTAGAATCCAAGGAAACAATTGAAAAGGAAGACATAAAAAACTGGGCAAGATAAAGTGAAACCAATAGTTCAAGAGACAGGTATGCCAATGAATGGATGGGATAGGAATGGAAGAATAAATAAATTAATCAGCTCAATTCCACAGTATTACACCCCAATGTGATTCAATAAAAACTTTAAACCTGCTCATAGACATCGTCAATCTGAGTTCAATTCACGTTCCATTTGTACTCCATAAATGTTTTGTATTCAGACGGCCGATTTCAGTAATACCAGACCCAGAAGAACCAAAATTTCACTTGTATTAGTCGGCTTTGTCTCTCTCTCTCTCTCTCTCTCTCTCTCTCTCTCTCTCTCTCTCTCTCTCTCTCTCTCTCTCTCTCTTTCAAGAATGGGGTTCAGCCCTCCGTCCGCTGTTATGAACACAATCCGTTCTAAGTTACTCATTGCAGCCGTATGTAGAAAGCTTTAAGACCATTTGGTAACAAACAAGATCCTTTTACAAGAACAAAAATGGTGTAGAAACGGAACAAGGGGATGCAGTGATCAGCTACTTATCAGCAAGATGGTAATTGAAGACGCGAAACAACAACAAAAAATCTATGCATGGCCTGGATTGACTACAAAAAAGCTTTCGACAGAGTCCAACATTCATTGATTCTCCAAGCACTTATAATCTATCAAGTAAGCCCTACAATAATCAACTTTGAATTGGTGGAATATGGAAATTCAGCTATTCCATTAAAACGCCATCATAAAAACTCACTGTCACCTTTGCTCTTTTGCGTTGGTCTTATTCAATTGTCGAATATGATCAAAAAACAGAAATTAGGTTACACCATAGACAATAACAATACCGTAAGTCATCTACTTTACTTGGACGATCATAAGATTTTCGGCAAAAATGAAGAGCTGAGACAAGCGACGCATATAGTAAAACCATTGAGTGACTACATATAAATGGAGTTCGGCCAGGGTAAGTGTGCTTCACTAGTTTTCAAAAGTAGAAGAAGAACCAACAGTCATAATATTCCACTGGATGAAGAACAGTCTATCAAAAACCTTAGAGCAGGCTTACAAATACCTAGGAGGTGATGAAGGCAACGGAACCCAACACGATGTTATGAAGGAGAAGATTAATCAGGAGTATTACCGTACTTAGGAGGAAACTTGACGCCAGAAATAAGATCAGTGCCATTAATAACTTGGTAGTACCTGTGCCTTCGTACAGTTTTGGAATTTTAAACTGGACAACAATAGATATTGAGAAGATGGACAGAAAAACCAGAAAACTGCTAACAATGCATAGCATCTTCTTCTAGCCGTTTTCTATCCTTTGGATATAGGCCTTTCTCATATTTTTCCAGTTTTCCCTGTTCTGTGCCACTTTTGGTACCAATCAAGTCCGACTGTTCTTTTGATGTCATCATACCATCTTTGTTATGGTCTGCCCGTGCTTATTTTTTCCCCCCTATTGGAGCAAAGGAAAACGAAAAAATCTCCAAATACACTGGACTGTGCAACGACATCAGTAGGTCATGGAAAATAGAGACGAAAAAAATCCCAGTTGTATTTGGAGATTTAGGTACTGTCAGCAAGGGAATACGAAAGTATCTGGATCAAATACCAGGAACGCCAAGTGCCTTTGAAACGCAAAAGATCGCGCTTTGTGGGACCGCACGCATCTTAGGGAGGACACTCCAGTAACTGCTCCTAAGGACATTACAAAGAACATATTAATAGGTAATTTGGGCCAATCCCATTTCCCAGAAAAGTTGAAAATTGAAGTTCTTAGATGGAAGAAGTCAACTGACACAAACAGATTAAAAACGGCCGAAGGAGTATTGGAAGGCCACGGAAGAGTGGAGTGATGAAGATATATAGTGAGGAGGCACCCGAAGATGGAACAGGCGCGAGCCTATTAAGGAAGCAGCAAGAAGAAGAAGATTAAAAACTAAAAAAACATGTTTTATTTAAAGTCTTACATATTTTGATCATAATTTGAGCACTTGATACAGGGCGTTAAATTAATATACATTTAAAAGTTTGAGAAAAAACATTTTTTTATTAATAATAGACAGAAAGTTAAGTTAAAGTTAAATCTACAAAATTTTGAGTTTTAATCAAAGATTGTTATCATTTTTCAATTGATAAAGCCGACTGGAACACATTTTGATTTGCTAAATTTTTTCTGAGCGTCTTAATAACTCGTAAGTTTACGAATGAAAAACTCCAAAAAAAAAGAATATTCAGTAGGCAAAAGAATTGCAAAAATAGAATCCAAGGAGATTATAGAAAAGGAAAACCTAGAAAAACTTGGCAAGATAATGTGAAACCTGTAGTATAAGATACAGGTATCCAATGGAATTGATGCGAAAGGAATGGAAGAATAAAGATATTAATCAGCTCAATCCCACTGTATTAGATCTAACAGTAGAAACATTTGGGATAAATAATTATGTGCGGTTACTCACATATTCACTCATCACTTTGATTCATATTGTTAATAACATTAGAAGTTTACTACTCTTGATATAGGATTTGCGCAATACTTTCAAGTAAATACTGAAAGAATATACAAAATTACTGTTTCAAATGAAACCAACTGTTTAATATATTGATAAAATCTTAAAAATTTTAAGATATTGACAATTGTTTCTGTAACAGTGGCCACTGAATGCTGTCATTTGTCATGATCATCTGTGGTGATGGACAGCGGCGGCTCAGATGACGCTGGCACAGAGTTAGACATCGTGGTGATTGAAAATAAAGAGTTTTAAATGAATGTGTTGTTATTAATGCAAAGCGACTAAAAATAACACCTTCATAGGAATATATAAAACATAACACATGGTGTCAGGTTGATTGGATGTTTATTAATAATTGGAACAACATCGATGCAGTTGGATTTAAACCACCTAAAAGTATTTTGTTTAATAAGGATGCCCATGAAAACTTCGAAAATTTCTGGAGAAGTTTAGAGATTTACATGTCAGCGACAGGGCTCATCGACAAAGATGATCCAACTAGAGTAGCAATTCTTTTAAACCTGGCAGGTGAAGAAGCACAAAAACGTTTTAGAACTTTTAATTTAACAGAAGATCAGAGAAATTTTTTTATTGTAGTGGTAGAGGCTTTTAGAAATTATTGCATGTCATTAAAAAATGAAACCTATGACAGGTATAAATTTTTCACTCGTACACAGCAAGATGTGAGGATTTTGACCACTTCATTACTGACATAAAAACATTAGCTGCTGTGTGTAATTTTGGTGCTCTACAAGAATCTTTAATAAGAGACAAGATTGTGAGTGGTATTACAGACTTATCCCTTCAAGAAAGGTTATTACAACAACCACAATTAACCTTAGTCAGAGCAGAAGAGATATGTTTGGCCGCCGAGGCTAGTAAAAGGCAAGCTAAGAATCTAAGAAGTGATAAGGAAGTAGATATGGTAGAAGCAGGACCATCGCAGAACAAGGAGGTATACAAATGTGGCCGGACGCATACTAGAAGAAACTGTCCAGCGTTCGGCAAGGTATGCACAAATTGTAATAAATTAAATCATTTTGCGATTGGTTGTAAAGTTAGTAATGCAAATTCAAATTTTGTTAATAATAAAAACAGAGGTAATTTTAATAATGTTCAAAAAGCAAGAGACAATAGGGTTAAAAATAGAAATATTTTTGAAGTTGAATTAGATGATGAAGAAAACTTGACAATTATAGATAGTATTAATAGCACTGATACAATTATTAATAAACGTTGGTTAACAGAAGTAAAAATAAATGATAAAATAATTGACTTTAAACTTGATACAGGAGCCTCGTGTAATTGTGTCCCGACTAAATTAATTCGGTATAAATAAGGATAAAATTAATGCTTATGATAATGTAACTTTAGTAACATACGGTAACAATAGAATAAAAGCACAAGGTTCTATAATTTTAGAGTGTATTGTGAAAGGGGTTAGGTATAATATTAAATTGTTATTGGTCAAAAATGCTTATATTCCCATTCTTGGTTTAAACGCGTGTATTAAATTAAATCTAATAAAAAAGGGTCGACTCAATAACGCCAAAACTAACTAATAAAGAATATCTGGTCGAAATTAAAAAATACATTTTTAACGGCATAGGTAAAGTTCCCTTTGAATACAAAATAAGATTAATACAAAATAAAATTAATACAAAATTCAACGCCTTATATTAGTGCATGCAGAAGAGTTCCTGAAACATTAAAACCGATATTAAAGGAGACTTTGGATGATTTAATCAACCGAGATATAATAACTAAAGTAGAAGAGCCTACAGAATGGGTTAATAACATTGTTATAGTAGAAAAAGCAGATAAATCTCTTAGAATATGTCTAGATCCTGTACATTTAAACAAAAATATCTGCAATGATCAATTCCCAATTCCCACGCTGGAGGAATTGTCACTAAAATTGAAGAATAAAACAATATTTACAGTATTAGATCTAAAAGAAGGGTTTTATCATATCCCATTGGAGCAAAATAGTCGAAAATTAACATGTTTCACAACGCCTTTTGGCAAATTTTGTTTCAACAGACTTCCGTTTGGATTAAATATTAGTTCTGAAGTATTTCAAAGGGTTAACGAGAAAATGTTCGCTGACATTGGTATTGGTATATATTTTGATGACATAATAATTGCAGCTGATAGTGAAGAAGAACATGACGAAATATTGCAAAAAGTGATTGATAGAGCCAGAAAGTTCAATGTTAAATTTAATAGAAACAAAATTCAATTTAAGGTGGCTGAAGTAAAATATTTCGGTCAAATTTTCTCTGCACAAGGGGTTTGACCAGACCCTAACTATATTGAGGCAGTTTTAAAATTAGAATCACCTAAATCATAGAAAGAACTTTTAAGAATATTTGGAATGTTAAATTATTTAAAGAAATACATTCCTGATTTATCAGATATTGTGGGGCCACTCCGAAGTTTAATTAAAAATAATGTGCCTTGGGAATGGACATCAGATCAGGAGTCTGCGTTTAATAAAGTAAAAACACTCATTTGTAATATACCAAACTTACAAATTTTTTACAGTAACAAAATAGCTGAAATTCAAGCCTATGCTAGTCAGTTTGGAATTGGCGGTTGCTTGTTACAGGATGAGCTTTCTGTTCAAGAAGCCTGACAGAGATAGAGTGTCGATATCCCCAAATTGATAAAGAATTACTTAGCATATGTTTCGGCCTTAACAAGTTTCATAACTTTGTGTATAGTAAAAAAATAAACATAACAATTAATTTGCAATAAAGAATTTTATAAAGTTAGTGGTCGTTTGCAAAGATTAAAACTAAAATTTATGCAATATAATTTTGATATAGAATACTTACCAGGAAAACACATGTTTATTGCAGATCTATTGTCAAGATGATTCATTAATGAAAATTCAAAGGAGGCTTCGGATCAAACAGTTGTTATGGTACATTCCGTTGATATTGAGATTCCAATGACTGAACCAAGGAAAAAGGAATTGATTAATGCCTGCTTAAAAGACCCTAGTATATCTCAAATTAAATAATTTGCAAAAACTAAGCTTCAAACATGTTTCAAAATCAGATCACAACTTTACACAAAAATAATTGGGTATTTTCTAACGATAAAATAGTTGTACCCATTACCTTAAGAAAATTTATGTTATCCAAATTACATTGGAATTGAAAAGACTAAAGCTAGAGCTCGGAAAATATTCTTTTGGCCCGGATTGTCAAAAGATATTGTAAACTTTATAGCAAATTGTGACCCCTGTATGAAATATGCTAGAAATCCAATCAAAGAACCTTTGATCCCTCATGAACGCCCAAATACACATTTTCTAAAGGTACGTGCAGACATACTAACCTATGGTGGCCATGACTACTTAGTCCTAATTGATTATTTCTCAAACTGGATTGAATTAGAATGATTACAGTCAAAAGGTTTGTTCACACACAAGTTTCAAACCATCAGAAACAGTCAGGATTATGCGCAATCCATTTCTCCGCGTTCATACATAAGTTACTAATTGTTTGAAAACAGCTGGACGTTGAACAGTTGGAAAACCATCAGTTAAACCTGTGTGAACATCGTCCAGCTGCTTTCAAACAGTCAGAAACTTATGTATGAACGCGGAGAAATAGATTGCGCAGAATCCTGACTGTTTCTGATGGTTTGTGATTTATGTGAGAACAAACCTAAAGACTACTTATACAGTAATAAAAAAATTAAAACCTATATTTGCAAAATTTGGTATTCCTATAACCTTTATTTCAGACAACAACCCATTTAGTGCAGAATTTCTACAGTTTGCAAAACAATGGGATTTTAATGTCGAACGGACTTGCTGAACGTGCAGTTGGTAAAAGTATGCTCAAGAAATGCAAAGAAGACAATAATGATATACATATGGTCCTGATAGAATATCGCAATACCCCATTAACTGGGACAGAGATATCTCCAGCAGAACTACTGCAAAAAAGGTTATTAAGAAATTTATGACCCGTGCCTGAAGACATTTTAAATAAAACCCCAAACTTAAACACTGGCGTGTTACGAAATCAAAGAAATATGAATAGAAAATATGATAAAACAGCACAGAAACGATCAAGCTTCAAAGAGGGAGATACTGTAATGATTAAAAAGGAAGAACAGAAGGGTTGGATTCAGGGAGAGATAGTAGGCAGAGCCAACACTCCGAGATGGTACCTAGTAAAAGACAATATGGGCAGAATAATTCGTAGGAATTCATCACATTTAAGGCCTTCTTCAAGACTATACAAAATGGAAAGTGTACCGTTTGGTGATATTGAAGGCACCGTGAATAATGAAAATAACTTGAATATTGTACCTAGCCCTAAATCAATGCTAAAAAATGAAATTATACCGAGTAATAATGAAAACACTGTAACTAGGTCAGGAAGGTTAGTTATCAAACCTATTAGGTTTAGAGAATAGTTGTTTCCTTTTTTTATTACTATTTAGGGTTAGAGATAAGTTGATTTTGGTTTTATTATTCTTTAGGTATAGAGAATACCTGTTTTTCTTTTATTTTTATGGATTGAAAATCTATTTGTTATTTTCAATAATTATATTTAAAAAAAAAGGAAGAGTTGTAACAGTGGCCACTGAATGCTGTCATTTGTCATGATCATCGGTGGTGATCGACAGCGGCGGCTCAGATGACGCTGGCACAGAGTTAAACATGGTGGTAATTGAAAATAAAGAGTTTTAATTAAATGTGTTGTTATTATTACAAAGCGACTAAAAATAACGCTTTCATCGGAATATATAAAACATAACACAGTTTCGATACTAAATATCATCGTCAGAATTTATTATCGAAACATTTGTCAATTTCTTAAAAGTTTTAACATTTTATTAATATATTGTGGAATTATCTATAAACAGTTAGTTTCATTTAAAACAGTAATATGAGTAAATTCCACAAAGTAAGGGCCGAGACAGTAAATTTCATTATACAAAATACTTAAGGATTAAGACTAAAACACGTAAAATGGGCTTTGAAGTACCTCTACCTCCCCAATTTCAGGCTCAGGTACATATTGGTCACGTGGCGTTTCAGGTAGTTCTTCATTAAGCACCTAAAATTAAAAAAAACGGTTTTTAAACAAATAATCATAGTGCAAATTGCACCAAAAATTATGTCACTCACAGTATAAGTAATTATATAAATCAAAAACACGTAGTGGAACCAAAAGCCATCAAAACTGAAAAAATTAAGGGAAGTTTTGCATCATGGATGGAATAATAATTCTTCTAGTCGTTTGACTTGGACTGGTCCATATTAGGCTACCATTTGGTCTCAAAAGAAGCGCAATTCTTGTGTGGTGTTTGTGTCATTAATGATGGACTGTCCGACTTTTAGTAGACCACAATTAATGCATGAGATATCAACAAAAATCAGTGAAGTATTTCTTTTATGTCATTTTTATTGTGTTTTCTTCAATTATGGCTACTAATGGATCTTTTTATAGCGACTTGATATTATGTATTGGAAGCTTTTTGATAACAAATTACAATTAAGCACCGCAATCGTTCATTGGAGTACATCACGACATCCTATTACAAAAAGGAAGTGTCAAATGACAAGCAATTTATCAGTTGAAGAATATATATTAATTAGATAGACATTATAGATTTGTCGAAAGTTTAAATAATCGTATCATTGTGAATGAAATTGATAGACATCAATTTACACTTCTTGTTATACATTAGATCAATCATGTATCTGTAATTACTTTAATAAATAAATTATATTTACCCGGGTTCTATTAAGTACTTCACGGCATTTGCAGTTTCTCTTTCTTCTGCGTCTTTGTCTTTTATTCGTCGTGAAAAGTGGTGAAGGTGTAATTAAATTTGGATGATCAAGTTGTCCATTTGTAAGTTTGATATCACCTATATTTACAAAGGCATCAAGAGCTGCTCTAAAATATAATACTAATATTAGATAAAATACTGGAAACCTTTTTTGGAATACGACGTGCGTATCGATAACCAAATTCTCTTCTTCAGGTCTACAATGAATTATAGTCATTTTTGATTGCTATTAACCCTTTGAGACCCAGTGCACATGTGTATGTACATAGCTTTTGTCCATTGTATACAAATACCAAATATCCACTGAAGTGCAAGGTAACAACTGTAGGACGTTGTTTTTACGTGTATTCTAACTCTCATCAATAGATCACGCCACCAGCTAACCACAAGAAAGAATTTTAGGCGCCTTTTTCATGTTAGATGTAACCTACAAAATTATGCGTAGAAGTACTCAAGATATAAGTTGTGGTAATCTAAGTTTCTATTGCAAATATCGCTGTGAATTTTTTTACTAATGTTCCTAATAGGTGAGTAGTTATTCTAAATTGTAAAATAATCACATGCTATCAAAATTTGTCTCGTAAATTCACTTAATGTCCATGTACATGCTTATGTGCAAATGGTCTGAGGTAATTTTTTCCTTTTTACATATGCATGTACAAATGGTCTGAAGTGATTATTTTCTTTTTACGTATGCATCTACGAATGGCCTGATAAATGTAAATATATATCTTGTATTAATGGATGTACAATAAACATATCAGCAATTTTTATTTCAGAATAATCTCAGAATATGAGTGGCAGAAAAGTGTCCAGTTTGGAAAATCCAATGCACGTCCAAGAGTTGATTGATACGATATAAGATGGTAATTTATCTGACATAGAGGAGATCGAGGCACCTGCGGCTGAGAGCTCTGATGACGATGACGGAGTTTTAGATTACTTGGATAGCAGACCACAGAAAAGATTAGGAGCTGATGTCTTGAACACAAAAGAATCCCAAATGGAAGAAGGCATCTTTTGTGAAAAGGAAGTTGATGAAAGCCATCAAACGGATGCAACTAAATGCGCACAATTATTATTTGATGGAGTACATTGGATGAACATATTTCAGCCAATGGTACTGTTGATTCACATTCAACAAATGAAAAAATGGTGATGAATCTGTGATACAATCTGAACCTAAAAACAATCAAAATGAAAAGACTGAAATTGAGATTAATATATGAAGACATTTCAGATGCAAATAAGAATACTAGAGTTAAAAAAAGTAAAATAACTAAAAGAGTAATAAAATGGAACAAGAAATCACTGAAAAGTTCTTCATTCAACTGGAATCCGCAAGTAGAAAATACGAATATTACCAAGCTCGTGCATCCGATTCAATACTTTTCAAAATATGTTGCCATATAGTTTATTTGAAAATATATCAACATACACAAATATTAATGCGCTGCAACAGGGAAAGACCTTTAGATCAACAAGTCCACGAGAAATAAAAATATTGTTTGCATTACATATAACTATTGGAACGCTAAATAAATTCCCTAAAATAAGAATGTATTGGGATACAAGTCTAGGCATTCAAATATTTCTGAGCAATATGTCTAGAGACAGATTCTTTCAATTGAGGTCATCTTTACATTTGGTGAATAATTTAGAACGGCCAGATGGTTGCAGTGATAAACTATATAAGGTTTGTCCTATTATAGAAGCTGTAAGAAATAGGTGCCTACAGCTTCAGCTTGAAGAGCAACTTTGTGTCGATGAGCAAATGATCCTCTTTACAGGACAATTATCGATTAGGCAATATATAAAGAGAAAGCCGTGTCCCTGGGGCCTGAAAGTATCTGTTCTTTGTGGAAAAGTGGTCAAGCATACGATTTCTTGTTTTACCAGGGTCAGACCACAAAGATAAATCCAGACAATAAAAAGGAATACAGACAAGGAGCAAGTGTAGTGCTTCAACTATGTGAACGAATTGGTACAAATGAAGGGCATAAGCTGTATTTCGACAATTATTTTTCTTCCTATGATCTATTCAGAAAATTAACCACCAAAAAAATATATGCGGCTGGTACTTTTAGAATAAATAGATTTTACCAACCTCCTCTACCGTCAGATGCAGAAATGAAAAAATTAGATAGAGGCTCAGTAGATGAAGTCGTTAATTCCGATCAAGACGTAGTTGTGGTGAAATGGTTATATAAAAAAACGGTCACATCAGCCTAAAATTATGTTGGCACAGGAATTACCAATACTGTTAAAAGATGGGATAAAAACCGGAGCCAATATGTTGATGTAAGCAGAACAGAAATTGTTAAGCATTACAATCATGGAATGGGAGGCGTCGATTTCATGGACCAGATGATCAGCTACTATTGGATATTTATTAAGTCTCGAAAATGGAGACTTCGTGTAATAATGCACATGATCTACTTTGCCCTGACAAACAGCTGGATAGAATACCGGAAAGACTGCGACAAGTGTAATATACCTAAGGAAATGCAGATGAAGTATCTTGCCTCCAGAGCTAGAGTTGCTGAGAGTCTGATATATAAGAGTAATCCAGTGAGTAAGCTAAAACGAGGAAGATCATCTTCATCGTCATCTCCTTCAGTATTCAGAAGACGTGGAGAAACCAGACTTGGCTATGACATTCAGACAGATGACGTCGGTCGTTTTCTCTTGTTTGATCGGAACAAAGAAGCTACAAGGTGCAAAAATGTAGATTGTAAGGGACGCAGTCATATTTTTTGTTCCAAATGTAATGTTCACTTATGTTTGCTGAAACCTAGGAACTGTTTTACGGCTTTTCATAATAAAGAGTAATGATACATTTTTTTGAACTGGATCTGTTTTGGGACCAGTTGTACATACTCATGCACAAAAATTTATTTCTTTTGTAAAAAATGAAAATAAAGTTTTTTTTATTTAACTTGTTTATTTAAGTATAGTCTGTTTCTTATTGACTAACGGCACGCGAAAAGGTCACAGATTCTAGTCAGGTAGTAAAGCATAAGCGTCACAGTTTATCTAAGGAATTTATTTTCGATTTAATTTTATACCCGATATGATATATAAAGGTAATATAAATGTAAATTCGGTTAGTTAAAACAACGAACTGACCTTCATACAATTGTAAAGTACATACAGTTAAAACAATACATTATTTTTGAGCTAATATTGTAACGCAACTATTCTGACTGAATATTTCATTAATTATCTTGAGAATTTGAAGCAGGTCAACTCTTGGGAGACATATTAACAAACCATTTATCAATTCATTTTCCAGATAATTACTTTCTGATTTTTGAAATGTTGATAATAACATTTCCAAGAAACATCACAATAGGGTGCTACTAGCGATTGTCCCAATGGCTACTTAGAAATTTTGCAGGTATATACGGTGAAACTTGGTCTAGCCCAAATTTGTATAATTTGTTTTGCTTAGAGTCGCTTATGTTCCATAAGTGTTAACTGTGTTGTGAAAAATGTCTTCAAGTTTTACCCCAGTAAAGTGTAAGAGCGTGATTAGCTTACAAACGAAGACTGTAGTGTTAAATGTGCATGATGCTGTTGTACATCAAATGCCGGCTGCTACTGTTAGAAATATAGCTTAGACATGTTCCAATATGACAGGAGTTAGTTAATCTACTATTTACAGGCTTCTAAGAGAGAGGAAAAATGGAAATATATCTCCACCTAAAAAGTCAACTGGAAGAAAACCATTTGACCCTGATGAACATATGCAAAATACATTAAGACGAAAACTACATGAATTATATTTTAAAAAAGAGATCCCAACCCTTGACAAAATTCTAAGATTGGTAAAGGAGGACGAGAATTTACCTGACATAGGGCGAAAAACTTTGTGGTAAATATTACACAAATTAAATTTTACTTGGGAGAAGCAAAGTCGCAAATCAGTGCTAATCGACAACGAAGAAATAATATGCTGGAGACGCCAGTATTTACGAGATATCCGAAAATACAGACAGGAGGGAAGACAAATCTATTATCTAGATGAGACATGGCTCAATGAAGGACTTTCAGTGAAAAAAATATGGTAGAATAAAAGTATTCAAACCAGTCGTCAAGCTTTCATAGAAGGTTTATCTACTGGACTGAAAATTTCTATCGGTAAAGGTCGCCGACTAATAATAACGCATATTGGATGCAATCAAGGGTTCGTTGAAGGTGGTTTACTGAAGTTTCAGTCAACATCAACCAAAGACTATCATGAAGAAATGACTGCAGATGTATTTTACACAAATGGTCGAATTAATTCCAAATAATGCTGTAATCGTTATGGACAATGCCACTTATCATTCGCGATTAACAGAAAATCTTCCATCTACCTCTTGGAGAATAGCTGATATTAGAAACTGGTTAATCGTAAAAGATATACCATTTGAAGATGATATCTTGGAAAAAGAACTTTAAATGGTTGCTACAGATCACAAGCTACAATTTAAAAAGTTTGTTATTGATGAAATAGCCAAGAATCATGGGATAACAGTGCTTCGTTTGCCGCCATACCATTGTGAATTAAATGCGATAGAGTTAATATGGGCCCAAATACACGGTTATGTAGCTAGACATAATAAAACATTTAAAATGAAAGATGTTCGTGAACTCATGAAGTACTCATTGACAACAATCATGTATTTAAAGAGGAAGAGAAAATGTGGGTTTTAGATAACCTCATAGAACAAACTATAGAACCGATAGTGATCTCTCTCGACGAGTCTTCGGATGATTCATGTATGGCCAGCGAAGAGGATGATACTATAGATTGAATTTTATATTTCCTATAAATGGTATGTTTACTATACTTAATATACATTAATTCATTGTCAATAAATTTGAATTATGAGAATTAAACTATATTTTCTTTAATTAATTTAATTTAATAAAAATCGAAATGTAACTTGTCAATAGGCCTAAACGAATGAATTTTATTTCAACTGTAATGTTGACCGAATCTAATTAAATAAGCAAAATGAACTGCCACTGCCGCACTGTTTATCCTTTTGCTGGCATTGTTCAGTTTTATTACCATATTGTATTTTGAGCTGAAACAGGGATGTACAGATAACCAATACAGACACCTACTTGTTTTGCATTAGAATTTTAGTATTTACTTGTATAATTCTTAGGATCACTCTGTAAGAGATAATTTTCTATTTGAATATTTAATGAGGCTACTGTGCTGTAAGACATTAAGAAATAGACTATAGTCTCACTACAAAAATGTCTAAAAATATTTTTTTTCCGATAACTTGAAAATTAGGTCTCAAAGGGTTAAGATGTATCTCTTTAAATTATACCAATACAGGATAGAGGACAATTTTATATAAATACGTTGCTTTATGAGCAAACTATAGAAATGTTAGACAACAATGTTTAGTTTTTGATACTTGCATAGAAATAATTATAGACCAGGTCCAAGGAATATGGTGTGGATCCAGCAAAATGGATCATTGGCTGTACCTCGTTTCTATTTTTGCAAATCGGTAGATGGGAATAAGAACATCAATGGATGGGTACTGGACATGAGCCAGTACAAATTTACAAATACCTTTTTCCAGGGCCCCCGCCAACATATGTGCAAAGTATGCAATGCACACGGACGCCATCCTTTAGGGGTGTCAAAACACAGGGTCCAAAAAAAGATTGCAAAATAATTTGCAAAAAATTAATTCTAAAATAAAAGTTGAGAAATGAAATAGGATTTGTTATAAATACACATGAAATTTTATTAGTGTATCATCCAGTTATTGCCGATTTCTATGTAGCGAGAACATGTCAGGCGGCATTTTCTTCATTTTTCCTATTCAGACATGAATAATACCCGGAGCGCTATAAAAGCGATGCATCGTCAGAGGCGTTTTTAATCCGGTTAGTTCACTTGACCGTGCAACAAGTGCATAAATTTCTTACATTTAAATTTATTTTTATTTTGTTGTATAAAATTTTGTTTTTAAAAAATTAAGTGCTGAATACCTGCTGACTGCAATTTCAACGGTTTGATTTTTTATAAAATGGTACCTACTTTATACTATCAACATTAACCCTTTATAGGATACTGGTTATAATTAATTTTTTTTACCCAAATATCTTTTTATTAATTGAAATGTCATGTACGAGTTTAAAAAAGTAATTGGTTTTTCATCCATAACTCGCTTAGTTTTTATGCTATCGATCTTTTTAAAAAACCATATTGTAGGGTAGATGCAAACGTGGTGCTTATTATTGTGCTTACTTTAGAAGTTAATTATTAATTCCCATGAGTACTAATTATCCCCTGAAGAGGCCAGGAAGCAGGCTATTCAGCGCCCAACCTCCCCGAAGGAACCACCAACGGGGAAGACAAAGCTTAAAAGAGGCCCGGAGAATATTACTCCTCCGCAACAACCTCTAAGCAAGAAACAAAAAACAGCTGCAACGGTAACCGGGCAAGCCACTGATTACGCAGCAGCTGTCAAAACAGAGAAGGCTTTTAAGTCGGGAATAATGCCCAAGTATTATCCAGGGGTCATCCTGAAAGCAGAGCAGCTCTCCACACTGGAAGACACTCTGGTGGAAGAGCTGTGCCAGAGCAAAGAGAAGGGAATCCACTTCTCAGGTATCCATTTCCGTTGCGGAATGATACTGGTGGACTGTGGGTCACAAGAATCGGCAGACTGGCTCATGAGGTCAGCGCCGAAATTGAATTCTTGGGAAGGACCCGAATTGGTGGCTCGAAGTGGAGACGACATCCGAAAGCCGGTCACCATAACGGTGTTCTTCCCAAGAAGCCACGACATGAAATTGGAGAAGATCCTCTAACTTGTCGAGGTTCAAAACTCCAACCTCAGTCCTGCGGCTTGGAAGATCCTAAACTCTAAAAAAGAGGGACAGGGAACTTTCCTCAGATTGGGATCGATCACCAATCTGGGGAGGCTTTGAAGGCAGGAGGTTGCGCGCTAAACTTCCGTTTTGGGCGTATCCCTGTCTCGGGACTGGGAAAGAAAAAGAATCCCGCGGAGGATCCAAAGGACATGTAGATACCCTCCATATTCGGAACCTCTGGAAAAGGGGAAAAGCGAGAGCTTGACCTTGGGTCAGCCCGAGATCTCCTCCGGCTCTGCTGGGGTGACTGGGGATGCGGAGATCGCCTCTGCATCCCGGGAAACTTGGCGGAGCAGCCTGGGGGTCGAGATCAAGAAACCTGCTCCTACTCCGAGGAAGATATTGCCATGGTGGTCGAGGAGGGTCACAGAGAGACAAAGGAGGGGGATGAATAGAGGCTGAGTAACTCGGCCTATTTCATCCATAATAATTCACCTTCACGTTCACGAATGTAGCTCAGATTAACCTGCATCACGCGAAGGGAGCTTCAGCCGTGATTGTAAGGTTGTTCGCTAGACTACAACTGAATATTGTACTGATCCAAGAACCATGGATCAATAAAGAAGGCCAAATCAAAAATTTGGCATGCAAGGATTCTAAATTGATTTATGATCAAAGGCAAATATCTCCGCGTGCCTGTGTAATCATAAGAAATTACATTAAATATATTTGTGTTTCAGAATACTTGTCACGGGACCTTGTTCCAATCATGGCTCACCTCAACATTGGGGGTATCGACCGAGACATCGTCATTGCCTCTGCCTACTTCGCTGCAGACGGGCCGATGACACCGCCAGTAGAGGTACAAGAGCTAGTGAGACACTGCGATGGCAGACGGCTGCCAATTATAATTGGTTGTGATGCCAACGCACACAATACCGTGTGGGGAAGCCCCAATAACAACGCAAAAGGAGAGTGTTTATTAGAGTATCTCTTAGCAAATAACCTTGAGACCTTCAACGTGGGGACAACCCCCACTTTTGTCACGAGAGCAAGAGAAGAGGTCCTGGACGTAACAATCGTTAATGTTACTGCTAGGAAAAATGTAAAAGATTGGAGGGTGATGAGCGAGCCATCACTTTCGGACCATAGGATCATCGAATTTAGGATAGAGGGAAATATCACCTCGATTCCTACAATCCGAAATCCTAGAAATACTGATTGGTCTCTTTACAAGACCAGTCTGAAGGACAATTTGAAACTCGTCGAAGTGAATGGGGTAAATCACCCGAACTACAACCTGGAACAAAGAGTCGAACAGATCAGTGAGTCAATAATGGAAGCTTTTCGTTCCAGTTGCCCACTCTCAAAAGCTCGTTCAGAAAAGGATGCTCCATGGTGGAATGAGAACCTGTCAAACCTCAGAAAAGAGGTCCGTCGGCTCTTTATTAGAGCCAAACGTGACGGCCATTGGCAGAGGTACACTGAGAAGCTTACTCAGTACAATAAAGAGATTAGGAAGGCCAAACGGCTTAATTTTCAAGCCTTTTGCGAAAAGATCACTTCCACTTACACAGCGGCTAGACTACAAAAGGTCATGGCAAATTGGGGAACTAACTCCACAATGTCGCTGAAAAAGCCAGACGGATCATACATGGAAGGTGAAGAGGAACGATCGATTCTTCTTCTTAAAACCACTTCCCAGGTAGTGAACCAGCAACAAGCACCGAAATAGCAATGAACTACACCAAAAAATCCTGCAAGGAAGATTGGGGCATTGCTAAGAAAATATTTACCAGACAACGGTTGGAATGGGCAATAAGTACCTTTCAACCATATAAATCACCAGGAGATTCTTCCTCACCTGCTGAAGATTACAAGAAGCAGTCTAGCAGTGGGTCTAATACCTAGAAAATGGAGAAGGGCAAGGGTAACCTTCATACCAAAAATAGGTAAAAAAGATGGGACTGATCCCCGATCTTTCAAACCCATCTGTCTAGCATCGTTTCTACTCAAATCGATGGAGAAAGTAGTGGATAACTACATAAGAACAGAGAGGGTCGATCAACTGAGACGGCTCTGTATCAGCTGACCGAAGTCATCCAGAGAACTCTGAACAACATAGAAATCGCAATGTGCGCATTCCTGGATATATCAGGGGCCTTTGACAACACAACTCATGTGTCTGTCAAAGAAGCACTAAAAAGCCGAGGAGTGAATGAAACCATTGTAAAATGGATGTATGAGTTGTTGACAACGAGGATAGCTGAGACACAGATGGGGAATCAAACCACCTCAGTTAAAGCCACTCAGGGGACAACTCAAGGGGGAGTGATATATCCCCTTCTATGGAGCCTCGTAGTGGATGAGTTGCTCTACAGCCTAACGGAGTTTGGCTTCGAATGTATGGGCTACTCCGATGACATTGTTTTAATAGTCAGAGGCAAGTTCGAGAGCACCTTGTGTGATTTATTACAAAAGGGCCTCAGAATCATTGAGCAATGGTGCTCGTCAGTGGGGCTAAACATTAACCCAAGCAAGACCATAGTAATTCCATTTACCTGGAAAAGAACACTTCCAGCCATGAAACCCATATCCTTAAACGGGGAAATCATAGAATGGAAATCAGAGGTTAAATATCTAGGGATAACCCTAGACAGTAAGCTTCTGTGGAATAAGCATGTTGAAATAACTGCTAGTAAAGCAATAAGAGCTTTGATGGCGTGCAGAAATCCAGCTGGTAAGAGGTGGGCTGTAACCCAAAAATACTGCGATGGATGTACGCTATGATTGTGAGACCAGCAATTACGTAAGGGGCAATAGTTTGGCACACAAAAGCAAGTCAGTACAGCACGAGGAAGAACCTCGACAAAGTTCAAAGGCTTGTCTGAGTGTGCATCACTGGAGCTATGAGAACGTGTCCAACTAGGGCACTTGAGATCATTACAGATCTCACACCTCAACATCTGGTGATAGAAAGATCTGCCCAAGAGGCAATTCTTAGAATATCTAAGGAAGGTTCAGGCAATGAGAATATTAAAAATCAGGGAGCTTGGTCCTCTCTGACAAGATACATCTCATTAGCGAATCGTCCCAGTCACGAAATGATCAAGAAAGTACGTATCGAAAACAATTTCACTACGATGCTAAATAAGAGGAGAGACTGGGAAAGAGAATACACCACTCAAACTCTCAAAGGAAACACCATTAGATGGTATACGGTTGGTTCAAAAACCACCATTGGAGCAGGCGCTGGAGTACTTGGGCCTGGCACCAGATACTCATTATCGTTCAGGCAGAAATACTTGCGATCGAAAGTTGCGTGGAAATGAACCTGGAAATGAACCTAGAAAGAAACTACCAGAAATGTGACATATCGATCCATTCTGATAGTCAAGCAGCTATCAAAGCATTGAGCTCCCATGTCATTGACTCAAAGTTGATGAATTAGGCAAGAATAACAGGGTCTCTTTAGTCTGGGAAATCACAGGAAATGAAGAAGCCAATAATACACTTGCCAGGAAAGGAGCACAAACGCCCTTTATTGGCCCGGAGCCTTTCTGTGGTGTAGCAAAATGCTCCTACAAGAAAGAGTTTCGGAAGAAAGAGGAAACCGAAAGAGAAGCACTCTGGCGGTGCCTTCCCGGGTTGGAACATTCCAAAAAGTTCCTAGGGAACTTTGACACTGCTAGATTCAAAAAATATTTGGACCTCAGTAAAGATAAGCTACATCTCCTCACGGGCTTTCTTACAGGACACTGCCGCCTTAGGAAGCACTTAATGAGAATAGGTCTAGCAGAAATTGACGAGTGTAGATTCTGTGGGGAGAAGGATGAAATTCCGGATCACCTAGTTCTGGAATGCCTCGCCATTGCAAGCCAACGCAAGAAATGCTTCGGACAGGAAACTTGTAAGAGTGAGGACCTAACCTCGTTGAAGCCGTCCCAAATACTAGAGTTCATTAGAACCTTGGAACTGGAAGGCGAGCTGTAGTAGTAGCGACAACAGCTCTGATACGGGGGGCACAATAAACCTTTGGTTTCAGTGGACTGTAACCCCGTTAAAATCTAAATCTAATCTAAATCTATTTATACAGGATAATCCAATCATAGTATTTAGAGATTGTTAGAGATACATTAATTGGAAGCCAACTGAACCAATCTATCTCATAAAAAATAAAATATCCATGTCAAAAACGATTAAAAAAGAGTACAACACTTTTAAAAGCTAAAATAATGTTGATTACTTACGTATTTACTTTTTCGCAGTAATTTTCCAATAAATAGCTTAAAGAACATTTATTTTTACAACATTCCTTGACAACTTGTCTCGTATGTCGACTTAACACTACAACACCTGTAAATAAACGGTTTTAAAGATTAAAACTAACTTTTCCGTTGTGTCATTTATATATTTGGTAGGCTGGCATATTAGAGCTGTCCCACTGTCCTCTATATTGAACTGTCATTCAGTTTGTTTACAGAGCTCTAATTTCTCAGTTCTTCTCAAATGAATTTTGCAATGGAATCAGTCGTTAATTATTCATTACAAATGAACTTTTGTATGCGGAAGAGTTGTGAATGCTACATGAATCATGAGTAGCAGTTAAAAGCTGTCAAGATGTGGTGGAATATTTGCCTCGATAATGCTAGCCAACTGAACTTAACATGGTCGAAACATCGAAAGTACACCTCTGAGATTTGTCTCACAGATCAATTCTGCAATATTAAATTGGCTTACCTGTATGATGATGATAAGTCGGAAGTTCCAAACAAAATTGGGACAAAATATTGACCAATTTTTTGCCACAATATACTTCTTTTTTATATATATCGTGGTCAATTGTGGTTGTTTCGCGGCATAGTAAAATTAAAAATCCATAAAACATCAATTTTGTGTAGTACATGATGATCTAAAATGTAAAAGGTTCAAAATAAAGCTGGCAGTAATAAAAGATAGTTTTTTTACTTCGAAAAATCAAAAAAACGTTTGCAATAAAAAACACATGATATTTCTACAAATCATTATTTTTGGAAAATCGTATTGTCCTTATCAATATTGAAAATAAAACGATAGGTAAAAACAATTAAAGGAATACCATATCAAATTAGGCAGTCAGCTTATGCTTAATAATATATTTTTTTGGTCTTATAAGTAGTGTAACGTTTTTATTTTCCCTACATTTCGCCCTGCGAAATCGAATAATTGCTATCCCAGTGCGGCCCTGGCGTAACTGTGTAGAATATTGTTTCATATGACCAATAAACATAAAAAAAATTAGGAATAATATATCTCTGGACGCCGAAAAGGTTTGTTACGGCTCAATCTTGATTTTCAATTGAACAAAGTGACAATTGAATGTACAAAAGTTTTAATATCGCCTCTAAAAAAAGGTGCAATGTGCACACAATAGTTTTTAGTATCGCCTTCGAAAAAAAAAGATACTTTTTACGAATTCTGGGTAGACAGCGTAATTTGTGCGTTTACGGCCCGATTCTTTTTATATGGTTCATTATATGGCTTTTTTTAGAACTAATTTTACAGTTATTTTTCGGAAAGAATTTCAAAAAAAGGCTGTCTATCCCCCAAAGTCTCGTCACGAGAGGCAGTCTGCGACGGATACTTGACCAAGGCAAATGTAAAGTTCCGAGAGTGTCAACTCTACTTACGTGTCGTATTTATCGTTATTAAGATTAAGTTATCGTATCGTATCGTACCAAAGTATCGATATTTCCTGTGCTTAGTCGGCAAATTAAAATTACCGGAGTATCTGTGTATTGTGCTTATTACCGACATTAAGTTACCGATGAATACCGAGTGTCTGTGATTTGTTCCATCACGCGGTGAGAGTAGATTACTTATTACAAGTACTATCCTAAATTTTTAAATCGACCTAATCGAGAGACCACGCCTCCGGCGTTGATGCAAGTGTCTTCACCTGAATAGTATTGTGGTGATTTGCTGGAGACTGTTGGACTCAGGTATCGTAAATTATTATTTTCTATCTCTCCTACCTGAAGAAATCGCACCTTTTCTTAGTTGATGGTGAAAAGAGTAATTTATTGTCATGCCATTTCTTTAGCGAAAGAACCATACGGTATCAGACCTATTTTATTATGATAACGAGTTTATTTATTACTAATATTGACATTGTTTTGAAGAACTTTTATGTTTTATGCTGTTTGATAGAATAAGCGATAAGAAATTCGGCGTGCACGTCAAATCTAAATTAAATTATTTTCCGATCACTTATATGTAACTTTCACAATGCGTATGTGTTTTTCTGTTTTCGAGTAAATCAGTAATATAATATCCTACATTTTCTTTTTTGAATAAACGGAAAATAATTTCTTTAATAAACTAATTTTTTAGTTCGCAAACTCTGCGACATTTATCGTTTGTGTATTTATATGATTTTGATTTCTATATTTCTTGTTTCCTGGAGACGATTTATTCCTCGAACAATTACCGTGTAGTGTTGAGTGATCATTTGTTTTATTGTTTTTATGTATACATTAATTTTGTTTGCGGTAACAGGTTATGCATGTACCCATATTGTAAATTTTTTGATGTTCTGTTCACTGACGCTGGTCAAACATGTTAATAAACTGGTTAACATAATAAACCGCACTTTAGTGAATACTTCCCTAACCTCCACAGACACATTACCGAAAATACCTCACTTTTTATAATTTCTCTCTTTCTTTCTCTCGCTTATGTGAATTAAAATTTCTGGCGCCCTTTAATTACCTTTCCGGTTGATTAACGTTCCTAAAATAAACTCACGACTCTTAGCTCTCCAACCAAAACAAGAGTGCCGTTCGCATACGTCTTAATTGTATATCGCCCAGTACCGTTTCAAATAATAATACGTCATCTTGGTCCCATCCAAGGAAACTTGGAGGAATTGGTACCGAACAATTAAGGCGGTAACAGTAGTTATGGGTACAGAATTATTATCAATGAATTATCAACTGATTATTAAAAGTAAAATGAGTATGTATTTGACAAGATCTTAGACAGGATACAACAGCCAATAAGAAATTTTTATTCACCCGCAAGAAACATCTGACAAGAACGCATTTAGCTCAGTATGTTTACATGAAAATACTTAACCTTCAATGACGTATAAATATGTCTGTTATTTTATGTTTTATAATATCCCGGGTCTAATGGAAAAAGTCGGGAGCGTATAGTATCAACCAAAATAACATTAGTACTTCAAATAATTTTTTTGAATACATGGCTTCGCGATATCGGCGACGCTTTGGGATGTACCAATTTGTCTAGCAACGTCTACTTGGCACATCCCAGCCCGCATCATTTCATCGCGAATTAAATGCCTATTTTCCATAATTGCTAACACTATATACGACTTTAACAAACTGTAATCTCCACTGAAAACAATTAATAACTAGAAATCTGTGATCAATACTAACAAAACAACTGCTCATCAGATATCACGAAAAAAACACCAAAAAATATAGTGATAACAAAAAATATCAAAAAAAGTGAAAAATCATAGGGGAGGGTGAGGCAAGTGAGTCACATGGGGCAAGTGCGTCTTTTTTAATAATTCGTACTAGTGGCAACACCGGCGAAAACAATAAAGACAGTTTAGTTCCGTACCGGAAGCCGCATCGTGTATGTGAAAAGGCCGCTGAAAAATATTAAAAAGAAGGTAAGTATATTTTTTTTTGTTATCATCATATTGCAATGTAATATTTACGATGTGTTGCATGGGTATTTTGCACAATTTAAACGCATTATCCAGATCGCCTGCTCCATTCCAAAACACAGCATGTGAAAATAATGGAATTGTGAGGGAAACGAGATTTAGTGTTTTTGTTTGGCCCTGAGACGTATTTAATGGTATATTTTTGATTTCACGCTTACGTGTTACAGTTCGTCGTATAATTTTTTATACATACTCAAATTGTGCGTATTTTTAGTTGTAGCTAAAGATTTGGCACATGCTTGGTTTTGGCATCGAATATGACACATTTTTTAATATTTCAAAACAGAGTATCTACATCAAAAATTAAATAAACAACAGTTTAGTTTATGTAGGTAGTAACATTTTACTGAATGCAAGATAACAAAACAGTATAATTATGTCCAACGTTTATTAGTTTAGAAATACAACGGTTGGTTAAAATATCTTACAGGTACTGAACAAATATTTTGAACCAAAGAAACTACTATATACTATCATCTAAATTGGTGTTATCATACTCCTCGACCAAATCTGGAGCAGAATCGCTTTCATGAAGATTTTTCCAAAACTTCAACCTGTTTATCGGCATTAACGATCCCAATACTCTTATGATTTCGTTTTTCTTTGATGTCAGTATTCCACGTACTGGTAGAACTTCTGGAATACTCTGAAAATTGAATTTCTCCTGCAAAAAGTCTAGAGATATATACTCTTCTTGGTCGAAATCAGTTTTATAATCCAAGCTTCTTTTCCCTTTTTTGAAGCATACTTCAACTATAGGATTCAACAAAAAACCTCTCAAGGAATCGGATTCTTTGGCATTTTTGCAGACTTGCCTTCACTTCTTTTCCCACTTGTGGAAAATATTAACATCTAGACCTTTTCTGGAAGACATTACCGCCTCTGTGAGATCATTGTAATCATATATATATTACCAATCTTGTTAGTTTTGGTTTCGATATTCCCGTGAATGCTATCGGCGCTCATATGAGTGTGACCCTTTGTGAGGTAACGGAAAGTCACACAATCAGGTCCGTTTTCTTGATTTACCAACCAAACTAACGATGTATAAAGTATCCAATTTTTATTCTGCCCTATACAATTATCTGACCAAATAATGAACTCTTTGACATCTCGTTCTTCCTCGAAAACTCTAAAAATGGCGTCAACAATATGGTTACCATCACGTCCTGCCAAACCTTCATGCCACATGGAGCAATAATTTTTGATCGAAGACTTTTTTTTTAACAAAGCAAATGTCAAATTGAATGCTGTGAGGCGGCTTAAAAAATTACTATCTATTACGGAGGGCATGTTAGGAATTAAGATCACCTTTTGCAAATCCATTGAATTCATTTTTTATTTTCGTACTGTTCAATTGATCTTTATAAAATTTACTTTTGTTGGAATTTGATAAAATAAGCCGTTTGTATAATATTTACCGTTTTATTAATAAAGTTCGTATCTACTTACGCATTCCCCATTTTTATGACGTAACGAGTTAAAAGTAATTTATTGATACCATGTCCAAGATTCAATGAAAATTAAATATGTAGGTATGCAAAGAAAGTCATAAGTTACTTTGAATCAAAATTACAAAGAAAAAATTATTAAGCCATTGGAAAATGTCAAAAATACAAGTTACAAGACATTAGACTAAAACTAATCCGTAACCAACAAAAAGACTAACGTTAATCTTAGAAATGTTCAATATGAGTTTCTCCCACTTCCGCGCACGGAGGTTGTTTTTAGGCTTATTTCAGAATATAAATGTTGTAAAGCAATAATTAAAATATCCGATTCGGTCAAAGCCAAGTGTTCCATCCAAAAAGTTTCAGCAAAAATCAATGCTCTGAGAAATACAAATTCAATCAAAGATATAATTGAAAGACACTACAACAACAGCCACTACATAGACAATTTTTTAGAAATCTCAACAAACCAACAATTGATAAGAAGTGAAGTGTAGCTCGGTTGAGTAGCTGTGGATTTAAAGGAGAAAATGAAAGCCTGATTATAGCAGCTCAGGATAAGGTACTAGCTACTAGTTACTATCATAAACACATATTAAAACAAATGATAGACAGTAAATGTAGACGAACATATGAACCACTAAATAGCCGGGTGTACGACTCTTTCTCCAACGGAATTCACAAACAGACATAAGAAGATTGCTTGATTCATTCATTGGTCTATATGCAATCCAATAGGATTGCGTGTTGCAGAAAAGTAATATAATCATGTCCCAGAAAAAGCCATAAGCAGCAATAACATCGATGTTACGTGGGATATGACAGTAATTACTGATACAATAATACTGGTAAATAGACCGGACATAGTAATGTATGATAATCACATAAATATATGTCTTTTGATCGAACTGTCTGTTCCAGATGATAGCAAAATAGTGAACTCTGAAAATGAAAAAACAAGCAAGTATGAAGATCTAGAAATCGAAATAAGCCGGATATGAAATACAAAAACCAAAGTGGTACCCGTTATTGTTGGAGCATTGGGAATGATACGGGAAAGTTTAGGCCGGAGCGCAACGGTTTCTGGGAAGGACTATTTTTTTGTGACTAAAACATTAAAATACTCTCTTCACACCAGAAACTGTGAATACGACTAGTTCGATTTACTTATCCAACAGCACTAGACCCCTGTTATTGAATATGAAGCAGCCACAAATGTTTCGGAATACAATAAAGGTAGGACCATGCAAGAAGAAGGTGACGATGATAGACTTGACCAGATCGAAAACCTGATAAAAGGTTTGGTGAACAAGATATCGAACAAGATCAGATGCTGTACTTGTGGCGAGCTAGAGCATGTACGTAGTTCGCGTAAGCGCACTATGATTCCTGCAAACCAAGAACCTGTTGAATATGAAGCAGCCACAAAAGCTTCGGGGTACAACAAAGTTAGGACCATGCAAGAAGAAGCTGACGAAAACAGACTGAACCAGATTGTCAACTTGATAAAGTGCATGGTAAACAAGAAGCCGAAGATCAGATGCCGGAAAGATGGCGAGCTAGGGCATGTACACTGTTCGTCTAAGTGCTGCAGGACCCCTGCAACCCAAGAATTCCATTCACAGGGAAAACTAGACAAGGGCGAACATCGAGTTTTGGTGTGAGTCACCGAAATGCCGACTCTCTGCATAGACGGTCATGCCCAGCAGACTATTTTCACTGCAACAAGGCGGAATCTAAGGAAGTAGCGGTTTCAAGAACTACAGTAGTTGACGAGGAAAGGTCACCCACAAGGATCAGAGAAGATCAGAAGAATGATCCTCACCTACAGATGATTCGACAATGGAAAGTAGAAAATCGGCGACCTACCTGGCAAGATATGTCAAGATTTTCACTGACACTATGGTATGGTAGTAGGCGTAGCTGCACTTCAGCCAGACAGCCCGCCGGCTCTTATCAGCTCAGGATGTGGTCAGTGTCGTGCCGCTTATCAGTTCTTATCAGCTCTCGCCAGTGCCGTACCGGAAAAGTAACTTATGTTGAAATATTACTAAGAATTTCGTACCGGGTGGCTTGTAACATATAATATTTGCGTTAGGTCACGATCAATATACAGGATGGACACGTTCGATCGTTATACAGGATGTACATGTCATAAGAACACTTGCATCTCTGTTATTATTGGTCGGATTGCAGGTATTATGTAGATAATTTAGCTACATTTGTCCACGCTGAACACACGATATCAATTAGGATATTGCACTTCAGCCAGACAGCCCGCCGGCTCTTATCAGCTCAGGATGTGGTCAGTGTCGTGCCGCTTATCAGTTCTTGCTCGGTGTCTCGCCAGTGCCGTACCGGAAAAGTAACTTATGTTGAAATATTACTAAGAATTTCGTACCGGGTGGCTTGAAACATATAATATTTGCGTTAGGTCACGATCAATATACAGGATGGACACGTTCGATCGTTATACAGGATGTCATAAGAACACTTGCATCTCTGTTATTATTGGTCGGATTGCAGGTATTATGTAGATATTTTAGCTACATTTGTCCACGCTGAACACACGATATCAATTAGGATATTTTGAATATTTTGTAAGCGGAGTGCATTAAAAAAAACACAGGCTATAAGATATTATATTACGTAAATATTTTAGCTACAGTTTCATGAATATTTTCACGCACTTTCGATAGATGTTTCGGAGCTTTAGCGAAGTATTCAATCGTAGACTCGTTCACCATAAATTTTTCAAAAATACCAACCATGACTATATCTTCGAGAGTTTTGCACTCAAATTCATCTTTTCTATGAGTAACTTCTAGATTATGGGGTATGTGGTGTTGCGTAACTGCTAGGGTGGGGTCATAGATTATCTCATTGTGTTCTATCCAGAAATGTGGTGTAATTTTCACACCATTCGAATAGACCTTCGTACCCAGACATAGTTTGGTTGCTATTCCATATTTTGTAGCCACTTCGTGGAAAATTAAACTTCCCGCCAAACACACACCGCAATAGCCTGCTCGAATAAACTCCTGCTCGATACAACATTTAATGAGTTTGAGTTTGACGTACTCACGCACGGGATCCATGTCTGCTCACGTCAAGCGATAAATGATGAATGATGAACTGTCCAGACATGTTAACGCTTTTAAGCCAAACGATTTTGGGGCGTTCGACTCCTGTATTTTCTGATCGATGATAACCGCAAAAAAAATATTAACAGAAGAAGCTACATATTACACACACCTATTGCGATAATATATGTTATAACCGCAAAGTAGATATAAAAATATTCACTGCATTGTAAAAAAGACACTGTGGTTGTTTTTTTTTTTTTTTAGCGACGTTTCCATACTTTCTTATCAGTACAGGATGTAAGAATTGGAAGGTGAGTGGTCAGTGCCGTAAGAACACGGTCATGGCCGTTAATCAGTTCTTATCAGCTCGAAGTCCAGTGCCGTACCGGGTGTACGGAATTGAAAAAACGGCGGCACGGTCATGGCCGACAAGGTGAGCGGTCGGATGAAGTCTTGCCGGATGTGTGGCATACTGAACAAGGTGATCGGACAGTGTGAACGATAAAGGATATTTTGTAGGTGATAAAAAACACAGGCTTTAAGATATTATATTACGTAATATTTTAGCTACAGTTACGTGAATATTTTCGCACATATTAGATAGACAATATTACAGGAAACATTAATTTTTACGAAACATTCTTTATATATACAGAGCGAAGCAATAACAAATTAGATTCCAAAGCTGATAAATTATGTGACATATCGTTGATAATTTTATTCATATGTAGTTACATGATGCGACTTTTCTTCAGATATTTGTTAGCGACATTTTAAATGTTTGCGTTATACTTGAAATTCCAGGAGTTGGACTTTAAACTGAACAATATTATAAAATACACCTCTTTCCACGGCCAACCCTGGAGGCAATAATCATATAGGTAAGAAAACCACATTACTTGACTTTCGGCGAAGCAGTTTCGGCGACCCCCACCCCTTCTCGCACGCGTTTCTGCGATAGCATAACTACGGGAAGTAAAAATTTTTAACGCTCAGTATTCGAGAAGATATTGAGTTTAACGAAATAATCGAAGAATTAAGGGCTAACATAATTGAATAAAAGAGGTTAACAACAGGTTGTAAGATCATTTGATGACCAACTGTTTCAGAGTAAAGATGCCTAATTGTACTTGGGGAAGAGCGTGCAACTGCAGCGACTGCAAACCAAGTTTTTGTTCTTTTTGCTGCAAAGAAGAAGTCTACGAGCTGGCAGAAGAGTACAACTGTGACCGGAAAGGAATTGAATACTACAAGTTCACAGCTTGGTGTAAAGAATGTTGGCTCAAGAGAAATAAGAACATCTAGTCCATTATTACTTTAACTTGTATAGTGTGTGCAGACGTGCTCATCATGATTTATTTTAAGATGAATCACAAAAATGCAGACGTTTTGACCGGCTAGAGCTTTGGAGTTTGGAATCAAAGATGTCGATCCGGTAGTATAGATGAAAGATGCCATCTCCCAAATTGTACACAACTGAAGACTTGAAAACTATGTAGGGTTCACTTTCTGCTACAATGATGATACAACAGGCATGGAAACTTTTAAAAATTACTTCAGTAAAAAGCTAATTGTACTTATGCTAACTTATGTAAATAATTTTATTAATAAATATTTTTCTGATTTGTATTATTTTGATCAACCACAACATTACAGCACAATAAACAATTACGAATAACTTTTTTTTTCTTATCCGGTGATACGTGCTTTCCTATGATTTTATGCGATAATTACCAACATCACCTGGCTGGTGATATCGTGAAAATTTCTCTACCCTATGTATATAATTTTTATTAAGATTTAGACCTCATAACGCAGCCCCAACATTACGAAAGCATCTTTACAAATAACTTTTTTCTTATCTATTACGGCACGTGATTTTTCATAGTTCCACCGACCTCACCTGGATCGTGGACTGGACCGTAAAATTATCACAATTTCTTATCTATGTTAATGAAAATTATAAATTGTTTAAAAAAAGATTTTCAGAACAATAAATAATTTTAGCAAAACCCCACAACAATATTAAAGGAATCATTAACAGCACTTATCACCGCTGTGAGGTTATCTAACCACATTCTGGTAAAATGTTTCAAACACGAGTCCGAGATGTCGAGGCAACACGCTGAACAGTAGCGTATCGAAAATCATTTTTAAAAAATTCACCAAGTACACCCAGTAGCAGAGGTTTGGTAGAAAAATTACAGTGATTGGACCCTGTACAGCTTTAGCATATTAACATAACAGATAGAATACAGAGTCCCACGAAGGGTATCTGTGGAAAACCGATAACGGTAAAAAAGACATTTTAGGTCAAGTAGTGACGGTGCGCTGTGGTCGAAGAACTAGCAAAAGTAACAAGAGTGTTTATGAAAAAAAAGGTTATTTTTTATTACCATTTGTCTTTCAGTTGTTAGATAAAAATCTTTAGCGGGTTTTTGAAAGGTTGGTTTCATAACTAGGAAATGTGCCTGTTTGTCAGCAAAAACGCTGTCCAAGGGAGACCAAGCGAGGAGGTAGGCACTTTCGTCATATAATGACTACTTCTCCCTCAGGAAAAAAAGGAATATTCGCGAAATTTTTTTGGAGGGGATACACCAAAGAGGTGTCCTACCATACAACAAATTGGGAGACATTTTAAGGAGGAGGCACACAGATCCCCAGGAGGTACCCTTCTTTACACACAAAAGGAGGGGGCACACAGATCCCCAAAGTTAATTAGGAGGTGCCCTTCTTACCTTTACACAAAAAAAAGGAGGGGACACACAGATTCCCAAAGTTAATTAGGAGGTGCCCTTCTTACCTTTACATACAAAAGGAGGGGACACACAGATTCCCAAAGTTAATTAGGAGGTGCCCTTCTTACCTTTACACACAAAAGGAGGGGGCACACAGATTCCCAAAGTTAATTAGGAGGTGCCCTTCTTACCTTTACACAAACATTCAAGAAAATGTTCCTATTGCTTGTAAAATTTTCGCGAATATTGGGGATGGGGTTGGAAGGGAAGGGAAGTAGCCGTGAAAACGGCTGATTTCTAGTAGCATTGGCGTTTGTAGCCGTAGGGAACAGAGTCAAAGTTTTCTATTCGTTTTCTTTTAGTGAAGCTGGTTCGGAAGACTTTAGTCACGTTTTTTGTGATTACTGAATGATCGGAGTTCCTTAATATGTTACGAGTAGTTATGAATTCGTCGGGGGCTTCATTCAGGACCATGTCTCTTAGGGTGTCGAAATTTACTTTCTGGCTCGTATTATAGTTCAAGGTTATACCTTTCACTTTGATAATATCGAGTGTTTTATTTTTATCAGTTGAATAAACCCTGTAGGCATATATTTTTGGACCACCGGCTACAAAATCTGTTATGTAGCTTCCCTCCCCATATTCACATAGTTCGTCTGTCATATCGCCGAGAAAACTACCTAAAGGTACTTCGTAGGTGCAAGGTCGAGAGACGTAAATGACAGAGTCTGTGTCATGATATATTACTCTATCGTCGAGTTTTTCTAAATACGTGTATAGTTTTAGTCTAGCTTGTGCAGTGGTGTAGGCAGCTAGTACGACATTCACAGTTGGAAGTGTGGCATATGCCTCTTCTTTAAAGGACCAGTTAACAATGAGGGTGTTTTCGTTAACCGGAAAAATATTGTTTACTTCTTTGCATGGTTGCGATAAAATGTCAAATAGTTCTGCAGGTGTGTTGACTATAGACGTCTTAGACTGGTTTTCACATTGTCCAAGCTTGCCCCAAAAACTTGTTATCATGGACTTACCAACCTGTCTTCGACCTGGATTGAATTCAATTTCATCACAGGACAATTCTACACCCTCACGATCAAAATATTCCTTTATATAGAGATCTTTTTCTTTTGGGGTTTTACATTCGGCGGGCCAACCGCTTGCCTGTTGTTTTATTTTTAAAAATTTTGAAATATATTCGGCAAATAGGCCACCAGACTTTGTAGTTTTATCGTATTGTACCACTTGATATTTCCAAATTTCGTAAATATTTAAAATTTTGTATCCTTTTTCTTGGGCTTTTAGAACCTCGTCCATTACCCATGTACCGGTAAAGCTTCTTTCTTCATCGTTATGTAAACATTCAGACATGTTAGATTCACAACATGTACGACAAAGTGAAAACATTAGTTTACTATTACATTTATAAGGTAGTACGGGGTGGTAGAGATTTGTTGGCGGTAACACTCGACACTTTATTAGTCCTTCAGTTTGTTTTAAATCAAGAGCGTAGCATTCTTCCCCCACAAAAACTTCCGGGTGACCAATTGGATATTTTCCATATTTATTGACCCACGGATATAGGGAGCAGATGTCAGCATATTTTATTTTCTCTCCATTTTTACAAGAATAATAGAGCTTTGTGGCATCTGTTCGTCCCCCGTAAAAGGCGTCACGAGGCTCCAATGGTAGCTGTTCGAGGAGAGGATGTTTTTCGGTAATAGCTACAATTTCGGGGTTTATTTCACGACGAAAATCGCACTCCCATTTTACAATTACTTCGTACCCGAGAGATCTTAACTTTTCATTCTTCGCCAACGTCGCCTCGTACCGTTGCTCGTATGTAAGTGATGGGTTGTCGTGTGTCGGTTCGTTACGTCTATATTTCATACATTTTGGACAACTGTGGAAGTAACAGCCCTCAAATTCAAAGACCTGTCTTGTGCTTTTGCAATATCCATCGACCTTAAGACCATTCAATACAACTTCTCGTCCTCTGGCTGCATGTTCTATTCTAATACCTCTTTGGTGCTCTTCATATATTAACCATTGAGTAGCAATCCTAGATTGTTTATCGCGACATCTATATCCGTTCTTGGGAATTAACCCGATGGTATTCGGTTGTAAAAAGTTTCTCCTAAATATTTTATTACATGCACCAGGTAGCGTGATGGCTTCTGTGAACGGGTCGACCCCTCCTTCTTTTAAAAGCAACTCTCTGAACCTTAAGCAAGACTGAGCAAGTATGGACACGTCACTTATACAGTAGGAAATAAGTTCTGATTTAAAGTTGAAGACATACCCTTGATCAGAGAGTTTTTTATGCCAAACGATTAGCTGATTTCTGGCGTCGTTCTTTTCGTCGAGTGAAGGGGAGTATTTCAGATTTTCAGGATCGTAATATTCGAGGGCAGGTAGTTGTCCGATGTAATCCCAATTTCCGACTTTGTTGAACAAGTGGGGGAAGTAACCTTTTTTTATATCTTTTAGCCCGAATACTTTAGGCAATTTTGCCAGAGGCATTGGGAAGTAGTTTAAAGAGTCGATAAAACTCACATTCCCCACTTTCATTTGTATTAGCTTCGTGCCTCTAGTTATTAGTTCGGGTGTTAGACCTGTCTTTGTTATAAGGTGGTTTAACATAAACTGGTTATCATATAGACCTCCTGCATGTCCGACTACAATTATTTTCTTAAACAGAGCCCTTTGGTTCATTACATACTCCATAAAACGAGCTACAGGGTCAATTGTTAAAACTTGATATCTAACACCACAATCGCACCATCTTTTGTCTGTACCTATACATAGTGCACAGTGTTGCTCAAACACACATAAGTTGGCCTTGTGTAGTAAAGAGCCGTCAGACATAACTTCTTCTTGAGTACACTCAAGGTCATAAAATATAAATAGTACCCCGTGCATTGAAGGCTTACGTGTGTCGACGGGCATGAAACAATTGTGTGGAGAAGCTTTGAATCCGTCACATATTTTACAGAAAACTTCACCACATATGTGTTCCCGCTTTCTGGGAATCGTTTTAAGGCATATTTTGCAAGAGATTAACCGTTCACATAGTTTACTTTGTTTATGGTAATCGTAGCAGATCTGTCCTCTGAAATACCGATTACATCCATCACATACGATTTTCACACTTGATTTACATGGGGGTGATTGTTCACATGCTGGACATGTTTTTTCACAGCGGTGCAAATGTTCGTGGGGTGTGTGGCAATGTTCGCAGAAATATACACAGCAAAAAGCAGACGTCAACGATATAATCACGTTATAATGATTTTCGTGATAAAGAAGATTGATTTTCTTGCTTCCCCCTACTCCTTCATACAAGACATCCTTTGTGCCATAGTTGTATACCGTTATTGTATAGTCGGTCAAATATTCTTGGATTTTTTTCAACTCCTCCAGACCACCGCCCTCTTTGGGTAGTTCGGTACCACTGGCTGTTAATAATTCCAAAGTTTTCTGAGTCTGCAGACCCTTCGTTTGTCTTATCTTCTTTTTGTCAGGGGCATTGTCGGCGTACGCTTTAGCCACAACCACTGCTCTAGCCAGGCATAAATGGTCTGTATTATTTATTACTATAATACCACCACGTTTAGCACACTCTTCGTCAAAGTTGTTGTACTTACGACCTCGCCCTTTACCTTTAGGCATTTTTACGGTTGTGGCTGCTAGACAAAACGTCTCAGTGTCAAAACCTGCCGAATTAGATTGGTAGACAGCACATATCATCGACCATATGTCTTCAAATTTCACCTGGGATGCAGGATTAAACCGCGACCAACCATCACCACGGCTAAACTCTTTCGAGCAAAAAGTAAAACCAATTTGATCACTCGACTCTGTCCCCTCGGTCACCTTATTGATAACATCCTCCATGCCGGAGCGTACCCATTTTAGTGGATCTGCCCCTTCGGGAATTGGGCGGATTTTAAATTCCACCGTTCTACCAGTTAGGTTGAATTTTCGAACTTTTTTAATAACATCTTTAGTTATCAAAAACTTTTCCATCTTGTGTTGAAAAATCTCCAAAATTTTTGAAATAAAAGTATGTAGACACAAGAACGACTGATAACGACTGAACGAGAGCTGGAGAGATTATACCACTCTGAGAAAAATCAAAAAAATTGTTTCTAGACTTTACCACAACTGATAACGTCTGTAGATAACGAGAGCTGGAAAGATTATGATTCTGCCGCTCCGAGAAACTCTTTAAATAGGGTCGAAAAGGGGGCGTGGCTTATTGATATTCTCAGGAGAAAACATTCTTTTAAGGTAATTAGTTCGAGTTTATTCAAAGTAACATATGTTTTAAAAAATATTTCATCATGGAATTACTGTTGTGAATCCTTTATAAATATATAGGTGTTATTTTTCACAATTATTACGATGATGTGTGTGCGTTGTTAGATAACCTCACTTTTACGATAAACTGTTTTGAGTTTATCAGTTGTAACGCTGATCGAAAAGGGGGCGTGGCTTATTGATATTCTAAGGAGAAAACATTCTTTTAAGGTAATTAGTTCGAGTTTATTCAAAGTAACATATGTTTTTAAAAATATTTCATCATGGAATTACTGTTTTGAATCATTTATATATATAGGTGTTATTTTTCACAATTATTACGATAATGTGTGTGGTTAGATAACCTCACTTTTACGATATACTGTTTATCAGTTGTCCCGCTAAATCACTTTTTAGAACTTTGCAATCTTGAATAGCAGGAATGGGGAAGATATGGAAAATGCATGTACAGGTCTGTACTAAGAAGTGTGGACGGTACTGTTCTATTGATAAAACAACTTGAATTTTTCAATAGGTCTAACGTGAATTATTTTGAGCAAATTTTTAACTTTACAGAAAGATCTATGATCAAGTCTGAACGATTAGTATGACATTTTGAAGTTCTAGCGATACACGGTTCTGCTTTCATTCGAAGAGAATCATTCTTATTTAGATACATATTGGAAAAATTGTAATGATTATGCTTTTGGGGTAATGGTTCAAAGTGGAAATTGGTGTAATAAATAACTTTACAGGTCAAAATATTTTGCTAGATACAAGACATAATCAGACTTATATTCGCTTCTGTTTGTCAAAAAAACCCCGAAGATCATCAAAATTAACGTTGGAATTAACAGGAGCAAATCGTCGCAGGCAAAACACCAAAAGTGTCCAGCTCATGATTGTAATCATTTCAAATTAAACTGTACGCGTGAAAAATTGTAATATATTGAAAATTCGTTGAAAACTCTGTAAGAAATAAATAATCTCTTATATTTAAAACTATATTTTATTGCCCCTCTTCAAAACTCTAACAATCTCGTATCTTTTTTATATCGATCGTTTCTATTGCACGTCTTGTCAATAGCTAAACTACCTGACCAATTCAACCCTCGTTGTACTTCCCTTTTCTTGATACTCAGCTTGTGTTTGTTTCTCTCTATTTAAACATTCCTATGTTGTTATTGTTATCAAGCTCGTAACGCTCGTTTGAGATTCATCTGACGGACCTTGCATATAGGGTGGATCCAAATATATCTTACAACTCTTATCGGTGTAGTACGAACGTATTTAACCTCGAATATTCATGATAATTTGAAAAACTAAATAATATTGCATAGATATGAAAGAAAGCTGACCGTTTCAAAACCGGAAAAGGTGATAAGAAAAAATTATGATAATTTGAAAAACAATGTATAACAGGTGTAAATTAAACATTGCGGTACGCGTGAAAAAATTGTAATATATTGAAAATTCGTTGAAAACCCTTATCGGTGTAGTTCGAACGTATTTAACCTTGAATATTCATGATAATTTGAAAACTAAATAATATTGCATAATTATGAAAGAAAGCTGACCGTTGTAAAACCGGAAAAGGTGATAAGAAAATCATGATAATTTGAAAAACAGGTGTTGTAAAAGTTTAAATATAAAAAAAGGAATCCAAAAAAAATATCCGATAACATACAACATAATCTTTTAGAGGTGTGTGGTTTTTAAGGTAAAGTAAAACAATGTAAATCGTGAAAGTGTACCAACTATGCTGTGTGAAATAGGGGAAAAGCTAAACAACATAGGTTGTGAAAATATTTTTAAATTCTACAAAAACAATATACCACCCTTTGTGCATGTCACAATTATGAATAATACAACAATGTAAAAATTTTGCCAACGCTGTGTAGAAATAATACAGCTTTCAGAAATAATCAAAGTAGTAATAATTAAACCTCTAACCCATAGTTTTTTCAATTTCTATACGTCACAATTATGAATAATACAACAATGTAAAAATTTTGCCAACGCTGTGTAGAAATAATACAGCTTTCAGAAATAATCAAAGTAGTAATAATTAAACCTCTAACCATAGTTTTTTCAATTTCTATACGTCACAATTATGAATAATACAACAATGTAAAAATTTTGCCAACGCTGTGTAGAAATAATACAGCTTTCAGAAATAATCAAAGTAGTAATAATTAAACCTCTAACCCATAGTTTTTTCAATTTCTATGTCTTTGCGGTTGTAAACTACTTTGATTATTTCTGAAAGCTGTATTATTTCTACACAGCGTTGGCAAAACTTTTGTTTTATTATTTATATTATTTTTTCTTAGCTACAATGTGGTTGAAAATGGTTATTATTTAACCATGTTCAACCTCAGGGTCATAGCTATATCAATCAGGGGTAGGATGGATAGTTGGTTTTTAATAAAACAACAATAATTATTGTGAAAGGGTCACACATCTTTTATTCGTTTCTGAAATACATATTAAATTATTATTTCATTTAGGTATAACTAATTACCTTACCTTATGATCCAAACCACCACCGCCGGAACCGGGCGAAACCCCGTCGGTACTGGGTCGTACCACAGGAATCGCCTTAGTGAATCATTGATAATAAGTTTTTATTTCTTGAGCTTACATTGCCAGTGTGTGGCTAGATAACCCCTCTTTTTACGATACCGATAAGCAGACGAAACTGTGCTGTTTATCAGTTTAGGGACTGATTTCATTTAAATATTTTGGAATCTCCTTTAAATAATTTTTTCGACTAGGCTGTAATGTAATTACTTAAAAATCTTTAAATTATTCAAAAATTTTAAAAATCACACGAGAGAAATTGAAAATGGTTGAAAAAAGGTGTGGTACTAAAAGGCGGAAACACAGATAAGAAAACTTCGTAACGTGTACAAAACTGATAGATAAGAAAATTCTTGATAAGTTTGAAAATTCATGCGAGTACACTTTATTGAAATAGGTGCGGTTTTCTTATATATGAAAATTACTTATCGCTTTTATTTGTTGCTATTGTGTAACAATAAAAAAGTGTTGTATCATCTTTTTTTTTTTATTTGGTACAAATATGCAATAATATAAAGATGCTGCGTCATCTTTTTTATATTTTGGTGTCATAAATAAGTACTAACTAAAACACGACGAAATTTCCTTTACGTAACTTTATTACTTAATAATATTTTTACAATGCTAAATCGTATTCTAAGTATAGTAAAATTTACAAAACACTTACACTATTTACACTATTTACATTATGTTGTAAAACCTGAAATAACCTATACTATTATACCCCTTAGAAGTATTAAGCAGATCTTTTTAAAAATAAAATTTTGGTCTGCAATCGGATCCGTTGTATACTCAGTGCCTGTGGACTTCTTCACGGCTTTTATTCGATTATATCTGCCAGCCTAAGTTCTTCAATTATAGCTTTAAACTCTTCATCTTCCTTGTTCAACTCTTTTAATCGTTCAATAAGTATGTTGGGGTCGTGCCAATTTAAAAGAATATTATATCTAGGTGTAGTAATGTTTCTATTTTCATGAACTCTAGGCTTATTCCTTTTATTAGAATTATTTACTGGTGTAATGTTTTCACGCCTTACATGTTCTGTTAAACGAACGCGTTTTTTGGTTTTAAATAATGGTTTGATGATAGCATTAAATTTCTCCTTACATGTATTAGCTCTCAAACGACCTAGAGAATCTCGATGAACGCCCGTCAGCTCTAGTATCTGTTTGTATATTTGTACATCATTTGCTGTAAAACCTCGAGGATTTTTACAAAATATTAGCTCTCGTAGGCCCTCGCTACTGTTGAATGTTTTATCTCCTACTATTATATACTGGTTACCATCAAAATTTATTGGTGTGCTTCCAAGCACCCACCGACCATTTTTTAATTCAGGCCCGTAGGCTGTATCTATGTTATTACAATTCTTTAGGGTTTTGTTGCTGTCTGTATAATGCGGTGTATTGTCAACTGTTACTGCATTCAAAGCTTCTGTATCCTGAGACACAGAATGGTTTTCATCAGATGCTTGTACAATAGAAGATGTTATTTGTTTTAGAGGTTTTGTAATAGGGTTGAATATACCTTCTAGATGCTCTTTATTGTCGGCATTCATTCTCTTAAGTTCATTATACTTTTGTCTTATAGCTTTTGCGAGCTCTGTAACACGCTGCTTACTGTAAGACATGTTGTAGACGAATGACTTTGGCACGTAGATGTAATTTTATTTATAACCTCGAACACCATACTTAGGGTCCACTAGTCACAGACATGTCACACACCTGTCGCACACCTGACACACACCTGTCACGCACCTGTCACGTACCTGTCGCACACCTGTCACGTCCCTGTCGCATACCTGTCGCACACCTGTCACGTACCTGTCGCACACCTGTCACGTCCCTGTCGCATACCTGTCACGTACCTGTCACGCACCTGTCGCACACCTGTCACGTACCTGTCGCACACCTGTCACGCCCCTGTCGCATACCTGTCACGTACCTGACGCACACCTGTCACGTCCCTGTCGCATACCTGTCACGTACCTGTCACGCACCTGTCGCACACCTGTCACGTACCTGTCGCACACCTGTCACGTCCCTGTCGCATACCTGTCACGTACCTGACGCACACCTGTCACACACCTGTCACGTACGTATCCGGTACCCACATACTTATTCTTTTTCTGATTTTGTTTAAATCGATGTAGAATTGGTTCAAAATCGCCCTATATTTTAAAAAGAGGGTAACAATTTGTGTTATTGACTTATAGGTGTATACCGCGTCCTAAGATCATGTGTCAAATAATTCTAGTTTTACTTTGTTGCTTACTCACCTCTATTTTTTTTACAGAAAACCTTTTTAACTAATAGTACTTTTGATGACCCGACCTGTATATGTAAGTATACCTCTATATTAGGTTTTAAGTGCATATTTGAACCATGTATAGATTTTATTCCCTAAAAAATTTCAATGGCTGTTTTTTCCCCAATAAAATACTATCCTTCATTGTAGCAATTTGAAAAAATAATCGCCCCATATTTTAAAAGAGGGTAACAATTTGTGTTATTGTCTTATGGGTGTATACCGCGTCCTAAGATCCAAAATAATTTTTTACAGAAAAACCTTTTTAACTAATAGTACTTTTGATGACCCGACCTGTATATGTAAGTATACCTCTATATTAAGTTTGAAGTGCATATTTTTTGTACCATGTATAGATTTTATTCGCTAAAAATATCAATGGCTCCTGTGTTCAGCGTGTTGCCTCGGACACGTGGAATGTGGTTAGATAACCTCACAGCGATGCGCTCCTTTTGTGGGGGTTTGCTAAAATTATTGATTGTTCTGAAAATCTTTTTAAAAATTTTTATGACAAGAGATGGCGGAAAGTGTAGATAAGAAACTGTGATAACGGTTCACGAGTCAGGTGGCATAAAACTATGAAAAATCACGTGTTGCAATAGATAAGAAAAAGTTATTTGTAAAGTTGCTTGCGTAATGTTGGGGTTGGAGGTCTAAATATAAAAATAGGGTAGAGTAATTTTCAACCAAAAAAAAAGTTTTGTGCACGAGCCAGATTGGTGATTCATCATAGCACGTATCACCGGATATTGTGCTGTAATGTGGTTGGTCAAAATAATGCGAATCAGAAAAATATTTACATAGGTTAGCATAAGTACAATTAGTTTTTTACTGAAGTAATTTTTAGACAAAAAAGTTTCAAAGTACCTCATAAAATACGTCCTGGGAGCGTGTGTGTGTGTACCTTTACATTTGACACCTGAAATCCAACAAGCGAATAAAGGTTAGAAGAATGTCTCTCAATTTTGGGAAACTGTGTATTCACGCCTTTACGTTTCGAATTGGACACCCAACAAGAACGAGTGAATGTCGTCAGACGAGGACATGCTACTTAACCGATGGTAGGCCTATTGGTAATATTATACTGTTCTGCTGTATGGTATTTCCAATGGGGAATCCTAAAACGAGGCCTTAAACACCTCCGATAATCTCTGATTATTGCCTCCAGGGTTGGCCGTGGAAAGAGGTGTATTTTATAATATTGTTCAGTTTAAAGTCCAACTCCTGGAATTTCAAGTATAACGCAAACATTTAAAATGTCGCTAACAAATATCTGAAGAAAAGTCGCATCATGTAACTACATATGAATAAAATTATCAACGATATGTCACATAATTTATCAGCTTTGGAATCTAATTTGTTATTGCTTCGCTCTGTATATATAAAGAATGTTTCGTAAAAATTAATGTTTCCTGTAATATTGTCTATCTAATATGTGCGAAAATATTCACGTAACTGTAGCTAAAATATTACGTAATATAATATCTTAAAGCCTGTGTTTTTTATCACCTACAAAATATCCTTTATCGTTCACACTGTCCGATCACCTTGTTCAGTATGCCACACATCCGGCAAGACTTCATCCGACCGCTCACCTTGTCGGCCATGACCGTGCCGCCGTTTTTTCAATTCCGTACACCCGGTACGGCACTGGACTTCGAGCTGATAAGAACTGATTAACGGCCATGACCGTGTTCTTACGGCACTGACCACTCACCTTCCAATTCTTACATCCTGTACTGATAAGAAAGTATGGAAACGTCGCTAAAAAAAAAAAAAAAACAACCACAGTGTCTTTTTTACAATGCAGTGAATATTTTTATATCTACTTTGCGGTTATAACATATATTATCGCAATAGGTGTGTGTAATATGTAGCTTCTTCTGTTAATATTTTTTTTGCGGTTATCATCGATCAGAAAATACAGGAGTCGAACGCCCCAAAATCGTTTGGCTTAAAAGCGTTAACATGTCTGGACAGTTCATCATTCATCATTTATCGCTTGACGTGAGCAGACATGGATCCCGTGCGTGAGTACGTCAAACTCAAACTCATTAAATGTTGTATCGAGCAGGAGTTTATTCGAGCAGGCTATTGCGGTGTGTGTTTGGCGGGAAGTTTAATTTTCCACGAAGTGGCTACAAAATATGGAATAGCAACCAAACTATGTCTGGGTACGAAGGTCTATTCGAATGGTGTGAAAATTACACCACATTTCTGGATAGAACACAATGAGATAATCTATGACCCCACCCTAGCAGTTACGCAACACCACATACCCCATAATCTAGAAGTTACTCATAGAAAAGATGAATTTGAGTGCAAAACTCTCGAAGATATAGTCATGGTTGGTATTTTTGAAAAATTTATGGTGAACGAGTCTACGATTGAATACTTCGCTAAAGCTCCGAAACATCTATCGAAAGTGCGTGAAAATATTCATGAAACTGTAGCTAAAATATTTACGTAATATAATATCTTATAGCCTGTGTTTTTTTTAATGCACTCCGCTTACAAAATATTCAAAATATCCTAATTGATATCGCGTGTTCAGCGTGGACAAATGTAGCTAAAATATCTACATAATACCTGCAATCCGACCAATAATAACAGAGATGCAAGTGTTCTTATGACATCCTGTATAACGATCGAACGTGTCCATCCTGTATATTGATCGTGACCTAACGCAAATATTATATGTTACTTTCAAGCCACCCGGTACGAAATTCTTAGTAATATTTCAACATAAGTTACTTTTCCGGTACGGCACTGGCGAGACACCGAGCAAGAACTGATAAGCGGCACGACACTGACCACATCCTGAGCTGATAAGAGCCGGCGGGCTGTCTGGCTGAAGTGCAATATCCTAATTGATATCGTGTGTTCAGCGTGGACAAATGTAGCTAAAATATCTACATAATACCTGCAATCCGACCAATAATAACAGAGATGCAAGTGTTCTTATGACATGTACATCCTGTATAACGATCGAACGTGTCCATCCTGTATATTGATCGTGACCTAACGCAAATATTATATGTTACAAGCCACCCGGTACGAAATTCTTAGTAATATTTCAACATAAGTTACTTTTCCGGTACGGCACTGGCGAGAGCTGATAAGAACTGATAAGCGGCACGACACTGACCACATCCTGAGCTGATAAGAGCCGGCGGGCTGTCTGGCTGAAGTGCAGCTACGCCTACTTATGGTACTCCCTTGTCCTGGAAGAAGGCCTATTGAAAAGGGTCCATGAAAACGATTATGGCTCCGTCTGTTTCTTATTGACTGACAGCACGCGAAAAGGTCACAGATGCTAGTCAGGTAGTAAAGCATAAGCGTCACAGTTCATCTAAGGAATTTATTTACTATTTAATTTTATACCCGATCTGATATATAAAGGTAATATAAATGTAAATTCGGTTAGTTAAAACAACTAACTGACCTTCATACATTTGTAGAGTACATACGGTTAAAACAATAAATTATTTCTGAAATAATCTTGTAACGCAACTATTCTGACTGGATATTTCATTAATTATCTTGAGAATTTGAAACAGGTCAATTCTTGGGAGACATATTAACAAACCATTTATCAATTCATTCTCCAGATAATTAATTTCTGATTTTTGAAATGTTGATAATAAAATTTCCAAGAAACATTACAATAGGGTCCTACTAGGGATTGTCCCAATGACTACTTAGAAATTTTGCATGTATATACGGTGAAACTTGGTCTCGCCCAAATTTGTATAATTTGTTTTGCTTAGAGTCGCTTATGTTCCATAAGTGTTAACTGTGTTGTGAAAAATGTCTTCAAGTTTTACCTCAGTAAAGTGTAAGAGCGTGATTACCTTACAAACGAAGACTGTAGTGTTAAATGTGCATGATGCTGTTGTACATCAAATGTTAGAAATATAGTTTCGGCATGTTCCAATATAACAGGAGTTAGTGAATCTACTATTTACAGGCTTCTAAAAGAGGAAACATGGAAATGTATCTCCACCTAAAAAGTCAATTGGAAGAAAACCATTTGACCTTGATGAACAAATGCAAAATACAATAAGACGAAAACTACATGAATTATATTTTTAAAAAGAGATCCCAATCCTTGACAGAATTCTAAGAATGGTGAAGGAGGACGAGAATTTGCCTGACATAGGGCGAAAAACTTTGTGGAAAATATTACATAAATTAAATTTTACTTGGGAGAAGCAAAGTCGCAAATCAGTGCTAATCGACAACGAAGAAATAATATTTTGGAGACGCCAGTATTTACGAGATATCCGAAAATACAGACAGGAGGGAAGACAAATATATTATCTAGATGAGACATGGCTCAATGAAGGACATTCAGTGAAAAAAATATGGCAGGACAAAAGTATTCAAACCAGTCGTCAAGCTTTCATAGAAGGTTTATCTACTGGACTGAAAACTCCTATCGGTAAAGGTCGCCGACTAATAATAACGCATATTGGCAGCAATCAAGGGTTCGTTGAAGGTGGTTTACTGGAGTTTCTGTCAACATCAACCAAAGACTATCATGAAGAAGTGACTGCAGATGCATTTTACACAAATGGTCTAATTAATTCCAAATAATGCTGTAATCGCTATGGACAATGCCACTTATCATTCGCGATTAACAGAAAATCTTCCATCTACCTCTTGGAGAAAAGCTGATATTAGAAACTGGTTAATCGTAAAAGATATACCATTTGAAGATGATATGTTGAAAAAAGAACTTTTAAAGGTTGCTTCAGATCACAAGCTATAATTTAAAAAGTTTGTTATTGATGAAATAGCCAAGAATCGTGGGATAACAGTGCTTCGTTTGCCGCCATACCACTGTGAATTAAATGCGATAGAGTTAATATGGGCCCAAATGAAAGGTTATGTAGCTAGACATAATAAAACATTTAAAATGAAAGATTTTCGTGAACTCATGAAGTACTCATTGACAACAATAATTGAATTAAAGAGGAAGAGAAAATGTGGGTTTTAGATAACCTCATAGAACAAACTACAGAACCGATAGTGATCTCTCTCGACGAGTCTTCGGATGATTCTTGTATGGCCAGCGAAGAGGATGATACTATAGATTGAATTTTATATTTCCTATAAATTGTATGTTCTCTTTACTTAATATACATTAATTCATTGTCAATAAATTTGAATTACGAGAATTAAACTATATTTTCTTTAATTAAATTAATTTAATGAAAATGAAAATGTAACTTGTTATACTCCGTTTTAAAAAGGCATGGAGTAATAAATCACTCATTTTGGCCGGAACCATAGGCGTACCACATTTAGTCATTAAAAAAAAGTTAAGGCTTCTAAAATTATCTCATTTCCGAAAATAACCGTTTTGTAATATTATTTAAAATGAAATTTCAAATTATCAATAATATAATAAACTGTGGATTATATCACTGACATCAATTTTCCAGAAAATTTATTATTATGTATAAAAGGGCGTAGACGAGTCCCTCTACTAAGCTCCAGGTAGTTATAATCCTACATACAATAAATAATAAAATAAATGTTAATAACAATTTTATACAAATACATATATATATATATATATATATATATATATATATATATATATATATATATATATCCAAACCAACCCCATTTGCCGATTATTTCACCCAATTAGCAGGTAATTGAAGAAACTTGACAAACAGGTAGCTCTAAAATGGTTTTATTATTGTGAAATATAGCCTTTTCAGTTCTAAGAAAATGCCCCCATAATACAATGTACTTACTAGAACTTTTCAACTATAAAAGTAGCGGAAAGGTTGAATATTTTCAATTTACAGTTCATCTGTTCTGGAGAAACTGCTGTGTTGATTGATTTCCCCATTATTACTGTTATTTGTTATAATTTTTTACCGTTATTGTTAACTGGTGTTTATTTTTGTTCATCTATACAAGTTCTCTTCTCATCACACGAGACAAACACCTAACTACACCTTCCAACTATATAGTGTTCCAACCAAATTCGACCAGATATGGAGGATTTATCACCATCTAAGCGACCTAAAGTTGACCCATTGTCGCTGAACGAAAAAAATATGATATTAAATTGCTATTCCTCGTTGAAGACGAAGAAATTAGAAGAAAAATCATGAATTTGACAGGAAGTGTTGATGAAACTGTGAAGATTACTGCAACAATGATGGGTGTTTCAAAAACAACAATTTATAATTTAATGAAAGAGAAAAAAAATGGAAACATCACAGCCCCAGCAAAGTCCCCAGGCCGACCCAAACTTGAAATGGATGACGACTTGAAGAATGGAATAAGGCGTAAGGTGCATGCTTTTTTCTTCAGAAAAGAGATCCCAAATCTCTCCAAAATTATGGCTTCGGTTCAAGAAGATTCAGATTTTCCGAAAATGTCTCGAAGTACATTATGGAAAATTTTGAAGGAACTTGGATTTGAATATAAAAAAAATTATCGGAACGCAATGTTGATTGATAGAGACGACATTGTCATTTGGAGGAGAAGTTGTTTACGCAATATTCGGAAAGCAAGACTAGATCAAAAACGAATTTATCATTTGGATGAGACTTGGTTAAATGAAGGTCATACTGTTTCAATGTTTTGGCAAGACACGAATGTCAAAAGTCGGAGGCAGGCAGCTCTTGAAGGGTGGTCAACAGGCCTCAATCCACCAGCAGGAAAAGGACGTCGACTCATCATTACTCATATCGGAAGTGCCGAAGGTTTTGTTAAAGGTGGATTGTTGGGCTTTGAGTCGAAGCAAACCGGAGATTATCATGAAGATATGGATGCAGACGTTTTCGAAGAATATTTCTCACAAATGTTAGATCTAATTCCAACGGGCTCAGTCATTGTTATGGATAACGCAAGTTATCACTCCAGGTTAGTGGAGAAATTACCTTCAACTGCATGGCGTAAACAAGATATCCACGATTGGCTAACCTCGAAAAATATTGAATGCCCAGATAACCCGCTGAAAAATGAGCTCTTGCAACTGGCCAATTCACATAAACACAAATATAGTAGATACGTTGTAGATCAAATGGCATCAGCGCGTGGTATAACGGTGCTGAGGCTTCCTCCTTATCACTGTCAACACAATCCCATAGAATTAATATGGCCCCAAGTGAAAGGGGAAGTTTCAAGAAAGAATACGACAATCAAAATGAGTGACGTAAAAGTTTTATTCGAAGACGCGTTAGGTAACGTAGCCAAAGAAAACTGGAAGAAATGTGTTGAACACGTGATACAAGAAGAACTAAATATGTGGGAAATGGATCATATAAGTGAACACATGATTGAACTATTTATAATCAATGTTAATAATGGAAGCTCAACAGAATCGTCTGATTCTGATATATAGACTAGTTTTTGTGTTAGTTATTACTATTATTTGTTAGACTTTTTTTATAAATATTACATTAATTCGTACTTTATTCCTGCATTTTTCTTTTTTCCTCTCCTATTGTAAACGGTATATTAGTAGTAAAGTTGATACCTACTGCAAAAAAAATTGCTATTTTTTATATAATATTTTATGTTTATTGTTTATTCATAGGAATACAAAAAAATGTATTTTTATTGAATCGATATTGTGAACTCTTTTGAATAGTTTTCGTAATTATAATTTCATATATAGTGCCTTCATATTCATATACCAAGTTTGTTTTGTCCTGATTGCACGCCTCTGAGGATTCAATTGTTTATTTGTTCATTCAAATACAATACAGCGACCATTTCAATACAATAGGCGACCCAACCGAATACAGAGTTACGGGGTGTCTACCTGAAATTCGTAACAAATGAGAAATTTTAGTACAAAATTAGATAATCTTCGGAGATGTTTTATTATACACCCTGTATCGTTTTTGCATACCTAATGAGCTTTTATTACTCCATGCCATTTAAAAACGGACTATAATAGGCGTAAACGAATGAATTTTATTTCAACTGTAATGTTGAGCGAATCTAATTAAATAAGCAAAATGAACTAATATCGTAATCTCCGGCACTGCCGCACTATTTATCCTTTTGCTGGCATTGTTCAGTTTTATTACCATATTGTATTTTGAGCTGAAACAGGGATGTACAGATAACCAATACAGACACCTACTTGTTTTGCATTAGAATTTTAGTATTTACTTGTAAAATTCTTAGGATCACTCTGTAAGAGATAATTTTCCATTTGAATATTTAATGAGGCTACTGGGCTGTCAGACTATAGATATTTGAATTTTGGTATAAAACCCCTTATTTTTTTAACAATTTCTTTTATTTGTACTTCCCAGCGAAGTTGTCGATCGATGGTAACACCAAGATACCTTATATTTTCGGCTTCCGTAATTTGTTGACTGCAGCCTATACTTAATGGACCTAAATGTGGTAAGTAAGAAGAATATGAAGTTAATGGTAAATAGCAACTTCTATTGTAGTTAAGGGTTAGTTTATTGTACTGAAACCATTCAGAAATTTGCAGAATGTCATTTTCAATGTATTCTTTTAATTCTTCCCAAGTCGGGGCAGAATATATAACGACCGTATCGTCGGAAAAACTTATTATTTATCGCGATGAGTTGATGGAAAATAAACTGTTCACATAGTAAACAAAAAGAAGCGGCCCTAAGACGGTTCCGTGTGGAACTCCAACTGTGACTTTCTCTGGTATGCTATTCGTATCGTTAATTTCTACATATTGCACTCTCTCTGAAAGATAGCTTTTAATGAAGTTATACGGAGTTTCTCTTATTCCATATTTACTTAACTTGCTGAGAAGTAATTTTCGATATTTTCATTTAGGGTCTCTCATCCCTGCAAAATTTTTGGATTGTTAACCATTACACTAGCCCGTCTCTGGCTTCAGCGCCCTACTGTAAATCTATTTACCTTACCAAAAAAACATACATATGCATTATAAATTTGATGAAAATTTTATAACGATTAAATGGTAGGAACATTAAAAATAAAAACGGTTTCAAAATTCAAACTTTCGATGTCTATATACAGGGTGTTTCTAAATTCATTAGACAAAATTTAGGAGTTGATTGCTCGTATGAAATTAAGATGGGCCTTTCCTATAACAAAATTTCCACAACCCACACCTATACGAGATATCACCCTTAAAAGGTGGTGACTAAAATTGAGTTTTTATTTTTTCTCTAAAATTTCAGTAAAGCTAGAAACATGAAATTCTGTAATTTTTGTGCACTCTTAAAGGTCTAACCACGTGTATTTTTTCAATATTCCTGTTAGATTATACGGGGGTGAAATTAGCAATCCTTGCTTTATTTCACAAAACTTTTTATGAAATAAAATTATAACTTAAAATCCTTGTTTTATTTAAAAAAAAATCATACCATGCCATCATAGGCGACGGTGTATGCGGGGTATGCCATCATAGGAAACTGTTGTTCTTGGTTACACATTATATACCTACTTTGTAGCTTATCTAAATTTATTATTGTCAACAGATGGCCAAAAGAAGAGGCATGAGTGAAGTGAGGAGGCGATGGAGGAGGCATTGCAAAATATCAAAGACAAGAAATTGGGATGGCAACTTGCAGCAAAAAGTTTCAACGTCCCAGCGACAACATTGCGTAGAAGATTCGATAATGGGTGTATTGCTAGAAAAGGAGATTTGGGAGGTCGCAGACCAGTACTGAGTAGAGATATCGAGGAAGAATTAATGTAACATATCATTGAAATGGAAACCAGATTTTTCGGGTTAACAATGAAAGATCTGAGAAGATTGGTTTTCCAAATTGCCGAGAAAAACAAAATGAAGCACGACTTCGATAAGGAAACTCAAATGGCCGGCAAAAAACGGGTCAGCGGATTCCTGAAGAGGAATCCTAGAATTTATTTGAGAATCCCAGAGAAACTTCGTATGCACGAGCACAGGCATTTAATAGGAACAACATAAGTTCGTATTGCACTAACTGCAATTATTGATCAGTATGAGTTTCCCACAGAAAACATTTATAATGTTGATGAATCTGGCCTAAGTACAGTACAAAAAAGACCGCAAAAAATATTTGCTACTCGCGGCCGAAATCAGGTAGGGATTCTCAGTAATGCGGAACGTAAACAGCACTTAACTGTTGTCTTGTGCATGAATAGGATAGGAACTTATGTGCCACCAGTTTTCATTTTCCCCAGGAAACGGTTCAAGAATGAACTAATGGATAATTCTCCACCTGAAATCAAAGCATTTTGTCAGGAAAACGGTTGGATGAATAGCAAAATCTTTGTAAAATGGCTCCAACATTTCTCACACTATACCAAGGCCTCAACTGAAAACAAAGTGCATCTTTTACTGGACGGTCATTCGAACCATAAGAGTTTATAGGTTCTTCAAATAGCCAAAAATAATGGAATTGTTTTATTTTGCTTTCCTGCGCACTGCACTCACCGTGTGCAACCACTTGATATTGGTTTCTTCGGCCCTTTACAAGCCTACTATAGCTAAGAGATACAAATATGGCTAAAACAAAATCCGAGGAGAATGGTAACGCATTTTCAGGATACTGGTCTTTTCAAAACTGCAACACCGGCAAACGCCATAAATGCATTTCGCAAAGCAGGAATAGTTCCCCTAAATGCTGAAATTTTCGAGAATTGGATGTTTGCTCCTTCGCTCACTACGGATAAACCTCTTGAACAATGAGACCCAGAGGACTGTGAATAAGCAGTAGAAGAGTCACAAATAGACTTAGATGTCGAAGAAACCGGGCCTTCTACATCAGAAAGGGCAGGTGCTTCTAAATCGCAAGAACCAAGTCCTTCTACGTCAAAAGCAACAAGTGCGTTAATAGAAAAACTTAAGCTTACTATACAAGAGGTATCGCCGTTGCCAGTAGCTGCACCAAAACTTGAAACGAAAAGAGGAAGGAAGCGCGGGAAATGTGGTCATATGAACAGTACACCTAATATTGTAGAATTGAAAAATCAAGCAGATCAGAAGGCTGAAAAAGAGCGAGAAAAGTGAAGAGAAAAATAATACAAGAGGATGAGGACAATCATAATTCGTACAATATTGATAGTGACGAAGAATCTGATGCGACTTGCATATATTGTAATGGGCTATACTCTCAGTCTCGTGCTAGAGAAACTTGGATTCGATGTCAGAAATACCTCTCCTGGTGCCACTGTTCTTGCGCTGGGGTACCTAAACAAACTAAATTAATTGTTTACGAGATATGCCAGTAGAATTTTTCCAAATGTTATGTTACATCCTAGTCTGTTATGTTGAATTTCGAGAATATTTATTTTGCTACTTTGTTTTTTAACGCTTATGAGAATGTTACCTATTTTGTTGTTGCTTATGAGAGTTTTTCTTATTTTGTTACTTTTTGTTCAAATAAAACTACTTTTGAATCGAGTATATTTAATTTCTGAGGGGTAGCCATCATGCTCTTATGATGGCGTACCTTAATCATTTTTTATATCGTTACTGTGTGAAAAAAAATTACTTAATCAATAATTTGAATGACTATCATCAATAACTGTTATATACAGCAGCGGTACGCAACCGTGGGGTTACGAAAGATATTTATGGGGTCGCCAAAAAAGTCAACAAGGTCCTGTACTTATCGTATTTTATTAAGGTTTATGCATAAAATATAACCTTTATTTTCGAGCGGATGTAATTTCGGCCGGAAAAAGGGCAGGTACTAAAAGCCGGTAGGTAAATTCGGCCGGAGGTTTTAAGTTGCTTCCTTATCTCATAGGTATTTTCGGCCGCAAATCAAATAAAATAACAGAATGCTTTATATTAAAATATTTCTTTATTTCAATAAAATTATTACATCAACTTATTTCTATAACTTAGGTAAACTATAAATTTTTAAAAAACGTTTTGATGTGATACAGATTTAACGAAATTAATTCTAGAAATATTGTCAGATCGAAGCATATTTACCATGTTTTCGATAAATTTTAGTTTGTTTTTTACTTGTTTGTCTTTAATTTTTGCTGGAATATTTAAATTTTTTATTTTTAAATATGCATCGATCTGACAATCTTTTAATTTTTCTATAAAAATAAATATAGAAGGGTGACTTGAATAAAAACTAGAATTAAAGTGCGAATGGAATGATTCGCAGGCATTTGTGGTTCTTTTAATTGATGGGTTTTCATATGCCCATATATTTGGTGGAAAATGAGATTCTGGCGCTATGTAGTTTTCTAATAAATAGTCTGCGTATTTATCTATAAGTTTATGGTCCGGTTTGTATGACATGAGATCAAATATGAAACAATCTTCAACTTCAGAGGGGTCTAAATAAGTTAGCCCAAAAGTATGAGTAAGCCATTTGCTTTCCTCGCAGTTTTTATCTTTATACATTTGGGTTAACCCTAATGATTGTATTTTCCTATACCACGCCTGGTGCAAGTGGAATCTACAACCATTTAGTTTGGTTTTGGGAAAGACAACTTTTAATGCGTTATGAATTGCGATTTCAAAATCCACAAATACCTCCTTCGGTTCAAAAACAATATTATAAAGTTCAAAAATTTTAGATTTTACCAACAGAAAAAGTCTCATATATGTGTCACTGGTCTTATTGGGCAACAGACAATACAAAAGAGGAACATAATGCCCATTTTCCAGTCCATGGATGGTAAATAACTGATAAAAATATTTTGTACAATAAGAAAATGTGCCATCCATGTAAAATCTTTCATTTTACATAAACTTATTATATTTGTATGGCAAGAAAAAACAATGATATTATCAGCTGAGCTGTTAATAAACAAAAAATTTTCACCTGTTGTGGTTTTCGGTCCATAACTATCGAGTACAGAATGTACATCGTGAATATCCTTAGGCAGGGCTGGTAAGAGCTTACGGCGGCTGTTGTACAAATTTCTTCTTATTAGACTGACATCTATCGATGACAAATTCTCTGGCAAATGATTTGAAAGAACGCTTTTAATAATTTTTGAAGGTTTCTCCGATATGTCTTCCTCAGCTTTGCGCTTGCATGAAGTCGTCACTATTTTTCTCTCCAACGTAGTTTCATCGGACTCGTGGTTGTGGATTAATTCACTTCTAGTAACTGTGTATTCCGCACCAACAGTGTACAGTTTGGCTAAACATCTTAAATTTTTCTTTATACACCTCCAACGTACTTCACCACTTTTTAATACGTCCTGTTTACAAAACTGAAACTTTTCTACAACTAGTAAGTCACAACCGCGTGAACTCTTAATTACTGAAACTGATGCCATCGTATACAAATAATATATTTTATGCTTTCTATCGACTAGTAGCTTAAAGATAAGTTATAATACTGACTAGCTATAATAATTTTATACCTCTTATTTGTGAATTTTATACATTTAAAGGAAACTATTAAGCGTAATTACCAATATTTTAATCTCATCGTAAACATCAACCCCTCGGCCGAAATTACCCCTGTCATAAATGGTACCCTTTGATTTATGCAGGTAGGCCAAGGGATTACCGGCCGAAATTACGCCCGCCGTTATTTTCATACACAATTACACAATGTCCTTAAAACGGAGAGAATCGAAAATAATTACGACTGTACGACCTGTCCAGTCCCGCCCGTCACAACCTCACCGCTCCCGCGCCCGCTCCGCCACCCCGATCTCTCTTTCTTCGTTCAGTCTGTCTGTTCACTCAGTTCTATCAGCACGTGCGTACTCATCGCCGCTTTGTCGATTGAAAATACATACTAAATTGATGTCAAAACACGAAAGATTACTTCTGTATAAAGTTTTTTTTAGAAGATTAGTGTTCTCGTGGATAACCACGCACACGGTAAGTAAATGTGCACTCATACTCAGATAATAAAGTGAGGCGTCATCGCGGCGCGGCCATGTTGGACGCGTGGGTTCAATAACAAAACCAGCGCGAATTTATAACTTCTGTACTTTTAAATTATAATTCATTATACATATTATTTTATTAATGGCCCAATATTTTATGAAATAAAATTTATGTTTTATTATAAATAACTTATTTATCGGGCAAGAGTACTCAGCAACTGTCAATAAAAATATTTTTTACGCTTCACTTATGTATTTTTTTGCTTGTCTATTTGTGCTTCGTTGAAAATAAATTTGAAGTAAATCCTGTTACCACGCGAGCATATGACGAAACATCTAATATTAATCGTTTGGAATACATTTTTTATTTATTAATACGTATTTATTATTGCAGTTAACAATGGATAAGTGGCTAATAAAACGCACATCTAAAGATGCAGGTGGCGGAAGTCCTAATAACGCATCAGAAATCAAAAGAATTAAACACGTAGCTCTTGACAACAGTGTCGTCTCAGATTCTACAATGACAACTACTGTTACGAGTAATATAAGTCGTGAAAACAATGCCGCCCTTTCAAGTACTAGTAGTGTTATTACTATCGATGACAGCAGAGCAACATCTAGTTCCACTACTATAATTATTAGTCATAACAGCGATGATTGTAGTTCAACAGCCACATCTACCTTACACATCGATACAGAGAGTGACGCTTCAACTTCAACTAAACAAGCAACAGCTACATCGGAGACAACTAGGGAACGTCAACGCATTTTTAAAGAATCGTATATCCAGTTTGGTGTTAAATGTACAATGTTGAATTTTGAACAACGTCCACAGTGCGTTGTTCCTTCGGAGGTTTTGGCAAATGAGAGCATGAAGCCGGTCAAACTGAAAAGGCACCTAGAAACTAAGCGTCCATAGTTAAAGATTAAAGATGAATCTTATTTTAAACGACTTGCCACCAAACTAACGTCAGAGCAGGTTGATTTCCAAAAATACACAACAGTTAACCAAAAATCGTTACAAGCATCTTTCGAGGCTTCCTTTTTGATTGTCAAAACTAAAAAACCTCACAACATTGGCAAGACGCTCATTTTGCCAGCTGCAATGAAAATGGTTTCGATCATGCAAGGAGAAAAGTATGCCAATGTACTGAAAAAAATTCCACTATCAAGTGACACTGTTCATCGTCGTATCAATCTACTTTCTGATGATATCAAAATATAACTTATAGATCTCGTGAATGGTAGCCCCTATTAAGCTATTCAACTGGATGAAACCACTGATGTAGCTAATGTAGCTCAACTTCTGATATTTATCCGATACCGATATCAAGACGACATATGCGAAGATTTGTTATTTTGTCAGGGATTAGAAGGAAGAACAAGCGGTGAAGCAATTTTTAATGCAGTTAATACCTTTTTTGAACTCCATGACATGAAGTGGGAATATTGTGTATCTGTGTGTACAGACGGCGCAGCTGCATTGACCGGCTCCAAAACAGGATACAAAGCAAAAGTAACTGAGATTCCACCTCACGTAGGCTTTGCTCACTGTATGATTCACCGTGAAGCACTTGCAGCAAAGCATTTGCAACCAGATGTAAATAAAGTGTGAACAAGTCGTAAAAATAATAAATTTTATTAAAGCTCGCGCATTAAACAGTCGCCTTTTCAAAATAATGTGTCGGGAAATGGGATAAGAATACGAAAATGTACTGTTACATACGGAGGTCAGGTGGTTATCGCGAGGAAAAATACTGCGACGTCTATTTGAACTCAAAGATGAAATCAGAATATTTCTACTTGAACGGGAACCAAAGCTAGCGGAATATTTCTTGAATGAAAATTGGCTGGTAATAGTTGGCTATGTTTCGGATATTTTTGAAAAACTTTACGATTTAAATCAATCGTTGCAAGGGAAGATTACAAATGTATTGATTTTAGCTAACAAAATAAAAGCTTTTTGTAGGAAAATAAGTTTGTGGGTAGACGAAATCAGTGCTGAAAACTACGAGATGTTTGCATGTTTGGAGAAATTTTCTGAAGAAAACAATATAAAGCTCGAAGAAGAAATTAAAACCAAAATCATGATGCATCTTACAAACCTTAAGCAAAACTTGGAAATAAGGCTACCAATGGATAATTAATCCATTCACTTGTGATCTTAACACTGTGAAGATGAACTTAAAAGAAAAGAAGCAGCTGACCGATTTAATGTCCGATGAAAGCCTTCGATCTATTTTCAAAACCACGGATCTATCCAAGTTCTGGATAATAACGGAAAAGGAATATCCACTGTTATTCAAAACATCTCTACTGAAATTGCTACCATTCGCATCTACATACCTTTGCGAGACAGTTTTCTCCACATTAACTGCTATAAAAATAAAATATCGCTCCAGACTTAACGTAGAACCTGATTTGAGGGTGTCTGCTTCTGATAATATATCACCAAGAATTAATATACTGACTGCAAGTGTGCAAGCACAGGGTTCACATTAGTTTGTAAAGTTACGTAATGTACCTTTTTTTTAAATAAAATATTAAAATAATTGCATGTCTCATTTAATGCCATCATAAATATTACTCGTATGTTAAATGCATATTTCTAGTTTGCTCTAATATTACTTTCCAAAATAAATAAACTCTTCAATATAAATAATTTACGAAATAGAAACAGCTAACTTCGTTACCTGAACCAACCTTTGCACTTGTTAATTTAGTGATTTTTTTTCTGGGGTCGCTCATAACTCTTTTTTTAATTTTGAGGTCTCAATATCAAAAAGGTTGCGGGCCGCTGATATACAGAATATACACAGTCAAAACAGTAAATGTTGCGTTTGAAAATAAGCAAGTTAGAGAGCATTAAAGTTAATTGTGCCAACATAGGCGACCTTCCCCTACATCCGGAAACAAGTACTAGAAAAATTGTCAACACCCTAAATATCATCTGTGTCGCGAGTTTTAAAAGAGCAGCAGTTATAATCCTTATTACATCCAAGGGGTTCAAGCAGTGGCGTAACTGCCTATGGGCTAGGCGGGGCAGTGCCCCAGGGCCCTCAAGCTCAGGGGGCCCTCGAATCCTTACCAGATGACAGGTTGCAACCCCACTTTAATAATGAAAACTCAGTTGAGAGAAATTCAAAAGTTATGCCTAGGGAATTCCCCTAAATTATTTCTGTAAGTTGGCAGTGTTGTCAATTTGACGGATAGTGATATGTGCGTTTTATTATTCATCGATGTGCGTTTTATTGTGAATTCGAAAGATTTTTTTTTCGACAACGGTTAAAAAATTAATGCTGTATCAGGAGTAACTAAGCTAATGTCAATAAACTTTTTTGTACTGGTCAATATAGAATATAGTGGTTCAATTTTATTTGATTTTACCACTCATATTAATGTCCGTTAAGTCAATAACTCGTGTCAAATCTATAGATTTCGGCTAAACTGGCAACAGTGGTAACACTAACGGTGATAATTTTTTTCTGGGGATTCCCCAACAACACTTGTAGCTTGTAGCGTATCATTGTGTTTCTCTTTCCTTTTATTTTACTTTTAACTTCGACAGTGAACAGTGACTACAGTGAGTTGAGTACCTACCTCGAGCACAATCTAATATTGTATTGTTTCAATAAATAAGAAAACTAAAATTATGGATAAAAAGAAGAAACCCAGTGGTGCATTTAAACGCAAACAACGCCAAGAAAGAGAAGATAGTAAACAAAAATTGCCCAAAATTGACAAGTTTTTTAGTCAGCCTTCTGCAAGTACATCTGGCCAAAATATTTCTATTGATAGTGACTCAAATAATGTGGTGCCTGCAGTGTTGGTTGAGAAGCCTACTGAAGAAGATTCGACAATTATTGCAGTTGGAGATACCTCCGCCGCCGATCATGTGAACGTGGATGATGTTTGCATGACACACATAAGAGCGGGTTTGGAGGAACCACAGACCTGTACATTTTTCGAAAATGTGTACGACAAATCTTCTTATGACTTGGGAAACTTCACGAACAAAATATTAAGTGATAAAGAAAAACGTGAAATTCTTGATATGGGGCCTTTACAGCCTTCAGGACCTTTTCCAACAGACATCAACCAGAACAATAGGTGTTTTTCAAAATCGTACTACGTTTCGTGTTCTAAATATGGGCCAGTTAATCGTTTTTGGTTGTGTTATTCCAAAATACTAGACGATGCCTATTGTCAACCCTGTTGGTTATTTGCTTCACAAAGGAATAATGTTTGGTGTACGGGATTTCGAGATTGGAAGCATTTATCAGAAAGAATTAAACAACACAGTTATTCGAGTGGCCATTCGGAAGCATGTGCTGTGTATGAATTTTGGAAAAAAAACGATACTAATACTATCGGCAAGGAACTTGAAAATGGAATTCGCAAAGAAGCATCATTTTGGAAAATGGTTCTTCAAAGGTTATTCGATATCATACTTACCCTAGCAAAGAGTTCTTTGGCTTTGAGATGACATCAAGAAGACTTAAGTCAGGAAGGAAACCACGGAAATTTTCTGTCCTTTGTAGAGCTTGGCGCCCGATATGATCACATTTTGCGGCAAGTTTTGGATATGCCCAAAGGTAATAATAATTATTTCTAAGTTTTTTTATTGTTTTATTTTGTTTATAATTATTAACTGTTTAATATCAGGACTTTTTTGAAATTGTGTTTTTTTATGTTTTTAGGATCTACAAGATATCTGAGTGTAACAATTCAAAATGAAATGATTGAGAGCTTGAGTACCAAACTCGAAACCCATCTACTAGAACAAATTAGAGCGTCACCGTTTTTTGCCATCATAATGGATACGACACAGGACATATCGAAGGTAGATCAGCTAAGCATTGTTGTGAGATATGCAGTAATAACCAGATCGGAAAATGGACGGCGAATTGATACAGAAGTAAAAGAAGTGTTTCTAGGCTTTTATGCAGCCTTCAAACATGGCGCAGTAGATTTAATCAACCAAGTGACAACATTATTTATCGAGGCAAATATTGATTTAAAAAAATGTGTGGGGCAAGGCTATGATGGAGCCAGTGTGATGAGTGGTGTGTATAATGGTGTACAAAAACATATTAAGGATATCCAGCCTAACGCAGAGTACGTACATTGTGCCACTCATAATTTAAATTTGGTGATAAATGATGCCGTTAGCAGTTGTGTGGAAATACAGAATTTTTTCGCAACGTTGCAAAATTTGTATAACTTTTTCGGAAACAGCATCAAACGTTGGGATCTACTGTCAAAATTCACTGGCGAATCGGACACCACTCTAAAAAAACTAAATCCGACTAGATGGTCCAGTAGAGTCAATACGATATCTGCAATAAAGCTTCGTTATTTTGATATTATCAAAGCATTATCAGAAATAGTTCTAAAGAGTCCTAATAAAGATGAGCGTAGTGAAGCAGAGACTATTAAAACAAAAATGCTAAATTTAGAGTTCGTGTTGCTTTGCGAATTCATACACAGTGTATTGAACGACATCAATTATGCATCCAAAACTTTACAAAAATGCGACATAAATTTGGGCGAGGCGAGTAAAGTTTTAGCAGAGACCAAAGCAAAGTTGCAAATTTATAGAAATGATTTCGAATTATTCAAGTGCAAAGCCAGTGAAACTGCAAGAAAATATGGTATTGATCCCCATTTTCAAGAAAAAACGCAAAGAAAAGTTAAAAAACATTTTTATGAATTAGCTGCTGATCACCGATTTCCAAATCGAGAAAAAATATTTAAAATTAAGATTTTCAATAATGTACTAGACACAGTAATATCTCAATTAGAAACACGTTTTATTGGTATGAGTGCAGTCTGTCATAAATTCGATTTTCTAACACCAACATTTTTATTACATGTTGATGAAGCAACTTTATTACAAAAGTGTGACGAATTCCAAAGAATATATTCAGATATAATAGGCCCTAGTTTTTCACTTCAATTTATTAATATTTACCACCTAGTTTTACCTCAACTAACTCAAGCATGGATTGTTCACCAATTATGTAAGGTAATAATGAGCAACTATGGAGTGCTAGAATGCGACCTACCGCAAGTATTTACAGCAATGTTATTATTCTTTATAATTCCTGTCACTTCCGCATCAGCTGAAAGGTCATTTAGCAAATTAAAAATAATAAAAAATTATTTAAGAAATAATATGGGCCAAACTCGACTCCGACATTTATTAGCAATTGAAAACAAAACCGCTTCAAGCCTGGATTTAAACGAAGTCATTGATACTTTTGCGAAAACTAAAGCTAGGAAAAAATTGTATATTTAATTGTTATTTAGTCAGTTGGTAGGCCCGACCTTTATATAATAAACCCTTGAATTGAATTGAATTTTCTCTATTTCGTTTTATTAGCCAAACCTACACCAAGTATTAATTGTAATTTATTTTGTTACTGTTTAATATTTTTATTACCTGCCCTGCAGTGCACAAAAAAGAGCTTAAGAAGTTAAGTACCTTAGCATTTTTAAAGTATTTGTATATTTCATATTTTTATTTGATAAACCTAATCAGTTCACATAGCAGTGGGGCCCCATTTTTTAATTTGTCCCAGGGCCCTTGGTTCCTAGCTACGCCACTGGGTTCAAGCTCTTTTAACTAGAGATTTAAGAAATAAAAAATTCATTATTTCATAAAACTTTTGGTATGAAATAAAGTAAAGGTTGCTAATTTCACCCCCGTATAATGCAACAGGAATATTGAAAAAATACCCGTGGTTAGTCCCTTGCGAGTGCACGAAAATTACAGAATTTCAAGTTTCTATACTGAAATTTTAGAAAAAAAATAATTCAATAATTTTACTCACTACCTTTTGAGGGTGATATCTCGGAAAGGGATGGGCTGTGGAAATTTTGTTCTATAAAAGACCCATCTCAATTTCATACGAACAATCACCTCCTGAATTTTGTCGCATGAATTTAGAAACACCCTGTATATAATTCGAAAACGATCGTATGTATTGAAAAAGTTTATATTGGCGCATACTATACGCGTCAAAGTTTTTCCCATTAGTCCAGTGATATGATAATAAACACTTATATACTAATTTATAGAAATAAAACAAATTAATTATACTAATCTCTTTAGAATATTCAAAATATCATTTATATTACACACATAAATGAATATAACCGTTGCATGTCAAAAAATGACAACATGACCGTACGAAAAAATTCTACAAGTATGCTGTTTTAAAGTATTAGGTTTTTATTTCCAGTTATATGTCGTATTTTTCAATGTTATTCTAAATAATACTATTCCCCGCAGAAGTCAAATAATATTTTTAATTTCAATTATTCATATTAAACCTACTGTGTGTTATTTTTCTCATGTAATTGAAAATTGAAATATTAGTGTTTATTCTTCAACATAAACAATGTCCAATTGTTTTTAAGATATTATTTCACCAACTTATATAGCTTACTAGTTTAGCACCAATAAATTGAGCTAGTTCTAGCTTTATTACTAATGAAATGGAACTACCCTAAATAATACAAAAAATAATATTTTTTTACCTTTGAACTCTTCCAGTAGTATTACCTTGGAACAATATTTTTAACAGTTTTTGAAACAACCTGAATATTTCTTGTGTTATTCTAAGACTAAATGTATTTCTGTTTAACATACCACATTTATTTGGAAACTGACTATCAAATTACAAATACTAGTGGTATAACGTTTCATTTTAGTTTAGGAAGGGTTGTTTTGTTGTTAGGTGTAACTTGTACCTGATATTTGATGCTATTGTTGTGCAGAATTGGATATTTTGATAAATGCAAGTCAATAGAATTTTGAGAATGGTTTTAAAAGAGACAACCTTTGGCAGAAAAAGAGACAGAACGATGTTTTTGGTCCCCCTTACCAAAAGAATTATGTACGTAGATTCAAAGATATTTTCGAAGTATTTCTAATATTTTGTTATCTCTTAAATACTTGAACGAAGTTATTTTTAAATTTTTTGTTGAAATGGTTGCATGCTATAGGTATTTATTTTACTTCAGATTTCATTTAGATTAATTCTCTTAAGTGAATTAAATGCATCTAATACAACATGCAACAGTGGCGTAACGCAGAATTATCGGGCCCCCCTCGCAATATCAAGTTTGGGCCCCTTTATAATTATTGTGATTATATGTGCTTAAATTTTGGTACTAGCTATTTCTTTCATACTTGCAAAATCATCACGAAGGTTTGTGGCGGAACTTGAATTGAACATCATACAGCTTATTATTATTATTATTACAATAGAAATAAGGGCTGAGGTAAGAACCGATGAAGCCCATGATCTGAAAACATAAATAAGTGCTTAAAAGCCAAATATAAACATAATCAATGACAAATTAACAATAATTAACAAAATCGTAGTTTTCAACAATAACCGCAACAACTGTACAGCGTAAAAGGATATAAATAAAACAAATTCAGATAAATAATAAATGCAACAATGCGCACTATTAACTATTAAATAGAAGTCTATCAATTCTGTTCTTAAATGCGTTAACTGATGGTGCGTCAACAACATCATCAGGAAGATTGTTCCAGACATCAAACACTCTGTTTGGTAAAAAGTGCTGTTTTACTCGGGATCTAAAAGACTCCTTCTTAAGTTTAAATGTGTGACCTCTCAGTCTAAGATCAGTGTTGAATAGAAACATAGATTGAAGATCTCCAAAGTTGTGCTTAATGATTTTATAACATAATATCAAGTCTCCCCGAAGTCGACGGTCTTGAAACGAGATGAGATTTGCCCCAGTCAGTCGCTCTTCATATGAAGGCCTTACGCTACCGAATGCAAGTCTAGTAGCCCTCCTTTGCACGTTTTCTAATAAAACTTGGTCGCGAATTAGATCGGAATACCACATAGGACCCGCATATTCTAAAATAGGACGCACGTAACATTTGTACAGATTACAGTAAGTTTCAAGTGACACTCTAGAAAACGATTTTTGTATCAGATAGAGTCTGGATTTCGCGCGGTTGCATACGGACACAACATGTGATAAATTTGAGTTCACTAAGATGTCTAGGTCATCATGGCTGGTAACCGCATTCAATAACTGCCCATTTAAGTTGTATGATAAATTGGGATTGGTCTTGCAAATGTGGAGTAGGTACATTACATTTATTAATGTTCAGGGGAAGCAACCAGTCCAAACATTGTCTCTTAAAGGGTTAGCAAATATTTTTGTGTCATCGGCATAAAAAGAAACTGAGTTTGAGACTAATATTTGAAGATCGCTTGCGCAAACAACAAACAGCAATGGGCCGAGGACGGAACCCTGTGGAACACCACTAGAAACTGGCCTGTCATTGGAGAACTTTACAAATCCTGTCCGATGAAAAATTGGAGATCCATAGATTCAGGCTACCCCGTATGCCAAAGTGGTCTAATTTATATAAAAGTCTTCTTTTTGGTACTTTGTCGAATGCCTTGGAGAAGTCCAAATAAATGACGTCAATCGGATCTCTGTTGTCTAAAGCTTTTGTCCAGTCATTAACACAGTGAAGAAGATTGGACATGGTAGAGCAACCTCGAACAAAACCATGTTGGGGAAGAGATATGACATTTTGTTGAAGAAGGAACTTAGATAGGGCCTCACTAATAATAGATTCCATAATTTTACAAACAATAGGTACCAGACTCACTGGTCGGTAATTAATTGGATACAGTTTATTGCCCTTCTTGAATATAGGAGTAACTGACGCCGATTTCCAGATTGGTGGAATAGAACATTGGGTGAAAGAGGCATTCATGATGATTGAAAGTGGATAGGAAATTGAGTCTGCAAATTTTTAAGAAACATTGCTTGCAAACCATCAAGACCAGGAGAAGTGTTCGTCTTTATAATTAATATTTTTTCTTTAATTTGCTGGGGTGAAAATTCAATATTACTAAGGGATTCTAAGACACGAGCACCAAATATTGGAGGCAAAGTGTCATCAATTGGTTCAGAAGTAAAAGCCTCAGAAAAACTAATGGACAACGTTTCGGAAGTTTCATAATTAGACGAACATAATACTCCATCACTTTTCCTAAGTAAAAGGACACCAACTTTAGACGAAAGACAGGAACGCATGTGCTTAAAAAACTTTTTAGGGTTGCCACTATTAGTAATACTTTCCTCGAAACCTCTTCTGGCGTTAGCCAACCGATTAATTATTGTATTAGAGAATCTTCTGTGGGTTAAGAAATCTTCATTATTGTTGGTGCGTTTAAATCTTCTCCACAAATTTCGTTTATGTTTTATCAAATCATGTATTTCACTATTGATCCACGGCTTTAATTTGTTACGAAAAATTCTTCTTTCTCTCGTATTCTCATTCAAACATTTTGTTACCGTGTCATAGAAAAATTTCCATAAATGTATACAGTTATTATTATCAGGCAATATGTTGTCCCAATTGATGGACGAGAGAGTACGATTGACATTTAGAAAATTTGTTACTTCGATAGTCATGTAATTCTTATCATCGTCAGCAGCGGGTAAGTTAAGTTGAATATTGACAGTTATTGCTGCATGATCGGACTTACCTATTGGTGAACTGATCTCCAGGCATGATAGCAAACATTCGTCATTGGTCAAAATAAGATCGAGGGTAGAAGGATTATTATTGTGTCGGAAACGAGTAGGTTCGTGGACAACTTGGGTTAAATTCGAGTTTTGGATAAATTTCCATAAACAAATTTTTTGCATTATTGCCCTCAGGAATATTTATTATGGGCCAGGATATATCCGGAAAATTGAAATCCCCAATGATAACTAGATTGTCAAGCATGGATAACTCATCCAGTTTATCAAGGAGAGTGACATTATCTGCCAATTGTGAGTCGCTTGGACGATATATGAAGGCTAAGTGTATGGACATGAGACTTTTGGATATTTTAATGCATATAGCATCAATGTTTGGGACAGTTATATCTATTTCAGATACAGAAAAATTACTAGTTATATAATCAGAGAGGTATATGCAAACACCCCCTCCAGGACGGTTGGGTCTATCGGTTCGAAAAATAGTAAAGCCATAAATTCGAACCACTGAGTCCGAAATTGAAGGCTTAAGCCATGCTTCGCTGATAAGTATTATGGAGGGTTTAATTAAATCAACCGAACATACAAATTCATTAAATTTGGCACATATGGAGTCAAGATTAGTATACAGTAACAACCAGTTTTCAAAATTTTGAGAAGAGCATTTATTGGCGAAATGTAACTATTTTTGGTGATCCTCGTACTAATTTTATGGTAAGGTTCTTCTCTCCATTATTGGTGCGATTCTCCAGTTCTTTGCGCAATTCTGTAAGAAACAATTGTTGTGCTGGAGTTTTGTCATGCATAATGGAAAATTTGCTGGTTGAGCGAGGCTCTAAAGCCTTTTTCTTATTTTTTAAAATGTATTTGGCATCTGATTGTTCTAAATCTATTTCTCTGTACTGCAATATTTTAGAAGTTAAATTTTTACGTTCTAATACATATTTCACATTGACATACCAGTATAAATACAAATTCAAACATTTCGATACGCTTTTTAATGTGCTTGTTTAGTGCTAGTTACACTGAAACCAAAAAGTTTGGAAGGTGCAATGACCTCCGCATGTACCGATATAGGTCTTGCACAGTGACGTGGACGTTTTTTGCGGGGTTAAAAATAGCATTGTTACATTTTCCTGAACTATTTTTGGGACATGTGAAACATTTATAGAATGAAGAAAATTCTTCAATTAAAACAGAGGGATTCTTTTTCAATAAAGGAAACCATAGGTACAAAAATAAAACATCGAAAAGCAATGTTAGAACTTACCCTTTATCATTTCCCGATTTTCCATCATCAATACCACTATCACTATTACCGACATTGATAATAATATCATCGATAACTTTATCAACCATATTATCTACATCCCACATGAGCAATACACTTGCTCCCGTTGTCTGTTGTCACTCGTTGCAATTATTTCTTAAGAAGACGTTCCACATCGGCAAACTTAGACGTTCAATTTTCCTGTGCCACAACCCCTTTAAGGCCCAGTTGTACAGTCTCGGTTCAAGCTCAAGCAGAGCTCAAAGTTGAACCTGGTTCAAATTTCAAAGCTCAGTTGTACAAAGCTAGTTCAAGGCTAAGTTTGGTTCACTGTTCAATTATTATATTTATTTGTGGCAAATAACACGTGTCAATGAACTTTGTAATTTTTCGAGAAATAATTCGCACTTGGTAAAAATTGCTTCATGCAATCAAAACTTACGGTAAAAAACGTGAATATATTACACTGAATAAATTATAGGTATATATTTATAAACAAAATTCATTCATGGCGGCAATTAACGCAGACATCATGGCAATGTTGAGGACACACCCAGTTGTGACATATCGCGCAGCTGCGTTTTGAAGTTTTGTTTCGGGCTCTTCCACAAAGATAGCATCTTCCCATGGTACCTGATGGTTTGAGTTCTTCAATTCCAAAAAGGACACGTCCTCGTCTTCTCAGCTCCTTTGGTAAGGTTTCAATTAGGGTTCTTCGTTCTATTTGGGGTTTGATAAGCTGTCATGCAATTCTTTCTAGGAACTCTCTTCTTACTATTTTTCGATATCCTTTATTTGCAGATTGAATACAAGCTGCAATCACTAAAGGCCAACGTCTACAGTTGCGGCTGATGTTGTACTTTGCGCACAACTGATCTAACAAATCAACTCCTACCTTTGTTCTGTTGTAGAACGTTATCATTTCAGGTTTTTGCTGCTCGCCAGTCATTTCATCGATATGATCATCGTTATGTAAAGATGACACTACCAAAACTGTTTTATTTTTCTTCGGGCAGTAAGAGACAAGAGTCATATTTTTCTGGAATCCAAAAATAGAGGTGTTTGGCTTTCTCTCTTTGCAGGGTAGGAACTCCTTTGGAATATCGGTTTTATTTTTTCTAAGTGTTCCTACATATGTTAATTTTTTCTGAAATAATGAATGAACAATATCAATACTGGAAAACCAGTTATCGCCAATGATATTACGGCCTGTTCCCTCTACTGACTTGACTAATCTCATGACGATTTCTTTGGCAGAATTATCAACGCAGTACGGTCCATCTGGTTGCTTTCCACAGTACACTTCCAAATTAGATGTGTAAGCAGTTTTAGCATCAACGAGAGCAAATATTTTAATTCCATACTTTGCAGGCTTGCTTGGTATGTATTGTCGAAACGGACAATTACCACGGAATGCTAGAAGTTGTTCGTCCACAGTCAAATATTCATCTGGAGAATAGTATTTCTTGAAGTTTAAAATGAATTTTTCTAGAATATCCCTTATTGGGGCCAATTTATCAGTTATTTTCCGATTTTCTCTATCACGAATATCATCCATTCTTATAGCACGCATGAGAAACCGAAATCTTTTGACGCTCATGGCTTCGATACCACTACCCTTTGAGTTATCCCAAAGTTGGCATATATTCTGTCTGCTGCACCTGAGGGCTCCAATCAAGAAGAGTATTCCAATTAGTGCTCTGATTTCCATTTCGTCCGTAAGTCTTGCATCTCTGTCTCTGATGAACTTTGATTTCTGAATTGTGATGTACGTGTTCGTGCATGTAGTTATTATGCGAATAATTTCATCATCTAAAAATAACTTTAGGTAATCATATTCTGAATCAGCTTGTCTTGCAATTCCCTTCGGTTCTGGAAGATGGGTGATAATATTATGTGAGCGAGTACGCACCGCAGTGTTCAGTTTATGTTTTCCCCATTTGGTTTTCTCATTTTTTCTCAAATAAAAAGGTCTTGGTATAGATTCGCTCAGGAATTGATCATCATTTTGTATAGTTGCAGGGTCAGCTTCTTGGTCGGACTCAGAATTGTGGTCACTGAATTCCATATGATCGATTTCACCTTCAGATTCGCTCTCGAAGTGATCAGAGTCTGGAGCCTCCTCAAACCATTGTAATAGTAAATCAATATTATGGGGGTCGATGTCCCCTACTCTCACTCTTTTTGCCATCTGCTGAAGTAGATAAATAAATTATTGTCATGAGAAGAACGAGAAAATCTCAATTTATTACTGAGATCGTAAAGTAAGTACTAGCGCGGATCACAATGGTAATCCAACGTATATGCGAATTTTTTACAATATTTCTATCAGCGGTTGAACTACGACTGGTGTCGCAATCTATGCCTGAGTCAATTACAGGAAGCTATTAAAATCCCCACCCATATCCGTGACGATTTCAGAGCGCAGCATCGAATCGAATTACGGTGGATCACTACCGTGATCCACGCGACCACTGGAGGGTTAAAATAAAAAATGTTTTAAAGTAAAATAATAATAATTGAAAAATAATATAACATTAGGTGATGTTATAACCATAGACAGTCAATCAAAGGAATATACAATTCAGTCAAATAACAAAATAATGAGACGTATTTCTGCAAAAATTTCATAAACATGTTTAAAGCAAGAATTTCCCAAAGCTATAGTCTATATAGAAAGGACAAGGAGTAATAAATCATTCATTTAAGTGGATTCCATAGACGTACCAAAATATATTTTAAGAGGGTATACCGTAAGGTACATTTTGTATTGAACGAATGAGTTGCAGCTATGCAAAAGAATATACGATTTAGGTCAGAGGTAACGGGATGTATTAATTTTAATAAAAAAAAGTGATAGAGGTACATAAATTTTAGTAAGTTTGATAAAGAAAGGCAACACAGTTTATTCCGCAGTATCCGAACTCTGCCACAAAATGCAGGTAGTCATTACGGGTTGTTCGAACTCTGCCAGTGTTTAAAATTTTGGAGATTAACTACCAAACCAGTAGGCGTCTAATAGCCTAATCCGATTTAACAATTTACCGTGAACTTTAGGTACTCAAATTCAATATAAGAAAATATTAATAACATACATATATTTTCAACGTATATTTGCCACTTCTAAAAAATTACATCTACATTACAATAAAATATATTCAATATACATAAACATATAAAAAAACAAAAAATTAAACGTGTGGAAGATTTTTACATGCAACCGTTTTCACAAACATAAAGCGAGAAATAACATTTTTCCTATATTGATCCAAATGATCATTAATGGAATTAATTTTAACATTAATAGTTTTTTTGGTTTTTTTCTGGCTTTGGTTTGCCGAACGAATTTTCGCGTATACCTCCGTTTGTAAATCCAATAACACACTAGTAAATTGAACAATGTTTGGATGTGCTTTGTAAAAAGAAGCACCGAAATGCGAATGAAAAAACTCACAAGAATTCGTTGTTCTCTTAAAAAAGAATGCATTATTTGCCCAAATAAGTGGTTGAAATATCGAATTTTGCGTTATATATGTTTTATTGACATAATTTCGGAATTCTATAACTCTTTCGTCATTCGGAAGCAAAAAATGTAGTTCATTATAAAAAAATTCTACAACTTCCTCAGGACTAAGATACATAATACCGAAATGTACTTTTAAGTATTCGCCAATTACAGAACCTTTCTGTCTGTACTCTTGTACCAAATGAAACTCCTGAATCTTACGAAACCAAGCTTGACAGAGATGAAATTTACAACCAAAAAGAATTTGATCTCTGCCAAATCATTCATATATGCGTTATGAATGCTTAGTTCAAAATCTACTACGACTTCTTTAGGTTGAAAATTTAAGCCTACTTCTTTACATTTTTGTCTTAAAATTAAAAACAAATTTGAATATGTTTGACTTGATTTGTCCGGCAGCAAACAAAAAACAAGAGGTACGTAATAGCCGTTTTTAAAACCATGAATGGTAAACATTTGGTAAAAAAAAGTTGAACAGTATTTAAAAGTCCCATCCATCAAAATACAATCCGAATTACATAAAAAATTAAGGTTGGAAAAACAGGAGAACACAATAATTTTAAATACCTGGTCTTCTGTTAATAGAAATTCCTCTTCTCGGTTCGTTCGTAATTGTAATTCACGAACACTATTAAATACTTCTTCCTGATTTTTAGGCAATAGTGTAAGTGCATCAACATCCTTCCCCTAATCCCCTAAATATCGATCAAAACAATCAAGATTTCTTCAAAATATTTAATTCAAGAAATCTTTGAAACCTTTCAGAAATATACATAATTCTATGGGCCTCCGATTTTATCTATTATAAACCCTAATGACTCTAATAGGATCAAACTAAATGGTTGCGGCACAGTTCGAACATTTCAGTAATCCTCAAATTGATACAAGTCAGGTAAAATTAAATTTTGTGGCAGAGTTCGGATATGCCCGTTTATTCATAATATTTTTTATTTGTATTACTCCTATATGTAGTGATTGAGGAATTTTTCTCAGAAATTTTAAATGGCAAGTGGCCTACTGTAATCGGCTTAATACGATTACACCTATTTACAGATTATTCGATTATTGAGAGGGATTTTCCAAACAACCCAGTTTTCTTAGAAACATTATCGGGAATATTATTTTAAAAGAAAGTAGGTACATTAAATCAGTACTTAGTATTAGTTCTTTGAGTAAAGTTGTATGAAGTTGTATGGTTGTCATAATATTGTAAACAGTTGGAATATATTTAAAACATTTGTTGAATGTTAATTGTGCAAGTACCAAACAATGTCGATAAGCCAAGGACCATCTAAACGACCAAAAACAGGTCCATTATCTTTAAATGAAAAAACTCTGATATTGAATTGTTATATATCATTGAAAAACAAGGATCCAAGTGCTGATGATATTGTGGAATTAACGGCTGCTGTGTTGTGTGTTGCTAAATCAACAATTTATAGATTACTAAAAGAAAGCAAGAATGGAACTCTTCAACCCCCTAAAACTCCTTCAGGCCGAAAACCAATTGAGATCGATGAGTCATTAAAACAAATACTAAGGCGTAAAATCCATGGATTTTACTTACGAAAGGAAATTCCAACACTTGACAAAATTATGACATCAGTGCAAGAAGATACGGACTATCCAAAATTCTCCAGAATGACATTATGCAAACTTTTGAAAGATGTGGGTTTCAGATATACAAAACATAATAGAAAATCTCTCTTGATAGATAAACCGGAAATAGTTTTTTGGAGAAGAGACTATTTAAGAAGCATTCGACATGCCAGAGAACAAAATTTGAAAATCTTCTACTTAGACGAAACATGGATAAATGCTGGATATACAGTTTCCAAATCTTGGCAAGATGAAAACATTAAAAGCGGAAGGCAGGCATTCGTGGAAGGTTTGTCGTTAGGTTTGCAGCCACCATCTGGAAAAGTAAAAAGACTTATCATTGTCCATGTTGGAAGTTCTGAAGGTTTTGTTGATGGTGGATTATTAACTTTTATTTCAAAACGCACTAGGGACTATCACGAAGATATGAATGAGGATGTCTTCGAGGAATGGTTTGTTCAAATGTTGGATCTGATTCCAAAAGGGGCTGTTATTGTTATGGACAACGCAAGTTACCATTCACGGTTACGAGAAGCATTGCCCACAATTCGTTGGCGTAAAGCAGAGCTTTTGGAGTGGCTTATTTCGAAAAATATTAAGTTTCCTAAAGATCCACTAAGGAAAGAACTTTACAAAATTGCAAAAATGAACAAGAATAAATACAAAACCTACATTGTAGAAGAAATGGCTTCTTCTCGTGGTATATCAGTTCTTCGACTTCCCCCTTATCATTGTGAACTTAATCCCATAGAATTAATATGGGCTCAGGTAAAGGGGGAAGTTGGAAAAAAATACTACTTTTAAAATAAACGATGTTGTGAAATTGTTTGAGAGTGCTGTAAGTCATGTGAGTAAGGAAAATTGGACAAACTGTATCGAGCATGTTATCAAAGTAGAGGCAAATATGTGGAAAATTGACAATATTTGTGATGATTTAATCGACCCTATTATTATTAATGTCAACAACGATTCTTCCTCTTCCGAGTCGGATATAGAATAAAATGTAAGTAATAAATGTATTCCAATAATTATTTCTTTTCATTTTTTATTATATTATAATTTAAAACGTATTTTTTCCCAAAATACACACCACTGCATTGCGTTATTGCTTATCTGCTAATCCTTTAACAATGAATAAACCCTAAACTTTGCTACAACTGAAACAAATACGGGGTCGATCTACCTGGTTTTTAGATTTACGGAAGAATTGTAATTTAAAGTAAGAGATTTATCAAAAATTTCATGGTGCTCCCTGTAAAGGTTTTGCATACTTAATTAGGGTTTATTACTCCTCGTACTTTTTGTACATACTATACAAACACTCAATACTTTTTATATATTTTTTTCTCCGCCCTTATCGCCAACACCTCACCTTCCCAAACTTTTTCCTGGCAATGGCCTTGACAATGGGTAGTAACACCTTATCCACAGTTAACTAAAATTATATTTTTCATTTTCTTACCTGTATTGAGAATCTTAGACTTTGGTATTTTTAATTTTTCCACAGTAATCTTAGTCCAGTCTGGTTTATTTTCCGTGAACACTAAAAAACCAAAAAAATTTGGAACATCTCTTTTAATTAAATTTACTAGGCACGCTTCAATTAAAAGTAAATACTTATAAAGAGACCTCTTTTTAGACTTGTATCATCTAATTCCATGAAAATAAGAACAAAAAATTTTTTATGTAGTAAATTGAAATGAAAACATGCATCGTAAAGGTCAATCAAAAGAATGTTACATATATTTTATAAGGTCTGCGCATTTAAGACTAAATTACCTGTATACTTTTTTTGTCCATACCTGTACCCTGTACATATCTGGAATACTTTATTTTCAAACACCCTAGGACATTTGTCGGATTTCTATCATTTATGAAATTTAGTGTGGGTGGTTTATAATCAATGTTATAATTATATTCTAAACCTTTCACTCATCTAGTGAAAAATACGAGGAAAAATACTTACTGCCCTTCTCCTTATTGAAGATATCAATTCTTTCCCCCTGCATTTCTTCCACAATATCGGTAATATCTGATGGATTCTTTTGAGGTTCTCCTCCAGTTCCTAATGCATAGTCTAATAAAATCTGTCACCACTCTAATAATCGCTGTCACCAGATGTACAACTCTGCCCTTTGTTACCGAGTTGTCTCTCAACAAAAAAAAACCGCTGTCACCAGTGTAATAATATCTTGATCAAAATACCAAAATACCCCTACCTTTTTTTGGTCACTCTGTATTGATCCCGTCCTTCGATTCCACCAATTTCTGTCTCCAATGAGCGGCTGAGCGTGTAAGGCAAATCCAGTCCGATTTTTGAGCTAAGTTCGCCTGGTCTTAAAACGGATTAATCTTCCTTTGCCAGGACAGGGTTGTCCTCCTCGTTTCTGTCACACTTCCACGATTGTTACACTCTCCAGAGGGGAAATTATGGAGTAGGGATGATAGGTAAAATAAGGTAGAACCACCACGTTATACAAAACTTATATAATAAAAAAATAATTTCTCTGGTTACACATATACAGATATATATAACCTTAACCCAAAAATACAATCCCGTATGACCCAATCAACTAAGATTCCCTGGTATAAGTCTACCTATACATATATCTATCTATAATTGGTTTTTTAATCCTACCCCTGTATATCATATAACTATTCAAAAAAAAACAAATTTATGAACAGAGTTCTCGTTTGTGCGATGGTGCGGCAATACTATCCCTCTTATCGGCTTGGTCTTTTTCAAAGTGCGTGAGAGGCGTATGGTTTATTATATTCGTTTCCCAACTTTTCTAGTCCCCGGTGTCGAGAAAATAAATAAATATTATGTGTAAATACCTTTAATCGCAACAATGTTTTAGCTTACGTCGTTTCAGGTCGCCATTGACCTTCAGGGAACGAAAGTGAAATTTTTGTTCTATAAAATTCTGCTGAGCTAAGGAAAACAATACAATTATTTATCGACACTGGCGTTACAAGTTGCGAAATTCCCCAGTAACTAAATTACCTACGATAATTTATGCATTTACACTGGCAAAATAAGAAAAAGTTTTATTTTATAATCACGGCTGAACAAATGATTGATAACAATGTTTCTCTATAATAAATTTACTTATCAGCGCAAGTTCGCTGAAACCCACGAAAAATGGAAAACATACGCTCCGGCCTTTATGTTACCAAGTACAAAATTAACCTCGCCTAACTTCCTATCTCTTTCCTGCCTACGAGGTGGAAGAGAATATGTGACCCAATAAAATGATAACTCCTACTTAACAAAATGAAACCTAACTTGTGTCAGGTTGGCGAAACTCTGCTAATTTTAATTATTCCAGCACACAGGGTAAATTATATATTTATCAGGACGAAAAACTTAACTGAGGTTGAACAGCTGTGTCCAGTCTCTTTGAAAATCAACAAAAAAGAATCAAATAAATATATTTGCTATCGCTACGCCTTGTATATAACAATTGACCTATACTCCCAAGTTCAGAATCCAGCTCGACCAATAACGAGTAAATATATCACTAGTAAAAAAAATTATGCCAATCTGAATCTAATTCAAAAACTTACTGCGTTGTCAAACTTCCTCCGTCTCGCCGGGAATTTTCTTGATTTTCGCTATCTGCTTGTTCACCACGAGTCGTGCCAATAAACGGAATCGTGCTATGTCGAAAGGAAATTAGCGTAGAGGGTAATTCTACCGTTTGTGTATCGAAACAGGAGACAGTGTTCACCGTCAAGGAATAATCTCAGTATCCCTATCCCCTCCTAACACAACGGAGAGAATTTTTACCTCTCGTACCGCTAACACTAAAACCACTAGTACCGTTACCGTAGCAAGGGAAAAACCTTTCCCTTCGCTTGTTCGATCCCCGGTACACACTGCTGCTCCTGGTCTGTGTGTTACCCGTTTTTGCTTTCCCCCCGACTTCGGTTTTGGGGTTTTTGTCGAATTGCAAAAACAAATTTTTGTTTCTTGAATCGTGCTAGTTTTCGTTATCGAAATAATTGTATTCAAAACAATTATTTTGCTTTGACCCAGAAAGATGTTTTATTTTTTCTATTCTGTTTTGACTTCGTATTATTTTATTAAACATAATGTGGGTCGCATTCCAGTTAATATTATGATTTGAAATAAAATATGTTTTACCGTGTGTTCTGAAATTTTCTACAATAAAATTATCTTTTAGGTATTCGTATTTATTACAATAGCACTTTTTATCGGTAAATTTCTTTTTTGTCCTCTTCTGTCCACTGTCATTGTTGAATTCAGTTTTAATTTGTTTCCAGCATTCTAGCTTATTTTTGTTGATTTTACTATCGGTCCTTTTATTTAATAAAGAGTAATATTGTTTCTTCTGTGGAAGTAAAATTAGCTGATCTTCTACCCTCCTAAAAAGTTGTTAAACTTTAATTTTTTTGCTATTTGTTAAACTTACAGTATATTCTCACGTTTTGTGTATATTATGTCGAAAAAAGTCGTGGATTAAAGTTTTTTATTCGGCAGTTCTCACTTCAGTCTTCACACTTAATACATACAACTCATGAACATTTCAAATTCTTAAAATAAAATATGATTTTTGACAGAACGAATCAACTGCGCATGTGCAAACGCTACCAACGTAACATATCTTTCCTTAAACTAAGTTTTGTAGAGCTGGGCTCAAATATGACATGTACAACGAAAATATATGTTTGAACCAAGTGCATCCCTGAACTTAGTTCAGCAGAACCAAGCCTTGAAGCGTAACTGAACAACTGGGTCTAAGTTAGGTTAGGTTAAGTTCTTCAGCTTTGGTAGATATACGACTGTATTTCAGGCAGAAAAAAATGCTGATGTAGCCTGTATTTATAAAAACATCAAGAGAGGTTAGGCCGGACAAAGAATAAAAATATATACTGACAGCCAGGCTCTGTTCAAAGCTACCAGTAATTCAACTACGAAATCTAGACTGATTAAAAACTGCAAAGAGTCCCTTAACAAGTTGGCAAGGGACAACACAGTGTCTCTAGTATGGGTGCCGGAACCGTTCTGTGGAATCACAAAGGATTATTACATAAGAGAGGAAATCGGGAACTGGCTAGACAAGAGCACCAAATCAAATGGAGGTTGACAAAGGTCAACTTAACACAAAAAGCTTACTGAAAAAGGTAAGTATTGAACTCTCTATCAGTTTATTGAAACTGAGAAAGAGACATTTGAAGACAGTTACCGATTTGGTTACTGGACACTGTACCTTAAGGACACATCTATATAAAACAGGAAAAATCAGTGAACCTATCTGTAGGAAATGCGAAATAAGGAATGAAACACTTATTCATATACTCTGCTTATGTAAGAACTTACAAGGAAATAAATAAGTGGCCTATATCTAAGACACGAAACTTTTGGAGTGGAAGTAGACAATAATGGGAACGGTATAATCACTTAGGTCAAATGCCCGGGCTGTTGAGCACAACCCAAACGAATGAATGAATCCCGTTTAAGTTGTGCCCAAATTATAGTATGTACAAAAAGTACGAGGAGTAATAAACCCTAATTAAGTATGCAAAACCTTTACAGGGAGCACCATGAAATTTTTGATAAATCTCTTACTTTAAATTACATTTCTTTCGTAAATCTAAAAACCAGGTAGATCAAACCCGTATTTGTTTCAGTTGTAGCAAAGTTTAGGGTTTATTCATTGTTAAAGGATTAGCAGATAAGCAATAACGCAATGCAGTGGTGTGTATTTTGGGAAAAAATACGTTTTAAATCATAATATAATAAAAAATGTAAAGAAATAATTATTAGAATACATTTATTACTTACATTTTATTCTATATCCGACTCGGAAGAGGAAGAATCGTTGTTGACATTAATAATAATAGGGTCGATTAAATCATCACAAATATTGTCAATTTTCCACATATTATCCTCTACTTTGATAACATGCTCGATACAGTTTGTCCAATTTTCCTTACTCACATGACTTACAGCACTCTCAAACAATTTCACAACATCGTTTATTTTAAAAGTAGTATTTTTTTTCCAACTTCCCCCTTTACCTGAGCCCATATTAATTCTATGGGATTAAGTTCACAATCATAAGGGGAAAGTCGAAGAACTGATATACCACGAGAAGAAGCCATTTCTTCTACAATGTAGGTTTTGTATTTATTCTTGTTCATTTTTGCAATTCTGTAAAGTTCTTTCCTTAGTGGATCTTTTGGAAACTTAATATTTTTCGAAATAAGCCACTCCAAAAGCTCTGCTTTACGCCAACGACTTGTGGGCAATGCTTCTCGTAACCGTGAATGGTAACTTGCGTTGTCCATAACAATAACAGCCCCTTTTGGAATCAGATCCAACATTTGAACAAACCATTCCTCGAAGACATCCCCATTCATATCTTCGTGATAGTCCCCCGTGCGTTTTGAAATAAAAGTAATTAATCCACCATCAACAAAACCTTCAGAACTTCCAACATGGACAATGATAAGTCTTTTTCCTTTTCCAGATGGTGGCTGCAAACCTAACGACAAACCTTCCACGAATGCCTGCCTTCCGCTTTTAATGTTTTCATCTTGCCAAGATTTGGAAACTGTATATCCAGCATTTATCCATGTTTCGTCTAAGTAGAAGATTTTCAAATTTTGTTCTCTGGCATGTCGAATGCTTCTTAAATAGTCTCTTCTCCAAAAAACTATTTCCGGATTATCTATCAAGAGAGATTTTCTATTATGTTTTGTATATCTGAAACCCACATCTTTCAAAAGTTTGCATAATGTCATTCTGGAGAATTTTGGATAGTCCGTATCTTCTTGCACTGATGTCATAATTTTGTCAAGTGTTGGAATTTCCTTTCGTAAGTAAAATCCATGGACTTTACGCCTTAGTCTTTGTTTTAATGACTCATCGATCTCAATTGGTTTTCGGCCTGGAGGAGTTTTAGGGGGTTGAAGAGTTCCATTCTTGCTTTCTTTTAGTAATCTATAAATTGTTGATTTAGCAACACACAACATAGCAGCCGTTAGTTCCACAATATCATCAACACTTGCACTTGGATCCTTGTTTTTCAATGATATATAACAATTCAATATCAGAGTTTTTTCATTTAAAGATAATGGACCTGTTTTTGGTCGTTTAGATGGTCCTTGGCTTATCGACATTGTTTGGTACTTGCACAATTAACATTCAACAAATGTTTTAAATATATTCCAACTGTTTACAATATTATGACAACCATACAACTTCATACAACTTTACTCCAAGAACTAATACTAAGTACTGATTTGATGTACCTACTTTCTATTAAAATAATATTCCCGATAATGTTTCTAAGAAAACTGGGTTGTTTGGAAAATCCCTCTCAATAATCGAATAATCTGTAAATAGGTGTAATCGTATTAAGCCGATTACAGTAGGCCACTTGCCATTTAAAATTTCTGAGAAAAATTCCCCAAACACTACATATAGGAGTAATACAAATAAAAAATATTATGAATAAACGGGCATATCCGAACTCTGCCACAAAATAAAATTTTACCTGACTTGTATCAATTTGAGGATTACTGAAATGTTCGAACTGTGCCGCAACCATTTAGTTTAATCCTATTAGAGTCATTAGGGTTTATAATAGATGAAATCGGAGGCCCATAGAATTATGTATATTTCTGAAAGGTTTCAAAGATTTTTTGAATTAAATATTTTGAAGAAATATTGATTGTTTTGATCGATATTTAGGGGATTAAGGGAAGGATGTTGATGCACTTACACTATTGCCTAAACATCAGGACGAAGTATTTAATAGTGTTCGTGAATTACAATTACGAACGAACCGAGAAGAGGAATTTCTATTAACAGCAGACCAGGTATTTAAAATTATTGTGTTCTCCTGTTTTTCCAACCTTAATTTTTTATGTAATTCGGATTGTATTTTGATGGATGGGACTTTTAAATACTGTTCAATTTTTTTTTACCAAATGTTTACCATTCATGGTTTTAAAAACGGCTATTACGTACCTCTTGTTTTTTGTTTGCTGCCGGACAAATCAAGTCAAACATATTCAAATTTGTTTTTAATTTTAAGACAAAAATGTAAAGAAGTAGGCTTAAATTTTCAACCTAAAGAAGTCGTAGTAGATTTTGAACTAGGCATTCATAACGCTATATATGAATGTTTTGGCAGAGATCAAATTCTTTTAGGTTGTAAATTTCATCTCTGTCAAGCTTGGTTTCGTAAGATTCAGGAGTTTCATTTGGTACAAGAGTACAGACAGAAAGGTTCGGTAATTGGCGAATACTTAAAAGTACATTTCGGTATTATGTATCTTAGTCCTGAGGAAGTTGTAGAATTTTTTTATAATGAACTACATTTTTTGCTTCCGAATGACGAAAGAGTTATAGAATTCCGAAATTATGTCAATAAAACATATATAACGCAAAATTCGATATTTCCACCACTTATTTGGGCAAATAATGCATCATTTTTTAAGAGAACAACGAATTCTTGTGAGAGTTTTCATTCGCATTTCGGTGCTTCTTTTTACAAAGCACATCCAAACATTGTTCAATTTACTAGTGTGTTATTGGATTTACAAACGGAGGTATACGCGAAAATTCGTTCGGCAAACCAAAGCCAGAAAAAAACCAAAAAAACTATTAATGTTAAAATTAATTTCATTAATGATCATTTGGATCAATATAGGAAAAATGTTATTTCTCGCTTTATGTTGGTGAAAACGGTTGCATGTAAAAATCTTCCACACGTTTAATTTTTTGTTTTTTTTATATGTTTATGTATATTGAATATATTTTATTGTAATGTAGATGTAATGTAGATGTAATCTTTTAGAAGTGGCAAATATACGTTGAAAATATATGTATGTTATTAATATTTTCTTATATTGAATTTGAGTACCTAAAGTTCAAGGTAAATTGTTAAATCGGATTAGGCTATTAGACCCCTACTGGTTTGGTAGTTAATCTCCAAAATTTTAAACACTGGCAGAGTTCGAACAACCCGTAATGACTACCTGCATTTTGTGGCAGAGTTCGGATACTCCGGAATAAACTGTGTTGCCTTTCTTTATCAAACTTACTCAAATTTATGTACCTGTATCACTTTTTTTATTAAAATTAGTACATCCCGTTACCTCTGACCTAAATCGTATATTCTTTAGCATAGCTGCAACTCATTCGTTCAATACAAAATGTACCTTACGGTATAACCTCTTAAAATATATTTTGGTACGTCTATGAAATCTACTTAAATGAATGATTTATTACTCCTTGTCCTTTCTATATAGACTATAATTCAATTGGATTCAACTCACAATGACAAGGGGGTAACCTTAATATAGTAATTCCATGGCTCAATGCTAATTCATCGACAGCATGTACAGTATATATTTTTATAATAAATATTGTTTTGGTTTTAAAAATGTATAAATTTATTTCTTGATAGATGTTCTAATTTAAACTTTCAAGTCTGTATCTAATCAAAAAAATTTTGTTACGTTGGATACTTAACAATATTTAATAGATTTTAGATAATACAACAAATAAAATATTTAAAAGTTCCTAATACTTTTATTTATTCAATCGGTTTGGTACGAATATTCGCCTTTCTTTATCTAAGGAATGAGCCAAAGCGAGACAGGCGCCTTTCGCGTCGCAATTCAGGCAGACGTTGCCAATATTTGAGAAAAGTTCTTAAGCATTAGGAATGGAAGTTCAAAGTTTATTTCATAAAAATAATATTTTCCTATGTGATTCGTAAATACATAACTGAATTTTGAGAAATTCAAGAATACTGAAAACAGAAGTATTTCCGAATTATTCACAAATATAAGGACCGTCCTATTGTAAAGGTTATTCAAATGGTTATTACAGACTTTCCGACCATCGATCATAAAAATTCACGCACAAAGTGACAATAAGTTACAATTTTAATTTTGCTTTAGGGTTTTTACAACACAATAGATAACAGTGTGAAACGTGACATTTTCCTAAATTTTTAACTATAGGATTTCAAACACAATGCGACAATATGTCTCTTACGACTTTCAAAATGTGTTCTTTCAATGCTCAAACAAAACTATTTACAATTATTATTGCAAAACGTGATATTTTAAAGGTATTCAACAAAATTTGCGAATAAAGTGTAACTATCCTTTGAATTCATAACAATACAAAAGGTCTATCAATTCTTTAACACATTTTTACAGCGCTAGCAACTGAAATGAATTTACGATTTAATTATATACAATGACGAAAAGAAGTAACATACAAATATCTTACATATTTTTAAAGCATCGTAAACCATATAATTCAAGATCTTCTATTCTTGAACAACCAGTTTCAGTTTTTGTGTCCAAGTGATCATTTCAATTAGGGTTATATTTTGGTAAGAGATCTCTTATATTTAAAAAAATTTCCCGTTGTGAATGAACAGAATTATTTTCTCGATGTCCTCTAAAAGGTAGATTCCACGTGTCATTATGACATCTACGATCCTACGTAAGATCTGCCGCAGTTTGTAACCTCTTCTTTGTATCCGGAATCTAACAACAAATCTACTTTTATTTTGCTTCCAAATGTCAAAGGCACGACAAGCGTGAATATGAACAAAAAAAATGTTTTGTTTTTGAGCACCTCATCCGTTGGTGGGTATGTGAGAAATGCACACATGCTGAGATTATGAAATTATTTAAATGGCTCCACAACTTACAAATACTGTTTCCCACGTAACTTAGTCTCAAACTCAGAGCCACAGATTGCGCAGAAGACATCAAGTAGTAGATAGGCTATGCCGCTTCTGGACCATTCCTTATGTTGAATAACATTGGAAATCGCTAAGGTCCATTCTGGTTTTTTTTATCAAACCAAGGTCATTACGGCTGTGAGGTCATAAACCCCAAGGTCATTACGGCTGTGAGGTCATTAATCCCACTGCTGCTATGCACATGCATCGAATAGGAGCGTACTGTCAACAATCATGAGTCACGACGGCCAAAAGTCATTAACATATATCTCTGATATTATTGATCGGATTGAAGTTTGACAAACGGCATTGTGAAGGAAAGAGGGTAAGGGGTATAGGCAAGAGGTAAAAAAGTAAAGCCACAAGGTTACTATCATGTTTCTCTGTTATTATTTATCGTATTGAAGTGGGACAAATGGCATTATGAAGGAAAGGGGTAAATTTCTGCCTAGAAGTAAAGTCATAAGGGCACTAGCATGTATCTCTGTTATTATTGATCGGATTGAAGTGGGACAAATGAAATTATGAAGGAGAGGGAATATGAAATATAGACAAGAGATAGAAAGGTAAAGCCATAAGGGCACTAGCATGTATCTATACTATTATTGATCGCACTGAAGTGGGACAAACGACATTATGGCGGAGAGGTGATATGGGGTATAGAAAAGAAGGTAAACTTAAGCTTCTGTTATTTATGGTATTTGAAAACGGCGACTAAACTATAAACGTCAGCTCTCATTATTAAATATGCTACCATAATGTCAGAATATAAAGGTCAACTATAGTTTATAGACAATGCGGGTGAAACATATGGTAAAAAATAAAGATATGGAACACGGGGAATGGCGTCAGTAGTATATAAGCACGTTCACTCCACAATGACCTTTGGACCCAAAGTTGACCTCTTTTGAAATTTTTTGCAATAGAGGTCAAAAGACCCCCCCCAAATTTAAGGAAATTTTGGCAATTGGCCCGGGCCAAGTTTAAGATGAGATCACGAAAATTACGTCTCTGGTGCCTCTCTGGTGTCTCTCTGATGCGTCTCTGGTGCCTCTCTGATACGCCTCTGGTGTCTCTGATGCGTCTCTGTACCTCTCTGATACGCCTCTGGTGTCTCTCTGATATGTCTTTGGGTCTTTTGACCTCTATTGCCAAAATTTCCAAAGAGGTCAACTTTGGGTTCAAAGTTCATTGTGGAGTGAACGTGCTTATATACTACTGACGTCGCATTAAAACTGCTCGTTAATATGATGTCGGATGTTCGGTTTTGTATTGCGCTACATATTTTAGTCAATTATTTGATAATTATGTTGGTACAGGTATGGACTGAAAAATGCTACGTCATTTCTCGAACTCGCATATATACTATAACTTACCTTTATATTCTGGCATTATGGTATTATATTTCATAATGTGAGCTGACGTTTTTAGTTCCTTCGCCGTTTTCAAATACTATAAACCATAGAAGCTTCAGTTTACCTCTTGTCTCTACTCCATATCACCTCTCCTTCATAATGTCGTTTGTCCCACTTCAATACGATCAATAATAGCGGAGTTATATGTTAGTGCCTTTTTGCCGTCGTGACTCATGATTGATGACATTTGAGGGATGTTCGAGGACAGTTCGCCCCCATTCGACACATGTTCACGTAATGATATTGGTTTGGTAAAAAGACTTCAGTATGGATCTTAGCGATTTTCCATGTTATTTTACATAAGGAATGGCCCAGAAGCGGCATAGCCCATCTACACATTCGTGATAGTTGATGTAAGCTTCCGTATTGTAATCTAAATTTATTTTGTTGTTAACTTCCAAATTGCAAAATGTCAAGTGTAGGGAAAGTGATAACGCTTTTAACACCTATTGAGCTCAGTTAGATTATCCTCCCCCCAAACACATTCAGAAGCAATCGAACGGTACTATATCTTTAATATTACCATCTCCAAATCTATAACCCTATTATTCGGATTTAGATAAAATAATAAATCCTTCCTGAGAATTAATTATTCATCAATACCTACTAATTATGCCACCTTCCATACGACTACCTATTAATCATACAACCTTCCGTACGAACAAATAACATTAAATTCGCAAACATGAAAAGTGTCACGTAGACCACATGAAAAATGTCACGTAGGGTATCTAAAATTTCTACTACTCTTTCTCCCATATGCATCACGTATAAATACGATAAGAACCTACCAATCACTCCCTTCCTACGGCAACCACCGTACGAGTATGTAGCTTCTCTCTCAATATTTACCGGCAAAGTTCCGGCCATTTAATAGCAAGTAAAATGCTAATTTCTCTTAAAATAACATAACATAAAATATCTAAACTCAATAGTAACGCTCTTGATTGCAATGCAGTAATAAAACTTTCAACAACCAGTGAAACAATAGTGAAAAGTGCAATATATACTGTTGGATTCATATATGTGAGCGATGAAATGAAGTAATTGGATAATACGTTTAAATATGTAAGGATCCACAACTATATATACATGGACAAGTTGTAGAAGCATTTGGAGCGATAGAGTATCGTCACATATTTGTAAATCGATTGTGAATAAAGACATTTAAAACTAATCATGAAGTTCACCTTCATGTTCACGATATACCAGAATTTCTTCAGCTTCTATAAGATTAGTAACGTTTGGAGGTAAAAAGATGGAATAAGAAAAAAAAAACATGAAATGTAGCTGTAATTTTATTGAGCTTCTTCTATTAATTGTCTAACACCAGAACTACTTCCACTTTTTAAAAGATCTAATTCGGCAGCAGATTGATTTGGAGTGCTACTTTCAATAGTCTGATCAAATTTGGAGTAGTCAATTTTATAACCATTCCTGTTGGTGCAAGCAGACATCATAGATGCAAATCTGTGGCCCCATATTATCTCGTTGGCTAAATAACTAGATCTAGCTTGCGTTTTTTGATCCGTACTTTCAATAGTGCCTTCTAAACTGATAATTATTTCGAAGTTTCGATGGGGTAAATCGTATTTGGAAATATTATAAAGCGGCGAGAAGGAATCGATTACGTGGATGACAGTCATTGGCCAAATGAACAGTAGATCGTTTTCACAATTGTCTATATTAGTGGGTAGTTTAATCAAATAATTAGAAAAATATTCGCCTTCTCTAGATACTTTTTGCTTCACCATCTGAACTTTAACTTTGGTTTCTATTATGCGACTTTTTTTTCTCATATCACCGATCCTCATCATTAGACACAATTTATTATCTCGCATGGAAATTACAGCGTATTTAGAAAATTGTATTGTTTGTGTTCGATGTTTCGGTCTAGTAAGCTTGGCAAAGAAAACTCCTACGAGGAAAGCGTCTACGATTAGACCAACGACGTTTTGGATACACATCAGTATTACGGCATCGACACATTTTTCAGTTGGTCTTTTTTCGCCATAACCGGTAGTTTGTTGAGTTTCGACTGAAAATAAAAAGCAAGATGTGAAATCGTGGATGTCCCTAACGCAAGGTGTCCAATTTGAGGCAGCTTGGTGCATCGGAAGATGATGCTCCTCTAGATCTCCATGGTATACAGCTATTAACCACCAGAAAATCGCAAAAAGCGTCCAAGTGATTACAAAACCCAATGAAACTATTGTAAGTGTGTATCTCCATTTCATGTCGATTAATGTTGTGAAAATATCACGAAGAAATTTCTTCTTTTCTACATTTGACGGAAATATGTTACATTCTCCAGTTTTTGATACAGCCCTGACGGAAGAATTAGTCCTGAAACTGATTATTTGAATTAAAATCATTTATAGTCAACTTTTCCGAAAAATGTTTTCGAACACATATACCATTATGACTAAAAGAGGACATGTGTGTCTCAAAATTGACTAAAACAAATTAAATGGTGATGTTATGAAACAGCACACTGGTATAGTCCCTAAATCCGACTCTGTCTAAGCCAGGTATGAAAGTTAAAATTATGACGGATGCGCAGGTTTTTTTATAACTGTTTACGACTATCTTATCTAAACATTGTTTTTGTGACCAGTCTTATCTAGAAAATGCGAGAGCCAATTGTTTTTGTGTGTGTGTAATCCGCAATCTAGAATTCTCTAGTAAAAAAGGTACTAATATATATAAAGGACCGATCAGCGGCTAAGTTGAGTTGATAATTTGACATCGTGAGATAAACAAGTAAATAAGTGAATATAAATTAGTGAACTGTTTATATAAATTAGTTTAAGTGAATATACTGTGTATATAATTAGTGAATAGTGTAGTGTTTGAATAAATTAAATAAGTGAACCCACCGTGTTTTTAAAGTTTATTCCACACGTTTGCTGTTTAAATAAATAAGAAAAACATTACATTGGTGTCAGGTGTGGGGTAATATAAATAAATTGCTACGTAAAAATCACCAAGAGACTATGTGACCTCAAAGTGGCGGAACTAAGAGCAGAACTGGAAGATCGTGAGCTGGAAACGTCCGGTCAGAAAAGTGAATTAGTAGAACAACTTAAAGTGGCACTGGAAAATGACGGCTTTGATCCAGAAACCGTTTTATTTACTGACGAGGCCTCCACCTTAATCTCGTCTATTTCTGCTAACATGGACGAGAGGATTTCTGCCATGGAAGTGAAGATGAACGAGAAGATTTCTGCCATGGAAGAGAATATGGACGAGAAGATTTCTGTCATGGAAGAGAACATGGACGAGAAGATTTCTACTTTGAAGAACGATATTTCTGCCGATATCTTATTAATGAAACACCATATTGCCGCTGACATTAAAAATGAAATTTCGTCTCTAAAATCTGAAATCAAGGATAAGATGTCAACGATGGACGAGAAAATCGAGAATAAAATGTCAACGATGGACGAGAAAATCGAGAATAAGATTACAACGATAGACGAGAAAATTAGGGAGTTAGAGGAAAAGATTGCCGATTCAAGAACGCGAGGCACGCCAGAGGAAGAAAAGAAGACCGAGCAAACGAAACCTTGCAAGCCAGAAAAACTACCTAAGTTTGAAGACATTAGCAGTTTTACCCGAGTCAAGGCCCCAACGTTCGATGGAAAAATGTCGTGGACCAATTATGTGAAACAGTTTGAAGCAGCCGTTAGAGTGAATAATTGGTCCGATAAGGAGAAAGCAGTGAACCTAACTATAGCGATTCGGGGAGATGCCTTAGATGTACTTCAGACGATACCTCTTGAAGAAACGGATGACTTTGAGCAGCTGAAAAAGAAGCTGGACATGCGATACGGTCACGAACATTTAGAACATTTGTACAGATTCCAGCTGAAGAATCGAAGGAGGAAACGTGACGAAACCCTTCAAGAGTATGAAATGAATATTGCCCGACTAGTCCGATTTGCTTATCCATCAGCTCCAGAGAACATGATGGAATGTTTAGGTATCCAAGCCTTTATTGACGGCTTATGTGACCACGATATGGAGAAGACGCTTCGATTAGCCCATCCTAAAACATTGGTCGATGCATTGACTGCTGCTCTTGAATATGAAGCAGCCACGATGGCGTCGGTATACAGCAAAGGTAGGACCATGCAGGAAAAAGGTGACGATGACAGACTTGACCAGATCGTCAACCTGTTGAAAGGTATGGTAGGCGTGAAGCCGAAGAAGATGCTGTAATTGTGGCAAGCTAGAGCATGTACGCAGTTCGTGTAAGCGTCCAACGACTCCTGCAAATCAAGAACCTCTTAAATGCAAAGCAGCCACGAAGGATTTGCGGTATAACAAAGGTAGGACCATGCAGGAAGAAGATGACAATGACAAACTGGACCAGATTGTCAACTTGTTGAAAGGTATGGCAGACAAGAAGCCGAAGATCAAATGCCGGAAGTGTGGCGAGCTACAGCACGTACGCAGTCCGTCTAAGCGCCCCAAGAATCCTGTAACCCAAAAACTCCAGTCACAGGGGAAATCAGACAGGGGTGAACATCCAGTTGATGTGAATCACCGAAAAGCCAACTCTTTGCCTAGACGGCCGTGCCCAACAGACTGCTCCCACTGCAACAAGGCGGAGTCTAGGGAAGCTGCAGTTTCAAGAACTACTGTAGTCAACGAGGAATGGTGACCCACCAGGATCAGAGAAGATCAGGAGAATGATCCTTGCCTAAAGAAGATTCGGCAGTGGAAGGAAGAAAATCGGCGACCTACCTGGCAAGAAGTGTCAAGATTTTCACCGACAATCAAGGCATATTGGGCTCAGTGGGACTCCCTTGTCCTGGAAAAAGGGCTGTTGAAGAGAGTCCTTGAAAACGATTATGGTTCCGAGATGCGGAGACAGCGGGTTATCTCTAGAACGAGGGTAGCTGAGGTACTGAAGAAGTTACACGACAGTCCATCGGGAGGTCATCTGGGAGTGAAGAAAACCCTCCAGCGAATCCGTGAGAGGTTTTATTGGATGAACAGCTCCGATGATGTGAAGAACTGGTGTAAGAAATGTACGACTTGTGCTACGAGTAATGGACCACATAGCAAGAGAAAAGCACCCATGAAGCAGTAGCCGAAAGGATTGCTTCAGATATCGCTGGACCATTTCCGACGACCGAAAATGGTGGCAAATACATACTGGTTGTAATGGATTATTTCACAAAGTGGGTGGAAATTTACGCTATCCCGAACCAAGAGGCCACAACTGTTGCGGATGTATTGGTATCAGCCGATATGGAGTTCCCTTGGAAGTCCACAGCGACCAGGGAAGAAATTTCGAAAGTCATCTATTCCAGGAGATTTGCGATAAGCTGGGAATGAAGAAGACCAGGATAACAGCATTACACCCACAGTCAGATGGAATGGTCGAAAGAATGAACAGGACTATTGGAAAATACCTGTCCAAAGTAGTATCCAGCCATCAGAGAGATTGGGACCAGTATCTTTCCCTGTATCGATCTTATACAATAAAAAAAAAATAATTGACAAATCATTGATGAATAAGTGTTGGCGTACTTTATTTATCAAGATTTTTAATATATAATCTGTTCTAATTTACCATTTAATCTATTAATTTCCTAGCTAGAACCACGCTATTCCATTTTATAATGTGTTAAGGTTAAGGTTAAAGTCAAATGTCAAATAAAAATACTTACAATATCCAACTGTATGACACTAAAAATTACTAAAAAGTGTTCATTGTGATACTGTGAACAATGTTATAATGAAGTCTCTTTTATACGCGAATTATAAAATTGTTTTTTAAGACACCCTATATACTATAATGTGTTTTCTTTTACAAATAGTTTCATTTGGATAAACAGAAAACTCTATACGTTTTACTGTAGCTAGATGCATCATATAACGGGACTTATGACTACTTTTAGGTATTTGTCTACCTGTGAGATCTACCTGGTGCAGTAGCGTCTGTATCAGGTTTCATTCAGGGTTTTTCACAGAATAACATGGAATCTCCACACCAACCGAAATGTTAGTTCGTTAAGCGTACGTATTTGGATAAAATTTATCATTGAAGTTGATACTTCTTTGATTAGTTAGGTTAGTTCTCCTCAAACTAACACATTTTTAACTGATTTAATTGAATTATTTTCATTCTAAATATTGTCTTTACAACTTATTGCAATGCCACTGGCCAAGGTAAGTTTCAGAAGAATGTATTATATTAAAAATCCTATGACATTGAGTCACTTAGGAAAGTTTTGATAGTATTTCCATGCCACCTGAACATTTCTTCAAAATATTTATAAAAAGTCGAAGACAAATATAATGGAATCAATTTTTTATTGAAACAGTATTTCGTGATTAATATTGGTTTAATAAACATTATTTTTGAAACATAATTAAACAAATTTATAATTAATACTAAATCACCAATATTGTAGAAAATAAAATAATAGTATTAGTGTTTTTAAATGAAACTCACGGTTTCTAGTTAATTCCACAATATAATAAAAGTTATTGAAAATTCTAAAAAATTGACAATTGTTTCGATAAATCAATATCATCGTCAGAATGACAGAAGTTACATTTTATTTGATGCCTACCTGATGTTTAGTAGTTATTTTTGGCTAGACGAAGAAGTGACCTAACTTGTGATTGACTTAATATATGTTTATAGAAAAAAGAAGAAGATGTGATATTACAAATATTGAAGCTTAGATATTATTAGCCCTATGGTGATCATTTTTCCAATTAAGATCAGTATAACTGTGCAATGATATAGAAAACCAGGAAAACTATATCTGCTGATCTTTACAATTATCACTCAAGAAGATAGTTTATTAGTGGAGAACTCCCCAGATTTAACTGTTCATTGACAACTTCATATTGTGGGTTTCTTAAATGTCTTCTAATTTTCAATTCTTCAGGGAAATCCAGTTCTTGTTTCTTTTCACAAACATGCAGCACTTCAAGTTCTGTGTTAGGTGTCAATGAATGATTTGTGTCAAGTAGATTTTTTGCGTAGTGGGATTTATCTGGTTGTTTTAACCTGTATGCTCGTTAGTGTTCACTGTATCGGATTTCAAAATTCCTAAGGGTCTGACCCAAATAGACAGCATTACATTCTGGACATTTGAGTTTATATATAGACCTGACTTCCTCAATAGTGGTATTTTTGTTTTTACATTTAACAATTTTGTACTAACGTTACTTTCTGTGTTAAAAGAAATTGTTGTATTCGTTGCTGAAGATATTATCTTTGAAATATTATTAGAAATACCTCCTGCATATGTGATGGTTTTATAAGTTTTCATTTCATCAGTCTCTTTAGGAAATATTAGTTGTAATGCCACTTTTTCCTCTTTTTTACTAATTAGCTTATTTATCATATTTAATGGATAACCGTTGGATCTTGCTATTTGTCTAATTGTATTAATCTATCTATCAAAATTACATTTGTTCATAGGAACTGAAAAAGCTCTATGTATCATTGAACTATATGCCGCCAGTCTGTGTGACATAGGGTGATTGGAATTGAATGGAATTGTCACATCAGTCTGTGTTGGTTTTCGGTAAATTGAATAATCAAGTACATTATTAACTCTTTGAATTTTTAAATCAAGAAAATTGATTGAGCTATTTTCTTCAATTTCAAATGTAAATTTAATTATGAGCAGATTCCACGAAGTAAGGGTCGAGACAGTTAATTTCATTAAAATAATAGTAAACTCTTTCTTCTTTTTGTGTGTGCATTTTTAATTAAGTAACCCTCTTGACTTCAAAATATTACTATTTGAGCCAACTCGCCTTGATTAAATATTGATAATAGAAGAGATGCAAGGTGCCAAAGGTGGAATTATCAAATACTTTTTTGCAATAACTTCAACATTTCTGAATATGTTACATAAAAAATATGAAACTAGGCATTTTTGGATATGAAAAATCATAATTTAGCATCCACTTCGATGTTGTTTGTTTGCGTGCATTTATTTACTGTCTAATATGTATGTAAAAAACTAGCAGGAACAGATTCTGACGGCCTAGGGCGGTCAAAATTTTGCTGCCCCGTTCTCGTTGCAGAAATGTTCGTTGCATAACAACGAACTAGAATACTAGAAGGGGTCTGAAGTTGCGGCGAGAAACTAGATATTCTTGAGCGATATTAAAAAGATTTTATTTAAAAAAGATATGTATTGATTCCCTATCTCTACAGTGTTCAATTTTCATTTTCCAGTTACGAATATTTCTTTCAAAAACGGAATGGTCAAAAATTCTCAAATAATTAAGGCGATAAATATGTACCTTTTAATATCATCGTTATTCTCAACTAATAAATACTTTTTTCCTGGGCGCTCTTTTACAGTTTTCATTGGGATTTGTACTTCTAAATCAAATTTTCTTTTTCTGTTCTCATCACCACGGTTAATTATTGTATCCGAATTCATTTATCTGAAACATAAATGGTGTAAAATTTGCGATAATAAAAGAGCAGGTGTAGAAAAAAGTAACACAAATATATAAGCAGTTTTTTAAACAATTATCTCTGGTCAAACAGAGAAGTTGAATGGAGATGCCATTCGTTTGGCTCGTATTCTGAAAGACCCAATTTTATAACCAAAAACAATATTATTAAGGGATTTAAAAAGTATACTTTACACTTTTGTATCTGACGCCAACAAGATTTTTTCTTGTAATCGAAAAGATAATACCTCAACAAATTCCAAGATACCTTACCAATTCTTTTTGTAAAACATTTTTTGTGTTACCAATGGACAAAACAACAAAATGTTTGGCGGCCTTTTGAAAAATAATACCTACCTATTGCAAAACTCGAAGTTATACTTTTTCTTTATTTTGTTTAAATTTTTTATTTCTAATTGTTTTGTTTCAGAAGCGTCGAATATAGGTGGTAGTATCAGAGGTGCAAGTTGGAAATGTTTACATATTAATAATGAAACAGAAGAAGAACGGAAAATCTATTGAAAAAGAAACATAATAATTTTACTAGAAACAGGGTAGTACGCGATGCGGTTCGCTAGTATTCTATAATATCTGCCTCTGCTGGGGTTTCGCCGCTTTCAAAATCCTTTTTTTAGGGTGGACCCTCGGATTAACACATAAAATAGATATGTTTGTTTTGACTTTCTGATGCCTCAAACATCGAGTCACAATCTAAGCTCACTTCCGGACACTTCCACCTCTTTGCCATATTTAAAAATTCTCTTTAGTTGCAAGAAAAATAAAATTAGAAATTTGATTCAAATTTTGTTAAAAAGTTAAACAAATAAATAAAACGTTGTACAAATTTTTACATTCGAGTCGCTGCTTTAAAAATAATTAGAAGAAGAAGAATTTTATTTGATAAATGCATATTCTTATATAAATTTTTAACAAGTATTTGTTGTAACTAAAAGTGGCAACTTTGCTCAAACTTTCAGTACCTGCTTTATGTGTCTGGATAACCTATATGTCCTTGTTTAAATACCATATAAATGCAAATATCGTCAGAGTGTGCACCACGATAATTTCGATAGCGCTGTAGTAAATGTAGTAAATAATGTCAAACGTGTTTCGTTCATTGTGAGTAGAGAGTAAAAACGTTGTTCTTTCGTTTTTTATTTTTTAAGACTTTTAGTAACTTTTAAGTTAATTAATATAATGTTTTTGGATAATCATGATACCTCAGTGCAAAGTTTGTCAGAAAAACAGCCGAAATTAGCAATGCCATGTATCTACAATACCATCCTCACTTTTAATAATTCATTCATCATTTTACTACTGGCGACTAGGATAGTTAGCCGCAAAAATAAACGTGTTTTTGAATAAACAGCCCTCTCTATTGTATATTATTACTCAAAGGGTGGACCAATCCTCTTTTTCCTTTTTAGAATTTCTCTGTCAATTTTCTCCATAGTTTCATATACTTAACTTTGTCTTTCCATTCTCTATTTCCGGGTTTTATATATTCCTTCACCTCTTCGAGTCATTTTATTCTAGATCTACTCCTTCGTCTTTTCCCCCAGGATCTCATTGTGTTATTTGCAGTGTTATTTCTTGTTCTTCTTGTTAAAAATAATATATATGTTGTTTCTTTATCAATAAAAACTTCTTTACAACTTTTAACATAACTTTTATTTCTTAAACACGTGTTCTACATTTCATCTCGCTTATAACCTCACTCCTCTACCCTTGTCTGTTCTTCTCTTTTATTTTATTGTTGACACTAGGCATAGAACAAAATCACTGTTTCTAACACACCTCTTTGATTTTGTTCTTAACTTAAATAAGTAATTACTTTTACAAATGAAAAAAATAAAACTAGATATACTAATTGCCATATGCACCGCGTTAATACAAATTATCATTAACTTTCAACAAGTATAACATATCTCTTAAAGTTTCAAATTTAAGTCTACCTAGAGACTTTGTTAGAATGTCAGCAAGTTGATCATTAGAATCTATCTTAACAACTTCAATTAATTTTTGTTTTTGATAATCATTTACAAAATGGTAACTCACATCAATGTGTTTAGAGTTTTTCGAAAATTTCCCGTGTTTAGAAAGGGCAATGGCACCTGTGTTGTCTTCAAATATTTTAATAGGTTTTTCAATATTAACATTAAAATCAAACAGAATACCTTTAATTGGTAAAACTTCTTGCACACAGTCTGCCAAAGCATAAAATTCCGCATGAGTGGAGGCACGTGCTACAACTTTTTGTTTTTGGCACTTCCACATTACTGGATTTCCAAGTACACGAATAATGATTCCAGTAGTAGATTTTCGATCTAGAGTAACTGCAGCTCAATCTGCATCAACGAATGCATCAATTTTGTCATATTCCGAATTAACATTAAAAAATAGTTTATGGAAGCGTGTAGAATACAGATATTTCAAAACTCGTCCTGCATATTTAAAATGAGTGCCGTTATAACAAACAACTTTGAAAACGACTTAGATAGTTTACCGCAAAAGATACATCAGGTCTAGTGCCACTACTAATATACAAAAGTGCTCCAATCAGGTTTCTAAATTTATAATGCGTTTCTGGGTTTTCAGCAGGTTCAAGCTTTAAATTTATTTCCATATGCGTGGAATAATTCCTCGATTCAATAACGTTGTATTGTTGTGCCAAGTTTTTAATATACTTTTGTTGACTTAATGTCACTTTTCTTTCTGTTTGGCTGTAATCAATTTCTATTCCTAAGTATTCTTTAACTGTTCCCAAATCTGTCATTTTGAACTTATTATTTAGGGCATGCTTTGTTTCACGTATTAATTTGTGATTGGAACTGCAAATTAACAAGTCATCTACATAGAGGATTATAAATACCTGACCTGTATCGTCAATTTTAGTATATAGGCAGTAATCAAATTTCGAGCGTTTAAAATTTTGACTTATCATAAATGTATGAAAGCATTCATACCAGTCACGAGGACTTTCTCGTAGGCCATATAAAGATTTATTTAGGCGACATACCTTATTTTGTTGTACTTTATAACCATCTGGAGGATAGATATACACCTCTTTTTTGATATTGCCATTTAAAAAGGCTGTCTTTACATCCATTTGCTCAATGTACAATCCACGATTGCACGCCACCGATAATAAAATCTGTAAGGTACACATCCGTGCAACAGGTGAGTATACTTCTTCCGTTTCATGTATTTGTTGAAAGCCGCGCGCTACCATACGAGCTTTATACTGTCCATTATTTTTTACCTTATATATCCATTTGGTTTCAATAATTAGTTTATTCTCTGGAATGTAAACAATAGCCAATGTATCGTTTTCTTCTAAACTTCTCAATTCTTCCTTCATGGCCTCCTTCCATTCATTTGAATCCTTAAGAACAGTACTATAATTTGCATCAAGAATGTAGTCATCAAATTTTTTTGGTAAAATGTGTTTTCGCTTGGGACGGTTTTGCTCTTGCACCTCTTGAAACCTCTTGAATCTCTTCCTTATCATTTTGACTGTTTTTATCCTTTTCTAATGTTTCTTCCTTTTCCTGTATTTCTTCATTCTCTTTATCAAACAATTTAATACTTCTTGTATCATTTTCAATAAACTGTACATTTCTACTAATAATAACTTTATTATTAATTAGTATTTTGTAGCCTACATCCGTGTACCCTACCAAAATACCTTTATCAGCTTTATAGCCTAGCTTAGACCGTCTACATTTCTCCGGGATCCTAACAAAAGCTGTACTTCCATATAACTTTAAATTTGATATATCTGGTTTTCTATGGTGTTCTATTTCAAAATTCATTCTTTGTCTGCATTCATTATCTCTCAATTTGATTGGTCCTTATATATTGTTCTCAGTATCTTTCTTTATATTATTCTTGAGTCTTCTTCTTCCTTTTTGCGTAGAGTCCTTGGGTCAGCAGCATACAACAGGATAGGTCTTATTAGCTCTTTATAAATATTGATTTTGGTTGAAAGTAATTTGCTTTTTAAAAGTTTTTTATTTCCATGGTAAACTCTATTGACAATAATAATTTTTTCTTCTATTTCCTATTTCCAGTATTTGTTACTGTAACACGGCCCAAATATTTTTCAAACACGAATCCCCCGATCTTTATTGTAGGTGCTGTTTAGATTTTTTTGCCATACTTTATTATTTTTGTTTTATCTTAATTTATTTCTGAACCCATCTTACTTCTTTCACTTGTGATTTCCCTTATTGTATTTTCCAGAATCTTTCTTGTCTTTTATATGATTACTATATCGCCCGCATATTATCTGTCTTCCGTTCGTCCTGAGATTACCTTTTTGTATTCGTCTCATTGCATATTCTAGTGTTAGGTTAAGTAATGTTGCAGATAGCGAGTCTCCTTGTTTTACACCCCTATTCTATAGTAGCGTCAGAAAATTTTTCAAATTAATATAAGCCTCAAGAACAATAATACCACTTGTTATTGTGTCATCTTACTACAGACAGTTAGGCCTGCCGCATGTGGAACCCAGCATACGCACAGCCCACGCAAAACGCAACGTTTCTCTTATCGACCGCATATTGAACCCATGTCATACCCAACCCAGACTCAGTTCCACAATGGCTGCGAAAAATCAACGTAAACTTACTGACATGGATTTTAGGTCTCAAGGAATAAATTTGACCTTAAATTTTCTACTTAAGGTTAAAAGTATTGGTGGCATCGAATGTTTGCGAAATGATCACTTACAGCTAAATTAACACATATACAGTCACAATATCCTTTGCGAAGAACTCCAATAGCGTAAGATCAGGAGGTGAAGGTGGTAGATTAATCGATTCTCGCCCATCATTTCGAAAGTATTCAATCGATTCGGTAATGTGATGGTACTACATATTCTTAGAGCCCATTCGTACGAGTGTGAACTGAGCAATGAATCTCAATTCAAAATGCTATTAACGAAAATAAGACCTATGACATAGTTTTCAAATATTTTCACAATTTGTTCGTAAAACGTATGAACAAATTATGTTTTTCTACATTCATGCAAAAAACAACACTTTTGTGAAACACATTTAACGGAAAAAGTGGTTCTTTTTTGCACTAGTGCAACAAATTTTTTGTTGCACTCATCTGTCATTCTTGTCAGTTATGTGATGATTTATGACAAACATAAACATTTAAATAAAATAAAAATCCAGAGCAAGTGTCTGATCCTGCTCTAATACAGCAATAATATATGTATATCTTACTACTTAGTCTCAACGAGTAACAATTATTGAATCTTTGATTATTTAAAATTTACATGGTCAAAGCGAAAACCAGCTATGATTAAGTACTGACAAGGAGGAGGCCATAAAGATACAAAAAAAAGAAGAACGGTTAAAATACATATTATATTTTAATTTTCCACTTTTTGCATGAATGTAGAAAAAATATTGTACGCAACTCGTGCAAAACGTGTTTTTTGCACACAACGTGTTGTCCCACTCTGCCTAAAAGCCTCGTTGGACAAATTCACGTCGCGTACAAGAAACACTCACTTTTTGCACTTTTTGCATAAATAACTATTTATATGAGTATGTAGTCAATATGGGATAAATTCACACAAACTTGTAAGATCTATTGAGTCCCTTACTAGCTAGAGTGCTGGGATTCCCTCCATGTTAGATAGATCCCACCTCTTAAGTTTGAGATAGATAGGCGCCGAAATTTCTATGTTTTCACAAATAAATGTGTATTGTTGCGAATTTGAAATACCGTGTTTATTATCTTAACTTTACCCAGTGGAGAACAATTTTCTAAAAATTACGTGTTATAGAGATCTTTACAGTCTATTCAAAGTTAATATATACAGAGATTGGAATAACTATCACGCAGAAATAGCAAAAAACTCAACCAGCTCATATTTTTCTATCTACAAAGAGCTGCCAAAGAAAACTTCACATATATTCAATGATAAAGTCAATCAAAAATACTGCACAATCTTAACTCGATTGAAAATGAATCATGGGTGTTTTCCATCTCATTTATATAAAATAGGAATAATAGATTCTCCACTGTGTCCACATGATAACGAGGTCGCAGATCTAGATCACGTATTTTTCGGCTGCGCGAGTTTTTCTAGTAATGAGTTGGTGGATGGTCTTATAAAAGTAGGCGTTCAATTTCCTACGTGTATTAAAGTGTTGCTCGCGACTGGATATGATTCTGTTTATGATCTGTTGTTTAACTATATAACAAAAAATAATTTAAGTATTTAACTTTAACTTAATAGGTACTTAAAATGAATTTCTTCAATTTGTGTGTGGCTGAAGGACAAGCGTGTCCATTGCCAAAAAAAAACCAGCGAGGAACAATTTATGGACTGTAAATAGCATAGTTGTAAATCAAGACCAAGTACACAGTCCGACCCTACGCAGGGACGTCTTTAAATATTTGAGCAAAGTAGAAAACAATTGCTTCTTCGCAAGGATTTGTTTTGAATGATAATTGGCGTTGTCCATCACAATGACAGAATTATCGGGCAAATTACAGTTGTTCTTGAAACCAAGTCTCAAAAAGTGGTGAAATCATGTCTTCGTGATAGTCGGCTGAACAGCAACGCAGTGGACACCCATCCATCGCTGCCACCGGCATGTAAAATAATTATTCCGTTTCCCCTAGACGGAGGGGCCTCTAGACAACAACCTTTTGTGCTATCAGTCCATCCTGTAGATACAGGGACTTTTGTTAATTCACTTGTCACGGTGAAAGAAGTTGAACACCCTCTTTCAATTAGAGTTTGGTAAACATTTTTTATTATCGTTTTTGCGTCACTTGACAAATGTTTTCTTTTAACCTTCCTGTTGCCCGAAACATCATCTTCAGTATCACTGTTGTCACTAATTTCAATCACTTCATTCTCTATTTCCATTTCATTCGACACAATGTTTTCCCATGGACGAAACACTGCCATTTTTATTTGCACAGTGCACAACGATGAAAAGTCACAGACTGATAGACTGCACCCTTGCTTTACCTGGTTGGTGATTACTTCGACCCTGTTAGGACGCAGGTATAAAGGATAATTTCTAATTTATGAGGAGGCAGTACCTGTGGTCTTTATGCATTCTTGTTGTATTTAACATTTACACAATGCCCCCTGTCATAAACACGGTATTTCAAATTCGCAAGTATACTTTTTTAAACTATTATTTGGGCTTGAAACGTATCGCAGCTGGATTTCTGAGACCCGATTTTTCCGTGCCGAAAAGTGTCCGTGTCCTAAACAGGGAAAGAAAAAGTCGTATGTCCATCAAGTGATATCATGCTTTGACGTCAGGTACTTCGCAAGAAACGAATTTTATCGAAAAATTTGAAAGTGTTTTTTGGTTGGATATTGTTTTAAATATATCTGTTAAGTAAACATATTTGATTCAGTATAAAATATAATCTAAGTTCCATTATTAAATTAGCCTATGGCATTTTAAAAATTTGTTAGGATATACGACATTTTCCAATTTAAATGTTCCAATCAATGTTTTGGACTTACGATATTTGTACATTATAATTATTTCTTTCTCCTGTAAAATTAGCTCGAATGGACTTACGACTTTTGAAAAGTAGGGTAACGATATGTATTTACGAGTTTGGCATGCAAGTTACTCAACAAGCGTCTACTAACTAACTCGAAACTGTAAGAAGCTCGTCAAAGTTGATCAAAAGTAAAGAAGTTGTTGATAGCTTGTTTTATTATCGTTGGAAGAAAATTCGTGGATTTTGCATCACGATACGCCCCATCTCACAAGAATATCAGTGTGAACGAATTTATCGCAATAACTGAACAAACCTTATAGAACAACCAACATATTTCCCTTTATAAGGCCCTGGCTAACTCTTTTCTGTTCCCAAACTAAAATCAATTACAGTTACCTTTTCAGCCGGTGGAAAATATAAAAGGGAATTACGTCTATAACAGAAGTCTATAAATTCATATTTTGTGTTTGTGTTTCATTGCTGTTTTATGAAACTATATTAAAATAGAATCATTTGTTGTCGGATACCAAAAATTAGGCCAGATCATTAAATGAAAAAATAATTTGTCAATTAAGATATGAAAAAATGTCTTAGATTAATTTTATCCTAGATAAAAATTACACTTACTGTAGTTATTAGACTATTCAAAGTCCTTCAACAATAAAAAGCATTTTAAACACACTTCCTACAACACAACTCACTTTATTTCACACATTTTTCTGCAGCATCTTCAGTTTGTATAAGTCAGGTCAAATGTTGATTGTAACAATTTTGCATTCTTTTATTATCTTGTTAACTCAAATTTACTGTCAAGAAAAGAACGATCATAATTTGAGGTCGGTGTTTATTATTAAATTTTGGTGTGGGTTGTCACCAACATAACACTAATGCCACAATTCTTTGATAGTAAAATTAAATTCTTAAATTACAATTATAGAAAAATTGAGGTATTCGTGCAAACAAGTAAATTGATGATGTCGAATCCCGTGTATTATCTCTTTTATGCTATTATAATACATGATGAAATCTTAATACAAATACAATGACGTTGGTTTTACGTCATGATACTACCAACTTATGTGAAGTGGGGTAAATGCACATATTAAATTGCAAAATTCAAATTGAATTATTATCAACATTCTCCAGAATTACAGTTAAAGTCTAAAATTCTGGACATATATATCGCTTTTTTAGTAGTTATCACATTGTAGGATGCACTCAGCTTTAAAAATAGTACATGGTCCTACACATATTTTTTTTCAAAATTCAGTCAGGCGGATTCAATTACCCCATTTTTAGGGGCAATAGCGCCATTCCATGTTATTTATCACACCAATGCATATACTTCATCTTCGGGGCATAAGCACTAACTGAGGTATTTCTGAAACTATGGGAATTTTCAGAATTAAAATGGTTATGGAAATATTGAAATATAGTTTATTTACGATAAAAAGACGATGACGTTGCAAAACAATACATTGTGATGTTGCCAAGCTGTAGTTTTTTCCTTTACTTAACGAAAACTAGAAAAGTCAATCTGATGTTAGATTGACAGTTCTTCTTTTTCATTGTTCCCTGCCTCGTAGAGCGTAAGTCAAAAATATTTATTTAAAAATAAAAGGCTTGTATGATAGGCTTGATTAATTTAATATAAATATTTATTCATGAAAAACTATGGATAAGATACAAGAAACAGTAACCAATCATTCTATATTCGAATTAACATTTAACTATTTTACATAGAACAGGCTTAAATGACGAACTTATACCTTATTCTATGCTCTATAGAACCATCTTCAAGAGCACTGCAAGGGTTTACGCTAAAAGGAATCAATACAAGCTGTAATCATCTTCATGCAAATTTGAATATTGTTTCTTTATACAATATCTGTTGTATTTATTATAATAAAAATAGAATGGAAAAGAAAAATATAGATACACAAAATAAAATTTTGTTACAATATATAAAAATAGAAAATCTGCCATTTTATCAGTATTATTTATGTAGAGATACTGTGGTCGTTTTAATTTGTGTATTATAAAATAACTGTACCTAATTAATTTAATAATAGTTATTAGTGATTTTGAATAGGTGGAAATAAAGCAAATTGGATAAAAATATACAAAAAATAAAACACAAGATTTCCACTATTCCACTACAAAATCATCACTATCTTCATCGTCACTGTCAAAATTGATAATAAGTGGAGACACATCCTGTCTATCAAATACTACTTCTCTATCCCACCAATCTTGTATAATTTTTTAAGTGTGCTCTACTGTCTTTCACCAAACATCAGGAGTCACTTTTTCTAAAGACTTTTTCCATACACCTATTGCTTGTTCTGTTGAAGAACCATCAGTTCCCACATGATCACTATAAAAAATTTTAACTATGCCCCAAATATGCTCAATTGGGTTGAACATACAGTGATAAGGGGGAAGTCGAAGCACTTTGTGACCATATTTTTCAGATAATATGTCAGCTTCATATACTGTTGGTGGTTTATTCCTACAAAAATGCATATATTTAAACAAAATAAGTTATCTAAGTATTATCATAATATATTGAAAAATGTTTATATCAACTTACCGTTGCACTAAATTCAATAATTGGGTTTTGAGGAAAGTATTTTCAAAAGGAATATCATTTTGCATCAACCAGTTCTGTTTATCAGCCTTTTTGGTAGCTGTTGTTGGTACTTTATTGATAACTGTACTGTGATAACTTGCATTATCCATTAGAATTGTGGCAGGTTCTTCCAAGTTCACTAAAAGCTGGTATTCAAACAAATGTAAAAAAAATTCTCGGTTCATTTCACCGTGGTAATCACCATCTTGTTTTTTGGAAGAAAAACCAGGCCTGCTCCAGGAATAAATCCAGAAGAGGAACCAGCATGCAATACTATATACCTACAATAAGGAAATAACAAATTACTACTAGGTTTCCTAGATAGACTGCATGGCTCAAAACAACTATTAATAATTATATAGATTTAAATAAAATAGTGTGACTAGTAAATATTTGGAAAGGTCTTAAAATGGCAGAAATGTTAGTACATCATAAATTAATTGCTAAATTTTATTATTCAATTACCTTGGACCAACAATTTTGGTTTTTTTCACGCTTCTATGATTAGAATCTTGCCAAGAACGTCCAACAGTACCGTCTTTAAATATCCAGGGCTCATCCAAAAACACAAATTGATATAAACTTTCCCTTTTTATCTTGACATATTCATGTAGAAAATGTACACGTTTTAATGCAATATGTGGCAACTCCATTAAACCACGACGAGGATCATATTTTTGGAATTTGAATCCAATATTTTTCACTATCTTCCAGACTGATGTTAAACAACCATTAAAGAGTTCATACTCCTGGAGTTTGTCTCTTAAAGTTTTCAAGGTTATGTATTCCTCAGAAAAAATATGGTGTTAGTTAATTGTGAATAAAATAAAACAGTAAATTCAATATACTCACTGTTTCCATACATTTCGTATATAACATTTGGTAAAGCATTTTGATCAAAGATATCAATTTCAACTGTAGTTTTTTTGCGTTGTCTCTTTTTAGGTGGGCTTTTAGGCTGTTCACCTCTATTATGCTTGGCGGCAATACGGTTAACAGTGGTAACGCTAAGTTGTAAAGCTTCTGGAACTCTCTACAATATAATTACTTCAATTTATGAAAGAATAATATATTATCAAGTCTAATTAACCTAACTTTTAACATTAAAAATATTTAATCATTTACATTCAAATATGTAACAATAATATTAATAATGATGAATACAAATAGCGAATACTATTACTTACGTCTCTTACAGCAGTAAGCGGGAGAAGCGGGCCCCCATCTCGTTCAAAATAGCTCAACAAAGATGTTACCATCTCTTGACATTTTCCGTTCAGCTGCTTCGGCATTTTATTAAACACACACTGCAGATTTTCCTAAATAATTAGTTATGAAAATAACTGTTTTTTTAATCTTAAAGAAGCAATGGATTTAAAAGCACCAAAAAAACTTGTAAATATTAGACGATGATCGAATGTCAATAAACGTCAAAACAAACTGGGGAATTTTACCAGTTGATTTGACAACGTCTTGAAGTTTTGCCAACCAGTTAGCTGTAAATTGCCCTGGCTGTTGAGGATAAATTGTATTCACGGTTGGTAAATTAATATTTATTCTGATAAGCAGGAAAGTAACTAAAAATGACATCATCGTCTTTTTATCGTAAATAAACATTGAAATAATTATTACAAAAATCACTCTTTTTTATCCGTATTTTATTAGGAACATTAGAAAACATAAATTCTTAAAAACGAACGAAAAAACGAATTTTATTAAAACTTTTTAAATTACAATTAATTGATGGTATATCCAGAGGTCAACTTTGATTTCACCCCCTTCTTCCCGTGATAGGTGGTGGTAAAATACAAATGACAGACGAAGTCTCAACTTCTGAAATATCTTCCATATCAGGCCACGTGAAATCGGGTCTGCAAGTTATCGTTTTTTATTTTATTTTCCATAAAAATTTCACAGTTGGATTTCCGGTAGGCTGATATCCACATCTTCTATTTTTCCTATAAAATATCGGCAAGTCTTTCTCTCTGAATTCAGTCTAGTTAAGATCCATTCTCCAATTTCAATTACATTTTTTTCAAGGTCAAGTGCGTCTAATTCTTCGGCACCCACTCCAGAAAGCGTTTCAAAATCGCTATCTTCATCATTAAAATACAAATCTGAATTTTCTTCACCTGTTTCTGAATCGTAGATGGTTTTTGTATTTTCATTTATTCTTTTACCTTTCACTTGATTAATTTTCTTGTCTTTCCTCGAATTCTCTTCTTTACTCTTCTTCTATCGCAAGGCAGTTGTCTGTGGAGTAGCAGCTTTCTTTCTTTTGATACCAAATTACTTTTGGGCTTAGTATTAGTTTCTTTTAGTCATTTTATTGCCTCTTCGCTTGTTATTAATTCAGCACCTGAACATATTGTCTTCCCGGACGTGTTCGTTATATTATTAGCTTGATTTCATTTTACGAGGTTTAGTTAAAGTGTTTCAAACGTAACTTATTCCATTTCAACTGGTATTTGTTTATGTTATCTCTCACGTTCTTCTATTTCTATTAAACCAACATATTCAGCTGTTGGTATATGTACTTGCTGTTCTGTTTCCAACAATCTAATGTCTAATGTCTTCATCTAACTGTAAACTATGTTGCCGACCATTTTGTGAGACCTACAATTCCAGGTCTTTCACTGGTTTATGTTCTCCCTGATCTGCCAGTTCCAATAATTTAATGCCAATTTTTCTCGGCGGTTCGTCTTCCGTATTCGGAGTTCGTTGCTCCCATTTCTCTTTGGGTATAACATCACAGTTGTAAGGATATATACCGCCTTTCTTGAACCCTTCACGAATAATTTTTTGATCTGCGTCTTTTCACCATTTCAGCAAACTTACTTTTGGAGAAATTTTGTCCCAAATGATTTCGCTGCCATTTAACAAGTGATTAATCCAAAACCACTTTAGTTGATTAAAAAACAGCCATATCAAGTGGTTGCAAAAGATAGCTGCTTTGTGGCGGTAATTTTATAATGGTAATGTTCGCAGCCACAGCTGATTCCACTTCATCGATATCGATATGAATTTTGTAGTCGTCATCTATATATATATATATATATATATATATATATATATATATATATATATATATAAGAAGAAACTCACTGACTGACTGATCGATCAACGCACGGCCAAAATGCTAGGCCTAGAAGAATGAAATTTGGCAGAGAGGTTCCACAAGTGACGTAAGTGAGCACTAAGAGAGGATTTTTGGAAATTCCACCCCAATGGGGGTGAAAGGGGGTTAAAATTCATATTTTTAGACCTAGCGGTCCTAGAAGCAAGACTTCGACAGAAATATTCCTCCACTGACGTAAGTGAGCACTAAGAAAGAATTTTTGGAAATTCCACCCCTAAGGGGGTAAGAAAGGGGTTGAATTTCACCTCTCCAGAACTGCTTTTTAGGAGGATGAAATTTGGTAGAGGGGTTCCTCAAGTGACGTAAGTGAGCACTAAGAAAGGATTTTTGGAAATTCCACCCCTAAAGGAGTGAAGCTCGTTCAAATTCATATTATTAGGCCTAGCAGTCCTAGAAGCAGGAAATTTGGCAGAAAAATTCCTCAACTGACGTAAGTGAGCACTAAGGAAGGATTTTTGGAAATTCCACCCCAAAGGGGAAAAGAAAGGAGTTGAAATTATACCTCTCCAGAACTGCTAGGCCTAGAAGAATGAAATTTGGTAGATAGGTTCCTCAAGTGACGTAAGTGAGCACTAAAATGATTTTTGAAAATTCCACCCCTAAGGCGGTGAAAGGGGTTGAAATTCCACCTCTCCAGAAATGATAGGCCTAGAAGAATGAAATTTGGCAGAGGGGTTCCTCAAGTGACGTAAGGGAGCAATAAGAAAGGATTTTTTGGAAATTCCACCCCGATGGGGGTGAAAGGGAGTTAAAATTCATATTTTTAGGCCTAGCGGTCCTAGAAGCAAGAAATTTGGCGGAAATATTCCTCAACTGACGTAAGTGAGCACTAAGAAAGGATTTTTTGAAATTCCATCCCTAAGGGGGCAAAATTCATATTTTTAGACATAGCGGTCCTAGAAGCAAGATATTCGGCAAAAGTATTCCTCAACTGACGTAAGTGAGCACCAAGATAGGATTTTTGGAAATTCCACCACTAAGGGGGTAAGAAAGGGGTTGAAATTCGTCCTCTCCAGAACTGCTAGACCTAGAAGCATAACATTAGGCAAAAACGTTCCTCAATAGAGGTAAGTGAGCACTTCGAGAGAATTTTCGGAAATTCAACTCCTAAGGTTGATCTTACCCTACCGAGTTGATGGACTAAAAATGGCGTCAAGCAATCCTCTCTTCAGGAAGAAATTACTGTTAGAAGGTACAAAAACTAATAAAGGTTGATGATATGTTTTCAAAAAATAGTTTTTAAATAATTGGGATTCCATCCACCCGTTCTCTACGGCAGCATATGTCGTTGCTGGATATTATTTTTTTCATCTGTTATCCAGCTGCCCCACACACTAATTCTTTTATATACAATTAATGGCGGAGCTTTTTGTCCATCTGCAGCTGCAGCAAACTGAACCTGGACCAGATACAATTCGAGTAGAACAACGGCCCTTTTCTCCTACGACTTTCGTCTTTGAGGGATCACTGCAAAAACTAATTTCATCCATATTTCAAAAATGCCGGGTTGGAAATATTGAAATATCCAGCTCACTGACCGCACGTTCTAACAAAGAAGATAAAAATGTATATTCTTGAAATAGGACCATCACAAATTTCCATTAGATGATTCAAATAGATCTTTTTCAACCACTTACTATGACAATGAAAACGTTCCTAGGAAATGGCTGGTTCATTCTATCAAGTCAAATAATTATTCTGTATTCTGTTTGATGTTTTTACTGATGATGAAGGCGGCATTTGTCTCAAAATTTGGACAGACTCGGTCATTTTGAAATTGTTAAAAAACAGATTAAATTGAAAAAATCGATGTTTTTTATTTTTACTCAAAAATTTGCAATGTTTTGGCAATTTTGAGGTCAGATTTGGATTCTGCGCAGAAAATTACTTCAAAAAGATATCTTTCAAAAAGCAGTTGCTCAGTGCAGAATTATTAACATAGCCTAATCTAACTTAACCCTTACCGCATTAAAGAAATCTTATATTTTTAACTTTATTTTATTTTATTATAATTCTTGAAACAATATTATTTATTCCAAATTTATATTAACAATTGAAATTATCACATATCAATTAGGAAGGTATAACTTCCCAAAGCTTTTGCAACGTATAACCTTCTTTTATAGTTTCTACAGCAAGTCCTAATTCAGAATTAAAAACAGGCATCCTATCCTTCGTGTGTCCTTCATCTGCTAAATAATTCGATATAGAATTGGATATTTCATTTTTATTTTCATCGAAAGGTTCGAATTCATCGACGATATTGTTATTATTTATGTGCTCCACTTGACCAGACGACCAATTATATTCTACACCGAAAATAGGTTTTGTAGTATAGACGGTGTGAAAAGACGAAAGCTCTTTAAATAGTGTCCTGAGTTTTTCTTCTGGTTCTACTTTAAATCCCAATACGTACAAACCGCTTATTTCGGAGCTGATGATGACAAGAGCCGTTCCAAATTTCGAATCTCTGATGGAAATCTGAAACAAAACGAGCTGATATATTTACCAATTCCAAATACCGCAATATTATTATTTAAGAATCTGCAGTAGGGACATAAATTTTACTCATAAATAAGAAGATACAATTGGCAAGCTGTACAGATGATATGAGCTAAACAAGTGTCGTGGAAGAGGAAACGTATAAAGGAAATATTAAAACATTTGACTTGAAAAGCCTATACAATTGGCACTTAGTTGGACTACCAGAAGAAATATTGTCAAGGCTATAAATATAAGGAAAAAACGAGAAACAGATGGAAATATACGGTGAGTGAAGATGGGTGAAAATGGCTTCGAGTAAGGAAATGGAAATGAGTAGCAACAGTAAGGGAGTATTTAAGAGAGAAGATGAAAAAGGCAAGAGTTAAAAATTGGGTTGTACCACAGAGGAAGGATTAGAAGAGAAAGAAGCATAAAAAGAATAACAAAAGTAAGAAGAACAAGGGGAATGGGAAGAATAAGATGAATAGGAAGAATAATATTAATAAGAAAAATGCAATGATTGAGAGATAAAGGAAGATTAAGAAGCGAAAGAAGAATAAGAAGAAAGTGTTTTTAAATGAAACTCACGGTCTCTAGTTAATTCCACAATATAATACCAGTTATTGAAAATTCTAAAAAATTGACAATTGTTTCGATAAATCAATATCATCGTCAGAGTGACAGAAGTTACATTTCATTTTATGCCTACCTGATGTTTAGTAGTTATTTTTGGCTAGACCAAGAAGTAACCTAACTTGTGATTGGCTTAATATATGTTTATAGAAAAAAGAAGAAGATGTGATATTACAAATATTGAAGCTTAGATATTATTAACCCTATGGTCAATTTTTTAGAATAGCCAATTTCATTATGGAAGTCCTTGTGTTCACAGTGATAGGCATGATGAAGGAGAATAAGAAGAATAAGATGAACATAAAAATAGGAAGAGTTAGAAGAATCAGTTGAATAAGAAGTATAGGAAGAATGAGAAGAATAAGAACAAATTATGTTCGGACATTTACGTTACTTTGAAAGTCACAAGCATTATGCTTATTTTTACAAACAGTAAAATAATATAAACGTTACCGTATCTATTTGTAGGAATGGTAATGATATGTTGAATCCTTCGTTGATATCGGCGAACCATACAAATCTAACATTTGTCACTATAAAGGTACCGAGACTGCCTTGATCACTAGATAAGTTCCAGACACCATGAACAGTTGAAATAACTTGCTCTTGAGGAAGTATTTTCAACTGCTTTTTGTGTACAACGGCTCCTCGTAGCTTCAGTTCTCTGTATAACTTTGATGAGTTGTAAGCTCTAAAATATTGAAAAATGGTGGAATTAGAGAAAAATATTTTTCATGTACAAAAATTTAGATTTTGAGACGAACTTCTCTTGAAGAGGAAGCTGGCTATAAAAATTAGAGAGTCTGGAGTAAAAAGTTCACTTCTGTTAGGCACCGTTCAAATGAATGGTTAAATATCAATATCGATAAAGTTTTAATGTAAATTAGTGTAAATAAATGGATGTAGTTTGCAAACTATTAACTGCAGTGAAAATAGATTAATTTAAGACCTTTATCTATGACTATTCAAATCAGAAAGTGTTTGTTTTATTTATTTATTCACAACCAAAGACAGCATCTAGTGTCATTACTAAACTATTTAAGATTTAAGGGCCCCAAAAAGAGCTCCGTCAAGCTGCCCCCCCCCCCCGGCTAGATTTTTGTTGCCAAAATGCTAGCACACATAAAGGACACCTAGCACAACCTAGCACAACAATTCTTATAGCTAGCACACCAACAGCTCACAATAAAAATGCTTTTGAATTCGGGTGGGGCCAGGTTAACGCTAGTCCCCCCCGGTTGGAATTTTGTCGCCAAAATGCTAGCACAGATAAAGGACACATAGCACAACCTAGCACACAATTTTTTATAGCTAGCACACCAACAGCTTACAATAAAAATGCTTTGGAATTCGGGTAGGGCCAGGTAAACGCTAGCCCACTCCGGTTGGAATTTTTTCGCCAAAATGCTAGCACAAAGAAAAGACACTTAGCACAACCCAGCACAAAATTTTTAATAGCTAGTACATCAACAATGCTTTTGAATTCACGACGGGGTAGGGGGCGTCTGCAAAATAATGCTATGGTTACACGAATGAATGAAAATGTTGGATGTATTTGTCCCTAAATATCATTTTCCTATAAAAAATGGCCCCTAAACAGATGTTGCCAGATTATGCGTGATATCTATATTTTCCCATCTAGCAGGGTCCTTGATTAAATAATAATTAACTATTATTTAATTAATAATTATCTATTTATTTTCAATTAATGCTAAAAAACGAAAGAATACTTTCACTTTTGAAAATAATTTTTTTAAAATAATAGTAATTTTATTGAAACAAAATAATTGAATTCAACCATTCAAATTACGTCACACTTTAAAAAAGGCAACGACAAATGTTTGCGTACAGACATATTGGATAAATAAATGTCCAAAAAAGCGAAGCCGTGTTGGATATGGACTTTGGACAAAGTTGTGCAATCTGGGAAGGGGCGGCTGAGATCCCTAAAAATGTTCCAATATATTGAGAATACATGTTTTAGACTGATCGTGGTTCACTGTAGTCCTTATTTAAAAGAAACACTCAAACTTTATATTTAAATTAGCCAGAATATTTATTGCCGAAGTTGATGGGTTAATTAACCATTGTTATGATAACATAAATTTTGCATTTCACTATCAGATTTTTTTTAAATTCACAAGTTAACTTAGAACGTGCAGCTTTTAATTCTTAGAGCCAGTTAATCAGAGCTTCGAATATTTCTGTGGCATATCATAAGACACCAACACTACTATGTATTTTTGTATGTAACTGGAAATGTATGTTTGTTCGATTGCAATCTTGCAACTCAGTTTTGAAGCAGATATCTTCAACCGATTGATTTGAAATTCTGTATATACGTCTAGTTTGCATGCCAATCCATAATTAGGTATGTGACGTCATTCTAAATTCAACATGGCGGATCACCAAAGTTGGCGGACTAAAGAAAGTGGACTAATTTTTTTGCTTTCTTACAATATGGGTATTAAATGGAAGGCAGCAAAATTGATGATATAGGTATTCTTATTTTTCTAAAAACTAGGTACAATCCATCTGAAGTTCTCATCGGACTTTTTGAAAGGGTCGTTAAACCAAGTCTATTGTTAAAATTTGAATAATTTCTATAATGCCGTTTTTATGGGTCTTAAGAGTAAATAAAATTCTTGTAGGTACATCCAAAATGGCCGAATCAGATGTTTGAGTTAAGAAAGGGTTTCCCCGAAGGGCTGATGGTTGTAATAATATGTATTATTTCTAATGATATTACAAGTAACATGGACTATATAAATGAAATTGACTGTCTCGACCCTTACTTCGTGGAATATGCTCATATTAGTGTTTTTAAATGAAACTCAAGGTCTCTAGTTAATTCCACAATATAATACAAGTTATTGAAAATTCTAAAAAATTGACAATTGTTTCGATAAATCAATATCATCGTCAGAATGACAGAAGTTACATTTCATTTTATGCCTACCTGATGTTTAGTAGTTATTTTTGGCTAGAACCAGAAGTAACCTAACTTGTGATTAGCTTAATATATGTTTATAGAAAAAAGAAGAAGATGTGATATTACAAATATTGAAGCTTAGATATTATTAGCCCTATGGTGATATCCTGGATATCATTTTTCCAATTAAGATCAGTATAACTGTGCAATGATATGGAAAACCAGGAAAATATATCTGCTGATCTTTACAATTATTACTTAAGAAGCAGTTTATTAGTGGAGAATTCCCTAGATTTAACTGTTCATTAACAACTTAATATTGTGGGTTTCTTAAATGTCTTCTAATTTTCAGTTCTTCAACGAATACAACAATTTCTTTTAAAACAGAAAGTAACGTTAGTACAAAATTGTTAAATGTAAAAACAAAAAAACCACTATTAAAGAAGTCAGTTATATATAAACTCAAATGTCCAGAATGTAATGCTGTCTATTTGGATCAGACCCTTAGGAATTTTGAAATACGATACAGTGAGCACTTACGAGCATACAGATTAAAACAACCAGATAAATCCCACTACGCAAAACATCTACTTGACACCAATCATTCATTGACACCTAACACAGAACTAGAAGTACTGCATATTTGTGAAAAGAAACAAGAACTGGATTTCCTTGAAGAACTGGAAATTAGAAGACATTTAAGAAACCCACAATATGAAGTTGTCAATGAACAGTTAAATCTATGGAATTCTCCACTAATAAACTGTCTTCTTAAGTGATAATTGTAAAGATCAGCAGATATAGTTTTCCTGGTTTTCCACAGTTATACTGATCTTAATTGGAAAAATGATATCCAGGATATCACCATAGGGCTAATAATATCTAAGCTTCAATATTTGTAATATCACATCTTCTTTTTTTTTCTATAAACATATATTAAGCCAATCACAAGTTAGGTTACTTCTTGGTCTAGCCAAAAATAACTACTAAACATCAGGTAGGCATAAAATGAAATGTAACTTCTGTCATTCTGACGATGATATTGATTTATCGAAACAATTGTCAATTTTTTAGAATTTTCAATAACTTGTATTATATTGTGGAATTAACTAGAGACCTTGAGTTTTATTTAAAAACACTAATATGGACTATATAAGTAAAACTAATGATCTAACTATCGTCATGAGTGTAATTCGATAGAATATTTCTCGATTAGACGACATAAAACTGTATTAATGCGAAATTTATATTATTTAAAAAACAGTACATGGTATTTAATCACCTTTTTTGGTTCATTTTCAATCACTTATTTTTGGATTAAACTTGAAGAATCGTTTTCAAACCGTGACATTTTCATGATATTTTAAATTAAAATTATGATAATAACAACAATTGTTACTTAGACATTACTTAGATACGGACTTAAAAGGGAAATTATCGGCACTGCCGGAGAGTTATCTCCGAAAAGATCCTGCTTCATTTGGAATTTTTACCATATGAGTGGAATATTCCGAAAATTTTTCGTAACTACAGTAAGAAACAATTGAACCAGCCGTTTTACATATATATTCAACCTATTCATTTATCCATTTATTTATTCATCGAGTAAGTATAGCGTTATTTCACTGACCTCTCCCCAAAATTAAAAGTGTAGTTGCTGTACTATCTATAAAAAATGCTGTGCTAGGTTGTGCTAGGTGTCCTTCATCTGTGCTAGCATTTTGGCGACAAAATTCCAACCGGGGGGGGGCTAGCGTTAACCTGGCCCCACCCGAATTCAAAAGCATTTTTATTGTGAGCAGTTGGTGTGCTAGCTATAAAAATTGTTGTGCTAGGTTGTGCTAGGTGCCCTTTATGTGTGCTAGCATTTCGGTAGAAAAAATCTAACCGGGGGGGGGGCAGCTTGACGGACCTCCAAAAAAAGACAAAATTGTAGGTGACAATAGTTTTGAAAAAGGTACGCGAAACGATGCGGTGGAAAACTGTTTTCCAAGAAAAAATAAGAGATATTGTAGAGTGCATTGATGGATTGGCATAACTTAAAAAAGGCCAATTCTTTCATGGATAATGTACCGCTGGCATATTTTACAGAATTATCTTATAAGTACAAGTCGTTGTCATTATGGTCACAACATTGAATGCTCAAAAGCAGTATTAACATTTATTACAATATAAACAATATAAATTACTCCAAAATAATATCATTTCTAAAAGACAAATCTGAATATTAAACCAAAAAAGCTCTTACATTGGAACCTGCGGAAATAAAAATATATATCAATCAAGCCATGACGAAATATATATGGAAACTAAAGTAGGTAATATAAATGGAACAAAATATTTCATAACTTGTATTTACAATTTAATAGTCATAGAAAAAGTATAGTATTCTATATCTATGGCTACTATGAATTAGAGAAAGATATAAGAATTAGATTGATTAGATTAGATTATTCGATTGAAAATGTAATAAATATAAATATATTTCTGCGGAAATATCTTGTAATATCTCTTTTATTGAAGAGTTTATTGCAATGGAAAAGAAAGTTAAGGAGTTAGAGAAAAGTTAGGGGAGTTAGACGACTAGAAGAAATGCGAATACAATCTTGGAGCATGACCTACAAAATAATAGTAGTATTGTACGGAGTATCCGAACTCTGCCACAAAATGCAGGTAGTCATTACGGGTTGTTCGAACTCTGCCAGTGTTTAAAATTTTGGAGATTAACTACCAAACCAGTAGGGGTCTAATAGCCTAATCCGATTTAACAATTTACCTTGAACTTTAGGTACTCAAATTCAATATAAGAAAATATTAATAACATACATATATTTTCAACGTATATTTGCCACTTCTAAAAAATTACATCTACATTACATCTACATTACAATAAAATATATTCAATATACATAAACATATAAAAAAAACAAAAAATTAAACGTGTGGAAGATTTTTACATGCAACCGTTTTCACAAACATAAAGCGAGAAATAACATTTTTCCTATATTGATCCAAATGATCATTAATGAAATTAATTTTAACATTAATAGTTTTTTTTCTGGCTTTGGTTTGCCGAACGAATTTTCGCGTATACCTCCGTTTGTAAATCCAATAACACACTAGTTAATTGAACAATGTTTGGATGTGCTTTGTAAAAAGAAGCACCGAAATGCGAATGAAAACTCTCACAAGAATTCGTTGTTCTCCTAAAAAAGGATGCATTATTTGCCCAAATAAGTGGTGGAAATATCGAATTTTGCGTTATATCTGTTTTATTGACATAATTTCGGAATTCTATAACTCTTTCGTCATTCGGAAGCAAAAAATCTAGTTCATTATAAAAAAATTCTACAACTTCCTCAGGACTAAGATACATAATACCGAAATGTACTTTTAAGTATTCGCCAATTACAGAACCTTTCTGTCTGTACTCTTGTACCAAATGAAACTCCTGAATCTTACGAAACCAAGCTTGACAGAGATGAAATTTACAACCAAAAAGAATTTGATCTCTGCCAAAACATTCATATATAGCGTTATGAATGCTTAGTTAAAAATCTACTACGACTTCTTTAGGTTGAAAATTTAAGCCTACTTCTTTACATTTTTATCTTAAAATTAAAAACAAATTTGAATATGTTTGACTTGATTTGTCCGGCAGCAAACAAAAAACAAGAGGTACGTAATAGCCGTTTTTAAAACCATGAATGGTAAACATTTGGTAAAAAAAAGTTGAACAGTATTTAAAAGTCCCATCCATCAAAATACAATGCGAATTATATAAAAAATTAAGGTTGGAAAAACACAATAATTTTAAATACCTGGTCTGCTGTTAATAGAAATTCCTCTTCTCGGTTCGTTCGTAATTGTAATTCACGAACACTATTAAATACTTCTTCCTGATTTTTAGGCAATAGGGGTAAAATTTTTCTTCTCGCCGCGTGAATATTTTTCCTTATTCGGTCAATATCTTCGGTGTTGATATCCTCCGCGAAATTATTTGACACCAATTCTTGCCGAATTAGTATGGAGGGTTTCTCAGTGGGATCTTCAGTCGCTTTCCTTTTAATGCTGTTACTCACTGCTTTTCTTTATAGGTTCGTTTCCATAGTATGATTGTGTTCTCCTTTGACTTCTGTGATTGTTTCTTCATCAGAAACGTGGGAGTACACTCTAACTGGACATTTTGCGTTACAGCACTTCCATCTAATGTTTCCACATTTGCTAGTATTAGCTTTCGAAAATTTATAACTGTTCAACACTATTAATTTATTTCCTCTTTCACTATACATTGTAGATGCTTTGTTCTCCATTTTGGTCACTGTTTGCTATGTGTACTACACTCTTAACTTCTGTAGATCGATATGAAGTAACTGAATACAACTATAACTCTTATATAGTGTAAGTGCATCAACATCCTTCCCCTAATCCCCTAAATATCGATCAAAACAATCAAGATTTCTTCAAAATATTTAATACAAGAAATCTTTGAAAACTTTCAGAAATATACATAATTCTATGGGCCTCCGATTTTATCTATTATAAACCCTAATGACTCTAATAGGATTAAACTAAATGGTTGCGGCACAGTTCGAACATTTCAGTAATCCTCAAATTGATACAAGTCAGGTAAAATTTTATTTTGTGGCAGAGTTCGGATATGCCCGTATTGTACACATCCAGATACTGAGGCAAAGGTGTAACTCAAATATCATTCCTGCTAACAAATATCTTGGATACTCTTCAAATTTATGACTTTGAACAGCTAGAGAAGATATTGGACCATTGGATATCAGAAACGTAACGAAAATTTTCAAGAAAGTTAGAGGTTATTAATTGATTGAGCCAGCGGCGTGCAAACAATGCAGGCAAAAAGGCAAATTTTAAAATTAATTTATATTATACCATAATTTATTTTTACTACTTCCTTCATTAAATCTTATATCAGCTACTTATATACATTTATATAATATATTAAGCAAACGTAAACATTTTTACGGTTTCTCAAATCCAAAATAATGCAATCTTGCTTTTTCGAACATTCATATTTCCCATGTAGGTGTCCCATAATATCGTGTGTAGCGATTATATGGAAATAAATAGAAATTTAAAGTCTGCACCTACGGTCGTCAACATCGTGTGTCTATACGTGTGGTTCTGAACGCTGAAAAAGGATGGAGCGACTCGGCGATACTCGAGAATTATTTCGTAGATACTAGGCGACCTGATCAGTGATCTCGCATCTTTCGCTCAACTAGTAAGTGTAAATATTATTGACGGTATAGTATACAGGGTATACTAATTATTTTCAATAACTTTTCAATAGTTTGGTTTTAATTCAATAATTTGACCAAGTTAAATAGTGTTATAGTGGAGAAATGTAGTTTAAAGATAAATTGAATTGTAAAAATGCAGTGTGAATGTGACGAAAATCGAAATTGTGTACAGCGCCTGAAAATAATTCCTTTTAGCTCCAGAACATTTGAAAACAAAAATGCCATTATTGCGACTGGTCGGCCAAACTCTGTACTTTATATTGTGCAAAAAAAGAAAGAAAAACTGTAAACAGGTATTTTAACAATAAGTTTTACGAAATCTTTAGTTGGCTTACATATTATAAACATACGAATAATATGTTTTGTTGGTCATGTCTATTATTTTCGAAAGAAAAGAATGTGTGGACTAATACACGCAGACTTAAATAATTTACTAATGCTGCAAAATACATGGCCAATGTGAAAATCATTTGAAATCTGCTCTTTCTTTATGCAACTTTGGACAAAATAGGATAGAACCGACCCATTCTCGCCAATTTAGAGAGGAAATAGAGCGACATAATTCTAGGGTGGATAGAAATAGTAACCTAATGCGAAGACTTATTGATATAACTTGCTTTTTGGGAAAGCTAGAACTACCATTTCGCGGACATATAGAAAACACTGAGTCATCCAACAAAGGCAACTTTATCGAGAGCGTACAACTTTTGGCTAGTTATGATGGGATGCTTGAAAATCATCCAAATAAATCAAATGAAAATGAAAGAAGGAATGTTTTTCTGGATTTTACAATCTAGTACAAAATGATTTGATATCTGCAATCGATTTTGTACTTAGAGCACAAATATGGAAAGAATTGCGGAAAACGGATTTCGCGGCGGTTATGATTGACGAGACACTAGATATAAGCGGTAAAGAGCAACTCTGTGTGATTTTTAGATATTTTACAGAATCGAATGAAATAGTTGATTGTTTTATGGGTTTTATCGACGTAAGTTCAAATCGAACTGCAGACGCGCTAACCAAAATAATTACAGACATTTTAAGTGGATATGAATGTACTTCCAAAGTAGTAGCTCAAACTGACGATGGAGCAGCTGTTTTATCATCTAATAAAAATGGGGTTCAACAAAAAGTGCGGGAAATTTGTCCGGAAAGTGTTATATGTATGGTGTGATGCTCATATTTTAAACTTAGTTTTGTCTGATTCCTGTGAAAGAATCGCGGAAACCAAACACTTTTTCGGAGCAATTAAAAATTTGGGCACACCTATTTTGCACTAAAAAGTTATCACGTGTAGTTCAGACTAGATGGACCTATAACTCCAGAACGGTAAATGTAATTTTTAGTCAAGTTTCTAATTTTAAAACCATGTTTAATGACATGCTTGAGAATCAAGTAAATTGAGATGGAGAAACTCTTTCGGCAGCTAGAGTGTATTTATTGGAAAATTTTGAATTTAATTATTTTTTGGACATTTTCAATAAAATATATAGCCAGACGGATGTACTATATACTATAATACAGTCAAAACTCTCCGATATTGGTTATTGTGTTGAAAAATTAAGACGCATTACAGAAGAATTATTAGAGAAATAGTTGATAACATTAAAAGTGACATTAGTGATCGGTACAGAGAAATTAGACAACATTTTTCGCATTCTTGATTCAGACTGTTTTGAAATGTTTACAAGTAAATTTCCAGAAGAAATATTTGATGAATTAAAGTTTGATTTTGACAGATCGAGAAATGAGCTACATTGTTTGTACTCATCACCAGAATTCAAAGGCATGAATGTCTACGAAATTATACAATTTTGTCATGAAAAAAAATGTGCGAAGTGTTTCCTCAAATAATTAAGTTAGCTAGTTCAGCTTCTGCAGAGCATTCATTCTCTGGACTAAAACGCATCCACACGTACCTGCGCAATACTCAAGGACTAGAGCGACTTAGCAGTTTGTAAACAATTTCCCTGGAGAAAGAACTATTGCTAAATTTAAAATGTAGCTTTACGTTTTATGATGATGTGATAAATTAATTTTTGATCAAACACCGCCGTAATGAAGTCATTTATAAAAAATAGATATTTTTGGTTTCTGTTTGCGTTTAGTTTTAATAGTAGTTAGTCGTTTTTGTTGTGTTTAATTTTTTTTAATAAAATGGCGAACGCACCTCCAAAACTTATTGCCAGCGGCACATTTTTATCTGTTTCGTACCAACAGCCTACCCTACTCCTAACGCCACTGCACGCCGCTGGATTAAGCTTACCTATCAGTTACATGCATTTGAAAAGTTTGAGTGCTACAATTGATTGATTATTGTTGTCACCACGAAGTAATCTGATTAGATTGTAACAATACATTAATTGACCTATTCGTAGCTGCAGAGCACTCACACGTCTCCTATATACAGAGACTATGCAAGAGAAAATATATGAAAACAAATTCCACCAAACAGTCTACAAAATCAAGTTATGGCGACGAAAGACATCAGATGCTGGAATTATGAGGGGCAGGAGGCCTCCCAGATTTCTTAGACTCAAAGTCAATATTATAATGCCGAAACTCAAGCTAGGGTGAGTCACTGAAATGCTAACTATAACTTTACACGAGCGCGATTCTTTTGTCGTCTCGTCCCGATCTCGTATCGGTTATCGGAAACAAGACGATACATTTTTGAAAATAGTTTAGCTTTAGGTGATACCGAGATCACATATAGGAAAAGACGTAGGTACCTCATTGATGGATGATGTAATGCAAACGTCATGAGTACGTTTTTCGTCAACTTGTGATTTAAAGGATCGTGTTAAAAATGATTTAATTAAATGTATGTTAGTTGCTCTATTAAACTTTGTTTAGTGTGAGCAATTCCTGTAATTTCAATTAAGTTATTACATGTATTTAGAGTTTGTGATTTTGATGGATTTAACACTATTTTTTAACAACAATAACACTTATTAATTATTAAATTATAGTATTAAATTAAATATCAATTAAATTGACTGTCTCGACCCTTACTTCGTGGAATATGCTCATATTAGTGTTTTTAAATAAATATCAATTATTATTTCATAGTATTAACGATATTTAACGAGCCGAAACGATAAAATTGGTCACGAGATGAGATATAGACTAAAATTACACTTATTCTTTTAATTGAACGAGTTCGAGACTACTTTCCTGTGAATCCCTAATACTGACTAGCTGTCTAGTAGACGCACCCAGTAGAAAACAGACGTTCAGAAAGCTGCTGCCATAGAGATATAAACATATTAAGAGAGTGTTCGTTCCCATATAAACAGCTGGCATCGCGTCGATCTCAGCGCACCCCTTGCAGGGAACAGAACTAATTCTTACAGGCGGGATATTTAAATTTGGTAGTTTGGATTATGGGTAGGTAAATTTTACAGTTTGTCTTAAAATTGTTTATGATATAATTATTTCATTCCAAAACATTATATTTCATTTTTGTAATGAAATAATAATAATAAACAATTTTGAGACAAATAATTAAGGTAATAAATAATAAAACAGCACACATTTAAAATTTTTATTAACCTGCACATAATATAAAAACAAATTAATAAAATATTTGTTTACTATACATAGGTCTGTTATTTATACATGTTATTACATTGATAACTTTAAAATTATTATTCTAATAGTTAACGATAATATTAAAGTACAAAAACATCTGATTAAATTATCAGTTACAATAATCAAAAAATTTAAATTTTCAATAATATCTACTATTATTAAAAAAATCATTCTAATATCACTTAACAGTGTTTCCACATAATTTTCGAAGATATTTTTCCTACCACACGCACTATAAATAGGCATTTATACGACTGTACATTTTTCAAAAAAAATTTTATTGCAGCCTCCGCCATCCCCATAGATGCCCAGCTCTCGCCTTTTCTTAACTTTTTTATTTCAGAAAACAAGAAACTTCACATTTACTATCTTTACAACAAAAATATTAAACGCAGTACATTGTTACCAAAAAATAATTATTATTTTTGTTTGTTAGTCCTCTTAACATCATTTTAATATTTTTTAATTAATAAGGGGACACAAACTTTTATGAGTTGAGAAAATACGTATAATTTATGTTATCGACAAGTGAACCAATCAAAATTTATGTGACTTTTTGCAAAGAGTTCAGTTTTTTCAGTAATATTTTCTACATGACCTAAAAGTGGTAGAAAATGATAAACAATGTCATGCAGAATGGAAGGAAGTTTTACGACTTCTCTTTGAACATAAATTAGACGTGTTTTATCATCATTTTCTTTGAAGGAAGTGAAAGTATGGTGAACATCTAAAATATCTGTTTGCAAATTAGCCTTACATTCTGCGCAATTAAAAGTTGTTATTTTTTTAAAAACGAAACCAGAAACGTAGCTTATTGCTTGAGTATCAAAATTTGAATCATTTAATTCTATATCTAAAAACGGGAATTCAATATTTTCCAATTCATTAATGGTATTAGAAGTTAATGGTTTTGGTTCATTATGAAAATTTAAGAAATAATGTAAATTGTCTAATAAACTGCTATCATCTGCTTCAGAATTTGTGTTGTAGCTCTTGGCAGAAACTAAACTATTTAAAATTGACGTTTTAAAGCTGATATAAATTGGTAACAATTTGGAGAGTTATTAGCAGCACCATACTGCCGAATTGCCCCAAACATATTTTCAACTGGGTCCTGATTTAAAGAACGTGTTCTTATGAATTTGAATCCTAATTTCCAACATTCTCTTGTTAATAATTTGACACCACTAACAGTAGTTAACCAAGCAGTTTTAAAAGGCATTTTGGTTTTCATAGGCTTCCCATTTTTCGGTAAAAACTGCCAAGATTTTATTTTTGGTAAAATAGAATTCCAAAAAGCAGGTGGTTTGACTTTTTTGAAACACACCGTCTAGAGCCTTGCCAGCATTAAAGGATGGTTGACTACCATTAAGACTGTCAAATAACTTATCAATGTCATCAATAAATTCAGCAGTATAGATAGCCTCAGACGGTAATCTACCAGGAACAATTATACTTTCAATGATAGCAGCCATAGTTTGGCTCATTATTTTTGCAGCAACTGAAACTTTCATTTTTATTTTATTGTTTCTACGGATATCAAAAAATGATTCTTCAATTTTGTGCAAGGTCTGAAATTTTCGTGTTTGGTCGATATAAAAAGCATTTTTAATATGTTGTAACTTTGCACATTTATAGTTATCAAAATAAATATCATAATTAAATAGAGCATTTCTCGAACATTTCAAAAGATGAGGAGGATCATATAAAGTTATTATTTTCTTACCATTTACAAAAAAGTAAGGACCAGGTTTTTCAATTTTCCAATGTCTACTTAATTGTCTCAAAGCTGCTCGATTTGTATTCCCTAGATCACAAACAGTTGCCATTACATTTAATCCTACATCTTATAGTGCTGAAATTACCTTTACAATAATTAATTTCAAATCTTCAGTTTTAACCTGATCCTTAGTAAAATAATAAGCCACTGGGTGCTTCCAAGATTTATGCAATCCATTAATAACAAACACCAATGCATGATTCGCAGGTTCTAACTTTCTCCCTAAATTGCTACCAAGATCTACGAATCCTACAACTTTGTCATTAGCCACATCCAAAGTCAATTGTTATTTTAAAGCTATTTCATCAAATAAGAGGACACAATTTTTATCTATCTGCTTCATTCTGACAACCCTTTCTTTAAGCCTATCAAAAATTGCTGTATTAATTCCAGTTTCAAATGGCACTGATCTTAGAAGTGACTGTAAAGTAGATTTACTATAAAACGTTTTAAAAAATTATGCTCGTGGCCCCTTTTTATAAATGGCTAATGAAAGGGCCTTATCCGTTATTGACCATGAAGGTTTATGTTTCTTAGAGTTAGCAGTACCACTTTTTAAAAACTCCATGCCTGCTGGATCTAATTTAATTTTGAATTAAAATTTTGAAATAACTTTGATTCTGACAATTTAACTGCTTTTTTAATTTTGTTATTGTTATTTCTCTGATCTTTATAAATGTAAAACATTTTCTTCTTCTTGGGAGATAAATTACTGACCCTAGTTTCGTTTATTTTACTTAAAATACTAGATTCCAAACATTATTTTTTAGGCAAAGGTTCAAATTCAGTTTCTTTAAGACTATCATTATTGGTACAAAAAATAAGCTTTCTTTTTACGGGCAATACTGTATTTTCAAAAGCTTGAGTTTTATTATTATTATCTTCAATTACTTTTGGTGGTGTATGATGGAAGGGTTGCAAAGGTAAATGCCTCATCATCAAAATGATCTTCACACAACCTTTGATCTTTGGATGCATAAGGAATTTCTAAAATTTTGTACCACTGTTCCCTTTGACTAATGTCAGATGGAAATTTGAAAAATGTATTGTTCTTAAACTCCAAATTGCGAAGCGACCAAAAATATGTATTATTACAATTTTTTGCTATACAACTACGACGAATTTTACCTGGTGGTGACTTTTTAAAGGTTCACTTATAGCAATAAATTCAATTATAGCAAACTAAGGAAAAATATGACTACAATACATAAAACCATCGAACAAACAATAGCTACAATAGAGGATTGGTCAAAAACAAGTGGACTGCGTTTCAACACGACAAAAACCAAAGCTTTATGTTTCTCGAAAAGGACTCAACCACAATTTGAAAACTTGTACCTTTATGGACAGAAAATAGAATATGTGAGAGAAATAAGTTTTCTAGGAATGATACTCGACCAAAAGCTGACATGGAAATCACACATTCTGACATTGAAGAAAAAATGCCAACCTGGAATTAATTTACTCAGATCACTAGTACACGTCCTATCCAAAGCTTACATTGGGAGACTGGAGAGTTACCGCTTTCTTACCGAAGAGAATATCTAAGCATCTCTTATGCTGTCTCTGTAATATCAAACAAAAGAAATCCAGTAGCCCACAACGTCTTATCTGATCGTTTTAAAGCCAAATTTTTATCCAGCTCAACTACTCCTCCTTTCTATCACAGAGTCAAAACATATTTAAACAAAATAAATTCGCATTTCCCAAATATTTATGACGTCCCATCAATAAATTATCCTCCTCCATGGACAATAACACTCCCTATCCTAGACCTAAGCCTCGCCTACCTTAATAAATCAGAGACTCCAACAGCCAGAATAAAACAAGAATTCCTAAGTGCCTTAAATAAATACGGTAGCATTTATAAGATATACACAGATGCTTCAAAAAACCAAGATGAAGTTGGGGCTGCCCTCTACTCCGAGGACTTTTCGAAATCCTACATACTCCCACCCTTCACATCTATTCATTCAGCTGAATTATTCGCCATCTTAGAAGCACTCAAGAAAATCCAGAAAATCAAGCATAAAAATGTCCTTTTAATATCTGACTCTCAAAGTTCACTAACAGCACTTCGTCAACTGTACTCTAATCACCCTATAGCCATACTGATCAAGAAAGAGCTACAGAATTGCAGAAACAGCAGCATACATATTAAATTCATGTGGGTCTCATCCCATACTGGAATAGAAGGGAATGAGAGAGTAGATCAAATAGCAAAAAATGCATTCACCAACCAACAATCAGAAAGGAACGATTTTACCGTACATATTGATTTGAAAGCGTTCTACAAGAGCAAAATCTACGATAAATGGCAGGAAGAAGCAAGACATAACCAACACAAATCATATGAAGTCACTACAAATTCTCACGGTTGGAACTGTAAAAACATAAATAGAAGAGAACAAGTGATCCTTTCTCGTATTCGAATCGGTCATACGCGCATCACACACGACTACTTACTAGCAGGAAAAAATAAACCAATGTGCGAAATGTGTAACAGTGAGTTAACCGTGAAACACCTGGTAATCGAATGTGCGAAATACGACAAGGAACGGAAAAAGAATCAACTACCACTATCACTAAAAAAACTATTACAAGAAAAGCAAGAAACTAAAAAACTTTTAAACTACCTAAAAGACTGCAAATTAAGTAGCAAAATATAGAGACTATAACCAAGCTACAATAAGTGAACTTCCATCATTTTAACTCGCTAATAACCCTACGCGGTTGATGCGATTGATATAAAAAAAAAGGTTCACTTAATTTTATTCACTTTATTAAAACTAAGTCCTAAATAAATTAAAAAATACTCACTCTTGTAGTGTCTTCTTTTTCCGAATTGTTATTTTTGACACTGTCACTTTGCATTTGACAAACAGAAACCAGATTCACATCAACCAATGTAAGATTGGTTCTGTATATTTTCATTTTTAATGACGTAAAAGTTAATATACTAGGATATTTTATAATATTTATCCACATTAAAGGCGATGTTTTGAAATGTATTGAAATTTATGATATTTTGTTCTATTTTGTTTTTGTAAAGCAGTCTTGTAGTTCGCGACAGTAGAGACTCCATGCGCGGGGAACTTGCGCAGAAACGTTGAGCCACACACCACCTATGCATCAAACTGTCTCTTATATTATTATTTGTCTATGGCAGCTGCTTTAAAAACAATAGAAGTTTATGGTGAATAAAAATTACAGAGAAGCAGGACGCAAGAGAAGGAACATCACTCGAAGAAGACCTGATAACGGAAAGGGGAGAATTTTCGGAATACTTAGGTGTATATCAGTGCTGGATTTATATTTTTTATGTAGGCCACTTTATTTCCGCCGCCCTATATACATACCTTTCTAAAATAATGATTTTCCATTTGTAATAAAGAAGGCCTTGAAGTTAAATAAATGAATGAATTAGTCATTAAGAAAGAGCGTAAAAAAGAAACAAGATATACAATTTTTTACGAGACTTTTTAATAGCAAAATCATCTATAATATTATCATAGTTTATGGTGTTCATTATTTCTGCTTCTATGCCGAGTAGAGCTAGAGAATTCATTTTTTCTTGAGACAATGAAGACCTTTGATAATTTTTCACGCGTTTAAAACAGGGAAAACTCATTTCCCCAAAACAATTTGTAGCCGGAAAGTGCGGAGAGCTATTTCCAAAATAGGGTAAACATTAGACAGATATTAGGGACAAAAAGCAGTTTTAAAAATCACCACTTATCCGTATCCGTATCGCAAAGCGCATGTGCAGGAGCGATACGCGGGTTTCGTTACGTTACGTGTAACGTATCAATTCGTCACACGTACATATCGTACCGTATTGCATTCTTTTGTTCTATGTTCGCGTTTTTCAATGGCCAAATGTCAAAAGTGATGTATGATTAAAAATCATAGCCTCATTTTTAATGCACATAACAAACTACTTATTTGATATAGAATCATGGATTTAAAACGAAAAAGTGGCAATGACGACATTATTTTGCTGAGGGAGATATCAGGGCACGATCCCTGCGAAGATCCAAGCAGATGGAATATGTTTTAGGTTAAAAATTAAAACCCAAGAAATGGTTACGTTACGAACGCATTTGCTTTATACCTTTTTTGATTAGTCACGTATCTCGGTTACGTTACGTATACGGATAAGGATAAGTGATGTATTTTAAAAATTGCTTTATGTCTCTATTGATTCCTCAAAAACGTTGAGAGACTGAGTAGTGAGTTTGATCCAGGCTTCACTGCACACTCTACAGTTTTATCAGAGCAAATGTGACTCTGAAATTGCACGCACTCTTGAATCAAATCCAACCAGTGAACGTGTTTGACTTTTATCCTCTGAACTCAAGTGACCCTCCTCTGAAATTTGCCGCCTATACGGCCTATTTATAAATCCAGGACTGGTGTATATATTTTTGCCAATACCTAATAATGGAAGAAACTTTTCTAAATAAAAAAGAAAGCAGTCGGTTACACAATTAAAAAGACACCTAGGAGTGGGTAAAATTCAGACGGTTCGTGAAAGATTTTATTACTTGATCATTTCATTTAGGACGAACGTATTAAATCAAATCTGATATTGATACAATAATCTAGCCTCTGATTATACTATTTTATTAATGAAATTAACTGTCTCGACCCTTACTTCGTGGAATCTACTCATATTTGTGTTTTAAATGAAACTCAATGTTTCTAGCTAATTCCACAATATAATGAAAAATGTTGATAATTCTAAAAAATTGACAATGGTTTCGATATTCAGTTATCGAAACAATTGTCAATTTTTTAGTTTTTTCAACATTTTTCATTATATTGTGGAATTAGCTAGAAACATTGAGTTTCATTTAAAACACAAACATTTCATTAATGTTTGTGTTAAAGTCCACGAATAATTATACATTGTCGAATTCCCCACAACTAGAAACAAAATTAGTTGCTATTCGTCATGTTCAACTTCTAATTTCTAAGTGGATTGTATATTTGTTTATGTTATGTGTACTTACTTATGAACTCCCATGACTGAAGTAAAATGTCTGGTATTCCCAGGTACTAAATTAGTGAATATGAATTCGTATCTAGTGCCTTTAGATACTGTTAAAATTTGTAATGCTTGTGTCGTACCTCGTAGTCTCTGGAAGTGATTTATTTGATGAGTTGATATATTATTTTAAAGAATAAAAATAAATAATGTCATGATTCACAGTTACACAAGTTTTTAGTCAAGGCAAAATTAAAATTTGGATTCTAGGGAAGAGGATTAGTATAGTTGTACTCCATAATTAAAATTGAGGTCGAAAGAGCAGATACTCTTACAAAAATTCATATGTTCCGGGAATAGTAGATTGTGTATTTAATAGTAAAAGTAATACATCCGTTTTATTTTCTTATATATTGATACCATTATTGCATTTTCCGTTTTATTTACAAACTTGAATCCATCTACGTTATGGTTGAATTACTCCATGCTGAGAGCAACTGTCATCATGACTAGGTATTCTATAAAAACTATGTGAGTTATAATGGTAATAACCAATAACCAATAAAGATTATTTTGCTCAATTTCAAAAGCAAAATTGTTTTTTCACCGATACTGGACGATCTTCAATCAAACTTATGGATAATTAATTGGCATTCCTGATGGATTTAAATTAAAACCCATTCTTGAAGATCTAAGATAACTAAAAGAAATGAGAATAGGGTAAGGTGGGCAAATACCGGTCAGATGGACAATGTCGGTCAGACCTTAAAAATGATTATTACTAGGTTTGGCAACAATGCAATGTGGCCTCGAATATGCCAGCTGACCTACGATTTTCGACAGTCGATTGATATTCAGCATGATACAAAGAAAACAAGATATGATATTGCGCATGTTAGAGCGGAGCGTTATACGTCATGTGGTTAGTTATTTCGGAAGCGCATAACTTAAAACCTTATTATTTTTGTATTGTGTTGTGAGTTTGTCAGTCGATTTTTCAATTAATTTTACTTTTAAAATGCGTTGTGCAGTAGCTGGGTGCCACACAGATTATCAGTCTAAAAACATTACCAGGGATATAATGTTTTTTCGATTTCCCGAAAATCTTAGCAAGGAATGGATTAATGTTTGCAAACGGGAAGACAAAATTAACGTTAAAAACGCGCGTATCTGTACAAAACATTTTGATACAGACTCTTTTGAGAGAAACTTAAAATTTGAGCTTTTGGGATATTCAGCTAGAAATCGTCGGCTTCCTAAACCGGATGCAATATCCACTTTAAATTTGTCTAACAAAAAGTGTGACAAAAGTTTGATTAAAAATAGAGAAGATCGTTTTAATAAAAGAAAACGGATCAAATTTGTGAACAGTATTTTGGAGGAAGGTGAGATATTAATATTTATGAAGTGTGATGCCATACTAATCCAAAGAAATTGGTGTTTGGTGGTTCAGGATAGTTTTAGAGTGTGGCTTGGATAAACTATCTGACATGATGATGCGGCACATCCCAGCAAACACAAAAACATATTGAATACATATATGTTACATATTTCTTGAAATATAAAAGTCGCAGTTATATAAAACTGAAGTCACAACTAGATAATATTTATGTATTGAATACTGACAAAGGCCGGCACAGCAAGGGAACAATAATGATATAAGAAATACATATTATAAATTATATCTCAAATATTTCCAAATTACTATGTAATATATATGTAAAAATGAGATAATATCTAGAGAATATTTATATATTAAATATTACATAATATACATGTAACAAAAGTTACCTAATTTTACTTTTGCCTCACCCCTTACCTGAAATATTTTATTTCATTGGATCTATGAAAAAATTCAGCGAAATTCCTAATTTATAATAAATTCAGAAAAATCTATTAAAACATTATTTTTCATAGATGAAATGAAATACAATATGTTTAGTGTGTTGATGGCCAAAAGATTAAGGAACTATTGTTACTATATTATTCAATACCTACCTTATGAATATTTCAAACTTAATACAATTTAATACTTATATATTGTAAATGGTATTTATCTATCTTTGGAATTTAGTAGCTGGTACTTAGTTACTAAAAAAACAGTAAATAGATGCATATAAGTACATTTATTTTATTAACATAAAAAAGAGAAACTAAAAACAAAACACCTAATGAAAAAAATATTGCACACTAAAAATATTCAAAAACTAAATGATAAAATATAAAATAGTAATGCAAAACAAATGAATATTCAAAACAAAACAATAATTAAACATGGAAAATATTCTCTAAGAAGACTTTTCGAGGTCCACTTGTAAGCGAGTTGGCAATATTAAGGGATATTATCTATTGTTTTGAAGGGTTACAGTTTCGCCCTTCTTTTCCCTCTGGAGTATCTTTACTTAGCCTTATCCACACCAAGGTGAATTGATCAAAATCAGTGAATGTCATATTAAACTGTGTCAGCAACGTTTCTAAAAATGTAGGTATATATTAATTATATTATATTAGAAAATCATATAGTTACAATACCTTGAAATAACTTAATTGATTTTAAGTTCCTTATTTTGTAGTTATCTCTATGTCCTAACCATGAGTGAGATGCCTCTATATTATGTATTTCTGGTTCACTAATACCATTGTAAGATTGTACTACGTATCGTTTTTCTGTCCTATTGATAAATCACAGAAGTCTTTCAATTTTTTTCGTTTTAAACAGTTATTTTGCCTAAAATTGATAATTTATATTAATCTAAGTATTCGAATATAAATAACTTTCAACAGATAAGTGTTAATTAATCCATTTCAAGATATTTTGTCTTGACTTACTACCTGTGGTCGGAAGATTAAAGATGTGTATTTTATTTGATATTATTACAAAATCTACTTGAGCCCTAAATGCATACCTGGGCGACGGTATTTGTTTCGGAATAACGACTCCCTACATAGGGAATTATTGTTAAATCATGTCTAAGTTGTAAGTTAAAACGAAAATATTATCTTGAAAAGTACTTTAGTAAGATAGGTATAATGTGATTTGTAATTGTTTACTCATTGTATATTTTAATAAAGTTAACCTTTTTTAATATGTTTGTTAAATAATCTTTTGTAAACGACAGTTGAATGAACGGCTTCATTGGCGATGCCCCTTGCCTGTTGAAAATAATAATAATAATATTAATAACACTTACATGATGTGTTCTCCATTCTTCTACAAACAAAACTAAAAACAAACACACAGACGAAACTAAAGAAAAACCTTTTAAAACGTTATTATACTTGTAGGTATGTGGGTAGATCGACTAGTGACAATTTAAAGGTTATAATATTGAAGAGCTTTCTTCTTTTTCTTGATAAAGAAACTAGACGAGGTTCGTAAGAAATACATATGAAATATATAAAAAATTTTATGTAACAAAATTTACGTAATAACCATATATAAAAAAATGTTCATATTTATGTAGCAGAAATTACATCTTGAATACATATAAAATTAAATATATCCGATATATAAAACATTTTATAATATAAATATTGAGAATATATAACAAAATTTATATAGATTTTGTTACACAAATACTATATAAAAATATATAAACGTTTTATATAAAAATCATTCCTCCCCTGTTATATATTTTTATGTAACATATACATTTGTGTTTGCTCGGATAGAAAAACTGGAAACAATTTTCAACAATGTAAATTCTGATAACTTGCTTATTTCTAAAGGATATATATAAATCATCATTTAATTAATTGAAGTTCAAACATTGATTGTAGCCTGAAAGTTAAACAATTATTTTTTAAACCCCGAATGTTTTTCAGCATACGCAATTTAAACAAAACTTTACAAGATAAGAATTTGTCAATAAAAAGGAAAATGTCAAGAATTGTTAAATAATACGACCCCTATTTTGTTTTAGTTTGCGATTTTACTTTTTGTTAATTTTTTTATTTAACTTGAAAATATCTATTATCTTTATCTATGTGTTTTATTTATCCCTAACAAAAAAATACAAAGTTAGATATTATTCCATTACGTATGCAAAACTATTTGTCTAGATACATCATTATATCACCACAATACCAAAAACTTTGATAGCGAAACACATATCAAGCCTAGAGTTCAAAAATGCGTTTTAAGTGTTAATCATCTGACTGTCAAAAATGGTCTCATATAAAAACACAATGTAAATCACGTCTAACCGCATTCGATTCGTCAATATAATTTGATACTAAAAGTTTCTATCTAACATAATAACTAGAAATCGTTAAAAATGCCATATATTCCAATAGGTTAAATTCAAATTTTAATAACCGCATGGCGTCATGCGCCGACTGGACGATTTTGGGACGGTGATTTAGCATATCTTGTTTTCTTTGTATCATGATATTCAGTTTGTATTAAAACTTTGGTTAGTGCAGATCACCACGTCTTTTCGGCAATTCTGATGTAAGATTTACGGTAAGTGAAATAAGATTTGGAGATAAAATCCTTCTCTCTTTCCATAAAAACTTAGTTGATACATAAATGTTGACTTTTTTCTTTAGTGTCCTATAAAAAGATAGAATAAAAAACATTTTTTTCTCATAAAATAATGACCCATAAGAAAAATTGTTACAGGCGGGTAATGCCGGTCAACACAGGTGGGTAATACCGGTCAAGTGACCGGCATTACCCACTGTTTATGTTGATGGTTATTTCATTTTTAATTGTCTTTACAGATGTCTCGAAATCGAAAAAGATTAACTGGTAAAGCAAAATGGACCAGAGATAATTTTAAGCAAGCGATAGAAGACATTCAAAATGGAACGAGTATAAGACAAGCTTCAAAAAAATACGAAATTCCATTTTCAACGCTACAAGAAAGGGTAAAAAATAAAAAAGACTCAGCACCTATAATGGGAAGAAAACCTGTGTTTACAACTGAACAGGAACTGGAAATTGCTAATCAAATTAAACACTTGGCGTCCATTTTTTACGGTGTTACCACAAAAGAACTAAGGTTTATTTTTGAGTTTGCTGAGAGAAACCATATTATACATAATTTTAACGCAACGCAAAGGCTGGCTGGAAAAGACTGGCTGAGAAGTTTCATTAGACGCAATCCCACCATATCAGTGCGAAAAGCTGAGGCTACCAGTCTAAATCGTCTGACTGGTTTCAACAAGGATGAAATAGCTACATTTTATAAACTGGTGGAAGAAGTGATGTCAAAATATAACTTTTCCCCTAGCAAAATATATAACGCAGATGAAACGGGAATCGCAACTGTCCAGGATCCAGGAAAGATACTCGCAACCAAAGGACAAAAAAGAGTTGGTGTGGTAACTAGCGGCGAAAGAGGCCGAAATATTACCGTCATGTGTGCTATGAATGCAGCAGGGGAATTTATTCCGCCCATGTTTATCTTCCCCAGAAAGAGACTAAGCCCTCTCGTGGAAAAATATGGACCAGCAGAAGCTCTTTATAAATGTTCACTGAATGGATGGATCGATGAAAATATTTTTTGTGACTGATTAACGCATTTTAGATATCACGCTAAACCCACGAAAGACGAGCTGGTTTTATTAATTGTAGACAACCACTCCAGCCATATTTCTTTGAAGTCGTACGAGTTTTGCAAAGAAAATCATATTGTTATGGTATCAATTCCACCACACAGTTCACATAAAATACAGCCATTAGATGTGGTCTTCTACGGGCCCCTGAAAGCCAATTACAGAAATCAGTGCAATTTATTTATGAAGAGTATCACTCCTTATGAGGTAGCGTCTTTATTCAATAAAGCTTATTCAACTGTGGCTACAATTAGCAAAGGAGAATCTGGTTTCAGAAGCGTTGGTATCTATCCTCTTAACTGCAACGTTTTTAATGAACAAGACTTTTTGCCTTCCGAGTTATTGAATCAGGACGCCATTGCCATACAAGATAACGAAGCTGATATGTCTTTCCAAGCTGTAGCAAGCGATGATGCTCTACCAAAGACTTCTACAAATAAAGAGCAACACGAAATTCCTTCAACTTCTTCAGGATTTCTCTCTTTTCAACAAATTCTTCCCGTTCCTAAACTAGCAGAGAAAAAGAAGAGAGCAGGCAGGCAAAAACAACACGCGAAAATACTTACAGCTACACCATTGAAGAAAGAGTTGGAAGAAAAGGAAGCCAAGAAACAGGTAAAGGAAAAGAAGAAATTAAAGGTACAACCTTCTAAAATGAATCTTGATGAAAAAAGGAATAATTTCAGAAATAAGAGAGAATCCCATAAAAGAAAATTATTTGATGAAAACTCATCAGATTCTGATGTTGATGTTCAATATGATGATAATGAAGAAGAAGATGTCGATGAAGATATATGTTTGATATGTAATGATTATGGAACGAATAATGAGCAGTACTACAGATGTACCCTATGCGGAAGATGGGCACATTCTGAATGCAGTGGATGGGACACACCTGTAGGATACACATGTGATGAATGTCAGCCTTTTACTTATGTTCGAATTTGTTTACCAATTACCAAATTCTCCCGAGATTCTATTTCAATTTCCCCTGTATACTACAAGTCGAATATTATGCTCAAAACATATAACTAAATATATCCTTATTTTCAACAGTTAATATTTCTTTACATCACCAAAAAAGTCATTTTAAATTTACCAATACCTAAGAAAAACAGATAAATATCGTTTTCTGAAATTCCACTGAATATATCAAAGTCCCCGACATCTCATCGCTTCATAAAAACTCTCTTCCAAACTCTGTTATCTGTATCTACGAAACCGTTGAAAACCCCAAAAAAAAACATCTCCATACCTGCCAAATTCACTTGTTGTTCCAACGTTACGTTTTAAAATGCTCTTATCCCATTGGCTAGATTCTAATATTTTGTTCGTTCCTCGCACCTACGTCAGTCACCATATAAATACGCCATACACCCTACATTTTGCCTCTTTTCATCATTGAACGGGGTACACAAAGGTACTCAGTTTAGAAGAGCACCCGGCGTTTTCATACCGGAAACAAACATGTGTCCTTAAGCTTTAATCATCTCATAAATCGTCATAATATGTGCAAAATACCTTGATTCATCGCGTAAACAACAAGTGAAGTCTTAATTGTCGACGCAAAAATAGAATAAACTTATAAGTTCATGACAATATAAAACCTAAAGTGACATAAGTGTTTCATTGCATCGTACAGTACATCATTTACATCATACCTAAAGTGAAAAATACCCATTTGGTCCTTCGAGTACATCGTATAACAACAAAGAAACTACATTCCCTCTAATTAACTCAAAGTAAAAAGGGTTAATTTAGAACAACTTAGTTAGTTAGATTGTTTTTTGTTTTTATTTTCTTTTTATTTCAATAAACAATATTTTGGTAAAAAATGCTTATTTGAAGTTTACTTAATTATATTTAAAGCATTTTTCTGCTTGACCGGTAATGCCCGCATAAGTGACCGGAATTCCCCTATCTGTATGACAATGCCAGTCAAATGCACATTTTTTTTTTGTTATCATAAAAGTATAGAAAACATTTTGAAAGATTTTCAGATCAAAAAAGTTGTTAAGTGCACTAGTGATTGCTATCTTAAAATTATTTGAAATTACGACTTATTTTTTTACTTAGAAAAAATGTTTTCTTAAGTGACCGCCATTTGCCCACTTTAGCCTAACTACTAGAAATGGGGTTGATCGAGTCTTTCCGCAAAAAAATTAGCTATCTAACTACCCTACATTAACAATATACAGCAAAAGGATGAAAGTAAACTTACAGAATTTACAATTTTGGTACTTGTAGACAAAACTGCACCAAATCCTATAGCTAAAAAACAATTTATAATATATTTAAAACTGGTTTAGCGAAATTTTTTGGTACAAACTTACATAAATTTATTCGCGGACTTGCCGACGAATACCAAAGAATCCTAATATTAGTGATTATGAATTTTCCTCTGTATCCACTGTTACCTTTAGTATCTTCTATATTATCTAATTTGTCTATCACTTTTTCTCCATTTATAAGCTTCATTCTCCTATAATTAATTTTCTCAGTTGTTTTATTATAACCACAGTTTTAGTGCTACCGATACATTATGTAGAGATAACTTTAATAGAGGATACCTATTTTCTGCAATTTTGTACACGTGATACGCAATGAGTCCTTCTCCTTCAATTGTTTGTCGTCGCATAATCGTATACTGGATATTAGAAGGATCATCCCCTATTTATTTAGATATATACAAAACATTTCTTATGAAGTATAATAAAATTAAAAATCAAACAAAAAGCAAGAGACTAATGCTAATCTATATTAAAAATTGAATAATTCCAGAATTTGATTTAATATTTTCAAAAATAAACAGTTTACTTTCTAAATAACAAGAATTCAACGACATTAATACTGTTATTTTTATTTCTTATTACTTTTAAGTTTTAAGTGAGAAAAACTTTAAATAATACTTACGAATACTGTATATCAAATCTTACTTCTTTATCTTCCCACGTCAGTGCCATTTTAAAAAAACAATTGTAATATACCTACAATAAACAATTCTAAAATATATAATGAATGTATACGAAAACGTGTATAAAGTTTTATTGATTTATAGAAGTCGCTAGGCAACGAGGACTAATTGTAACAAAGCATAATGGGCAATATTTTGGTTGTATATCTCCGAATACAAATACAAAGAATTATTATGTAGACAACGGTAAAGAGAAATTGAATATAAAAATAAAGCTCTCAGTTTTATTTAATTTGTATATTCTAACTAACTCAAGTAATCACAGGTAACGGTAGGAAAACCTCAATACAAACTTAAATGTTAAACCACGAAGTCACATTCAGCATTTTTTTTCATACAAAATAACAATTTTCATATGGTCGAAAATATGGGAACGTGTTCACCGATCACCATGGAATTCTATCAGTATCTGGAAAAGGGGAAAAAGGCGAATGCTTGACCTTGGGTCAGCCCGAGATCTCCTCCGGCTCTGCTGAGGCGGAGATCGCCTGTGTATCCCGGGAAACTGGGCGGAGCAGCCTGGGGATCGAGGGTCTGACTCGAGGTCAAGAAACCTGCTCGAACTCTGAGGAAGATCTTGCCATGGTGGTCGAGGAGGGTCAGGGAGAGATAAAGGAGGGGGATGAATAGAGCCTGAGCAACTCGGCCTCTCTCATCCATAATAATTCACCTTCACGTTCATGAATGTAGCTCAGATTAACCTACATCACGCGAAGAGAGGGATGGGAAGGCCAAATCAAAGTTTTGGCATGCAAGGATTCTAAATTGATTTATGATCAAAGGCAAGTATCTCCACGTGCCTCTCTAATCATAAGAAATCACATAAAATGAAATTAACCGTCTCGACCCTTACTTCGTGGAATCTACTCATATTAGTGTTTTAAATGAATTGTTGAAAATTATAAAAAAATAACAATTGTATCGATAAATCAATATCATCGTCAGAATGACAGAAGTTACATTTCATTTGATGCCTACCTGATGTTTAGTAGTTATTTTTGGCTAGACCAAGAAGTGACCTAACTTGTGATTGACCTAATATATATTAAAGATAAAAGAAGAAGATGTGATAATACAAATATTGAAGCTTAGATATTATTAGCCCTATGGTGATATCCTGGATATCATTTTTCCAATTAAGATCAGTATAACTGTGCAATGATATAGAAAACCAGGAAAACTATATCTGCTGATCTTTACAATTATCACTTAAGAAGAAAGTTTATTAGTGGAGAACTCCTAAGATTTAACTGTTCATTGACAACTTCATATTGTGGGTTTCTTAATTGTCTTCTAATTTCCAATTCTTCAAGGAAATCCAGTTCTTGTTTCATTTCACAAATATGCAGCACTTTTAGTTTTGTGTTAGGTGTCAATGAATGATTGGTGTCAAGTAGATGTTTTGCGTAGTGGGATTTATCTGGTTGTTTTAATCTGTATGCTCGTTAGTGTTCACTGTATCGGATTTCAAAATTCCGAAGGGTGTGACCCAAATAGACAGCATTACATTCTGGACATTTGAGTTTATAGATACCTGACTTTTTTAATGGTGGTATTTTTGTTTTTACATTTAATAATTTTGTACTAACGTTACTTTCTGTTTTAAAAGAAACTGTTGTATTCGTTGCTGAGTATATTGCTGAAATATTATTAGAAATATTTCCTGCATATGTGATGATTTTATAAGTTTTTATTTCATCAGTTTGTTTGGGAAATATTAGTTGTAATGCCACTTTTTCCTCTTTTTTATTAATTAGCTTATTTATCATATTTAATGGATAACCGTTGGATGTTGCTATTTGTCTAATTGTATTAATCTCTCTATCACAATTACATTTGTTCATAGGAACTGAAAAAGCTCTATGTATCATTGAATTTTATACCACTAGTTTATGTGACATGGGGTAATTGGAACTATATGGAATTGTCTAATCCTTGTAAGAAAATTACTAGAAGATAAAAATATTAATCCAGGAATAATATTAGATATACATAATTTATTTGATGTATGTATCAATCAGAATTATTTCACTTTTGACAATGAGATATATATTCAAAATGAAGGTTTACCAATGGGAGCCCTACATCACCTATTTTGGCAAACATTTTTATGGACAATTTAGAAAGAAAGATCTTTGAAAGTAATATTTCGAAAAATGTTTTATTTTGGTATAGATATGTAGATGACATATCAGCTTGTTTTATGGGTAGTGAACGACAATTAGATGTATTTTTCAACCACATCAATAATTTACACCCAAAAATTAAATTTATACTAGAAATTGAAGAAAATAGCTCAATCAATTTTCTTGATTTAAAAATTCAAAGAGTTAATATTGTACTTGATTATTCAATTTACCGAAAACCAACACAGACTGATGTGACAATTCCATTTAATTCCCACCATACCATCCCCCATAAATTAGCGGCATATAATTCAATGATACATAGATCTTTTTCAGTTCCTATGAACAAATATAATTTTGATAGAGAGATTAATACAATTAGACAAATAGCTACATCCAACGGTTATCCCTTAGATATGATAAATAAGCTAATTAATAAAAAAGAGGAAAAAGTGGCATTACAACTAATATTTCCTAAACAAACTGATGAAATAAAAACTTATAAAACCATCACATATGCAGGAAATATTTCTAATAATATTTCAAAGATAATATCTTCAGCAACGAATACAACAATTTCTTTTAAAACAGAAAGTAACGTTAGTACAAAATTGTTAAATGTAAAAACAGAAATACCACGATTAAAAAAGTCAGGTATATATAAACTCAAATGTCCAGAAAGTAATGCTGTCTATTTGGGTCAGACCCTTAGGAATTTTGAAATCCGATACAGTGAACACTTACGAGCATACAGATTAAAACAACCAGATAAATCCAACTACGCAAATCATCTACTTGACACCAATCATTCATTGACACCTAACACAGAACTAGAAGTACTGCATATTTGTGAAAAGAAACAAGAACTGGATTTCCTTGAAGAACTGGAAATTAGAAGACATTTAAGGAACCCACAATATGAAGTTGTCAATGAACAGTTGGGAGTTCTCCATTAATAAACTGTCTTCTTAAGTGATAATTGTAAAGTTCAGCAGATATAGTTTTCCTGGTTTTCTATATTATTGCACAGTTATACTGATCTTAATTGGAAAAATGATATCCAGGATATCACCATAGGGCTAATAATATCCAAGCTTCAATATTTGTAATATCACATATTCTTCTTTTTTCTTTACCATATATTAAGTCAATCACAAGTTAGGTCACTTCTTGGTCTAGCCAAAAAATAACTACTAAACATCAGGTAGGCATCAAATGAAATGTAGCTTCTGTCATACTGACGATGATATTGATTTATCGGAACAATTTTCAATTTTTTAGAATTTTCAACAATTTTTATTATATTGTGGTATTAACTAGAAACCGTGAGTTTAATTTAAAACACTAAATAACATAAAATATATATGTGTTTCAGAATACGTGTCCAATCATGGTTCACCTCAACATTGGGGGTATCGACCGAGACATCGTCATTGCCTCTGCCTACTTCGCTGGAGACGGGCCGATGACACCGCCAGTAGAGGTACAAGAGCTAGTGAGACACTGCGATGGCAGACGGCTGCCAATCATAATTGGTTGTGATGCAAACGCACACAATACTGTGCGGGGAAGCAGTAACAACAACGCCAAAGATGAGTGTTTATTAGAATATCTTTTAGCAAATAACCTTCAGACCTTATACGTGGGGACAACCCTCACTTTTGTCACGAGAGTAAAAGGAGAGGTCCTGGACGTAACAATTGTTAATGTTGCTACTAGGACAAATGTAAAATATTGGACGGTGGTGAGCGAGCCATCACTTTCCGACCATAAGATCATCGAATTTAGGATAGAGGGAGATACTACCTCGATTCCTACACTCCGGAATCCTAGAAATACTGATTGGTCTTTTCACAAGACCAATCTGAAGGACAATTTGAAACACGTCGAAGTAAATGGGGTAAATCACCCGCACTACGACCTGGAACAAAGAGGCAAACAGATCAGGAAGGCAATACTGGAAAATTTTCATTCCAGTTGCCCACTGTCAAAAGCTCGTTCAGAAAAGGATGCTCCTTGGTGGAATGAGAACTTGTCAAACCTCAGAAAAGAGCTCCGTCGCCTCTTTAATAGAGCCAAACGTGACGGTAATTGGCAGGGGTACACTGAGAAGCTTACCCAGTACAATAAAGAGATTATAAGTGCCAAAAGGCTTAATTTTCAAGCCTTTTTGCGAGAAGATCACTTCCACTCACACATCAGCCAGACTACAAAAGGTCATGGCAAATGGGGGAACTAACCCCACAATGTCGCTGAAAAAGCCAGATGGATCATACATCGAAGGTGAAGAGGAACGATGGATTCTTCTTCTTAGAACCCTCTTTCCAGTCAGTGAACCAGTAGTAAGCACTGAACTAGCAATGAATTACACCAAAAAATTCCGCAAGGAAGATTGGAATATTGCTAAGAAAATATTTACCAGACAACGGTTGGAATGGGCAATAAATACCTTTTAACCATATAAATCACCAGGAGTGGATGGAATATTTCCAGCACTCCTGCAGCAAGGGATAGAGGAGATTCTTCCTTACCTGCTGAAGATTACAAGGTGCAGTATTGCAGTGCGTCTAATACATAGAAAATGGAAAATGGCAAGGGTAACCGTCATACCAAAAATAGGGAAAAAAGAAATGACTGATCCCCTATCTTTTAGACCCATCTGCCTAACATCGTGTCTACTCAAAACGATGGAGAAAGTAGTGGGGATAACTACATAAGAACATAAAACCTGGAGAATACACCACTTCATAAATGTCAGCATGCCTATAGAGCGGGTAGATCAACTGAGACGGCTCTGTATCAGCTGACCGAAGTCATTCAGAGAACTCTGAATAACAAAGAAATCGCAATGTGCGCATTCCTGGATATATCTGGAGCCTTTGACAACACAACCCATGTGTCTGTCAAAGAAGTACTAAAAAGGCGAGGAGTAAATGAAACCATTGTAAAATGGATGTATGAGTTGTTGACGACGAGGATAGCTGAGACGCAGGCGGGGAATCTAACCAACTCAGTTAAAGCCACTCGCGGGACACCTCAAAGGGGAGTGATATCTCCCCTTCTATGGAGCCTCGTAGTAGATGAGTTGCTCTACGGGCTAACGGAGCTTGGTTTCGAATGTATGGCAATGCTGATTACATAGTTCTAATAGTCAGATGCAAGTTCGAGAGCACCTTGTGTGATTTATTACAAAAGAACCTCAGAATTATTGAGCAATGATGCTTGTCAGTGAGGATAAACTTTAACCCAAACAACACCACAGTAATTCTATTTACCCGGAAAAGGAGACTTCCAGCCATGAAACCCCTATCTTTAAACGGGGAAATCATAGAATAGAAATCAGAAGTTAAATATCTAGGGATAACTCTAGACAGTAAGCTTCTGTAATAAGCATGTTGAAATAACTGCTAGTAAAGCAATAAGAGCTTAGATGGCGTGCTGAAATCTAGCTGGTAAGAGTTGGGGCTGTAACCCGAAAATACTGCGATGGATGTACGCCATGATTGTGAGACCAGCAATTACGTATGGGGCAATAGTTTGGCATACAAAAGCAAGTCAGTACAGCACGAGGAAGACCCTCGACAAAGTTCAAAGGCTTGCCTGTGTCTGCATGACTGGAGCTATGAGAACGTGTCCAACTAAGGCACTTGAAATCATTACAGATCTCACACCTCTACATCTGGTGATAGAAAGATCTGCCCGAGAGGCAATTCTTAGAATATAGATAGTAAGGTTCAGGCAATGAGAGTATTAATTAAAAATCAGGGAGCCTGGTAATCTCTAACAAAATACATCTCATCAGCGAATCTTCCCAGTGACGAAATAATCAAGAAAGTGAGTATCGAAAAGAATTTCGCTACGATGCTAAATAAGAGGAGAGACTGGGAAAGGGAATACACCACCCAAACTCTCAAAGAAAACACCATTAGATGGTATACAGATGGTTCAAAAACCACCACCAGAGCAGGCGCTGGAGTATTTGGGCCTGGTACTAGATACTCATTATCGTTAGGTTCCTTCCTGAGCGTCTCTCGGGCAGAAATACTTGCGATCGAAAGATGCGTGGAAATAAACCTAGAAAGAAACTATCAGAAATGTGACATATCGATCCATTTTGATAGTCAAGCAGCTATCAAACCATTGAGCTCTCATGTCAATTAGAAAATATATTGATGTCAACAGAGGTCACTTTGAACATTCATTGAAATAATAATATGTATTTTCATTTTAATATGTTATAAAATTTCTTTTGTAGATTTAATGTTACGGTTATTATTCTCCTTTCTCTGTTATTTCTTCCTAGCTATTGAACCTACACGGAGTACGGTATCCGCCAAAATAAACAGTACCGAAACAGAGAGTGCTGTGGAGTTGTTTATGTAATATGGATTTGTCATATTTGACTTAATTGTCATTAGTTGATATATTAATAGTACGCTGCAGTCAAATTTGATTTAAAAATGGATCTAACAACGGAAGAAAAAGTTTTTTTGGTAGAGCATTATTTTCGTTCATACGGAAAAGGTCGTAATGATGGTCCAAGCTTAGAACAGGTGTCAATAAAATATCAAACATAATTTAATAAAGCAGCTCCTAGTAAAAGTGTGATGTTAGCTGTTGTTGAAAAATTTCGTCGCACTGGTAGTGTATTGTGTCAACGTAAAGGTTCTTCAGGTCGTCGAAAAACAGTATGCACTAACGAAAATGAAGGACGTGTTTTTAACCAAGTTGTGCAATCACCTCAAAGAAGTCTTGTAAGAACTGCATGTAAACTCAACATTAGTGAAACGTCTTTACGTCGCATGTTCAAATCAATTGGTGGTTATCCATACCGTATTCAAGTTGGACAACGACTAAATGCTGCGGACAAACGTGCAAGAGAAATTTACTGTGGTCGCACGTTGAGTCTAATTTACGAAGATCCCGAATTTTTGAAACACATATGGTTTTCAGACGAGAGTCACGTTCATCTTAGCGGCTATATTAATCGACAAACAACCAGATTCCTTGGATTTGAACGTCCTGATGTCATTGTAGAGAAACCACTCCACAGTCTTCGAGTTACCGTTTGGTGCGCGGTATCTTGGTCCTTATTTCGTTGAAGATGATAATCAGAATCCACTTACTGCGTTATAGGGAGAAAATTATTATACCTTTTGTGAGAGATCTAAATAACTTTTGCCGTGCACGAAATCTACAGTTTCGCACACAATGGTTCCAACAAGATGGTGCAACCAGCCATACAGCTGTGCGTACCTTAGACTTACTCCGTCAGCATTTCGATAATAGAATAATTTCTCGGGGAACAGACTTCGAATATCCTCATTCACCTGATCTGACGCCACCTGACGCATACATTTGGGGCATAATGAAGGACAAAATATTTCACTCGGAAAATCCGCCGGCGAATATTGCTGAACCACGGGAAAGAATACAAAATATTTTTCGGCAGTTACATTAACCACTTTTTATAAATATGTTTATTGACTTACAAAATCGATATGAAGCTTGTTTGCGTCGAAATGGTGAACATTTTGAACACTTACATTACAGAAATTAAAAATTAATTTTTATTTTTATTTTCGATACTGTTTATTTTGGCGGATACTGTAATTTATTTATTTTGTGTCAAAACTATCAATAAATTGAGAAAATAGTACACACACATTTTTCTGCAACGATTCAACTGTTGTTAATGCCCAATTAATCCTCTTAATGGTAAAATGTGCTCTAAAATAACATTTTATTGTTTCCTCGAAAAGGGTTGAATTTATCAAGTTGAAACAAATATACATTTTTATTTATAAATGTTGTCTGCACAAGTTCAGCATGTCTCTATATGTTTCTTAACATAAAAAATTTTTCGTCATAAGAGTGAACTCCGTTGTAGTATGAAGCGCCCCTCGTGGAGTAGGCCAAAAATAACCCTATGATGACATTTGCCACCTTGAAGAACCCCAATTACGAAAATTTCATATATATCAGTGAAGCGGCTACTGAAATATTTTTAAATAATTAATACAATATTCCAACTTTACCACCCTGTAGATAGTTAACTATCAATATTTTACTAAGATCATATTTGACCAATCATCATATTTTGATGTCAGGAGTCTACCATTGTTCTGTGTACAATTCATTATGAATCACGCTGTATATTTGTGGCAACTTTATAATGGCTCTAACGATTTCGATGAAACTTTGCAGGATGATAGAGCTCAAAAAGTTATTACGATCAACAGTTAAAACATGTAAAAATATAATTGTACACCCTTATTATAGGGTTATGTTTTTTAAGTTGTAAGAGTCCATAATATTTCGTACTTTTGGAACACCCTGTACATTTATACATAATACCCGATTCCACTAACCATCTCCTAATGTTAGGTACCTAATACCTAAATCGGATTTTGGAAATGCTAAATGGAATTTACGTTTCACCACGCGCTAAGAAACACCTTAGAATGATGGGAAATACCTAATATTACCACTTTTAGGTATTACTTAGCACATAAATGGGATTTAGCATTTCCAAAATCTGATTAGGTATTCCCTAACATTATGAAATGGTTGGTGAAATCGGGCAAAGGCTTCAATGATCCAATGCAATTTTTATACGCCTACCAGTCTTATCGCTGTTCTCTATTTTGTGACATACTGTATTTCGAGAAAAACCGAGATATATCGAAAACCATAAAAGATAGTTGAAGGGAATCTTTAAGAAAGATAGAAATTTTTTTTACGTTAAATTCGAAAAAGTGATGATATATATAACTTTGATATAACTTTGATAAGCCAAATTTTTTGAACCATCCTGTATATTTAAAAATATCTTTAAAACGGATCACTTTTCGATCTACATATATGCATATCAAAATATTTTTTTTAAAATTGTTATGGTTTGGGCACCAGATTCCTTGCTGTATGTTTCAGTTGAGCTACAAGTTTTTATTAAAAGATATTTGACGAAAAATGCCCAATAAGCTTTGTCATTTTCATTCTTCAATTAACTTATATTGAAATATTTTGTGAAAAATATTGAACATTTCCTGTTCAAAATATTGAATTATTATGAAGCTACTAGCTACTTGAATCGACTTCATTTGCTGCCACTTTACACATAAACGAGATACTAATATTTCAAACAGGGGATTGTGTGAGAAAAACCGATAAGGCTCATAAATATTATAAGGCAAAAATCTATCCACCATAATTAGACAAATATAAACATAAGTGAAATGAGAAACTTTTTGTTCCCACATAAATTAAACAAGAAAAGTATGTTAACAAAATAATTTTTATTGACAATGTTAAAAATTTACAATAAAAATATAACAATACACTGGAAAAACATATTTATACAATGTTTTTAATTAGTTAAAATATGGTAGCGAGTATTGTGATAACTATATACATAGGATGTCATAATACTCTAGAATTTATTTCTACTAACTAGTGTATATTTTGTACATGTATTTGTGATAAAACAAACTAAAAATATTCTTATGAAATAAATTAATTTACATATTAGATAATAATAATAATATAGCAGAGATTTTTTTGAAACTGCCAAAGATGCAGCGAATAACAACTTCAACGTCGATTTTGAAAATAAAACGTAATTCTCTCAGTGGCTCATTATTTATCAAAATAAATATGAAACGTTATGATATTAAATAGGGGAAATTCGTGTAATTTGGACCACCTAAGCAGAAATTAAGATAAGTTTGATATTTGTGATAACAGAATCTTAAAAAAAAATTCTTGTTTTTACCCATTAATTACAATTGACATTCCATTTCATAATGACGGAACTAGGAACAATTCGAATGAAAAAAAAATTATTGCAAGTTGAATCGTTCGTGTAATTGGGACTGTTGGCTTGTAATTCGGTTTTATTTGTCGTGTAATTTGGTTTTAATATATTTTAGTCTCAAAGTATGTCAACACAATAAAAAAAATAAAACAAATAAAGACAGATATTTTTATTATTCTGCCATTAACATAGACAGTTATTGCAGTAATAATAATTGACATCAGTTATGGTAGCACAATCTTCATGTGCCCAACCCTCACATGTTTTGCACTGAATCCAATTTGCATCATAGTTTTCATCGCAAACAAGGCAACTAATTTGATGACCAGTGCGGCATTTCTCATTTGTCTTTGGATGACATTTTTCCTCGTTGATTTTCGTCTTTTTGCCCTCGTTCTCTTTCTTCTTTTTTTCCTTGTTGCTTTTCTCCTTTGTCGCTACTAACTTACGTTTATGTGTGTTTGTTTTGGGCGTTTGTTGGATTTTCAACTGTTCTTTATAAGGTGTTGCAGTTAGAACCACTCCTGAGACATTGATCCGTTTTTTCTTTCGTGGTCCCATTGATATCCCACTTGATGACGGTAGAGGATGAATTATTTCCACTGGGATATAATACTGGTTCTGTGTAGACTGTTCGGTTTCGAGGTCGCCTAAATTCGTTGTTGATGAGGAAGATTCAGAAATTTTTAAAGGAGTAGTTTCCAGAATAGATTGTGATGTGGATGGGGCCAATACAGAAATATTTGAGAAAGTATCTTCTTGATGCACAGGATGGGATGCGGAAGAAGAAGATTCAAAACTTTTGATGGGAGTAGCTTTCACGACAGGTTGTGATGTAGTTGGAGCACATGCAGAAGTGTTTGCTTGATGTACAGGATCTGATGTGAATGGTACAGATGTTGTTATTGAAGAATTTTCTTGCTGGATAGGTTGTGATTTGAATGAGATACCTGTGGAAATAGTTAAGGAAGTATTTTCCATCAAAACTGATCGTGATGTAGATGGCTGTGTTTTATTTGTAAGCAAATTTATGTTTTCTGATGAAGGGGAAGTAGCAGAATCAGTTACAGAAATGTTAATGTTATTTTCATCTGAATCAATTGGTCGTTCGGATACTGTCGCAGCTGCAAAATCTACATTGCTGTAGACAAAACGGTCAGGAGACCATAATCCTGTTTTCCGAAAACTGTTCATAGCTGTCTCCATAGTAGCTGCTCTGGGAAACGATTTGCCTACTAGACCGCTAATACTATCAACACTCAAACATTTACCTGGTGTATCGTATAATTTTGAAGTTATTGCGAAAGCGAAGAAAGTATTTAATGGTTTAAAGAACCCAACATCAAGGGGTTGCATCTTATGTGTGCAATGTGCAGGAAATGAAAGCATGATAACACCATGATTACGAGCTAAATCTAATGCTCTCATACTCTGAGTATGACTACTGTGTCCATCTAATACGATTAACACCTTGTTCTCTTTAGATGGTTTTGCATACTTTATAAAATGATCCAACCAGTGATAAAATCCATCAATATCCATCCACCCTTTGTCTTGGCACTTAAATAAAGTTCCTGGAGGTGCTCCATACGTTAAACTATCCTTCATACGCTTCCTGGCAAAAATAAGCATTGGAGGAATAAAGCTTCCAGTCGCACTCATTGCATACATGCCAGTAACATTTTGGCCTCTTTCGGATGACGTTATGGCGCCTATCTGATGTTTTCCTTTCTGAGCAATTATTTTCTGTGGTTTCTGGACAACAGTGTGGGATGTCTCATCAGCATTGAAAATACGATCTGCGGAAATAGCGTTTTCCTTTATTATTTTTTCGTAAGCGTCGAAAAATTTATAAACAACAGTTTTGTTGAATCCTGCAGCTTGTGCTAATGACGTTGATTCAGGGAGACGCAGACTTATGTTTGGATGTCGTTTCATGAAGCCTGCGTACCATTCTTTACCAGCTGATTTTTTTTCGTCATTAAATCTCGTCCTAATATTATTCTTCTCGGCTATTTCGTACGCTAGTTTCATCAGCCTTTCACGTGTTAGTCCATAAAACATCCGCTCCAACTGAAGAATGTGATTAACAAGATCTTTTTCCACTGCCGGAGGTAAATCTGTTTGCCTTCCGATGATATAACTGCTTCCAGTGGAATATTTATTTCTGTTCCTCAATCTTCTTTTTAACGTTGTTTTTGGAATTGAAAATGCTTTTGAAGCTTCATTTATACCCAGTTGTTTTAAATTAACAGCTTTCATTGCAGCATCCATATTTTCTGGTTTCCATTTACCATAAACTCCTTTACTCTTTCTCTCAGATCTCGTTGACATCCTTAAAAAATAAAAATAAAAATATTTTGTAATTGAATACGTGTAATTCGGACTAGGACCAAATTACACAACAGAGATTGAACCAATCAACACGATAGTAATATTTTCGTCATATTTGTTTTTCTAAGTAAGCTAATAAACCTATCCACTTTTTGATCATAGTATGGCTTTCGTAAATATGTACGAATCAACCTAATATCATTGATATTTTAAAATATATACTCACTTCGTAGAAATTCAGACACAAAAATAACCTAACCTTACAACACAACACGTGCTACAAATGAACTTACTGGCAATCTGTGAGTAACTAACTGATTCGATTGACATAGGTTCCTGAGTGCACCTCGGTTGGGGAAGGTTTGTAACGAATTAGTAAGATGTCGCTACATACTCCGTTTTTAGGATTATCGAATTGGCCCGTTTTACACAATGGTCCAAATTACACGGACTTCCCCTAGCATTGAGTCTTTTAAAAGCTTGTGCATGAATTTTTTCATTCAATTATATTATATTAATAAATATTTGATTGTATTACATGCTATTTTGATATATTGTAATTGTTGAATAATTATTTTGTTGTTAGTTAAGTGAACTGTAATTTCAATTCTTTATTTTACTCACAATAATTTATAAAAATGACAATTTTAATACGATGAAAATGAAAGTGCATCTTCTTGCCACGATGCTCGAAAACCGACGACTCCGTCTTCTCGTCTGCGCATGGTCCGTTGTGTCGTCTGCGCATCGCTTCACGCAGTTAGTTGGTAGGGATTGCAGTGGCCCAGCTTATAGTCGGTCAAGTGAATTTGCACTTTAACAGTAATGACATTTGGACAGTTATAAAGCAACAACTTTGAAACCTTCATGGCGAGTTCTTTGAATCGTGACAAAACTGATAATTATCAGCAATAGTACGCCATACACACCTATAACACTCACTCCATCTTTACCGTAGCCATTTAGACATTACGTACATTTATTTGGCACCCACTCAGATTCGAATTTAAAACCAACCACAGTTCGAGTGTGAATTGTATATACAGAATGACAATCGGTGCCAAATGCATATATGGACTGTCATAATAGTTTTATGCATGAAGATATGGGTTATGCGACCTGAAATTGCAGCAAAAACACACGAATTTGACGGAAAATAAGTTGAATATTTTACTGATGATGCTCTTCTCACTAAGGAAAATGTGCAAGAAATGCGAAACTGCATTGTATAAAATATAAGCAACAGAAACCAGTTATTATTCGAATGAAATATTTGTGTTTAATGTTTAATTGCATTTGATTGAATTCTTTTAACATTTTGTGAGAGATTGTGCTTCTTTTTAAGACTTTTCTTGGCATGTTCTCCACTTGCGGGACGGCCTAAGGGTATTCTTTCGCCTTCCCTTGTTATGCCGTCTTTTTTCTGTAGCTGTAGGGCTACAGTTTGATACTAGACTTTTGCTGGTAGCACTGGCAAAACGTTTTGACGGTTGTAGGGCTGGTACCAAATTGGCTATGTTTGGCAAGTTATTCTACTATTCTAGATATTTATTTTGCATGCAACTAAGTTTTGTGGCTTTTATGTGTATAGCTTCAGCTATATCTCAAAATTATTCTGAACCGTTTAGAGCCTTATTTGCTCCTGCACACACTAGTTTGTCAGTTTCTTCGTTGCCCTTATTACCTGTATGTTCTGGTATCCAGGTTAGAATTAGTCTAATTCGACTACCTAGCTCTTGTAGGGCCTCCAAGCATCCCTAGATCAACAGACTAGTTGGCAATCAGAATAAATGGCAAATATGCGGCTTGTTAAGTACTGGAAGAAAGAGGAAGTGTTTATGAAGCTGGAGAAGAAACCAGGAGAGGCGGTAAATTGGGAGTACATGGTGGAGATAATGCTGTGGAGGGAGGAGGAATGGATAGAGATGAGTAGCATAGTGGAGAGCATGATTAGGGGGAGGGAACGGGTTGATATGGCACGAGAGGTATGGGTGATAGAAGGGAGAAGATGACGAAGTGATCGGAGAGTGTGTGAGGGTCTACCGCTCGTCTTGAAGTATGTTAGGGTTGTGATTCCGAGACGCGAGTAACGGCGAGATGGTTGGTAGGCATCCCCTTGGGGATGAGTCCGACAGTGTTTAGGTCCAATCGAACGAAAGTTTTCCCTCTCTGCCCGATAAAAAACCCCATTAAGTACTGGAAATTTCAGCCTTCTACTAATTTCTTTTTTGTAAATTTTACTATGGTAGTTTTATGTGGATTTACTGTGAGCTCTTCCTCCTTACAACATTTTTAAATTGTATTTAGAGCTCCGAAACAGTTCTCGCAAATTTATTTGCCTTTTGACAATAATTGCGAGATCATCAGCGTATACTAAGCAGTAAATGCCTCCGGATGTTAATTTTTCTATTAATTCGTCTATTAGGACTGCCCATAACAGAGGCGATAGACCTTCCTCCTATGGGCAGCCTCTTTCAACTCATAGTGTTAGTGTTGTCTCACTGATTGATGATATAATTACCCTATTTTCCAAGTAGATTTTAATCCACTTGAACACCAGGAGTTATCCAGGGCCATGCTCCGAACGGAAGGCGTAGAGAGCGCTTTCCTACACGTTAGGTGGATGCGACAAAACATTGGCTAGATATTAGTGTCTCAAGAGCAACCGAACTAACAAAAATTCGCAGAAGAAGGAGAAACTCCATTTTCAAAGCAATTGACAAACTTCGTGCCCACAAATCTCCAGTGGTGACAATTTTTATGAGTTCACAACATATCTAACAAGACATTGTGACTATGATGATGATGATGATGACACCAGGAGTGGGACTCCCTTTCTTGTGCCTCACTGTTAAAAGCACCATATATATCCACAAATGTAGTTATAGCTATATCCTTGTCTTGTATGGACTTTATTAGTAGCATATTAAGATAATATATAAGAATCTCCTCTCTAACGTGTCTGTGTTTTATGCAGGAAAGACATCAGACTTATTCTCTCTTCTAGATGTTTTCTATCCTTTGGATATAGGTCTCTCTCATATTTTTCCAGTTTTCCCTGTTCTGTGCCACTTGGTTCCAGTTAAGTCCGGCTGTTCTTTTTATGTCATCATACCATCTTTGCTGTGGTCTACCGATGCTTCTTTTCTCCCCCCAAGGTCTCCATCTTGTTATTTTTCCACTCCAGTTGTTTTTATTTCGGGCAACATGTCCGGCCCAGTTCCATTTAAGACTGCCTATTCGCCTCACTATGTCCTCTACCTTGGTTCTATTTCTTATCCACTCATTGGTTTTATGGTCTTTAAGCGTTATTCCTTTCATTTTTCGTTCTATTGATCTTTGGTGTATCTTTAATTTATTTAAGATTTTCTTTGTTAGGACCCATGTTTCACATCCGTAGGTTGTTACTGGGAGAATGCATTCCATGTAAACCTTGGTTTTTAGTTTGAGGGGTAGGTTGGAGTTGAAGACGTGTCGCATCTTCCCGTAGGCCGCCCATCCTAGATGTATTCTGTGGTTAATTTCAAGTTCTTGATTGGCTTTACCCAATGTTAACTCTTGACCTAGGTAGACATAAGAGTTCACCTTCTTTACCTGTTGTCCTAGCACATTTATACTCTCTATGTTTGTCCGTTGGTTTGTCATGAATTTGGTTTTAGAAATGTTCATTTCAAGGCCTACTTTTCTTGCTTCTTGTTGTAGTTCTATAAGCATGTGTTGTAATTCTTCACTGTTTGGGGCAAAAATGGCAATGTCGTCAGCAAATCTTAAGTTACTTAGTTTTTCTCCCGATATATTATTCCTCTTTCTTCCCAGTGTAGGCTCTTGAAGACGTCTTCTAGCATCAGTGTAAACAATTTGGGTGACACAATGTCTCCTTGTCTAACGCCTCTTTTAATTGTGATTTCCTCGGTGTCTTCATATAGCCTTACTTTCATTTTTGAGTTGTCATTTAGTGTCTGTATAATGTCAATATATCGTTGGTCTATTCTTGCATTTTTCATTGACCTGATGATTGCCCAAAATTCAACTGTGTCGAAGGCCTTTCTAAAATCTATGAAGGCGATCCATAATGGGATGTTATATTCCGTTACTTTTTCGTTCAGTGTCCTTACGGTGTGGAGATGTTCTATTGTACTCATGCCTTTCCTGAAGCCCGCCTGCTCATAGGGTTGGTATGCGTCGAGTTTGTATTCAAGGCGGTTTGCTATTATTCTCATAAAAAGCTTGTAGATCTGTGATAGTAGGCTGATTGGTCTATAGTCTTCTAGGTTGCTTGGATCACCTTTCTTATATATCAGTATGACTATCGCGGTGTTCCAATCCTGTGGTATTCTTCCCTCGGTTAGGCATGTATTAAATAATGATTTAAGCTCCCTTATCAATAGGCTTCCACCTTCCTTCAACATTTCCGGTATGATGTTATCGTCGCCTGCCGCCTTTCCGTTTTTTAGTTGATTTAAAGCTTTTTCAATTTCTTCCTCTACAATCTCTGGTAGATCCTCGGAGCCAACGTTACATATCTTGTTTTTATTTTGGATTCGTACAGACCTGTGTAGAACTTCTCTGTTATCTTGAGTATCTCTCTTCGATATTCTGTTATGTTACCTTGTTCGTCTCTCAATTTGATCATTTCTTTTTTATATGCGTTTTCCTTTTTAAAGATGTTTAGACCTCTGTTTTGCTGTATCAACTCCTCTATTCGATTCTCTTGATGCTTTCGTATGTTCTGTTTGGCCATTTTCCTTGCTGTTTTGTTTAGTTCGGCATACTCTACTGTGTTTCTTTTGTTGTCTTTAATGAGCTCTCTCCTTCTTTCCAGTAGCTGTTTGGTTTGTGTTGTAAACTTTTCTATTCTTTTAGTTTTTGATGTTACTAAACTTGCGGTTGTTTCTTTCAATGTCGGTATGATTTAGGCGTCATATCGTTTATCTTCCTCAGTTTAGGAAGATAAATGAACTTAACCTTTTGCTACGTTTTGGGTATATGTCTTGAATAAGCGATACAAATGCTGAATTAATATTTCCTGTTCCTTTTTGTAGCAGAACGGGGTATATTTCATCTACAATAGGATACTTGTAGGTTCGAATTTATTTATAGCCCACCTGATTTTGTTTGGCCTCAATATAGCCGTAGCTAGCCTCCCTATGCTATCTTCCATTATCGGGTCCTGTAAAATCGTCGAGCCTGGAAAGTGTGCTTCGGTGAGCATCTTCAAACTTTCCTCGAAAGTTGCTGTATAGGTATTGTCATACTTTTTCAGGAAACCTACTTTGTTCACAGTATCTCCCTTAGCTACGACTGTGTGGGCCATTTCAGTTGTATCAAAAAGTTTTCTTTCCTCTTTATTATTATTATTGTCGTTTGTGGGGACTGAATTATTATGTTGAGATATAATGTCTTCGTTTTCGGTTACAATGTTACTGCGTGTTGATGGTTGTGAAGCAAAAAGCTCGTGGTTGGATATTACCGCCAAATGCAAGTTTAACCATCCAAAGACGTGTTTCCGAAGAGGCTGCCGTTTCGTCTATGATGACAGTACATACGTACATTTGGCACAGATTGAAATTCTGTGTACACATTTTGCACTCGAATTGCGATTGGTTTTATATTCGAATCTGACCAATGGTATAGCATTGGGTACCAAATAGATGTACGTAATGTATTATTTTGGGTTTTCATTGGGTTTTCTCAAGACTTATGGTTCCCCATCAGATCCAAATCCGTTTATTTTTAGTTTGATCAGCAAATATTACTTGGTTTCAGAAGCAGTCTACTTCTTTTGTTAATAAAATACTTGTTTCTACCAGTTCGACGATGCAAATTATTGTTCCGAGACTAAAACTTTCTCCAAATTGTTTTTTTAGGCCTGTGCTGGCCTGTGGGGACATGTGCACTTGCGCCCTTTGCATAAAGCTCCCCTGATGCCCTAAGTGGTCGATAATAATCAAGAATTACAAGTAAATACCATTGTTAAGTTTCGAAACGATCTTAACTGTCATGAGACACAAATTGAATCAATTTTAGTATATTTATATGGTTTTTAAAAAGTAGCACTGAAATGAATTAGTTTTTATTTTTAATATCAATCGTTTAAGTTGAGACACTATCAATTTCACAAACTTAATTCTAATTCACCCAAAGGTGACACCGGTTCCTACTTTTAATTCTTAATTAAGTTTGACATGGAAATTGAGTATAGAATTGTGGTTAGGTTGGGTCTGAGAATTACTGAGCAATGACTTGAATTATCGAAACTAGCGTCCCCTCCAATTAATGATTTCGTTTTGTTATGGAATCCTGACTGGTAATTTTTCAAACTATACCAGAAGTTATTGAACTTTAGGGAGTAACTTATTCAAAATATTTTGCTTCCTGTTAATAATTCAATCCTTATTAGTGTTTGATCTACACCCAAATAACAATGAGAAATTACTACTGAATAAATACTAAATATGTTTGAATTTCAGAAAAAAGTTTTCAAATTGATAATATTTTTTGGCACGGGTTATATACCTCAGCGAAGGCAATTCTATATTATTAAAACCTTAAAATAAATGACTATGCGTTTGACTGGACAATAAATAAATTCTTTTTCAAATCGTCGTTCAAAACCGTCCTACAAATGAGGACTGAAGCTCAGGTCTAAGTGAAATTCCTGGATTACGTCCATTGAAATGATTCAACGACAATACTTTGCTAATCAAACTTAGATCTTCATGAGATTTTCCTCTTAATGCTCCAGAATTGTATAGCAGATTCTTTAATTGATCGTTATTGTTGCCGAAATTTGATCTAAGAAATCTGTTATTTTGTAACAGTGACTGTTGAGGTGGTTGTAAGAACTGTGGTCTAGTTAGAGCAGATTCTTGATTATTCCTGAAAAATCTATTACCGCCAACTGAATTATCAAAATTTAGCTGCTGTGATGGTGAAATTGAAAACGAATTTGTATTTTTGCCCAAATCGTTGATGCCAAAGTTACCAAAACCAGTATTTTGTCTGAAGAATCTGTTACCGTTTTGATTATTCTGATTAAAGTTGGGAATTTGTTGATTGAAGTTTGTCGTTTGAGGATTCAAATTATTAAAGCGGTTAAAATTATTTAATGTAGCAAAAGGTGTCCTAAAATCTTGTGGTGGTTTAACTGGAAGGAATTGACCATTCGATGGTAGTTGTCCTACTTGATAAATAGGATCAAAAGACAAACTGGGTTGTAATGCTACATTTTGAGAATTAAACACTTGAGTTGGGGGAGATAAACGTGGAGGTTGTTGAACCAAATTGAATAGAGGTGCCGGAGTGGTAAATACAGGATTAGAAATTGGAATAAATGGTTGAGCATTACTTCTTGCACGAAAGTCTTCTTGTTGTCTCAAGAAAAATTGTTGTTGTTGTTTTAAACTTAAATTTAACCGGTATATTTCATCTTCTAAAGCTTTCTGATTTTGCTGTAATTGGAATTTTTCCCGTTGCCTTCCTAATTCCTCCAATTTACGTAGCTGAGCCAGTTTTGCTTCCTCTTGTTGTTTGATGAATCGAATTTGTTGTTGATTCTGTATTATCACTTCTTCTGGTGTTTTGTTGAGTGGAGATGACCGAAATATTGGCTCAACTTTATTTGGTAAGCCTTGCTCATCCTGGTGGACGGTGAAGGCAGCTACTAAGGGAGCTGAGAAGAATTGTACATTTTCTACCTTAGCTTCACTTTCTTCCGTAGAAACTGTTGGAGCTAATGAGGTTGTTTCCACTTTGGCGATCTTAGTTGATGGTTTTTCGTTGTAGGTGATTGAATTTTGATTACTGAACTTTTCACTCTTCTCAGCTTGATTACCTTTACCAAATTGTTGATCTCCAAAATTACTAGAAGCACTTGTTAAAATACTTTCATTATCTTCTTCTTTATTTTCTATCGTCGTTATGGTTTCATGTCGAAGTGTTTGGCTTTTTTGAAGTAGTACTTTGTATGCTTCTGAAGTAGAGCTTGTTATAACATTTTCCGTAGTGGAAGGTAGAGTCGTTTGGGATGCTGTCGCTGTTTCTCCATTGGTAATTATTGAAAAGGATGAAGCTGAAGCTTTTTCTATATTATTTTCATCAGAATCGTTATGTATATTATTTTCGTTTCTATTTTTTTCTTCATTTTGCAGTTCTGTTAAGGCTTTCAGAAGTGCTTGTCTCAAATTGGAGTCTGAATCACCTTTCGAAAATGGAGGAGATACTCCGTTACTGTTATCATCTTCTTGAGATAGTACACAGTAAACAGAGAGAGACACTGTTATCAGATGTATCTGAAACAAAAAAAAAATCAATTAAAATATTTTTAGGTTTTCTGTATAACTTTCTTTTAGCACTAATAGAGATACGATATTTTAATCGAAAGTCAAATTAAAGTCGAAGTTTTAATAATATGATTAATTTTTTATAATACAATGAATGAAAACATATTTAAATCAGATTAATAATATACGTAGTGTTGGAGTTAGTAGTTCTAATACTGACAGAAAAAGTGGTAAATATTAAAGAACTACTCGTAGCAGTACATTGTATTGTATAGTCTAGTCGACATGTTGAAAATGGTACAAAATAGAGATACTGCTCTTAAAATTATGTGCAATAACTCATTGGATTCGGAATGACACCTAGAAAAATGTGCTAAAATCGTGTATTACCACATAAAAAATTGCAAAAGTTATAAACAATTAAAGGTGAAAAAAAATGGCATTTCGTTTTTTGCCAATATTTCATAAACTATTAATATTTACGAAATTTCAAAAAAAGATTCTGAAAGAGGAGGAAATTTCCAATAAAAAACTCTATCTTCATTGTTTATAATTTTAATTTAACACTGAAAATAGGTCTGCGCGCGACATTTTTAGATTGCGCGCGCGGCGTCAAAAGCGAGTACGGCACATTAATTAATTTATTCAAGGAGTTGAATATTTTTTTTTAATTTGAAAAAATTATGGTGTATTCTGAACACTATAAATAATTTATTCCCGTTGGAAATTTTACTTAAAGTTAATTTTTCAACAAGCTAAACAATTGTTAACTAACAAAATTTTCTTGAACTTCAGTCTTAATTGTAAGTGAAAAAAAAATGTTTAAATGATAGTTGTAAAAAATTTTCGCTTCGTGAAGCCTTTCTTACCCACATATTTAACAAGATCGTGCCATAAAAGTTAAAAAAATATTTATACTTCGTTTATAATAATTTTTTTTATTTGAACAAAAACTGAAAAATCCAAGTAATGTTGTTATTGTTGTTCATTATTATAAAGAAAGTATAAATATTTTTTCAACTTTTATGGCACGATCTTGTGAAGTATGTAGGTAAGAGAGGCTCTACGAAGCGAAAATTGTTTACAACTATTATTTAAACATTTTTTTCACTTACAATTAAGACTGAAGTTCAAGAAAATTTTGTTAGTTAACAATTGAAAAATTAACTTTTCCGCAAACGTAAAAAAAAGTAGACATTATTAACGTCAATTCATGATGTTGAAGTATGATTTCACAGACGCCACTTTTTTGTACGGCCGTGAGCGGACAAAAAAGTACGTTTTGTACGCTGACGGCCGTACAAAAAAGTAGAATTTTTAACAGGGAAAATAATTATTAGTTGAACTTTTAAACTTTATTAACGATAATAATTATTAATAGTGAAATTACAGTTATTTAAGGTTGCACCGCACATATTTAATGCACTACCTGATTTATTCATTTCCAATTCAAGCGAATTTTGTGCAGAGTTGAAAGAGTTGACATAATTTCGCTCATGAGAAGCTGCATTCAGGTACAGTGAAGAAGAATTCGACATCAAGATTTTTTCTGCAGTTTGTTTTTTATTAGACAAAGAGTCTTCAATGTATCCTTCAGCGACAGTGCTCGACCTCCAACCTCCATGCCGTTTCAAACAAGTAAAATATCAGCTCCTCCATCCACAAGCAAAGTAGCTGAAGTTCTTCTTAACGCATGGCCGGTGTAATCTTTTGAATTCGGTAGTTTTAAATGAGTTGCTACTGTTTTGGGTACGTTACTAATTGTATGAATTCCCATGACCATGCGATAACATTTTCCCTTTTGAAATTTCAAAAAAAAGCGTCGGCTTTCCATAGCTTGTGGACGTAAAGAAGTATATTTTCTGTAAAGATTTATATATTTTTCTCCAATAATTGTGAACGATCGTGGCTTTTTAGATTTACTATCAGGAATCTTTATATGAATAACAGATCGTTAATCTTTTATATCGTCTATTGTCATGTTCACCATTTCATCGCATCTACATGCTTCGGATACGCCCATTATTAGAACAACATAAAAGTAGTATGTATTTAAAAACTTGATTGTATTTATGCATGTTAGAATATTATAACTAACCTTAATTCCTAGATATTGCTCATTAGGTGCATTATTTAAAAAATCTTCAAACTGGTCTTTTGTGAATACCTTTGACTTTTTGGGAGTATACCCTTCATTCTGCTTCTTCAGATAAGCACATAGTTTCATATATTTGCTAATATCTAATCCATGTTTAATATTCAGTAATGATTTTATCATGGGATACTGAGACCACATTGTTGAACTTTTCATTTTTAATTTAGTTGTCATTTCAAAAAAATAAGCTAGTAGCACATTTTCCGAATAGTTTGAAATGTTTTTATCATTGCACCATGTGAGAAATCTTTCGTAAGCATGATTATAAACTCTACTTGACTTAGTTGGAATTAAATCATTCGTAGCTGCCTTAGCAATGTCAACAACGTCGGGCGGTGTACAGTTGGGTTCTGAATCCGACATAATATAATCTAAAAGAAAATTTCAGTACACTTTACTACAACAAACGAAATTTTGATGCTCAAGTACTTACCAAAAATGCACAGTCCAATTGTTGCTTTAAATCACAATATTTGTGACATTATAAAATATTATTGAACTGTCAAATTTGTTTTTGACTTGGCAATCACAAAACCAGTAACCACGGAAATGTAGTGCGCAGTTTTATAATTATTATTCTCTGAATTTATCAACTTCGTTGCAATCGTTTTGAATTTTTATTTAAATATTAATTAGTTCTATAGTCTGGATGCCGTTTGCGGAAAAAATAGCATGTTTCATTCGGAGCAAAAGCACTTTTTGTGGCTCGTCTGAAATTGTCGGCCTCACTAACGTTCGGCCATCAAACATTCGGACTCGCCACAAAAAGTTATACTTTTACTCCTAATAAAACAATATACTATTTTCTCCAAATGACATTAAAAGCGGCCTTTTAATGACACTTGGCAGGCTTAGAAGTTGTACTTTTAATGCCTAGGCAGAAAAAGTTCGTTGCTAGGCAACCTTCCAAGTAATAATTTAAATCAAACTGGTTATTAAAATTGACAATGACATTAAGAAAACTCAAAATGATGCTGATGATAATAAACTGGTTTTATTGCATTAAAACTACAACACGAAATTTTTATTTATTAGATATATTTATGGTGAATTGTGCACAATTAATTAATACAATTGAACTCTGTCCACTTCCCTCCTTTCCAGTAAAATTAACAACTTTAGTATCCACACTTGATACTCCGGAAACGCCAGAAAATATTTTATTGCCGATGGTCGACTTATTGGCTAGCGAGTCCTCAATATAGCCCTCCGCGACAGCGGAAGACTTCCATCCTCCATGTTTCTTCAACATCGTTATGTCCCCACCAGAATGCACCAGCAACATGGCCGAAGTTCTGCGAAAGCAGTGCCCGGTATACTCTTTCGCATGGGATAGTCCCAGAAAAGTAGCAATTTCTTCTGGCATTTTACCGAATTTGTGAATGCCAATGAATTGATGATGTGCTTTACCGTTCGCATACTTATAGAAGACACGCCGATTATTTAAATTCGAGGGTCTGGAGGCTGCATATTTTCTGTAAACGCTTAAATATTCCGTAACTACAAAAGATCTTGATCTTTTGGTCTTAGTATTTGGTAGCATAATTAGCAATTTGTCGCCCATATCATTTATATCATCTGTTTTCATTTGCAGAAGCTCATCACATCTACAAGCGAGTGCAACAATAAGTACAACCTAAAATATAAATTGAAAATTAGTTCTTTAACCCATAATAGATCATTTTCAATATATTCCTACCTTCGTACACAAATACAGTTCATCTGGGGCATCTGATAAAAATTTCTTGATTTCTTCTCTTCGCATGGAAATCGTCTGACTGGCGTTTCAAAAATGCCCGTAACTTCAGGTATTTTGCCAAATCAATGTTATTTTTTATGTTCAGGGTAGCTTTCAACATCGAATAGGTAGACCATAACGTTGAAGGCTTCATTTTCTTTGAAAGATCGGAAAAATAGACAATCAGCACATTTTCAGAGAAAGATCCTATATTTTTCTTCTGTCTATATTCCATGAATCTGCTGTATATGTGAGTTCATATACAGTTCTTGATTTGTCCGGTAAAAGGTTAAATTCCACATCTCGCGCCTGGTCTCTTATCTCAGGTGGTGTTAATTGCATCAATTCATCCTCACTTTGCAGTAAATCCATTTCTAACATGACAACTTTTCAAAATTGACAATGACAAAGTAAACAGTAAACAAACATATTCAACAAACGTCATCAGCGGTAAACATAATAACGCAGGGCCCAGTTACCTTTGATAAAATAATTTAGTTATTTGGATATTGATAATAAAATGCAATTTAAATATGAAAAAGTCGATTTTACGTGGAATTGGAACAAATTTGAAGACAAAATTATATGTTTCACACGGCAGAAAAGCAGATTTAATGCCTAGTAAAACAAATAACTATTAAGTAAAATTTCCAACGGGAATAAATTATTTATAGTGTTGAGAAAACACCATAATTGTTTCAAATTAAAAAAAATATTCAATACCTTAAATAAATTAATTAATGTGCTGTACTCGCTTTCGACGCCGCGCGCGCAATCTAAAAATGTCGCGCGCAGACCTATTTTCAGCGTTAAATTAAAATTATTAATGGAGATAGAGTTCCGGGAGTTAGGAGTTTTTTATTGGAAATTTACTCCTCTTTCAGAATATTTTTTTGAAATTTCTTAAATATTAATAGTTTATGAAATATTGGCAAAAAACGAAATGCCATTTTTTTTCATCTTTAATTGTTTATAACTTTTGCAATTTTTTATGTGCTAATACACGCTTTTAGCATATTTTTCTAGGCGTCATTCCGAATCCAATGAGCTATTGCACATAATTTTAAGAGCAGTATCTCTATTTTGTACCATTTTCAACTTGTCGACTAGACTAGTAGTAGCTACTAGCTGGGGCAAATAAAACAATCGTTCGATGGGCCAAATTATATAAAATAAACAATTTCTAAGAGCTTATAATTCTTGAGCCACACTTGACATTTATGAATGAAAATATTTAACTTTTATTCAATAACGTTCGAAATATAAATAAAAATTTCTCGATTACAACTACAAGAAACAGTGGAATCCGGAACTTCCTGCATGAACGTGAAACAAAACGAGCAAATGCACTAACCTACTACCGAAGTATGTGTATAGGCTTATAAAGGAAAGAGACATTATGGCGACGTAATAACTTTCACTGAATAATGAAACTTTCGTCTTAAGAACATTACTGTTGATCGTTGTTGATATTTGTGCATACATTTCGTTTTGCTTCATCCCATCTGTCGAAACAATCTTCCGAGTTCACACTTTCTTTGATAATGAATGAATTGGTATTAATGTAAATTAAACGAGATTGTAAAATGTACGAGGGGTTATTGTTGTAATTTCCATATTTTTGACTGTTTAGAGTTATATATTGTCAGACATTCCCATCTCCTTCTTCCTACAGACACATGTTTTTTAGGAATTCTAAAGAAGTCCACAGTAAAAACAACTGTGACGTAAGAGGGCTATTAGCACTAAAAACTAACAAAATGCATCAATACTTCGACATGATATTATTAAACCTACAGTTACAGCAATTTAGTTCTTATAATTCACGTATACAAAATTTACTTTTTCTACGACAACCTCGATAAATGTTCATTTTATAACCGTAACATCAATCATAAACAAGCACATTTAGTACAGAATTTCATTTTTGCATCGGTTGCTAGGCAAGTTGCTAAGCAACAAATGCGACATGGATCATTTCGTGTTAGGTCTAGGTTCACTATAAAATCACGACGACTACGGCTTGTCAAATTGTGACGTCCAGCGACAAATTGATGAAATGTCAGCAGATCGTTTCTGTCAAAGTTTTAGTAGGTAACGAGTAATTTCATAGTTGTTTTCTATAAAAACTATTAATTAAAATGGAAACTGATAGTGATATTGACTTAGATTTGACAACTCCGAACATAATTGAAGCAGCAAAGGTAACAACACTGAGATTATTACAAGAAACGCCGAAGAGTATGTACCAACGAGCTTATAACATTTTTTTGAAATGGAAGTTTTTGCAATGTATGCATGTATTAAACGTGAACGATATGTTTTCATAAAAAAAGTATAGTATGCAACTGGCAACAAAATGGCCATTTTGTGCTCATTACATAATATACTATTGTGACATCGAAAATAGTGTCACAAAATAACCATTTCAGCATCGTTTTTGGTAACTTTTTATACAGTTGGAGGCACTGTTTAACTTATGGCCGGCAAACTGCCATTTATAACTGGCATTGGACACTTGATAAATTTTCTATAAATTTTGAATAATTTAAATAATTCAAATAATAACAATAATATTAAATATAAACTATATATATATATATATATATATATATATATATATATATATATATATATATATATATATATATATAATTATAAAGTAAGTCATGATTTATAATGTCAATCGTATGCATTTCAATTTCTAATTTTTCAGTATTGAAATTTTGTCACGTGCAGAAAAAATAACAGAATTATGAACGTAAATGGAAGCAGTCAAAGCATAAATAATATATACATATTTTTGTTTAGGTCTTTCAGGTAGTAAATCATTAACTGCATTATTAGTAATATTGCGAAATTCTGGTGGAGTACATGCTAATTCGCTATTTAGTTCCATATTCATAAATTCCGTACAATGTATTAGACCCGTTTGCACCAAAGACACTTAGTGTTAAGTGTCCCTTGAAATGAAACCTTAACTCAAACTACGTTGCACCAGCTGCTAATTGACACTTAAATGGCTAAAGGTAGCCTTAAATTTAAGTGCTCCTGTAATGACCACTTAAATATTTAAGGGTGGGATTTTAACCTAAAATAATTTGTTAAACTGTCATTTTCCAATCACTTGGACTAATAATTTTGATAATGGATATATTTGCGAGTTCTCCATACTGCTCACTTAATTCACTTGAATGGAGCTGCTCATTAATTGGCCTTCTTCTGGTCGTCCAAGATGAAGGGGTATTATTTTGCTTTCTCGTTGCAGTGCTTGTAGGAATCGATGCTTCAGCAGCTGCTTGCACAATAGGAGTTGTTTCGATATTTCTTAATTTTTCATGAACCAGGGTCTGCAGATGCGAAGATGCCCAATTAAGTCGATTACATATTTCCTAAAGAAATAAAATTGAGACATTGTTTCAAAATGGTAAGAGTACTGTGTACCTCTGAAGCTTCATCTTCAGATAGAAGCAAAATATTCTCGTACTCTGTTTTGGACTGTTCATCATCTTCTCACTCCACACAATTTATTTTTTAATCTCTTCACAGTCTTGGGAGTAATTACTGCTAGAGTCAGATCTGTAAGATCATTTGGTTTAGTACAATCTCTTGGCCTCCCCAAGTTTTACTTGTAGAAGTTTTGATTTTCATAAAACTTTTTTGATGATTTCACCATTCTATAAGTTTTCGATGGATTTTGAGAATAGAATGAATTCATTACTGAATGCCAAGCCTTTTTTTCTTTCATGGTAATGCCATCAGTCTTTATTTTCAATTTTATGTCTTAAATCATATACTAGAGTTAGCAACAAACTTTTTTTCTTCTCTTGAGAAGTTGGGTGCCCTTTGTCGTTTACCGCCACCTGCTTGGCTAACATTTACCGTATTCATACTAACAGCAACATTTTCTTGACATTGCACCAACAATTAAGAATAAACAGTTTTTCATTGTTATTAATGGAATCCATATAAAAATATCAAATTCGTATAAGAAGTAAGTACATACCATACAAAGAAAGTGTTGTATATAAATTTACCTTTTTTTCGACAATCCTTATCATTATCAATAATAATGCTAAATAATTTACTTAAGACAACCATCGGCAACCGGCCAGCCAATGAAATGGTTTTATTGAACTAGGGTGAAGTTGCACACAAATGAGAAACTGAAATAACACTAGATAGAAAATTTTAAGGGCCCCTTACTTAAGATTCTGGAAAGTGTCAGTCAAGCAACTGGCAATAAATTTAAGCGTCCATTATCTTTAAGAGACGCTTAGTTAAGTACTCCTTTTAAGGGGTACTGGTGCAAGTGGGTCTAAGTATGTTAATGAACATTCAAATTTTAAACTGCTGTCAACTGTCACTTGTATATGTGAGGGTAACCAACATAAATAAAGAAGTACAAAAATTCCTAGTAATACAATTATATTTTCATGAAAAACATTTTTGCACGTTCATTATAAAAAATAGTATGTAAAACAATGAAATTTTGTAGAACGAGTGCAATTTGCGTAACTCACCGCTTCGCGGTTCGTTAAACTAATCTTACATTACAGCCTTTTTAAAGAGATTGCTAGCAATTTAATTGCTGGACTATATTGAATAATAATTGCGCATGCGTTTCGGCCCATTTTCACTGCAACTTTCAGGCTTGAAAAATATAGAAATGTTTCTAATTTTCAAGGTTATTTTCGCGCAATTCTAAGTATTTTTAGTGATTTTAGATTATGATAACATAATTATTGTGTTGGTCGTTCTGTGCAATGGCCGAATATCAGTTTTCTTTATTCGATGCACTGACCTATTTATAGGTCAGTGATTCGATGCCCAATTTTTTCTAACAACTTATCGAATGTAGGCTCATCCATTCTCCAGGTAGTTTTTAAAGATTTTCAAGTCATTACCATCTTTGAATTCGTTTGTGATTTCAAGTTTCCCATTGTTTTATTTAACCATGGTTTGTTCCAACAAGATCTATTCCTCCTGTTTTCAATGCGCCTTTTTACATAAGTAGCAAGAACATCATTTGTAGTGATTGCCAGAAGTAAATTTTTTGTCTTTTCTGTATTAATTTTCAAAGCGAATTTCCATCTTTTTGTAGATTTAAATTTGTTTTTACATTCCAACCGTAAAATGAATGTGATAATAATGTCAGTTGTCAAAAAAATCTTGGAAATTTGCAACAAATAGGCTCAAATGTAAAAGACCAGTTTTTAATTTTGCATCCAATTTATATTGCCTGCAATAAAGTTGCTGCAAAAAGGCTGTAATGTAAGATTAGTATAACGCAAATTGCACTCGTACTTCAAAATGAGTCATTGTGACACTTGTTACTTTTCCGCCCAACCTTTCAATATGCGAGAAAAGTATTGGTTTACCGCAAAAAAAGTTGGAATTTTGAAATTTTTTTACGTTTTCCATCAACAACAACACGAAAAAACGGTTTTTAGAAAAAAAATCCTGTGTATGTCGTCGTCATCGTTGTCGTCGGCCACTTTTCCTTACAATTCTTGTTAGCACGATACAGCCTCCGGAGTGCAATAAGTCAGCAATTTTATGATTGAATATTATTAAGGAGATGTCACAGATGAACCTTATTGATTTTCAGTTCACCAGAGCCAGTACAACGGGTGCTATGGTACTTGAAGTACGACATTTTGTCAATTTTTGCGAAATTTCAGTTGGTTAGCACGATACAGCCTCCGGAGTTCAACAAGTCACCAATATTATGATTGAATATTGTTAAGGACATCTCACTGATGAACCCTATTGATTTTCAGCTCACCAGAGCCAATGCAACAGGTGCTACAGTACTTTAAGTATGATATTTTTGTCATTTTTGGAGAAGTTTCAGTTTTTTAGCACGATACTGCCTCCGAAGTATATACACGTGATCAGTTTTATGATTTAATATTATTCAGAGCGTTTCAAAGATGAACACTATTGATATTCAGCTCACTAAAGCCAATACAACGGGTGCTATGGTACTTGAAGTACCAGATTTTTGTCATTTTTGGTGAATTTTCAGTTTCTTAGCACAATACAGCCTCCAGAGAGTATACGATTGATCAATTTTATGATTGAATATTGTTCAAAGTGTCTCACAGATGTACCCTATTGATTTTCAGTTGACTGGAGCGAGTACAGCGGGTCCTATAAATCCAGATATACTAAATTTTTGGTTATTTTTGGAGAAATTTCGGTTTGTTAGCACAATACATCCCCCGAAGTGTATACAAGTAACAATTTTATGATAGAATATTGTTCAGGGTCACAGATGCGGAAAAGTTAGTTTTAATCTTTTTTTTTTTATTCATAATTAACGTGCTCGGCTACTGTGGCCACTTGCACAGGTGCGATTACAAGATTAACAATACAATTTGTATAAGGTTCATTCATTCGATATATATATACACAATTACACTATTGTTCTATAGTTTATGGAAAAGTTGCACATCTTTGAGAAACTGGAGAAGGTAGGTAATTTGTACCGAGTTATTTAGGACGTCTTTGTAGTTCTGGCTAAGCTGAAACTGTAGTCTTTGGGTGGCATATTCCGGACACTCCGTCAAGATATGTTTTATGGTTAGGTTGGAGTTGCAGCTGGAGCAAACGGGTCTGGAGGTATTAGACATTAGGTATCCATGGGTAAGTTTTGAATGACCTATTCTAACTCTTCTCACCACAACTAAATCATGCCTTGAGAGGCCAGCAAAACAACATGGTTGAGGATGACCTATCGAGTGCTGTATTTGGCGTAAGGATGTGCCGGCAGAGTCCCAATTCTGCTGCCATGTTACTTTGGCTTTTGTTTTAAAATGTGATTTTAAATCCTTACAAATTGTGAGATTGTCGGTGACGGTAAATTTAGAAGCAGTTTTTGCCTGTTGGTCTGCAAGTTCGTTGCCTACGATGCCAATGTGGGAAGGTAACCAAATAATAGTAACTGCTATTTTTAGGGAAGTGATAAGTTGGTAGGAGTCATGGATAGATTGGACAATAGGATGTTCGGTAAATATATTTTGGATGGATGAAATTGAAGCTAGTGAATCTGTGCATATGGCAACGTGCTTATAAGGTGGGGAGATGGAATTGATGGCCAAGAGTATGCTGAATAGTTCGCCTGTGTGGATGCTACAGGTTGATGGGATTAGGGAAGATTTGATAGAAGTTCGTGTTGATGTAACAGCGCAGCCTACTCCTGTTTCATTTTTGGATGCATCAGTGTATAAAACTAAGTCATAGTCACAGTTAGTTAATATTTCATTAAAAGCATTTTTTATTAATTGTTTGGGTGTTGTGTGTTTGTCGTATCTCATGAGCGATGTGTTAAATTTAGGAATGTTGATGGTCCATGGAGGAGTAGAGGGGATAGGAAGAGGACTTGTATGTGAAAGGTTAACGCCGTCTAGTAGCTGCGATAAAATCAGAGAGATCGGTTTTATTATTGGTATGGTTGAGGAGTTGTGTGGATTGTTAGAAGTTGATGTAAATAGAGGGTAGACAGGATTGTACGGGTTAGACGATACAGAGGCAGCATAAGAAAGCAGAAGTTGGCGTCGTCTAATCCAAAGCGGAGGCTCATTAGCTTCGCAATAAAGGCTTTCTGCAGGGCTAGATCGAAAAGCTCCAAGACAAAGACGTAAAGCTGTATTATGCACCGAGTTTAAAAGGTCGAGGTCTGATTTAGTGGCAGAGATATATATGTGACAACCATAATCTAATTTTGAACGAATAAGGGCCCTGTATATTTTAAGAAGAGAATTTTCGTCTGCTCCCCAGTGGTAATGCGAGAGTGTTTTAATAATGTTCATTCTTTTGAAGCAGTCGCCTTTGATTTCTCGAATATGTTGTTTCCAGTTGAGACGAGAGTCAAATGTTAGGCCTAGTATTTTACAGTGATCCACGACGGGAAGATGTACGTTATTAATGAAGATACTAGGAGATAGTTTTAATCTTTAAAACCGTTTATTTTACAATATTATTATACTATTACGATAACAGACTGGAAAAAAATATGTTGATCAAAATCAATTAGTTATTGCAATTTCTTTAGATCTGAAAGAGCATTTTAGATCATCTGCCAACAGAAAACAGATAGCATCAGGACTAAGGCTCGATCCACATGCATCCCTGATCATGGACGTACGTGTGCAAAACAATAGGCTTATCACAAAAAACCCACAAAAAAGAGCAATGTGGACAAGACAATTTTTTATGGAGGAATCTTTTCTAGAGTCGACATTTTTTCTAACCTAGGTAAAAAATTCTTTTCAAAAGTAGTCGGCGAATCACTAGAAAAACGTAAACAAAATAATAACCTAACCTCAATCACGCATGAAAAAATAAAATTAACCAACTTCAATCCGTTGTGACCTTGAAACGTACGTGATTTTGATCCCTAAAATTTCATTAGTTGATATTGATCACGTGATATACAACGGATACGTATCACGGATGCATGTGGATCTAGCCTAAGGGGTCAATCGGGATAGTATGACGTTTATTTACAAATACGTGATTTTCATGCTTGTAGCCAATGTTTTTAGGATGTGTAATATGAAAAGCCTATTGCAGATACCACAAGCGTTTGACCTTCGTATGTCGCCGTTAATGAGTTCGCAACACTTCATTGATACAGATCTCCAAATATTACAGTATAATTTTACGCTTTTAGAGCCGGTTGAAAACTTTGTTTGTAAAAGGTATTTATATTGTAGGATTTGAGTATTGCATTATAAATATAGTATACGTGTGAAAACTTTCTAGATGTTAACACATTCATGGACAGTGACTGCTATAGCAGTAAAATCTGTTTGATATCAAGGGACAATACTGCTATTGCTGTATATATTTAGGTCCCTCTAAACAACATTACTGCTAGAGAAGTAGATTTCTCCATAAGGCAACGATTATTTATAACCTTACTGTCCCATAATATATCATTGAACTGTTGGGAACTGTCCCCGTAGAGTATTGAAAATTTCCGTTGTAAAACGTGTTTCGCATGAAGGGGGGGTATATCCTGGTGCGTCTACTGCTATCGCAGTGATCAGTTCGTAAGTGTTTGTTGTAATGTCGACATAGTGTCCCTGTATATTTGTTTTGTGCACGAATTTATTAATATTTTTGTTACGTGCTTGGTCAAAAAAGTGAAATTTGATTTTAGATCCAAACAAATAGGATTATTTTCAAGGTTAGTAATAAAACTTACACACGCTTTATATTATAATGTATTTAATTATAGACTTTTCGTCAACGCAATATTTTTTTGTCAAAATATATATTTAGCTGGAAACCTGTGAAATATTTTGTGTTCTTATATGTTCCACAGATGGACCCCATAGAAGAAGGAAGACTTTTACGGTATTTTGATGAGGTTGAGAGTGAGTGTGATGATCCTGATAGTCTTAGCAGTAGTTCTATCGCTAGCGACCCGTATCAGGATGACGGGGAATATAATGGAGATCCTACATATGAACCCGGCAGCGGCAGTCCAGAAAGTGAAATGGATATATCTGAATATGAAGCAAATGAACCGCCCAATGAAGATGACAATGCAGGTTGGTTTTTATACTTCATAAATTCCAGACCTGAATTTTGACCATGGTTTATCTGGAATAAAGCTAAACATAACCGCGGAGAGTACACCTATGGATGTTTTAAAAATGCTCTGGACAGATGAGGTGACAAATTTAATTCTCAAATATTCGAATGCCTATGGACAACCACTGTGTCTCACAAATAGACCACACAAGAAATATTCACGAAGTTCTAACTTCACTCCCATTGATACTGAGGAGTTGGATAAGTATCTGGGTTTATCTTTACTTCGTCGAACGCTTTCTCGTAGTCAATGAACACCATGAATACATCCTTTCTCTGGTCGAGGCAGTTCTGAACCAGTGTTTGTCAACTAAATATAGCTTCTCTCGTGCCAAACCCACTCTTAAATCCAAACTGACTGGACCCACTGGCTGCTTCACATTTTTTATATAGCCTACTATGTAGGATGCGTGAAAAGAGTTTTAAAAAATGGCTCATGAGGCTTATCAGTCGGTAGTTCTTACACTATTTTGCATTGGCCGTCTTTGGAAGAGTGATGAACGTGGATCTCAGCCAGCCAGAAATTGCTCAGAAGCCTTCAATTATCTGTGTTATACCACCAAAAATATTTGATAAATTTTGGGCTTCTGGTTCTGAAGTTACCATACTACGTTTCTGAGGCTACCTCAAGTTTTCATACTGTCCGCGAACGTGTTAAGTAGTCTTTGTTTAAATTATTTTGCAAAGTTTTTCTATTATTAATTAACGAAAAAAACAAATCACTTCTAGGGGTGAATTGGGACGATGGTCCGAAAATACAAAAGAACGCCTGGTACTAGGGTTTATCAAAATTATAGTAAATAACAGCTTGAAATGGCTTTGAAGCAGTTTAGAAGACGCCAAATAACCCTTCGAGAAGCAGACGAGTTATATAATATGCCAAGATCGACGCTACAACGACATGCTAAACAGAAGCCAAGAAACATGGTGGGCAAACTATTTTGTCAGAAGATAAGGAAAGTAGGCTAGTGCATTTGATAGTATTGGCGGGATACCCGTTGGAAAAAATGGATACTCGATACATCGTTAGAAAAGGGATAAAAGTGGCAATATTTAATAATAATATGCCCGGTGTTGATTGGGCGAATTTGTTTTGTTTGCGTCGTTGTGTCAAAATACTAAACGGGCTCGGGCAGCAGTGTCTCTGGAAATAATGATAAATATTTTGATCACCTCCAAAAAAACTTACAAAACGTTGAACATGAATCTATCATCAACTATGATGAAACTTGCTTCGTAGATGATCCCAGACGGAAAAAAGTCATCGTAAAAAGAAAAACAAGATAACTAGAGAGAATAATCGATTCAACAAAAACATCAACATCAGTTATGTTTGCCGTAAGTGGTGATGGCCAGCTATTACCCCTATAGGAGCGAGCATCTCTACGATACCTAATTGACAAATCGACCAAAAGGTGTGCGCTATGGACAAAATAAAAGTAGCTGGTTCGACCAGCCATTATTTGAAGAATTTTTTTTTTTTTTTAACTTCCCAATTTATTTACAATCTGTAAATTAAAATTACAATAGGTAAATAGTTTGTCACTAATCACATTAACATGCAGAGCAATGGTCCTATAACCATACTCTATTCTTAAATATTTTATATAAAATATAAAATTATTTGTCTCTAGGGTATTGTGCACATTAATTTAAATATACATTTAAAATCTTGTTGGTAAATCACTAACAATATAACGTTTTAATCTTCTTCTTGCTGGTATTCTCCTGAGGGACTTTGCTAAATTATTGGGGTGTTGCTGCAGTCTCTGTTGGTATTTTTGGGCGAAGTTTGATATTTCTTCTTTTACAGTGGGTATTTGGAGGTCATTTCGTATATAGTTGTTTGGGACATACCAAGGTGCATTGGTCATGACTCGAAGAGTTTTGGATTGGAACCTTTCTAAGATTTCGAGGTTAGAATTAGAAACAGTTCCCCATAGTTGTATTCCATAACTCCAAATGGGTTTCAAGATTGTTTTATAAATAAGTATTTTATTTTGTAGACATAGTTGTGATTTTCGACCTATAAGCCAATATAAACCATTAAGTTTCAGTCCAAGTTGCTTCCTCTTCATGAAAATGTGTTTTTTCCAGGTCAGTTTTCTATCTATATGCATGCCTAAATATTTTACATCCTGTTGCTGGTTAAGCTGTTGACTGTTTAGGGTCACTGGTGGGCAGTTTCCTTTTCGGTTCGTAAAAGTAACATGCACCGATTTCGTTGCATTTGCTTGTATTCTCCACTTTTTTAACCAGGTTTGTATATTGTTCAGGTTCATTTGGAGTATTTGTGATGCTTGATTGGGATCTTCATGCATTGATAGTAGGGCGGTATCATCAGCATATGTGGCTGTTACAACGCCATTGGTGGTAGGTAAATCGGCTGTGTACAAGTGATACAACACAGGTCCCAGAACACTGCCCTGAGGAACTCCAGATTTAACAGGAAATATTGACGTATGCGCGTCTTGATATTTGACGAGGAAATGGCGATCTTCTAGGTAGGATTTTAGGGTTAGGAAGTAACTAAGTGGAAGGATTTTTTTTAGTTTGTAGAGGAGGCCGGTATGCCAAACTTTATCAAAAGCCTGAGAAATATCCAAAAAGGCTGCAGAGCAGTATTTTTTGTCTTCTAGTGTTTGGCTTATGTTTGTACAGACACGATGAATTTGTTCAATAGTCGCATGTTTTGGTCTAAATCCAAATTGGTGAGTTGGTATAATTTTACGGGCTGTTAGGACTGGTTCAATTCTTGAGAGTATTAACTTTTCCAGGACTTTGGACATTGCTGGCAGTAAGCTGATCGGTCTGTATGATTTTACTTCTTCAGCCGGTTTACCAGGTTTAAGTATTAAAATTATTTGGGCTACTTTCCAAACCATGGGAAAGTGACCTATCCTCAGAATTGCGTTATATATTTGTGTTAAATATACTACACCTTTTCTTGGTAGTTCTTGAAGTACTTTTCCTGTAATAAGGTCATAGCCAGGGGCTTTTCTAGGATTTAAATTTGTTTTAATTATACTATTGACTTGCGCGATTGTAAATTTTTCTGCTGGTAATTCTAACTGGTATGGAGATTCTAGATCAGTTAAGAGCTGTGCTTCGATGTCGTTGTCGTTATTTGGTGGATTCGGTTGAAAGACCTTTTCAAGGTGACAAGCGAATGTTTCTGCTTTTTCTTCGTCGCTCTTTGCCCACTGATTGTTTTCTTTGCGTATAGGTGGATTAAGCAGTTGTGGCCGGTTGATTTTTTGAGTGGCTTTCCAAAGTGCATATTCGGTAGCTTCGGTTGCGGTGAGCCCTTTCAAATACTTTTGGATACTGTCATTTTTGTGATTATTTAGTAAATCTTTAAGTTGACGAGTGATTTGATTAAGTTTTGTTTTGTCTTGAGGGCACCTCGTGTTCTGCCATATTTTCCGTAGCCGTCGTTTCTCTACTATTTTTTGTTTTATTATAGTTGGCAACACCTGACGAGAATAAGTAGTTGTGTTTGTAGGTGTGCTGTTCCACACTGCTGCTTGAATAATTTTGTTAAGATTTTGCACTGCATTTTCTATATCTATGCGTGACTTCAATGGTATGTTTAATTTTAATTCCTCGTCTATTATTTCTCGAAATATATCCCAATTTGTGTTCTTGCTGCCGAGTTTTGGGGGTGTTTCTCGTATTAGTATTGTTGTACTCAGCTCTATTAGTACGGGAGAGTGATCAGAAGACAAATCAAAACAGGATTCTGCTTTTTGCGATTCTTTTGGGATACCTTTGGTTACGCAAAAATCAACTAGATCTGGGATTTTACTTCTATCCGTTGGCCAGTACGTAGGTTCGCCAGTAGATAGGTGTTTGTAATTATTATCATTTATGGCCATCAGGAGTTGTCTGCCTTTCGGGTTGATTAGCCTCGAACCCCAGTGGGTGTGCTTGGCGTTGTAATCACCACCTGCGAGAAATCTATTACCAAGTTGCTTAAAGTATTGTTCAAATTCTTCTTTTTTGACAGCATGTTTTGGTGGGAAGTAGACGGCAGAAACTGTTAATGGACCGTGCCAGTCTTCTATTATTACGCTTGTTGCTTGTAAGAAGTCTTTTTTAAAGCTAACTGTTTCGTGATGTTTTATTTTAGATTTAATTATTAGAGCACTTCCGCCATGCGCCGTACCATCCGGGTGCTGGGTGTCATATATTACATAATTTGGAATTTTAAGGTAACTTTTTTTTGTAAAGTGGGTTTCTGACACTTGCATAATGTCGATGTCGTGGTTATATATAAAAGTTTTGAGTTCTTGTGAATGTTGGGCAAGCCCATTGGCATTCCATATTGATATTTTTAAGTACTTAGTCATTATTTTAATTTACTAATCACGGTTGTCAACAGATTTAGCATTGTGCCCATTTGCTCCATGAGACCTTTCATCATGTGTTTAAGTTCAGCCATATGATTTGTCGCTGGAAGGTATTGTTGTATATTAACTGGTTGTGTGTTATTTCCAGCGAATTCTTGTTGTTGTCCCTTACAAATTTGTGCATAGCTTGTTCCTGGTTGGTCAGTTTGTTCTCTTCTTTGCATCGTTGTGTTCGGTTTTTGTCTTAGGGGAGGGTACTTTGAAGAATGGTTTATTTGTATTGCTCTACTGTTCTTAAAAAGGCGTTCGGCACCTCAGAGTGAATGAATTGTGCGAAGAAAATGATATTAGGTTTTATTTTTTGCCGCCGAATTCAACCCACTTGACTTCTCTACTTTTGACCCAGCGAAAAAAGGTTTGGAGGTCAACTCTGCAAGATTGGAAAAAGGAAAACAAGGGTTCTTTGCAAGGAGTATTATCCGATTTTACTAAAACGTTCTATAGACAACTTAGGAGAGACTCTAATACCCGATTTCACAAACCAATTCCTAAAGTTACGTAATACCTAGACTGGATATAGGAATTCCTAAATGAAATATGTGTTTCACCATGTAAGAGTGATGCAATAATTGTAGGAAATACCTAATATTAGGACAGCTGACAACTCTCGCCTAAAGTCCTAAAGTTTTTAGGTAATACGAGTACTTAACATTAAAAGTTCGTTTGTAGTCGTTGTTGAGATGTTAAATATATTTCGTTGTATTTGTATTATCGCAAGGTGGAACGCATATTTCATTTAGAAATTCCTAAATCAGTTTAGGTATTGCGTAACTTTAGGAATTAGTTGGTGAAATCGGGTATAAATGAGAATATTGAAAGCGGATTTCGTGGGACGGAAATTATTCCACTTGATAGGACTCAGGTTTTAAAACGATTGCCACAAGAAAGAAATCTCGAAGAGGACGATTCTAATGCCTGGACGAAGTCTGTTGTAGAAATGCTTAGGCAAGAGCGTTTTCAACGACACATATTTTAGAACCGCAACCGTCAACAAGCAATACTGCAGTGTCTCAAGAGAATGAAACTTCGGAATTTGAGTCAGAACCGGCATTAGAAGTAATGGAACAGGACGAGTGCTTTGAAGGTGTGCAGCCTATTATGGAAAACATTGCCACTGACGACTTTGTAGAGGTTGAATTTAAAACAAACAAAGTGAACAAACATTTCATCGGACAAATTAAGGGACTCGATGAAACTTTTGAAGTTAAATTTCTTAGACTAAACAGAAAGATAAAAAATTGCTCTATCTTTCCCACAGTAGATGACATATGCATGATTTCCTCGGAAAAAAATTGTGAAAAAACTGCCTAAACCAACTGAATTGCGACGAGGAGGCTACGAATTTCCTTTGCAAATGAAGCTAAAATCCTATGCACATTAAAATAAATGATATTTCCAAATTTCCTTGTTGTTTTTTTTCGGTTTTATATTAAAAAATAATATTTTAATTTCTTTTTGTCCCGATAAACCCCATATTTGAGTCGACATGCGCATTGCATGGTTTGAAATAGCGTGTCCCGATTCGCCCCAAAACGGGGTCAATATTATTTTTTTTTTCATTAATTTATTCAAATCAGATAATTATCCAATAGATATTTCATCAGCCATATTGATTACGGCCACTTTTCCGTAAATTTAAATTTTCTTCGATAGTTTTACAAGAAAATATTAATAGTAATATCTAAAAATCATGCATTTAGTACACGTCGTTACAAAGTTCTCTGAATGTTTTGAGATACAAGGCCACCAAACAGATTGTTTAGCTCAACTTAATGCAAAAAAGTTTTTTTTCATAATTTTGATGTATTTTAATAGTCGTGAACGCTCTGGTAACCACGTTTAGTTAAATTAATGCGGTTATCTAGAGTTAAATGAGTATTTTATGAACACGTTTTGTCTGATTTAGGGTTTAAATTGTAATAGGGGAGGTTGGGGCAATGTGGACTACGGGGGCAATGTAAACCACCTAGGTTTTTTTCATAACAGCGGCAGCAGTGCAACAGATTCGATTCTACTTATGTGCATACGGGTCCTACCGATACTCAGTAAGAACTTGGCAGCCGTAGAGGATTGTTTATCAGAGTTTAGAGCCAAAACGTGATTTGCGGAAGCGTCGATCTAACAAAAGTGTTGACTTTATATCAGAATTACTTGGTAAGTGAATGCATTTTTATCTATTTTTTAGTCTCCATACGTTGTTTAGAGTGTGCTTAATATATGCCAAATGGCAATGTTACGATTTTTTATAAACATTGGATATAAACTACACGTGTTCAATTTATTGTCTATTTGGGGCAAATTGAACCGTTAGTGGTCCACATTACCCCAAGTACATTTATATATATCTAATTTTATTTTCCTTGTTTTCAGATGCCTAGTCAAGATGGTCCGTAATTATAGAAGAAAAACGGAGAAACAAACATGGTCACTTGTTGCAATGGAAAATGCTATTAAAGCAGTTAAAAGCGGACAAATGGGCTATTTGAAGGCAAGTAAATGTTTTAATACTCCAAAAGCAACATTAATTCGACGATGTAAGGAACAAAATAAAAGAATTTTACCCAACGAAAAAGGTTTGGGGTTTTATAAACCTGTGTTTACCAAACAACAGGAGGAAGAATTGGAAAATTATATTCTGGATATGGAAACCAGGTTCTTTAGCATTACATTGCTTGACCTTCGTTCTCTTGCTTTTCAGTTAGCAGAAAAAAATCAGATAGAGCATACATTTAATAACACCAAAAGACTAGCTGGCCTTGATTGGACTTATGGATTTCGTAACCGTCATCCAAACATTTCGTTGCGCAAACCCGAGTCGACTTCTGCTGCAAGGGCTCAAGCCTTTAACCGCCATAATGTCAAGCAATTTTTTGACCTATACAAAAACGTTTTGGATTCTAAAAATATCGCATTAACCAGAATATTCAATTGTGATGAAACCGGGTTAGGCACTGTTCCAAAATGTAACAGTAAAATATTAGCTAAAAAAGGAAGGAAGCAAGTTGGCCGTCTCACCTCTGCAGATAGAAGTGGAACCACCACAGCAGTTATTTATATGTCGTCATCAGGAAACTTTGTACCACCATTATTAATTTTTGCAAGGAAAAGGATGAAGGTCGAACTCCAAGATGGCGCACCACCTGCAACAATATTTGCATGCAGTGAAAGTGGCTGGATTAATACCGACATCTTTTTAGTCTGGTTTAAGCATTTCGTTCAACAAGTGAAACCCACCGACGATGACCCCGTCTTACTAATTTTAAATGGGCATAGTAGCCACCCAAAAAATATTGATGTACATGTACATATTATTTGCTTGCCGCCCCACAGCACTCATCGTATGCAGCCAACAGATGTCGGTTTCATGGCCCCATTAGCACGCTACTACGATATGGCTCTGGAAAAGTTTTTGAATAATCATCCAGGCAGAGTTGTCACGGTCTTTCAGATCGCCAAAATTTTTGGTGATGCGTACTTACAAGCAGCAACCCCCTTAACGGCTATTAACGCTTATAAAAAGTGTGGATTAGTCCCCTATGATCCAAATATTTTCACAGATTTAGACTTTGCCCCGTCTGCTGTTACTGACAAAAATCTAGCGACAAACGAACTGCCACAATCTGAAAAGGAAGAAATAATTTCTCCAACATTTACTGCAGGGAGCACCTTATCGAAGCTCACACAATGTAAGTTGGATGAAGCGCCTCCTACAGAATCTACTTCAAACGATCCTTCACATTGTAACGATAAAGAAGCAACGGCTTCAACATCTACTGCCGGCACGACTCTATCACAGCCCATACAATCTAAGCTGGAAAAAGAAGTTCCTTCAGCATCAGCATGTCTTCGCTCTACAGAAAACCAAAGGAAAAGTAGTTTTGGGTCAGAAAGTCCTATCGACATTCGTCCACTTTCAAAGACTACTAAATCAAATAATAAACCATTACGTAAAAATAAAAAGGGCAAAGTAGCAATACTAACATCTAGTCCTTATAAATTGGAGTTAGAAGCTGAACTAAAAATAAAAGAGGAAAAAGAAGCAAAGAAAAAGGAAACAGTTAAAAGAAAAACTGATAATCAAGGAAAAGAACCAAAGAAACAAAAAGTAGAGTCTAAGAACAGTCTTTCAAAATCAGATAAAGGAAAGCAGAAAAAAAAATTTGTAGATGAAGATGCAGACGAGGGAGACCACGATGCAGAATGTTTTTATTGTAATTAGTTGTACTCAACATTAATGGCCGAAGAAGGTTGGGTGCGCGTATTTTTAAGTTGGTAGTACCATTATTTTTATGTTCTATACCTAAATAAAGATTTAATTTTGAATTTCCTTTTTGTGGTCCATATTGCCCCACCCCATGGGGCAATATGAACTTCAGACATGTGTTCAGATTTTTTTTTAACAAACAAGTTTTAAAAATGAAGTCTTGTAAGTTCATAATGATAGCACAAGGTTCACTGAACAATGTGAGTTCATTACAATTTCAAATTTCATCTTAATAATGGGGCTATACAATTTTTTATCTTAGATAGTTCACATTGCCCCAACCTCCCCTACACATAATTTTGAGAATTTCACCTAATCAAAAGGCATATTTGAACACAATTATTGTGAAATTTCGAAATCAGTTTGCTCTTGTGCTTGTGAAAAATTACCTTATATGCTCCTGTAATGAACTATACTTCTTATGGTCACTTTCTAAAATTATTTACAGTCCTACTTTATTCCATAAATAAACATCCTTTGAGAATAGCCGACATTTAGAAAATGTCACACTTCGATTCTGAAAACAATATTATTCAACTCTCAATCCGTCTAAAATTCTCTCAGTAAGTCAGTGAGCACGTATGAATAATATTGAATTTGTTTTATGTAATGTCATGGGTGCAGCTGCTGGTGCATCCTAAAATTGAAATTTCCGAAGTTTCACTTTGAAGAAAAAGTCGTACATATTTTAAAAATTAAAATTGTCATCATTTTTTATGTTCAGCAGTCATACTTTCCTTTAGTACGGGATAAGATGATAAAAATTGGAAATACTTTTAATTCTATTGTGCATTCAAAAAGTATCAATGTAAACAAGGTGACCCATAAATTAGAGGTATGGATGGTTGAAAAATATTTAATACCTAAATACTATTTTTCTCTAACCTTGTTAGTTTATGAAATAGAGTGATAAAGCGCGCAGATTGAACAAATTTTATGGTACATCTTCTCGGGGGATATAAATATTAAGGTTGAACTGATACAACACTTTATATTACAGATTTTCCAGTTGTTATAGCTGTTGTTTACGTGGTAAATTTTCTTAAACAATTAGTTTCCTTTTATACAGGGTGGCGCAGTAGAAACAGTCCACCTGAAATAGTATTGGCGGGGGAGGTTTTTGCAGCAAACCCCGAGACACGCCGATTTTGTTTTCGAAGGGGACAACTTTTGATTGTTAACTTATGGTTGTACGGTCATCCCCTTAAGGGGTTGTGATGATCCCAAAAAGAAATTATTCAAGAAGACATTGTTAGATTTGTGTAAACAATAATTTCACATATTGATAGCGGCCAGTGAACTGATAAGGACAGTGAAATAGATAACAAACACGTCCGTTTTGTAAATATCGTATTCGCACGACCTATAAGGTAAAGAATACGGGGCAGTGACTATGTAAGCTTTAATAATTTCCTATAAATAGAGAGTTCAATACTTGGAGGATGATTCACTATTATTGTTATTAATAGTACAAACGTATGTATTGTGGAATTAACTAGAGACCTTGAGTTTCATTTAAAAACACTAATATGAGCATATTACACGAAGTAAGGGTCGAGACAGTCAATTTCAGTATGTATTGTGTGTCAATAATCTATATTCGTAGTTTATAAATATATGTTATCCCAGTGAGTTTTAAAAACGATATTATTTCCTAATCCTAAAGAATGGTTCACTAGGTAAGTGTTTCCCGGAGATGAATGGCTCTATGATTAAAGAAGTATATACGAGGGGTACTTGCTAAGTAACCACCACATGACGATCCTGCAAATTAAATTGTAAAATGGATTCTGCCCTGTACATCGCCACTATATGGCGATCCTCCGAACACATGGTAATGGTAAAATGGTAATGGTAAAATGGTAATGGTAAAATGGTAATGGTAAAATGGTAAAATGGTAAAATGGTAAAATGGTAAAATGGTAAAATGGTAAAATGGTAATGGTAAAATGGTAATGGTAAAATGGTAATGGTAAAATGGTAATGGTAAAATGGTAATGGTAAAATGGTAATGGTAAAATGGTAATGGTAAAATGGTAATGGTAAAATGGTAATGGTAAAATGGTAATGGTAAAATGGTAATGGTAAAATGGTAATGGTAAAATGGTAATGGTAAAATGGTAATGGTAAAATGGTAATGGTAAAATGGTAATGGTAATGGTAAAATGGTAATGGTAAAATGGTAATGGTAAAATGGTAATGGTAAAATGGTAATGGTAAAATGGTAATGGTAAGATGGTAATGGTAAAATGGTAATGGTAAAATGGTAATGGTAAAATGGTAATGGTAAAATGGTAATGGTAAAATGGTAATGGTAAAATGGTAATGGTAAAATGGTAATGGTAAAATGGTAATGGTAAAATGGTAATGGTAAAATGGTAATGGTAAAATGGTAATGGTAAAATGGTAATGGTAAAATGGTAATGGTAAAATGGTAATGGTAAAATGGTAATGGTAAAATGGTAATGGTAAAATGGTAATGGTAAAATGGTAATGGTAAAATGGTAATGGTAAAATGGTAATGGTAAAATGACTGTATAAAATTGTAAGTAATTATGCACTCTATTTTTATGAACGAATGATACTTCTTTTAAATGTCCATAACGTGGGAAGATTCCGAAGATAAGCTAAGGGCAATTGTAGAATAAATAAATAAACAGGGAAAAAGGGTTTTGAAAAAGGAAACTCCTGAAAATCCAGATATTCACTTTGAAGTAATTAATAGTATAATAATTCTTTATAATAATGTTGCTAAATTAATAGGTAAAAATTGGAAAAACTTAAGTTTAGTACAACAAGAAAGTTGTAAAAATTATTCAGATAGAATTAGAGATAAAACTGCTAGGGAATTTCAAGCGTTGAATTGTATTATTAAAATACCTACCTCTATATTTGAGGAGATCCATACGGGTGTATTACAAGCAATAAGCAATCAATTGAAAATGGCGACAAGTATGAATGATTTTTTTTAATTTTGCGAGTAAGGTCTTACCTACTGAATGGGGAAGCAAGCAAGTTGCAATCATTTTTGGACTCATTAGATTTGTTAAAAATAAAGGCGACGGGTAATGAAGAAAATGCGTTTCTACTAATTAAGACAAGACTGGCTGGAAAAGCTAGAAGCTTGATTACGACGGAAAACTCTATTAAATAAACTAAAACCAGGAATAAGAGGAGACAACCCAAACCTTCTCTTAGCGGAACTTAATAAAGTAAGACAAAATGGGAAGGACATGACGCAATACGCGACGGAAATAGAGAAACTGGCAGAGAAGCTACAGGTAACATACGTGTCAGAAGGGATGCCAGAACGTCTAGCTGAAAAATACACCAAAGAAGCAACGATTAAGGCAGTAATGATGAATGCCACAGCGGACGCAACAAAAACAATCATAGCAGCGGGAAGCTTTGAAACCACGCAAGAAGTACTATCCAAGATAGCATCAGTAGAAGGCATAGTAAGTCAACAACAAGTTTTACACATGAAGGACAATAGGAATTTTTTCAGGAAATCAAATTTGGAATTTAGGAATAATCATAGGAGGGGAAACAACAGAGGATTTCACAACGGCAACCCCTGGCAACAATTAGGGCACCTGAACCCTAACCCCCTCGTGACTAAAAAAAACGGCAACCCCTCAGGAAGGACATTTAGACAGTATAATCAAGGAAATGGTTACGGCAGATACACAGATTTCAATAAGGAGAGGAAATTCAACAGGAATGGCAATTACAACAGTCACAATAAGAATAACGAAAGAATATGCAAGATAGAAGATAAAATTGAAGAAATGAGCAGACAAATAGCACAGTTAACGAAAGAAAACTACGAATTAAGGATGGAAAATATGGAACTCAAGGAAAACACAGAATTTTTGTAAGGAAACATGACACAGACCCAAAAAAAATTTAGAGAGAAGAATTTGATAATACATGGTATAGAAGAAGGAAACGAAGAAGATGAGGAACAACTAGAAAATAAATTAGAAGATGTAATGAAAAAGGTTAATAATACAGTAGATGTTAAATCAGATATTTCGAAATGTAAAAGAATAGGAAACAGAAACAGTAATAAAAATAGGCCAGTACTAATAATGATGAAAGACGTGAATAAGAAAGTAGAAACTTTGGAAAGAACGAATAAATTAAAAGGAACAAAGATATACATTGATGAAGATTACCCAAAAGATATACTGGAACAGAGAAAACAGCTAATAAGATATATGAAACAGGCGAGAGAAAGTCGAGCTAAAGCTAAGATAATCCATAATACATTACTGATAAATGACAACATATACAGTTTAAAAGAACTAGAGGAAAGGAAAAATCAATTAGAAATACATACAGGATGGAATAAATCAACATTTAAAGAAAATAACGAAATCAATCGGAAAACTTTTAATACAACCTTCAATGATAAACGTTTTAAACAAGTGAGAGGTGAATAAATTGTCAATTTTACACTTTAAAAATAACCGTATCTCGCTAAGGATGAGCATTCGGATAAAAAATAAATTGAAATTTAGTGAAGCCTTATTTACCGGAATGCACAACTTCGACCTAGGACGAACGTTGGAAAAGCTTGAGGAGCTGTCGGTAAAATTTGAAGTAAAAAGAATGAAGGTATACGCAAATGATTATATATTCAAAAAGTGCACAATAGAAGAATTCATAGAAGAAGGGAATAAAAGGTTGAAAAATATACAAGTATGTATATGCGAAGTACCAAAAACGGCACAGCAGAAAGAAGAGATCCAAAAGATTCTAGAAAGATATCACAATGATACAATGTTTGGAGGACATGTAGGAAACAATAGATTACTAAAGAAACTGAGAGTAAATTTTAGGTGGAAAAATATGGAGAAAGATGTAAGGCAGTATGTAAGGAACTGCCATGAATTCCAAGTGAACAAAGCACAACCTAGTCATAAAGAAAAATTTCTCATCACGGACACATGTATAAAACAGTTTGATATCATTTACATAGACAGAATAGGTCCTTTTGTAGAAAGTAACAACGGGAATCGTTATTGTATAACAATATTATGCGAATTAACAAAATACGCGGTTATGATACCGGTCATTAACAAAGAGGCAACCACAATAGAAAAAGCTATATTTGACAATTTTATACCAAACTATGATTTGATGAAAGAGATAAGGACAGATCAAGGAACGGAATATAAGAATGAAATAATGAAGAACTTAGCGGAACTTTTAAAAATAAAACATTATTTTTTAACGGCATATCACCATGAAGCGATAGGCAGTTGTCAAAGATTACACACAACGTTTAATGAATATATAAGAAACTTTATCAAAGATTCTAGAGATAACTGGTGCGAATTTGTATATTGTTATAATACAACACCAAACACGTATCACGGATACACTCCTTTTGCCTAAAACCCAACTTACCAGAATTTTTAAATGTAGAAATAGAACCGTGTTACAATCTTGAAAGGTATGATAAAGAGTTGAAATATAAGTGACAGTACGCAAATGAAAGAGCCAAACAGTTATTGATAAAAAATAAGTTAATTAGAGTGAATAATAGTGAAAAGGAATCTTCACCCGTAAACTTTAGGGTAGGGGAGTCAGTTAATTTAAAAAATGAGGAAAGAAATAAGTTCGATCCACATTATTTAGGTTCGTTTAAAATAACAGAAGTAAAAGGAGTAAATTGCGAGATTACATCTCAAAATAATGAAAAACAAATCGTTCATAAAAATCGGTTGTATGAATATCATAACGAAAATATTTGTAAATAAGTGAAGTGTGACTATAAACAAACAAACAGTGTTTAATAAACAAAACAATTAGTGAGAACTATTAACGTTATAGGTACTATCGAAAATTTATCGACGATAATTTTTCTCTTTTGTTTTATTAATGTAGCACATTTCCGGAAATAACCTGTTCTTATATCTGTTTTCTCTTTCTAAAATTTTTATATTCATGTAGTCAAACTCATGTCTCCGAATACACTATTTGACTAATCGTATTACACCACTGTTTAAAAATAGTATTCCCAATTTGAAAATTGTTCCTTACAATCCGATAACAATCAGAAACATTTTCTTGAAAGTGAAAGATAAAACACCCACGCTATTTAATAGCAATGTTGTTTACAGTTTGCCCTGTTCTGATTGCAATGGATGTTACATAGGACAGACGGGCCAATGGTTGAGACAAAGAGTCACTCAACACAAAAGCGATTGTCGCAACAAAAAAAACACCTGTGCGGTAGTGGCACACCATATAAATGAGTTTGACTATTTATATTTGTATGCAATACTTTCGATACACACTGTATTATAGGTATAATCAATAATTTTGAAAGATTCGTTATACAAATCAAATGTGACATTTTAATTTTAGGATGACGTTTAGGTAGAATATATTTAATGATAGACAGAATAATATTACATTTTGGAGAATATATTTGAAATTTTAAAATACAGCTCTGCTATCAAAATTACAATGATAATAAAAGAATTCAAATCTATCTTTGTTATAGGGAAACATAAATTAGTATTTTATTTAAAAAAAGGAATTTTTCGTAACCAAAGGAGAGGAGATTTTATTTATTTGAAAAAAGTTTATAAGTTGTGTTTGAAATCCCGAAGAGGCAATATCATCATTGGAGTTGTCTCAATTTTTGGTAGATAGTAGAAGTTGTATATTTATACAATCAGATTCAAAAGCCATTTCATTATAAAGCCAGTGCGTGCATAATTCGAATAAGAATTGCATCGTGTGTAGTGAATGTGTTCCAGATTTCTAAATAAAATTTAGAAAGTTTCCTGAATTCTAAGATCCATTAGAATTGTACGAGTTGTCCAGTTATTAGTTGGTGAGTCCGATCCAGTTTCTTTACAATAATTTCTCGAGAAATAATAAGGCCTATTTTTAAATTAAATTTGACATAGATGCATCTATTAGATTTTTGATTGCAAATAAAATTAATAAATCATATAAGGAAATTCACATGAGAAGAAAAGTTTTGAACTAGAAAAATATGAGTGAAGCTTGTTTTTTGACATTTATCCATATCAAGATTTAGATCGACAATTGGAACTTTTATTAAACGTTTTTCATTAGGTTAATTTAATGCATATACGTTGTAGTAATTTTAAGTTTCGTAGAAATTACGACTGTTGTTTCGTTGTGATAATTTTGGGAATATTAATTTGTTAATTTGTATTTGAATCTAGTAGTATAATATAGAATTTTGCATTCCTACTCACTATAGTCTTTTTATAACATTATTTCAGAAAATTAAACATTGTTATTAAATAAAACTGTCGATCAAATCAGTGACAGTTGGTAATTTTCAGTGACAGAAATATTGGAAACGTCATCAGAGATTTAAAGTGCCTTTTATAATATTAAACATACCGTTACTATAGGTTCTGACCAATAGTGAATCAGATAATTTGCAGATACGTAAAAACTTAAACAAATTTTGAATGATTAATTTTTTTAACAGTTTGATTCCACCCTGAGAGAAGAGTAATAGGTCAATTACACATATAAATTCATTAATTTAGAAATACTAAATTAATATTTATTAGAGCCGGGCATATTCTTTGACAACTACCGTCAAAGTAGAAATTTCTTACATAAAGTTTTAAGTTGCATATACAAGAGTTCTCGCTGCGACAATATACATTAACGTGAGGTGAATTGAAATTTTTCTTTACAGGAAGGTTTACATTAAAATTAAATAATTAAAAATCATCATAGAGAATTAGAGGATTGAATATATAATATATATATATATATATAAATACACATATATACATATATTGTTACGAAACAGCACACTGGTATAGTCACTAAATCCGACTCTGTCTAAGCCAGGTATGAAAGTTAAAATTATGGCGGACGCGCAGGGTTTCCTAGAATTGTTTACGAATAGTGACTATCTTATCTACATTGTTTTTGGGACCAGTCTTATCTAGAAAATGCCAGAAAGCCAATTGTTTTTGTAATCTAGAATTATCTAGTGAAAAAGGCATTAATATATAAGGGACCGATCAAGAAAAGTTGCGTTCAGTTGATAATTTGACATCGTGAGATAAACAAGTAGATAAGTGAATATAAATGAATGAACTGTTTATATAAATTAGTTTAAGTGAATATACTGTGTATATAATTAGTGAATAGTGTAGTGTTTAAATAAATTAAGCAAGTGAACCCACCGAGTGTTTAAAGTTTATCCCACCTGTTTGCTGTTTAAATAAATTAGAAAAACATTACAATATATACACTATGTCCCCCTAAGCTGGAATGGAATGAAATGGAAAACTTTTTTGTTATTAATTTTAGGATTAAAAGTTATTCTTCATTAAAAGTTCTGCATTATCAAAAACCTAAAATACAGTTATCAAATCAAATTTTTTAGTTGTATACGAGGTTTGTCAAAAAACACTTACTCAAGAGTGAAGTACCTTTAAATTGGACAATATCGAAAAATGTTACTAAAAGGTTGATCACAATTGAAAATTACGTTTAAATATGTAATTACATTCATTTACACTAATAAAAATGTTTTTAAAACGTATATCTACAATAATGCAAATTTAACTGTGGTTACATGTAATCTATGATACAATGACAAACAAATAATTTGTTGATAGAAGGAAATGTTGACAGTAAATTTCAAACCGCGTTATAATTTATATGATACATAAAAATGGTGTAGCATTATTAACTGATGAAGAGAAAATAGAAATTGTTTTGATTGTGGGATATTACTATAAAACGCATAGAGAAGCAGCAAATATTTTCAATAATAGACATCCCAATAAAAATATAACCCAATCAACTGTAACGAAAATAGTAAATAAATTTAGACGAATTGGAAGTATTAAAAATAATTTTAATGGAAAACGTCGAAAAATGGTTGCTGATAAGAATACGCAGTTTGATGTCTTTTGTAGCAAATCCAAAATTGTCATTGCGCAAAAGAAAGTCGTTGTTACAACAAAATGTAAGTAAAAATACAGTGGCAAGGAATTTAAAACTAAATAAATATAAACCATACACACCAAAAATCGTACACACATTAAAAGAAAGGGATTATGATAGGCGCTTTGATTTTTGCTCTCTCATCCAAGGAGAGTTAGAGGAGAACTTTTTTTTTACTAGGCATACAATTTTTTCCGATGGGGCGACATTTTCGTCAAATGGAACTATCTCGTTGCAGCATTGTCGCTGGTGGTCTGAAATTGTAACAGGAAGGGCACAATACGCTGACCGGTACGAACCTTCTTGGGTCTCTTCAAGAGCGTCGTAATGCATTCTCGTTCAGAGTCTCTAATCCAAACTGAAGATTACGCCTATTTGGTTCGTGGCATAAGTAGTTACCTGGTGCCATCTCCACTTTCAATTGCGAAGCATCACCTCAGAGAATTATTCGACCGTAGAAATTGCATGAAATAAAATAAAATTTCATAAAATACGGGTCGTGTCTATAATGATATATAGATTGCGGTGTTCTATTATAGACCTATATTTGATTCGAAATATTAATAATTTCGAAATAATAGTCTTACCGTTCCTCGAAGAAGACAACAACTACTTTCCTGGCTAATACCAGAATATTGAATTACATCCCCTTCGAAGAACGTGACGTCGATGGACCCTTTTGTCGATACAAACATCTGTGTTGATTAGCAATTGTAAGAAAAAGGGCATAGTACGCTGACCGGTTTCGACCTTCTTGGGTCTCTTCAGTTTTTTATAATTTTTATAATTTTTTCGTTATATTGTGGAATTATTGAGAAACAGTTAATTTATAACCGTAACCTTAGCAAATAAGTTCAAAATATGGAAACCAGAGACGTGGTTCAAAGCATTGAGATAATTGATGAACAACAGTGGTCCCAATACATTTCCCTGCGGAACACCAATACTCACATTGGATTTCAGATACCGTCAAATGGGGTGAATCCAGACGATTTTTAGATATTACTATTAATATTTTCTTGTAAAACTATCGAAGAAAATGTAAATTTAGGGGAAAGTGGCAGTAATCAATATGGCTGATTTGAATATATTAATTAAAAAAAAATAATATTGACCCCGTTTTGGGGCGAATCGGGACACGCTATTTCAAGCCATGCAATGCGCATGTCGCCTATATATGGGGTTAATCAGGAAAAAAAATTAAAATATTATTTTTCATTTATTTTTTAATACAAAACCGAAAAAAATAAAACTTACTTTTCCGCATCTGTGGCCCTGAACAATATTCTATCATAAAATTGTTACTTGTATACACTTCGGGGGATGTATCGTGCTAACAAACCGAAATTTCTCCAAAAATAACCAAAAATTTAGTCTATCTAGTTGTATAGGACCCGCTGTACTCGCTCTAGTCAACTTAAAATCAATAGAGTACATCTGCAAGACACCTTGAACAATATTCAATCATAAAATTGATCAATCTGGAGGCTGTATCTTGCTAACAAACTGAAAATTCTCCAAAAATTACTGAAATTTGGTACTCGTTGTATTGGCTTTAGTGAGCTGAATATCAATAGGGTTCATCTTTGAGACGCTCTGAATAATATCCCATCATAAAATTGGTCACTTGTATATACTCCGCAGGCTGTATCGTGCTAACAAACTGAAATTTCTCCAAAAAGGACAAAATTGTCGTACTTCAAGTACTATAGCACCTGTTGTACGGGCTCCGGTGAGATGAAAATCAAAAGGGTTCATCTGTGAGATGTCCTGAATAATATTCAATCATAAAATTGGTGGCTTGTTGCACTCTGTAAGCTGCATCGTGCTAACAAACTGAAATTTCTCAAAAAATGACAAAATTGTCGTACTTCAAGTACCATAGCACTCGTTGTACTGGCTCTGGTGAGCTGAAAAAGAATAAGGTTCATCTGTGACATGTCCTTAACAATATTCAATCATAAAATTGCTGACTCATCGCACTTCGGAGACTGTATAGTGCTAACAAGACATGTAAGGAAAAGTGGCCGACGACAACGACGACGACGGCGACGACATACACACAGGATTTTTTTTCTAAAAACCGTTTTTTCGTGTTGTCGTTGATGGAAAACGTGAAAATAACTCAAAAATTTTTTTCAAAATTCCAACTTTTTTTGAGGTAAACCAATACTTCTCGCATAGTAGATAGGTTGGGCGGAAAAGTAAAAACAACAAGGAAATATAATTTATTTTAAAGTGCATAGGATTTTAGCTTCATTTGCAAAGGAGTTTCCTCGTCGCAATTCAGTTGGTTTAGGCAGTTTTTTCACAATTTTTTCCGAGGAAATCATGCATATGTCATCCACTGTGGGAAAGATAGAGCAATTTTTTATCTTTCTGTTTAGTCTAAGAAATTTAACTTCAAAAGTTTCATCGAGTCCCTTAATTTGTCCGATGAAATATTTTTCACCTTGTTTGTTTTAAATTCAACTTCTACAAAGTCGTCAGTGGCAATGTTTTCCATAGTAGGCTGCACATCTTCAAAGCACTCTTCCTGTTCCATTCCAAAATGACCGGCGACGAATAGAGATTTACTCACCCGAGTTCACGTTCAGTTCACACAAACTCTTAGAAAACTTTACTTCAGAGAGCTCTCTCCAATGCAGCTTCGTTCACCATAACTAGCTTATAATTTAAAACTAATAAAAAAACGTGAATTATCGCACACGAAACTTATTGTACGTCACCACACAATGGTTAGCTGAAGTCTGTTATTATGTAGGTTTTGGTCGAAAAATTAAGTAAACCTCTAATTAACGCGAGCATAAAAGACAACCACGATTACAAGCGTTTGTTGTTTGGGTTGTCTACCTCGCAGGAAAATAATTAAAATTCGAATCTAACTGAAATCTAACACCCATTATATAACCAAAGTAATGGATTCATTGAATCTCATATAAAAAATATTAAGATGCATCTGAAGACAGCAGCCAATCCGTATAATTACGCTCAACTCCACTAGAAAACAGATTCAGTCCTTCAGAGTTGTTAATTGGGAGAAAGTTGAGGGGATTTATACCAATTTCACCAAAATGCTTGCAGGCATGTACACCAAATATGAGTGAATTCGAAAAAAGAAGGGAGAAGAGTAGAACAAGACAGAAAGAAAATTATGATGCTGCTCATGGGGATAAACCACTACCTACACTAGCAGTGGGACAGACAGTTTATATAATAGATAGGAAGGAGGAAGGTGTAAAACTGAACAACATAATTTTCCGAGGTCATATGTTGTAACTACAGAAGACTGACAATTTAGAAGGAACAGAAAGTCTTTACTTCCTATTAAGAATTAGACACTGGAATAATCTGAACCTACCAATAAAAATGCCATTGGAAGAACCAGGAACCCAAAGAGACATCAAAGCCGAAGCTAAACCAAAACATCTCTAGTTCCTGTCCCTGTTGCCTATATCACAAGACTCTAATTCAACTATAAGAGGTACTAGAGTTAGGAAACCAATAGAGCGACTAGATCTTTAGAGAAGAGATTTAGTAACAGGCCGTATAGATAAGAAGAAGAAGAAGAAGAGGGGGGGGAAGATTACTTAATGGTACGCACTTAACCTATAATAAACTTGTTACTTGTTTCCCTAAAAAAAAATAACTATTTTTCTACCTAATAATACAGTCGGGAAATTTTGATGTCAGGTTAGGTTAGTTTCGATTAGGTTACTTATACAAAATCATGAGATACTAATATGTATTATTTTAATTCAGAAGAAGCAAATTTAATAATAAAGATTAGTTTTTATTTGTTTTATTCATGAATTTAGAATTAAATTAAAACCGTTTCACTAATTAAGTCGCCTTTATTATCAGCTTCTTGAATGAAAGCAACCAACATTTAACAGTTGCTGTTTAAATTGCTCTCATTATAAAAACATTACACGTCTCTTGCTTTCTTCGTTACGCAATTGTGAAGGATGATGAATAATTATAAAATCTGAAAATCTCCAGAGATCTACTTCATGATGTTATACAGGGTGTAACAGAGAGGCGGGTTATAAATTAAAGCACATAATTGGGGTCAAAAATAGCTCGATTGAACCTAGTTTACCTCATTACAAATTAACTTCCGAGGATTGTCCGAAAAGCCTCCGATCTGACCACGAAGATGGCAGAAATTTTCAAATAAAATCGGTATGTTATTATTCTTGTTTCCCCCTTAATTTGTTTATTGCCTATATATTATAATCCTTGATTGATTAATAAATAATTTAAAAAGAAATCCCTGTGTGTTACAACCCCTCTTTATTTGATACTCTAACTTTGACGCACTGTACTTCAGAAACGCATCATTGTTGTGCCCTCCTGAGTTTTTCCTTCATAGATTGGTTTTTTGACATAACCTTTTCAGAAAATTAAATGGATATTTTCATTATTTTGGCTTGCGCGGTTTTTTAAATGAAGGCATGTTTTCATTAATTCAAATTCTGTGTTGAAATCTAAAGCGTTCGTTTTATCGAAAAATGGACAACACCAGTCGATTTGTCGTTCAAAGAACCATTCCTCATAATTTCAATATATTTTGAGAGAAAAAATATTTCCCGGCAAATATGAAACTGAAAAATAGCATTTTTCGTAATTCTCTTGAAATATTTTTTGGCCCATCTTTTATAGAAATATTCTCTCGAGATATGTTGGATTAATTAAAATTTCGTCCCTAATCTGTGAATGACATTGTTATTGTCCTAACTCTATTAAATTTTGAGTTGCAATGGATATTTGATTTACCTCTCTTCATTTGATACTCTAACTTTGACGCACTGTACTTCAGAAACGCATCATTGTTGTGCATTCCTGATTCTTTCCTTCGTAGATTGGTTCTTTTACATAACAGTTCTAGAAAATTAAATGGATATTTTCATTATTTTGGCTTGCGCGATTTTTTAAATGAAGGCATGTTTTCTTTTAGTTTAAATTCTGTGCTAAAATCTAAAGCATTTGTTTTATCGAAAAATGGACCACACCAGTCGATTTGTCGTTCAAAGAACCATTCCTCATAATTTCAATATATTTTGAGAGAAAAAATATTTTCCAACAAATATGAACCTCGCATTTCTCTTGAAACCTGTTTTCAGCCCATCTTTTATAGAAATATTTCCTCGAGATATGTTGGATTAATTAATTGGAATTGGACAGTTAGTTGTATAGATGAGACACAAATAAACGCAATGGAATTGAAAAATCTAAGAAGAATCGCGGGATAAACTTACTTGGATAGGATAAAGAACGAAGACATTAGAAAAGTAACAAAAGGAAATGAGAAGAAGACGAATTAATCGAGCCACCATAATCATTGAATTGTAAAGTACACAAAAATGTTGGTGGTTTAGGGGATCTCAGCTCCCAGAAAATGTTTACTAGGTGCAATGACTTAGTCAGTTTGATTCTGAAAGATGCTCTCATTACCAATTTTTATTATATATCAAACAACTCTTGAAATATTTGAAAAAAATCAAAAGATCCTACCTTTTGTGTGCACGTTTGTACTGGGATATGTTATAAGAGTTTTAGAATGCAGAATTTTTGAAAAAAACACAGCATTAATATTTTTGTCTATTGGTAATGGTGTTTGCCTTTACTTAGAATTTGATTGAAAATAGATAAAAGTAGATCGGGTATTTAATAAAATTTCTTTCTGATACTGCTAACATTTGTAATAAATTTGCAAACAATGAATATCTCAAATGACGTAACTCAAGATTTTACTTTGCATTTAACAATTTTGAAGTTGGAATTGCTTAAAAATATGCAAAATAGTTGACATATCTGATTTTTTAACAGCAGATGTGGAGATAGACTCGAACGATACCAAAGAAAACACGCATATTATGTTAAAGCTGCAATCATTGTCTGAAACTAAATTACTGATATTTATCAAATGTACTAAATTAAAAAGATAATTGCTTATATGAATAATTATGAAAAACAAAATTAGGCAACTATTCTAATTCTCAACAAAAAATTACAAAGCGTAAAGATATCCTTGATCTGTTAAATTTTTTGTAAAGTGGGTCTAGAATTTAATTGTTTGGAAATCGTTTGAAAACATGAAGTATGAAAATATTTATTTCTGTTGGCTTAAATTATATTCAATTCAAGAGAAAATAATTCATAGTTAAGTTAAATCATTTTGCCCATATTACAATTATACTTTCTTAAAATAACTTGAAAGAAGAAAATGGGACATTTAAATAACTGTTATATACTAGTATTATATGTACTTGTTTATCGGAAAATTCTGACAGTGTCAAATAAATACTGAAGTCACATCAAAGTCTTTCCTTAAATTGTATCGAAAACAAAATATTCTGGCGACGAGGATGAAGGACGATTATTTCTATAGAAATAAAAGTCACAGTGGTTTATTTCTGTACATTTTTCCAATTTCACCATTCAGAAAAATGGCTCAAGATTTAGCACCTCTCACAGCTGCTTTAAGCGGACTAATTAACAATCTACAACAACGTTCGAATACAGTACAAATTCTTTAAACGCAGGTACTAACTGTTGAATTTTTTTTATGGAATCACAGAAAACTTTGATAGTTATTTTCAAAGACTCTAGAATTTTTTCAAACTGTAAGGTCTGAACAGTGAACAATGATGATGTGGAACAAATTATGCAAAAGTTATGGTTTTGATAAACTGTGCAGGAAGTATACATTATAAACTCCTGTCAAATTTAAATTCTCAGAATTTACCAACGACGAAATCGTACCCAGAACTCATAACCATGTTTTAAAATCATCTCGCACCCAAGCGTAATGTGTTGGCTGTACAACATGAATTCTTCTCAAGAACCCAATGTCCTGGGGAATCAATATCAACATGTGTTGCAGCTCTGAAGGATCAAGTTAAAACCTATGAGTTCCAATCATAATGCAATGATAACAAATGTTCAAAATTCATCACGAATCTTTTGCTTCGAGCACAGTTCATTCGTGGATTGAAAATACTAAAACTGCCCTAGCGATTGAAGGTTCAAAAATCAAGAACAGGGAAGTGTACAAAAGTTCGTCAACATATTCAGTAATGAAAGGGGATTCAGAAGGGAAATCGAATCAAGATTAGTAGAGCGAACGTGTACGTTAATCAGTCAAACACCTGTTGGAATGTCAACATGCAAGAATTAGGAATATCATCTAATCAAAAAACTTTGTAACATATAAGTTAAAGATTTCTTCAGTGTATCTAGATTCTTATAGTTTTTGGTGGATTTTGTGAAACTATTTAACAAAATTTGATTTCGAAGGAACACCTTTAGGTCAGGTCAATCTATTACTACTTTTCATTAGGCCTATATAAGCGTTTTATTATAACTGGTAATTAAGAAATCAAAATATTGTTTCCCATGTGATAAAAATGTTCTTCAATCGTAATTCATATTATTATATATCAATAATATGATAAATATACGCATACATTTGTTGAAATACTTCTACCAATAACCAATTAGGTAGGTCAGGCGTTATTATCTCACACTGAACGACCAATAACTCATACGAAATGAGAGTGAAAAGAAATCTTTTGATTGTTATTGAAGAACACGTTCGCAGAAGTAATTGGCTGCAATTTCACTCGATTTATTGTGTGTAATCGAAGTTAAGAAATTAATTTTGAGGAAAAGTGTGACTTTTTTCTCACGGTTATCTCTCAATATATACATTATACATTGCAGAAATAATTGATACTGCAGGAATAAAAGATTTGTCACCAATTTTCTGCATTTATGGAAAAAATGCGGGTATTTATATCGAGCGAGGAAGATTCTTTGGTCACATGTAACTTTAACATGGGCCATAAACGACAATGTTAATGGTAGTTGAATTTTTATAAGACTATAATATTTATAAGCAAACATAATTTAATATATACACAAATTTTCTGTAACAATGTAGTTATGGCGATTATCATAATATACGAATTACATATGAAATATTAATCTAGGTCTGAATTGTTTTAAAACATTTTTTGGATATGCTAGCAATAAATAATGAAACAATAGAGATGTAATAGATACCCGAAGCATTCTCTTTACGAAAGGTAGTGTATGACCTTTCGTAAAGAGAATGAGAAAATTCATCTAGATAAAATGAAACAATAGAAGGAGGCAACGTCGCAAGAAGGACACGTTTCATCTTAATAAGATAATGTTTGATTGGATGGATAAATGGAAGATTAGATCTTCATATTTAGGTTTGTAGTTATTTTTTTTTTTTTTTTTAATGTTTAAAGTCGCATCCACCCAGAGGGTTATTAGCGACTGCTGTATTTATTTAACGATTCAATACATATACATTACATATACAAATATATAGCTACATACACAATACAGTTATGTACAATTTACATTTCTAATTATTTCTTAAATTTTGTCAAGTAAGTTAATCGTTTTAAGGAATGCGCACAAGTTTTCAACGTTACATTGTTCCCCTAACCCCACCTTTAGGTTAGATTCTATTGACCACTGTGTTCTCGCGGGTTTGAGTGACGGACACTCCACAAGAAAATGTTTTACCGATAGGTTCTTTTGACACGATTCACATACAGGTTGGTTTGTTCTTGTGATGATGTGTGAATGAGTGGCGAATGTATGTCCAATTCTTAATCTGGTTAGGATCACTTGATGCCGTCGGCTCGCTGGGTTATTATTCCATTTTTTCACTGATGTTTTTACTTCAGAGAGTTTGGATGATGAGTTATTCCAGTATATTTGCCAGTCGGAGGTAATAATGTTTTTGTAAAATTGCTTGAGATCTGCAAGAGGTGTCTTATTCTCAATCTCGGCATTTTGGGAAGTAGCGCTTTTAGCTAGGTCATCTGCTTTTTCGTTTTGTGCGATGCCCACATGTGCTGGGATCCACATAAATTCAATTGTCTTTTTGGCGTTATTAGCCGTGAAAAGTTCATTTTTTATATACGAGACAATTGGATGTAAATGTTGGAACTGTTGTATGGCTGTGAGAGAGCTCAATGAGTCGGTTAATATTAAGGTTTTGTTTATTTTTTCCGTATTCGCATATTCTACTGCTTTCCAAATAGCATATAATTCGGCAGAAAACACGGAATTAGTCGGAGCTAGTGTGAATGAGTGTTGTATATTCTCCAGAACCATGGATGCACCCACACCTTCTTCAGTTTTTGAACCGTCGGTATATATATGTTTATAGCTTTGGTAATTGCTTATTTTACTTTGGAAGAATTTCCTAATCGTTGAGTGGTTCATTGTAGATTTACTGAATTCAGTCATACTAGAGTCACAACTTGGGGAGATGAAACACCAGGGAGGGAAGGATGGTTTGTAGCAGAGGTTGTAAGGGAGAGGTAAGGATATGTTTAGTTTGCTTTGGTAAGAGTATAGTCTTTCATGGTATGGGGGATCAAGTCTCGGATGCAGTTGAAACATGTTTCTGAAACGATTTGCAAATACGTTTCGATGGACGGGTTTTTCCGGGATCGCTGCGACAGATGCCGCATAGCTGAGAGTTAGATACATTCGTCTTCGGTATAAATCTGGTTCACCTATTTCGCATAGAATACTGTCAACTGGGCTTGTGCAAAATGCTCCTAAGGCAATTCTAACGGCATTGTTTTGAATAGTGTCCAATTGTTTTATTATGTGCCTTTTAGCGGAATTATAGATGATGGCACCATAATCTAATTTTGATCTGATGATGGATCTGTATATCTTGGTTAGCGTTGTGCTATCTGCTCCCCACATTTTTGAGGATATTGTTCGCATGAGATTTAGGTCTCTTTGGCATTTAAGTTTCAAATTTTGAATGTGTTTCTTCCAGCTGAGACTTTGATCGAAAAACATTCCCAGGAACTCAATTCCATCCACATATGAAATAGATTTCTCAAACAATTTAAGATTTGGAAGTACTATATCCGGGATGCGTTTAGTGAATAACAAACTTTTGGTTTTCTGTGCCGAAAATTGTAGTCCTGAAGTTTCTGACCAATTTTCTAGCTGAGTTAGAAAATATTGTAGTTGGTTATACAATGAAGCTATGTTCCGTCCTCTCGAGTATATTACTAAGTCATCTGCATATAGCCTAGCTTTAATATTCGTATTACAGTTTTGGATGATATCATTTATAGCAATTAAAAATAGAGTTACACTTAAGGAGCATCCCTGTGGTATCCCATTATTTTGGGTTTTTAAAGGCGAATATGAGCCATTAGCTCTGACCGTAAAAACGCGATTTTTCAGAAAGTTGCAAACAAATTTTAACATATTTCCTCTTATGGACCAGCTTTCTAATGTTTTTATAATCTTGTGACGCCAAACGGTATCATAGGCTTTCGATATATCAAGGAAAATTGCTAACACATATTGTTTATTAGCAAAGGCTTCATGTATTTCTGATTCTAGATCCACTAAGTTATCAATTGCTGATCTTCGTTTTCTGAAGCCGCTTTGTTCAGGAATAAGAAGATTTCGACTTTCCAAAGTCCACATTAATCTGTCATTGATGATTTTGTCTAAAATCTTACCCATTGCACATGTGAGAGCGATTGGTCTGTAAGAGCTAGTGAGTGTTTTGGGTTTACCATGTTTATGCATTGGAATAACAATAGATTTAAGCCAAATCTGAGGAAAGGTATTGTTAGTCCATATCCTATTGTAAATATGTAGTAGCAGTTCCTTGGCTAGACTTGGGAGTCTTTTGAGGAATGTTATTGGAATATTATCTGGTCCAGCTGCTGTTTCTTTTGATGAGTGTATTGCGTGATTTAATTCCTGCATTGTTATTGGTTCGTTGACTGGTTCATGAGAATTTTCTTCTAGCTCTACGAAGGTTTGTTCCTGTATACGTTTGAAGTTTTAAAACTTGTTTGTGTAGTTGCTATCGCTAGAATGTTTTTCAAATGATCTTGCGAGGGTTTCACAGATTTGTTCAGGAGTAGTGACGGTGTTATTTTGATATTTTAGGACATTTATGTGGGACTGGTAGTTCACTCCAGAAATCTTTTTAATATTGTTCCACACTATTTTGGATGGGGTAGAATTGTTAATACTGGATATAAAGTGTTTCCAAGAATCCCGTTTGCTCTTTTTTATCGTTAATCGAGCTTGGGCTCTCAATCGTTTAAATTGAATTAAATTTTCCTGAGACTTAATTTTCTTGTATTTGTTAAATGCCTTTTTGTAGTTCTTTGTTGCTTCTGCACATTGATTATTCCACCAAGGAACAGCTGGATGTTTTTTGATAATTCTAGTTCTTCCGATAGCAAGTTCTGCAGCAGTTATGATAATGTCGGAAAGCTTTTCTACCATCTCATCTACATCTGAGCTCAGAATATCAGTGATACAATTGTTGCCGAGTTTGTTCAGTATTAGATTATTGAAGTAGTCCCAATTGGCTAAGTTAAAGTTCCATTTTTCCGGAGGTGGGACTTCATTTGCTGAGCTGCCATAAATAATGATAGGGTAATGATCGCTATCGTAAAGATCTTGCAGGACGTCCCAGTTGAATATCAATGATAAAGTAGGATCACAAAGGGAGAGATCTATCGCCGATTCTGCGCCAGTGGCCGTATTAAATCTGGTTGGTCGACCATCATTCATAAGATTTATATTTTTTTGGTTAATTATTTGTTCCAGTGTATTTCCAAATTGGGAGTTGCTTTTTGATCCCCAAATATTATTATGGGCGTTGAAGTCGCCAACTATAAGTCTTGGAAGTGGGAGTTGAGTTGATAAATCTTCAATCTCTTGCAAACTGGGTGAAGAGTTTGGAGGGCAATAAATATTACATAAAGATAATTTCGTTGGTCCATCGATGCAGACAGCGACAGCCTCGAGGTTCGTTTTTAATTGTATGGGTACTGCGTCTATAGAATTTTTCACGTAAATAGCCACGCCTCCGCTTGCAATAGACTGGTTTGCTCTATTTTTATAAAAGCAAGAATAATTATTCATGTGGTAGATCTTATTAGAGAAACGTGTCTCCTGAAGACATATTATTGAGGGGGACTGTTCGGCTAGTAAAATTTTTAACATTTCTAAATGGGCGTATAACCCGTTTAGATTCCATTGTAATATAGTTGTGAATTTAATAGGTATTTGAAATTCTTGAGGTCGAGCACAAAGGTATTGATGATACAGACGAATCGCTATCCTCTTGATTACTAGATTCTTGACTTAATTGAGATATAATTTTTTTAGAAATCCTGGTACATTTACTTTTCATTTTTTTATCTGTGAAGTAGGGATACATAGTGTGTAATTGATCAATGAGGCCATTAATATCTTCTGTATATAACTTGGCTACGCTTAGTGGGTCCGGTGAACCATGTACATTTTCGAAAAAATCACAAAATTGTTGGTAGGTAAGCACATGTTTGTCTGTCGTTTCAAAAAATGTCTTTGTTGATTCCATTTGTTTTCCGATATTTACTGTAGTTAGTGTTTGAACGTTAATTTTTGCTTTTTTTGGAGTTTTGTTATTCTGGGCTCCGTGAAATTCATGTCGATGGTTTGTTCAACAGGAGAAGGAGTTTCAGATAGGGATCGTTTGGTTTTGTTGTAGGATAAGGATGTAGCTGTGTTTATTTTAATAGAATGTGAACTTTGTGGTTCAGTTTTAGAAGTGGTGTCAGAAATAATTGAGTTTTTATTGGTTCCTTTTAGAGATGAATCAGATGTCAGGTTTTCGGAATGCAGTATTGATGTTGGTGTAGAAGAAATGGGATAGAGAGTTGCTGCTGGTATATGTGTTTCTGCAACCGTTGATTGTTGTGGTGTTGGTGCGGTTACATGAGCAGGTGGTAAATCTGTTGATGTGGTTGCTGTTAGGTTTGTTGGTAGTACTTGTGACTGTGTATTAGGGAGCGTACATTCTGTTGCAACATGCCCTTTCTGCTTACAGTTATAACATGTATAGTCGTCGAGGGAGAGAAATATTCGATAAGAGGTTCCTTCGTGATTCACAGTTATGAAATCTGGGATTTGAATCTGGTTCTGGTCTACAGGTGAAATATAGGTTTGCCTACGAAAACTTAGAATGTGCTTGAATTCTGGGTGTGAAGTACCGATGCGAAGAAACGTAATCTGCGACATTATTTTAATGCCAATTCGTGTTAATTCATTTTCTAATAGTATATTTGGTATAGATGGACATACATTTGACAGTAGTAATCTTTCCGCAGGTGTTATTAATCGCCGAGCTTTAATCGTAGTTTGTCCAAGATTTATTGAGCCATCATTGCTATTCATAAATGAATCAACCAAATTTTCATTTGCCAAATAAATGCAAATGCGGTTATTGGAGATTCTGGAAGAGAAGATTATATTTTTTGGTTCCATGATATTCCCTAAAGGAATGAGGTATTCCTCCAATTTTATGTTATCAAGTGAAGGGAAAACTATTGCTTGTTTTTTGCTTGGAAATTTTGGTGAGTTTGTTACTGTTGCGTAAGATTTAATTTGAGGTTGAGTGCCCCCTCTATAAGGGACGCTCTCATTCACCGATTCATCCATTTTGGTAGATGTGTTTCATTGGTGTTCTAACTACGGCTCTGTCTAATGTGTAGAAATATAAACTACTGATGAGTTTTTGATTATACTAGATTGTGAATGTTGATATAACTCGTTGTTAAAAGTATGTCTATGACAATTATAATATAGAGAATTAATTAAAAACTCACAGATTCCGTACTAATACAGAAGATGCTTAGATCTTGAATACTAGACACTGTAACTAAATTATTTCGCACTGAATTTAACTAATTTTATGAATTATCGGAGCTGATATTAAACACAACCGGTGCTCAATTTGCCAGGACCGAACTCTTATTTAATTTTCTAATAGTATTTTACGTATATTTTGATCATGGTTTTAACGTTTCTTCAAAAACTTTGAGAGAGATCTAATTATAATATTTAATCATTTATTGCTACCAATATTATACATAAATAATAGCAGAATATGTCATAGTAAATCATCTGCATTAGTTTCTACGACCTAAGTATGATGCAAGTCTTTTAGATACTTACTGTGCTGTACTAACTGCTTTCTGCACAGTAAATGCTGCTATTACGACAAATAACGAGCGTGCTAATAATGTAAGTTAAGAAGCAGCATAATTGAAGTGAATGGTTTCGATAATTAGATAGAACAAATCTTTCAACTCCTCTTTTAAACTCATCACCCCACTGGTGGAGTCGCATATGCCTTTATATATCGTTACCTGAATACTAAAATGTTCTATATCCATTTTTTGTCCGAATTGAGTTATATACATAGAAAGATTCGTAAAAATTAGCTTAGTCTATATCCATAAAAAGAAACAACTAAGGTGAGTTGGGGTAATAGTTTAGTAAAATTATGTATATATATGTACTCGTAAAAATTCAACCATAATAAAATAATTAAATTTCCAGACATCAGTGGTCTTCCTTATATGCCGTAGTAGCAGATCATTGAAATGTTAAAACTTTTCATTTTGTGCAATTTTTTTTAAAACATGGCGCTTACCTCATTAAGTGGGGTAAGTGTGTTGTCAAGGTATATTTTGCATATTTATGTGTTTAAAGAATTCAGGGGCATGTGTGTAAGTCTGAAAAGAGCCATGTTTCATATGCTATAAAAAATTAGAAAGAAAAATCGATCTAAGAGTTGAAATACTTTTTATTCAAAAATAATGAGAAAGTAAGAAGTAACAATTGCTAAATTAATCAATAATTCACATTTATGCAAAAATAGAAAAGTTACATCAAGGTTAGATGATATATTGTAATTTTATTGAATGTTATAAGCTGAAAAATTTAGTTCAAATCGTATCAGACCTCGTTTAGTAAAGGTGGGTTTAGGAAGGGTTAATGTTATATCCTCTCTGGCAATGAGAGCACATTCATCCTGACATTTCCATGCAAAAGTTGAACAGGTTAATGGATCTAAGGAAGGTACTTTCTTGGTAAATTTTATTTCCAATTCCTCTTCTCCTTTCTTTGCCGAAATAACTTGACCAACATAGCATTTCTTTGATTTTTTTCCGGTTAAAGCCACTAACACCCAGTCATCTTTCTCTATATCTCTCACATGTTTATCCATTTCCGTCATGCATGAATCAAGCTCTTCTATCTCTCTAATCTCCTCTTCTATATCGTCGTCACTGTCATCAAATACAATATTCTCATTTGAGCTTTTTCCACTTTTCTTATGATTTTCGTCCTCTTCAAAATTTTTACTTTTGTTCCCTTCCATGAGACTTTGGACTGTATCACTTGTTATGACCTCCGCAACTTTAGCCACCCTTCCTTTTTTTACCTTATCAGTAGGATTTGGTTGCTTAACCGTCGCAAACAGTAATTCTTGGAAGTCTACAGGTTTTTCTACTTGGCTTTTTACGTTTAAGGGAGAGTGGGTGAAGATGACGCACATAATGGAAAAAGCCCAGAGTTTCTATATTTTTTGAATAAATGAGTTTGAACTTCTTCACGGCATTATTGGAAGGGTTATAGATGACTATTTACTGCACAATTATTTTTAAATATCAAGGCAAAAAAATTATGATTTTATTTTCTTAAAGTGTCGATGCGTCATCTTTGCATAGGTGAAAGGATAAGATGACGCACTTTAAGGTTTTGGTAAATACTGCAATTAAACAGCTAAAAATTGAAATTAAAAAATGAAAAACGTAAATTTATCAAAAGCGAATTTATTATAGAGTTTTCCGTAAAAAAAACAAAAAATAGTTTCCTGAAAAATATGAAAAACAGTTCAAGAACGAAAACAGCACAGCAAAAGCTGAGTTCTAACTCTTATTATTATGATAAATACATAAAAAATATTTTTTTTCCTTTTAAGAGCAAAAGTCATACACAAATCCTTCAGGGGAATCCTTGCCACTACATTCTTTATGGGCCCAAAAACCACAAACGGTGCACCTGTACCACAGTTCTCTATTTTTGCCAGAATCCGCACAATAAAGACATTTATCATATTCCGACACATCACACATGTCGTCCAACTCGTCGTCATCACACAAGTTTTTTTCATCAAGATCACTGTTTGATTCACTGTCACTGTCAATATTATTCGCTTTTCTTTTAAATACTCTTTTATTCACCACTCTAGCTTTCTTTGTTTTTTCTTTTGAATTCTTTTTTGCAACTTGTCTCTTTACTGAATCCACTGCATTTTCATTTCTTTTTCTGTGCTTTTCTTCTAACTCGTCTTTAAACGGCGTGCTGGTCAATATTTCCGAATGCTGCTTTTCGCGCACGTTCTTGCGTGGCAGGACACCTTTGGATTTTGGAATTGTTAAAAGCTTAATAACAGATGTTTCCTTTTCAGAGGCTTTCATTTGCTGTGAATTCGGCGTAAAATACAAGTCCTGGTTTTGTTCGTCCAAAATTGCCTGGCGGCTTGTAGATGGTCGGGGTGAAGGCGGGTGCACTTGAGCAGGAGTTTTCTCTTCATATTTTGTGGGTGTGGAAGGAAACCTTATTTCTAGCATAGCATGATCAATTAGGTTTTCTGCTGGTGCAAAGTCATTTTCGTCAAATTTCTCGGAATTCAGGGGACAAATACCAGCTGCCAAGAATCCGGATACCCCCTTTTCCACATTTGCAACCTGTTCATAAGCCAGTTTAAAAACTTCTGCTATGTCCTATGGCGTTAGTTTGTTTTCTTTTTCGCCATCCATAATTTTTCTCTTAATAAAAAGATTGCATTGCTTGCTGTATGCATTTTTAAGGGGACCAAAGAATGTTAAATCCAACGGTTGCAATTTATGAGACGTGTGAGGGGGGATACTGACCATAACGATTCCGTGATTTTTGCAAAACTCATATATTGGTAACGAAATGTGGCTACAGTGATTATCCAAAATCAGCAAAATGGGATTTTCAACAGAAGAACAAACTTTTGACTGAAAATGTTTAAACCACATCATAAAAATTGTATCATTGCTCCAGCCATTTTTACTGCAAGTATAGACTGACCCAGATGGACCATTATTTTCTAGTTGAGGACTCATACGTAACCTAGGGAAAATAAACAGTGGGGGCACAAAACACCCCGTGGCACTCATAGCACAAATAACAGTAATATTCTTTCCGCGTTCCCACGAAGCAATGGTACCAAACTGTTTTACGCCGGTTGGGGCTAATCTTTTGCTGATTTCTTTTGGGGTTGTTGAGCAGCCTGTCTCATCAACATTGTATATTCGATCCGGACCAAATTTATATTTCGTCAGCACTTCTTCCAAGTTTGAGAAAAATTTACTAACTTCGACTTTATTGAATGCAGATATTCGGTTGACACTGGGTGATTCAGGCTTTCCTAAAGAAAGATCGGGATTTATTTTTAAAAAATTTCTAAACCAATCGGGCCCTGCCATGCCTAGGTCCTTGTTAAAATTATTTTTTATATTATTTGCTTCTGCATATTTATAAGCTACTTGTCGCATTTCAGTTGCTGTTATACCGAAGAAAAGCTTAGCCATTTTTTTAACGTGTTCAGCTAGTTCTCGTTCTTGGGTCCTGGAGAATATTGGTGCTCTTCCTAGTGACTCTGATTTACCTTTAAAAAATACTATCAATATGTATCATTCAAACCTACACGGAATCCACGCTTTCTTACTGTGATTAATGTTTCTTTTTATTTTGAGATGTCTCCTTAAAGTGGCTTCATGTATATCAAACTCTCTTGCCGCTGCAAGAATTTTACTCCCTTTTCCAATAGAATCAAGGGCAGAAATCAGTTTCTCTTTGGTATACGGTCTTCTTTCAGTTTTTCTTTCATATTTACCCATCTGAAAAAATAATAATTTATTACATGGCTAATAGTCGTTATATGTTTAAAATGCAAAGATGACGCAAAGTAGAAAAGTGCGTCATCTTTGCCCAAATAGCGCCATCATATAATAAATATTGAAAAAACAAAAAATATAGATGTTGGAGATCAAAAACATCGTTCATCCAATAAGAATGCAATTGAGGATTATACGACATAAGCACAATAATATATTATATTAAAAAATGGACTTACCACGTGTTTTTGCGAGAACTACTCCTTATAACACTACACGTGACTATCACTTTGAGGGCTACTGAATGACTAAAAGTCTAGTGGGCGCATTACCGCTTATAGTGGCGTTCTTGTAAACGAATTAACTTCGCGCCAAAATTTAAATCTGAAATTAAAACCGTATAAGTAAGTGGATATAGCAATGCGTCATCTTTTCGACTGCGTCATCTTAACCAACTCTCCCCTACGCCAGAGGAACCTGGCTGTGGCGAGTAAATTTGATGGCAGACCCTTACTGTTAAAAAATAAGTGTATTTTTTGTTAAATATTTGGGAAAACTTAGCAACTTTCTTTATTATGAATATAGAATTGGGAGAGTTTCGAGATAAAAGTAGTGATCATTGTAAAATTACTGAAAGGTAACTAAAACTATAAACTAATAAATGTAACATCTACTATCTATCTTTGGCTTTGCTTCTCCAGTTTTTGATTTTTATTTCCTTCGTATCTTTGATTATCTCATCCATCCATCTCCCTTTGGGCCTCTACTTTTTTTTTCTTTTTCCACCAATCTTACTTACTGTTATTTTTTTAGGAATTCTTTCGCTATTCATTCTTGCTATATGACCTAAACATCTTAGTCTGTTTCCTTTTGCGGTACCTATTAAATCAGGTTCGTCGAATAATTCTCTTAGTTCTTTATTCGTACGTCTTTGCCATATTTCACCTATTTTTTTCCTTTATAAATTCTCCGTAGACACTTTCTTTCCCAGATAGCTATCATTTTTTGTTCTCCTTTATCAATTGTCCAAGTTTCGCTACTAAATAGGTCTCAGAACTGATTTGTAAAACCTTATCTTTGCACCTCTAGATAATATTTTACTATTAAGCACATTCTTTAGCTTATACATACATCTATTTTCCTTCAGGATTCTGTTTTGTATTTCCTTTTTCATATTTGGTTTCCTAGTGATGTATGCGCCTAGGTACGTGAACGATTCTACTTCTTGGAAACTATAATTTTACCTCTTTCAGTCATTATTTCAAATTTCTTGTCTCCGTCTCCTTCACTTCTCGTCCATTTCATATACATCGTCTTTTTTTCGTTTATTTCTGGCCCCATTGTTTCTGCACTCTGTAAAAGTCGTATCACTACTTCTCTTAACTCTTTTTTACTTCTTGTCACTATCGCAATGTCGCCTGCAAATGCTAGGCACTGATACCGTTTATGATATATAAACCCTGACCGGTTCATACTAGCTTTTCTCACAATATATTCCAGAACAAAATTAACCAGCGTTGCCTTACTCCTTCCTCCACTCCAAAAATTTTTGTTACTTCGTTTCCTTCTCTTACACAGCATTTTGTTAGTTTTATCATTTTAATCAGCTTATAATTCACTCCCAATTCTTTTAATGCTGGATATAACTTATGTCTTTTTGCTCTATCGAATGCTTGCTTAAAATCTATGAATATTATGTGCATGTCTTTCTGAAATTCGTAGCTCTCCGTCTGGATTTCCCTTGTGAATATGTGATCTACCACTGATCTATCTTTACGAAATCCACATTGATATTGACCGACAACCTTCTCCATTTTTGGCAATAATAAGTTCTTTATGTATGAGGCAAGTATTTTATAGGCTATATTTAACAGTGGTAGGTCTCAAAGAGATTTATCACATTTCTTGTGTATCGCTTCTTTCCACTTTTCCGGCATTTTCTCCTGTTTCCATATATCTTTCTTCAGTTTATGTATGTATTTAATTAGGTTTTCTCCACCATATTTCAGAAGTTATGTTATCCTTACCAGCACTTTTGTTATTTATGAGTTTATCTATAATCTCCTTTACCTGCTCTATTCGCGGTACTTCTTCGTTCATTTCTGTTTCTTCTAGTTCTGCTACGCAAACATCGTTACTTTGATTGTTCTGAGATCTCAGTAATTCTTCAAAGTATTCCTTTCACCTTTGTAGTATTTCGCTTTCTCCAGCTATCAGCCTACCTTCTTTATCCTTAACAAACTGACTCCTCCCTTGATATCCCCTTTTTAACTCTTTGATGCCTTTGTACATATTCTGTATCTCGTTTCTTTCGTACTTTTTTATCTCTTCGATGTGCTGCTCTTGTTATTTCCTTTTTTTCTCTTGCACATCCTTCTTTGTTCTTCATAGTTATATTTAGCTTCGCCTGTGTTGTGCTTTAGCATATATTCTCAACTCTTATTCCGTTCCCTTAGTTCATTTTCACATTCTTGATCGAACCATTCACGTCTTTCCTACTTTCTTCTTCACACTCTTTTACCACCTGAACCATTCTTTTACTCATCTCCTCCCATATTTCTTCTATGTCACTACTTTCGTGCACCTCTTCCAATCCTCTTTCTAATTTCATTTTATACATCTCTCGTGCCTTCTTTTTCTGAAGTTTATACGAACTTATTTTTATGTTTCTCTTTTTCTGCCTATTTTTTTATTTCTGGTATCTCTTGTTTCATTTGAATTCCTAATAAAAGGTTATCAGTATCAAGGTCTGGTCTTCTATAGATTCTAATTTTTGTCATACGTCTTTCTTGACATATTCTTCTATTAGCACATGGTCTATTTGATTTATAGTCGATTCATTTGGTGATCGCCGAGTTCCTTTATGTATGTATTTCCTTTCTCTGAAAGTAAGTGCTTTTTATTCTCATATTTTTACTTTTGCAAAATCAAAGAGCTGTCCATTTTTATTTGTTTCATCACGTTTACTATACTTTCCGATCATTGGCTGGTGAATTGTTTCCTTTCCTATCTTAGCATTTGCATCACCAATTATTATTTTCAGATCATATATTCCTGTCCTCTCATACTCATAATTTAGTTTATTATAAAATTCTCCTTAATTTGTACATCCTTGTCTTCAGTTGGGGCATGTATGGTTATAAATGCTATTTTCCTCTAATTCTTAATTTACATATTCTATATGAAATGTCTTCAAATTCAACTATCATAGACTTCAATTTTTTATGCAATATGAATCCTGTACCAAACAATCTGTTCTTTGCACCACTATTTAGGAATAAATAGTCGTCAATTTCTTTTACTTCATTTCTGCCTTCTGTTTTGTGTCCTGTAGTGCCATTATGTGAAACTCATATGCCTTTATTTCTTGTATTAAATGTTTAAGCGCTCCCTCCTCAAAAGTACCTCTCACATTCCATGTTGCTATTTTTAAACCCTTGCCTGCTTTATACCTTACTTTATTGTTTCTACTCCTCTCCTTAATTCATTACATTTGCCGTTACTAATTATTCCACTTCTGGTAAGGGATTTACTACTAGTTTTTTTAACTTGTTCCAGTTTCTCAATATCTTTATTCCATCTCCAAAGGATTCCATCTACCACTATTTTATTGTAGTCATGGCAACTTTTCTTATCTTTTTCCATTTTTAACATATCGTGATTTATGTACATTTTTTCGTTTTTTAGTGCTCGTAGCTTGAATTTATTGTTCATTACTAAATCTTTGTCCATTTTGTTTCTCAGCTCGACTAGGAAAATTTTCTCTCCTAATTTTCGTGCGTCTTCCACTTTTATTCCTACTTGTAATTGTTATTCGAAAAAAATTTCTATGGCTTGTTTAATTATTTTATTCTCATCAGTATGTATATTTAATCCATTTATAACATTCATTCTCTTTTCTTTTTCTAATCTTTCCAATCTATTTTCCACCTCCTTAATATGCTTTTTCATGTTTTCATTTTCCTCTTTCATTTTTTGATCTTGTCTTATTTGTCCCGCTTCCACTGTATGCTCTTTCACCAATTCTATTAATAAATCCATCTTCTCATCTTTGTTTGGTGCTTTATATGGTGTTCTGTGTGTTTTTTTGCTTCGGTTAAACAGTACATCCTCTAGTTACCTCTTCCTACTACCACCGTCTTCACTTGTGTAGTCATCACTATCCATTATTGCCTTCTTAACTAGACTCTAATTTTATATCGCCAACATTTTTCACTCGTTTATTTTAATGTTCTAAGTCCGCCCCTGCTTACTATATTCTATCGCTAATCACACTGCGAAAACAGTCGTCGGCCAGATATCCCGTCGAACCTTCGACTCTTATCAGTGGTATTTTAGCTTTTATTTTCACTTTTTATAATAAGCAGAAATTTAATTATTACTAAATTATTAATCTTATATATTAAAAAAATTTATGAAAACTGAAGTCTGTTCGTTCTATCCGGCCGATTTCCTTCATTTTTTTTAAATGAAAGGTATTTAGATATCAATCATCAATCATTGAAATGTACTCAACTCCCTCCCACCTTACTCAAGTTATACTCAATCGCGATTTTGCCCTGTACATATCTTATGGGACACATTCACTCAAGCAATTCGAATTCTCATAGCTCCTCTTCTAATGAATGGATGTTGATGTTTCACTCTCAGAACACTCAGTGGATCAATCTCGTTCTTTTGAGATATTAACTGCTTAAATTCGTTGAGTTTGAGAAAAGTTATGTGTGCACAATCAACTTTACTTTCAATTTTTTCCAAATACTGCGGCCGACGCACAGTTAATATTGTCTGGAAGGAAGTACTGTAAAATGATTTTATGAATAATTACAATCTCTCATACATAGTCTATCCTAATGCTGCGGAGCAGCACGGGTCCTCTAATATCTATTTAAATCTTATTCAGTTTCTGCCATCAATTTACTGGGCAACAAATAACACTCCACACAACAATCTAACACCGTTTTGTTGATTTGTTAGTTCGTAATAGCACGAATAATCGGAGTTTATTACGAAACAGAACTCAACACTACCCAATAGGTATTTACCAGGAGTGTTACCATTATGCTTAGTATTTTATTAGAACAAAATCGTAATTCAAACAATATAGTGTATTAAAATATTATTATAGTTGTATTAGTGTTTTAAATGAAACTCACGGTTTCTAGATAATACCACAATATAATAAAAATTGTTGTAAATTCTAAAAAATTTACAATTGTTTCGATAAATCAATATCATCGTCAGAATGACAGAAGTTACATTTCATTTGATGCCTACCTGATGTTTAGTAGTTATTTTTGGCTAGACCAAGAAGTGACCTAACTTGTGATTGACTTAATATATGTTAATAGAAAAAAGAAGAAGATGTGATATTACAAATATTGAAGCTTAGATATTATTAGCCCTATGGTGAAATCCTGGATATCATTTTTCCAATTAAGATCAGTATAACTGTGCAATGATATAGAAAACCAGGAAAACTATATCTGCTGATCTTTACAATTATCACTTAAGAAGACAGTTTATTAGTGGAGAACTTCCTAGATTTAACTGTTCATTGACAACTTCATATTGTGGGTTTCTTAAATGTCTTCTAATTTCCAGTTCTTCAAGGAAATCCAGTTCTTATGAACAAATCTAATTTTGATAGAGAGATTAATACAATTAGACAAATAGCAACATCCAACGGTTATCAATTACATATGATAAATAAGCTAATTAATAAAAAAGAGGAAAAAGTGGCATTACAACTAATACTTCCTAAACAAACTGATGAAATAAAAACTTATAAAACCATCACAAATGCAGGAAATATTTCTAATAATATTTCAAAGATAATATCTTCAGCAACGAATACAACAATTTCTTTTAAAACAGAAAGTAACGTTAGTACAAAATTGTTAAATGTAAAAACAAAAATACCACCATTAAAGAAGTCAGGTATATATAAACTCAAATGTCCAGAATGTAATGCTGTCTATTTGGGTCAGACTTTTAGGAATTTTGAAATCCAATACAGTGAACACTTAGGAGCATACAGATTTAAACAACCAGTTAAATCCCACTACGCAAAACATCTACTTGACACCAATCATTCATTGATACCTAACACAAAACTAGAACTGCTGCATATTTGTGAAAAGAAACAAGAACTGGATTTCCTTGAAGAATTGGAAATTATAAGACATTTAAGAAACCCACAATATGAAGTTAAATCTAGGGAGTTCTCCACTAATAAACTATCTTCTTAAGTGATAATTGTAAAGATCAGCAGATATAGTTTTCCTGGTTTTCTATATCATTGCACAGTTATACTGAACTTAATTGGAAAAATGATATCCAGGATATCACGATAGGGCTAATAATATCTAAGCTTCAATATTTGTAATATTACATCTTCTTCTTTTTTCTATTAACATATATTAAGTCAATCACCAGTTAGGTCACTTCTTGGTCTAGCCAAAAATAACTACGAAACATCAGGTAGGCATCAAATGAAATGTAACTTCTGTCATTCTGACGATGATATTGATTTATCGAAAAAATTGTCAATTTTTTAGAATTTTCAACACTTTTTATTATATTGTGGAATTAACTAGAAACCGCGAGTTTCATTTAAAACACTAATATGAGTAGATTACACGAAGTAAGGATCGAGACAGTTAATTTCATAGTTGTGTTCGTTAAAAACATTATAACAATTTGATTTAGATCTTTTATTACTTTTCCGCCCAACCCTATCTAATATGCGAGAAAAATATTGGTTGGAATTTTGAAAAAATACCTATTTTTTCGTTTTTCAGCAAGAACAACACGAAAAACGGTTTTTAGAAAAAAATTCTGTGGTCATTTTTGGAGAAATTTCGGGTTCTTGGCACGATACAGTATCCGAAATGTATACAAGTGACCAATTTTATGGTAGGATATTTATAGGTCATTATGTTGTGTTCAACGACTTTCTGTTGAACTTTCAAATGAATTCTAGAAAGGGTAAAAGGTGATGTGAGTGACAGATACCGGGAAAAACCAACAAACGTTTCTTCCTCAAAATGTCTACAAAAAGTGCATGATAATTTTTTGTCTTTAATACCTACTTTGTTCCTATTTTGAATAAATTATGTTCGAATGTTGATGCATTGAATTAAGCTATATTTATATTCATAATTTTCCCATTAAATATGTGTCTGAGTGATTTTCGTCACCACTATATTAACATATTATATGAACATCCTCAATAAAAGTTAACGCAGGTCAACAAAATTTAAATTTGCAACAGATGTGTTTATTTTGAGAACTGGTTTCATATCATTTTGATGAGCTGATTTCCAATATCTTATGCAATAATTTGTATCACGTAAGATTTTTTACAGACGACGACAAAAACTTTTATTCCGTTAAAAATGTGAAAGTGATGTATGGTAACCCTATTTTCGCAGTTTCTGCTTAAAAACTTTTCATTTCTACTACGCGGTTTTCTTGATATTGTTTGTGTTTTTATTTTTTTTATTTCGGGTCACCACAAACATGATGAATTTATTACATGCACCTTTTTGACCACAAAACATTACTGAAAAACAGAATGTGAAAATTAAATATTAAATATGTTGCAAGACGGGAGGGAATAATGAAGTTCAATGCTTGTTGAGCCTCCCTAAACTAGTAAATTTCTGAGTAATGCGACTATTGCTGGGCAGAAAAGCATTGTTTACTTCCCGAGAGCAGAAAACGATAATTTTCTACCTGAACTTAACTGTCGCGACCCTTACTTCGTGGAATCTACTTATTTTACTGTTTTAAATGAAACTTACTGTTTCTAGTTAATTTCACAATAAATTGAAAAGATTTTTTTTAAATATTTTCAATATATTGTGGAATTAACTAGAAACAGTAAGTTTCATTTAAAACAGTAAAATTTTCTACATGTTGTTTCGATCCTGTTGGAGTATCTTTTGTCTGTTTCAAAACTTTGTAATTGTCTTTTTAACTGTCAAAAAACTGACATATTATATTGCTGCAACTAAAATAAATAATAAGTACAATTTTAATAAAACGAATATGGATACAATGATTACAAGTTCAGTACTTGACAAAGTGACCATAATAAATTTTTTAAACTTTTTAAAATGTTCATTTTAAAAACATTGTTAAATGTAGGGGAGGTTGGGGCAATGTGGACTACGGGGGCAATGTAAACCACCTAGGTTTTTTTCATAACAGCGGCAGCAATGCAACAAATTCGATTCTACTCATGTGCATACGGGTTCTACCGATACTCAGTAAGAACTTGGCAGCCGTAGAAGATTGTTTATCAGAGTTTAGAGCCAAAACGTGATTTGCGGAAGCGTCGATCTAACAAAAGTGTTGACTTTATATCAGAATTACTTGGTAAGTAAATGTATTTTTATCTATTTTTTAGTCTCCATACGTTGTTTAGAGTGTGCTTAATATATGCCAAACGGCAATGTTACGATTTTTTATAAACATTGAATATAAACTACACGTGTTCAATGTATTGTCTATGTGGGGCAAATTGAACCGTTAGTGGTCCACATTACCCCAAGTACATTTTTATATATCTAATTTTATTTTCCTTGTTTTCAGGTGCCTAGTCAAGATGGTCCGTAATTATAGAAGAAAAACGGAGAAACAAACATGGTCACTTGTTGCAATGGAAAATGCTATTAAAGCAGTTAAAAGCGGACAAATGGGCTATTTGAAGGCAAGTAAATGTTTTAATATTCCAAAAGCAACATTAATTCGACGATGTAAGGAACAAAATAAAATAATTTTACCCAACGAAAAAGGTTTCGGGTTTTATAAACCTGTGTTTACCAAACAACAGGAGGAAGAATTGGAAAATTATATTCTCGATATGGAAACCAGGTTCTTTGGCATTACATTGCTTGACCTTCGTTCTCTTGCTTTTCTGTTAGCAGAAAAAAATCAGATAGAGCATACATTTAATAACACCAAAAGACTAGCTGGCCTTGATTGGACTTATGGATTTCGTAACCGTCATCCAAACATTTCGTTGCGCAGACCCGAGTCGACTTCTGCTGCAAGGGCTCAAGCCTTTAACAGCCATAATGTCAAGCAATTTTTTGACCTATACAAAAACGTTTTGGATTCTAAAAATATCGCATTAACCAGAATATTCAATTGTGATGAAACCGGGTTAGGCACTGTTCCAAAATGCAACAGTAAAATATTAGCTAAAAAAGGAAGGAAGCAAGTTGGCCGTCTCACCTCTGCAGATAGAAGTGGAACCACCACAGCAGTTATTTGTATGTGGTCATCAGGAAACTTTGTACCAGTATTATTAATTTTTGCAAGGAAAAGGATGAAGGTCGAACTCCAAGATGGCGCACTACCTGGAACAATATTTGCATGCAGTGAAAGTGGCTGGATTAATACCGACATCTTTTTAGTCTGGTTTAAGCATTTCGTTCAACAGGTGAAACCCACCGACGATGATACCGTCTTACTAATTTTAGATGGGCATAGTAGCCACACAAAAAATATTGATGTGATTGATATAGCCAGAACTAAACATGTACATATTATTTGCTTGCCGCCCCACAGCACTCATCGTATGCAGCCAACAGATGTCAGTTTCATGGCCCCATTAGCACGCTACTACGATATGGCTCTGGAAAAGTTTTTGAATAATCATCCAGGCAGAGTTGTCACGGTCTTTCAGATCGCCAATATAATAAAAGTTATTGAAAATTCTAAAAAATTGACAATTGTTTCGATATATCAATATTATCGAAACAATTGTCAATTTTTTAGAATTTTCAATAACTTTTATTATATTGTGGAATTAACTAGAGACCGTGAGTTTCATTTAAAAACACTAATATGAGCATATTCCACGAAGTAAGGGTCGAGACAGTCAATTTCATTCAAATTTCATCTTAATAATGAGGCTATACAATTTTTTATCTTAGATAGTTCACATTGCCCCAACCTCCTGAATATTACATAAACAAAAAAATCGATATTAACTGCATTTTTTGGGATCTACTCATATTTTAGCAATAATTAAATTTAAATATTTTTTCTACCCGTTTGTCAGCTTATTGTAGATCAAATACAAATGATACAATATAGAAAAAACTTATCTTAGTTACCCATTTCTAATCCCAAATAATAAGAGTAGGTATATCGCAAAAATCTATCACATTTAAAACAGTAGTTGTATCTTTGTCGTATTTATAGTGACAACAACAATATATTCGAACTTGAAACTCTCCTCTTCATTAAGTGAAATGGAACTTGTATTTTTTGTCAAGATGAGTGAAAATCCGGATGATCGTGGGAAACATTCCTCGGTTATTCATTTGTCATATCATCAAGCTTAATCGTATTATTATAATAGAAAGCATTTATAGGTAACGATGTAAGTACGTAGGTCATCTACGAGAGAATCTACATTTTCTTCAATTTTATAAGGCACGATCAACATCGTTTAACTATTTATTATTCGTGATCGCCTTAATACAGGATAAGGCAGAGTAACTTGCTTATATGAATTTAGCATCTTTGAAGGTAGGGGGTAAAATTTTATACCGCTGTTAGCATCATGGAGTAGACGACGGAACAACACGCGTTGGCTGACATGGCGTATTTTAATAAAAGTAGAAAATACCACGCACATTCCGTTTATTATTGCGTTCCGTAGCTGTGTTCTAGATCGGAAGTTGATTGTTTTATGGGTAAACAACTTCAGGGTGAAAACGACTCCCCGAACATCTGGTGTACTGTACTGGCCCTGAACGTCTTCGTGGCTTTTCCTGACACAATCGAAAAAGACGAACCGAAAATCGTTATGGGGAATCCGAATTCCACGTCGACAACCCCCATAACGATTTTCGTGTCGTGTTTTTCGATTGTGTCAGGAGAAGCCATGGATATGACGTTGACGGCCAGTACGGTGCACCAGGTGTTCGGGGGCTCGTTTTCGCCGATGAATTTGTATTCAACGCCCCAAAAAACGTCCCCACCAAGCTTTTTGGATTGTTTTTGGCGATCTTGTCAGGAAAATTCTAGGAGATGACGTCCACGTCCAGGTTGGGGCGCACCAGGAGTCCGGGGGTGTTCGCCGATGCCATATTCGGATTCAGCGGGCCAAGAAACCCCGGATACCGAGTTTCTCTCCTTCTTCTCTTTACTTTTGAGAAAATCCCACGGAGAAGACGTTTGAGGTCAGGGTCCGTTGCAACTGGGGTTCGAGGGGTCGCTTTCGACGTGGAATTCGATTTCTATTGTGTGAGGGAAAGCCACGGACATGACGTTCAGGGCCAAGATCCGGTGCACAGTTATTCGGGGGGTCGTTTTGCCGGGGAAATTGGATTCAGCGCCCCCAAAAACGCCAAATGAATGATTTTCGAATAGTTTTTTTCGATATTGTCAGAAAAATTCTCGGCGGTGGGGTCCACGTCCAGGTTGGGGAGCACCAGGAGTTCGGGGGGTGTTCGCCGATGCCATATTTAGATTCAGCGAGCCCAAAACCCACCGGGAGTCGAGATTCTCTCCTTCCCTGCGTGATTTTCGCGAGAGTCCCACGGAGATGACGTTAATCGGAGTTCCTGAGCTCCAGGTGTTCTGGGGGTCAATTTGAACATCATAATCGTGATCAGCGACCTGGAAAACACCCGCGTACCCGATTTGGACCAGTTTTGAGTATTATTTACAAAATTTTGAAATATTCCAAAGGGCGTCGCGTTGCATGCATTTTTGGCTACAGCAATGCAATTTCCGATTTGCCGGAAGCACACATCTGCACATTTTTTACAAATAATTTTAGGAAGCGAATGCAAAAAACTGCATTCCGATCCGTCTATGCGGCTTAATTCTGAAATTTTTTAGTTCATTGCCTCGACTATTCTGCCCTGTTGAGCATATCTACATTTTTGCATATTTTCAGCTTAGGGCGTTTACAACTTGAAAATAATAAACCACATTAGTCTGTTAAAACTCCAAGTCGTATATGTTATTCTCAATAGCTATCAAATGTTTAGTCGTAACTGCAAAACTGCCGTATTTGTTAAGTTGATTTGTCATATCTGACAATATTAGAAGAATATGACGTAACTACACGGAACACCAAGCAGTTACGACAAATTTACCTATAGTCCGTTTTTAAAAGGCATGGAGTAATAAAAGCTCATTAGGTATGCAAAACCGATACAGGGTGTATAATAAAATATCTCCGAAGTATATCTAATTTTGTACTAAAATTTCTCATTTGTTACGAATTTCAGGTAGACACCCCGTAACTCTGTATTCGGTTGGGTCGCCTATTGTATTGAAAGGGTCGCTCTTTTGTATTCGAATGAACAAATAAACAATTTAATCCTCAGAGGCGTGCAATCAGGACAAAACAAATTTGGTATATGAATATGAAGGCACTATGAAATTATAATTACGAAAACTATTCAAAAGAGTTCACAATATCGATTCAATAAAAACACATTTTTTGTGTTCCTATGAATAAACAATAAACATAAAATATTATATAAAAAATAGCAAATTTTTGTGCAGTAGGTATCAACTTTACTACTAATATACCGTTTACAATAGGAGAGGAAAAAAGAAAAATGCAGGAATAAAGTACGAATTAATGTAATATTTATGAAAAAAAAGTCTAACAAATAATAGTAATAACTAACACAAAAACTAGTCTATATATCAGAATCAGACAATCCTGTTGAGCTTCCATTATTAACATTGATTATAAATGGTTAAATCATGTGTTCACTTATATGATCCATTTCCCACATATTTAGTTCTTCTTGTATCACGTGTTCAACACATTTCTTCTAGTTTTATTTGGTTACGTTACCTAACGCGTCTTCGAATAAAACTTTTACGTCACTCATTTTGAATGTCGTATTCTCTCTTGAAACTTCCCCTTTCACTTGGGCCCATATTAATTCTATGGGATTGAGTTGACAGTGATAAGGAGGAAGCCTCAGCACCGTTATACCACGCGCTGATGCCATTTGATCCACAACGTATCTACTATATTTGTGTTTATGTGAATAGGCCAGGTTGCAAGAGCTCATTTTTCAGCGGATTATCTGGGCATTCAATATTTTTCGAGGATAGCCAATCGTGGATATCTTGTTTACGCCATGCAGTTGAAGGTAATTTATCCACTAACCTGGAGTGATAACTTGCGTTATCCATAACAATGACTGAGCCCGTTGGAATTAGATCTAACATTTGTGAGAAATATTCTTCGAAAACGTCTGCATTCATATCTTCATGATAATTTCCGGTTTGCTTCGACTCAAAGCACAACAATCCACCTTTAACAAAACCTTCGGCATTTCCGATACGAGTAATGATGAGTCGACGTCCTTTTCCTGCTGGTGGATTGAGGCCTGTTGACCACCCTTCAAGAGCTGCCTGCCTCCAACTTTTGACATTCGTGTCTTTCCAAAACATTGAAACAGTATGACCTTCATTTAACCAAGTCTCATCCAAATAATAAATTCGTTTTTGATCTAGTCTTGCTTTCCGAATATTGCGCAAATAACTCCTCCTCTAAATGACAATGTCGTCTCTATCAATCAACATTGCGTTCCGATAATTTTTTTTATATTCAAATCCAAGTTCCTTCAAAATTTTCCATAATGTACTTCGAGACATTTTCAGAAAATCTGAATCTTCTTGAACCGAAGCCATAATTTTGGAGAGAGTTGGGATCTCTTTTCTAAAGAAAAAAGCATGCACCTTACGCCTTATTCCATTCTTCAAGTCGTCATCCATTTCAAGTTTGGGTCGGCCTGTGATGTTTCCATTTCTTTTCTCCTTCATTAAATTATAAATTGCTGTTTTTGAAACACCCATCATTGTTGCAGTAATCTCCACAGTTTCATCAACACTTCCTGTCAAATTAATGATTTTTCTTCTAATTTCTTCGTTCTACAACGAGGAATAGCAATTTAATATCAAATTTTTTTCGTTCAGCGACAATGGGCCAACTTTAGGTCGCTTAGATGGTGATAAATCCTCCATATCTGGTCGAATTTGGTTGGAACACTATATAGTTGGAAGGTGTAGTTAGGTGTTTGTCTCGTGTGATGAGAAGAGAACTTGTATAGATGAACAAAAATAAACACCAGTTAACAATAACGGTAAAAAATAATAACAAATAACAGTAATAATGGGGAAATCAATCAACACAGCAGTTTCTCCAGAACAGATTAACTGTAAATTGAAAATATTCAACCTTTCCGCTACATTTATAGTTGAAAAGTTCTAGTAAGTACATTGTATTATGGGGGCATTTTCTTAGAACTGAAAAGACTATATTTCACAATAATAAAACCATTTTTGAGCTACCTGTTTGTCAAGTTTCTTCAATTACCTGTTAATTGGGTGAAATAATCGGCAAATGGGGTTGGTTTGGATATATATATATATATATATATATATATATATATATATAGATATATATATATATATAGATATATATATATATATATATATATATATATATATATATATATATATATATATATGTATATATGTATTTGTATAAAATTGTTATTAACATTTATTTTATTATTTATTGTATTTAGGATTATAACTACCTGGAGCTTAGTGGAGGGACTCGTCTACGCCCTTTTATACATAATACTAAATTTTCTGGAAAATTGATGTCAGTGATATAATCCACAGTTTATTATATTATTGATAATTTGAAATTTCATTTTAAATAATATTACAAAACGGTTATTTTCGGAAGTGAGGTAATTTTAGAAGCCTTAACTTTTTTTAAATGACTAAATGTGGTACGCCTATGGTTCCGGCCAAAATGAGTGATTTATTACTCCATGCCTTTTAAAAACGGAGTATAACAACGTGTTGTTTACGACAAATTTCATTAACAGTAAGAACCTTACGCTAACCTTACATTTTAGTGTTTTGTGTGTTAGTTTGTTATCACATGGTGAGTTGAGCTAGTAAATAGTTATTTCCTGTAAAAAAATACGAAGTTCCTTGAGCAAGACCGTGTTGTCTTCTGCAGTACATTTTGGTAGTAAGTCTTTATTATTTCCTAAGTGAGTAAACAATGGTGCATGTTAGGCATAATAATTAATAATACGGGAACATAAATGTCGTTATTGTTTTGTAGGTTAGGTACAACAGGTTGAAATGATGCAAATAGTAGATCGTTCAAAATTTTATTAGCGCTAAATAAAAGACAGCAAGAGAAAGTAAGGGAAAAAACGTGAGATGGTGATGTTGAGAAAGAGCACAGTCCTAGGAGATAACTATCCTGATTTCATTCCTATGTATGATTCAGACAGTGCAATTTCTGAAACCAAAGCATCTGAATACAGCGGCAATCGTTCGGATGTCAATAATTTTACAAATCAAGAAGAACCCAAACCAAAAATTATTGTTCTATATGATATTATAGTGGCAACTTCAAATAATGATGAAGAAATGCATAACGTCGGACTTGGTAGTACGAACGTTGTAAGATTTGTCACTGAAATATTGCAAAATATCATAAACAATGCCGTAGATAAATCCGAACAGAAGATGTTTACTAAAAAGGGAGAAATTCGCAAACGAAAGAAAATTGATGTCAGCCCATCTCAAAGAAAAAAAATTAAAATAAGTGCCAAGATAGAAACGCATACCGTAAAGCAGGCCTGTAATGAAACAACTTGTGGACGAGAGTGTTCTAAGAGAATTAACACACACAGACGACCCGAACTGAATAGTGAATTTTGAGAGCTGAACGCGAACGAGCAAAAGAACGTTATTTGAAACAGAATCTCCCAAGAAAATACAAAAAGGAAAACCACAGATCATCTCATCTCAAGAAGATCTAATAGTTACCACTATTTTTTGAAAGACACAGGAGGCCGTAAGCAAAACGTATGCAAAATATTTTTCCTTGGAACTTTGGGATATGAAAGTAAAAATGACAGAGTTGTAAGAGATGCATTACATAAGACAAATTTGAAAGTAACAGTTAAGCCCAGTCAACAAGGAAAGCACATCAAGATGAAATGTGATAGAAATATTATAATTAAACATAATGAATCATTCAAGCCAGCTATTGCTCATTATCGTCGAGAACATGCGCCAGAGAGGCGCTATCTGCCCTCGGGTGCTAATATTACAATGATGTACAATAATTTTCGTTTAAAGTATCCAAACATTCAATTTTTATACTATTCATATCGAGAAGTCGTCAGCAGCATGAAGATTTCATTTGCAGAACTGGGACATGAGGAATGTTGGGTTCGCGACTCCTTTGATTTACATTCAAAGTCGACAACCCATAAACAGGATAGTTTGGACGACAGCTGCTGCGATGAATGCAAAAAATTTGCTGCCCATAAGAAGAAGTACATTTCTGCTAGAAAACACTACCAAGAAGATTCTTCCACCACAACAACTGAACAAGTAGTTGTATCTGCAGATCTACAAAAGGTATTCTCACTAATCTAATAATTCAAGAAGTTATTTAATTAAAGCAATGTATTTCATTATTGTAGGTCATCATGCTTCCCAGAATGGAAATGTTCAAAGAAGGAATTTTCACACCCCGAATAACCAAGAAGATTCTTCCACTACAACAACTGAATAAGTAGTTGTATCTGCAGATCTACAAAAGGTATTCTCACTAATCTAATAATTCAAGAAGTTATCTAATTAAAGCATTTATTTCATTATTGTAGGTCATCATGCTTCCCAGAATGGTGATGTTTAAAGAAGTAATGTTCACACCCCGAATAATCGTATTCAATGAAAGTTTTGTGATAACTCGGCAAAAACAAACAATTCCAACAGCCGTTATTTGGCATGAGGCGATATCTGGACGATCTACCCAAGATATTAGTAGTACGTTCTATGCATTTTTATTATCGATTCGAGATGCCAGACATATTATTTTGTGGTTGGATAACTGCTCCTCCCAAATGAAAAACTGGACACTATTCACTTTCTTTGTTCATATTGTAAATTCAGCAGAGGTTTCGCTTGAATCACTAAAGGTCAAATATTTTGAACCAGGGCATACGTTTATGGGGGCTGATTCCTTTCATCATCAGGTCGAACGATGTCTCAAACGAAAAGGCAAAATCTATTATTTCAAAGATTTTAGTGACTCAGTAAAAGATGCTTCCAATAATGTCAAAGTCATTAGTATGGAAATAGGTGACTTTTATGATTGGCAAATGGTACATCGCAATACAAACTCAGTAAAATCACTCCTCGTCCCTACCTTAATGAGACGGTAGAATTGTCAATTTTTTAGAATTTTCAATAACTTGTATTATATTGTGGAATTAACTAGAGACCTTGAGTTTCATTTAAAAACACTAAAAAAATAACGATATTTACTGCATTTTTTGGGAATCACCGCAGAAAGAAGAGATCTCATATTATCCAAAATCTATGGTACAATGCCAATAAATAGAAAGAAATTTTGGGAGGATATTCCTATTTCAACGGAAATTCGAGATTTAGATGTTTGAAATCAATGGTAGCTTTTGGGCTGAGATAATAAATACATACTAGGTTTTGTAATACTTCTATAAATACTTCAATACTTCTTCGTTTTGTAACACAAAAAGTCGTTTTTTTATTCAATAAAGTTACTAACAACTACTCATGTTTGCTATAGATACGCTTTATTGCTGTTTAGCAAAATTAGTATAATGTTAGTGCAAAATGTCGTATCTATCAAAACTCTGATTTCTGATTATTTGTTGAAATAATGCTCTGGATTATGAAATACTGCTTTGCATCCTTTAAATGAAAGTTAAACTCAATTTTTACTACATTATTCCACGTTGATGGCATAACAAATTTCACTAAGTGTGGAATATCTCATAACAATGTCTGTTACGACTTCTATGTCTAACAGGGCAACAATATGAAAAGGTCAGGCTACACAAATTGTCACAAAAGCACAATACTTGGAGTTAATAGAAAATGTAAAAACATCTAAAAGTGAAGTAGTAAATAAAAAACCCGAGGATTATCGCGTTTACGCAGGTTTAACGTAATAATTATTGTGGTTACACGTCTACAAAAGACACGATTCGTCTTGCAAATCGATGAGTCGACTGATGTGGCTGGTCTGGCCATCTTGCTGGTTATCGTGAGATATTTATATGAAAGTTCTTTTGAAGAAGGCATGCTTACGAGTATGTGTTCATCGCAGCCCACAAACACTACCGGAGAAGAAATTTTTAATAAAATAAATATATTTTTTGGAGAAAATAATCTCAGTTGGAACGAATGCATTAACATTTGTACAGATGGGGCCAAGGCGATGACGGGTAAAACAGCAGGAGCAGTGTCACTTATAAAAAATAAAGCGTCCAATTGTAGTTCCAGGCATTGTGTCCAGCATAAAGAAGCAATTGCGATTAAGCAAATGCCGTCAAATTTAAAATTAAGTATGGATGATGCGGTAAAATTAATCAATTTTATCACGACCACTACAATCCCAATTGTTCTCATTATTGTGTACTTGTTTAATGTGTTAATAGTAATCTATTTAGTAGTTTTGTCCTTGTTTAATTACCATATAAAAAGAGACACAAATATCGTCAGAGTGTTATCGACGATCATTTCGAATACGTCGTAGTATTGTAGTAAATAATGTCAAACGTGGTTTGTTTATACGAGCACCATTACGACTAGAGAATAAACATTAGTTCTTTCGTTTTGATGTGTTTTTCAAGACTTTTAGTGACAAAATAAACTTTTAAGTTAAGTTAATTATCATGGTTCGTCGGTGCCAAGTTTCTCAGAGAAACAGCCGATATTACCAAGGCCATGTATCTACAATACCATCCCCACTTTTTATAATTCATTCATTATTTCACTACTGGCGTTTAGAATGTTGGCCTCAAAAATAAACGTGTTTATGAATGAATAGCCCTCTCTATGTTTATTATTACTCTAAGGTTTTACGTACATCAAGAAGAGATATTTCACCTTTTACATAATGCACATGTTTTAATTAGGCACAGTGGTAGAAACCGTATGGAAAATGAGATGAATTTAAAGTATAATAACATCACAAGGGAAATGACTGTAACTTATCTAAATACTAAGTAAAAACATGTATTCAAGATATCAAGTCAAGATCCACAATATGAAGTCGTCAATGAATAGATAAATCTATCTTATTAAATATTAATTGTTAACAACAGCAGATATAGTTTTCCTGATTTCCTATATCATTGCACAGTGATACTGATGTTAAATGAGAAAAAGATAGGGGGGGATCCAGAATATCATCATAGTGCTAAAATATCTAAGCATTAATATTTGTAATATCATATCTTCTTTCTTCTATTCATATAGTCAATCACAAGGTAGGTCATTTCTTGGTCTAGCCAAAAATAATTATTAAATATCAATTTTGGTTTTAGTTTATTCCTGGTAATCGGCCAACACATTTAATAGTTAAAATAAAGAGATTTATTTGTATTGTTACATTCTTTTCTCATTTATTTCATTTTCTCAAACTACGTTTCAGCGTATTGCCATTTTCAAGTGTTTCTTTTTTTCTACAATGAATAATGTGTTACTTAATTATAATACATTGAATAATAAAAGCTAAGACAAAATAAGAATAAACTAAAACGAAAATTTAAATAATACTGTCAGGAAATACACACTATTAAATATCAGATAGGCATCAAATGAAATGTAAGTTCTGTCATTCTGACGATGATATTTGGTAATATCGAAGCAATTGTAATTTTTTTAGAATAGAAGAGAGGAAACAATAAATTTAATTAACTATATTAATTGATTTGGTACCTACGGCATTTCTGGACCTTGTATGGGTTACGTTTTAATGAACGTTTAATAAAAATAACTTTACAAATGAAATTGAAAATAGAAACCAATCAAAATTGTTTTAATTTGAATCGTTTTCTAATTATAAAGATTTGCAAAACAACAAACGAAAACGCCCAAAGGTTGGATGTCAAATGTTAGCTTTCTCCTTACAATTTCATTATCATAACTACCGGTTATTAAAGTATTGACACTATACGATACTGATGCGAGGAATATGAAAAATTTGTCGTCGTTTTCTTAAACTCTCAGCGATCACGATTGGGCAATTGTTAGACGTAACTTTCGCTGGTAAATTTCGGAATAAGATGAAAATAAATCAATACAATATACAAGGGCGTTACTAATTCATACAGTTGTAAGCAGAAATAAATTAAAAAGCGCCTGTAAATAATAGTTATTCATTATATAAGTGATTTACATATTATTTTATTCACGTAAGAATGTTTAAATGCGAGTGCGATTAATGTTCTTAAGTGAATAAAATGCAATACATTAAGTGGTATTTATACAAAGAAGCATTACTTTTGCTTTCAAAAAATGAAGGTGTATGCGTAGAACAAGTAAAGGAAAAGGTAAGGATTGCTTTAGAGTAGATCTTACGTCGTTCGAAGTCATAAAAAAATCATTTGCACAAAAACTAAAGAATTTAATCTCTATACTTTTTAATTTATTTTTCCTAGTAAGGAAAAGGTGGAGGTTATTATTACGGATTGTAGCAAAACCTGTTACTTCTACCTTTTGTATCTAACTTTTAGTTCAAAGAAAATACTTCGTCTTGATAATTACGGCCAAATGTTTTATCCTCAAGCACGCTCAATTAGAATTGTAATCGTCGAAATTACAATTGCTGTAATCAAAAAATGATTTGATATTTTACAAAATTCGAAAAAATGGAAGAGTCTCGTATAAACGAGATTATTCCAGAACAAATTCTTAAGTTGAATAATTGGAAAGAAAAACGTGGAATAAAAGAAGCAATAAAGGAAAAGGCACTTCTAGCAAGTTTCTATAATGTTAATAAAAGTTTGCGGTATTGCCTATTACGGACAAAAGTACACAGAAATATAGTTATTTCAAAATACAGCATATTATTCGCCTTTTTGCAAAGCATCAAACGTCAAAATGCATGTAAATCAGTAGATATAGAAAGCGAGTAAGCGGACGGAAGTCGGCCATCTTGATGACGTAACCAACGCCATCACTACAATCGTTAAAATTACCATTACCACTATTGGATTAAAAATGAAGCATATTTATCCAAATGATGATATTAAGTTGGAACTAATGAAAACCATTCAACATGATCGGCCTATAGTTATTCCATTTAGAAAGTGAGAGATACAAGAACTGTCGGCAATTACCAGAAATGCTAGATGTGAAGTTTGGGCTGTTAAAACTACAACTTTAGTCGAACGACCTCGTTATGTTAGTATTTTCTTACAAACCAACAAACGTGACAACAACAAAGCCGATCCCACTCTGTTCGACGACGCTGAAATTCAACCCACTAAACAAGAAACATAACAAGTCTTTTTTGTGATGTTCTTTTTAGAGACTTTTCGTGATGTTTATTTAAAACGTTAATAAGATATCTCCTAGATGTCTTCATTTTATTACCAACTCTATTAACATCCATGTCATGTAAATAAAATTTTTGATGTACACAGTAATACTTGAATTCGTAGTTACATACACATCCTATGAACTTCTTTTTAGTAACTTCCTATAGGAAACATTCATACGGTGTTAATTTGTATACTTCTCACTAATGTCACATACAGAACGTTACTGTAATATTACAAATTAACATGTTTCTAAGATGATCACATGTTGCAGTTACTTTTACATCTTTCGAAATAATTTTTATTAACATCGTACTTATTACGTCTGTACGACGTTAGTTCATAAAACTCTCAGTAATATCTCATATTAAACATCGCAGCAACATAAAAAAGAAGAAAACAGAAGAGGAACTGGTGAACGAAACATACAGTATAGTTATCTCAAAGGTGGGTGATTTGTGAGTTATCTGTGGAAAAGAAATGACAAGCATGAAATGGCGGATGGTTTTCAGTTATGTGTTATAGTTATATTTTATTTGCAAGAAGCAGATATTTTGCAAGTAGCACTTGAATAAAGTGGTCTTCGTTTTCGTTAGTTCCTACTAAGCTACAGTTTCTACACTTAGTTATAATAGACGAACAACAATTATTATCGGTAAGTACCTATTCCAAAATCATAATTATTGAAACTATTCAATACTTTAATCGGCTATTATACATTGAAATTCCATGTGACGGAATTGTACACTAACATTATATTACAAAATAAGGGTTTTTCCAATTTTTAAAATATTTTAGTTACCTAGTAAGTATATTTTGAAAACGATTCACAATATTTCAAATCCTAGATATGCATTATACCCTACACAAAACTTGATATTGCAATAGGGTAGATATTATTATTAATAATGAAACATGCTCATATGTTCGCAGATATTTAAATCTAGAAGAAAACATTTTCAATGTTCAAGATGTTTCAGAAGCTACTTATACAAATAAAATAAAAAACAAATAGTTGGTAATTATGTAATGAAAGGGGAGTAATTATTTCAGATAGTCTGATACAAACATTGTATTAAACAGTACAAAAAATATTGAATCAAGTATCTCTAGTTTTAGTTTTTTTAGTAGTAGTCTTAGCCACAATATAGTTTTGCAGGTTTAAAAAATTTGACCATTATTACTAACAATTCTTGTAAACAATTAGAGACTGTTTAAGACTTTAAAAACAGAAATTTCTGTTAAAAAGCTCATTTCCATTTGAAAATTCACTGAACACAATAAATAAGCTGTATTTGTCCCTTACAATGATACCTATATTAATCTAGTTGAAGAACATGTAACTTATGATACTGAATGCTCCAGTCAACAAACAGCATTCAATTATTTATTATTGTAGAAACACAGCTATTGGATACTCAATTGGATACAATTAATTATAAACTCATTTAACTTGATAATGTGTTCATATCTCTTCTTCATAAGTAGTTTTTTTTTGTATACAGTGTATTAATAATGCTTAGTTTTCATTAAGTTACAATTCCACGATGTTAATATACAATTTGTTCAAGGATGAAAATAACAAGATGAGAATAGTATATTATTTTATACAGAATATAATGAATTTTCATAGCACACCTGAATCTACCTGCCAAATGGAGTGAGGCATGGAATAGAAGGTAAATCATTAAAAGTCACTTCTTGAAATAAAATATGTTATTATTCCTTTGAAGAACCCCGCATGTATCTTATGGAAAATGGCTGAAAATCCAGTTTGATGTAGTTTATGATGATCGATCAAAGGTCTCCATGGGCACAATTCGATCTAAAGTAATTGTTTTATTAGCTGTTGTTCAGAACACCTTCAAATATTCCACAGATAAGGATTTTGAAATGTACGTTATCGAATGGTTGAGGCACTCGAAAAAAGTAACCGTAAGTAAACGATAGAATTTTCTTTGATCAGATTGGATTTCTGTTGATGTAACGTAATGTTTCATTAAATCTTTATGGTGTTAAATTTTTATTAGTTTTAATATAATTGAAAAACTATTCTAATAAATTTTCTGTAAACTAGCTGTAATGTATGTGTATCCGTTGAACTTTATTGATTCAGTTTCAAAGTATGTTACGTTATGGTAACTATGGATTATAATATACCCTTTTTTAATGAAATTGACTGTCTCGACCCTTACTTCGTGGAATATGCTCATATTAGTGTTTTTAAATGAAACTCAAGGTCTCTAGTTAATTCCACAATATAATACAAGTTATTGAAAATTCTAAAAAAATTACAATTGTTTCGATAAATCAATATCATCGATATTGATTTATCGAAACAATTGTCAATTTTTTAGAATTTTCAATAACTTGTATTATATTGTGGAATTAACTAGAGACCTTGAGTTTCATTTAAAAACACTAATACCCTTTTTTATTTCTTGCTTTCACTGAATGTGTTCAATAGTTTCCACTTTCCAGACTTGTTTTGTAATATGCTTACACAATTTTTTTTTAGGTTGGATTGTTGGACAAGATACTTTTTTTTCTAATTTTGTACCTGTTTTTTTCAAATTTACTGTACTGTTCATTAATAGTGAATAAACGTTTTAAATCCTTTATTATATTTTGCTATTTTATTTTAAATGTACAGGATAAACAACTAAGAACGACTGTAGGCCACATCTCAGAAAAGAATCATGGTACAACTTTCAAAAAAATTACCTTTAGGTGAGGAATCCTGAAAAATTGCTGGAAAATATTTTGCGGTCTCGAAAATATCCGCTAGGGGTGGAATGAACACTCGGAAACATAATACTCCAAAAAAACATACTAAAGGTGATGAGCTTATGAATAAATTTAATTAAGGAGATTTTTTGCCATTATTCTTCAAATAATGGTTGGGGAAGGTTCAAACTTATGAACAAATGTATAACTTTTTCGTTTTTTAACCGATAATAATGATTTTAGCTGCATTTAAAAGTTTTTCTGTTTAATAAGATTGATAACAAAATTAGATAATTTTGTATCCACTCGGGAATTTCAAATGTAAATTGAAGCATTTTTTTATATTTGATATTGTAAATCTTATATCTTGGAATAGATTCCTATTTTTAACCCCTTTTCATCAGAATTTAAAAAATGCCTCATTACATTTGAAATTTCCGAGAAAAATGGGAAAATTGAGGACTTTTTCACAAAGCGTTGTCAAAATTGTCCAATTTTGTTATTTTTGTTAAGCATTTCTTATTAAAAAGGAAAAACTCTTTCAAATGAAGCCAAAAACATGGATGTCGATTAAAAAAAAGTGTTACGACATTTGTTGTATGGGTTGAACCTTCCCCCACCCCTTACTTGAAGAGTACAGACAAAAGGTCCCTAACTACATTTTTTCATAATCTCAACAATATATCAAACATTGTATTTCTAGGATACGTTTAATATGTCTTTTTTGGAGATAATCACAGTATTATGTTTTTAAGTGTTCATTCCACCCCATAGGAGATATTTTAGGAACTCAAAAATATTTTCCATTTTCCTGAAGGTATTTTTTTAAAGTTGTACTATGACTATTTTTTGAAATATGGCGGACAGCCGGTGTTATTAGTTGTTCACCCTGTATTTGCTGATTAGGCACAGAAACATCTATAGGATGTCATCCAGAATGTTTGAGGTATATTATTTAGAGGTTTATGTAATGTCCATACAACATCTACGAGAATACACTGTATTGTTTTTGAAATGTCGCATTTAGATCATTGATAAGATGTTATTTTTTAGACATTGCATTAATATCGACAAGATGTTAAAAGGCATTTCAGAATGTAACAGAAATGTTGTTTTCAGTTCGTTATAAAGTCTTCCTTTTGAGGAAGTTCTAGTAACATCACAGTAATGTAAAAAGGCAGTGCTTTAGCATCGCTGAGAAGTTAAGTTGAAACATCACAAATGTTAACAGCCACAAGCTGGGCATAAGCGGTTGTATAGATGTGCATGTGATGAAAACAAGAGGAAAAAAAGGAAGAACATTATCACAATGTGATGTTGAATTAACATAACCGTAATATTTATTTGCATAGTGGGAAAGTATCCGACTATCGTTAAATGGCGAATATTGGCCCAATGACAGAATGTAGTAAAAAGAGACTTTAGTAAAAACAGCTACAATTAGGTCTATACCTAGCTATATGAATTCGACAGAGAAGCGTCCTCTGTTGCATTATTCCTCTTTCAAGAAACATACATTGCTTATTATCGATTCCTCGAAACAAGAAGAAAGCATGACGGCATCTACAGTCGATGTAAAACGACATTAGTTTTACCGAAGTATATTGTGTCATAATACACGACTGCGTACTGGAGTATTTCCCCCTCACCGAAATTGTCAAGACTCTGTGTGGTGCTGCTATACGTCAGTATTCGAGCAGTCGTCATCATGAGAGTAGCCACCGTAGACATTCAGGGATTTGTTATGTACGGACTCTTTGTTGTCAAAGAACTCACCATCGAAATTGGCTTTAAGCAAAGTCACTACACGGTTTTATATTCCCAATCAATTATTACGTTAAACAATCAGAATAAGAAGAATGTGTCATACTTGGAGAATAACGAGCATGGTAATCGATACTCTTCGGGTGACATAGAGTACTCCAAATTGAATAATATATTGGAAACTAAGCTATTGTATGCTGCAGACTTTTTATACGTACGCGGATATCAGAAAACAGAATTTCTACTAAATAAATGTCTCATTTTAGTACGTTTCCTAATATTATTGACGTCTGCAAGTTTGACGATACGCCATGTGCTACTGAAAACATTTAACGTGATCCAAATCCCTGCTACGCCAATGGATTATACTCCTGCACCCAAAGATATGTAGAGCGTCTCCGACACTGGTTTTAAATACTATATTACCTTTGTAAATAATATGTCTTAAGAATAATAATAAGTTGTTTTTGAAGTGAAGGGGATTTTTATTAAAACATCTTGTATCTACTATATTATATATTATTATATTTAAGTCTTGTAGGTTGTATTCGGTTTAATGAATATGTTGTTGTTTGTGACGTCTGACGTCTAAAGATATAATCTACGGCACTTGAAATCCCCTGCTGTTGTCTCCCGTTTTGTAATTCTTCAAGTATCCAATATATCGTAAGCTTTTCCCATTTCTTTTGACTTGAGTCAGATAGACATGTTTTCAATTTGCTTCATAACCTCTATTATCTTCACAAAAAGTAACGTCCTTGTTCAATCGATTTATTTTTATCATAAATTCCTCAATTTGACGTCTATACTCGACTAAAGACATACTGCAACCAATTTATTACAGCTGTATTAGTACTGTTAATATTCATCTTTTTACGACCGCATCCTGTATGTATGAACAAAATAACGCCCTTTTGCCATGTGAGATCCTCCCACCCCCTTCTCGTAGGTCATATGTTTTATTAGGTACTACACACACAGGAGATAGTGGACGTACGTCACAGACCACAAGATGAATGACGCACGTCACAGAACATAAGATGGATGACATGGAACACATAACAGAAGACACATGTCGCAGAACACAAGATAGATGCCGCACTTCGCAGAACACAAGTGGGATGACAGATGATGCATGACTTCACTTCCGATGCGCGCGCAGCGTTGGTACGTCATCAAGATTGCCGACTTCCATCCCCGTACCCGATTTGTATAACTGCGAAGTCCTCTAATGTTGCAGGAAACAACGTTGAGAATTATTTGTCAAATAAATTGAATACAATGGAAATGGTTCAAAAAGAGATTGCCAAACAAGTTACAATGAACCATACCATTGAAACTTCTTAGAAAGTTGAATTCCAGCCACGATTGTCTGCGCCAATAAAACAAAAAAAGAATTTTGTGTATTAACGTGGATATTGGGCTAATTTTTAACAAATTAATACATTCATTTTTAGTGGTTTATGACTTATAAATAGTTTTATAAACTACATTGAAGGAAGTTATAACCTCATAATATAATAATTCCTTATAAAAGAAAAACAGATATTATTAAATAAATACGCACATTCAATTGATAATGTTAGTTACAAAATATCGGCTATTTCTATCATCGTATAGGTACATCTACATTTTCCAATAAAAGATTATTAGTAAAATGTGGTCAAACTGAGCGCAACGCTTTAAATAAACAATTTGTGTTAAAATTATTTGAAATTCAACAAATGCATTCAAAATGTAATCTCCCAAGTGAAGTGAGAAAATAATTTTATTCCATAATTATACTTCGTGTGAACTAGAAGCAAATAGATTTATGTGAATGTTTTCTCATTGTCTGACATAATGTAATTGTTAAGTATGTTTCAGTTATAATTAAGATTTTTTTAAATCATAGTCGTATGAAATTCATTAAGCTTATCTTAGTTTCAGGTTATCTGAAAATAATTCACTATACGATATATGGGAACAATCCAGACCCAATATGTCAAATACGTAACCAATCTAGACTATTTAAAAGACAATTTATACTCTACGTCTACAGTAACAGCCGAAATAGATACACATTACCAATAGACAACTCTTAAATATGCAATTTTGAGTTCGCTGATGTTCTAGAAGAATAAATATCTGTCAGGGAAGGTTTTGTGCTTTTGTGAAAGCCTGTGAGTGCTAAGTACCATTATGGAAGCTTTAAGCAAGTAGTATTAAATGAGTAGACTTGAAATATTATCTTTACAACGGGATCATTCAAGTTAATGGTAATCTTTCAGTATGTTACAAATTTTAAGGGGACTTCAATCTAAGGTCTGATACTTTTTTTATTACATAGCGTAAGGTCAGTGGAAAATTTTTTTGTTGGGACGATCTTTGAATATCATTTTCGTTATTGTTCTAGTAGTATTTTTGAAAAGTGAAGATTTCCACCAATTGCGTGAAAAAATTAATAAGTTGGTGAAGAAAATATGGAAAGAGGAGAAAATTCCGAAAGAGTGGGAAGTGGGGCAAATTATAACGATACACAAAAAAGAGACAAGGAAGATTACAAGAACTGTAGAGGTATTACAGTATTGAACACAATCTATAAAATATTATCATCAGTAATACAAACACGACTAGTAACTGAAACTAAAAATGTCATAGGACAATATCAATGTGGTTTCATAAGAGGTAGATCAACAACGGATGCAATATACACAATGAAACAAATTACGGAAAAATCATACGAACATCAATATGAAATAAAAATGTTATTTTCAGACCTTTACTCGCTAAAGAAGGAAGAAATTATAGAAGCATTAAAGAACCAGGAGTAAGTAAACAACTAAAAAATGGAGATGACAATGAGACAATCTGTCAGGGTATAATTTACTGTCACCTTTTTCAGATTGAATTCGATTGGTTTGTTATCTTTTTAATTGATCAATGTTAGCTTTAGTATAATGAAGGCATCGAATGTAATAAACTATGTTAGTTTACTTATTTATTGGTGTTTTATCCTTGATTTCACTAAACATTGAATTTATTGTAAGATGTTGTTAATATACAATTATTATACTTTGTCGTTAAAAGATTCCGGAAAGTTTAGTTGTAAACGATTTTATATAATATAATAAATATATATAAATTGGAGAGTTATTATTTGCAGTCGCCATATTCTTCGTTTCGTATTATATCATTAATAATGTCATTTTTCTTGTCAGTAGTGTTACAAATAAGTTAACTAACATAGCATATGAAATTTCATGCATTAATTGTACTAAAGCTTATATTGGTCAATCGAAAAGATCACTTACCAATGGAATTGCATCTCACAAACGTGGCAGTAAATTATACCCTGACAGATGTGCACTTGCTGAACACGTGTTTTATGAATTATGGATTGTCAATCTGCCAAAATCTTGACCATCGAAAGGAATAATTAAAAACGTTTTTTTGCGTATATCGCACAACAAAATGAATGTATAAATAAATCTTCTAGATTTATAAAAACAAAATTTAAACTCCAATCATAACAACCCTTAATTTAAATAAAGAAAATAAAAAAATTGATAGTAATTCAACATAAAAAACTTATTGAATTGTGTTTAATTTATTATAAAAATCTTCATCTCATCCAAAATTCTCGATATAGTTGAAATTTTATTTACAAAATTGATAATATTGACCATTAATTTTCAGTCCTTGAAAATGAATAAGAATGTATTCCAAAGTTCAGATTAAATATCTAAAAGTCCACTCTGGTATTTTATTTCCACATTCCCACAAAAATAATCTTGCATTTTTGAAAAGTGCAGATTTACTTGGAATAATCATAAATGTCCACCAGTGTGAAACAATGTAATTAGTTTTTTCAATTTTATACATTTTTCGAGAATATTTTATCATTCCTGGGATACAATTGAGCATTGTCATTATGATTTTTACTTTTAGAATGATAATAACAGAATAACAATTCATTTTTATGACTGTTTAAATTTACTAATCGTTAAACATTACGAAAGTACAATAAATTGATTAAATTAAAATCTACAGATACTACCTAACCTAGAAAAATGAAGAAGCCATTGTAAAACGTTCAAAGAAAGTTTTACAAAAGTGTTAATAGTGATAAACATCAGAAAACCACAGAGAGAATTTAATTAATCGACTCAAGATTAGAATCTTCTTAGTGGCGTCATAATATACAACCGCCAAAATATACTATAATCGTCTCCTTTTTACATAAGGTGTATTACAACAGCACGTACTTTAACGATTTGATTAATAGTTATATTCAAACACCGTTTATAGAAGGCAATTTTATCGTCAAACTAGGATAAATACATGATTTATATTTGAGGCTATTGTTAAGTAAATAGACGTTTGATTCATGTTCCTAAATAGATTTTTGGTGAAAATTACCCTTTGGGGTCAAGATATATACAGAAACGTGGGAAAATTCATGTGTGTATCGGAGAAAGTTAAATACAAAAAGCTCAGGGTGTTTCGATTGATATTTTTCTTATAGAAATTATTATTTATCGTCTTCTGGAGTGTATATCACTGGATAAAAAGTAATGAAGAACCATTTGCAAATGGAAACAGGAATGAAAATAAATATATGCTTCGTAGATTTTAATACTATGTTTTGTTTTTGGAAAGAAGCACCCTAAGTTGTGACCAACAACCATCGTCTGACGATGATATTGATTTATCGAAACAATTGTCATTTTTTTAGAATTTTCAATAACTTTTATTATATTGTGGAATGAACTAGAAACCGTGAGTTTCATTTAAAACACTATACTCCATTTTTAAAAGGCATGGAGTAATAAATCACTCATTTTGGCCGGAACCATAGGCGTACCACATTTAGTCATTTAAAAAAAGTTAAGGCTTTTAAAATTATCTCATTTCCGAAAATAACCGTTTTGTAATATTATTTAAAATGAAATTTCAAATTATCAATAATATAATAAACTGTGGATTATATCACTGACATCAATTTTCCAGAAAATTTATTATTATGTATAAAAGGGCGTAGACGAGTCCCTCCACTAAGCTCCAGGTAGTTATAATCCTATAAATAATAAAATAAATGTTAATAACAATTTTATACAAATATATAGATATATATATATAGGGTAACTTTTTTATTAGGGAATGCGGCAATGTGATAAAGAAAACTCTGTTTAGTTAATCCTAAGCTTTCGATAATTTATTATTATCATTATCAAAGAATCTACAAAATAAATATTATTAAAAATATTTTTTACTTACACTAATTGAGGTTGTTCACAATAATATAATATCTATATATATGAAGAAATATCATTGTACAATTTAATCGTTAAAATATTCAAATTGGCATGTTATCAAATTGATGACAATTTTTGACAAGTTGATGTTGTCATAGAAAACATTTCCTTATATATATATATATATATATATATATATATATATATATATATATATATATATTCAGTACATCAGTATAGTATATAATAAAATGTTAACTATACTCTTATTATATTTAAATGAAATATAAGTAAATCAATAAACAGAATTATCCTCTATAACGCCTTGATCTTCATTATTATTTTTTTTGTCGAATGATAATAAATAACTATAAATTGAATTTAGATTCTGAATATCAGTTATTTTATTTAAACAATTATTCTCTTGAGCAATGAATGTCATTTCCAGGAAAATCCTTTTAGAGTAATTGTCTTCTTTACACAAAATTTTGAAGTTTTTATAATCAATTATATGTTTTGTTGAGAAAACGTGTTCTGCTAATGCTGAACGTTCTGGGTATAATCTTGAATCACTCTTATGTAGAGCTAAGCGCTTAGTAATTTTTTGAGAAGTCTGACCCACATATACAGATTCGCATGTAGAGCATGTTAATCTATATACAACATTAGAACGTTCAGTATAAGGATCAATTTCTTTCAATTTACTAAAAACACGATTAATTGTCAGAACATTTTTATTTGCAAGTTTTATGCTAGTTACTTCCTTTAAAATTTTGGAAATTCTAGGACTAAGATCTCTAAAATATGGTAAAGATGCAAAAAAGGTATTGGTTGAATTTGTATTCGTTATATTTTCTACGTTATCAGTTCATTAGATAATTGTATATATATATATATATATATATATATATATATATATATATCCAAACCAACCCCATTTGCCGATTATTTCACCCAATTAGCAGGTAATTGAAGAAGCTTGACAAACAGGTAGCTCAAAAATGGTTTTATTATTGTGAAATATAGTCTTTTCAGTTCTAAGAAAATGCCCCCATAATACAATGTACTTACTAGAACTTTTCAACTATAAAAGTAGCGGAAAGGTTGAATATTTTCAATTTACAGTTCATCTGTTCTGGAGAAACTGCTGTGTTGATTGATTTCCCCATTATTACTGTTATTTGTTATTATTTTTTACCGTTATTGTTAACTGGTGTTTATTTTTGTTCATCTATACAAGTTCTCTTTTCATCACACGAGACAAACACCTAACTACACCTTCCAACTATATAGTGTTCCAACCGAATTCGACCAGATATGGAGGATTTATCACCATCTAAGCGACCTAAAGTTAAACCATTGTCGCTGAACGAAAAAAATCTGATATTAAATTGCTATTCCTTGTTGAAGAACGAAGAAATTAGAAGAAAAATCATGAATTTGACAGGAAGTGTTGATGAAACTGTGGAGATTACTGCAACAATGATGGGTGTTTCAAAAACAACAATTTATAATTTAATGAAGGAGAAAAAAAATGGAAACATGAAATGAAGGTCATACTGTTTCAATGTTTTGGCAAGACACGAATGTCAAAAGTCGGAGGCAGGCAGCTCTTGTAGGGTGGTCAACAGGCCTCAATCCACCAGCAGGAAAAGGACGTCGACTCATCATTACTCATATCGGAAGTGCCGAAGGTTTTGTTAAAGGTGGATTGTTGTGCTTTGAGTCGAAGCAAACCGGAGATTATCATGAAGATATGAATGCAGACGGTTTCGAAGAATATTTCTCACAAATGTTAGATCTAATTCCAACGGGCTCAGTCATTGTTATGGATAACGCAAGTTATCACTCCAGGTTAGTGGAGAAATTACCTTCAACTGCATGGCGTAAACAAGATATCCACGATTGGCTAACCTCGAAAAATATTGAATGCCCAGATAACCCGCTTAAAAATGAGCTCTTGCAACTGGCCAATTCACATAAACACAAATATAGTAGATACGTTGTAGATCAAATGGCATCAGCGCGTGGTATAACGGTGCTGAGGCTTCCTCCTTATAACTGTCAACTCAATCCCATAGAATTAATATGGGCCCAAGTGGAAGGGGAAGTTTCAAGAAAGAATACGACATTCAAAATGAGTGACGTAAAAGTTTTATTCGAAGACGCGTTAGGTAACGTAACCAAAGAAAACTGGAAGACATGTGTTGAACACGTGATACAAGAAGAACTAAATATGTGGGAAATGGATCATATAAGTGAACACATGATTGAACCATTTATAATCAATGTTAATAATGGAAGCTATTACTATTATTTGTTAGACTTTTTTTTATAAATATTACATTAATTCGTACTTTATTCCTGCATTTTTCTTTTTTCCACTCCTATTGTAAACGGTATATTAGTAGTAAAGTTGATACCTACTGCAAAAAATTTGCTATTTTTTATATAATATTTTATGTTTATTGTTTGCACGCCTCTGAGGATTAAATTGTTTATTTGTTCATTCAAATACAATATAGCAACCCTTCCAATACAATAGGCGACCCAACCGAATACAGAGTTACGGGGTGTGTCTACCTGAAATTCGTAACAAATGAGAAATTTTAGTACAAAATTAGATAAACTTCGGAGATATTTTATTATACACCCTGTATCGGTTTTGCATACCTAATGAGCTTTTATTACTCCATGTCTTTTTAAAACGGACATATGATTATTTATAGTATTGACTATATGCGTAAAAGCAGAAAATGTTATAATAAGCTGTATTTCCACATTATGGATGTTTGTTTACTCAATGCCCATGCCATGTTTTTGACCACAGATTCTAGAAAAATTCCGTTAGCGATATTTCAGTTAGAAGTCATACGTCAGTTATTTGAGAGGTTAGTGAATGTTTTCATTTTAGGTAGTTATAATTAACAAAGTTTTATGTATAGGTTTTCCACCAATCATCTCCTTACAAGACCTGATCTGAAACTTAATTCTGCAAGATTAATCGAGAGACACTTTCCGATATATGTTCCAGAAACAGAAAAGAACAAGAATCCTTCAAGAAGATGCCTGGTTTGTTCGCACACAAAAAAACGAGAAAAAAAGGAGAGACTCTAGATACATGTGTAAAGAGTGCAATGTTGGACTTTGCATTGTACCCTGTTTCCAAATTTACCACACCCAGGCTAACTTTTACATTTTTTATACATTACCTTTAGCTATTATAATATCATTTAGGATGTATTTTTTAGTGTTCATTTTTATAAATAATTTTATTTGATTTAATGAATAAACATGCCTTTGATATAGATCTATTGCTATTTTCTAATTTAAACATAAATTCGAGTTGAACAAAACCTAGCCTACCCTAATTCTATGAATATAAAGGAAATCACAATAAAAACTAAATTAAAGGCCTTTAAATCTGTTGACAAACTAGTATTAACACATGGATACTTAATAGGAGGCAAAAGAGCAATATCCAGACGCCTGAAATTGAAGTATCTAAGGCGAATAAGTGGAATATCAAAAAAAATAAGATAAGAAACACAATAATATAAGAAAATCTGGAAATATAGTCAACATTGAAGTATATTGAGGAGAAACAACTAGGTTGGTGGGGGCATGTGCCAGCGAATGGAGGAGATTATAATAACTAAAAGAATATGGGGAAGGCAAAATTCAATATTATATAAAAAGAGGTTGACCCAGGAAATCTTGATATGGGGCAATAGGGGAAATATTACAGCAGAAAGGAAAAACTTTGATGGAAGCCAAAAAGCTGGCCACTGGCAGAAATAAATGGAAAAATTGGTAAAAGAGTAAAAATATCACTCTACACCACAATATGGTGGAAGACTTGGACGAATGAAAAAAATGGACCTAGCATGTATGAATATAGTTGAAGCCAAGTTACAGTACACTCCAGTGTTGTCAAATTTAACAGTTAAAATTTATTATCTGAGTGCATGTTACATTTCACAAAGATTGTTTTATACATCATAATATTCTTAAAAATCAAAAAATCTGGTTCTAATTCGCATTAAATGTGGTAAAAGAGAAATATTTTTCACAAGTGACATATTAGTGCTAATACAATGGGTAAAACTTGTTGTTTGTAAAAAATGGATTATTCGAATTCTAACCTTTCATTCCATAGATGAGTATCAGCGGCGTAACTCAACATTATTTTACTATTTTAAATGAAACTTACTGTTTCTAGTTAATTCCACGATATATTGAAAAGATTTAAAAGATGATTAACAATTGTTGATACTATGGGAGGGATGATAGGCTTTCAAATTTGCCGCTTAAAGCACTTGTTGCCTGGTAGATTTGGCAACACTGGAATGTATCCATGTGATCAGCACATTTGATGCCTGTTTGCTGTATTAGGAGGCGGTTTTAAGAAATTTGCGCTGAAAATTTGTTTTTACTGTATAAATTACAAAGTTTTGGAAGATAAGTGTAAGCGTTTTAGTAAAAACTGGTTGAGATTAACCTATTTATAAGTTTTTATTATATAACCCGGTGTTTTAGCCACACTCTGGTACTAAGTAGATGCCTGAATGTGGATTCTGTTTACAAATATTTCAAGTTTTATAGAATAGGTCACGTACGGGAGGATTGATACATTCCATTTCGGGGAGACTTGATACAAGTATCAAACCTCCCACTCTCTCAGAATTCGAGGTTGTACCTACATAAAATGTTCTTTTTAATTTTAGGATGCCTTTCAAATGGAAGAAAAGAACTAATAGAACACCGGCTTCACCTGAACGGATGGAAAACTCCGTCCAGGAAGTTATCGACGGAGGTAAATTGAGACGTACGGCTAATAAATATCTCTTAGACAAAATGACACTAAGAAGATGATGATTTATGGGTTTACTTCGATAGAGACGAGGAAATTTGCATATTTGTATGCCTTGGAAAATAAAAAAAAACGTCCCTTCAAATTGGCTAAAAAATTAAATGGCTTCCTATGAGTGGCTTAGAGGGTTTATGGAGAGAAACAATGAAGTATCTCGTGGAACAGCTTTTAACCAGTACACTGTAGGAGAATTTTACAATTTACTTTACGAAGTACTACGCCGAGATCAATTTGAACCAGATTCAATATACAACTGTGACGAGACTGTCCACAAACCTATCAAAATCATTTAAAAAAAGGACAAAAACAAGTATCCAAAGTTACTTCAGGAGAACGAGTCCAGACAGTTACAGGTACCATAAGTGCCATAGGGAATTCTATTCCTCCTTTTTCTGTTTTCCTGCGTGTTCGTGAACAAGATTATATGACCATTTGTGCAACACCAGGATCTAAAGCTGCTACTCATCCAAGCGGTAGGATAACATCTGAAAATTTCGAATTATATCTGTCACCTTTCATAAAATTCGCAAAATGTAGCAAAAATCACAACAGCCACATATCCCCTGGTGGTCTAGATATATGCAAGCAAAATGGCATCGTTTTATTAACCTTTAACTAGTCGCGCTGCGCCATACGGCGCCAACACAAGTTTAATACCCAGTATTTATTTTGAAAAAAATTTTTGAAAATTATCTCACCCAATTATTCCTCAAATAGGGTATAAAGAATAAGATACTAAAATATGATACTATATTTTCAAGTGTTTTCAATTATAGAAGCAATAAACTAATGCGGTGCATTGAAAGGATCCGTTTGGCGCCATGAGACTAGTCACGTAGGTATAAATTTGTCGGCGGATAATGAGTGTTTTATTGTCTAGGTAACCAGTTTTTGTCACGTTCGCCTCATAATATTATTTTATGATTATTTGTAAATAAGGGCAATAAAAGAAAACATTGTTGAAGATCAAATTATTTAGGATGTGCGACCGAATGTTGAAAATTTAGTTATACCTACAATTGGTACCGTAGTGGTACAATATTTCTACCTGTGTTTTATTTTATTGAAAATGGCCAGTTCAAGTAAAGATACCAGTAAAAGTTTTAGTGCAGAAGCAGGTCCCAGCTGGCGAAATAAAGTCCCGCTAACTCAAACTGAGCTAGAACGTTTAATAAATGATTCTGAAAGTGAATTGGAACTAGATTCAGAAAGTGATGACAGTGTTGCAGAAGATTTTATGGAATATAGTGAACATGATACAGACTCTTGCCAAGAGGATGAATACGAGGATGATGCTTCTCCAACACCTCTACCGACAGATGCTGATTATTATATAGGTAAAGACAAAAATACAAAGTGGAGAAAAGTGCCACCGCCTAAAACCAAAACTCGAAAATATAATATAATAACACATTTGCCCGGCTGTAAAGGACCTGCAAGAACAATTTCCACGCCTTCAAAGGCTTTTTATCTATTTTTTGATGACTACGTGATGCAACTTCTTGTGACAAACACTAATAATTTTATTACTGCTGAAGTAAAAGATAAGTTTACACGTGAAAGAGATGCTCGTTTAGTAACTGAAGGTGAAATAAAAGCGTTTTTAGCGATTTTGGTAGTCAGTGGAGTCATTAGATCATCTCATTTGAATTTTGAAGATTTATTTGATGTTGATGATATGGGCAATGATTTTTTTATACCACTATGAGTAAGCAGAGATTCCTTTTCATAATGCGATGTATTAGGTTTGATGACAAAGCAACAAGAGCAGTGAGACTACAAACTGATAAGTTAGCACCCATTCGTGATATGTTCGATTATTTAGTGAATAAGTGTGCCGAGCTTCATACACCAAGTGAATATCTTACAGTTGATGAACAAATGGTAGCGTTTCGTGGAAATTGCAATTTTCGTCAGTATATTCCTTCCAAACCTAATAAATATGGAATAAAGATATTTGCATTGTTAGATGCCAGAACTTTTTATAACCTGAAGATGGAAGTTTACTTAGGAAACCAACCAGATGGACCTTTCAATGTAACAATTCTGCCTCAGATGTGGTAATCCGGTTAATTACTCCTGTAAGTAAAACTGGGAGAAACATAACCATGGATAATTGGTTTACCAGTATTCCACTTGCTAATGACTTACTGAAGAATCATAAATTAACATTAGTTGGAACACTAAGAAAGAATAAAATACAAATTCCTTTTGAAGCAGCCTAATAAAACACGCATTGAAAAAGCACTCTATTTGGATTAACGAAAACCATTACAATGATGTCGTATGTCCCCAAAAAAAGAAAATCGGTCATACTAATTTCAACTCTACATAGAGATACTGCTATCGATAAAGATTCGGGAGATGCTCAGAAAGCAGAACAATTGACATTTTATAATAGCACGAAAGGTGGAGTGGATACCAACGACAAGCTATGTGCCACATACAATGTTGGAAGAAGAACAAGAAGATGGCCAATGACTATTTTTTTCCATCTTATCAATGTGTGTGCCATAAGTGCTCTTGTGATCTATAACTCCGCACGCAACGGCGAGCTAATGAAAAGAAGAAATTTTTTCAAAAAAATTAGGTCGCGTATTAGCGCAACCCTATCAGATGCAACGAAAGGATGATTTACAAATTCCAGGAAAAATTAGAAAACGGCTGCATAGTTACTTTCAAGAAGAAGCAGAAGGAAGTCCAAATCCCTCTTGTTGTTGGTCCAAACCCCAGAAAAAGATGCCATATTTGCCCACGATCAAAAAATAAGTCGAGTAGGATTACTTGTATAGTTTGCCATAAACATGTATGTCAAGATCACCAAAGAAATGTTTGTTCCGATTGTTATAATGATCAATAAAATATTTTCAGTTTTTGTATTATATATTTTGAAGCATATTATTATTTGTAATGTTTTTTTATGTTTTTTTCATATTAAAAGATCTGTACCATTATAAGGATATATAAATTTAATTTTTCTCCTAAAAAAAGGCGACTCTCAAAAAAAAAGCCTCTATTGCACATTGACGACATATCGCGCCACGCGACTACTTATGTCAGTCCAAGCACGCGACTACTTAACCATACCGCCACACACAAATCACCGCTTGCAACCACTTGATGTTGCGGTATACGGTCCGTTCAAAACGTACTTCAATGAAGCTTTCGATGATTTAATGGTAAGAAATCCTGGTCAAACTATTTGTTTGAATGATATTGCCACGCTTGTTGGTACTGCATATCAGGAGCTTTTACTCCACTGAATATTAGCAAAGGGTTTTCTCAAACCTTCCTGTTCATACAAGACTCCCGAAGAAATAAAGCCATTAGGGCAGGCACCACCAAGAAAACAACAAACATCAGGAAGAAAACCTGCAAAAACAAAAGTTCTCACTAATACCTCAAATATGGAAGAAATAAAAAATGACTATGAAAAAAGGCAAGAACAGAGAAACAAGGGTAAATTTAAAAGAAACCCTATGGGCACTAACAATGTTGTTAAAGTGAAGAAACAAAGAGCAATTGAAGATGAATCTGAATCTGATAATTCTGTATTCGATCCATCATCATCGGATGAAATAACTGATATAGAAGACCAAATAGAAAATGAGAAAGAAGATTATTTTGTTAGAGGAGTAGTAAACTTAAAGGACTATGTTCTAGTAAGATTTACAACAAAAAAGACAATAAAGCACTATGTTGGACAAGTTATAAAAAAAGTGGGAGATGAATATTTAATAAACTTTATGCGGCGGAAGAAACCTGGATACCATTTCGTATCTCCTGACGTGGAAAACCAAGGTCTAGTTTCTGAAGAAGATTTATGAAGCTACGGATACAAAATTTTGTAGGTGGGACTGCCAGATCCACAAGAAAATTATCATTTGCCGTCAAATTTAATAAATTTTACAATGTCAATTAATAATGAGTACTTTTAGTTCTAATAAATTTTATGGTTTGGCGTATTTTATGGTTTATCTATTTTGTATCAAACCTCCTTTACACCGTATCAAAGCTCCCTTACCATGGGAGGGTTGATACACTTTTTAAAAAATACCATAATCTAAACTGACATGTTTTAACTGCCTACAATTAATTGTAACTTAGTTGGCTATAAAAGGCCGCACAAACCGATTTCATTGAATGAAAACTTATTTCAATTTCCTAGGTCAAGGATTAACCGTATCAACCCTCCCTAGTTTCCCTTAACCAGTGCCGGATTTATATTTTTTATGAGTGTAGGCCACTTTGTTTCCGCCGTCCCATGTACATACCTTTCTAAAATAATGATTTTCCTTTAGTAATAAAGAAGGCCTTAAAGTTAAATAAACGAATTAATTAGTCATTAAGAAAGAGCGTAAAAAAGAAACAAGATATACAATTTTTTACGGGACTTTTAAAAGCAAAATCATCTATAATATCATCATAGTTTATGGTGTTCATTATCTCTGCTTTTATGCCGAGTAGAGCTAGAGAATTCATTTTTTCTTGAGCCAATGAAGATCTTTGATGATTTTTCACGCGTTTTAAACAGGAATAACTCCTTTCCCCAGAACAATTTGTAGCCGGAGTGGAAAGTGAAATGCGGAGAGCTATATCCAAGTTAGGGTAAACATTAGACAGAGATTGATTCCTCAAAAACGTTGAGAGACTGAGTAGTGAGTTTGATCCAAACTTTATCAGAGCAAATGTGACTCTGAAAATGCACGCACTCTTGAATCAAATCGTCCTCTAAATCATTGGTATAATATTTCATGAGACTCGGCTTTTTCTGTAACTCTTTGTGTTGAAAGTTCAGTCATTTTTGTCAAAAATGAATATTTTTCCTCAAAGTTTAAGTAAGCATTATGCCTTCTCTGTATTTCAGCTCTCAGTCTATCAAGGATCACCAAAAAGGTGTTCACTCTGAAATAATCTCTGGAGCCGGAGGGTATTTCAGGTTCTTCATTCGTTGTTTCATCGGTCATTTTTTTTCTTTTAGGTTGTCTCTTTATTTCACCTTGATATTGCTTAAGTGCGCTCATCTCATCGCTTTTTCTTCGAAATGGTCAAAGTTTTCTCGTTCTGCTATTGTAAACTCTATTAGAGATCCATAGAGATGAGATACCGTCAATACAGTAATCGTTACGTATTTTGTTTAGGTAAGTAAAGTAGGTATTCAAATACAAGACAACGAGAGTGTGGCGTGCGTATGCGATCGGCGCTTGCAAAACAAAACACTGGCGCGGGCGTTGAGCGTCGGGCGCAGACGGCTGGAGAGTGCGGGCGGGAAGCGGGGGTTACGTTGCCACTGCCGTCCGCCCGCCTTGCTGCTCTCATCCATCACTCACACGATAATATAAGTTTCGATAGGAATGAGTTTCTATAGGGATTTTTTTAAAGTATAAAAAACCATGCGTAAAATCAGTGAACGTGTTTGACTTTTATCCTCTGAACTCAAGTGACCCTCGTCTGAAATTTGCCGGCCCTAGGACGCTACCGCCCCAAGGCCGCGGCCTATACGGCCTATTTATAAATCCAGGACTGCCCCTAACTAAATATCGAAACAATTAAATTAACTGTCTCGACCCTTACTTCGTGGAATATGCTCATATTAGTGTTTTTAAATGAAACTCACGGTCTCTAGTTAATTAATTAATTAATTAACTAGAGAACCATCGAAACAATTGTCAATCATCTTAGAATTTTTTAAAATGTGACAATGTGAAATTGTATATTTCGTACGAATGTAGAGCAGAGGCAAAAGTGACTAGCTATATTGAAAATACAGAAAGAATTCGTTGCTCTCATTTTAAAGCTGACGATTTTCAATGGAAAGGAAATCCGTCAAACTTTCAATCAGATAACAGTACAGATGATGAGGTATCTTCCAGTGAAAGATATTAATTTGAGCAATTTATAAGAGAATCAGCTAATTTACAAAGAATATTGTTTTCATGTTTAATTTTAAATTTGGATATTAAACCAGGTACTTCTTGGTAGTGTTTAGACTCAACATTTGAAAAGTATTGTCTGTTTGAAAGATGTTGTTAATGAAAATTGCTTATTTTGTAGTTTACATCATTCAGAAAGGGCTGTTTCATCCAAAGTTTCAGGAATTGAATATTGAATCATTACACTTATCTGAAACTCTAAGTGCTTTTGAAAGTGAGAACAGTTCTTGTAATCAACAAATAGAACGTTCTGATAACGTCACTGATATTGAGGTTCCAAAAAAAAAACAAGAATGAAATGAGGCACATAGAATAATAATGGTCTAATACTGGAACATCTTAGGAGTTAGACCATTATTACTTGCAATAACCAGACGGTGCAGAACGTTTTGTGTGTTTATGGTGGAATAAAAGTTTTATAATGGACGAATTTAGTGATTTCAGTGACTCTGAGTCTGAATATATACCCAGCGAAAGCGGAGAATCTTCTAGTAAGTCTAATTTTCATACTTTAAGTCAATATTGAGTTAATTATGGAAACGTAAACTAAAAAATTTGAAAACAATTTTTGCCAATAAATTCGTGCTTTAAGATTGGTTTAATTATTTCCAAATTTATTTTTAAATTGATGCTATACATTTTTTTATTATCTGAGAAGTATAAAAACTGTCAAACCGATTTTAATGCATGTTTTTGGTGTTATAGATGCAGGAGCTTCACATGACGAACAGTTAGGATTTGACGAGGGATTTGACGTTGTTGAGCAGGACCCACAACCATTCACAAGTATGGGAAATGTTTTATATCTCAAATAATACACATTTTAAAATATTTACAGGTGGCCTTGCAAAAATCAAAAGCAGAAAACGATCGAGGAACGAGAAAAATTGGAAAATTAATACTAAAAAAAAGAGAAATACTGGAAAAGAGTACATTTCTAGAAGAGGGTTAAAAATGAACGCAAAACAATTCGAAAACATTGACTGCAACGGCAGAAAGAAGTGTATTGATTTATTTTCATTTACCGAAAGACAAAACGCGTTTGAATCATTTTGGAGGCTTGGCGATTATGTGGCGCAAAATAGTTACATTTTTGGTTTAGTAAAAGCTTCACCCGTGAATAGAAAACGCCCAAAAGATGGATCTCGTTTAGGAAAGCATACCCATTTTCAATACGTGCTGAAGACTAATAATAAAACATATAGAGTTTGCAAGAAATATTTTCTTGATACATTTAAAATAAGTAACGGCCGTCTGCACAGATGCATTTCGAAACGAGAAGCCTCCGATTGCAGAGAGCTTAGAGGTACTACAGGCTCTAGAAAGTCGGACGATTCTGATATTGTGAGGCATATAAAAACATTTCCGGCTTATCAAAGCCATTATTCTAGAATTAAAAATCCAAACAGCGGTCTAATTGTAAAGAAGATGTATGATCTTTATGTAGAGGAATGTCGAACCCAGAATATTGAACCAAAAAAATTGAAATACTGTTATCAGGTATTTAATACCAAATTTAATTTGCATTTTAAAATTCCCCATCAAGACACCTGCAAGTTGTGCGATGATCTAGAGTTAAAACTAAAAGGTGCCGACAACGAAGATAGCAAAAAAAATCTTTCAACTCAAAAGGAGTTGAATTTACGGAAAGCAGAATCGGCGAGAGAGTGTTTACGAAACGATTCAAAGAAAGCTGCAGAAGCATACCTAGTAACGTTTGATTTACAAAAGGCTTTGCCTTTTCCTAAGCTTACAGCGTCTGTGGCTTACTACAAAAGAAATCTGTATTTGTATAATCTGGGAATACATTCCTTCAACAGCAATACTAGTTACATGTACGTATGGAATGAAAGACAGACATTGCAACTTGTTTAGTAAAGAATTTAAAGCTTTATGCTGGAAATCATAAACATGTCATTGCTCATTCAGATTCTTATACAGGACAGAATCGGAATATAAAGATGAGTTTATCTCTGCTAAAACTTGTACAAGATCCAGAAGTTGAAATCAACGTCATAGATCTTAAATTTTTGGTATCTGGACACTCTTTTCTTCCTAACGATGGCGAATTTGGTATAATAGAGTCTGAAAGCAGACGCCATGGCATGATTTATCATCCAGATGAGTGGATAGATGTAATTAAAAACTCCAAGCGAAAGGAACCTAAGTTTATAGTATCTGAGATTCAACATGAAGAGTTTTTAAGCACGACAAATTTAGAAAATTTGATTACCAATCGGAAAACTACTACGGATGGATATAACTTTAGCTGGCTTAAAATAAGATGGCTTCGATTTCAGAGAGATCTACCCCTTCAATTTCAATTTAAGGAAACTCTAAATGCAGAAACTGAATTTCATATTGTTGATCTTTCCAAAAAGAAAAGTGTTGGTAGGCCTAGTAGGGGTTTGACTAATGTAATGCAACAACCACTTTATCACACAAGAAGAACTGTGACAGCTGCAAAGAAGAAATACATGATGGATTTGCTGCCCTACATACCACCCGTACACCATAATTTTTATAAAAACTTGCCCACTGAGACAGTCACCCGAGGCTCTGCTCAACAAAACCTGGTAGATAGATCTTCTGACGATGAAATGATTTATGATTAGATCAACTTGAACAAAATCGTTCAGATTTATAGTGGTCTAAGTCCATATTTTTTTGTTTGCCTCCTAGTTTTAAGGTGTTATAAAACCTACTTATGTTTTACCGTATTGGTTGAGAATAAACATTCACGTTATGTTCAAAAATTGTGTTGAATTTTTTATTCGAATTTTTATAATGAGCCTAATTATTAGAAATTAACTTGTTTGGAGTTAGACCATTATTATTCTATGTGCCTCAAATATCAAATCACCTCTAATTTCTATGAAAGGGTAAATAATAAAATTTCACAAGGTAGGTATAGATAGTTTTTAACGAAATGTTTTTTCAATTCAGGAGGGCAAAAAACATTAATCGGTTTAAATTTATAGGTCGCGGGTTATACTGCTAGATTATTTCCTGAATAACTTAGATTGAAACCAACAACAAATAATTTTATTGGCAATAAAATTTGATAATTTTGAACTTTTTTTCAATGAATAATAAATCCTAAATTTAATATGTAATACTGAACGATGAAATAAAACAATATAATTTGTTTTTCATTGCTATTTACATTAGACGAGATATTGGTATTTAATGAAGACGAAGATGGATTGTTGGCATATTTCTCGTTTTGTTGATAATATCCAGATGATGAGTAGGATCCATTTACAGATATGATTTAATAGAAGATACGTTGTTATGGTGTGTGATTTTGATCAGTTGTTCTACTAACTGTTATAGATCGGTTAGAGTGGATTTTCTCTAAATTTTTGGATCTTATCCCAATACAACTTTAAATCCAAGATTATATTATTATTTAATAATCCAGCCCAAATGTTTTTTGACCATCGTCTTTGGTGATACCCTTTACGTATTAAATAAGAATTTTCATCTAACCATTCATGCAAGTTATGAGTATTTACGGTCCTTACCTCACACTAAGTAAACATAATATTTTCTATAAAATGTTGATCATTGTTTACATTATTCAATAATAAAAATGAATCAGAATTATTAAGATTCAACTATACATCCCTACATAATAAACTCTCAGATAACTTTCTTAGAAGCTATATTAATTAACAAAACTTTTGCAAAATTAAATATTTTCGTTCGCTATTCATACTCTTAATTTTTAATAATAGCTTGAATGAATAATCGACTAATTACATTAAAATACAACAAATTGGTTCTATTTTTAATTCTGAGCAAAGTATAGAAATAATGTAGCGTTGTACTCAGCGTGAATAATTTCTAAAAATTTGAAAATATCATCATAATCGGTGACTGAATTAAGTTTTTAATGCGATTATTCTTATTCATATAATAACAAATTAAATCTAAAATAAATGTCGGTGGAAAGTATTTCTTACGTTAAATTATATATCTCACTAGTACTCATTTAATTTAAAAATGTGTAGCAAAAAGTAAAATAAAATAAAAATTATCTTGCATACCCAATGCATCTCGTTTCCAATCACAATAAACTCCAAGAGAAAGAAGGGACACTAAGAGAAAAGCACCCACAAGAACCGTTCGCAGAAGACTGAAGATACAAATAATTTAACTCTTGATTTCACCGGTTGAGATCACAATCATGTTTGCCGGGGAATATACATACTTGAAGAATCTTCTCCGGTGGTGACCTTAATTTCCCAATAAGTTCACGACGCAGGTGATATATTAGTAACTACTTAAATTTAACAAATATCCAAAACGCACTTGTATGTGAAATTATACTCATATTACTTTTTAAATACCTTACGGAAGTTTGGAACGTGATTTGGTGGCGTGACAATTAGTTTTGACAGCAATTACTTCAATTTGTTCGCACACCGACATCAAGAGGTGAATTTAATTGATGGTAACCATCTCAAATGCGTTACATGATTTCTAAGATAAGATGTTATTAAGTAGAAATTATAAGAACAACAAGAAAGAAAAATATATGTTTTTGAATAGTGAGAGACAACTTTGAAATGCATGCGTCTTAATAATAGAAATATTGGACTATCAACTAGTGAGAAAATTCAAGTTTAATAAAAGTATTTAGAATCAATTTGGAAAATAACTTTTCAGCACTCCAGCTGCTGCATCTTTTCAAAGTCAAAAGGGATATGATATTTCAACTCTCCTGAATACCAACCCAACTAAACAACAAGAAAATTAAATTCAAATTAGAAGAATGGTTATTCAACTTTTGATAGACATAGTTTTGTTTATAGAAAGCCAAGGCATTGCCTACATAGATAGATTAGATTATAACGGGGGTACAATGCTTATTTTTACTGAGGTCCAAATATTTTTTGGATTTAGCAGTGTCAAAGTTCCTCAGGAATTTTTTGGAATGTTCCAACCCGGGAAGGCAACGCCAGAGTGCTTCTCTTTCGGTTTCCTCCTTCTTCCGAAACTCTTACTTATAGGAGAATTTTCCTACACCACAGAAAGGCTCCGGGCCAATTAAGGGCGTCTGTGCTCCTTTCCTGGCAAGTGTATTGGCCTCTTCATTTCCTGTGATTCCCGAGTGGCCAGGAACCCAGACTAAAGAGACCCTGTTATTCTTGCCTAATACATCAAGTTTTCTTCGGCACTCCTATGCCAACTTTGAGTCAATGACATGGGAGCTCAATGCTTTGATAGCTGCTTGACTATCAGAATGGATCGATATGTCACATTTCTGATAGTTTCTTTCTAGGTTCATTTCCACGCATCTTTCAATCGCAAGTATTTCTGCATGAAATACGCTCGGGAAGGAGCCTAACGATAATGAGTATCTAGTGCCAGGCCCAAATACTCCAGCGCCTGCTCCAGTAGCGGTTTTTGAACCATCCGTATACCATCTAATGGCATTTTCTTTGAGAGTTTGGGTGGTGTATTGCCTTTCCCAGTCTCTCCTCGTATTTAGTATCGTAGTGAAATTCTTTTCGATACTTACTTTCTTGATCATTTCATCACTGGGAAGATTCGCTGATGAGATGTATTTTGTTAGAGAGGACCTGGCTCCCTGATGTTTAATACTCTCATTGTCTGAACCTTTCTTAGATAATCTAAGAATTGCCTCTTGGGCCGATCTTTCTATCACCAGACGTAAAGGTGTGAGATCTGTAATGATCGCAAGTGCCCTAGTTGGACACGCTCTCATAACTCGAGTGATGCAGACACAGGTAAGCCTTTGAACTTTGTCGAGGGCCTTCCTCGTGCTGTACTTACTTGCTTTTGTATGCCAAACTATTGCCCCATACGTAATTGCTGGTCTCACAATCATGGCGTACATCATTTGCAGTATTTTTGGGTTACAGCCCCACCTCTTACCAGCTAGATTATCCCTAGATATTCAACTTCTAATTTCCATTCTATGATTTCCCCGTTTAAGGGTATGGGTTTCATGGCTGGAAGTGTCCTTTTCCGGGTGAATGGAATTACTATGGTATTGTTTGGGTTAATGTTTATCCCCACTGACAAGCACCATTGCTCAATGATTCTGATGCCCTTTTGTAATAAATCACACAAGGTGCTCTCGAACTTGCCTCTTACTATTAGAACGATGTCATCAGCATAGCCCATACATTCGAAGTCAAGCTCCGTTAGCCTGTAGAACAACTCATCTATTACGAGGCTCCATAGAAGGGGAGATATCACTCCCACTTGAAGTGTCCCCCGAGTGGCTTTAACTGAGGTGGTTTCATTCCCCACCTGTGTCTCAGCTATCCTCGTCGTCAACAACTCATACATCCAAGGCCCCAGATATATCCAGGAATGCGCACGTTGCGATTTTGTTGTTGTTCAGATGACTTCGGTCAGCTGATACAGAGCCGTCTCCGTTGATCGACTCGCTCTGTAAGCATGCTGACATTTATGAAGTGATATATTCTCCAGATTCTCAGTTCTTATGTAGTTATCCACTACTTTCTCCATCGTTTTGAGTAGGAACGATGTTAGACAGATGGTTCTAAAAGATCGGGAATCAGTCCCATCTTTTTTCCCTATTTTTGGTATGAAGGTTACCCTTGCCCTTCTCCATTTTCTAGGTACTAGACCCACTGCTAGACTGCTTCTTGTAATCTTCAGCAGGTGAGGAAGAATCTCCTCTATCCTTCGCTGCAGAAGTGCTGGAATTATTCCATCCATTCCTGGTGATTTATATGGTTGAAAGTTACTTATTGCCCATTCCAACCGTTATCTGGTAAATATTTTCTTAGCAATGTCACAATCTTCCTTGCGGGATTTTTTGGTGTAATTCATTGCTATTTCAGTGTTTGTTGCTTGTTCACTACCTGGAAAGTGGGTTCCAAGAAGAGGTAACAAAGCAGAAGCAGCCTACACTATCGATTCTTGACAAAATCGTAGTAATTTCCTTCAATTGGTCATGTTGGTGGCTAATTATGACATAATTTTGCAGAGCCTGTAAAAAAATATATAGAAGACAGCAAAAAGCACAGAATAAAAATAACGGACAAAAGATGAGCAACAGGAAAGCAACCTAAAAAGCCCATAGGACAAGGAACAATGTTGACGTTTTTATCAAAGACTTTCATTAACAAGTTTATCAAGAAATTAGCTCGATGGGTCAAAACATTATTTTGAAAGACCTTCAGGATAGCAGCATCTACAGCGTAATGGTGGACAGCACCCAATATATAGCTGTCATGGACCAACTGGCAATATGCGTCCGCTATATCATTCAAGGAAAAGTTCCGAAATACTTTTATAGATTGCAGCATTGCAACAACATGGAAGGCTCCAAGCCCATTTAAAAAAGAAAATAAAGATCTTATTTATACTCACTGTATGGCACACGTACTGTACCTACCTGTAGCTGACTTAACAATGAAGCTATTAGAAGCTGAGAACTTGTTTGGATTAGTGGAAGAATCTGCGGTAGTTCTAAGCTCATCGCACAAGAGAATGGCCGTCTGGAAAAAGGAAACGAAAAGAAAACATACTGCTCATGACAAGTTGTAGAGATTGCAAAAAATGGGAGCAATGAGGTGGTGGAGCAAACATAAGGCTTTTTCATCAATTGTTGATGAAGAATTCTTAATCAGTGAAGACAGTGTAAATTCAGCTAAATACTTTAATTTTATTTCTGTTTTTAAAGAAATCTCTGATGAAAGTTTTGACAACAAATCTCGATTCACAGCCAGAAACCTGTTAAGCCAATGGTCCAATGTTGAACACTTGTTTATGTCATTGGTTTTACTAGATTTGTTTTTGGTCACTTCTCCTGTGTCTAAGTACTTGCAAAGTAAAACCATTGATTATGCTTTAGCTTGGAACTTAGTATAAACACTGCTCCAGCAAGTTAAGAACAAAATGATGTCCAGTTAGAGTAAGAGAAAAACAAACTAAAAATAGATTAGTTAAAATTATTATTAATATGGTAGACAGTAGATACATGTATATAAAGTAGTTTCAAAAGTATTGTAATTTTCATCATATTGTGAAAATACAGTTTTCGAAGCTAAAAAGTTATAATTGGCGCAGTTAGCAGGATTTGTACGCTCGTGAAAAAGTACTTTATCGAATCGGTCGAATAAAGAACTCACGATTTGGTGTTTCAACATCGAGCGCGGATTCCAGAAGAATTTACTATCGACGAAGAAAGAAGAATCCGGAGCTCTGCAAATCACTTGTAATTGCCAAGTTTCCTTTTTACCTTTGCATACCTTCTTAAAAGAGTAGGAGAGATAATTTGTAAAATTTCAAATATACTTGCGGCCAATTTATTTTATGAACGGATTGGAAAATTTATTGGAAACATTTAATAAATTAAATATTAAATATAATAATAATAGAAAGAAGTAAAACATTTTTTTGCAAATAAAGAAAAGTTGTTTCACTAAAATAACTGGAACTTTCATGGGCGTCGACAGGATCAAATTCAGAGGGGGGCCAATTTCTCAAAATTAAATTTTTTCAAAAAAATAGAAACAAACTGATCAACTAAATAATTTATATAGAGATACTTTCACAACATTGAACTTAAAAAATGACAAAACCATGATTATCCAAAAGTTAACATATTTTCTGGTATGAAACAGAATATAGGATTAGTGAAATTAGTTAGGTTTTAAGGTAACATTTGAATTCTCTTCGGTTTCAACCCAATAAGTTAATAGTTTCGGCAATTTTGCCTACATAAATAGTTATTTATTATACAAAGGAAAAAAGTATTAGATATTAGCTCGAGGTTATGTTGTCTCCCGACGCGAAGCGGAGGGAGACAACAAACCGAAAGCTAAAATCTAATATTTTTCCCGTGTATAATACATTATTTTTTTCTGTGACAGGAAAAACGACGATTCAATAGTGAAAGAACATATTATTACAATATATTAAAGTCATAATGTTATCGATATGAAATTTGAATTTTTAAACTAATAAGCTGTTGTAGTTATAGCGACAATTAGACCTGCGTTGCTAAGGAAAACCTCAAAGTAGTCAAATATATGTCAATTTAATTCTGTGATTTGATTCAAAACTGGCGAACTCAGTGATTGTTTAGTAGTTATTTTGGAAAATATAAAGATAAAAAATGTCTGATTCCGAGTTTTCTCTGACTCTTGATATAAATGAAATGTAACTTATGTTCAATAAAATATTCTAAAATCAAATATCTTCCTTTATCTATATGTATATATATATACGGGAAAAAAGTACTCACTTTTTTCCCGTGGGAAAAAAAGTAATTTCGTGAAAAGTTTTATTTTGTTACCTGTCAACAGAGATAAAATGTCAAATTTTTTCCTGTCACAGAAAAAAATATTTTAATGGCTTTCAATATCGAGGGGGAAAATTTAGAAAAATCGAAGTCCTCATACTTTTCATCCACTATTCGATATGCTTCGAAATTGTCCAAATGTTTGTTTAATGTTAATTAGAGTAATAATAAACATAAAGAGGGCTATTCATTCATAAACACGTTTATTTTTACGGCCAACAATTCTAAACGTTAGTAGTGAAATAATGAATGAATTACAAAAAGTTGGGATGGTATTGTAGATACAGGGCCTTGTTAATTTCGGCTGCTTTTCTGACAAACTCGGCACCGACGAACCAACTATAGGGCGGAGGCTGTAACCATAACGGGAATTAATCCAATGGGGTGTAGTTATGTAATCTTTGTCGAAGTATATTTTCATATAAATTTATGCGCCAAGAGCCAGGGCGGGCATGGCTTCCTTTTGCCCTGCAGTGGCGATGTCCATGAGAACTTTATAACCAACTATCAAATCAACACCAAGATTTTACAGTGCTTACTAAAAACATATTAAATCTGTATTTTTGGCACCAGACTGGTTACTTATCGATCGGTTCATTAGATATAACCCCAGCTGTGCTTACTTTTAACTAACCAGGTGTCTATATTAAAACAAATATTAAATATCGTTTCTTTAATTCTTTAATTAACAATAATATTACCTGCACTATGTTGCGTAAAAAATATGCTAAAGTGTTGACAGCAATTATTGTAATCACGAGTTACCACTGATACTGTCATAATTTAATATCGTAATCAATTACATTATTAGATATTTTCTTTATTTATTTATCATTAATATTAATGATGTGAAAATCACAAAGAGATACACCTGTTAGTGGACAAATAATGTCATATCTCACATTCTACCTCACCCAAACCAGACAGTGTAATATAAAACAAAATATTTTAATGACGCCGAAGGGTATGAAAGTGAAAGAAATCGAAATTTCAGTGACGACACTGTAGATGCGATGTTTGTATCGAGACAAAAGATTTTCACATCAATATTTTAACAGTAGATATCAAGATAGTATCGAAAAATATTTCAAAGATGACAATCTTCAATAAAAAATTATTAACTAATTGCATATTAATATTCTTCATTTCAAAATATGTGTATCCTATAAAAAAGGGAGTTTCTATTGATAAGATAAATAATTTATTTGAAATCAATGTAAATTAAATAGTAAATCGTATAGATGGTAAACTCTCATTGCCTCATCCACAAAATGCTGGTGTCCCTCATGGAAGTTCTATTCTATGTCCTTGTCTTCATCGTCTAGTACTTCAACTACATTATTCATTTTTCCTTAACTTTCACTCAGTAAACAAATATAGTATTGAAGGTTATGACAATAAAGCGCGAAACATCCGTCATTTTCTAAGATGACCATTCAGTAACCTACAGAGTAACTGCGCTGCAGCGCTTTATGGCTAGTTTTTCACTGAATGCGACCATTATATTGAGCAATATCACTTTGCACAATCAACCTAATACTGTGCTGGAAGAATACAGAGTTTCTAGCGATGAACCATATGCTGTCAAAGACGAATTCTATGAAAAATTGAATTGCGAAATAGCGAAAATTGAAAATAATCAAGAAATTATCTTTTTGAGAGATCTAAATGGTAGAAGAGGGAAAAGAATAGTCAGTGTAAAGTGGTACGGAGAAAGACTATAGTCCGTTTTTAAAAGGCATGGAGTAATAAAACATCATTAGGTATGCAAAACCGATACAGGGTGTATAATAAAATATCTCCGAAGTTTATCTAATTTTGTACTAAAATTTCTCATTTGTTACGAATTTCAGGTAGACACCCCGTAACTCTGTATTCGGTTGGGTCGCCTATTGTATTGAAAGGGTCGCTCTATTGTATTTGAATGAACGAATAAACAATTTAATCCTCAGAGGCGTGCAATCAGGACAAAACAAACTTGGTATATGAATATGAAATTATAATTACGAAAATTATTCAAAAGAGTTCACAATATCGATTCAATAAAAACACATTTTTTGTGTTCCTATGAATAAACAATAAACATAAAATATTATATAAAAAATAGCAAATTTTTTTTACAGTAGGTATCAACTTTACTACTAAATACCGTTTACAATAGGAGAGGAAAAAAGAAAATGCAGGAATAAAGTACGAATTAATGTAATATTTATAAAAAAAATTCTAACAAATAATAGTAATAACTAACACAAAAACTAGTCTATATATCAGAATCAGACGATTCTGTTGAGCTTCCATTATTAACATTGATTATAAATGGTTCAATCATGTGTTCACTTATATGATCCATTTCCCACATATTTAGTTCTTCTTGTATCACGTGTTCAACACATTTCTTCCAGTTTTCTTTGGTTGCGTTACCTAACGCGTCTTCGAATAAAACTTTTACGTCACTCATTTTGAATGTCGTATTCTTTCTTGAAACTTCCCCTTTCACTTGGGCCCATATTAATTCTATGGGATTGAGTTGACAGTGATAAGGAGGAAACCTCAGCACCGTTATACCACGCGCTGATGCCATTTTCATCCGGTTCATTTTGCGTGAATTACCCATGAATCTCTTTGTTGTTGTTGTTAACATATCACGCAATATTCCTACATCTTTTTTGTTATTTACTATGGGTCGGAAGGTTCATGGCGGGGGGCTATATGCGCCTCCGTGTCGATCTTGGTTGTTGTCCTGAAAACTCGGGATCTTCCAATTGAAGGCACAAATGAGCGTTTGGTTTCCCTGCTGAAATCCGTTGTTTTGTGTTTTCCCATGTTTCGATTAACATCTTTGCTCCCAAATTTCACATCCTTATTTGGTTATACCGTGCCGACGAAGGCAAATGAGCTAGAAACATGCATGTCCGCGGTTACCACTATGTTTCAGTAACCCTTCATTTTGCGTGAATTACCCATGAATCTCTTATATATATATATATATATATATATATATATATATATATATATATATATATATATATATATATATATGTATTTGTATAAAATTGTTATTAACATTTATTTTATTATTTATTGTATGTAGGATTATAACTACCTGGAGCTTAGTGGAGGGACTCGTCTACGCCCTTTTATACATAATAATAAATTTTCTGGAAAATTGATGTCAGTGATATAATCCACAGTTTATTATATTATTGATAATTTGAAATTTCATTTTAAATAATATTACAAAACGGTTATTTTCGGAAATGAGATAATTTTAGAAGCCTTAACTTTTTTTAAATGACTAAATGTGGTACGCCTATGGTTCCGGCCAAAATGAGTGATTTATTACTCCATGTCTTTTAAAAACGGAGTATAGTAATTCTCACAATAAACGAGGCATGCTATAAATTTCCTGCTCCCATAAAATATGTCCCATATGCTGATGATCTAATTGTTTTTTGCCACGGTAAATCAATCCCCTCCACATGCAAACTCCTTCAAAACGCAGTAAGCCTTCTACAAGATAGATCTTTTCACTTGGGATTATCCTTATCTCAAATTAAATCCAAACTAATTAAATTCTTAAGAACAACATCTTCTCCTTTACCTCATATTTTCTTTAATAACTCCCCTTTATCCCTTGTATACCAATGTAAAATTCTCGGAATAACCTTCGACTCTTGACTTAATTGGAAACACCATATCAAAGGCATTTGTCTAGAGATTAAATATAATTAAAACCCTCGTCAGATTCCTGGGGTTCCGACGAAATTGTATTATTAAGAGTTGACAGAGCTCTCATCCGTTCGAACCTTGACTATGGTTGCTTTATGTACATGTCTACCCCCAAATCCGTTAAATATTTATTGAACCCTGTTCACAATACCGCCCTCCTCCTCTGCATTCTGCTAGCCCTGCTGATAGTATCTATATTGATGCTAATGAACCACCCCACTCCTTAAGATGACAATCCTTTCTTCTTTCATATGCTGCCTCAGTATTCCCCAATCCTCTTCACTCGCATTTCACTTCAACGACTAATTTCCCTACTAACCCTCGAAAATTACAAAATCTATTCCTAAATTGCTTTACTCAGAGTAACTGACCTCCCCGCCTCTTATACTTTATTCTTCTCCTTGGATCAAAAATATTCGTATAATCGATACCTCACTCACCATTTATAATAAGCATAAATTTCCCAGAGTACTTGTGAAGAAAGCATTCCTGGAAATAGTAAAAAAATATTACGATTTAATACTCTATAGGGGAAAGGAGGGCACATTAAACCAAATCACCAAAGATCGCAGATATTAACAAAATGTTGTCAAATAATTGTAGTTTCTTCCCGGCATAGCAATATTTGATACTTTTACTTACATTTTGTCTAGGAAATATTATCGGTAAATTTATTTTTTCAAAAAAATTATCAAAGTTAAAAAAGCTTGCATTTGGTTGATAGTGCCCCTCCGGTGGGGCACAATCAACCACGTCCTGGGGCGGTTTCAACCAGCAATGAAATTATACAACAGATCAGTGCAACTCTTCATTTTGGTAACAATACCTAGTGAGAAAAATATTGAAACATAAGTATAATCAAAACATACATTTTATTTGATATTATACATAGATAAGTTAATATTGAAAGTTAGTAAGGAAGAAGTCCGAGCAGTCTTAGATGAGTTGAGCTGTGGTAATTTTAGAACTAAGTCGTAACGGTCAACTGTAGATGTATCTTCGACCAAGGGGTAGTAGAATTTGAAGCCTGGCGTCTTATGACGCAAAAATTTTATTACAAATTCATTCAAGTTTTTAACCTCTACGACTCTTCTAATGTAATAATATATGCTAGTCTCTAAAGGAAATTTCACCAAAACAAAATCATCTTGTTGAATTATATCATCATCTGTAAGGAGGTTGGCACTCTCCATGTCTCTAAAATCGTCCGACATATCGTCCGATGCAAGTTCAATCGACTCGTCAGTATCTGAACTACTTGTGCTTATCTTTCTTTTCTTCTTTGTTGCAACATAATCTTCTTTCTGTTCTGGAAATACTTGTTTGAGAACTCTTTTTCTATTCCTCTCTTCTTTAATCCGTTTACGCCTTTCTCTCTCACGTTCGATTTCTTCCAAGCGATTCTTTTCAGGTGTCTCTGTAAAAATTCTAGACTTCCCTTTCTTTTCTTTCATGTTCTTAGTTTTTTTTTATAGTGGGTCTAGGAATCGGCCTGACAGTCTCCGGAGTAATTTTGTGGACAGCAGATGTTGAAAGTAAGTCTGTAAAAAAGCTTCAAATAAAATCAAGAGAGTAGAGTGCTATGCTATATTACCTTTCCTATTTTTGTCAAGATCCTCATTAACAAACGAGATTCTTGAAATATTTCTTAAGGGTGGAGGTGTAGAAGAACCTTCTAAGGATGAATTTTTGGGAGTGTCTTTATGCGGCGTTGATCGAGTATCTGCAATTTGAGAAAATGTATTTAATAATAGAATAAAAAAAGATCGAACATAGTTACATTCTGGCTTTGGATCTCTTGTTAAAGATGACGAATCATTCTCAGCCATGAACAATGAAGAATCAGCATCAGTCTGTTGTTGGTGAGGTTGTTGGTCATGTTCTTCCTCATAATTTGCAAAACTGGGCAAAAATTCCTCTTCTTGAAACGCCAGTTTATTCAACGGCCAAATCCATGGTTTTTGGAATGATGTTGTAATATTATTCTGTGTGAAAGCATTTTGGTAAGCAATTTTCGTTAGATGGGCAATCTGCCTAATTGTTATCGTTTTTCCAGGATTTGAAGTCATCAAGTCATTGAAGGCAGTTGCGCAATAATTCTTGAATGGGCCGTAAACACCGACATCTAGAGGTTGGAGCTTGTGTGATGTATGTGGTGGAAATGAAAGAATGACGATCCCATTATTACGGCAATAATTTATCCCTTTCGCGGTAATATGGGATTCATGGTTATCCAGCAACAACAGTATTACTTTTCCGCCAACCTATCTAATATGCGAGAAAAGTATTGGTTTACCCACAAAAAAGTTGGAAATTTGAAATTTTTTTTTGAGTTATTTTTACGTTATCCGTCAACAACAAGAAGAAAAAACGGTTTTTAGAAAAAAAATCCTGTGTGTATGTCGTCGTCGTCGTCGTCGTCGTCGGCCACTTTTCCTTGCAAGTCTTGTTAGCACGATACAGCCTCCGGAGTGCAATAAGTCACCAATTTTATGATGGAATATTGTTAAGGACATTTCACAGATGAACCCTATGGATTTTCAGCTCACCAGAGCCAGTACAACGGGTGCTATGGTACTTGAAGTACGACATTTTGTCGTTTTTCGAGAAATTTCAGTTTGTTAGCACGATACAGCCTCCGGAGTTCAACAAGTCACCAATTTTATGATTGAATATTATTCAGGGCATCTCACTGATGAACCCTATTCATTTTCAGCTCACCGCCAATACAACCGGTGCTACAGTACTTTAAGTACGATATTTTTGTCATTTTTGGAGAAGTTTCAGTTTGTTAGCACGATACAGCCTCCGGAGTATATACAAGTGATGAATTTTATGATTGGATATTATTCAGAGCGTCTTAAAGATGAACCCTATCGATATTGATCTCACTAAAGCCAGTACAACGGGTGCTGTGGTACTTGAAGTACCAAATTTTTGTCATTTTTGGAGAATTTTCAGTTTGTTAGCACGATACAGCCTTCTGAGAGTATACGATTGATCAACTTTATGTATAAGTATTGTTCAAGGTGTCTCACAGATGTACCCTATTGATTTTTAGTTGACTAGAGCGAGTACAGCGGGTCCTATAAAACTAGATATACTAAACTTTGGTTATTTTTGGAGAAATTTCGGTTTGTTAGCACGATACATCCCCCGAAGTGTATACAAGTAACAATTTTATGATAGAATATTGTTCAGGGCCAGAGATACGGAAAAGTTAGTTTTAATCTTTAAAACCGTTTATTTTATTTTCAACTGAGCAGTTTGTTTGCTGCTTAATATGCTCCAGTACACGTATAAATAGATCTCCTGCCATCCAGCCAGAATGGTTTCCTAATGCTAAGCTAGAAATTGGTGCGTCAATCAAATATTCGTCAGGATTACGTGTTTTGGGGAAAACATAAACTGGAAGGAGTGCGCTACCCACAGCACTTTTATTCCCACAAATGTGGTCAATTCGCCTCGTTCTGCAGATGATATTTGGCATACTTGTTTCTTGCTTTTAGTGGACACAATTTTTACTGGTTTTAGAACTGTGGTGACTCCCGTCTCATCCAAATTGTATATTTTTCTTATTAAACCCAGTTGATCGGGCTAAACTAGTGCTTTCTGGTTTTCTTAGAGATATTTGTTATTTATTTCTCCTCATAAAGCCTCTAAGCCAATCGATGCCCCAGCTATCTTCGCAGCCTTCCACTTGTCAGGAATCTTGCAGCCGGGCAAAACGCGCGAAACGCTAAAGTTCTTATCTGCTTATATGTTAGACCGTAATTCATGTTAGAAGAAAGCTGAATATATTTTACGAGCTCATCTTCCTGACTCTTTGAAAAAACTTGGGAAACCGTATATTTGCTGGAATAAAGATTTTTGTTCTCATTGGAGCTGTCGCTTTCATTCCCAGAGTCTTCATTGAATTTCTTCTTCTTCTTCTTATCACGCCCTCTCCTGCTGAAGTTTGGCGATCCAAATGGCAATTGTAGCTCTGGAGACTGCAGCACGAAAGATTTCTGCAGACGAGCGGTCGAACCATCTCCTCAAGTCCTTTAGCCATGGGTAGTCATTGAATTTACTGGCTAGTAACACTTCTGTGGGATATTTTGTTTTAATTTTTTTAATTCTGGAATGTAGGGTGTCTCGTTTTATATTAAATGTTGTAGCTTCTCTTTCTGACATTCTCTTTCTGACATTCTTTTACTTAATACGTTTTTAATTGCGTTAGTCATGTCTTTTTCGTTGATTTCCGTTCTCGTCGTTTTTTTATATGTTCGGACTATTTGAAAAGAAATTTGTTTTCAGTCCAAATAACATTGTAGATGCCCAATAAGATTCTTTTGGCACAGCTAGGCAAATTTTTGATAAAAATTGCAGGGATTTCGTCTGGTTCTGGACTTGTGTTTTTCATTGTTTGTAATGTTTCTTCAAGTTCAGTTTCAGAGATTTTAGTATTCAATAAAGAATCGTCATTTGGATCTATAGTTATGGGAAAGTCTTTTTCTTGTTGTTGTTTCAAGTCGAGAAATTTTGCACAAAAATTTGAGTTGCTAGAGTGTTTTCTGTAAGTTTCAGCTAAAACATTGGCTGTTAGTTCATTTTCAGATGTGAGCTAGTTCTGATATTGAAGGGATCGTATTCCTGTGATGGTGCGCTTCCCTGATACTCGTCGAATTTTGTTCCAAATTTCTGTGGGTGGAGTGTTGTCATTAATGCTGGCTACGAATTCATGCCACGATTATTTTTTGCTTTTTTTAATTATGTATTTACATCTTGCTTTTTGTTTTTTGAATTCGATCAGGTTTTCTTGATTTTTGTGCTTTTTCCATACATTGTAAGCATGTTTACTTGCTCTAACCGCTTCTTGGCAGTTTTTGTTCCACCATGGTACGGGTTGACGTTTTTTAATCAGTGATGTTTTTTTATTGATTCTTTTGCTGCTTCTAACATGGTATTTGCAAAATTATCAACTGTTTCGTCTATATCCGATTTTATTTCAAAGTTTGTTATATTTTCTTCGATTGTTTCCTGATACAGTGCCCAATTTGCGTTTTTATATTGCCATTTTGTACTAATGTTTGTATTGGTTATATTCCTGCGATTGGAGTTATTAATAATTATTGGAGCATCATCACTATTATAAATGAAAGGTAGAATTTCCCAAGTTAGTTCGGTTAGTAAATTTGGGCTACAAAAGGTAAGGTCTAGAGCTGACGTCTCTCCGGTGCAGGGGTTGAGCCTAGTGCCTTCCCCACTGTTCAGTAGGCAAAGACTGCAGAGATCTGTAGTTGATGATAGCAGTTTGCCTTTGTTGGAAGTCGTTTTGCATCCCCATTCGGTGTTGTGGCAGTTGAAATCTCCAATAATGATGCGTGGAGATGTTATTTGAGAGAAGAGATCTGTTAGTTCTTGACTTTCTTTATGTACACATTGCAAATAGAAATTCTTCGTTCTAGGTTGATACAGACTGCAACAGCTTCTAAATTTGTTTTTAGAGATATTTCGTTGACATCAGTGTCATTTTTTATGTAAATTGCAACTCCTCCACTAGCTATCTTTGCGTTTACCGTGTTTTTATAGAAATTTGTATAATTTTTTAATCCAGTTATTTTCTTTTCAGTAAAATTTGTTTCCTGTAATCCTACAATGAATGGGTTATGTTGACTTGTTAAATGTTGTAGCATAGGTAACTGCGAGTGAAACCCGTTCAGGTTCCACTGAAGAATCTAGGTTAATGTAGTAGATATATTCATAAGTTTGTTCATTAGTACAATTCCTGGGATGATGATGCGTCACTTTCTATATCCGTAGAACGAGTGCCAATGTGCTCATGATTCTTGTCCTGAGTCGTGTACAGCGAGATTTAATGCTTCTTTCTGTGAGATAAGGTCGGATTTGGTAAAGTTGCAAAGCCAAGTTGTCAAGATTATCGGTGAATTCGAGAATGGTTTTTACAGGGTCAGGGTCTCCCATTGTATTATCGAGCAAAAGCGCCAGTTGATCAAAATCGAGTGAGTTGGGAGGGTTTTGACTGTTTATAAATGTTTGTGCTGGTAGTAGTGATTCTCTGCAGCTTTTGGATTCATCAGTTTTTGGGTGCTTCTTTTTTGTTTGGGTTTTATGAATTGTTTTCAGTCCTTATTTTCTTCGGGTGTATCTGGCGTAGAGATAATCTGTTCTATGCGTCTTTTACTTCCACTATGCGCGGTATTTATGTCGATTGGGGCTAGTTGTGCTGCAGGTATTGGTGGAGGTTTCGCAGCTTGAATATTTTGTAATTGATCTGTATTTTCTCTGAGAGGTTGTGTTTCAATGTCAGTATTTGTATTTTGAATATTTGATTCCGGATTTTGATTTGTCATTGTACTTTCAGTAACAGCTGGTAAAAAATCGGGGCACTGGGAGGCGATATGACCATCTTTTTTGCATTTGTAACAGGAAAGACCGTCTTGTGATATGTATATACGATAAGGTGTGCCGTCAAAAGATAAAGTTATGTAGGAAGGTATATCTGTAGGAGTTGAGATAGGTTTTATGTACACTTGTCGGCGAAAACTTAAGATATGACTATACTCAGGGTTCGACACATTCACTTTTAAAAAGGTTATAGGCGACAGTAGGGTGAGACCTAACTATTTCAGTTCATTTACCAAGACATCATGGGGTATAGATGGACATACATTTGATAAGACCAATCGTTGAGATGGAGTAATGAGTCTACGACCATCAAATATAGAGTTACCGATTTTTATAGATTTATGTTTATTCATAAAAGTGTCCACTGCTTGTTTGTTTATTAGGTATATACATATTCTACCATTGGAGATTCTTGAGCAAAATATAATAGATTTTGGACCAATCAGAGACCCTAGTGCGTATATGTAATCCTGGAGAAACAATCCATCAATTGTTGGAAACACAATCGCTTGCTCCTTGCTGGGAAATGTTTATTGAGTGAGAGCGGATGCATAAGATGTATTTTGAGACTGTGGATAATCTGTAACTGTACTTTGAGAGGGGCCCCTGTAGTCAGAAACCCCGTCAGAGGTTGTATTCATGTTTCAATTAATAAATTTTCTTTGGGAGATTTCATACGTTGTGAGGCCGGATCTGTCTGCTTGAATATTTTGTGTATATAAATCAGTAAAAAACTGATTTTGTCTATTAGACTAAGCTAATTATGTTTGTTTAATTTGTTTTAATTTGCGAAATGGAAAAAGTTCATGCAACTTACAGTTGGTCACCTCTATGTATGCACTAATAATGTTTACACTGTTATCTTACTACTTTTTCACGATATACAAACTCGTACTATTAAAGCACCGATAAGTGGATCTTATCATTGTTTTAAAATGTCTTCCATCAATAAATATAAAACTTAAAACTTCACGCGCCACCAAATTTGACTGTTATTAACCTTTTTACAAACGTAGTCGCCAACCTTGAAATTCTTTATAGATTTAATTTTACAATTCGTTTTATTTTTCGTTTTCAACAATATGCACTAATATATGTAGTAACTTTTTTAGTGATTCAGGTTTCCTAAAATGGTCCACCTAGTTTAAAAACAGGGTGTAATACTGAACATAATGTTAGTTTCTTGTCAAATAATGAAATATGTTTTTTCTGTATTTTTTTTGTAGAATCAATGACGTAATCCATTTTTGCAATTTTCAGAAATTTTAAACAATTTATCAATAATTATTAAAAAATATTTTTTTTGCTTTTTTGGATTTTTGAACGTTAATGGCTACTATATGTTATCTTTATTTTATATTAAAGTAGATATAAAAACAGACAAAATTAGCTTCATATGAGCCCTGTACGATTATTTTCTGAAGAACGTTTATTATTAGAAAAAAAAGTTTTCTCGCAAAAATTGAGTATCTCATAAACTACTAGATGTCTTTACTTGACAAACATTGTGGTTATTAAGGACACAAAAAGGTATATTTTCTGAAAGTTTTATATAAATTGAATTACTTTTGAGGAAATGAAAAATCAAAAACAAAATAAATAAATAAATAAAGACGGTTTTGTACAATGTTTTTTGAAAATGTTGAAGTGCTCCATACAAAAGCTGTTTATTTTTACATGATCTACAACTTTTTTATTGAGCACTTTTCATTTTGACGCAAACTTCTGCTGGAAATCGCAATAATATGATTTTCCGCAACTTTTGCACCCCCAACAACACCCTTAATCTCCGCTATGTGTGCACGATTTTTTTACGTTTCTTATTATTGGATATGGAAGAGGATTGAGACTTTGATCGGTCGAATTAAATTGAACTATAATTACTGTTTGAATACTGTTTAATTTCTTAAAATTAATAGCACCCGGTAGGTATGTCCTTTTACAAGAGAATTTCGATTCAGACTAAAATAATTTTTAAAATCACAAGAATATCTTTTCTTGTTTCGCACACTTAAAAACAAACATCTGGTTCTTTTGTGTACACTCTAAAAGCAGTGTGTAGATATTTATTATCGGATATTCAGATACTTCCTTTTATATAGGTCCGTCAAGCTGCCCCCCCCCCCGGTTAGATTTTTTCTACCAAAATGCTAGCACACATAAAGGGCACCTAGCACAAGAATTTTTATAGCTAGCACACCAACTGCTCACAATAAAAATGCTTTTGAATTCGGGTGGGGCCAGGTTAACGCTAGCCACCCGGTTGGAATTTTGTCGCCAAAATGCTAGCACAGATAAAGGACACCTAGCACACCATTTTTTATAGCTAGCACACCAACAGCTTACAATAAAAATGCTTCTGAATTCGGGTGGGGCCAGGTAAACGCTAGACCACCCCCTCCCCCCCCCCGGTTGGAATTTTTTCGCCAAAATGCTAGCACAGATAAAGGACACCTAGCACAACCTAGCACACCATTTTTTATAGCTAGCACAGCAACTACACTTTTAATTCTGGGGAGTGGGACGGAGGTCAGTGAAATAACGCTATACTTACTCGATGAATAAATAAATGGATAGGTTGAATATATATGTAAAACGGCTGGTTTAATTGTTTCTTACTGTAGTTACGAAAAAATTTCGGAATATTCCACTCATATGGTAAAAATTCCAAATGAAGCAGGATCTTTTCGGAGATAACTCTCCGGCAGTGCCGATAATTTCCGTTTTAAGTCCGTATCTAAGTAACGTCTAAGTAACAATTGTTGTTATTATCATAATTTTAATTTAAAATATCATAAAAATGTCACGGTTTGAGAACGATTCTTCAAGTTTAATCCAAAAATAAGTGATTGAAAATGAACCAAAAAGGGTAATTAAATACCATGTAATGTTGTTATATGTTATAATATAAATTTCGCATTAATACAGTTTTATGTCGTCTAATCGAGAAATATTCTATCGAATTACACTCATGAAAATAGTTAGATCATTAGTTTTACTTATATAGTCCATGTTACTTGTAATATTATTAGAAAGAATACATATTATTACAACCATCAGCCCTTCGGGGAAACCCTTTCTTAACCCAAACATCTGATTCGGCCAGTTTGGATGTACCTACAAGAATTTTATTTACTCTTAAGACCCATAAAAACGGCATTATAAAAATGATTCAAATTTTAACGATAGACTTGGTTTAACGACCCTTTTAAAAAGTCCAATGAGAACTTCAGATGGAGTATACCTAGTTTTTAGAAAAATAAGAATACCTATGTCATTAATTTTGCTGCCTTCCATTTAATACCCATATTGTAAGAAAGCAAAAAAATTAGTCCACTTTCTTTAGTCCGCCAACTTTGGTGATCCGCCATGTTGAATTTAGAATGACGTCACATACCGTATCATGGATTGGCATGCAAACTAGACGTATATACAGAATTTCAAATCAATCGGTTGAAGATATCTGCTTTAAAACTGAGTTGCAAGATTGCAACCGAACAAACATACATTGCCAGTTACATACTAAAAACTTTGAAAAATACATAGTAGTGTTGGTGTCTTATGATATGCCACAGAAATATTCGAAGCTCTGATTAACCGGCTCTAAGAACTAAAAGCTGCACGTTCTAAGTTAACTTGGGAATTTAAAAAAAAATCTGATAGTGAAATGCAAAATTTATGTTATCATTACAATTGTTAATTAACCATCAACTTCGGCAATAAATATTCTGGCAAATTTAAATATAAAGTTTGAGTGTTTCTTTTAAATAAGGACTACAGTGAACCACGATCAGTCTAAAACATGTATTCTCAATATATTGGAACATTTTTAGGGATCTCAGCCGCCCCTTCCCAGATTGCACAACTTTGTCCAAAGTACATATCCAACACGGCTTCGCTTTTTTGGACATTTATTTATCCAACATGTCTGTACGCAAATGTTTGTCGTTGCCTTTTTTATAGTGTGACGTAATTTGCAACTTATTCGTGCACGGATTGTTTCTGATTCCGTGACTGAATGGTTGAATTTGATTATTTTGTTTTATTAAAATTACTATTATTTTAACAAAATTATTTTTAAAAGTGAAGATTTTTTGTATTCTTTCGTTTTTTAGCATTAATCGCAAATAAATAGATAATTATTAATTAAATAATAGTTAGTTATTAATTAATCAAATACCTTGCTAGATGGTAAAATATAGATATCACGCACAATCTGGCAACATCTGTTTAGGGGCCATTTTTTATAGGAAAATGATGTTTAGAGACAAATACATCCAACATTTTCATTAATTCGTGTAACCATAGCATTATTTTGAAGACGCCCCCCACCCCCTGAATTCAAAAGCATTTTTATTGTAAGCTGTTGGTGTGCTAGCTATAAAAAATGGTGTGCTAGGTTGTGCTAGGTGTCCTTTATCTGTGCTAGCATTCTGGCAACAACTTGGCCTCACTTGAATTCAAAAGCATTTTTATTGTGGGCTGTTGGTGTGCTAGCTATAAAAATGGTTGTGCTAGGTGCCCTTTATGTGTGCTAGCATTTTGGTAACAAAAATCTAACCGAGGGGGGCAGCTTGACGGAGCTCTTTTATATGGGTATCATAAAACCTAACCATGCGTCAAAGGACAACTATTTGTAAGAAAGGATGTTATTATTATTCTAATTTAATCTTATTTCACATAAGAATGTTGAAGCCATAAAATAGAGTGGTTTTTGTTGAAACTAAATTAAAATTCCAACACTTATAACCCCCTTCAGCATTTCCAATCATTAAAATGCTACCTATAGTTTTCTTTTTTTTGTTAAAAATTTTGGCGTATACGATCTTCTATCTTCTTCTTCAGAATCATCTTGTAAGTCTTCAAACTGTAAGTCAAAGTATACTTTCATGTTTCATCTCATGTGTCGTACTCTTGCTATTGTTTTATTAGTGCCTTCAAAAATATCTCTTCAGTTCATATTTTTATTAATTGAGGTTAAATCTTCGTTCACATACTGAAAAAAATTGATAACCCTAGCCAGGGCTAGGTTTAGAATTTTATTTGTATATAAAGTATCCATTTGAATAATTAAATAAGAAAAAAGCACTGAATAAAAAAAGGAATTGACGATTTTAAACGAAACAAGGAAATGTATCAGTTCAAAAAGCCTGATGCTACTGTTAAATTTTCCATAGATCTGTCAGATATTTCAAATATAACAAATATTGCCAGGTTAATATCACAGTAATGTAGGATAATTGACACTTTAAATGTGAATATGGCAGAGTAACCGGCCTAATATAAATTCTATGTTAGTCTAGTTTTTGAAAAAATAAAAAATTGTTAAAGTAATTTTAACATTTTATGTGTTAAAGGTGTGCAGATTGGTCTGAATTTACCTGTCTGATGTCTTTATTTGTATAATAATTGTATTGCTGCTATAAAAAGTTATTTTTTCGTAAGTTTTTAACAATTTCATATTATTTGCATTATCAAGTAAACAAATAACCAAATTAAAAGTATATTTATTGTCATGGATTTGTATGTGTCTTGTTTTTCGAAAAAATATTTTTATCGAATGGATAAAACTTTTAGTGTTGATGCAAATTATACATTTTATACTACTGTACAAAAATTATTCGTTATGTTATGGTTAATTTTTAAAGATTCACAGCGAGTTTTTTAAACAAATTCACGCCTAGTATAAAGCAATTCAACAACAGAAAGTAATTTTTTTTCTTTATTTAACGTGCTCGGCTACAATGGCCACTCACACAGGTACAGTTAATTAATAATAGGAGAACATATTAATGTTAATATATAAATATATAGTACATTGTGTTAAATTTTGTGGTAAAGTTGTACATTTTTTAGGAACTGCAGTACTGTAATTGCTTCGTTAGGGTTACTCAATAATTCTTCTATGTTGGAATTAAGGTGGAGCTGCTGTCTTTCTGTTAGGTATTGTTGACATTCAGTGAGAATGTGTTTGATTGTGATGCTACATTGACATTTTTGATAATATGGAGAGTTGCTACGGGACATCAGGTGACCGTGGGTAAGTTTGGAGTGTCCAATTCGTAGTCTTCTCATCACTGCTAAGTTTTGTCTCGAAAGTTTAGCAGGTTCGGTGAGGTATGGGTGATTTATTGAAGGCTGGATATTGTGTAGTCTTGAATTGATGGAATCCCAGTGTTGTTGCCACAAGCTTTTTAATTTGTGTTTGATGAATTGCTTAAGATCTTTTGCCGTGTTATCGGTGTTGATAGGTGTTGTAGTGCTTTTAGCTAGCTGATCGGCCAGTTCATTGCCCTCAATAGCAATATGGGATGGTATCCATATGATGGTAACTGTTATGTTTTGGGAAGTGATTAACTGGTTGGGGTCGTGTATATTTTGTACAAGAGAATGTTCGGTGAAAATATGTTTAATTGAGTTAATTGATGCAAGAGAATCAGTGCATATACGTACGTTCTTATGAGGTAAGTATATGTGCTTGAATGCTTATAGGATACTGAATAATTCTCCGGTATGTACACTACAGATTGAGGATATTGTGGATGAATATATAGGGGATTCTGAAGTTGTAACTGTACATCCCACTCCTGTCTCATTTTTTGATGCATCAGTGTACAATATCAAGTCATGTTGATTTCTGATTATTATCTCTAGAAATGATTTTTTAATTAAAGCGTTGGGGGTTTCGTTTTTTTTTGAATTTGGTAAGGGATGTGTTGATTTGTGGAATGTTTTTTGTCCAAGGGGGGATTAGAGAGAGGGGTATTGGAGTTGTTTGTGAGAAATCGACTTTAATACGCATTGATTCTATAATCATCGGTATGGTTTTTATTGTAGGAGTTGGTGACATATTGGGTATGTTGTGATTGGTTGGTATTATTAGGTTGTATACGGGGTTAGATGGATCGGAAGATACAGAAACTGCGTAATTTAGTAGTAGTTGTTGGCGCTTTATCCACAAAGGTGGTTCATTTGCTTCGCAATAAAGGCTTTCTGACGGACTGGAGCGGAACGCTCCAAGGCATAGGCAGAGGGCTGTATTTTGCACAGAATTCAGTAGATTGATTTGTGATTTAGACGCAGATGTGTATATGAGGCAGCCGTAATCAAGCTTCGGTAGTGCTCTGTACACTTTTAAAAGAGAGTTTTCATCAGCACCCCTGTGATAATTAGAAAGCGTTATAATGAGGTTTAATCTTCTACACCCCTCCTTTTTTATTTCGAGGATGTGTTGCTTCCATGAGAGACGGGTATCGAATACCACACCCAGGATTTTGCAATGGTTGACTACTGAGAGAGGGATGTTGTTGATTCAAATGTTGGGTACTGGGGGTAATGAATGTTTACTAAATCTGATGATTTTGGATTTTGTCGGGGATAATATTAATCCCAGTTGGCTTGTTTTGTTTTGTAGAGTATTTACTGCAGTTTGAATGAGGGAAGAAGTAGTGATCATTGATTGCCCGTGTCAATAAATCACTAGGTCGTCGGCGTACATTGCATGTTTAATGGGAGCAGTGAAGTAGGAGCAGAGGTCATTTGTTACAAGGTTAAATAAAGTGGGGCTTAGCACAGAGCCTTGAGGTACTCCATCTGTTTGAGTGTACGTTGTTGAAAAAATACCGTTAAGACTTACTGTAAAGAACCTAAGAGATAGAACGTTTTCAATGAATTTTAACATTGATATTGTAAAACATTTATGTATTGAGTATTGTCTGCCTATTTATGTTGTCGAATGCACTTTCTGATATCAAATGAGGCGAGTATGATTTCTTGTTTTTTGTTTAACGCTGTAGCAATGTGTGTTTGAAGCATAACCATATTATCTCGAGTTGATCGATTTTGTAATATTCAATCTCAACATTACAAACAACCATGGTTCATATATGAGGATTATTGAGACTTGATTGTGACAAATGCAGTTGCTGTCAAAAATTATATAAAATCTATTAACAATTTATTTATATATTCAACTTTCAAATAAAGGATATCTCGATAATATTGACAATAAATCAGTGCTTCAACATCGACTGAAGAAATGTATAGTTCTTGCCTTCAAACTTCCCGAAGATTTACTTTTGAGAAGAGTGGCTCTAACATTTGGAAAATCTAGAAAAACTGATCATAAGCTTCTGGAAAGAGTGATGAGAAACTGTGGGATGTTCCTAAGATGATAAAAGGAATTTTTTGAAGATGTGATGGGAAGTTTGAGGAAGGGAGAAAGGAATTTCTTAAAAAGGTTATGGAGTTTCCAGCAACAAGGAATCATTAGTAAGCCGTTTCGAAAAAACGTTGCTTTTAGAATTTTTTACTTCAATAACATCCAAATTCTTTATTTTTATTTTGCCTCGTTTCTTAGCAGATGAAAATATACATTCTGTATACTGAACTAGAATGATATTTTTAATTAATTCAAAATATTCTATTTATTTTTTTTAAATACCTCAGGAAATAACGTGCATTAAATTATTTTATATTATGTCTATTGTGATATTTACAACAGGTTCTTATTTCTAGATAAGATAAGCAGTACTTTTAAAACCTTCATTTGGTTTGAGTATTGTGTTGTTTAGTAAAGAGTTCTGACAATTAGGTAAGTCAGTTGTCTTCAATTGTTTGTTTTGGATTTTAATTTCGACATCTGATTTAATTCCTCAAAAATAATTAATACGTTGATGAAATACGTCTAGATTTCTGAAAATATAACAATATGGTAAATAATTAATACCATTTTGTGAATATTATTTCTGGAAAAAGTACTTCTATTGGTAGCATTATTCACAATCTAATAATTTGTGCTGAATCATTCTATAAATATTACAATTATATACAAAGACAAATGTTTTTTTTTCATACTTATTGGATTATTCCTAGTTTTGTTCATTCTGGACTACCCTATAAACAGAATGTAACAAAAAGGCAGATCGTGGACTAAACAATTTTGATGAAGAAAATAATCGACTGAACCAAATCTTACCTTCCTACAAATATGGATACAAAAAAGTTACTCCATTGAAATAGAAAAGTCAATTTTTCTCAAACAAGCAAAATTTGAAAGCTTTCATATTGTTGTCGCATTGTTAATGCCATTGTCCAATTGTTGTCAGTAACTACTACAGTTTTTGTAATATAATGAAAAAGAGGCCGTATCGATAAAAACTGATTTCTAAAAATATATAAATGACATAGTTCCTAAGTTAATAAGTGTAACTAATGGTGACAAAATTATAACTTGTAACCAGTGGTGTAGCTATATCATATGAAGGCTGTGGCAAATTCATTACAATAAAAATCATCAAGTGGTAATTTAATTTAAATATATCAGTGTTTTAAATGAAACTCAACGTTTCTAGCTAATTCCACAATATAATCAAAAATGTTGAAAATTCTAAAAAAATTACAATTGTTTCGATAACTGAATATCATCGTCAGAATGACAGAAGTTACATTTCATTTGATGCCTACCTGATGTTTAGTAGTTATTTTTGGCTAGACCAAGAAGTGACCTCTACCTTGTGTTTGACTTAATATATGTTAATAGAAAAAAGAAGAAGATGTGATATTACAAATATTGAAGCTTAGATATTATTAGCCCTATGGTGATATCCTGGATATCATTTTTTCAGTTAAGATCAGTATAACTGTGCAATGATATACAAAATTAGGAAAACTATATCTGCTGATCTTTACAATTATCACTTAAGAAGACAGTTTAATCGTGGAGAACTCCCTAGATTTATCTGTTCATTGACGACTTCATATTGTGGGTTTCTTAAGTGTCTTCTAATTTCCAACTCTTCGAGGAAATCCAGTTCTTGTTTCTTATCACAAATATGTAGTACTTCTAGTTCTGTGTTGGGTGTCAATGAATGGTTGGTGTCAAGTAGATGTTTTGCGTAATGGGATTTATCTGCTTGTTTTAATCTGTACGCTCGTAAGTGTTCACTGTATCGGATTCCAAAATTTCTGTCTGACTCAAATAGACAGCATTACATTCTGGATATTTGAGGTTATATATACCTGATTTCTTTAATTTTGGTATTTTTGTTTTTACATTTACAATTTTGTACTAATGTTACTTTCTGTTTTAAAAGAAATTGTTGTATTCGTTGCTAAATATATTATCTTTGAAATATTATTAGAAATATTTCCTGCATATGTGATGGTTTTATAAGTTTTTATTTCTTCACTTTGTTTAGGAAATATTAGTTGTAATGCCACTTTTCCCTTTTTTTTATTAATTAGCTTATTTATCATATGTAATGGATAACCGTTGGATGTTGCTATGTGTCTAATTGTATTAATCTGTCTATCAAAATTACATTTGTTCATAGGAACCGCTAGTTTATGTGACATGGGGTGATGGGAACTATATGGAATTGTCACATAAGTTTTCGGTAAATTGCATAATCAAGTACATTATTAACTCTTTGAATTTTCAAATCATGAATATTTATAGAGTTATTTTCTTCAACTTCTAATGTAAATTATTAATGGGGTTGAAAAATATATCTAATTGTCGTTCACTACCTATAAAACAAGCTAATATGTCATCTACATATCTATACCCAAATAAAACATTTTTTGAAATATTACTTTCAAAGATTTTTCTTTCTAAACTGTCCATAAAAATGTTTGCCAAAATAGGTGATATAGGGCTTCCCATTGGTAAACCTTCATTTTGAATATATATGTTATTATCAAGAGTGAAATAATTCTGAGTAATACATACATCAAACAAATTAAGTATATCTGATGTTATTCCTGGATTATTTTCATCTTCTAGTAATTTTCTTACAAGTATTAGACGTTCTTTAGAAGGAATTTTAGTGAACATATTAGTAACGTCAAATGAAATAAGCGTTATCTTGTAATTTGAATGCTTTTAATTTTTTGATTAGTTCTATTGAATTTATAATTGAATATTTAGATTCATATCCGTAACTATTGAGTATATTATTAGGAGTATTAACATAAGAAACTACAGGTCTAATTGGTTTCGTTATTTTATGTAATTTAACGGTTCCATATAATTGTTGACAATGAGGATTCTAATTTATCATGGACCTCTTTTCGTAATCACTTGAAAGATAATTTGAATTATTAACAATATCCCTTACATTATTAGAAAAATTCTTTGTTGGGTCTGCTCTAAGAACTTTTACATCGCTAGATTCTATAAAGTTATATATTTTTGAATTATAATTTTCAGTTGTCAATATGACAGTTGTGTTCCCCTTATCAGATTTTGAAACTGTTAGGTTATTATCTTCTACTTTCTTTTTTATTGCATTTAAAACTGTAATGTCATTTTTTGTTTGACGTTTAACTTTTGAAGGTTCAATAGTTTTGATTAAATTGGCAATTTTTAATTTATCATAAAGAAAATTATTTTAATTAGATTTTAAAGCTATTTCTGACTCTGTAGCTATAATTTGTTTAATATTATTCGTAAATTTTGGTGGTATGCTGTACTTTAAACCTTTATTTAAAAATTCTATTTCACCATCTGTAAAATTAGAGTCTTAAAGGTTTTCAAATCTTGATGGAAAGTATGTTGGTATGTAGGTACTTACAGTTTCATGATGTTTAGGGTATTAAATTCTATGTTGTATGTGTTCAAGTTTATGTAGCTTTTGTTCTTGTTTCTTAAATTTCTTGTGCTTCATCGTTCTGACACTTTCTCTGATTTTGTCATCTGAACAGTCAAATTCTACTGGATTTAGTTTGAGCGTGAGTTCTGAATGTAGAACTTTTATGTAGTTGTCTAAGGAGTCTCTTATCTTGAACCATTTTTCACACTCTTCTTTTATCCATACTCGTTGAGCACATTTTATTGCTTTTTGTGCTTGTGGTGTTTTAGTATGGTATTTTATATTCACATAATTTGGTATTACCTTTTTTCTAAGGCATTCTTGGTTATACTGATCTTAATTGGAACAAAGATATCCAGGATATCACCATAGGGCTAATAATATCTAAGCTTCAATATTTATAATATCACATTTTCTTCTTTTTTCTATTACCATATATTAAGTCAATCACAAGGTAAGTCACTTCTTGGTCTAGTCAAAAATAACTACTAAACATCAGGTAGGCATCAAATGAAATGTAAATTCTGTCATTCTGACGATGATATTCAGTTATCGAAACAATTGTCAATTTTTTAGAATTTTCAACATATTTCATTATATTGTGGAATTAGCTAGAAACGTTGAGTTTCATTTAAAACACTAATATGAGTAGATTCCACGAAGTAAGGGTCGAGACAGTTAATTTTTTAATAAATCACTTAATTAGTAACCCAATTACTAATATTGTCAGCATATGAGGTAAATATACGATAAATTTCATTTTCAAAAGCATAGGTATTATGTACATAATTTTAATAAAATAACAATTTCATATTAACAAGATAATTATTAATAAAATTCTTTTCTCCGAACTTTCTGTTCCGCAAAAGTATCAATAAGATCATCAAAGTTTAAAGATCGAGCCATAGAATTTTCAATAGACAGAATAGCCTATCTTTATTAGCTTTTATAATGAATTGGCAGTTTATATGTGAATTTTACTTTTAAATAAAATAATCAAATCGTCGGCTTTCTTTAGAAACCTTGTAAGTCCAAATAACATTTTTCAGGAGACACATAAAACTGTTTAAAATGTTCAATTTTGTTGGAACTGGTTAGAGGAAAGTGTAATAAATTCACTATAGTATTGACTCGAAAAAGTCTGATAACTGAAATTGTTGAAATCATTAATATTTGGACATCAATCTTTTTATTATCTTAGTATTATCTATTTTTAGACATCCTTCTTTTACTTTTCCGCCCAACCTTTCTATATACGAGAAAAGTATTGGTTTACCCCAAAAAAAGTTGGAATTTTGAATTTTTTTTGAGTTATCTGTACGTTTTCCATCAACAACAACACGAAAAAACTGTTTTTAGAAAAAAATCCTGTGTGTATGTCGTCGTCGTTGGCCACTTTTCCTTATATGTCTTGTTAGCACGATACAGCCTTCGAAGTGCAATAAGTCAGCAATTTTATGATTGAATATTGTTAAGGACAAAAATTGATAAAGGAAATACGGTAATAGCATTACCTAAAGAAGATTATTTATTAAAAACCAACAATTTTATTCAGGCAAGCAATTTTGAGACCCTTAAAAAAGACCCAACTAATACATTTCAGAGAGAAATAAAATTAGCAGTAGATAACGTTAAATCAATAATTAACGATAAAGAAAAATATAAATTATTTTTACCCAATCCGCAACACCCTGAACTTTATTCATTAATTAAACTCCATAAAGAGGGGTACCCTATCAGGCCATTTGTTTCTTATTTCACAGCACCTTCATTCAAAATTTCAAAGATTCTCATAGATGTCATTTCTAAATATTGTTCATTCATACCTCGATTTTCAGTTAAAAACTCAACGGAATTAATTAATAATATTCAAGATATAATACTACCCCATAATTCTAAATTCATATCGTTCGATGTAACAAATCTATTCCCTAGTATACCTCCTAAAGAAACTATAACTCTTGTTGATAACTTGCTCACATACAATAATGTTAATCCTATAATTCACTCTGATATCATTACTTTATTAAAAGTGTGTTTGAATCAAAATTATTTTCATTTCAATGGAGAGGTTTATAGCAGTAAAGATGGTTTGATTATGGGCAACCCTCTCAGCCCCCTACTAGCAGAAATATTCATGGATAATATAGAAAAAATAATTCATGAACACCCCCTTAGTAAAAAATTTATGTACTGGCACCGATATGTGGACGACATTTTAGCTAGCTTCATCGGTACAAATAGACAATTAGAGAGCTTCATTACTTACATAAACTCGATTCACAATAATATCAAATTTACCGTAGAACTTGAACAAAATAAGTCTATAAACTTTCTAGACCTTACAATTTCAAATATAAATAATAAACATGATTTTTCTATATTTCATAAACCATCACATACAGATATTACAATTCATAATAGTTCGGTCCACCCATTCAGTCATAAACTAGCAGCTTTCAATAGTATGATACACAGACTCTTAACAGTCCCATTAAATATTAATAATTATACCAAAGAATTAAATATCATAAAACAAATAGCAGTTAATAATAATTACGATCCAAATTTAATTGACAATATCATAAATAAAAAGATAAAAAAACAGACTTTAGAACAAGTATTCCCTTCAGATAAAAATAATAGACAATTTAAAAGCTTAACATACTTTGGAACACCATCCTTAAAAATTAAATCATTTTTAGAAACTTTAGACATGAATATTTCCTTTAAAACTGATCACAATTTATCCAAATTCATTAAAAATAATAAATCTAAATCTTCAAAATTAAACAAATCAGGAGTTTATAAATTAAAATGTGGTAATGACAATTGTGATAAAATTTATATCGGTAGAACTTTTAGAAATTTTAAAACTAGAATTTCGGAACACAAACGTAGCTATGACAACAAAAAATTAGATTCTAACTATTCAAATCATTTATTAGAAAACCAACACATTTTCGACCCAAATTTTGAAATTCTCCATGTAGACGGTAAATCCTTTAGTTTAAATTTATTAGAAGCCCTAGAGATTAACAAAAATAAATATTCAGGTAATCTCCTTAACGACCAAATAGATATCAATCAGTCTCCTTTATTGAACCTCTTTACCTAGAAGATAGCTTAGGAATGTTTGTAGTGAATGAATTTCCAGGTAATATCTTTTAATACCATTGTTAACCTTAGTAAATAGATTTAGCACTGTATATATTAAGACATTTTTATATTTTACCTTCATTCGTTTTGACAAAGCTACTGTGTTAGTGAAACGCGTCAACAAGTTTAAATTGAACATATGTTCAAATATATGAAGATTTAAACAAACTATATTGTTTTATTTCATCGTTGTTAAAGACATGTCACAGATGAACCCTATTGATTTTCAGCTCACCAGAGCCAGTACAACGGGTGCTATGGTACTTGAAATACGACATTTTGTAATTTTTTGAGAAATTTCAGTTTGTTAGCACGGTACAGCCTCCGTAGTTCAACAAATCACCAATTTTCATGATTGAATATCATTTCTGACATCTCACAGATGAACTCGTTGATTTTCAGCTCACCAGAGCCAATACAAGAGGTGCTACAGTACTTTGGATACGATATTTTTGTCATTTTTGGAGAAGTTTCAGTTTGTTAGCACGATACAGCATCCGGAGTATATACAAGTGACGTGACCAATTTTATGATTGGATATTATTCAGAGCGTCTCAAAGATGAACCCTATCGATATTCAGCTCACTAAAGCCAGTACAACGGGTGCTATGGTACTGCAAGTACCAAATTTTTGTCATTTTTGGAGATATTTCAGTTTGTTAGCAAGATACAGCCTCCGGAGTATATACAAGTGACCAATTTTATGATTGGACATTATTCAGGGCGTCTCGAAGATGAACCCTATTGAGATTCAGCTAACTAAAGCCAGTACAACGAGTGCTTAAGGTACCAAAGTTTTGTCATTTTTGGAGAATTTTCAGTTTGTTAGCAGGATCCAGCCTCCAGCGTGTATACAAGTGACCCATTTTATGATTGAATATTGTTCAGGGCGTCTTATAGATGAACCGGGTGCTATGGTACCTGAAGTGCCCAATTTTTGTCCTTTTTGGAGAAATTTCGGGTTTAGTACGATACATCCTCCGGAGTGTATACAAGTGGCCAATTTTATAATTGGATATTTTTCAAGGTGTCTCACAGATGTACCCTATTGATTTTAAGTTGACTATTGCGAGTACAGCCCGTCCTATAAATCCAGATTTACTGCATTTTTGGTTACTTTTCAAAAACTATATTTTCAAATGGGTCTATTTTCCGATTCAAATCATGAAAATACTTTTTCTGCAGAAGCTTCGTGGAAATATTCCAAATCGTTTTCACAACCCCCTCCTTATAATCGGTGCCATTAACTCGCTTCATATTGAAAGCCCAGTCTTTAAGAATACCTGCCAAGTGTTCGCTTGAAGTCCCCACAAGAAATTAATATTTTCGCTCTTCACACAATGCCGCAAACTGCTTCCAAATGCATTTAAGTGTCAAGAGGCGTTAAAAATCCAATTGCTTCGTTTATTTCTAAATTGTATTATTCTCTGGGGACCACTGATTCAGGAGCCACTCTATGGATGTCTCGTCCTGAGAGGTAACTAAAAACTACCCTAAGTCAACAAGCCCAGAGCTCCTGAACCTTAACTAAGGTTCCCGAGGTGCGTTGTCTGCCGCCTTCATGGTACCTGTCATCTGTTTGACGATGCTACCTCTGATGGCGTTAAGCTTTTTCTTCGTAGATCTTACTTCATTTCTGTTGGAGATAATCACTACCTGTATGTATCTCCCTACGGCTGAGCTGTAAGAAGTGAGCTTGGGGTCTTCCTTCGGTTCCGGCTCCACCTAGGTTTGCGCATGGCAGTTGCCGCTGATCAACGGCGCCTCCATACCCCTGTTCACTCTCTTGAAGCTGCCTCCTGGAGGAGTTTCGCGGAGCCTTTTCAACCCATTGCTTTTTTGGGACATTTGGGCGTTTCCTGACGCCGATTGGTCCCTTACTGGCTTGGGTGATTGTTGTACAACTGGACGACTTGTAATACTTGCTGTTTTTGCCTCTCTTGTTGGCACAGGAGGTTCTCTTCCTCAACTTTTGAGCATCTTTCTTTCGTTCAGCACTCTCCTCCTCAGGTTACATTTCAGAAATGCTGGTGGACCCTGTTGACTCCTCCTGGGTTTCCGATTCGATGACCCTGATGGACTCTTTCCACTCCTCCTTGGTCGTTTCAATGAAGGACTTTTTCTACTCCATCTCTGGCTGGGCTTCTAGCCCTACCTCCACCATGATGAGGTTTTTCAACTCCTCCTCTGAGAAGTCAGAGTCACAGCTCAATAATACGTCTTCATTTGATTTTTCATCATCCATACTAGTCCCACGAGTATGGGGGAAGGGGTGGTCCATATCTACGGTGCCCCTGTATAGATGTAAGATTAGTTTCTCTGGAAGGTCGTTACGTGTCTAGGGGGCTTTGTTCGCGTTACCTGTTTTAGGGCACAGCTAACACACCGTTGGTGAATTTTTTCGGCACGGGCTGCGTAAAAACTTCAACTAACACTTTGCTGGGGTGTCATTTGGTTAGTAAGCAAGCTTATCCCCAAAGGGAGGTTTGTTTATGACATCCAGTGGTGCCACGAGGAGCTAGACACCCGATGGTTGCATTTCTCCACCACATGTACCCACCTACAAGCTACAAAGCAGTACAGCATGCAGTATAGCAACAAGTAATTGCCAAAACTACAACCAACCCCACCATATTTTGTTCAATATTTGTTGTTGTTCAAGCATTATATCTCGTTGTTCTCCTATACACATATATTCTGATTTCCTATATTCTTCGTCATCTATTCCAAGTCATCATAGTACTGTGTCCAGAATAATCTGAACGTTTTTTCTAGACGTTGGTGCAAATTATAGATATATTTTGAAGAGCATAGGCGACAAGCAGTATCCTGTTTAAGTCCTTGATTGATATACAGCCCCTGTGATACTGTACTTCATACATATGCATAAAGTTTTTGGTCTTCTTTTATAAGAGTACCTAGTATTCCAAGGATTCCCATAATTTTTAACGGTATCTACACTGTCACATGCTCAGCTGCTTTGCTTATACTTCATTACAGTGTATATTACATATTGCATCCTCAAGGATGTTGAGGAAATTGAGTATTATCCAATATATCCATAAAGTTAGAATTATTTTAATATCAATATAAATTTATTAAGGTGAATGTAGTATATTAAGAGATGAAATTTATCGAAACAATTGTCAATTTTTTAGAATTTTCAATAACTTGTATTATATTGTGGAATTAACTAGAGACCTTGAGTTTCATTTAAAAACACTAATATGAGCATATTCCACGAAGTAAGGGTCGAGACAGTCAATTTCAGATGAAATTCAATTAACTGAGTTTAGAAGTATCGAGCTTTGACAACATAAAATGAAGTAAAAATAAACGGTTTTAAAGACTAAAACTAACTTTTCCGCATCTGTGAGATGCCCTGAATAATATTCTATCATAAAATTGTACCTTGTATACACTTTGGGGGATGTATCGTGCTAACAAACCGAAATTTCTCAAAAAGTAACCAAAAATACAGTATTTCTCGATTTATAGGACCCGCTGTACTCGCTATAGTCAGCTGAAATTCAATAGGGTACATCTGTGAGACACCTTAAATGAGACACCCTGAAAAATATCGAATTATAAAATTGGCCACTTGTATACACTCCGGAGGCCGTATCGTACTAACAACCCGAAATGTTTCCAAAAAAGACAAAAAATGTGGCACTTCAGGTACCAGAGCACCCGTTGTACTAGCTTTGGTGAGCTAAAAATCAATAAGTTCCATCTATAAGACGCCCTGAACAATATTCAATCATAAAATGGGTCACTTGTATACACGCTGGAGGCTGTATCGTGTTAACAAGCTGAAAATTCTCCAAAAATTACAAAAATTTGGTACCTCAAGTACCATAGCACTCGTTGTACTGGCTTTAGTGCGCTGAGTATCAAAAGGGTTCATCTTTGAGATGCCCTGAATAATGTCCAATCATAAAATTGGTCACTTGTATATACTCCGGAGGCTGTATCGTGCTAACAAACTGAAAATTCTCCAAAAATGACAAACATTTGGTACCTCAAGTACCATAGCACTCGTTGTACTGGCTTTAGTGCGCTGAGTATCAATAGGGTTCATCTTTGAGACGCTCTGAATAATGTCCAATCATAAAATTGGTCACTTGTATATACTCCGGAGGCTGTATCATGCTAACAAACTGAAATTTCTCCAATAATGACAAAAATGTCGTACTTAAAGTATTATAGCACCTATTGTACTGGCTGTGGTGATCTGAAAATCAATAGGGTTCATCTGTGAGATGTTTTGAATAAGATTCAATCATAAAATTGGTGACTTTTTGCACTCCGGAGGCTGTATCGTGCTAACAAACTGAAATTTCTCAAAAAATAACAAAAATGTCGTACTTCAAGTACCATATAGCACCCATTGTATTGGCTATTGTGAGCTGAGAATCAATAGGGTTACAACTGTGAGATGTCCTGAACAATACTCAATCATAAAATTGGTGACTTGCTGCACTCCGGAGGCTGTATCGTGCTAACAAGACATGTAACGAAAAGTGGCCGACGACGACGACGACATACAAACAGGATTTTTTTTTCTAAAAACCATTTTTTCGTGTTGTTCTTGATGAAAACCGTAAAAATAACTCATTTTTTTTCAAAATTGCAACTTTTTTGTGGGTAAACCAATACTTTTCTCGCATATTAGATAGGTTGGGCGGAAAAGTAATACTGGCTATCGAAACAACAAGAACAGCTGCTCAACTGGAGGACAAGATATTTCGCAACAAACACCTAAGATTTGAAACAATGTTTGAACTACACAAAACTGTTATAATAATATGCTGACATATACGGTGGATAAAAGGCCTGAAATATGAAAAAAGGACAAATTATGGAAACAACATAAATGAAAAATATTTGGAGAATAGCTGGAAATGCACGAAGAAAGAAGTGATGATATTTTAGACAAGCGCACCAAAAAGGAAAATCGAGTGGAATGGCCATATTATATGAAGGATCGAATGTTGGAGATATCTATAAATCAGTTAATAACGTTCTCCGCCGTCTTCTGATATCCAGTCTCCATTGTTCTCGATCGGTCCAGAGATTCTCATCTACTCCTCTTTCTCTGATGTCTCTATCTATTCCTTCTCTCCAACTCAGTCTCTTTCTTCTTCCCTGTGGTGTCCAATTTAGTATTTTCTTTAGGATTCTGCCTTCCGCCATTCTTTGAACGTGCCCATACCATCTAAGTTGGTTAATTTGGACGTCTTCCGTCAATTTGTGTTTAACATCCATAATTTTACGAATTCTCTCATTTCTCACTCTTTCCAGTTTTCATTTTCCGGCGGCGCGTCTCCAATATTCCATCTCGGTGGCTTCAAGAAACTTACGAGTTTTTTCCTTTAGAGGCCACACTTCACTAGCATAGCTGATGACACTTTTCACTATGCTGTTGTAAATTTTATGCTTATTTTGTTTTGATACTGCCTCATCCCACAAAATACTGTTGAGTTGTCTGATTGCTTGTCTTCCTTGGTTGTTTCTGTGTTTGATTTCTTCATCCAAACTACCGTCATTAGTGATGTGTATTCAAAGATATTTGTATTTTTTACATTGTTTTATCTGATGTTGGTGTTGTTCCAAGATAAGGTCCTGTTATTCTCCACCAATGCACATATATTCCCTTTTCTGAAGATTTACCTCTAGCCCCCACTTATCGTATTCTTCAATTAATTTACGGGTCTTATATCCTAAGTCGTCGTAATCTTGAGCCAGGACTATATGATCATCGGCGAAGCAGAGAGTATATAGTATGTGATCGTTAAGTGGTATTCCCATCTGTTTGCACTTTCTTTCCCATGTTTTCAGAGCTTGTTCTAAATAGATTTTAAACAAAGTTGGTGACAAGCAACAACCCTGCTTAAGACCCTTGTTAATGTTGAACCCCTTTGATAATGTCTGCCCTTTCTTTATTTGGCTTGTGTTCTCTTCATAGAGTGGAGGTAACCAGAGGCAAATCACTATTGAGAAGACGAAGCATAGGGAGGTCACGGAAAGGTCCATAAAGCGGGTTACGATGAGGAAGATGCAATGAACCTATTTTGAAGAAAGAAGTGGAATTTTTTGTGGAAATAATCAACCAATCTGGAAATACCATCAAAAATGCAAAACTATTATTTTCCAAACGTTTAGGTTATCTTTATTTAGTTTATTATTTCCATTCAAATATATTTTATTTATTAATTTTATTTATGTTTTTCTTTTTTAGTTTATTGTCAGATCCAAAAATGTGGCGTTTATTTTTATTATTTATAATGTCTTATACCCGAGCTAATGAAGTAGATGGTAGGACCTACGAAAACTATCGACTGCCGAATACGTCTTTCCCTTCGAGATATCAAATTGTGATTGCAATACCTAATGAAGTATTAACCAGAGAAAATAACACGTTCACTGGTACAGTAATTATAACGTTTGAAGTGATTAAACCAACAGATGTCGTGCATCTTCATTCTGCTGTAAATATTTCGTCTATGTCTTTGAAGTACAACGAAAATTCCACCATTGACATTAGTAGTTTTTCTACAAATTACACTACCGAAATTATGACAGTACATTTAACGAAAAACCTAACGACCGAAATAGATTATGATCTAGAGATAGATTACTTTGGTACTGTCGAAACAGTCGACATACAAGGATTGTACGTGAGTCAATATACAGAGAACAGTACTATAGAGTATTTACTTACTACCCAATTTGAATCGACTTATGCTAGGAGAGTATTTCCATGTTTTGATGAACCTCAATACAAAGCTACTTTTGCATTATCTATTTCGTATCCAACGGGTTACAGGGCTATATCGAATACACCAAGTTTAATGGATAGTTTTGATAAAAAGTAAGTAACAAAGATATATTTTGTACTAAAGTTGAACTCCAATCAGCAGAACAACTTTAATGTCACGTGTATTATTTTAAAATGTCAGAAATCTAATTAGAATCTTGACGTAATTAAAATATAAAAAAATCGTTGTATAGGGTTTTCAGATATGTACAATTGATTGTAGATATATTAGGTATAAGCCTATTTTATAGGGTTGTCCGGAATTTCCTTTTTTATTGATATTTTTTTTATTTATAGGTCGATTTTATTGATGTCGGTTTTGTTCAAAAGATAATTGATCAAGACACACTACTAATCTAATATTTCGCGTTTTGTTTAAAAAACAAAATGGCGGACACATCCGAACTCTACCAAACTTTAAAACTGACTGGAAATTTTTTGTTTCGCACTGTATATGTTTGCGAATTATTTTACGAAAGTTCAGACATTTGTGAATGTAACGAGAGGTCAAACATAGAAATCGGTCAAAAATTGTCTGATGTATGGCTCGAAAAAAACAAGTATGTTATTACATAGTGAATTTTAATTTCTTTCGACATTTTCCAAAATCAAGTGGGCGAATGTCAAATATTATTGCTTGTAGTTAATCAGAATTGTTGACACTTCTCAAATTTATCTTTTTTGTGATAAAACTTATTAGGCTCATCAAAATATGGTTCTTTCTAACGACGACAAAATTTTTATTAAAACTTTAATTTTGAGAGGATACAGGGTGCATGAAATCTTAGAACAATTTCCTGAAGAGCGTTACAAAAAAAGTACAATTTACGACTACGTTAAAAAATTTAATTTAACGCAGTCTATTCTAAGGCGTGAAGGTAGTGGGCGCCCAAGGAGTATACGAACACAGGTGAGTAGGATACCGTACGTTTTATGTTTTATAAACCACATTAAATTAATTTAGGAAAACATTCTCCGAGTTTCGAATTTGGCAGTTAGTCCTGAAAGAGCACCTGGTACTAGTTTAAGTGCTCCGCAAATTGCGAGGAGGTGTAATATTTCCCGTAGTTCCGTAAACCGGATAATAAATATCGATTTAGGACTTAAATTTATTGAACGAGAATATTCTTTTAAACTTACTAATGAAGTAAAAGCCAGAAGATTGCTGAGGTGCAGAAATCTTTTAAATAAATTTAGGACTAGAAGAAAAATTGAAAAAATCTGGTTTACTGATGAGAAGATTTTTACAATAAATCCTCTGAAAAACGCGCAAAATGACAGAATATGTATACCTCTCCACCAACGCAAAAGGGAAGTGCCCTTAAATGGCCTGTTTAGGGAAAGAAACAAGTTTGGCAATTATGTAATGGTGTCTGCTGCGATCTCGAGGAATCAAAAAATTAATTTAATTTTTATTAATCAAGGCGTCAGGTTAAATTCTCAAACTTACTGCGATACCGTTTTAACACAAATGCTTCCCGAAATAGAGGATCGAGCCCCGGACTATATTTTTATGCAGGTATGCTTGTGTTCTATTTTTTCTGCTCTTTGAATGGTTGCGAATATGTTTTTAGGACGGCGCAAGGTGTCACACCAGTGCACATACCCTCAATTATTTAAAAGAAAACGTAGCTGACTTTTTAGAGCCTCACGAATGGCCTCCAAATAGTCCAAATTTAAATCCGTGCGATTACTTTCTGTGGGGCGATTTAGAGGCTAGAATTCATGAAAATGGTACAACATTTGAAAATGTCGAAGAACTTAAACAAAGAATTCTTCAATGTTGGGGCCAAATCAGACGAGAACATATTAGAAAAGCAATCGACAGCTGGCGAAGTCGTGTTCAACTAGTAGTTGAAGCTAATGGTGGCCATATTAATGTTTAATTCTCTCTTTAACTTTAGTTATTGTTTTGTGTTCTTCATAAAAAATTCGTTTTGTTTCAATTAACTTTTAGTAGATAATATCGAAAGAAATTAAAATTCATTATGTAATAACATACTTGTTTTTTTCGAGCCATACATCAGACAGTTTTTGACCGATTTCTATGTTTGACCTCTCGTTACATTCACAAATGTCTGAACTTTCGTAAAATAATTCGCAAACATATACAGTGCGAAACAAAAAATTTCCAGTCAGTTTTAAAGTTTGGTAAAGTTTGGATGTGTTCGCCATTCTGTTTTTTAAACAAAACGCGAAATATTAGATTAGTAGTGTGTCTTGATCAATTATCTTTTAAACAAAACCGACATCAATAAAATCGATCTATAAATAAAAAAAATATCAATAAAAAAGGAAATTCCGGTTTTTTTTGGACAACCCTATATACTTCAGTTATGTAAAATTTCTATAAAACATATAAAAGGACCCAAGGAATCATCCTGTATATATACAGCGATGGCGTCACGAATAAAGAATAAATTTTTTTATAAGTACTAAACCTTCAAAAGGTAACTAAAATTTTTATGACATCTTCATGCTTTGGTCGATTACGATTTTTTTAGTTAAACAACTTTTTTTATTGCTTTTTGATAAGGAAAAACACTGTTAAAACAGAAACTTGATAAGTGTTCTCCGCACTCTATATCAAGAAAATCGACCATTATTGTCTGGTTCGTCCAAAAAGTCTTCAAAACCTTCTAATAACCCTTAATGTGAAGTTGTGGTTAACTACTTCAAAGAAACTTATTTAGTATCGTTTTTCGCTATGAATAAGCGATTTTCGATACTTTTGCTGACTAATAACTTTTTTCCTAAAATTAATAGTAGAAAAGTTTTCCATATAATTGCAAAAAAGTACATTATGTTACTATGAAAAAATATTTTCCAAAAGTATATTTAGTTGATTGACAAATAGGGAATTTTAATGTCGAGGTGGAGGTTGTAAAGGGTTTGATGTTGATTCAAACACGTGTCATTGTAAAACTGAAACTTTATTCATAACATATACAAAATAGAATGATCGAAGGAGGGCGCTGTCGTCGCTGTCACACATTCTGATTATGGTCAGGTAGATTGATGCACATATGAATGATAGTGTGGTCGACTATTACATCCCCCGTACTATACAAAAATTAATTTTATATTTCCTTATAAGCTAAGTTCTATATTTCTCTTATTAATCTTTCACGCTGATTAATCGTTTACCATATCTAGTGGTATACCCTTCACTAGAGGTGCAGGGTGTGGGTAGAGCTACTTCAGGTGAGTTATTATTTGTGACGTCATCTTCATATAGTGGGGTTACCGTTGTTTTACCTTTATTATGTTTATTGTAGTTTCTACAAATTAAATCTTCCCAATTTCTTACAATTTTTGAGCCACTTTCAAGTTCAATGTTATAGGATCTTGGTCTTACATTTTTGTTTAAAATTCTGCCAGGAATGTTTATGTTTTTTGATTTTATGTAAATTTTTTGATTTTTGTTTAATTCTGGCAAAATTTTAGAATGTTTGTCATAGTAAAATTTTTGAGAATTTTGCCTGTTCCTAAGAAATGATTTAAATTTATGTTGTTTAACATTTATGGGTTTTAAATGTTCATTAGTGACAGGCAGAATGCTTTTTAATTGTCTTTGATACAATAATTGTGAAGGAGAATATATATTATTATATAACGGTGTATTCCGCAATTCTAGAAGTGCTAGGAATGGATCAGTTTTAGAAAATAGTGACTTTTTAAAAATATTTTTTACGGTTTCTATGGTTCTTTCTACAAACCCAGTGGATTTTGGATATTTTGGGCTAGAAGTAATGTGATTCAATTCCCATTCCTTAGCAAAAGTATCAAAAATAGCAGAATCATATTGTGGTCCATTATCTGGTACCACTATTTCAGGAATTCCTTGTCTAGAAAATATGCTTTTAATTTCAAAAATAATGGCTTCTGAGGTTAAATCTTTCAACTGAATTACTTCAGGAAATTTTGAAAAATAATCAACGACACACAAGAAATGTTTACCTTCAATCTCAAAAAGGTCCATACCAATTTTTTGCCAAGGTCTTTTTGGAATTTCGTGTTGCTTAAGAGGTTGTTTTTGATTATTTTTTAGATATAGTGCACATGTATTACAGTTTGCGATCATATTGTCAATAGCTCTTGACATACCTGGCCAGAACATAATTTCTCTTGCTCTATTTTTAGTTTTATCTTTTCCTAAGTGACTTAAGTGGAGTTTTTTTAATATGTTTTTTCGTAGTTTTTTAGGTATTACTAATTTAGAGTTCCTTAATATTAGACCATTATGAACAGATAACTGAAAATATATTTTTAATCGGTCATCTAGATTTTCTTTTGTTTTTGGCCACCCGTTTCTTATGCTATTTATTAATTCAATCATTTCAGTGTCAATTTTTAATTCATTTTTAATATCATCTAACTTTTTATCAGAAAATTTTTTACTATTAAGCTAATTTGTGCATTTATGTTTTCCTCGAGTAATTTATCAAAATTGGTTGTGTCAAATTCATTTTGTATATTTTCATTATGAGCTCTGGAGAGCGCATCAGCTAAATACATTTGAGAAACAGGTTTATATATTATGTTTGTATTATATTTTTGAATTCTTATAAACATTCTTTGAATTCGCGGAGGACAACTATGGAGTGGTTTTTTATGAATTTGTGAAATAGGTTTGTGATCACATTCAACAATTACATTTTTCCGACCGAATATAAAATGATGAAATCTTTCCAACCCAAAACACACAGCTAAGGTTTCCTTTTCTATTGGAGTCCACTTTTTTTGTGTTTCTGTGAATGCTTTTGATGCATGGAAAACAGGTAAATCATTTTGTAATAAAACAGCTCCAATAGCATTTTTGGAAGAATCTACGGAAACTTTAACCGGTTTGTTTATATCATAATATTGCAAAATGGGTTTTGAGATTAATATCTGCTTTAGTTTTTCAAATTCTACATGTTGTGATTCATCCCAATTCCACACCGTTTCTTTTTTTAATAATTCTCTTAACTTTTTTGTTTTGTCGGACATATTTGGTATAAATTTTGATACATATGTGATCATACCCAAAAATCTTTCAAGATCTTTTCGGTTAGAGGGTGTTTTCAAATTTTTAATGGCAACAACCTTATCATAATCTGACTATTACAGAGGTGATTAAAGTATTGTAATGTTTGTTTTATTTAGTGTTTTAAATGAAACTCACAGTTTCTAATTAATTCCACAATATAATAAAAGTTATTATTATATTGTGGAATTAACTAGAAACTGTGAGTTTCATTTAAAACACTAATATGAGCAGATTCCACAAAGTAAGTGTCGAGACAGTTAATTTTTGTTTTATTTATTCAAACAGAGGGATCAATTTAAACACACGGTATATATACTTCCTTTAATATTAATGTAATATTTCTCTTGTTCATTTAAATAGTTTTTAATACGATAAATTTATACACAGTATACCTATATCTACTTACGTAGATTACAAGGGGGTCGATTGGCCTATAGCTGGCCTTTCCACACTGCAACCTGAAAAGATCTTTTGTCTATACCCTCCATATATTTTTTAGTCCCGAAGATCAAGGCTTCTAAGGAAGCCTATTATCCGATTGGGAGCTATTTTTGTTACCTGGTCAGGTCTCAAGAACAACCGTTCCAGGTATCTATGGCGTTGGCGAACAAGTACACCGCAATGGCATAATATATGTTAATAACTTTTTTGTTTTGTCGGACATATTTGGTATAAATTTTGATACATATGTGATCATACCCAAAAATCTTTCAAGATCTTTTCGGTTAGAGGGTGTTTTCAAATTTTTAATGGCAACAACCTCATCATAATCTGACTATTACAGAGGTGATTAAAGTATTGTAATGTTTGTTTTATTTAGTGTTTTAAATGAAACTCACAGTTTCTAATTAATTCCACAATATAATAAAAGTTATTATTATATTGTGGAATTAACTAGAAACTGTGAGTTTCATTTAAAACACTAATATGAGCAGATTCCACGAAGTAAGTGTCGAGACAGTTAATTTTTGTTTTATTTATTCAAACAGAGGGATCAATTTAAACACACGGTATATATACTTCCTTTAATATTAATGTAATATTTCTCTTGTTCATTTAAATAGTTTTTAATACGATAAATTTATACACAGTATACCTATATCTACTTACGTAGATTACAAGGGGGTCGATTGGCCTATAACTGGCCTTTCCACACTGCAACCTGAAAAGATCTTTTGTCTATACCCTCCATATATTGTTTAGTCCCGAAGATCAAGGCTTCTAAGGAAGCCTATTATCTGATTGGGAGCTATTTTTGTTACCTGGTCAGGTCTCAAGAACAACCGTTCCAGGTATCTATGGCGTTGGCGAACAAGTACACCGCAATGGCATAATATATGTTCAGCCGTTTCATCTGCACTGTCGCAGAATCTACATGTTCCTCTGTCCACTTTTCCCATCTTGTAGAGGTGATATCCGAGTGGGCAGTGTCCCGTAAGGAGTCCTGTGATTGCTCCGAGATCAGACTTCTGAAGCTCTAAGAGCGATTTAGCATAGCGAGCAGAAGGTTGTAGCAACCATTTTGCTTGTCTTTGGACTGGAACCTTTTTCCAGTGGTCTGCACTAAGTTCCTTTTCCCATTTCCGGACTTCTTCCACAAAATGGTTCGGGTCCGATGAAAGGAGTGCTAGCTCCTTCTTTCGGAAGACTATCGGCAGTCTCATTACCAACAATTCCATTGTGTCCGGGCACCCGTAACAGAGATAGTTTGTTATGTCTAGCCAGTAGCTTAAGAGATTGTTTGCAGCTCCAGACTGTTTTGGACCCATAAGTTGTAGACTTTGGAGCTTTCAAAGCAGTCTGGTTGTCAGACGCAATAAATATACTGGCTGCGTTGAGGCACTTTTTAAGGCACTCTTCTGGTAAGGATTCTATGAACCCTTCTGACAACAAATTATAAAATACTATATCATAGATATCATAAAAGTTATCGTTTTTTAACTTTCTTGTGATATTCAGTAGTCTTTTATGAGATAAATTAAAACTATATGGCAAAGGAGGGTGACCTTGAATCCGCGGCTTGCTTACTTCATAACGCTTGTCATTTCATTGTTTAACAGTTTTTGAAAAATGTTCCATCCAACTAACTTTTCTTGTTATTGTTGTGATTTCGCTCTACAAGGATCTTCTATACCAAGAACATCCAAACTCCGTAAGTCAGATATGGCAACATCTTTTGTAAATAATGAATTAACTAACAAAGATGTTTTGATCGAGTAGTCCGGTTTCAAGTTACCCATAAGTGTACATCCTAGTAATGTATGAACTGCTACTAATCCACAATTCAAATCTAGTTTTTCAGCTACATCGGCTCCCATCAATCTGTTGTGCCTGTCATTTCTATACTCATTTGCTCCAATTCGTCCAACGAGGATTCTATTTTCACAGAACTGACGTAGTTACCAATCAATGGTTGGTCCAATACTTCAAAATTGCAACAGTAATTTTCAGATAAACGATAAAGACGAATTTGTTAGCAGGTATAAATAACTGTTTCGGTTTGGGTCCCTCCAAAGAGCGAATGAACTATTTGCTATTCGCGAATTAGTGTGCAGCCTACTTCTTCAACCAGTTTTTTTATGATATACGACTTATGAGAACCAGTGTCAACTAGAAGTCTTGCTCATCGTGATTCGTTCTCTCCTTGCAATTCTACAACTATTATTAGTAGATAAACCTCTGGATAGGTGTGTTTAGTCAGATTTTGTTCTTCAGTTCTTGAGTTTTCCTCTTTCGAATTTGAATCATGGGATTTCGATGTCTGGATATCCTTTTTAGGACACATAATGGAACAACGTTTTCCTTGACAAGTAGAACATTTTCCTCTGAAACGACATATTCGAGCAATATGACCAAATTTTGTGCACGAATGACAACAAGCCGAATTTGACAACTTTTGTCTTCTCTCTGTGAAACTCAGTTTCGGTGCTTCCTTACATTGGTCAGAAGAGTATGAATTTTTATAAAATACACATCGTGGGATTCCTTTACAGAACAGTTCAGATGCGGTAGGAACAGATGAGTTGCTAACTACACTTCTATCTTCAGGCTTTCGTCTCTCTTTAAAACTGAACATAACAAGATTAATTCCGTCTTCATTCATCACTTCTTGTCTGCCAAAATTCATGAGACCATCAAGACGTTTGTTCAAACTGGATTCCGATGAGTATAATTGACTACGATGCCCCAAGCTCGTATCAATTCCTCCCCTATACAAGACTCTACTAAAGGATACAACATCGCAGCACAGGTGTCGGATTTCACACCGAAACTTTTAAGGGCTTTTAATTGTGATTCGATTTTGTCAAAAAATGTTGACAGTTTATTCTTGGCATTGAGATTTGTTAAAACCAGCTCTTACATAAACCTCTATTATCAAATATTGCCTTCCAAATCTTTCTTTTAAGCTATCAACTGCTTTTACGTAGCTACCTTTAGTTGCAAAGTAACTTTCAACTATTTGTATTGCTCTAGAACCCAGAGCTGGGGCTTGGATAAGATACTTCAATATCAGAATCTTCATCAATTCTACTAAACTGAGTCAACCTTTTATGTCACCTTCAAATTGTCTGAATTCAAGTTTAGGAATCTTTATTTCGCTTTTGATTTCTAATTTCTTAAAGCCATCTCCTTGATTAACCAATGTATCAAAGTGACATTTGATTTTGTGGTATTCAGAACTCACTGTATCCATCAGTTCCTCTTCTGCATTCTTATTAGCTTCATCAACATCTGAATCTAACATCAAATCTAACATAAGTTTATTCAGTTCGGCTATTTGATGTATTCTTTCATCCAAAACTTTGATACTACTATGTATTTCTATGAAGTTGTACTTATCTTTGGACAAATCTTCTTCTATCTTATCACATATTCTTGTAAAAGCTGTTCTTTGTAGAGCTCTAGCTTTCTTGGGTTTTTCCATACTTGCAATAGAAGTGTCCTGTAAGGGTCGCCAAAATGTTAGTTCAGTTTCTCAAGAGTCCACTACTAAAACTGTTATGCATATACTGTTTTAATGTATAGGGAGGGGATGTAAATTAGTAACTTTATTATAAGAAAGTAATGTGACATCAAATATATATGAATTAAAATTAAATTGAATTGTCATCAACTGTCAAAGTCAAGATCAGAATGAAAACCCAAAAATAATACATGGTGTCTTCCAACACTACTGATTTTACAAATTTACATGTTATTATGGAAACTTTTAAACCAATAAGTAATACTGAAAACTTTGCTGGGACATATGCGACCCTGCAGTGGGGAAAAGGATAAAGGCTAGTGATTTGTGTGTACATTCTCACTAACGTAGATGAGCATGTTCTGGGGTTACAAACCTTAACTAACGATGACTTAGCTAGATATCATTAATATGCTCATTCACGATTCTAGCTTTTATACTTTAACGAATGTGTAGCAGGCCCTGGCTGTTAATCTATAATATGGAAACGTAGGTAGTCCAGGCGATAGAGCAATTGAAATGGATGTTGTTTGATAACACAAAAATGACCCATTTTTCGATACATATGTGTCTAAAACTTTGAAGCAAAGCCTTAAATCAAAAAAAATTACTAGAATATGAGAATCGCGAATCGAAAAACTTTAATTCTCCATGAATAATATGCGAAAATTAGTAAAAAATCATACGTAAACTTAGAGACATTTTTTCGGTAAGTAAAAATTGATAAATACTTATCAAATTTTCAGAAAAGATAGTTAAGCATATGACAATTACGCACAAAAATTTTCGTAACGATTGACGGCGTAGTTTTTCACTGCCACAATTATTAATTAATAAATTATAAAAAAGTTGATCCCGCGTACCTTGTTTAAACAATGGTGAAAAAGGAGCACGCAATTTTTAACAGTCACTTAGTGTCATAACAAACAATAAGCAATTATAAAAATAGATATTTTACGTTTTAATAATTTTTTACATTTTTTTTTAATTTTGTCAAATTTTTTCCATTATAAATAATTTCTCGTTTACAGCATCGGTTCGATGGATGTTCTTTACTTGTCGTATTTTATGAGCAAATTCAATGTTTGCAATTAACTGTTATGTTTTCATAAAAGAGGTTATGTTGATTTTATTAACCGAAGCTTTAATTATAATAATTTTATTTTCAAAAAATTCCAAATACTAATACATATGATTTACAATTTCAAAGTATGAGATATACACTGATGTCTTGCGACTTGTGCGTGGGTGAAGGTTCTTTATGCTGAAGAAGCTTTGTACGTCTATTTTATTATTAGTTGAAAATATACAACACTGAATGGGTACAGTAATATTTAAAACATGCAAGTTTCAGAAGGGAGGATAATAAAACAATAATTTCACAGGAAAAAAATAAATAAATTGCAACTATAGAAAATACTTTAGAGATAATATTAATATTTGCAGCTAAACAATACAACTTATTTAACGCACATACATGTATTTTCAACATAGTCCAGGCGATAGAGCAATCGAAATGGATGTTGTTTGATAACGCAAAAAATTTTATGCAGAAAGTTGCCTAATATTGTGTACAACAATAATCTATGTTTGCCTACTCCACAAAATGCTTGCTAAATGCTGTAGAACAACAAATGTACCGAAATATCGAAAAATGAACCATTTTTCGATACATTTGTGTCTAAAACTTTGAAACAAAGCCTTAAATCAAAAAAATTTACTCTCTCTTTTTTGTTTATTTGACGATTTCCTATAAGGTTATGAGAATCGCGAATTCAAAAACTTTAATTTTCCATGAATAATATGCGAAAATTAGTAAAAAATCATACGTAAACCTTGAGAAATTTTTCAGAAAAGATAGTTAAACATATGACAATTACGCACAACAATTTTGTAACGATCATCCGAGTAGTTTTTCACTGCCACAATTAATAATTACCAAACTATAAAAAAGTTGATCGCGCATATCTTGTTTAAACAACGGTGAAAAAGGAGGACGCAATTTTTAACAGTTACTTAGTGTCATAACAAACAATAAGCAATTATAAAAATATCCATTTTACGTTTTAACAATTTTTTAAAATTCTGTCAAATGTTTTCCATTATAAATAATTTCTCGTTTACAGCATCGATTCGATGTAATTTAAAAATTGTTTCCCATCTGAATACTGCTTTGCAAGCACTTTCATTTTAACCCAAAACTACGAAATTTGACCGTGTACATCCGGAGATAGAGGCCCACAAAGTTAATAATAATTTATGGCTTACCTAATCGTTAAATCGAAATTAAAAAAATACTCTCTTATAGCTGGTTGCAAATACTTTCTATATTCGTCTTGTGCATTTTCGACAGATGAATGCCTAATGAAAGAAAAATCGATAAAAATACCGTAATCACAGGAGTTCGTCGGCCGAGCGGCGTGGGAGCAGGAGTGGGGATGGCGGAGAGCAGTTGTGCAGTCGCGCGGCCCGGGTGTTTCAAAATGCGAACGCGCGGTAAAACATAAGTTATATCGGCAACGGTAGCACTTATCGAGACGATTTTTTTTTAATTCGATGTAGCGAAATGAGAGGAATATTTTCAACTGTGAAACTGACACTATCAAGGACGCTTTTCAACTAAACAGCAGACGACCGTTAAATGACGCTCTATGCCATGCCATCCGATGGATGTTATTCATAAGTTCTGCGTGTGCTGTGCAGTTTTGAAATAGACAGCATCCCTAATTGGCTAGTCGGGTCCAATGTAACCAATGAGCGTGTTCGATATTAGAGTCCCAAGCACCTATATGTAAGCGGGGCCTAAATTATGAATAACAAGAAGGGAACTGCGATTTACCTGGATCAAAGTAACCCAATGCTTTTACTTGTTCCTACTCAGTATGTATACCTGGGCTGGAGTATTATTATTGCAAAATGTTTATTGTACTGTAATAATGTCATTTTATGGAAAAAAAGCGCTACCATATTCATACAATTTATTATAAAAAAGGACAGTTAGTTATGATTAACAATGACCATTTAAGAAAGTAAATATACTTTTTATCAATATTTATTATTGAAACGTTTAATTAGTTGCATGATTTGATGAGCATTAAGCAACAAAATAATTTTTCAATCATACAACTATTTTTTTGATGCAAATGAAAATAACATACTTTTTTAATATTGAAATTCGTGCAAAATTTCTTTGTAATATTGTTTTTTGATGGCATATTCTGATTCCTCTCATTTCGCAACATCGAATTAATAAAAAATCGTCTCGATAAGTGCTACCGTTGCCGAGATAACTCATGTTTTACCGCGCATTCGCATTTTGAAACACACGGACCGCGCGACAGCACCGCTGCTCTTCGCCATCCCCACTCCTGCTCCCACGCTGCTCGGCCGACGAACTCCTCTGATTACGGTATTTTCATCGATTTTTCTTTCATTAGGCTTTCATCTGTCGAAAATGCACAAGACGAATATAGAAAGTATTTGCAACCAGCTATAAGAGAGTTATCCCCATATGTAAATTTAACAAACCAAAAGACGACCCAGCCTCATATAGACCGATATCCCTAACCTGCAGCATGTGTAAAATTCTAGAGAAAATCTTAAACAACAGACTAGCATGGCATCTTGAAAACAAACATTTTTTAACACTCTATCAAAGTGGCTTCCGAAAGTGCAGATCGACAATTGATAATCTTTTGAAAGTGAAGTACATAATGCATTTTTGAATGACCAAAAACTAATCGCTATATTCTTCGATTTAAATAAGGCTTTTGATACAACCTGGAAATACAATATTTTAAAAACACTGCAGACATGGGAAGTACAAGGAAACATGCTAGCGTTCATAAATAATTTCTCAACAACAGAACTATGCAAGTCAGATCAAATGGCCACATCTCAACTACAAGACCTCTCAAAAATGGCATTCATCAAGGATCTATTTTGAGTCCCACACTTTTTCTCACTGCAATTAACAGCATAGCCGAAATGATAAAACCTCCCATCAAAATTTGCCTTTATGCAGATGACCTCATCATTTATACAAGAAGTAGAAGCACAAAGTTCGCCTCTACTTTACTTCAAAATTGCCTGCATCAAATCAAAAACTGGTCTCAAAAAACAGGATTCCAATTTTCAAGCGAAAAGACACACTACATGATTTTTGACAGACGAAAAGACAACTACAATTTTAATCTGTTTTTATATAGAACTCCACTAACGCGGGTAGAAGAAGTGAATTTTCTTGGTCTTACTTTAGATTGTTCTCTCAAATGGAAAACACACATAGAAGTTCTTCAACAATCATGCCAATCCCGAATAAATCTATTAAAAATTCTATCAAACCGAACTTGGGGAGCTAGTGCAATCAGCCTATTGAACCCATACAAATCACTGATAAGAATTAAATTAGATTACGGTTCCATTTGCTACGATACTGCTAAAAAACATTATTAAAACAATTAGATGTCATTCAAACTACCTCACTGAGATGTGTATTGGGCGCTTTCAGAACCAGCCCAACCAGTAGTCTCCTATTCATTGCAAACGAACTTCCACTGTACTTACGTCGACAATTCCTTTCTTTAAACTATACCGCAAAAATTTCTGCTTATCCCAACAATAATGCATTCCAAATCATTTTCCCAACAAACCCCCCTCCCGACGAAATATACGACTCCAAGCCAACTAAAAATCTCCCTTTTAGAGGGAGAGTGAGACGAACTAACTACGAATTTGAACAATTTAAATTATCGTTCCAACAAAACTCTAACTTTCCCCCCTGGATGTCTCAGAAGCCAGATGTTGATACGTCCCTCACTCAAAATCCAAAAAATTCAACTAACCCCTGTCTCCCACAAAACCTCTCCAAGGAAATTATATCAAAGTACCCCCAAACCCTGCAAATCTAAACAGATGCTTCAAAAAATCACAATGGAATTGCAGCAGCTTACATCTGCGAAAATAACAAATGGATATTTTTATAATTGCTTATTGTTTGTTATGACACTAAGTAACTGTTAAAAGGTACGCGCGATCAACTTTTTTATAATTTGTTAATTAATAATTGTGGCAGTGAAAAACTACGCGGTCGATCGCTACAAAAATTTTTGTGCGTAATTGTCATATGTTTAACTATCTTTTCTGAAAATTTGATAAATATTTATCAATTTTTACTTACCGAAAAAATTTCTCAAAGTTTACGTATGATTTTTTACTAATTTTCGCATATTATTCATGGAAAATTAAAGTTTTTCGATTCGCGGTTCTTATAATCATATAGGAAATCGTCAAATAAACAAAAAAGAAAGAGTACATTTTTTGGATTTAAGACTTTGTTTCACAGTTTTAGACACAAATGTATCGAAAAATGGGTCATTTTTCGATATTTCGGTACATTTGTTGCTCTACAGCATTTAGCAAGCACTTTTTGGAGTAGGCAAACATAGATTATTGTTGTACACAATATTCGGCAACTTTCTGCATAAAAATTTTTGTGTTATTAAACACCATCCATTACACCCTACTTTTACTGCTCTACCGCCTGGACTAAGGGTTGTGTTTCCTCCTTTACTGATTGTTTTAAAAGTTGTTGATATATCTTACTGGATTTCCTACGCCAATTAATAATTGTGATGATTCTGATCCTCGTTTGGGGATGAAAGTCTTCGATGGTCTATTATAAAAATATTTATACACTCCACTCAAAGTATCTAATCTTCTCTAATTTGTCACATTTTAGAAATCTTGTAGCAACAAGAACCTTTTCCGAAACGTTGCGAATGTCGACGTATTTGTTAGCATTTACAATATCTAAATTCACCTGCACTTCACGTATAGTTGGCAGTACTTTCTTCGAAGTTTGTTCGAGAAATGCCGTCATCGCAGATAGAGAGCTCGCATTGAAATACGGCATTAGGATTGTGGAAGCCTTGGATAAATGGACGAATTATTATCATAATGTAACTAATATTAAAAAATTGGGACAAGTAGCTATACCAGATTTTGAATCGGGAGCTATGGAAAATTGGGGATTGATAACGTACAGGTAAGAATAACAATTTACAGAATAATAATATTACTACTGTTGTTTTATCATCCATTTTTTATATATCAGTTATACAATAAGTTTCCAATTTTGGTTGATAACTCCAATTAGCAGTAAATAACATCTCCCCAAAGACAATACTAAATTTAGCATAACTATAAATATTACAGGACTATACATTTCATTTTGGACGTCTCCTATTATTAGAATTGTAACATGTCGCTGATACATGTTTCTATTTTCATTAATGATTTTGGAGCGTTACTTACTCGTCGGCTACTCCCACCTCTAATTCCAAATCCTTTTATTTCAAATATTAGGAACATATCGGTGATCGTTTTTACCATAGTTGAATGTCGTTAGTTGGGCGCCAATGTCACAATCCTAAGTTACCCGCCCTTGGGACTCCGCTCAGGTAGTGAATTCGGCCTTAGTTACACTATTTTTTATTACCTCAATTGGGATAAGGTGAATCAACAAACAAAATTTCGGGACAAATGGATTTATTTGACACACAATAATAAATTTTCATAAGCCGTATATTCTCAATACAATACGAACAACAATCAGTTATTACAAATAAAAATGTCGAACTCACTATTTTATATCTACCAAAAATAAGTTAGGGACATATCTTGGGAAGACTCGGGACGTACAGCTCACAGCTGTATCCACGGGTTTTTGAGCCGTCTGATGTGGAAGAGTTGGATTGTTGGTGGGGCCCGTAAGGACCTTGGAGTGAATTGTCCGTAAGGGCTCTAGGAGTGAACGGTTCTAAAGGCTTGGAGAGAACTGTCCGTAAAACTTGGAGAGAACGGTTCGTAAAGGTGCGGTAGAGGTCCGTACAGGCTGCAGAGCTCTAGGGAAAGAAAGATGAACAGGTGAGGAGCTTATACTCCAATTGATAAAAATTGAATTTAATTTTCAAAATGAAACCACAGAAATCGGTTCATTATTATCCGTTCTGTTCCCAAAATAACCAGAAAAAGAAAATTTAAATCAGTGAAAAGTAACCCTAAAGAATATGTTATAAATTCGCTTCATAGAATAAGTTTGGACGCCACCAGATTTTTTAAAGAAAGATAATAACGGCGAAAAAAACTGGAAACGCCATAACAAAAATATTGTTTTTAAAAAACGAAATATTTGAACTAAATAGAAAAATTTGTAAGCACACAATTACAATTTGTAAAGATATAGATAATTTACCAGCAAGAAGAATTAATATCACCAACAAAATTATTTGTAAACTGAGTGCTGAAGTTGATTATCAGCGATGAATGAACAAAAGAGAGCGAATTCGACTTGAATCGTAGTTTATTTAACCCTTTCGTGGGCGCGAGCGAAATATTTTGGACATGTAATTATTTTTTGCTGCAATGGGCACTTAAAGATGTCCTTTTGACGATCGACCCTTAAAATTTTTAGAAAACTCAACCCCCTCTTTTGTATTCTTAGTGGGAATTATACTTCCCACCGCCCACCTAGATTGGCATATTTTTTTATGAATTTAGTGAAAAAAAGACATAATATTAATTTATAAAATATTTGTATTTTTAAGAAAGTTATAATAAAAACACACGCGCAGTTTAAAATAGTTTTTATGGAAAACCTTCTATTTTCCATGGAATCTGTTGAAACTCGGTTCAATACACAAGGGTACGTGACAGAACGAACATATGTATCTTGTCCTTTTCTCATTCCCTTTCGTGATACAAAGCCTGCACCTTTTGTATGTTGCTTGCTGATTAGGTAGGTGTTTACCAACTTCAGATAATCGAACTTCTTCTGGCACAGCACGCTTATTCGATAGAAATATCACAGGTTTATTTCGGCGTTTCCTAGAAGTGAAACCATCTATGAGTTGTCTCGCCAAATTAATCCTAAATGACAGCTGATCAATTGCTCTCTTTTTGTTGGTATTCATAAGGATATAGGAATTAACAATAGCCATATCTATTAGATAGTATAAAATACGGTGCCACCATTTCGTTGATCTACGATCAATTGCATACCTCTCATGTAGCTGATCGAATTTGTCTACGCCACCCATTATCCGATTATATTCAGCTACCACTGTGGGGCAATAAACAGTCATCCTAGTACCGTCCTTGTTCTTCCGCATTACAGTTGCTGTATCTTTGGGAGAAAAGTAATTAGTAAGAACATGAACGTTTTTACTATCTATCCATTTCACTGCTGACAAAGTTCCTTTTGTTGCAAACATAAACTCTCCGCGTTGAAGTTTGGTTCTCTCTTTATACATATCTGGCAAATTTTTTCTGTTGGGTCGCACTGTACCTACAGCAAATATTCCATCATGAAGTAATTTCTCCATTAGAGCAACTGAAGTAAAGAAATTATCAAAAGCTACTAAAGTTTTCTTATTCTTCAGAGAAGAAGTGAGATTTATTACTACTCTTTCTCCTAAACCGTAATTATCTTTTTCTGCATCAAGAGATTTGCCTGTATATATATATATCAAATTTCCATATATAACCACTAATAGAGTCAGCCAAGCACCAAACTTTGTAACCTCTTTTGACGGGCTTCAAAGGCATATATTGTCTTAGAGATGATGGTCCTTTGAAGGCAATAATTGACTCGTCCACAGCCAAAAAGGAGGAATATTTGTATGGTTTGGTTATTGATTCATTGAGCATATCAATAAGTGGTCTCACTTTATGTAGTTTGTCATATCCTTTTTCGCCCTTCGGCGCAGCCTTGGTATTATCATTTAGATGAATATTCTCAATAAGTTTTTTATACCTTTTAGATGATATGACTTGAGCCACGGAGGGAACTGCCAGAAATGGATCACTCGACCAATAGTTTGCTAATTGAGGTAGTTGATGTATTCCCATTATTATCATAATTCCTATGAGTGCTTTGATTTCTTCTTTGGAATTATCTACCCAGTTTTTAGATGGGCCTGGTATGTTAGTGCCACTCCGGAGAAGATTTTGTTTTGCGTATAAGTCTGTTTGTTCGATAATGAGATTTATAATATCGTCATTGAATATTTCGTTGAAATATTCAATTTCCTTAGCACGTTGAGAAATTTGGGTTGTAGCTTCTGGATTTTTATCAAATTCTATATTCATGTACTCTATATTCTCGTCGTTCTGCATCCAGATAAAGGGCTCTTCATCAATCTCAATTTCGCTCTCTTCATTGACTTGCGATTCTTCCGGTATGGGTATCAACTCTGGAGGAACCGCCTTAATGAGGTCATTTTCTGAATTAGGTGGAATGGGTGAAGATACGTGGCTAGTTGAGGGGGAATTAAAACTGGAATTTGGAGGAAGAGGTGAAGAAGCATGGCTAGTTGAGGGGGAATTGAAACTGGAATCAGTCGCTGTGGTGTCTAAAAAATCCAATTCTTCATTTGCTCCATCATCTGGTTCTTCGTCCGAGTTCTGTTCGTTGTCTGGAAGACTAAAGAGGTACTCAATGGTCTCGTTCTGATCCTCACGTTTATCAAAGTCCCACATAACTGCAAAACAATATTTAGATAATAGGATTTTTTATGGGCAGTGGGAAGAATACTTCCCACCTACAAAAGTCATTTTTTTGACATTATGAAATTCTGAATAACGATAATATATATGTTGTCAATATATAACTCCACCTATTTAATCACAAAAAAATCTTATATCTCACCTGATTGCAAAGATTGATCAAGATTCGTCGAAAAATCACAAAATTTGTATCTCGAATTGAGCCAAACACGTGTTCTCCTGTAGAAAGTCATAGAACAACTGAGGTATGTTACACTTTGACAATTATTCATAGTTTGTAAGCATTTCCACATGTTATAGATAGATGGGAACAACAATACCGTTGCAAAATATTTATTACCGTCTTTCATATAAAATATTTTTGATGGTGGGAATTTATCTTCCCACCGCCGATGAAAGGGTTAAGTAAATATTTAACGATGGTAAAAACGATCACCGATATGTTCCTAATATTTGAAATAAAAGGATTTGGAGTTAGAGGTGGGAGTAGCCGACGAATAAGTAACGCTCCAAAATAATTGATGAAAATTGGAACATGTCTCAGTGACATGTTTCAGAATAATAAAAGTTAATTTTATAGTATAAGGTCATAGTTCAACTGCTTGTCGTCCTTTAATGTGGTCTATAAAAATTTAGTGTTTTGTAATAAAACACACCATAAACAACTCAAAATTAAATTTTTTTATTTGTCAAAATTTCCATGAATAATCAAGCTAATACACAAAACATTGTTATTATTACTTTTCCGACAAACCTATCTACGAATCGAGAAAAGTATTGGATTACTCCAAAATAAGTTGGAATTTTAGATTTTTCTACGAGAAAAACGGGTTTTTACAAAAAAAAATCTTTTTTTCTCGTCAGAACGATACGTTTTGAAGCCCATGGCTAAGTTTACGAGTGCCAGGGTTGGGCTGATTGAAATCAAGTGATTAAAATCACGAATAAAATCATGATTTTTAAAATTAAAATCATGTTTTAAAATCGTTTTTTTTCTTTTTTATTCAGAACCAGATAACAACATAATATAAAAGTTTTCTAACAATCAAAAGAAGTATCTACTTTTATCAAAAACAACAAAAAAGAAGTACATAATTCCAAATTTTTAAACTAAACGTAACACCTAAATTTTATTACTGTATATTTTCAGTCTATTCATTTTCGTTATACAATTTAAACAAAAACACGAGTTTTCCTCCTTTTTCTACGCCTAATATGTTTCTAATGTCCGAGTGTACAAGACCAAAAGAGCTAAATGCGCGTTCTACTGAAGCTGAAGAAGCAGTTGCACACAGGAACTGTTTTATTATTGGCAACTGTTTCAAGATTTCCGGCTCATCCTTTTGTGATAACCGCCATTGTAGTCAGTCTACATTTTTTATTACTTCGTCCGAAAACATAACTTGTTTAAATGGAGCACTGCGGACATTTAACTTTATTATTAAAGGTAACAGTTCAGTGTTTTCATATAACTCGTTAATTATTTCTAAAGCTATATTCTTTTCTTCTGGTGTTAACTGGTATTTTGTTTTTTGTGGATTCAACATATACGCTATAAAATTATACGGCGTTAGTGCTTGCTTATATCGATTATTAAATTGTTGTGTTTTTTGTAATGGTAATTCCACAGATTCATCAAAGAAATATTGTAAATGTTTCCACTGCTCTACAGCATCTGCGATAGTAGCATTTTTCATCTGCACAGTATCAAGAGCAACTGATATAGGTTTTAAAATGTTTAAATAATCTGGCGCTGCATGTTTAATCGCAATATTTGAAACTTTTCGGTAAATAGTGGAATCTATCTCCTTTTTATTTTCTTCGCAGATTTTTAATATGATGTCCCACTGAGTGACATACATCTCTAAGCAGTCGCCAAGGCTATTCCATCGCACATCGCTTGGAAGGACTAAAGCGCTGCCTCCTGCTTGACTGAATTTAGCTCTAGCCAAATGGTTGTTTCGAAAATACTTAACAAATTGGACCACATGTTCTTTAACGTCTTTAACTTGAAAGTCCTTCAACAGTGAATTAAAAATATGTTTAGAGCAGCCATAAGTTATAACTTTTGCGTTCGTTTTTTCTTCCACTGTTTTTCTCATAAGTGTCATATTTGCGGCATTGTCTGTCATAAAAGATTTTACGATACACTTGTATTTTAAATCACGTGAAGAAATCAGGTCACAAACTATTTGAGTTAAATATTCTGAAGTATGTGGATTTCCTTATGTGTCTATAGTTTCGTATAGGAGGGATTGTTCATCTTCAGTGGTTATCGTTGCACATTTGACCACCCATCAATTGACATATTTACGGACTATCCTGACAGGGAGGAGAAACATTTTTCCTTTTCCTCTTCATAGATTTCGTCCAAAATACTTGTTGCTACCGTTTTTCTCAGGGGCGATGCATAACCACGCCTTAATAACTGAATGGCTTTTTTCACCTCTAAATTCTAAATACATCTGAAGCTCGAATTAGTAGCAGAAATAGCCTTTGCTATTTGTTTGTCAATTTTAGTGTTGAAGTCCGCATTACAAAACCACTCATGGTAGGCTGAGTTTCGATTGCTTCCTTTTTTTGGACTGGCTCAAAAGTTGTTGGACTTGTTTGTACTTTCGGTGGAGTTTTTCTAACATGAACTATCCGTCATGAGATAACTACAACTTGAGGCAGATTATGTGCTAGTAAAACTGTCAAGCGACATTCGACTCTCTGGAAAGAGAAAAACAATTGAAAATTGAAATTGATTAATTGATGATGTATTGATATAGTATTGAATTATTGATTTTAAAATAAATTGAAAATATTCAATAGAGATGTAAAAGCAAATTTATTTTTTTAGGTTGAAAAAAATTAAAAATTAAGTATAGAGGAGTAAAGATAATCTTTAATTTACCTGGGAAAAGTTATTTCATTTGTTATTGAATTTTTGATTAACTTCGTAGTTTCTTAATACTCTCCATACTCCATTTTCTTTAATTGGGTCGTATATTCTCCGTACTATTTTCCTTTCCCAGATTTCTAATGTGTTTTCCTCTTTTTTTGTAAAATTTCAGGTTTCTGCGGCGTAAAATACGACTGGTCTAATTACTGTCTTGTATACTTTAATTTTTGTGTTTGTAGACAATATTTTTGGTTTAAATATGTCTTTTAACGCTTAGAAACATTTGTTACCCTGTTGTATTCTGTTATTTATCAAAAATGTATCTACTTATAATATAATACGTATATATTTAAAAAATATTTCAAAATATCTTAAAAATTACACTATGTTACTTAACTTATAATTAATATTTATGTCTCAAAACTTTCACTAAATTATCTCAAAAGTAAAATATCAAGTGCTTGGAGAATCAACAAAAAACAAAAAATGTTAGGCAAAATCTAACCACGCGATCATTCCCGGGTTAATAATAAAAATCTTTATTAAATATAAATAAAATTATATTAATAATTGAATTACCTGTATTCTTCTCTTGATAATTACAAACATCGTGGTGTGCTTTAAGTCTTTGGACTAACCCTTGAATATCTTTCTTGCACTTTCTACAAATAGCCCTACACCCCAATTTATTTGGATTTGTTGTCTTAATAGAGAACTGCCATATTGGGTCCTCTTTTCTTCCACTCATTTTACTTTATTTATATGTTTTCACTTCACTTAACTAACCTAACTAGCGAAATGCGTGAAATTGTTGGGCATCGTCAATTTATAGGTTGAGAAGGAAAACAAGCCTCGACAGGAATATTCTTGCAAAAAGCACAACAAACGCGTTCGTGCCTCACTCGGCAGTACTCGGCACTGTATAGTCAGTGTATAGGACAGAAGGAAAACAAATCGCGAGAAGAATTTTCTTGCAAGAAACGCGACAAATGCGTTGTCACAAGTTTTTGATCAGCAAATTCTATTATAATTTTTAGACTTATACATTAAAATAATTAACAATAATTTCAAAGAATCAAAATGTTCAAGTTTAAAGAATCAAAAAAATCGTGATTTTTTCAAAAAAATCAATGGTTTTTGATTTTTTTTAGTAAAAATCAGATTTTGCCCAACCCTGTGAGTAACACAACACTTGTTTAACTTTTTTCACATTACGATTCTAGAATCGCATTCCAGAATCCGATTCTAGAATCGTAATGTGCAAAAGCCCTTTGACATAAGGTATGCACTTTCTAGTGGTGTGGTCGAAATTAAAACATGTTACACGTTTCTCTCATGTTATTCACTTATTTATTAACATTTTAATTCCTTTAGTGCATTGCAATTAACACTATTTATGAAATTTGGAGGGTTTTATTTTCAATTAAATAAAGAGAATCGTCATTTTTCCTATTAATAAGAAAGCCGGTACATTGCCGGTAATTGTTGAGAATTTCACAACGCGCTAGTACCGTGGTTGGTTAAGTAAGAGGGCGAGGAGTCGGTTCGAGTTACGAGGTAATAATTCGCTGCACCTGCACCGTATCATATATCATTAGTTGGAATTCATGTATACTTGTTATCTTAGTTCTTTAGTTGCTTTATATTTGTAAATCAGTTTTTGTATAACCACTCCGAGAATAACATCTCTCTTTGTAGTAATTAAATAAAATATCTTTTTAAAAATAGTATTTCTGTTTGGAAATACATATCTGGCGCAGTCAGTAGGATAACGCGTGTTGTCCTAACGTGTTTACAAAATACGAACTTACATCCCTTCAGTGGAGCCCATCCCTTCAGTGGAACCAGTGCAAATCATCCCTTCTGTGGAAATCGTCCCTTGTGTGGTACAGTTACGTGGTGGACAAAAACTCGAGGAAGGTACAACTAGCCAGAAAACCATCGAGGTAAGTGCTAAGTTTCCTTTTTGCCTTTTCCTTATTTTTCATTAATTCGGGAAAGATAGTTGTTAAGACAATTTTATTTTGTAATTAATTAAAACATTTATGATTGATACTGATTCCATAGTAGAATCTCTTAAAAGCTTGAATATCAGCAGTGAAAGTAATAATAGTAAAGTTAAAATGCCAATCGGTCAATTAGAACCTCGTCCTATCAACTGGGAGTTGTTTAAGTCAAAAATTTCAAATATCAAACCTTATGATGGGGATACGAATACTCTCAACAAATTTATTTCTCTTTGTGATAACCTAATCGCGACGTATAAGGATTATAATGATAAAGATTTGAGCGATCATATTCTTGAATGCATTCAGGGTAAGCTTGTCGGAAAAGCCGAACTAATGGTCGGGAATAGAGTAGAGTTGAATAGTTGGGAACTGTTAAAAGGTGCGCTTGGGCAATGTTTTTCGGACAAACGGAATTTAGAATGTTTAACGCAAGAGCTCACGCGAAATAGGCCTCATAAAAATGAAAGTTTGATAGAATTCGGGAATAGGTTGCAATTATTGAGAAGCAGCATCATACAAAGAATTAGTAACGATAATAATCTTAACCAAAACGAGAAAATTATACATATGCAATTTTGTGACAATACGGCATTAAATACCTTCATTGCGGGCTGCACCGGTACTTTACGAAACAACATGCATTTAAAGCAACCAGCATCACTGGAGCATGCTATTGCTTATGTTAATGAATTTGAAAATTTCGAAAAGCTTTATTCTCATTCAAATGATCAAAGGTCCTACCAAAGCAAAAATAATTTCAGAAATCAGAATTACGGCCCCCGAACTCATCAACACCACGGCAACCAATATTATCATCAGTCAGCTTCTTCTTATCCCTCAAACTCTAATTCTAATGCGTATTTATCTCAAGGCCCTTCGTGGCCTCGTCAACCCATTAACGTTCAACCGCAACAATTACCACCCAGAAAATACCCAACTAATTCAGAAGTTTTCGGACCTCCTCGTAATGTTTTCAAACCTAATCAAACTCCTATGCATCGTCTTCCAAAACCTGAGCCAATGGCTATTTCTACAAATTCAAGACTACCCCCATCGTATAGTAGAAGATCCAATAATGTTAGAAGCAATTATTTTCAAAATAACGGCCAAAGGTCGAATTTCATAGCTGAAGAATTATTTTCTAACGACTACATTGGGACGGAATGCGAACCGACGCATGGCGACGTCGACGCAAACCCCCATTTTCGCGAGCAAGAAAACTGTGTAGATTCTGATTATGTTAGTGAAAATTTTCAAGAGAATGCCTCAGTAAACCCCATAACTTAATCGAACTGAACATTACCTCTAATAATCCCTTACCCTATATCAGTATTTCTAAACCCCCATTAAATCTGCTAATAGACACCGGAAGTACTAAATCAATCTTAAAGCCTATCATTGCCGAAAAATTCTATCCCAATTGCATATTTAATTCAAATGTATCACTCTCAACCTCGTTGGGAACCAAAAATGTGCAGTATCAAGCCGACATACCAGCTTTCCAAGAATTTAACAGGAATCATATGTTAAGGTTCATATTGTACGATTTTCACGAATTCTTTGATGGAATTATTGGTATCAACGATCTAATTTCCATGAAATTTAATATAGATCTGAATAACGAGTGTCTTGTTAGTGATAGGGCTGTAATTCCAATTAAGTTTAGAAAACCTTCCGATATTAAATTCCAAATATCAATTGGCCCTAGTGAAAGAATCGTAAAGCAAGTCCCTGTTACAGTATCGAACGGAGAAATATTAATTGATAAGATAGTTTTAGGTGATATATATGTACCCGAGATGCTAACCATAGCCAATAACGGCTTAGCACTAGTAGAGTTTATTAATGAAACAAATAAAAGTTTAGCTATAACGTTATTAGAACCCTTAAGTGCAACCCCTTATAACCCTAATTTTTACGAATGTTATAAATTCGAAACTTTTAATAGTCCGGATAAATTTGAAATAAATAAAACTCAAATCCAAAACTTGATTAGAGCTGATCACATGAATCCGGAAGAAAAGTCGGAAATAATTAAGTTATGTAAACAATATAAACAATTATTTTTAAAACCCAGCGATCCTCTTACGTTCACTTCAAGAGTTAAACATTGTATCAAAACCACCGACGAAGCTCCAGTACACGTAAAATCGTATAGATACCCGTATGCCCTTAAAGAAGAGGTGCAACGGCAAATAAATGATATGCTAGACAAGGGCATAATAAGACCGTCGTCGAGCCCGTGGAGCTCTCCCATATGGCTTGTAAAAAAGAAGCTAGACGCATCGGGGCAACAAAAATGGCCGCTTGTGGTAGATTACCGCAAGCTGAATGAAAAGACTATTAGGGATCGGTACCCCATCCCAAATATAAATGAAATTTTGGACAAATTGGGGCGTGCCCAATATTTCAGTACCATCGACCTTGCTAGCGGATTCTATCAAATAGAGTTGAGCAAGGATTCGATAGAAAAAACGGCATTTAACGTAGACCATGGTCACTACGAGTTCTTACGTATGCCCATGGGTCTAAAGAACTCGCCCAGTACCTTTCAGAGGGTAATGGACGAAGTTCTTAAAGATTTGCAGAACAGGGTGTGCCTTGTGTATATGGATGATATAATTATTTTTAGTACAGGGTTGCAAGAGCACATACAAAACCTTAAATTAGTTTTCGAAAAATTAAGACAAGCGGGACTAAAGTTACAGCTAGATAAATGCGAATTCGTGCGTAGAGAAGTAGAATTCTTGGGGCACGTTGTGACGCCCGACGGGATTAAACCAAATCCCAAAAAGATCGAAGCCGTGCAACGCTTTCCCATACCTAAAACGCAAAAAGATCTAAAATCCTTTTTAGGGCTCTTAGGATACTATAGGAAATTTATTCGCAATTTTGCTAGGATTACAAAGTCGTTAACAAACTGTCTCAAAAAGAATAATAAAATAGAACACTCACAGGAGTTTATTAACTGTTTCAATCACTGTAAAAATCTATTAATTTCCGAGCCTATCTTAGCTTATCCAAATTTCGAGAAACCCTTCGAAATAATGACGGACGCATCAATGTACGCCATTGGAGCTGTCTTAAGTCAAGACAATCACCCCATTTGCTACACCTCCAGAACTTTAAATTCTGCGGAGATCAACTACTCTACTATAGAGAAGGAGCTCCTAGCAATTGTGTGGGGATGCAAATACTTCCGCCCCTACCTTTTCGGACGACAATTCAAAATTTTAACCGATCACAAACCGTTAGAATGGTTGTTTTCCCTTAAGGAACCAAACTCTCGCCTGATGCGTTGGCGATTAAAACTAGAAGAGTTCGAATATACAATAAAATACCAAAAAGGAAAGCTTAACAAGGTAGCGGACGCACTTTCTCGTTCACCTCCTAAATTAGATGTGAATGCATTAGAAACTAGTTCCTTAGATGTTAATATCGACGATATAGATGAAATAATAGAAAGGGAAATCAAAAAAATTGATAATCCTCCCTCAGTCAATCAGAACCTAGCCGATCTCCTTGAGTTAGACATAGAAGATTTAATTAACGATAACAGTAAAATAAAAATTCTTCAGGATATTCAAATTCGCCCCCCTGATATCGGAATTACTCAAGATACTGATCTAGACACGGTTCATACTTCCGTAGAGAATCCGATTTTATCCATACCAATTTCCGAAAAATCTGTAAATCAGCATAAAAATCAAGTAATAATAACAACAGGAGAAATAAACTCTTATATTTGCAAACAAGAGAAAATATTCGATAACACTAGATTCAATGTCACTCTTCCCTCTAGAAATCTAGAATATAACATATTCGCTTTCGCCAAAGATTTTTTAAATCCTAAAATTACGTATGCTTTATATTTTAGACAAACTAATTTACCCGAAATATTTGTTACAACCTTGCAAAAATTCTTTAAAAATTCAGCTTTTAAATTAATTCACTGTACAAAATTTCTTAAAGATTTAGTAACGTCAGAAGAGCAATGCGAAAAATTAGAGTATTACCACGTTTACAAAAAGGCTCATAGAGGAATCAATGAGTTAAAAATGTCTCTTACAAAAAATTACTATTGGCCCAAAATGTCTGAGGACATAGAGGAATTTGTTAATAGCTGCGAAACTTGTTTAAAAAATAAGTACGACCGAAATCCACCCGTCATCAAATTTAATCTCACCCCAACAGCTTCTAAACCATTTGAACACATTCACATCGATGTTTTTCGAATCTCAAATACCCCTTTCCTCACAATAATTGATTCTTTCTCTCGATACGGCCAAGCCTATCCGATCGAAACCGTTACCGGCATATCAGTAGTAGACACCCTTCTTAATTTTGTAACTCATCACGGGTTACCTTATAAAATTACAGCCGACTGTGGTAGTGAATTTAAAAACAAAGATCTAGAAGACTTTTGTAAATTACACAGAATCGAACTACATCTCACAACAGCAAAAAATAGCAACTCAAATTCACCTGTAGAAAGATTCCATTCGAGCCTCATTGAGCATTTTAGATGCCTGCGAGAGGAAAACCCGGAACTAACCCCTATTCAACTAACGAAGCATTCGATTTTAAGCTATAACAACTCCATACATTCTGTTACCAAATTTACCCCATTTGAAATCATTAAAGGGCATATTGGTAGTCCAGACCCCTTCGATCTAGACGATCATCTTGTTCTTTCTTACTATGTTCAAAACCACAAAAATATCAGTAAACAACTATATGAAATGATAAAAGAACGGAATGAAAAAGTGAAAGAACGGAATATAAACAAAGCTAACGAGAAACGCGATGAACCGCCAGATTTTTCCAACCAACATATAGCTTATGTTCGAACGAAACATCGAGATAAAAAAATGCCCAAATTCACAAAAGCCGAAATAGTTGTAGATGATAACTTAGTTTTAAAAACTAAGAAAGGAACTTATCATAAAAGCATCGTTAGAAAACCGAAACCTAATTCAAATATTTTACAGGGCCAGCATCGGAAGGATGAAAACGGTAGCCATCCCGATTTACCTGGTCCTAGGCATAGTTAGTATTAATTGTTTCACGGAAGAAATAACTGTAACGCCTTTAGAAAATCTTATTCTTCCGATAGATTTAGGTAAAGCTAGGTTAATTTACTCAAAACATACCTTTATTCATTACTTAGATGTAAGAGAAGTGGTTAATCAAATAAATATCGTTAAAACACACTTTTTAACAGTAAGAAAATTAATTCTAGATACTAATAGTTCAAATCCCATTTCATATCAGGGTCTTAGCGAAAATATTTTAGTACGTACAGAGTTTCTTATTAATTCGTTAGAACGTAAATTCGACAATTTATATCCCCATATGCGTTCAAGAAGAGGTCTAATCAATGGTATGGGAGAAGTCAATAAATGGTTGTTTGGAAACCTAGATTCAGACGATGGCATTCGAAATATCATTACCGAAGTTAATCTACATACCTCTTTATTTAAGAAACTAATCGATCATTATAATCAATCAATAACAGTTCTTTTACAAAATCAAAAACTTCTCAAAAATAATCTAGTAAAATTTGAAGCCGCAATATTAAATCAAATAGATTCTCTAAGCAAATATATAACTTTTCAAGGAACAGTTAGTCAAATCAATCTCGATTGTCAAAATTTAATATTATGCGTAGAAAATCTCGAGAACGCCTTGCTATTTTCAAAACTGAATATTCTTCACCCGTCCATGATATCAAGTAAGGAAATTCTTGACATGATAGAACATCTGCATAGCATTTATGATAAAAATCAAATTCCCAAATTCAAGAATGTCTTAACATACTACACCTTTCTTGGAACGCAAGCAACTTTTACCGAATCAAAACTAATCTTTGCTGTCCATATTCCTATTCTGAAAACTAAATCCCTAGACTTTTACCGTATTTACCCTATTATCCAAGCTAATAAAATATTTGTCCCTTCACACCCTTACTTGGCACGTAACGAAGAAGACGTCCAGGTTGCAAACCAAGAATGCGAAAAACTGGAGGAAATTTACTATTGTACCCAAGAATCAATCCCCATTGATAACTGTACCGACGAACTGATAAGAAGCGGAAAACTACCAGACAGCTGCTACGCCACCGAGGTCCATATCCAAAATCCTTTAATCGAGCAGATAACAGCTAATGAAGTTCTAATAATCCCTGGGAAACAAGTAGAAATAAAATCAAACTGCCGAAACAACAAAATATTCGAAGTAACAAAACCAACCCTTATTAACATACCAGAAGGATGCGAAATCTCCTCGAAAGAATTAAAATTCTCCAGAGTCAAAGGAATTAGCGAAGGAAAGCCATTAATTTTACCAAAGATCGAATTAGAACAAATTAAGATCAGAAGAAACTATCAAACGCCGAATATGTCAGAAATAAAATTCGATGAGTTATACGAAATCCATAGAATCGCAAAACAACTAACGCCGATAGAAAAACAGCATAATACACACGAAATCCGAATCCTATCAATATTTCCAACAATCTTAATCATTGGATGTATCGTCGTAACCTTCTACGTAATTAGACGAAGACGCGAAAAATCAAAAATCAAGAAAGAAAAGGTCAAAATTATCGAAGAAATCCCCTTGGAGACAGTTCGCGAAAATCACTCCGTTATTTTCGCCTCTTAAGGACGGAGGAGTTACGAGGTAATAATTCGCTGCACCTGCACCGTATCATATATCATTAGTTGGAATTCATATATACTTGTTATCTTAGTTCTTTAGTTGCTTTATATTTGTAAATCAGTTTTTGTATAACCACTCCGAGAATAACATCTCTCTTTGTAGTAATTAAATAAAATATCTTTTTAAAAATAGTATTTCTGTTTGGAAATACATATCTTTCGTGTCGTATTTATGTGTGAAGAATTAGGATGGGGGTAGATAATCTAGAAAATTCTCGAAGTGGACTACGTGACAGGGTATTACATGGTTGCCAAGTTTAATATTATCTGTTCGTATGGAAGATTGCATAATTAGTAGGTATTGATGAATATAATGAATTAATTTTCTCGGGAAGGATTTAATTTAAATCCGAACCAAAGGTATCGACAAGATAGTTGCCAGCTCATTATGCAACAAATTTCCGTGAATATTCCAACTCTAATTAGAAAAATACGGTCTTAAGAATATTAAAATTCAACTAATGATATTCTGTTTTTGATATTACAGAGAAACGAACTTATTATGGAACGAAGATTTCACTGGTGATATATACAAACAGCAAATACTATTCATAATAGCTCATGAATTTGCTCATATGTGGTTTGGGAACTTAGTGACAACAAAATGGTGGGATAGTTTATTCTTAAACGAAGGTTTTGCTAGATATTTCCAGTATTTCATACTACATCAGGTGAGTTAATGAACGCAATGAATATATAATGTTTTATCCACCAGAATAAACGAATTACAATCTTGTATTTGTCAGATCATTAAAAAAGCATCGGCTGTCTTGTACGAAAAAAGATTCAGCATATAAACTTCCTCTGTGGCCATTCCACTTTTCTTTGATTCACAAACCAGTGCTTATTCTTTTTTGTACATTGTTCTTTTATTTTGCTCCCGGTAATTTCAAAAGCAAAATAGCATGTTAACGCCTCTTCATACTCATTTTTTATCAAAGCACAAAAAGCACGTCGCAGCAACAGGGGAAATACTCTTGCTCAAGCAGTGTAAAGCTTGACTTTTGGGTTGTCACGTTTCAATCAGATTTCAGCTTAACTGCGATTTCCATTCGATTCAATTTGTTGAAGTATCAACTTTGATTCAATCAAACTGTAGTGAATCCACTAAAAAGTTGATCAGTTAGGTAAAAACAAACACGACTCTTTTTATTAAAATTTTGTTGATCAACTCGAATCGATTCAACAAAATTCAACCCATGAGAACACGCCTTAAGTCAATCGCAGCCTATCTACTGACAAACTCCTCAAACATATTGTTACAATCCCCAGTATTCCTCTCTTCGGTGAGGGGCTCATAATATATGTGGGGTCTATTTCCAAAGTGTACAATCTTCAGTTTCATAAATTTTTCGGGAAACTGGAAAAACTTCATCTTTTACAAAAAATATTTTTTCAAGATTTAAATGTTTGGTTGAGTTAACCTTATCATCTACAATTATTGTTTAAATTTTTAAGTAAAAAAAAGTTTTATTTTCCAACAAAAAATTATTTGGATATTGTACATTTTGAAAATCTGTGTTCACTTTGAAATTAACTATGGTGGAGATTGTACAGTTTGAAATTAAATATACACTTCAGTTGAATAAATGCTAACTTTTATTTTCAACTAATAAAAAAGTTTTTTTTCTTTAATAAGTTATTAATGTAGGTGAACACTTAAAGTATGGAAAATTAAACTGTCAGGCTGTACTCTTCCTCTTCCCCTCTTTTTGATTTTCTCCATCTAGCACAAGTTTATATAATTTTAGTCTAGGGTCGTTTTTCCACTCCTATCCGTAATGCGAAATAAGTAAGTTATTAACATCAACTTTTTTATTTTCGTTTACACAATTTTTCTTGAGGATGGTGGTTGGGTTCATATTTAAGAAAGTTTTACTTCTTTTTGTGATGAGTTTTCCCATCCCAATATCTGATCTGTTTGCCATTTCTCCCCGGACTAAAATTATTAATTATTCTTTTTGTATTTTTCGTAAGAATCATTCGTTTCATTTTACTAAAAGCAAAATGCAGGGCCGGATTAAGCTAGGGGCTTGGGGGGGCTATAGCCCCGGGCCCCAAGTCCAAGAGGGCCCCATCATTTGGAAATCATTCTGTATTTTTTGATGTGTTGATACCACAAATCTATCGTATTGATATTATTTTTTTAATTTTTTCTCATGTAGTACTCAAAAGAGCATATAAATGTATATATTGTTACTCGAATGTATATATTGTTACTGAAATTCTAAAATGTAGTTGTTCAAGATTATAAAATCTTGAATTTGATTGTTTACGATACTTTTAAAATATGTAAGATATTTGTATGCTTCTTTTCGTCATTGTATATATTTAAAGCGTAAATTCATTTTAATTGCTAGCGTTGTAAAAATATGTTTCAGAATTGATAAGATCTTTTATATTGTTGTAAATTCAAAAGACAGTTTCACTTTATTCTCAACATTTGTTAAATACCTTTAAAATATCACGTTTTGCAACAATAATTGTAAATAGTTTTGTTTGGGCCTAGAAATAGCACATTTTTGAAAGTCGACATCTTGTCGCATTGTGTTTGAAATCCTATAGTTAAGAAGTTAGGAAAATGTCACGTTTCACACTATTATCTATTGTATTGTAAAAACCCTAAATTTAGTGTCACTTCTGCGTGAATTTTATGGTCGACGATCGGAAGATTTCAGAGACATGTTTGAATAACCTTTCTGAGTAAAAAGGTTGCAATTGCTATTGGAGTGTTCAATAGAAATATCTATTGGAGGCACCCATTGTTGATTCTTGTCGATGGACCCGACGAGTCAAATGATACTGGCCAATAGGAAAGATTTATTTTCGTTTGGTCAACCCAATCCACTTGTAAACACGCCCCTTGCAGATTTCTATTTAACACGTCTTACAACGTGAAGAAGTCAGTTTTTTACACCCATAGAAGCGAGCTCAACTCTCAATAACAAAGTTCTACTACTTATCGACGCGAGTTTTACACTCATCGAATCGAGCTCAACGCTCAACAACAAAGTTAGTTTTTTACACTCATCGAATCGAGCTCAACGCTCAACAACAAAGTTAGTTTTTTACACTCATCGAATCGAGCTCAACCTCAACAACAAAGTTAGTTTTTTACACTCATCAATTCTACTACTTATCGACGCGAGTTTTACACTCATCAAATCGAGCTCAACGTTCAACAACAAAGTTCTTATACTCATCGAAACGAGTTCAACACTCAATAACAAAGTTAGTTTTAATATTCATCAAATCGAAATGTTAAAATCCATTTAACATCATGTGTTAATTATCAAACAAAATTCAAATTAAATCTCTCATCTCATCTTCGAAACTTTCCCCCACCTTTTATTTGTTGTTTCCTCGCTCTGATTCTCTTCACTTCTGAAAAAGTCATTGTGTGAGTAGGTGGGTACGTTTACCCGTCTAAAAAGGCGGCTATACTCAAACGTCCAAAAGTTTAATGATAGTTAGTTATCGCAGTTTTGATAAATGCATCTTGAAAAAGGTAAGATGTGTTTGAACTTAGTAATCAAGAAATTAATATAAATTCAAAATTTCAACGGACAGAAGTTCCATCTGTGCTCTTTGTTTTAAGTCAATGTTGCCAAATCTCGCCATAAGACAATTTTGGTCACACCTGATTTTTTTGGCAATCGAAGGAAAAAATATCAACGCCATCCTCTGCTTCTCGTTGAAGTATGCTTGAGCCTTCATTTTGTGTAGTCTCTTCTCGGTCATAAGAGTAATCTTAGTACCTTCAACAACACAACTCTTCATCTTCTCTGTCAGTTGTAGACACGTAGAACATACATCCGTAAGAGGAATACCAAAGCCCAAATTGTACTGAGTGTTAAAAATGTGTAAAATAACTCTGCTTCACAGACTTGAAGAATAAACGTCTGCGACTTGGATTTTCAGCATGTGTTGAATTATATAATAATCGGGCATTCAAACCAGCAATATTTAGCATTTGGAAAAATATACATAACGTTCATCTGTTGGTTCTCCTTGAAACTGAAAAGTGAACCCACATTTAATCGACTGTATCTATACCCCCCTTTGTGGAATTGTGGGAGTGAATAACTTCAGGTTTATGTGTTTCAGGATTTACTACATTATCGTTATGTATAGTAGACAGTAATATCACTGCTTTGTTTCTTTTGGGTACAAAAGATGTGATCATAATATTTTTTTGGAAGCCAAATAATGCTGAGTTGGCACCTCTATTCTTATTGGGTAAAAATTGAAGTGGAATTTCACGTTTATTTTTCTTCACCGTTCTGTCAAATTACGCTTTGATCCCCTTACTTGAATTAGTAGTCTTTCCACTATGTCACTCGGTGTGTTAGACATATTATGTGGGACTTCAGGCTGCTTTCCACAATATATTTCAAAATTAGACACATAGAAGGTCTTTGAGTCGCATAAAACGAATAGTTTCAAACCATATTTGGCGAGTTTATTAGGGGTATATTGTATAAAGGAGCAACGTCCCCGAAAGGGAATTAACATCTCGTTAATACTCAAAAATTCTACATGGGTGTAGTTGGATTTGCAGTTACTTATAAACTGATCTACTATGGAATGAACAGCAGCTAACCTGTCCTGTTTTTTCTTTCATCTTTTGTAGCTTTTATATCAAATCGTATAGCCGATAAAAGAAAAAGAAAACGATTATTACTCATGCATGCACGAAAAATTTCAATACCACTTCCGTCTGTATTCCAAAGTTTAATGAAATTCGTGTGATTGGCTCCCTTTACTCCCGATAAAAACAGCAGACCAAAAAACGCCATTATTTCAGTTTGGTTTGTATTTCTGGCATCTCTGTGCCGAGTATAATTAGATCGAATACCTTCGATGTATATATTTATGCAAGCAACGATTTTTTTGACCATATTGTCGTCGAAAGATTTTTCGAACGCCTTATTTCATTAGCAGAACATTTTGGTCCTGGTAATATTTTCACTAAATTTATTTTCTTGGTTTTTGCAAATTTACTCACCAAGAGCTGTTTATTCCACCTCGTAATCTTATCTCTTCCAATGAAATACGCATCACCTTCATTTTCTATTTCGTCACCATCTGATTCTTCTTCACTTTCATGGCTTTCCAATTCAGAAACACTATCATGATCACTTTGTGTTATAGTTCGCTCCTCTTACTCGATTTCTGGACCTCCCATTTCTTCTTCTGAAGTTTGCGCCTCTAAGAAATTGTCTCATTTCCTCTGTTGTTAAACGATTTCGGTTATTTACAGTTATTTTGGACCTGTCAAAGCATGTTGCATCATTAATAAATATATCTTTATAGTACTGGACCGCGTGGTGTATTTAAGGCACCGTACAAGATTAAAACGCATATAATTCAACTAACACTGACAAACGGCAACTAAATCACGAATCATAGCCACAGATTGATCATAGCATCATAGGTACGTCAGCGATAGGTTAGGTGGAGGGGGTGGGCGCAGCGGCTTGTTCAATATGAAATAAACCAGGAAAATAAAGCAATGGTGTATAGAATACGCCAGCGCGAGTAATTAAGTGTTAGTGATAAATATATTAATATATATTAAGGTGAAACATAGCTACAAGGAAAATTAAACTAATAATATCTTTTGAGTAATAACAATTTCTAGTGAGTTTTCAATAAAAATAATTCATAACGACATGCTATTTGAATATACATAGTTTAGACATGTCAAGAAATAGGTACCTATACATAGTATACATTTTAATAAAATGATTTATAAGACATCAATTCAATTTAGAAAAACAATAAAACATTAAGAATAAATATCAGTAATTATATTTCAAAGAATAAAAACAACGATGAGTAAATTTCGTCAATTATATTCTAGTATGTACTTATAAGAAACCCTGTATAAAGAATAACATGAATTTTGAAACAAAATTCAACAATTGTATCTTTATAATTTATATTCACTTTTAAATAAACTCTGTATATAGTATAAACTTTTCAATCAGATTGTATCATAATGTCAAACGAAAATATTTAACGCGGAAATTGATGTTCTTTGATGGTTCGGATAGAGTGATTCGGAGTGATGATAATGCGGTCTTGAAACGTAAATAAACACAGTGAAAATATCTAAAAGAACGCAGGAATGGATGTTTTGATTTGAGAAAAACAATTATTTTCACATAACAACAAGGAACAATAAAACAAAATTAAAAACAATTGAAAGTTGTTGATTTCAAGCTTGGGAGAGAAGCGTCGTGGTCTTATAAGACGATAATCATGTTAAATTTTCTTTCTCCAAATTATTATAAAAAGTAAAAATAACTTCAACAAAGCTCAATAATAAGTCGACTAAAGTACTCGACAAAGTATACAAATAAAAATAATATAACCCGTTTTAAAACAAATAGTGCATAAAACTTAGTGCTATCGACTAGAACTTGGTAAGATTGTATCAATTTACCTTATTAGAATAATTTTTGATGATCGTCGATTCATATTACCATTAATTGTGGTATAATATTGGAGAAATAACCCACAATTCGTTATTTTTCATCCTGAGTTCCGGCTTTGTTCAATCGTAACCACGAACATTCCATATGCATTATCTCCAGAGTTGAGAAGAAACCAATGATGAACGCTATATTTTCTTGTGTACATTAATCTTTCCTATAAAAAACAATAACACGAATAATTTCTCAGATGTTAGGTTAGGAATTAATTATTACTACTAATTTTTTATATAATCATTAGATTTAAAGGTTCAATCTCCACTAATTACGGACATAAGACACCAATTAATTAATCACTTAACTACTTACGAAATTCATATTCTTTAACAACAATAATATTCTCAACACGCCACGCCTTTGTCTTCATGTAAAAATCAAATAACATTTCACAAAACTCACTCGAGACGCGACAGTTATATTTGGCACAATTTAGAGTTGGGAGTGACAAGCGGCAAACATGATCATTTTTGCTAAATATTAGATAAATATATTGGTCGTAATTTACTCAATGAGAAATTTAAATAAGACTTATAAATAAGAAACTTATGATTGAATTTATGAGAAGGTTTGAACAGATATTGATATTTGAATAACATCATATGTACTATTTTTCATTACGAAGTATAAATAACTATTTTTCTGAATTTCACCATTGCATTAAATTATTTATCTATGTTCTCTTGTGTTTCTCTGATATCTCTACGAATAGTTTCCTGTTGCTGGCGAGCGCTTAGTGCCGAATTCATCCCTGAGGTAAGGACAATAATAACATAAAATAAATTTATATATTTATGAAGACTAGATCTTCATTTGAATTGGGATTCGTTGCAAACGGACCAATTCTGGCGCCCATAATTAGAAATAAATAACTATCAAAATATAAAACAATAATTAAATTGAAAATATATTACAATTTGACTCACCCAAACGTGAAGCGGAAATAAAATATACAATAATTTGGCGCCCAACGTGAAGCAATATTAAATATATAGTAACTTGGCTCATTCCAACGTGAAGCCAATTAATTAATATATTACAATATATTATTGTTCGGTCCTTATTAAGATATTTTATAGATTGATGATATGGAAACTTACGAACTGGATAAACAATTTATTATCAACCAACAATACAGTGCATTCGTGGATGATGGTACCCTTAATAGTGATTCGTTGGCACATGAAGTATGGACACCTGACCAAATAAGCAACAAATTTGATACCATATCTTATAGTAAAGGTAACTTAGTTATATTCATTTTCTAATCACACCTGTGTTGGGGTATTTCAGCTTTAGCCACAACATTCAATAATTCCTGAACTTAACTAATGAAACAACAGCTTTTAGTTCAACGCTGCTCTAATTTTTTCATACTTTTTTGTAGTCAACTTTCAAAACAGACAATAGGTGAGTTCTTTTTGACTGAGATCTCAGATCACTTCAGTTAAGGTGATCTGAGATAAAGTGATGTGAGTAAGCACCAAAAAGAAGGACATCTCAATTGAAGCGCGCGATCTGTCGACGCATACGTGAATAAGAAACAAAACATATAAACATAACCTATCTCGATATCTCTGATAACCACACTTGATTTTGTTATTTTTAGTTTCAAATAGTTCTTTGAGTTAAGATTTGTATCATGACTAATATTCCAACATTATTAGTTGTTACCTTCCTTCGCCCTCTGTTCATTTTCAAGGGATAGATTTAAACTATACGACAGATTCGTATCAGCATCTAATAATGTTTGTATCCATAATTTATAACAAAAGAAAAATAGATTATGTGTGTTTATATGTCAATGGTTGAAACCCTAGATAATCTTGGTTAAAATTACAAATAACCCAAGCAAATTAAATATTTCTTCATCCCCTCCACTTTATTTCCGACTCAAGTCCAACTGATAACCCCTTATAACACATTCAGCATCGGTGAAGGGCGAGGAAAAATATCAGCTCACTTAAAACAAAAAGAACGCTCACATTACTGATGTGAGCTGAGTTTATCTGAGATCTCAGTAAAAAAGAACGCACCTACTGTACCTAATGTTTGTGATCTGTCGTTACTGCGTAATTTTTTTGATACCTGACGTAAGAAAATTATTACACAAACAATGTGAGATCACATCCAAAATCATTTCAGAAAACCGAAAGTGCCAAAGAAAGGTACTACATACTTAATTTGTGGATAAGCTAATATGTATCCTTAAGCACACTGTATTCAGCTAAAAGTAACTTCAAATATGATTAATACCCGCAAATTTTCAAAAATATAACCGTTATAAAATTTATGAGAAAAATCTATAAATTAAATTTCAATCTAATTCGCTGGATTTCGGATACATTCTACAATCTTCTGATAGACAAAGGCTACTTTCTTCAAATGCTTGTTGCTTTTAAAGCGTTGTGTGGCTATTTTACTGCCGCTTTCATTAAAGTCTCTGTTGTTTTAGGAGCATGCATATTACGTATGATCGAAAATCTTATTGGCACAGTAAACTTTCAGACAGCTATACGACAGTATATAAAAGACAAGTGAGTATTTTTATAAGTATACGAAACATTGTTATAGAGTATGTTTCACAAAGATCGAAGCCACCTGAAGTATGCCCTCTAATTTTGGGACGACACTTTCTTTTAACTTTGTAACTCACAAAATATAAATTTCAGAATCAAATAACGAATATTTCAACTGGAAAATAAAAAGGGCCTTATATAGCAACTAGTTCCATTTATATTTTTTTACCTTTCAAAAACAATGCTACTAACTCTAACCATCCTACAAGAGGCACTATTTATCTGTCAAAAACGCAAACTGATATTTCTTTATCCTTCCAAAGATACTCTCTTTTTTTGCTATCTTGATGACAGTAAAGTTTAAAGATTCATGTTACCTCGTGGTCGTACAAAAAATACATGTACAGCTTATTCGCACGTATGGAAAAAATTATTTCTTTCTCTTAGGAGAAATAATGTTCATATTTTATTTTTAGTGCTTTTGAGTCAGCAACTCCAGACGATTTGTGGAAGACGTTTATTCAAGTTATACCGAATGGAACTCTCGCTGAATCAATCCCATTTTCTAAATTTATAAATAATTGGATAGAACAGAGCGGATATCCAGTTGTCAGAGTAGAGACAAACGGTAGCGACGTCATTTTAACACAGGTAATGTGCGTTTTGTTCTATAGATATCGTATTGTTCAGACGGTCTTTTTGCTACCAGATTTGCTATGTATATAATGAATACCCTCAAACGTTTAAAGCTCAAAATATTACTAAATTTAAAAAATCTATTCATAATTATCTATTCAATAGACAGCACGGGAATAATTAAATTAATATTTAATTCAATTTTTGTTACTTTTATTCATTTTTTTGAATTGATACTCAGCCTATATACCAAATCAGTGTTGGATAGGTATCTACCACAAGGTTAACCCTCGATCACTCGCGCCCCAAAAAATTACATGAGCATTCGCGTGTGAGAGTTTCTCTCACACCCAGACTAGATCAAACTTATGTTTGATGTTATTGTTTTTATTTAATTTTTCGAAAATAAAACAAAAATATAGATAATGTTGAAGGGTTTATTTTATAATATTAACGAAAAATAAAACTGCCAGTATACTTTGAACAACACAAATAAACTTGTGCAACAATGTGAACACAACAATGGAAACAACCCTGTATATATCTTTTAAATGTTACTGAGATAAAAGTTATGTTAATATAGGCTAAAGTAGAAACAAATGATCATAAAAATTCAATTATCTGAATTATCACTGTTGTCGTTTACACCACAACACGTTCGACATGTGAATGTCGTATGCTCTGTGCAAATCGCAGCGTTGCAGCTAACACATCGCTTTTTTGACTTCCTGTTCTTTCTCCTGGGACAAAAAGCACAAAAACCTGATGAAACATCTCTGTTGTGATCAATCTGAGGCAAATTTAAGTATGACCTCAACATGCTTCGGATATCAATTGGCAAGGACCTAATTGATGAACGCCTAACTAACAACGGCTTGATCAAATCTTCCGCCAGTTTATTCAGATGAATTCTACGTTCTTCAATGACGCCGGTATTAGTTTTATAAACAATATTGGAATTAATGGCAGCAATGTCTAGAATTGTAAAAAAAAATTCTAAGGGGCCAGCGACAAGGAAATCTAGAAACAGAATATGTTGATTTTAACTCATCAACCACGTCGACGCCACCTTTGGTTAGGTTGTAAAATGTGATAATCTCAGGTTTCTGCAGGTCGCCAGACACAGGATCTATTTTGTCTCCAGAATGAAATGTAGACAACATCAGCACATTTTTTTTGGGTTTTGGTTTATATGACAATATTACAGTGTCCTTCTGAAAACCAAACATGCTACTAGGTACAGGTCGCTTCGCATTTATAAACACTGGTGGAATTTCCTTTTTGTTTCTTCTGAGGGTACCAACGATAGTGGTTTTTCTACCAATTAGTTCTTTGGCTAACGGTATTGACGTAAAGTAATTGTCCATAGTTATATTTCTACCTGCATCTAATATGGGATATGCAATACGCTTTACCACAGCAGAAGCAGAATTGTCAAGTTGAAAAGGCCCAGCCGGCTGTTTTCCTGCATATATCTCCATATTACTCGTATAAAACATCCTGGAATCAACTAAGGCATATATTTTAATGCCGTATTTGGCCGGCTTATTGGCTATATATTGCCTAAATTTACAACGGCCTCTAAAGCTCTCTAACATTTCATCCACTGTACAATACTCTCCAACTTGATAATTTTCTTGACATTTGGATACAAATTTTTCAAAGATTTCTCGAATGGGAGCCAAATTATCATACATTTTTCTTTGGTTTCTGTCATTGATATTGTCAAATCTCAATGCTCTACCTAGGAGATGAAATCGTTCTCGCGACATCGTGAGCCTAAAGCAAGCAGGTGCAAATATTGAATTATCCCAAAGTTCTTTAGTATTCACGTATTGAGCCTTCCGTACCCCAGCCATGTATAGAAGGCCAATGAAGGCATTTATTTCTATGGTATCCGTGTCACGGCAATCTCTTTCTCTGCTATAATTATTCCGTAATTTGGCCAAGTAAATATTAGTGCAATGTACAATTTGTTCAATAATCTCCTCTGTTATATATAATCTCCAGCAAGTTGCCACAGTATTTGCATTTTTTGCAATATTTTTGACCGCAGGAAGATGAGTGATAATATTCCTTCTTGGTGTTCGTACATTAGGTCGTGGAGGATAAGCCATCCAGTAAGTTTTTTTGTCTTTACCAGTAAAATGGTGTATAGAGCCGTATGCACGATTTTCTTCAATCTCCTGGACAAAATTTTCAACATCTTCATCACTTTGTTCCGAATCAGTATTGTTTTCACTATGTTCACTGGCAGTATCACTTTCGATATCTTCGCGTTCATCATCTTCCATAATTTCTTGGTTTTGCTCGCCTTCTTGACCCGTCCATGGTATATTAGCTAACATCTGCTCTCTTTCACTCTCTTCATAATTCAGTCGCCCTAATTCCGCAAGCATCCATCCTCTACTCATTGTTTATAATCTAAAACAATAAATTCAATGTAGTAGGACACTTTGTATATAGAAAACAAATTCACTTACCAACACGAGTTTACTCGATCACAAAAAATTATAAACTACGTTAGAACTCGCGCGATGAGAGAAACTCTCACGGAGGTCTGCAAAGGTTCAACAAGTATCTGGTAACTAATATCAATTCACACTAAATATTGCACATGCCGATGCATATTCAAGAAGAGCTGTCGAAAGTCAGCTAGAAGTGGGGGTAGCAGTATATGTGATTTACTGTTCATAGAATGTGCGTTTTATTAGCAGGCGTGAGAAAAACGCTCATAGCGCGAGTGATGCAGGGTTAAGTGAAAGAGCAACATTCGTGGCGCCTGTCGTTACGAAAGGTTGAACTTTTATTTTCAAATGTACCTACACCATGTTAAGTTATTTTTCTTTATTTAAATATGTTATTTGAAAATAATAAAGACATTATTATTATTATTTAGATTCTTCGTAATTGTGAGAGATCTTTTCTATAAGAATTATTAATAATATTCGTATAATTAACAACTTCTGATATAAAAACGCATCTCAGATATTTTTGATGATGGTATATTTATGAAAAATATTTTGTTCGATTTGATCAGATAAATTAAGGAGGAGGAAAAATGTACTGTCATTTGACGGTTTAATGATACTAATAATAATTGTATTTAAAAAAAAGTCAAGCTTATAACAATCTCACCTGCCGTAGAATATTGGAGACACGCTTAATGCACTTAAAAATCTACGATTCTGGCCGGTTTCCGAACACATGAATCCATAATATATCACGATGAGTCTTCGATTAATACTTTATATCGAATATCGAAAATTATTGTCCATTTTTGGTAGGTAAAAATAGGACATAGGCGGCGGGAACTTTTTGTTTTTGAGGAAAGGACTTATTGCGACATTGCCAAGAGCTCCACAAAGTAGATTAAAAATAAAATATATTCTCAAAATCGAACATACTTATTTAACCCTCAATTAGGCGCGCCTCAAAAATATGCATAAAGGGGCGCGCGGTGTTTTTATACACCATACTCTTTGCGACTGTACTATTCATATAAAAAGTAATATGATTTGTGCACAAAAATAAAGCTTGGTGTATTAAATACTTTTATTTAGGTATATAAAAATAATGAAATAATAATATGGACAAATATAAAACTAAAAATTCTAAGCAGATTATACATATAATATCGAGTAACTGAATATATGAAAATTTGTTTTAATTTTTGACTGTGTTCTTTACAAACAAACATTTTACAAGTTTCACATGGCATTGTTGCCACTCGATTTTTTCGTTTACCACAGATGTATCACCTTCTTCTTATTTTAGTATGTGGTTCTTCTGCACTATTTATTTCCGGTTCTACATCAACATGCTTTTTCATAATCATTTTAATGTCTTTGGTAAACTTTGGTATTGAAGGCGATTTTCCAAATGATGTTTCATTAGCTGCAGTGAAAGCTGCTTTAGAAATAGCCTTCTTGGTAATGCTTCATTATCGCTTATACTATTGTAAATAATTTGGCTGTTAATACCGGAAATATTAATATATAATATATATACAAGGCTATACACTCCAGTTGGAGGTGTAGCCGCTCAGATTGAGCTCTTTCGACCCTGTATCTTGTGGGGGGTCAGCCCACGTTTTTCTTGCTGTTTATCTACAATTTATTAGAGGTTTTTGCAGTTTCGACAATTGCTCTCCACTCCTTTCTGTCCTGCATCTGTCTCTCCCCGCCTTGTGCTCCCAAAATTTTTATATCTTTCACAACCTGATCTTCCCATCTAATTTTTGGTCTTCCTGGTAATCTTTCCTCATTCGGTCTCCATTCTGTAATTCTCCTCGCCTCCTGTCCTTTCTCCATTCTTTTAACATGTCCGTACCAACGAATCCTTTTTGATTTAATTGTGTTTACTATGTCCTCATTTTCTAATATATTTCTAATTTCATAATTCATAAGTCTTCGGTACTCGTTATACCCTAGTTTGACCGGTCCATAAATATTTCTAATTATTCTTCTTTCATATATCCTTAGTTGCTCTTCGTCCTCATTTGTCAGTCTCATAGTTTCTGCCGCATATGTAACTACCGGTTTTATCGCCGTCCTGTAGACTCTTAATTTTGTTGCTCGGCTTATTCTCTTACTCTGCATGATGTTTTTAAATTTATTATATGCTCTATACCCTGCTTGAATTCTTTGCCTTATCTCGATTTTTGTGTCGTTTTTGTTACTAATAATTGTTCCCAGATACTTAAAGGTGTTAACAACTTCAAAAGTGAATTCATTTAACTTTACTGCTTCTGGTTGGTAGACTTCCTTCTTTCTTTTCATTTCCATATATTTTGTTTTCTCCTGATTTATTTTTAATCCTCTTTTTCCCGCTTCCTTTACAATTTTCTCTAATGTTTCTTCAAGGCTCTTTCGGTCTCTCGCTATTATGGTTAAATCAGCAGCATATGCCATTATTTGTTTTGATTTATTAATTATGCTTCCATTGATATCACAAGTCTTAATTATGCCATCAACTGCTATGTTAAACAATACCGCTGACAGCCCATCTCCTTGCCTTACTCCAGCATTTATCTCAAATTCCTCTGATGGACCTTCCCTTGTCATTACTTTTGCCCTAGAATCTTTCATCGTCATTTTCACCAACCGTATGATCTTTTGTGGTACATTTAGTTGTTCCATATCCTTTATGATTGTCCTCCGTTTCAAGCTGTCGAAAGCTTGCTTGAAGTCAATAAATAGCATTTGGACTCCAACATTGTGTTCATAACATTTTTCAATTACTTGATTTATAGTATGTATGGCATCTACTGTTGATTTTCCTTTCCGAAAACCTTTTTTATAATCCCCTATATTTGATTCCATTACCTTTTTTAGCCTTTCATTTATTATCGTTGTTAGTATTTTATATACGGTATTGAGTAAACTAATTCCTCTATAATTGCTACAAATATTACGATTTCCTTTCTTCATTATTGGTATAATCATACCATTAGACCATTCTTTTGGCATTGTTTCTGATTCCCATATTCTTTCCATGATTTTAAATATTTTATGTCTTAGATCATCTCCTCCATATTTTATCAGCTCATTTATTATTTCGTCTGACCCTCCTGCCTTGTTGTGTTTCAATTTATTAATTATGTCGTTGCATTCCTCTTCGGTCGGTTTTTCTTCGTATTCTATCCCTCTATCATTATCAGTCATATCATCTTCTTCATACTCCCCATCTTCTCCCGTTAATAAATTCTTGAAATATTGACTCCACTCTTTTTCCTTGATATTTATTGCAGTTGATTTTCTGCTTTGTCTCTTTATATATTGATATAATTTTACATTATTTTTATTATCATTCTCTAATATGTCCATGCTTTCATTTAACCATTTTATTCTTTTTGCTTTTATCAACTTGGCGCTCTCTTTTCTTATTTTTCTGTATTCATCATAAAAATTTTGTTGCATAGTTCGCAGCCATTTTAGTCTGGCTTCTTTTTTCTCTTTTATCTTTATTTTACATTCTTGATCAAACCATTTATTATTCTGTCTTGTATCTTTTGTACCAACCACTTTCTCTGCTGCCGTTATTATACTTCTTTTTATTTCCTTCCATTGTTCATCGATATTATCTTGTTCTTTGCTCTTTTGTAGTTGCTTCTTTACTTCTTCCCCATATTCATTTTTACTACTTTTCAATTTCTGCACGTTCCATTTCCTACATTTTGTTGTCCTATTCACTATATTTACAATTCTCATTTGCATTTTGACAATTACTAATTGATGATCAGTATCAACACTTGTTCCTCTGTATGATCTTACATCCTGTATCATCTTTGATCTTCTTTTTGCTATCAGAACATGATCTATCTGGTTCCCCGTAGTAGTCCCAGGTATAATCCATGTAATTTTATGTTCTTTCTTATGCTTGAAACTAGTGCTGCTAATATACATGTTGAGCTCCTCAGCTAAATTGCATAGTCGCCGTCCATTATCGTTAGATGTTTCATGTATAGTGTACTTCCCTACAACATTATTTAAGTAGTCTTCTTTTCCTATTTTCGCATTCATATCTCCAATAATTATTAATGTATCATGTCTTGCGGTTTCCTCACATACCTTTACCAATTTCTCGTAAAATTCATCTTTGTCTTCATCTTTTGCTTCTTCCGTCGGTGCGTAACAATTAATTATTGCAATATTTGCCATGTGGTTTTTTAATCTTAATTTTGATATTCTACCGCTTATAACTGTGTAATCTAGTATATTATTTCTTATTCTTTTGCTTATCATAAATCCTGTGCCGTTCTTTCCTCGACTGTCTTCCCCTCCATAAAACAATATATATTCTCCTTTGTTTATTTGTCCTTCACCTTTCCAGCGTATTTCTTGAAGTGCCAATATCTCTATTTTATATTCCAACATCTCTTTTGCAATTTCCTCCATTTTTCCCATTGTCAGCATTGTCCTGATATTCCATGTTGCCATTCTCACTAAACTATTGCGGAAATATTAATAAGCTGGAAAAATATACATAAAGGCCATCTCTTCGTTCTTCGAGATACTGAATAATTTCCACAAAGTTGATCTACTGAATCAAAAAATCGTATGTAGACTCTTGTGACTGTAATTAAATAAAAGCAGTGATATGATCGAGAGAAAACTTGAAATACCCTTTTACATTAACGCGAATGGATCACAGAATAAAATGAAATTTGTTATTTCAAAAATAATCGCCACAACCTAAATAGTTTCGCGCAACCTATATAAGAAACTTTGAAATTAGCAATTTAATATTCAACCTCAAACGTGCTCCCTATTCCTGATTCATACGGTGAGGTATCACCATTAAATACTCGTGTGCGATATGAACTATCATAACATAAATTAAATTATATAGATATAATATCATAGAGGCGGGCTGACAATGTTAATAATCTGACCAAACTACAAAAAAGCCATAATACACAGTTAGTATAATTTTTAAATCAAACTTACCAATTCCCAGACTGGGTGTTCACAAAAACGCCGACGGCCACGATTCGCGTTTCGAACAAAAAAAAACTTTCAGAGCGCGTACAGTAGACGCTCCCTTGTAATCTTCTTTTCCCCTTTCGAAAAAAAAATTACACTTGATTGTTAAAACACTACTTTAATTATAAGTTACTGAAACTCAGGACTGTTCAAAAACCGCTATCCGCGAAACCCAAAAAAACTAGACCGTTCCCGACCGCGAGTTTTTACCAACTGCCCTTCAATTGTTACATTTTCGTCGTTTCGGCATTTTTCCCTATGTCAGCAATCTTTTATTTTTTTTTGTACCTATTAATTTATGATTGGTGAACTTATCGTACGTACGTAATTGTGTAATAGGTTTTTTACCTCGATTAACAATGAATTTTTATTTGATTCCGCAAAATTTCGTTATTTTGACGCAATTATTATTTCCGGCTAAAAAATTATTTTTTTCTTTTTGCAACAAGACATACTGCTTACATAAGTGTTATTTTCTACATTGTATGGGTGTTAACGACCTCTTTCTATAGTTTAAACGTTACTTTATAAAAAGTAATTTGTTATACAGGATGATCCTCCCCATGTTTCTTATTTTGGTATTTATTACACTTCCCTGTTTTTATTTGGAAGGAACTCTAATGCAATTTCCTTTTTATTTTTTCGTAGAGTGTCAATAAATGCGATTTTATTTTCAAGAAGCAACTTCGCTAATGTACTACTGTAGGATTTGATATGTATTTACTGGATATATTATCCTACAGTCTGCGTAGTCGTCAGGATAAATAATAAACTTCTGTGATGATTTTAAGTAGATTTGTATTATTATAATTCAACTACCATCCCGAATCCTTTATACAGAGTTTACTTCACATTAAACAGTTGTATTTTATATAAGGTAACAGTAAGTAGTTGTTATAAAGAATTTGCTGTGAAGAGTACTTATTTATGCCTACTTAGTCCAGGAGGAATCGGCGCATGAGTACAAAAAACTATTCCACCTCAATTTTTTTATGCGATCCTCTTTGAATTGCCCTACTGATGATATAAATGCATGTTGCCATGGGGCAACCTAGTGCCATATTGTTTAAACCGAAATTGTTTAAGCAATTGGAAGAAATTGTTATTTTTCAACCGGACAAATTTTTTCTATATTTTTTATTGAAATACAAATAAAAAAGGTCCTATGACTTCTCACGATAAAGTTAATATGTTTAGCGATATGAATTTTTAAAGGTTCGAAAAATCTCAAATTTGAGTACTTTTGACCCATGAAAAATATATTAAAAAAATAAAATAAAATATAAATAATAATTTTTTTAAATTCTTTATACAATAGTTAATAATGTTCTTAATAGAGATTTAAAAAAAATTCATTGTTTATACCTGTTTTTTAATTGTTAATTTCGCGCGCTCACAAGTATGCGTCGCTACCTTTAAGTATCGCTATCTCTCTCTGACTCATGCGCTGCATACGGTCTCTCTGTGTCCTGAATCATTATTAATCATTTATCTAAAAAACCATTAACTTTATCAAGATTGGTAAAGAGAGCAATGTTATTAATAATTAAATTGTCTACAACTTGTTTTTAACAAAAGTAATTTAAGTATGAATCGGAACATGTAATTGAAATTACTTTTTTGTTATTATCATAGTGACTTATGCATTTTTATCAACAATAATAAAATATAATAGTATTTGAAAAATTTTTGGAATCACAATTATATATGAATAAGAAGCTTATGCTCAAACATACATTTGGAAAAATGCATTGAATCCGGAATATAAAACATTAGATTTTGATCAGTTGGAAATGGGCTTTTGTTTATAAATAAAGGTATTAGCAAAGTATCATTCTCTAGTTTGTATCCGAAATTCGTAAAATCTAATGTTTTATATTCCAGATCCAATGCATTTATCCAAATGTATGTTTTGAGCAAAAGCTTATTATTTATATATAATTGTGATTCCAAAAATTTTTCAAATACCATTATATCTTATTATTGTTGATAAAAATGCATAAATTACTATGATAATAACAAAAAAGTAATTTTAATTACATGTTCCTATTCATACTTAAATTACTTTTGTTAAAAACAAATTGTAGACAATTTAATTATTAATAACATTGCTCTCTTTACCAATCTTGATGAAGTTAATGGTTTCTTAGATAAATGATAAATAATGATTCAGGACACAGATAGGTCGATGCAGCGCATGAGTCAGAGAGAGACGGTGATACTTAAAGGTAGCGACGCATACTTGTGAGCGCGCGAAATTAACAATTAAAAAACAGGTATAAACAATGAAATTTTCTTAAATCTCTATTAAGAATGTTATTAACTATTGTGTAAAGAATTTAAAAAAATCATTATTTATATTTTATTTTTTTAATATATTTTTCATGGGTCAAAAGTACTCAAATTTGAGATTTTTCGAACCTTTAAAAATTCATATCTCTAAAAATATTAACTTTATCGTGAAAAGTCATAGGACCTTTTTATTTGTATTTCAATAAAGAATATAAAAAAAAATTGTCCGGTTAAAAAATAACAATTTCTTACAATTGTTTAAACAATTTCGGTTTAAACAATATGGCACTAGGTTTCCCCATGGCAACATGCATTTATCACAGCATATAAAACACACAGCAGAGACTCTTACTTGACGGGAACAGAATGCGCAACTATTCGCGCATACACGCCCTTCGGTGTAAAACGTCTCAGATCAGTGACGAGAATGCAGAAGGAGCTATTCGTAACCATTGTCGTACGTAGTTGGGAGTCTTTTAATCGGTAGTTATAAAATTCGCTTCGTTATAAACGAATCGAACTACCTACTTCCCAACGCGGTGATATAGCTAAATAGTAAATATCAATATTTCACGTCACTAGAACAGCTTACCTATATTTTATTTTTATAATTATCTATGTAAATTTAAATAAACACAATACTCTCATGCTTACTTTACATTTCTAAGGACGGCCCTGGCAGCGGTACCAAAATAAAGATACAGCCAACTCTGACATTTACACCCAAATGGCATCTTCGAGGCCACAGATTTTCAATAAATAATGTCAAAGTGCCGACGTTAAGAGTCTGGGCTGATCATCAGTAGGGCAATTCAAAGAGGATCGCATAAAAAAATTGAGGTGGAATAGTTTTCGGTACTCATGCGCCGATTCCTCCTGGACTAACTGGCCGTCAAACGTCTTGTCTCTATCACAGTTCGTCGTCGTCTGCCCGGCTTCTTATCTCTCACTACTAGAACAGTTTAAAGCTTAACAGAAGCAGTTGGCTCACTCTACCGATTTTTGTGTTACAACTTTTATCTCACTCATACACACTCATGGGAATCAACTTCCCGTTGCGCACAAAGTTTGTTATTTATTACACACAGTTGTCAGATATTTTATTGTATCAATTGGATACGCCCCTAAGCGCGTGGGTTACAATTTTCGGTTGCGCAGTGGAAAATTTGAACCATGAACATCAAAGACGCCGACATCGAGTGAGCCAACTGCTTCTGTTAAGCTTTAAACTGTGTAAGTAAATAAAAAAGCTAAAAATAGTATATGACCAAAATAATTCTAATAGTTGATCATAAATTAATTCCTACAGTACTGTACCAATTATCGTAGGTTAAATTTCTATTCTTTCCTCTCACATGTTCAACAAGTCTAGTTACAATTTGGGAAGGTCTATTATTCAAAACATATGGACCGTCTGGTTGTTTTCCGCAGTATATTTTAATATTACTGGTATAAAATGTTTTTGCATCACAAAGAGCAAAAATTTTTATGTCGTACTTGGCAGGTTTATTTGGAATGAACTGTATAAAACTGCATCTGTGGTGAAATGGAACCAACATTTCATCAATCGTCATGTATTCACTGAGGCAGTATTCCTTCTTACAGTTACTATTAAAATATTCTAACAAATACCTTATGGGTGCTAGCTTATCTACTTTGCGCCTTTCTTCACGTGTGGTGATATTATCAAACAATCAAACCTCAATATACGCAGAATAAATAGGAATCTCTTATAGCTCATACAAGCACGAAATATTTAAATTCCCGTACCATCATTTGCCCATAATTCTAAAAATGATGTGTGATTGGCTCGTTTTACGCGACTTAAAAAAAGTAATCCAATAAACGCTAACATTTCATTTTTACTAATATGTTTTGCATCCCTATCCCTTCGAAATTTTTGTTTTATGGTATCAATACATATGTTGGAACAATCTATAATATTTTCTAATATTTCATAGGTGAAAATTTTTAAGAAGACATCTTATTTCATTTTGAATACTGTCGGACACTGATTTTGACCCCGGCAGTATTACTTTTCCGTCAACCTATCTAATATGCGAGAAAAGTATTGGTTTACCCACAAAAAAGTTGGAAATTTGAAATTTTTTTTTGAGTTATTTTTACGTTATCCATCAACAACAACACGAAAAAACGGTTTTTAGAAAAAAAATCCTGTGTGTATGTCGTCGTCGTCGTCGTCGTTGTCGTCGGCCACTTTTCCTTGCACGATACAGCCTCCGGAGTGCAATAAGTCACCAATTTTATGATGGAATATGTTAAGGAGATGTCACAGATGAACCCTATTGATTTTCAGTTCACCAGAGCCAGTACAACGGGTGCTATGATACTTGAAGTACGACATTTTGTCATTTTTCTAGAAATTTCAGTTTGTTAGCACGATACAGCCTCCGGAGTTCAACAAGTCACCAATATTATGATTGAATATTATTCAGAGCATCTCACTGATGAACCCTATTGATTTTCAGCTCACCAGAGCCAATACAACCGGTGCTACAGTACTTTAAGTACGATATTTTTGTCATTTTTGGAGAAGTTTCAGTTTGTTAGCACGATACAGCTTCCGGAGTATATACAAGTGATGAATTTTATGATTGGATATTATTCAGAGCGTCTTAAAGATGAACCCTATTGATATTGAGCTCACTAAAGCCAGTACAACGGGTGCTGTGGTACTTGAAGTACCAAATTTTTGTCATTTTTGGAGAATTTTCAGTTTGCTAGCACGATACAGCCTCCAGCGAGTATACGATTGATCAACTTTATGAATAAGTATTCTTCAAGGTGTCTCACAGATGTACCCTATTGATTTTCAGTTGACTAAAGCGAGTACAGCGGGTCCTATAAAACTAGATATACTAAATTTTTGGTTATTTTTGGAGAAATTTCGGTTTGTTAGCACGATACATCCCCCGAAGTGTATACAAGTAACAATTTTATGATAGAATATTGTTCAGGGCCACAGATGCGGAAAAGTTAGTTTTAATCTTTAAAACCGTTTATTTTTACTATATTTTGAGCTTTAGATTTTGCCCTCTTACTAACAAAACTTTCTTCTGCCCATTTAGTGAAATTATCTCCTGAAACGAAGTTTCGCTATCAGAAATTTCTTCGTCTGATGAGTCACCGTTAACTTCAGAGTGACTATCGTGACTGCTATAAGCCACTTCTTCCTCTTCTAGATCATTATCGTCTTCCTCTAGTTCATATACTGGTTCAGTACCGTCTACTTCTAAGAATATGGCTAAATCTTTATCTGTCAGTTTGTTTGGGTTTTTCACGGGTATTTTATACCTAAAAATATATTATTACACAGTACTTCACAATACTTATCAAGATATGTAAATATAATAATTTTTCTAATGAAAATCATGAAAACAAAATTAAAAGTTAACTTATGTATTTGGTCGCGTGGTGTACTTTAGGCACCAGTTCTCTCAAAGCCTTTGATATTCAACAAAATCTCGCACAACACTGATATTTTGGTGTGAGACAGAAGAGATGCGGTTTATAAGATACTTAATGCGGCAAGGACAGACATGCGGTGTTGTCAGAGTTATTAAGTTTATTCTAGTATTGGTGTACAAAAAACACCGGCGCGCTTAATTAAGGGTTAAATGTAAATACCAGTTTAGGATGAGGATACAAATATAATATTTTGATTTCGTTTCAGAAAAGATTTTTATATGAAAGTGTTGACGATAAGCAATGGTATGTACCCATCACTTATAAATTGTCTGGAAGTGAAAAAATTGAGACAGTTTGGTTGAGACCATACGCACCTTTGAAATTGAATAATGTTTTATCGGATAACGGTTGGATTATTGTAAATCATAATTCACAAGGTAAGTAACACTTTTTCAAGTTAATCAATTTCCTTAGTAAAATTTGAAAAACTTCGTGGAAACTGGCATGTGATCTGGTAATAGGAAATTATAGTACTTTTACAATAAAAAATAGCCCGTTTTGACTCTTAGGAATTTATTTTAACTAAGCATCAATTTATATTCACATTTATTGAAACAATTTTATAAATTATTTACATCACTTATTACTAATTTTACACTACTTCCACTCTAATTCACTACGAAAATGTTTTTCGTAAAAAAATTTAGATCTGAGCCGTATAAGTTGGAAAAAATCAAAGAGTGGACCATTTATTTTGGCTGTAAATCCACAAGGGTATACCAAATATCTTAAGTATTAATATACCCTTGGAAAGGTATTGAATAGAGCTACAAAAACATTTAAGGTGTTTTTTCACTATCCGGGGTCAAAAACAGTATAAATTGGAAAAAACTTAAAATATTTTCGAAATTTTATATGGACATTAAGACCCCTTAAGGATTTTTTCAGGGATCGTGGTATGATGCGATCGTAATAGCTTTTCGAGCTCTATCTTCCTGCAAAGTTTCATTTGAAACTGTACGTAACTACCTTATCCACGAAAATAAACTATTATTGTATAATATTGTTACTGGATCTCAACCTCAAAATGAGTTTTTGTAGCCACTACAGTTTTCAAATGTTTCAAAAAAAATAACCCAACACGTCAAGCGAAAAAACACACAAACAGAGAAGTTAATAACCATCCTGAAATAACCAGCGAGAATCCAGAGGACAATGAATTGAATACGGAGGAAACTATATCAACTGCATATGAAAATTGGTCAAAATTCGATCATGATTTAATGGAAGTGTTAAAGGACGACCCTCATGGTTTCTCAGCGGCCTCAGCGGCAATAAATTCATGCATTACATCTTATAATAAAAAAATAACATCATCTTCTAATTTAATAGAGTTTTGAAGCACTTTATTTTGTCACGTAGGGTAAACCGTATAGTTATTGGACACTTAAGAAAATTTTGATTTTCAAATTTCAACCACTAAGTTACCTATAATGAAACATTAATGAAAGTATACCATTGTGTGTGTATTTTATTAAACTTTCAGAAAAAAAATTGAATTACAGTAATTTGTTACAAACAAAAACAATGAAAGCATTTTCGCGAAAAGAGTAGCAAAATGTCTAGTTATTGGTCATTATTTTTATAGTTATTGAACAATATTTTGTTAATCTTTTGTAAGGTAGTAGTAAGTAAGTATACGTTCTACCTTGGTGTCTATGACCTATACCTAACCTTTTAGTTATATACTAAAACTTGCTTTATATTTGACGAATATACATTTCATATAATTCATCTATTTCTTTGGCATCTTCTTCCGTATCTGCAGACAATTTTACTTCTCCTTCTTCTAATATATCTACATCATTCTGTGATTGTATGTCCCCTTGTTCAAGTTCTCTTAACCGCATTTTTAAATGCTCTTCTTTTTCTTCTTTTTCTTTTATACTTTCGTTGTCACTCTCAGATTCTTCCTTATAACATATGTGGCATAGAAAAGAATCGTTATCATCAGAGTCTGGAATATGTTGTCTGTGAATTGATGGGATGCACGATTGGTGAAATAACTTCTTACAAGAATCGCAAGTCATAATTTTAACACAAATATAGCATACCATTTTGGTGACAGGTGGAAACTTGGTTTTTGACGAGACTTTGGTGGCTTTCTTTTGAGTATTAATTAGCTTTATTTGTTGATTTGCTTGTTTCAGTTTCTCGTTCTGTTCCTCTTCTTTGCTCTCTGTTCATCTGCTTCTTCCTTTAGAGCACGTTTCCTGTTTTTCTGTTCTTCTTCCTCTTTCTTCTTAGCACATCTTGCACTTGAAAAAACGATCGGACTCTTACAATGAAATAAATGGGTTTCTTCATTGTTTGAAAACCATCGACCCCCAAGAATTAGACTCTTGTTGCAAAAAATTTGCATATGTTTACCATGACGATGTAAATGGAAAAGAACTGGAGTCAGAGTGTTTTCATTTGTCTCAGTACTTGAAAACAAACAATGTACAAATCGAAGAAAATGAAGAGATAAGTTTAACTAAATTATATGATCTCTGACAAGCAGATTGAAGATACTTTCCCCAATGTGGAAATATTTTTAAGAATTTCCCTTTCACTGATGATTACAAATTATAGTGGGGAACGCTCAATTTCTAAATTGAAACGCTTCAAAAATGAAATCAGAAGTACTACGCTCCAAGATAGATTAAAGCATCTATCTTTGATGAATATAGAAAACGATTCAGTAATAGAATTGAATTTCGAAGATGTGATCGAAAGTTTTGCATATCAATAAGCAAGGAAAAACCTCTTGTATCAGTTTGATTTAATTTCATTGATCGTTTCAATTACAAAAAATATATCTTGGTGTACAACGCCGCTTATTATTTAATGAGAATTGTTATTTTTTTCTACACAAATCTATAATTTTTATGACTATTGTTAAGTATTAACTATGTGATTAGTTGTTAGTTATTCTCTCTAGTTATGTGACTACTGCGATGCACATGTCGGGAAATTATTCTCCCCTACCGAGAGATTATGTAGTTTATCGAGACGCGCAGCATCGAGATAAACTAAAACTCGAGACAGGAATGAAATTTTCCGTCGAGGATAGTATACCATTTTATTTCCAACCACAATGTAATGTAATTTTCAACCAAAATTTTTTGTAAAAAAATCTATTTTTATTTGTGACATTTCTTTTTTTAAATAACAATAAATCAAATGTCAATTTGAACAAGATCTGTCACATAATATTTATTTAAACATCAAGTTAACCAAAATTTCAATGAAGGAGGACGATAAATGGGGACGGTAAATGAGTGCGGGAAATGACTCATTACGACCCTCTAAAGAGACAGTAATGTCAACATTACATTTATGGTTGAAATTAAAAATTAAAAACAAAATCAAATAAATTTTGTACAATTTTGAAAAAAGTATGTTAATCATACTGGAGGGGAGTGGGCCCCATCATATGATAAGACGGCACTAAGTATAGCCAGTATTTTTTTATATTTTTATCTATTTTTTAATTATGTCGCTTTGCCCATAAAATTGTAAATTTCTTTCTCTCTGAGTGGAAGAGGGAACTGCCAAGCTGGAAGAAAAGTACAAAGCCTTGCAAAAAAAAGAAGGGAAGCCTCGCATTCACTAAATACATGCGTAAATTTAAATTACTCTGAAATCACTCGAAAATCGATGATAGGCATGGTAAAAACCATCCGTCCATAAATATACTATACCATTATAGATTCATTACACGGTTGTATTTTTTCAGGTTACTACAGAGTTCAATACGACAAAATCATTCTGGAGCGATTAACATCAGCTCTAAAATCGAATCTCGATCAATTCTCAGATTTAGATAGAGCACAAATAGTAGATGATATCTTTAATGTGGCCCGTTCCACCGAAATGGAATACTCTGAAGCATTCAAACTACTACAGTTCATAAAAAACGAAACATCTTACTATCCATTGTATGCAGCAATCAAAGGTCTAAATGACCTAAAGAGTAGGTTTGGAAATAATTCCGAGCTGGGAAAAAAGATAAACAGTATGACAGTTGAATTAATTGAAAGTGAATTGCCTTCAGTATCATTTACAAATTGGACGATAACAGATCAAATCAGTACTCTGAAATATATCATGTTGTGGACAACCGCTTGTTTAAGTGGAACAGAAAATTGTAGAATAGAAACTACCAAAATATTTCAGCAATTTAAACGTAATGAAACAACGTAAGTGATAATTATACTCATTAATTTTCTATTGAATTATTTGCATATATTTAATACTCCTATATTGTTTTTAATGTCGATATCTTTATAAATTGATGATTGGTCAGATATATTTTCTTAATAATCTTATATTGGAGACTCTAATATTCTGCGTGTTGGTGCATACAGGGTGTCCCGGGACTAATGGGAAAAAAGTCGGGAGCGTATAATATGAGCTAAAATAATGTTAGTACTTCATATAAACTTTTTCTATGCAGGCCCTCGTTTTCGAGTTATAGGCCTCCAAAGTTTTAATTTTGAATTCGGTTTTTATTTTTAATTTTTGTACTAGTTATTTGATCTTTATAAAATTTACGGCAAAGATATAATGTATGTGTATGTTTATTTTGGTAAGGTAAACAGATTTACAGTAGTGCATTGAACCCAGGGACGAACTACTTGCAATGGTTAGTGATCCAAAAATTTTGCAGGGATGGCACACCCTGTATGAAATTATCGAAATTCACTTCCCCACACATTAAGCTAACGAAGAGATACTCTTGTTGGAATTCTATAAAATAAGCCGTTTGGCTAATATTTACAGTTTTATTCATGCACTACGTACCAATTTACGCATTCGCCATTTTTATAAGTACACAACGAGGTAAACGTAACTTATTAATAGATGTCCAAGATTTACCTACAGTACTACAAAAAAATAATAGCAGAAGATGAAAAACATTAACGACTTATTAATTCGAAAGTTGGTAAAAACTTTTTATAAGTGTTTTTACCGTTTATCAAGTTACCATAGGATTAGTTGTCAAACGTTGTGTAGAATAGTTCGTAGTCAGTACTTGTCAATAATTCATAAGTCCTTAATTTAACAGTTACAATGGCAAAATTCTCTTTTATCGAGGCAGATATGCATCTAATGTATGGACTGGCTTCTCGAAACTGTTTAGAGGCCAGAAGGCTTTATGAAGAACATTTTGCAAACAGAGCATTGCCAGACAGACGAATGTTTGAGTGTATTGATCTCAGGTTACGAGAACAGGTATGAATAAGTAAATGTAATTTTCTATGTATACAAAACAAAATTTTTAATTTTAGGAATATTTTTTCCAAAAAAAGGTGGAGAAGGTCCAGTACGAAGCATACGTACTGTGGCAGTTCAACAAGACTTGTTAAATGCAGTTGATAATGAACCATCAACGAGTTTTCTAAAAGTATCAAGAGAACATAACGTCTCGAAATTAGTTGTTCATCGCGTCCTAAAAGAACAGCTGTTATATCCTTTTCACATGAAAAAAGTACACAGTATGACAGTGGCTGATTATCCTGCACGACTTGAGTATAGCCAGTGGTTTCTGCGACAACAACAAGCAGACAATACATTTATTAGTAACGTTCTCTTTACGAACTAATCCGGTTTCACCAGAGATGGAATCATAAATTCTCATAATATGCATTTATGGGATGATGTGAATCCACATGGCATTATCCAAACTAGGAGCCAGCATCGATTCATGGTTAATATTTGGGCAGGAATAGTTGGCAATCATTTGATAGAGCCATATACTTTATTGACGGTACTTTGACTGGTCAGAGATATTTGGAGTTTTTGCAAAATTAGTTATGGAACCTGTTTGATGATGTGCTACTACAAACTCGTAGGAATTTATGGTTCATGCATGATGGGGCCCCTCCTCATTTCAGTTTAGATGTACGACAGCATTTACACACAAGGTTTCCTAATAGATGGATTGGTCGTGGAGGCCCTTTTCAATGGCCACCGCGATCAGGAGACGTTAATCCTATGGATTTCTTTCTCTAGGGTTATCTCAAAAGTAAGGTATAGGCAACACCTGTGCAAACAGGACAAGATTTAATAGACAGAATTGTGTTACACTGCAATGTTATTAGAAATAATGTGGGATTGCTCATTCAAGTGCAAAGAAACAACCTTCGTAGACTTAGAATGTGCGTGGAAGTGGGAGGAGCTCATATTGAACATTTATTAGAATAACGTTAGTTTTTGTTGTTGTTTAGGAATTAGTATTAGTCTAATGTTTCATAACTTGTGTTTTTTGAGGTTTTCTTAATGGTTTAATAATGTTATGTTCGTAATTTTGATTAAAAGGAAGTAAATCCTGGACATCGTATTAATAAGTTAGTCAGGTAGATTTGTACTTAGTGCATTAATAAAACTGTAAATATTATCCAAACGGCTTATTTTATCGAATTCTGACAAGAGTACCTTTTCGTTAGCTTAATGTGTGGAGAAGTCAATTTCAATGATTTCATACAGGGTGTGCCATCCCTGCAATTTTTTTTGATCACTAACCATTGCGAGTAGTCCGTCCCTGGCTTCAAGGCAGTACTGTAAATCTGTTTACCTTTCCAAAATAAACATACACGTACATTATAGCTTTGCCGTAAATTTGATAAAGATCAAATAACTAGTACAAAAAATAAAAATAAAAACCAAATTCAAAATTAATACTTTGGAGGCCTATAACTCGAAAACGAGGGCCTGCATAGAAAAAGTTTATATGAAGTACTAACATTATTTTGGCTCAGATTATACGCTCCTGACTTTTTTCCCATTAGTCCCGGGACACCCTGTATATGTGAGCATTTCTGAAAGTTTCGCTGTATTGGTCGTATATTCCCTAGATTATATATCGCTGAAAAATATGCATAACCAGGGCTAATTGTGTGTAACCAACATCTCCTCCCTTCCATAACCACATAGGGGAAGGTAAATATTTACGTTAGTTTGCATTCTATTAGTCAAATGAAATACGCATACATCAGATTTTACCGAAAATATCCGATAGAAACCCGAACAAAGCGCCATTATTAATTCATTAAATTGGGTCTATTTTTTCCACAATTGTAAATATTTAAGTGATTTAAGGTGTCTATACTGGAACCTTTGTGGTACTGTGCTTAGTTTGTGGGTATATGAGCAAAGTTGGAGAATTTTTACCATTTTATAGGTATGTAAACAAATAACCAAGTCTTAATCCATAGGCGTTACATAAGTAGTTTATGATCGATTTGAAAAATATAATTAATTTGTGAATATTCGAAACTTATTTTGAACGTCCTATTTCTAATGATAAAATATCTATTTTTCTGGATATTTGTCATATGATTATGTTACTTCGTAACTGTTTGGTAGATTTTATAATTTTAAAAATCAAAAATATTAAATTGGCAGTATTCGACGAGCTAGTCAATATACAAATTACTGAAGGTCTAAGTGGTGCCCCAAAAATCAAAAGACGACATGTGCAGTATGCTAAAGAGAAAATGTTTTCCAGTGTGTATTTCCTGGCCGTATTATTTAAATTTTCGTTTTAGTTTATTCCTGGTAATCGGCCAACATAGTTAATAGTTAAAAATAAAGAAATTTTTTGTATTTTTTTTATTTTAGCTTAACGTGCCTCGACAGCGCAGGTCATTGGCACAGAAAAATAATTACAATTATTTACATGATATTAAATAACAACTATTACTAATTTTTAAATTAGATTTTATGGTAGAGATGCGTAGCTTTCAGAAACTGTAAGACTTTCTTGATCTCGGTGGGACAGTGGAGCATTTCCTTGAGGTTAGGCCTTAGGTCGAATCGTTTATATGTTTGCAGTCAGTAAGTAAGTGCTTAACGGTCAGTATAGTATTACAGCTATGGCAAACAGGACGATTTCCTGAAGACATCAGATGACCGTGTGTGAGTTTGGTGTGGCTGATTCGAATTCTTCTGATTATAGCGGCCTCTCTCCTTGTTAAAAAGCTAAGGGAGAGAGGAGAAGTAGATAAGTGCTGTCGTATTGTTGCGCCACAGATGTCGCCAAGATTCTTGCGTGACGTTTTTGAAATGGAACTTGAGGTCGCTGGCGAGTTGGACTATGTGTTTTGGATTGTTGCTAGAGGCAGCTTCTTTCGCGTGGGGATCGGCAGTTTCGTTACCAGCAATTCCAATGTGTGATTGTAGCCAGATGAGAGAGAGTGTTATATCATGAGCAACGCGAGTTTGATATATATCATGTATGTTCTGGACAATTGGGTGGTCAGTGAAGATTGCTTTAATTGATAAAATGGAAGAAAGGGAATCAGTGCATATAGCAATATTTTTGTGGGGGAGGGAGATATATTTAAAAGCCTGAAGAATGCTATGAAGCTCACCTGTATGGACGCTACACACTGAAGGTAAAGTAAAGGAGCCTATGAGTTCATGTTTCGAGGTAACTGCACAACCAACTCCGGAGTCAGTTTTGTAAGCATCAGTGTAAAGTGTTAAATCGTAAGATTTTTTTTGTAATAATTCAAGGAATCCTTTCTTTACAAGTGCAGTGGGTGACTCATGTTTATTAAAAATGGTGAGTGAGGTATCGATTATAGGAATAATTTTGGTCCAAGGAGGAGAAGAAGGTAGTGAGAGCGGGGATGTCAGAGAGAGGTCAGTATCTTTGACTAAAGGAGTGAGCAATTGGGAAGAGATTTGATAATTGTTCGAGGGTTAGTAGGGAGATTAGTCGTTGAAGTGAAAAGTGAGTGAACAGGATTGAATGGATTGGAGGATACTGAGGCAGCATAAGAAAGGAGTAGGGATTATCGTCTTAAGGGGAGGGGTGATTCATTAGCTTCAATATGGAGACTATGAGCAGGGCTAGAGCGGAAGGCACCAAGGCAGAGACGGAGAGCGGTATTGCGAACAGAGTTCAGCAAATCTGTGACAGATTTGGGGGCTGACATGTAAATAAAGCAACCATAGTCAAGCTTCGAACGGATGAGAGCACTGTAAACTCTCAATAATACGATTTCGTCGGAACCCCAGTGAAAGTGACTGAGCGTTTTTATTATGTTTAATTTCTTTAGACAGATGCCTTTGAGTTCATGGATATGGTGTTTCCAGTTAAGTCGAGAGTCGAAGGTTATTCCAAGAATTTTACATTGATTTACAGTGGGTAAGGGTGAATTATTAAAAATAATGTGAGGTAGAGGAGACGATCTTCTTCTTGAAAACTTGATTAGTTTGGATTTACTTGGAGATAAGGATAATCCCAGGTAAGAAGATCTATCCTGTAGAAGGTTTACTGCGGTTTGAAGGAGTTTGCAAGTGGATGAGATCGATTTACCATGACAATAAATAATTAGGTCATCAGCATATTGGACATATTTTATGGGAGCAGGAAACTTGCAACAGAGCTCGTTTATTGTGAGGATAAATAGAGTAGAACTTAATACTGATCCTTGAGGGACACCAGCATTTTGTGGGTGAGGCAAGGAGAGTTTGCTATTAGCGGAAACCCTGAAGGTTCTACAAGTTAGGAAATTATGAATGAACGATAGAATGTTGCCATGAAGATTATATTGGGAAAGTTTATTTAGTATTGCCGTTCTAGATATCGAGTCAAAGGCACCTTCAATATCAAAGATGGTTGCAACGTCGTCCTGGTGATTGTTCATTGCTGATGAGATATGTGTTTGGAGAAGAACAAGGTTTTCGCGAGTGGATCGATGACGCCGGAAGCCGGATTGGGCATTAGGAATGATTTTGTACTTTTCAAGAAACCAGAGTAGTCTTCTATTGATCATTTTCTCCAGGAGTTTGCAGGTAGTGCAAGTGAGTGAAATCTGTCGGAAGGAATTGGGCGATAAGGTGGATTGCTCTGCTTTTTTTATTGGAATAATTATGGATTTGCGCCATGCGTCAGGGAACTGATTAGTATTCCAGATTAGGTTATAGATTTGGAGAAGCTAAGAGAGAGATGGATTGGGTAGTTTTTTGAGAAAGATGTAAGGAACATTATCAGGGCCGGCGGCGGAATTTCTACAAGTAAACAAGGCAGATTTGAGTTCATTTAGGCTGAAAGGGGCGTTGACGGAAGCAACGTCATGAGGGTTTGACTGAAAAGTGGAGGAAGGCTGAATATGAGAATTGTGATAAACAGAATTGGGGTTACGATTAATGAATTTGTCATCAAAATTTTGTGCAAGTGAATCGGCAATTGTTTGGTTGTCGGAGATAACAGTGCCATTCAATATTAAGGAGGGAATTTTAGTATTGGTTTTCTTGCCTTGAATTTGTGAATTTTTTTTCCAGACTTGACTGGGATTTGTATTATGATTCAGCGAGGTGGTATAACTTTGCCATGAGGATTTTTTGCTTTGTTTGACTACGAATTTAGCTTTGGCTTTGAGCTGTTTGTGTACGAGAAGGTTTTCTTGTGTTCTATTTCGTCTAAACCTGTTAAGAGCATGTTTGGACTCTCGGATGGCATTTTCGCAAGCTGAATTCCACCAAGGCACAGTTTTTTGTGCAGAGGAAGTGACTGATTTACCGATGTGAGTCTCTGCAGCGGCAAGTATGTTGTCAGTAAACATTTTTAGAGTGTCATTTATGTTGGCAGAAATAGTTAGAGACGATAAATAAGTTTGGGAGAGAGAGGTAAACTCAGACCAATTTGCGTTTTTTAAGTGCCAGAAGCTTCTAGTTATAGTTTCTTCATTATAATGATTGGATATGATGATAGGAAAATGGTTGCTATCATGAAGGTCATCTGAAACTTGCCAGGAAAGGGAAAGTGTAGTTTTAGGGTCACATAAGCTGAGGTCAAGGGCAGAAAAGGAGCCGGAGGAAATGTTGAAGTGAGTGTTGAGTCCAGTATTCAACAAGCAGGTTCCGGAGGAGTTTATGACGTTTTCAATAACTTTGCCCCTCGTGCAACCACGAGTTGGGCCCCACATGGTGTGATGTGCATTAAAGTCACCAACAAGGATGTATGGGTGGGGGAGCTGAAATATTAGGTCGGTTAAGTCTTCTTCATTGCGGGGGTGATCAGGTGGAATGTAGATACTGCAAATGGTAAGCTTATTGGGGCACCAAGCAGTTACAGCAATTGTCTATAGATTTGAGGTTAGTGGGAGATGAGATGAGTATACATCGCTAGATACAAATATTGAAGTACCACCACTGGCTCTCATACAGTTGGTACGGATGTAATGATAACCTTCAAAGTTTTTTAGCTTGCATTGTTGGTCAATTTTGAAGTTGGTTTCCTGGAGGCAAAGAAAGTCAGGGGTATGGAGAGATACGATTTTCTGAATTCTTTCTAAGCGAGGATAAAATCCATCGCAGTTCCATTGAATTAGAGAGAATGGTACTAATTGAAGGGGGAAAGAGGTTAATTACTGAGATAGTGTAGAGGAGTCAGTGGTGGTACCGTCATCAGAAAAAGGATCGTCAGTAAAATTGTTTTGGTCGGGGTGAAGTTTAAATTTAATTTTATTGGTCAGACGTGTAATGCGATTTTTCAAAGATCTTTCGTGATATTAGAATAAATTAAGGATAGATCTTTCAGTAGGGAAGCAGTGTCGGAGATAAATTTATTGGCTTCAGGTAGAGGGTTGTTGACGCGGAAAGTATTTTCGAGGAACGCCATAAGTTGGGGATGCTATTAAGGGAGAAGGATTTAGGAGACTCTTCAAAAAGTTTATGTATGATAGAACGTGATTCGGGGCTTATATTGTGACAATCATCTTCAGCCAGTTTGGATTTTTTAGTTCTTTTTTTGGCAGATTTTTTTGAATTAGAATTTGGGAATTCTGGGGGAGGCATTGGATTGGGATTATCGAGAGGAGTATTGGAAGGTGATATAGGCTGCGGGGAGTCAAGAGTGCTATTAGTAGATCGTGGTCGTTTTTCGCCAGGTACAGGGGAGGAGGGAGCGAGTGGCACTTGAGAGGGTAATTCGGGATTGTCTGAAAAGGTATCAGTAGTAGCTGGGTCAGCTGAAGTGGAGGGTTCAAGATTGACGGAAGTATTTAATAGTGGGGGAAGGTCGTGGGAAGTGTTGGGACATGATTCAGCGGTATGTCCAGCCTGCTTGTAAAGAAAGCATTCAAGTTTATCAGTAGAAATGAATATGCTGTGTGAAGTATTTTCATGCGTAATAAGAATCGGAAGTTTGCAGTGAAAAATCGTTACTGGTGGGCAGAACGTAAGTTACACGGCGGAAGCTCAGGATATGTGCGTATTCGTCATCAGGCGAGCCACATTTGACGTATGAAATAGGGGAGGTAAGTGGTAATCCTTGGTCATACAGGGCTTTTTCAATAACTGAATGTGGAATGGAAGGACTGACATTGGAAATAAGGATTCTTTTGGTGGGGGAAATAAGCCGACGAATAGGAATGACATTGGAATTAACTAAGATGTTTTCATTCGATTTTAGAAGGTCATCGACTTGAGTGGTAGATGATAAATAAATACATATGCGGCCATGAGAGATTCTGGAAGCGAAATGTACGTTTTTGGGAGAGACAATGTTACCTATTGCTTTGATATAATCGAATAGTACAGTGTTGGGGATAGAAAGCATAATGATGGCTTGGTCTCGAGATGGTACCGGGGGAGGAGGTAGTCTTGCGGAAGTAGTCGCGGCATAAGTTAAGGGTGTTGAAGGGGTATTTGTGTTTATTGAGATAGATTGTTTAGTGGGGGTTGAAGAAGTGGTGGTATTTGAGAGCAGTGGTTGTGAGGGGAGTTTTGACATATTGATGTGATCCTGGATACCAAAATCACAATCAATAGCTAGAAATAGAAATAAAAATATATAAGTATATCTCAGCTCAGATAAACAGTATGTAACTCAGCGACTGGCCTATTTATTTCCAACACAAATAAGTAAATTTAAGGAATATTTACCAATTTTATAGAGAAACAGCACTTTACAAGTTTTATTATCACATTTTAATGATGAGAAAAAATACGTTTTTAATTTGTTATGATATTGACGACTTGACGATCCGACTCTAATGAGTTTTGACTCGTGAATGAATTTTTTGTATTGTTTACATTCTTTTCTCATTTATTTCATTTTCTCAACGACCTACGTTTCGGCATATTGCCATTTTCAAGTATTTCTTTTTCTCTACAGTGAATAATGTGTTACTTAATTATAATACATTGAACAATAATAGCTAAGACAAAATTAATTTAAAACAATGAGCTATTAAAACTTACACATTATAAATCTACTGTCGACTGTGGACATTGCGTTCTAAAATATTTCAAAATCAAATAAAGTTACTAGAACCTGTCTGATTTATAAAATCATCAACAAAACATACAAATAATAGTAATAGGCGGGTAAGAGGCAAAACGCCTACAGCTACTCTATCAAATGGTTCTATATTTTTGGGAGACTTTGAAGGTCCGTCTTATAGTTAATTGAATTTTTGTTCTTTTTGATATAAATCATTTCTTTGATTCCACGTTTGATTCTGTTTTCCGCTTTGTCTAAAATTTTGATGTTTTCAAAATCAAAACTATGGTGATTTTCGATTGCGTGTTTTGAAAGTGATGTGGAATGTTCATTGTTGGTTTTTATGTTGCATTTGTGATTGTAAATTCTGTTATGTAGGTATTGACATGTTTGACCCACGTATTCACCATGGCAATCTTTTCATTTGACATTATACACTACATTACTTTGTTCCAATTTTTTGGTTTTCGGTTTAAGTTTTGTGAAAAACGTCTTGGTATAATTATTAGGTTTGCGCGCTACATTTATATTATTTTTTCTCAACAACCCTTGAATTTGTTCTGATGCACCTTGTACGTATGATAAACTGTGTTTTGATTGAGATATTATTACTAGAGTTATTAGTACTTCTATTGTTTGTGTCCCTTGCATTATTATTGTTATAAATTTTATGTATTCGTTTTTAGGCTTATTTCAGAATGAAATAGGGCTATTGTAGAGAGTAGCATGACGCGACTTCGGAAAAATTTCAATGCAGTTTTTCGTTTTGGTGTTCCTAGATGCCAAAATCACCCTCCGTTCCAAAGGTTATATATATATATATATATATATATATATATATATATATGTGTATAATAAGTAACGAATAGATTAGTGGGTATTGCACGCAAATAGAAGAAGGGGCTACTGAAAAAAGTGGTAACCGCAGACATGCATGTTTCTGGCTCATTAGCCGTCATCGGTACGGTACAACCAAGAAAAGATGTGAAACATGGGAGCAAAGTTGGTGAATGAAACATGAGAAAATATAACAGAATTCAGCAGGATAGTCAAACACAACATTTGCGTCAGTAATATTAGAAGATCTCGAATTTTCGAGAGTTTCATTAAATAATAATCGAACTTCGTAAATTAAAAAGTCACGCCGCCACTGGTAACTGTTTTGGGTTTGAAGGAAACACACCTCCCACTACCGATTTGTCCCCTGTTCATGTTGAGCACACTTCCCCTAATGATCTTAATATAGGCGTTACTTTTATTTTCAGCGATATATAACCTAAGGTATATTCTTTGGAAACTAGCTCTGGAAATTTTGAGTGTGATGCATTTTTGATCAGGTAGCAGAGGGTGTTGACATTCTATACTGAAAGGTTTTATGTTTGCGTCTATTTGTTCTTTGACCGGCTGAATAATTTCAGTAACAGAATAACTAGTTCTTGTTTACTTTTTTTTTGGATGATTTTTTCTTTCGTTTCAGAAATAGAGTGGTCGATTTTTCTTCAGCTTCCGGTGATGATATTTCACGTTTCGAATTTGTAGCTTCAGGATTATTGGGTTCTGTATTCAATGGTGGTAGAGAAGATGCTGTCATAGATAGGTGTTGTCATTCGAGTGGTTTACAAAAGTGTTTAATGTGATCTATACCCACGGAATGGCTGAGGTCTGAATTCATTACTCTCCCCAAGAATCCTAATGCTAGGAAATGTAGCGAGTTTCGAATAATAAGCTTGATGAGTCATCTGCTAAAGATTTTCCTGAAGATAATTCACAATAGGATATTTAAACTGTGTGAGGAACAGATGTCTGAGACTTAATTCGGCTTTAGAAGTGCTGTGGGGCCTAGGAAAGCTCTGTTTTCGGTCAGGTGCTGTTTCAGCGATGCAGGGATATCAACAGCGATGTCTATGCATATTTTATAGACTATAGGAAGGCGTTTGATCAAGTACGGCACACAAAAATGATGGAAGTTCTGCAAAAAGCTGGTCTGGATGGGAAGGACCTCAAAATCGTCAGAAATCTCTATTGGAATCAGAGGGCTTGTGTCAGGGTAGACAAAGAGACAACAGAAGAGATACAAATATTACGTGGTGTAAGACAGCGATGTATACTATCTCCTGTAATTTTCAATTTGTACTCGGAATGCATTTTCAAGGAAGCCCTGCAAGACATTAAAGCTGGAATCCTGTTAAACGGAGAACGACTGAATAATATAAGGTATGCAGATGATACCGTTATTTTTATGGACAACCTAGCTTCCTTACAACTCCTAATGGACAGTGTTACTACAACATACAGCCGAATATATAGTTTGGAAATAAACACCAACAATACAAAGTTCATGATAATCAGTAAGAATCAAAACTCCCGCGGTATTTTGTTGGTGGACGTAACTCCTTTAGAAAGAGTCAACAAATACGCATACTTGGGCACGAACATAAATGATGACTGCGGGACCATTCTGTGGAGATCAGAACGCGTATTGAAAAAGCCAGAACAGTTCAGGATGAAGAAAGTCTTTACCAGCTGTCTACGAAAATTCGCCTACTGCGATGTTACGTGTTTTCGATCCTTTTCTATGGGGTCGAATCATGGACGCTTACGGAGGCCTCCTTCAAAGAACTTGAGGCGTTTGAAATGTGGCTGTACCGAAGTATCCAACGAAGACCTTGGACCGAGAAAATTACCAACATGGAAGTAATGAGAAGGATGGGAAAGGAAAAAGAAGTCCTAAACCCAATAAACACAGATACGTGAAAAAAACGTTGAATTTTTCAAGTAACGCCACCAGCATTCATCGTTGAAAAAACGGCAAAATGTCGTTAGGCAATACGTTTCATTCTGGTTTTACGGTAACGTTACTTTATTACGTTGATTCAAGGTTATTTCCTGGTTGCAAACATAGTTATTATAATGTAAACTATACTGAAATATAACGTTGTGGTTTGGTTTCAACGTAACTCTATCTATTCGCGGTATTTCAACGTTATTTATCCATTGAAAATCTACTTTACTAAAACGATACCTTTTGGTTTCGATGTAACGTTGCAGATATACGAATATTTGTTTCCCCGTTGCAAACATACTTATTGTAATGTGAATTCTACTGAAATATAACGTTGTATTTTGGTTTCAACGTAACTCTGCCAAATCACGGTTTTTCAACGTTATTTATTCATTGAAAATCTACTCCACTAAAACGATACCTTTTGGTTTCGATATAACGTTGCAGGAATATGTTTTTCAACGTTGACGTTCGATTTGTGGCGACCCCAATAGATACTAGAATAACACCGAAATTAAACGAAGAATTCTATCCAGGTAATATTATAATATTGATATTCCCGGTTGAACGATGTTTACATGTTTCTATAATAGTATAATTCAGCTTTCTACCCTGAAATGTTTTATAAACGTTTCAAAAACACAAATACTATAAGTTCACAACGTTACTCATTTCCTGTACGAATGAAGATCATAGAGGGTTAGTACAAAGTCTTGATAAGGTGAAATATCACGAGAAATAAACACCGAAACGAATATTTATCGATCAATTAGTGGGGTAGGGGGCAAGTTTGAATTCATAAATAGAAACCCTATTTGTATTGATTTAGATTAGATTCTCCAGAAAATATTACATTGAGATAATGTGCCATAATCACTTTTCCATACACCTAGAGAAGAGAGAAATACATTGAAAAATTCGATTAGATCTATTTTTTTGGCATTCTCAGTTTCTACGGTACAAAATACGAAAGGGGTGTCTGCAATTTTGATATAATAAATTTCAAATCGGTTATTGTTCGGTTCAGTTGTATTCTGCATCTGAAAGTAAGTAACCAAACAGTAATATATTCATTAAACACAGTATATTGTACAATAACCGATGCAAAATTTATTATTATATCAAAATTAGGGACAAAATCTTCGTATTTTGTACCAATTCTTAAAAAAAATGGGCTTAAGTCAAGTTTTAAATTTTATTTCCCCTTCCCCAAGGGAAAGGGGAGTCGATTATGGTACATGAAATCAATGTATTCCCAGTGGAAGTGAAAGGGGAAACGAGTTTGCTGTGATTGGATACTTTTGAAAAATAATCGAAAATGCCTTTTTCCAATTTTAGTCAGAATGTGTATTTCTCGAGATATTTCGCTGTTCCTGGATTTTGTACCAACACTGAAAATAATAACAATGTCAATATTTTTAAAGAAATATAATATAATAACAAAACAAAAATAATATAAAAAATTTATAAAAATAAACTAAACTAATATTCCTTTAAACTTAAAAATCATTTGTAGAAAATAGAATAAATATGAATGTTCAATTCAAAACATAAAAATTATAAAAATAAACTAAACTAATATTCCTTTAAACTTAAAAATCATTGTTGTAAATTGAATAAATAATAATGTTTCATTCAAAACATAAAACTAATAAAAAATTGAAAAAATAAACTAAACTAATGTTCCTTTAAACTTAAAAATTATTTGTTGAAAATTGATTAAATATGAATGTTCCATTCAAAACATAAAAATAATAAAAAAACTATAGAAATAAACTAAACTTATATTCCTTTAAATTTGAAAATATTTTGTTCAAAATTGAACAAATATGAATGTTCCATTCAAGGATTTCTTATTTTCGATTTGCTGGCATCGTTCATCCTCTTTTTTGCAAACTTTAGCCAACCTTTAGTGGCATCGGCTATCTCTATGTCCGTTGCAGCTCCAAATTCTTTTTTCACGGCAACTGCAAAAAATAATTAATACAGTGCATTGCATTCGAAACAAGAGCCACGCTCAATAACTTTTAGGAAAAATTAAAAACACTTTAACCACAGAGGGACACATTTTGACATATTCACACTCGATTTAACTTTTAGTATCGCACTCCCAGAGCTTGTCACTACATTGTTTCAAATGGATCACTCTATATTTATTTATATTATCAGATTCTCCTTGATGTGCAGATATCAAAAATGTACAATACGTATGCCCTGAGGCTTACGTCTACAACTTATTTGGGATGAAAAGCTTCAGACCATATGTATTGTACTTTTTAAAAATCTGCTCATCAAGGAGAATCTAATGCAAAAAAATGTAGTATGATTCATTTGAAAGTTTGTGATTACGTGCTCTAGGAGTGCTATAGTGAAAGTTACATCAGTTTGAATATGACAAAATGTGTCCCTCTGTGTATCATTGTGGACGTGTTTTTTTTGATTTTTTCTGAAAATCATTGTATCCAAAGTTATTCAGTGTGGCTCGTTTTAAATGGAATGCATTGTATAATAATTGTATGACAAACAAAATATCTGCACAATACCATAAATTAGTTGGATTACACGGGTATCCGTAGAAGTGGTTTTATCAGTGCCAATTATAAAGGGTAGCCAGCTCGTTGGTTAACACAAATCTCAAAATCCTCTTGATGTAATCTTCGTGTTACCTAAAAATTCATAATGTTGAGTGGAAATCTGGTATTCATATTAGAAAAAACGTTTAAATGTGTGCAGAATATCTAGTATCCAGAATCTATGAAGGTAATTGATTATCAAATTGACTGTCTCGACCCTTACTTCGTGGAATATGCTCATATTAGTGTTTTTAAATGAAACTCAAGGTCTCTAGTTAATTCCACAATATAATTAATTGTGGAATTAACTAGAGACCTTGAGTTTCATTTAAAAACACTAATTGATTATCGATTTCTTGGAACGTGTCTCATACATCGTGTTGCCATTACTAGTTTATACATTCAAAGTTATGAACATACATTTTTTTTAATTTTAATAGATATTATTAATAATTTTAATTATTAACCTAGATGTTAATTTCTACATGTGCTAACAATAATTAATTATGGTTAATAAGGGTAAAGTTGTTCAATAATTATTATTCGCCTAATTTTATCTAAATAATAGATTGTAATAACAGATAACCTTTCAAATAGCACACTTATGTTGCCTTGTTGAGAACGTTCATGACACTTTAACCACATTTTCATGTTTCACAACTATGCTTTTAACTGAATTTGTCAACAAATACAGCCCATCAATAATTTGTTTCAATAATGGATTTTTTGATATTGCATTTCCAGCCATTATTGCACGAAACAGTTCGAAACTTTTAAACTACCGCTTTTCCAACATGGCTGCTGCGCTTGCGCTTGTCATGTGATGAAAAGTACTATACGCGAATTATAAAAAATAAGTTTAAGCTTCTAGGTATAAAATGATGAAAAAAGTTTTTATTCAAACTACTTCTGATACTCGATATTCATAAATCAACCTCTATTTCACTCAATCATATTTTCTACTATATTTGTACCTACCAGTTTTCAACGTTTGTCATCTACCCAATTTCAACGTGATTGATTATATCAAGCTATTAAAATTGGATAGACATTGTTCGACTGGAAATTATGACTTTGTAACACATACTATTGTGAGAGTAGGTACCTACCGATGAGGAACTGTGATAATAAGTACTCAGCATCACTGTAAAAAGCGTTTATACCTTACAACCCCGACAAGATTATTGAAGTCAACTGTACTAAATATTACAGATTAACACTTACCTACCTTATTACTCGTAAATTGAGAATAAATAAGAGTTTCAACAAGGAAATATTTTTAGTTTGTGCAATACCGAATTCTGTTAAATAGAAAATCTTTACAAGGTACTTACCAAATTATAATCACTCGAACAAGCACGTGCACACACAAGCTTCGGGAAATGCAAAATGGCGACTATGGCGAGTGATGGTTCAACGAGATCCTCCCACTATACTGACCATGTTGCCAAGGAGTGGTAAATTATGAATATATTAAGAATATCCATAAAGTCCCTCCATGAATGATTGATACAGGTATGCTGTAGAGTTATAATCATAAGCCCCATATTTTTAACGATAAATACTCAAACAATGATGACAAGAAAATGAAGAATAAATATAAAATATTAGTTATTGTAGATTTTTTAAAACCATTATGTTTGAGGCAACGAAATACACTTGGCAATCAAGTTGCGAAAACGTTCCATTTCTATTCCACATATTCAATTTTCATGGAACTAAATTATCTTTAGACGTGACGAAGAAGTTGGATTTAACAAGGTTGATCAATAATTACATGACATCCCTATTACTTTCATTAATCGAGAGAAAAAGCAATAGAAACATGAATTTTATAAATTATTTATCAACGTATAAAGAACGTTGAAGAAAAAACATTGTAACAACCTAATATTTTCATAATTGAATCAACGTTAGTACACCACTATGAGAAAACGTTGAAGGGGGGTGGTCTGCACGTTGCTTTGATCTGGATGAATTTATATTGAAGATATATAACCCATCACAAATTTACCGAATATAATGTTGATAAGGCTTTTTCACATTTTCAGTAGATAGTTTCCATTGTGTGCTAAAACGTAGAACACGAATCACATATTAAGAAAAATTTCACATTCAATTTATTTGGCACGATGTATGTATTCAATTGAATTAAAGTTGAAAATGTCCAATGAAAACTACCTATCACTGCAGAAGTCAAGTTGCTGAAGCAATCGGTTTTCAACGTACCTACCTACCCAATACACTTCTATCAGTTGAATCTACGTTGAATAATAAGCAATATAAGACGTGGTCGTAAGATAACGTGAATGATGTAGTTGTTATTAACTTCTTTATTCAACGGACCAAAAACGTTATTCTCAAACAATTTAATGAACTTAGAAAAAATGAGTTATTCAAACGTAGAATATAAGTTGCTCAAAGTTTCGAGATATTGTGAAGGTATACCTATTCAACGTTTATGTAACTTCTGATTGAATATTAATTGAGAAATGATGATGAGGACACGTTTCACAATGGTATTGAAGAAAGGTAGTCAACAACTTTGAATAATATGGAGTCAGAAACGTTGTCACAAAGTTACGTAAATAATGTAGTTGTTATCTAGTTCTCCATTCAACGGATTAATGACGTAATTTTCATAAAGTTTAATGAACGTATATAAAAAAAGATATAGCAAACGTCGAATATTGGTTGCTCGAAGCTTCGAGTTACTGAGTAGCGTTATATTCAACGTTTATGTGATGTTTTTCTCTTCTTATTGAATATACGTTGAGAAAGCACGATGAGGACACGTTTCATGATAGTAGTGAAGAATGATAGTCAACAATGTTGAATAATAAAAATAATAATAAACGTTGTCTCAAGGTGAAGTAAATCATTTAGTGGTTATTAAGTTCTTCATTCAACGTATCAAAAAAGCAATTTTCATAAAGTTTACTGAACGTAGAAAAGAAGGGTTATTTAAACGTAGAATATAGGCTGTTCAAAGCTTCGAGTTATTGAGTAGTGATATATTCAACGTTTATGTACTGTTTCTTACTTCTGATTTAATATACGTTGAGAAAGCACGATGAGGACACGTTTCATGATAGTAGTGAAGAATGGTAGTCAACAACGTTGAATAATAAGTAATAAGAAACGTTGTCTCAAGGTAACGTGAATGATTTAGTTGTTATTAAGTTTTTCATTCAACGGATCAATAACGTAATTTCCATAATGTTTTTTAAACGTAGAAAAAAAGAGTTACTTAAACGTAGAATATAAGTTGCTCAAAGGTTAGAGTTATTGAACGTTTTATTTAATGTTTTCACTTCTGATTGAATATTCGTTGAAAAAGAACGGTGTGGACACGTATGATAACGGTAGTGGATAGTGAGGAGTTGAGTCATATACGTTGATTATAGGTAGAATCAACGTTTGGTTGAATATGGGTTCCGAAAGTCACGTTGCAAAATTCAACCAGTAACGTTTAATCAACGTCAGCTACCACATATAAACGTATATTACACGTGTGTGTGTTTATTGGGAACACAGTCAAGACCCGAAAGCTACAATATTTTGGACATATAATGCGTAATGAGAGCCGATATACCCTTTTACAGAAGATTCTCCAAGGCAAGGTATGGGGAGCTAGAGGAGTGGGAAGAAGGAGAATATCGTAGTTGAAAAATTTAAGAACGTGGTTCAACAAATCAACCACTCAATTATTCCGAGCTGCTGTTAACAAAGTTCGAATAGCCAACATGATTGCCAACATCCGGAGCGGATAGGCACCTTAAGAAGAAGATTCGAGCTAGAAATATTCATATTCGGGATATTCTGGGAAAGTGGTTAATTATTTTGGTGGTTAGTTATAAGATTTGTAGTAGAAATATCAGCAGGTTTGTGTATTATCGGAATAAAGCAATTAGTTTCTGAGTGACATACCAAGTGACATTTTTGGCAATTTAGGTCGTTGGGCGACAAAAATCTATAACGAGACTTCTCCTCTTCACAGTGTTCGTTTACATGTCAGATTGCTCCGTAGAAGGAGTATTAAATATATGATTATTTGTAATATATAAACTATAATTACGAAAAAGAACATTTTTGTGTTTTTAACGTAAAGACTGTTTTAGTTTGTTATGCAAATTGTTATAACTGAAAATATATTTTTCAGAATTGATCCAATTCAAAGATATCTCGTATATTGTAATGCTCTCAGATACAGTTCAAATATAGGAGAAGATTGGAATTTCTTATGGAACAGACTACAAGAAATCGATCAACCTCATGAAGTTAACGACATATTGAAAAGTTTAGGATGCACCAACAGCAAAGAGCACGTGGAAAAGTAAGTAAATAAAATATTATAACCCCTAAGAAAAATCTTTTTGGATTTTGACTTTTATGGATTATCATACAAGTAAAATTTTTACATATTTTTTAAATCGAACAATGTGCTTTAAACTCAGTACAAAAGAGGAGTCAACATTTTATGCTGGAAGCGAATTTGTTGCATCAATGCCTACCTCTTTTTTGCAAGCCTGTAATAATGAAGGCCAGGGACGTGGACCAATTAGAATACTAGAAAGAGAAAGAGACAACTACTGGCATCACATTCGCTTGGTCTCTCTCGTATATTTCGGTCTTTATTAACTGAATACAGAACAATCAGTCTATGTATATGGCTGTTACAAACAACACCCAATCCAGAAGATAAAAATACAGGACATACAATCAGTTAACTTATGGCCGTACCTATAGTCCCAACTCAATCTCCGACTTGAGACGTGCTCCACCAAATAAGACTTTGTCTCAAGTTTTAACGCTATACTATAGTGAATTATCGGCTAAGTTAAGATCCGGCTTGGTTGTTTTGGTAACTTTTGTTTTACTAACAAAATTCTAGTGACCTCATAGAAAAAGTATATATAGAAATATATAATTTTTCTATGCCTGACCTGTTCTTTGCTTTGTTTCTTTGATTCAGTTGAATGTATGGTTTTTTGTAATTTGGCGTGGTTTTTGATTTGTATTACACACTATATAATTCCATTTAGGATTAGCCGCATCTCGAATATACCGAATATCTAGCATTTCCTCAACAATATCTATAAACTCTAAAAACTCTTCCAAATTTTCAATATCCATCTCGTTTAATAGCACTTTAAAAATGTAAATTTTATATAAAGCTAACCCTCTTTTCTATGTTTAAAAAAGTTGAACATAAAATGAAAGTCAGTTGATAAATTTCTTAAAACATGCTGTCGATAAAAATCAAAAACATGCAAGTTGTGCTCATGGTTGGGCACTACCCCACTTGAGCATGTCTCAAGTCACGCAAGCGCTGTAATCTTACGTTCTGCCCGAGATTCGTTTATAGTATACAGACCCTGTCTCAAGTTGTGCTTAAGCTCGAGACCAACCTCAAGATCTGACTATAGATACGGGCATTAGCACTATTTGAAAATTAGGTTATGATTTATATGTAAGGTTAGAGTTGCTACCACTAATAAACCACAAACTAACGATTTTAGTTAAAATTACCTTTAATTAAGTAATTGAGATTCAAATCATACAAATTGAGAGAGAAAAGTTGGTCGAAATGGACAATGATGTCAATAGAATGTTTGTAAAAGTGATGAAAATTGTGTATATTATTTAATCTTTTTTAAAATATAATATTGTAGTTTTGTCGTTGTGGTTTTGCGTCTCATAGAAATTTGGGTTGACGCTTTTTTGGAGGACCCTGACCATCTAGATATAAAAGCAGTGGAGATCTAACTCACAATAATTTTGCAATGCCATATCACATCATAACCAAACAAGTATCGCTAGTAGGCACATCACAAAAAATACAAAACATAATGCTGTGATCATATCAAAGATTATGGTCATACGAAGCCATCTGCAATTTGTTAATTATTGTTTTGGTACCCAAATGAGAAATAAGCGCGCTGTATTAGATATTCTTATTACTTTCCCGCCCAACCTATCTAATATGCGAGAAAAGTATTCTTCTTCTTTCGGTGCCGTGCCTGTCTTCAAGCATGGGCTATCTCCATGACAATTTGGTTGAACTGTTCTCTATCTGTCGCTACTCGGAATAGTTGTTCTACTCCCAGTCCGGTTCAGTTTCAAATATTTCGTAGCCGCGACAGCTTTTTGCGACCTATCCATCTTCTGCCCTCAACCTTTCCCTGAATGATCAGCCGAGGGATGTGATATTTGTTTCCTCGCATTATATGACCGAAATAACTGACCTTTCTTATTTTTATGGTGTTCAGGAGTTCTCTATCCTTATACAGCTGTCTGAGTACCTCTTCATTACTGGTATGTGCAGTCCACGGGATCTTAAGGATTCTCCGATAGCACCACATCTCAAACGCTTCTATTTTATTCATGATGTCAACCTTACGCGTCTATGTCTCACATCCGTACAAAAAAAATGCTCCATACGTAACAGCGGAGTGTTCTTAACCGCGTCTGAACTGTGAGGTTTCTATTCGTGAGAATTGGTTTCCATTTGCTGAATGCCCTACGTGCCATTTCAATCCTCGCTCTTACCTCTTCGTCGCACGTTATGTCATTGTTCAGCCAACTACCCAAATATTTGAAATGGGATACCAGTTCAATGTTGTGTCCGTTGATTGTAATCGGAATTGGTTCCATGTTTATTCTACCTGCAGTCATCCATTTCGTTTTCTTGATGTTTATATTAATACCCCATCTTCGACCAGCCTCATGCACTCTATCCAGCAGGATTTGCAAGTCTTCCATGTTTTATGCAATGATGGCAGTATCATCTGCGTACCTTACGTTGTTTATAATCTCGCCACCTATATTTACTACCTCTGTCCTGTGATAAAACACATCCCTGTCTTACTCCGCTTTTTATTGGTATTTCATCTGTAACGCTGTCATCTAGCCCGACTACTGCTGTTTGACTATTATACAGGTTTAACAAAAGGCGCATATCATGATGGTCTACGTTATATGATTTTAGACATTGGAAAAGTTTTTTGTGTTTTACTCGATCGAACGCCTTTTCGAAGTCAATAAAACAAATGTAGATATTTTTTCGAAACTCCCAACTCTTTTGTAATAGTGTCATCATGCAGAAAAGGGCTTCGCGTGTGCCTAGTCCGCTACGAAATCCAAATTGTTCTTTGCCAATATTGTGTTCACATTTGGCATAAATTCTATTGAGGAGTATCTTTAAGAGTATTTTTAAAGTGTGATTCATTAGGCTGATTAATCGGAAGTCATTGCACCTATTAGATTATTTGTTTTTAGGTAAGGCGATAAAGATCGATTTCTGCCAGTCGCTGGGAAGTTTCCCAGTTTGGTAGACCTGGTTGAAGGATGCCGTCAGAGCAGATATGCTTTCGTCATCAAGCAGTTTTACCAGCTCAATAGGAATTTCATCGGGTCCTGGAGTTTTTCTTGCTTTTGATTGATGTATTGCTTTTTGAACTTCGGATTTGAGAATGCTTGGACCGTGCTTTGCCATATAATCATCCAGCAGATTTTCTATCGTTTCGCGGGTCTTGTCCTCGAACAGTTGTTGGATATACTGTTGCCATTCCTTACACTGATCTTCATTTGTTAACAGCGCCTTTCCAGCATCGTTATGGAGCACTGTTGTGTTTTTTCTTTTGTAAATGCCAGAATGTTCTTTTAGCTTTTTATGTAAGTTAAAGTCATCGTGTACGGTCTGAAGATGTTCGATTTGTTTGCAGGATTCCTGAAGCCACATTTCCTTTGCTTCCTCAATTTTTTTGCGAATTATAAGATCTATTCTCTTGTATTCATTATGATTATTGTTTTTGTGTTTTCGTCTCTCCTCCATGAGATGAAAAGTATTGGTTTACCCTAAAATAAATGGGAATTTTGGAATTGTTTTTTGAGCTATTTTTACGTTTTCCATCAAGAACAACACGAAAAAACGGTTTTTAGAAAAAAATCCTGTGTGTATGTCGTCGTCGTTGTCGTCGGCCACATTTCGTAACATGGTCTTGTTAGCACGATACAGCCTCCGGAATGCAACAAGTCACAAATTTTATCATTGAATATTGTGCGGAACATATCTCAGATGAACTCTATTGATTTTCAGCTCACCAGAGCCAATACAACAGGTGCTGTTTACAATCTCAGTTTTTTGCTTTTGAGATAGTAATATTACGGGAAGACATTCATATATATTCTTTAACTCGAAGGACCATCAATGAATTCACTGAATTGATTAAGTTTAGTTATGTAGGATTTGGAAGGTTTAATAAATTAAATTCATGTTTCACTTTCACGATTTTGTATTGAGTTTAATTCACAGGTAGATCACGTTGCGTAACAATTAAGAATATTATTACTGGTTGCAGTTATGATGAAAGAGTATTTTACTTATGATATTATTACTTTTTTAAGGTAGATGCAAAGCAGATAAAAAGCCGGTAGGCTATTATCACGTATGTAACGAAGTAGTGGAGTTATGAAGAGAAGTCTGTATGAAGGATGACTGGGAAGTGATGAAAAATAGGGTCTTATTCCTATTTATAGGTGGTTCAAAGTGGGTGGTAACAAGGAGAATCATGTGAGGATGTAGCCAATGGGGGATAATGATTTAAAATATAACCGTCATACAACTGTTGAAAATATCACGCATTTTTTGTGAATAAAAGAAATTATTGTTTGTATCTTCTCTAAGCAGTTTTTATGGCGCGATAAGAAATTGAACGCTTTGAAGTACGCAGTGAGTGGAATATGAGGCAATGGTTATCTTTGTTTTTTCTGTGAAAGGGACTTTGAAATGTATTTTTGTGTAGTTAAAGAAATATTGTATAAATGAAGGCGATAATATTTATATTTAAGATGTGTGTGGAATCTATGAATTTTGATATACAGGGAGAATACAAAGTAAGAATGTACAGTAAGAATTTGAGTGTTAATTCAAATTCGTACATATTGGGGGCGCGTGAATAAAGGAAAAGAGGCGAGCGTTGGATCCTATCAGACATCAGATAATGGTGTTAGTGAAATGGTTGAGAGTGTATAGGGCTCTGATACATGAGTGCGAATGAAAGTGAAGAATTGTAAATATAACTGTATAAGTAAATGTATAGGAACTGTAAAGAGTAATCTAATGTTGATGTCAGAGTCTTGTAAGGGCTCTAACCAGGATTGTAAAAAATAATCCAATGTTGACGTCAGAGTGTTGTAAGGGCTCTGACGTCAGGATTGTAAGGAATATGAAGTAAATGGTTGAAGAAGTACTCTACATGTATGCTAGATTCTTGTTTTTAAGGGTACGAATGTATGTAATAAGGAAGTCCTCTAGAAATATGCTAGAGGTGTTAAGGGTAAGAATGTATGTAAGTCCTCTGGAAATATGCTAGAGATGTTAAGGGTAAAAGGTTGAGCACTCTAGAAATATGCTAGAGCCTCTTTTAATGGTAAGAATGAATAAGTATTCTAGTTGTATGCCAGAGCCTCGGTTTTTGAACGATAAGAATCAGTGAGTACTCTAGTTGTATGCTAGAGCCTCGGGTTTTAAGGGTAAGAATCAGTGAGTAGTCTAGTTGTATGCTAGAGCCTCGGTTTTTAAAGGTAAGACTCAGTGAGTACTCTAGTTGTATGCTAGAGCCTCGGTTTTTAAGGGTAAGAGTCAGTGAGTACTCTAGTTGTATGCTAGAGCCTCGGTTTTTAAGGGTAAGAGTCAGTGAGTACTCTAGTTGTATGCTAGAGCCTCGGTTTTTAAGGGTAAGAGTCAGTGAGTACTCTAGTTGTATGCTAGAGCTTCGGTTTTTAAGGGAAAGAATCAGTGAGTACTCTAGTTGTATGCTAGAGGCGCGGTTTTTAAGGGTAAGAATTAGTGAGTACTCTAGTTGTATGCTATAGCCTCGGTTTTTAAAGGTAAGAATCAGTGAGTACTCTAGTTGTATGCTAGAGCCTCGGTTTTTAAGGGTAAGAGTCAGTGAGTACTCTAGTTGTATGCTAGAGCCTCGGTTTTTAAGGGAAAGAATCAGTAAGTACTCTAGTTGTATGCTAGAGGCACGGTTTTTAAGGGTAAGAATCAGTGAGTACTCTAGTTGTATGCTATGGGCACGGTTTTTAAGGGTAAGAATTACTGAGTACTCTAGTTGTATGCTATAGCCTCGGTTTTTAAGGGTAAGAATCAGTGAGTACTCTAGTTGTATGCTAGAGCCTCGGTTTTTAAGGGTAAGAGTCAGTGCGAACTCTAGTTGTATGCTAGATCCTCGGTTTTTAAGGGAAAGAATCAGTGAGTACTCTAGTTGTATGCTAGAGCGTCGGTTTTTAAGGGAAAGAATCAGTGAGTACTCTAGTTGTATGCTAGAGGCACGGTTTTTAAGGGTAAGAGTCAGTGAGTACTCTAGTTGTATGCTAGAGCCTCGGTTTTTAAGGGAAAGAATCAGTGAGTACTCTAGTTGTATGCTAGAGGCACGGTTTTTAAGGGTAAGAATTAGTGAGTACTCTATTTGTATGCTATAGCCTCGGTTTTTAAGGGTAAGAATCAGTGAGTACTCTAGTTGTATGCTAGAGGCACGGTTTTTAAGGGTAAGAGTCAGTGAGTACTCTAGTTGTATGCTAGAGCCTCGGTTTTTGAGGGAAAGAATGAGTGAGTACTCTAGTTGTATGCTAGAGGCACGGTTTTTAAGGGTAAGAATTAGTGAGTACTCTAGTTGTATGCTATAGCCTCGGTTTTTAAGGGTAAGAATCAGTGAGTACTCTAGTTGTATGCTAGAGCCTCGGTTTTTAAGGGTAAGAGTCAGTGAGTACTCTAGTTGTATGCTAGAGCCTCGGTTTTAAGGGAAAGAATCAGTGAGTACTCTAGTTGTATGCTAGAGCCTCGGTTTTTAAAGGAAAGAATCAGTGAGTACTCTAGTTGTATGCTAGAGGCACGGTTTTTAAGGGTAAGAATTAGTGAGTACTCTAGTTGTATGCTATAGCCTCGGTTTTTAAGGGTAAGAATCAGTGAGTACTCTAGTTGTATGCTATAGCCTCGGTTTTTAAGGGTAAGAATCAGTGAGTACTCTAGTTGTATGCTAGAGCCTCGGTTTTTAAGGGAAAGAATCAATGAGTACTCTAGTTGTATGCTAGAGGCACGGTTTTTAAGGGTAAGAATTAGTGAGTACTCTAGTTGTATGCTATAGCCTCGGGTTTTAAGGGTAAGAATCAGTGAGTACTCTAGTTGTATGCTAGAGCCTCGGTTTTTAAGAGTAAGAGTCAGTGAGTATTCTAGTTGTATGCTATAGCCTCAGTTTTTGAGCGAGTTTGAGTGAGGAGGGGGATGACGTTTTCTTTAAACATCACCCAAGTGTCTCCTTGACTTTTTTTAAATGAGTAAGAGTGAAGTGAAGAAAACGAAAAGAGAGATTAGTAAGTGAGTAAAATGAATGATTCTGTGGTAGAGTAATAAGGTTGAGGGTTTTAATGGTAATTGAGTAAGAGATGGATTGTGTTCTATGAGAGAAGGAGATTAAAGAATGAGAGATAGGAAAGGGCAAAGTGGCAGTTTTTTCGGGCCTACTGGATTTACGTACCAGATCAATTCGCCACCGGCAGAGGTTTGCCCGGTTCGATTGGGGCCTAGCGACTTACGTCACGCCAAGCGTCGACTCTAGGTTAAAGCAATTGTGGTATCAGTTTGTTTTAGGAGTAACGATCCAGGAACCTCGGGCATATGTAAACAAAAAGGGGGACCAAGTTATGAAGGGATCTGAAATTCCATGAGAGCATGGAAAGCTCATGTGGGCAATTTTCCGGCGTTTTGTTTTAACAGATTGAATAGTGCTGGGTAAGAAAGGGAACGTTTTTCCTCGGAGAACGTGAAAACTCCAGTGTAGCTTGCGCTACTCCCGTTCTACGCGGAGGAATGAGTTGTATAGTGAGGGGGAGTGCAAGAGTGTAATGTTTGAAAAAGTGATGTGTGATTAATTAATGAATTAACAAGATCGTATAGTACAAGTAATGTGACCACTAATGTAAGGTAAATGTGCGAGAGATCTTTTAACTTATGAGGTTGTTTGTATATTATTTGTTTTGTGTAATAGAACATTAAGAGTAAATGAAGCGAGCCGGCTCTGTAGCGGCGAGAATGTATTTAAAGTTAGGAGTGTTAATTCAAATTCGTACAGGTGCTATGGTACTTCAAGTACGACATTTCTGTCATTTTTGGAGGAATATCAGTTTGTTTGCACGATACAGCCTCAGGAGTGTATACAAGTGATCAATATAATTAGATATTCTTTAGTGTGTTTCACAGACGAACCGTATTAATTTTCAGCTCACTAGAGCGAGTACAACAGGTCCTATATAATTCCAGATATACTACATTTTTGGGCATTTTTTGAGAAATTTCGGTTTGTTAGCTCGATTATACAGCCTCCGAAGTGTACACAAGTAACAATTTGATGATACGATATTGGTCTGGGTGTTTCACAAATGCGGAAAACTTAGTTTTGATCTTTAAAGCCGTTTATTTTGGTTACAAATGATTTCAGTACAAAACAAATATTTGTTTCAGATACTTAAGTCAATCTATCAATTCATCTTCAGTAATTAGACTTCAAGATATTACTACAGTCTGGTCTTCAGTTTATACAGATAGTCCAAAGGGTGCAGAGTTAGCGTTTAACTATTTTTCTAAAAACTATAGACGAATATTAAAGTAGTAAGTCGTTACTATCATTACCAAATTTCTATATTCATTGCAATTTATTTTTAGTGACACTAAAGGAATATCACTTTTTCGTGGAATAGTATCAAAGTTTACAAATGCAGATCAACTAGGAAAGGTTGGTATAGTTAATAATAAATAATTTGCTTAGGGTTTATTTTTGGAGGAAATTGCATTATTTACAAAATACTGTTAGTTTTTGATCATTCAATCTATTAACAATTTTTTTCTGTTTTCAGGTTAAAAGATTCTTTAATGAGCAACCAATGAACTCGCCAATAAGATCGTCTGTAAGATCCGGTATACAGACTGTAGAAAAAACATTAAAATGGCAGTCAAATGTTGAGAAAGATTTAAACAAGTATTTTGGACTACCAAGTTCAGCTTCCAGTACATCTGCCCTGAGTTCAGATTCCAGTACATCTGCCCTGTATATATCTTTGTTACTTAGTATTGTCATATTTGTACAAAAATTTGTAAATTGATCGTACATAGGTAAATGTAGTGATGTACTTGGAAGTATTCGAAATAAAAAAAAATGAAACATAATGTTTTGTTTTCTTTAAAGTGAAGAAAGCTCAGATAATAGAGAAATATTGTTTATAGAACCGAACTCCAAGGCTTTAATCCATTAATTTTATCTTTAGCCGACAAAATAACATTAATCGTAATAAGTATTTGTTGTTTTCCACGTAATCTATCAATCAAGTATATAAATATTGCATACTCTTATATTAGAGGAAAGGGGTGAATGGTGGCCAGTAGGGTAATAATAGCCATCAAATATAACAGTTACTGGCCTATTATTATTTCACTTTCTATACCTATTACGCCATCTATATCTGTGTCATTCAAACTGTACTTTAGCAACCAAGAAGTTCAGCCGGTAAAGCAGAAATTTTTGGCAATGTCAGTTTTAGTTGATATTTATGCTTCATTGTCCGATTTTTAAAGGTATGTAAAAGCACTCAATTCAACTTATTTAACTACATAACTGGTACCGAAATGTTGCAATTTTAATGTAGTTTAAGCCTGCATAACAAATTTTTGTTTTAATTTAAGAGATTAATTATTCTAAACCGTGGGTAATTATAGCCACCCACAGCATTCTCAAAAAACGTTTGTATTTTTTAAAAATTTTGTTTGATTATTTTCAATAAATACACTTTGATGTAGTAAGGTTTGAAGTTTTATTTACTGTAATATTTTAAAAATATTAGCAGGTATAACGGCAGAAACAAAAAAATGCTTAGGCGGCTGCCAAGAAGTAACCTAACTTGTGATTGGCTTAATATATGTTTATAGAAAAAAGAAGAAGATGTGATATTACAAATGTTGAAGCTTAGATATTATTAGCCCTATGGTGATATCCTGGATATCATTTTTCCAATTAAGATCAGTATAACTGTGCAATGATATAGAAAACCAGGAAAACTATATCTGCTGATCTTTACAATTATCACTTTAGAAGACAGTTTATTAGTGGAGAATTCCCTAGATTTAACTGTTCATTGACAACTTCATATTGTGGGTTTCTTAAATGTCTTCTAATTTCCAGTTCTTCAAGGAAATCCAGTTCTTGTTTCTTTTCACAAATATACAGATTAAAACAACCAGATAAATCCCACTACGCAAAACATCTACTTGACACCAATCATTCATTGACACCTAACACAGAACTAGAAGTGCTGCATATTTGTGAAAAGAAACAAGAACTGGATATCACCATAGGGCTAATAATATCTAAGCTTCAATATTTGTAATATCACATCTTCTTCTTTTTTCTATAAACATATATTAAGCCAATCACAAGTTAGGTTACTTCTTGGTCTAGCCAAAAATAACTACTAAACATCAGGTAGGCATAAAATGAAATGTAACTTCTGTCATTCTGACGATGATATTGATTTATCGAAACAATTGTCAATTTTTTAGAATTTTCAATAACTTGTATTATATTGTGGAATTAACTAGAGACCGTGAGTTTCATTTAAAAACACTAATATGAGCATATTCCACGAAGTAAGGGTCCAGACAGTCAATTTCATACATTACATACTCAAGCACAACGAAAAATAAGTATGACTGCGAAATAAAAAAATGGTAACATTGTAAAATATTGTCGACTTGTCTTATATCGAAATTATTCTCGCCTAGTCTATGCCGTATCGGTGAATCCGGGAAATGGGAACCCAAAATTCAAAAGTGTATATTGTTTAGTCTTTAATTTATTATCTTTGCCATACTCCAGTGCCAGCGCAGAGCGTATCTTTTCATTGGCCAATTTAAATAAAACACCTTTAAGAAATCGTCTTAAGAGGGATACATTAAGGTGTATTACACACAAAAAGTTTGGTTTCCAACAGTGGCCAATGCCACAATTTTAAAATTGACTGTGATATTTTAAAAAAAAATAAGTAATCCCGGCTATTACTGAAATATAAAATCTGATTCGAATTAAGATTCAGATTAATTTTTTTTATATATTTACTAAATTAGGTATATTGTTTCAGTTTTTTTTATTTGTTAACTATCATTACATTTTTATTTGTTTTATATTATTTCATTTTAATAATATTTTGTTACATTTTTAATTTGTATTATATTTCATTACACAGAGTATTTTTTAATTTGAATGTTTTGTTCTGCCTACCTCGTTTAATTTATACAACAACCATTATCAAACAAATAAAGAAGGTTTGACAACACCCCATTTCCGATTATTCCGAAATATCACGATTTTTTTTCAAATCTCACGAATTTTACTTTTATTCATTTGGCATCCCTGACTACAGTCACGAGTCACCAGAACAGCATATAAAACACATCACCAGTCTCTTGCTGGGCGCCTCGGTACAGTACGCGTCGAAAAGGAGATGCGATGCAATGTCGTAACCATGGAGGTTACAAAGAAGGAGACTATATAAACGGCTTGCTTTCGAATTGGCCACTTTTCATGTACCAAAGTAGCTGGTACACAAATTCGCCGCCAGGTCCGCAGTGTCGCATTCTGGGCTTGGGAATACAAGTGCAATTGTTATATAGTGAGAAATTATTAAAGAATTTGTATATATTGAATTCATTAATCGTCAAATTGTTTTGTGCCTTGTTGTAATACTGGTTACGGTAATTTAAAGACGTGGAACAAGAAAAATGGCGTGAAAAACCCTAGTTTATTCCGAGCTCGCACGGTAAGTCAATCTTGAAATTGTAGTCATTAACTTTAAATATTAGTATTAAAATTGCTGTTCAAGCAACCTTTAATAATATATAACAATGCATGTTTAAGGACGAAATGGTTAGAAATTGGGAAAACGCTATTAGGCGGGCCGACAAGCGCCTAACCTCAAAGGATGCTGTGTGTGAATTACATTTTTTAGATGGTGATATTGAGCGTTTTTACACAACTACGGTCTCAGATGGATCTATTTTTCAAATAAAAAGAGGTGCTCCCAAGATAAAGGAAGATGCAATACCTTCTATTTTTCCATCTTTTCCAAAATATTTTAATAATTCAACAAAAAAACGCAAATTGCCCACACAACGCGATTCTATTTTGCCACCTAAGAATAGGAAAACTAAATCATTGGTGATAAATACCGAACAGGATGGAACAGTACTTGAGGAGCTTGAAGATTTGTTAAATTATGAAAATTTGCCTTCAACTTCTCAGAAATCGCAAAAATTAACAAAGGACATATTAAGCAAGATTTTATTACCATCGGGGTGTTGGTCTTCTACTGAAATAAATGGTAAATTTGTTTTTATTCTTTGGAAAGACGACATATCCTCACTTTTAAAACGAGTCATACTTCAAGAAGATTTAACTATAGATGTAAGTGTAAACAATTATTCTAGTTATGAGATATAAAATGAATGTATTTACAGGTATTTCTATGTGAGAAAAAAGTTGTTGTCGAAGGTATACATAGGATGGATGATGTTTCATGTATCTTGGAAACATTAGAAATGGTCAACAAACTTACTCCATGTCCAGGAACTATTGATCAAAGAAGGTGGGTGGGTTAATTACCAACTTTTATTCTGTTTTTCGTGTTTTTCATTTATATCATTATAATCAAAGGTTATGTTTTGTAGATCAGAAGACTGTTTAGGATATGTTATTAAAAGAGGTATACATTCCAAAGGGCCTGAAATAAAAGTATGTGTGGCTTGCAAAAAATATCGGAAATGTTTAGAAAGGAGGAGAATACAAGAAGAGAAAAAGTCCAAACAAAAAAAAAAGAATAAGTCGTTTTAGAAATGTGACTAGAAGGAACAGAAGACTTAAATCCAAGGTAAATAGTATGTACATTGTGTGAGGAAAATAATGCATACTTGAATGTGCATAGTGTCTGGGAATATATTTTTCCTACAAAATATGCATACAATTTATTTTATGGTGTCAATCAGGAATGTTATTAATACTGTCTGATATATCATAAACAAAAATAGGGTGATACTAAAACAAACAAATAGGTCCACTTGAATGTGTATGATGCTACCCAGTGATAAAATGATGTCATATAAGAAAGTATATAATCGTTTCTTTTTTTCTTTATCTATTATGTCCCTCAAATATGTTATATAATCATATTTTAAGCCCACACAACTTACTATTATACAATTTTGTATTTTATTAGCATTCTGTCACTGGGTGACGTCATACATTTGAGTGGATCTGTAAAAATTTTTTTAGTATCATGCCGGAATAAGGATTTTGCAAATTTAAACTGCACTGACATTCCTGATCGATTTTAAAAAAAAAACAACATTTTATATAACTTCTGTATAATGTCTACTTAAACTTTATAATTTACAGGTATTCCAATTGAAAACTGAGATACAAAATTTAATGAAAAGTTGCTCAGAGACGAAGAAAAGTGCTATTGAGGAAGCATTGTCTGCTCTACCAGAAACTCAAAGAGAAGCTGTACGGGCTTGTTTTGCTGCATCAAAAGTAAACAATCCAAGGATGAGCGTACGCTATACCACTCAGTGGGTTTATGAATGTCTGCTATTGCGAATAAAAAGCCGAAAAACATACGAGCACCTCCGAACCCACGGAATCCTTGCTGTCCCTTGTGTGGAAACGCTTAGCAGATATATCCAAAAAGTAAAGGGTGCATATGGATTCCAACAAAATATTTTTAGAGTTTTGAAAATAAAAGCAGTCGCCATGCAACCCGAACAAAGAAGAGGTTAGTACTTAGCTTAACAATTTAAAACGACTCTTATTTTTAATATTTTGTTTGTAGGAGTTTTGCTGTTGGATGAAATGCAACTTTCTTCTGGTGTTTCATTTAATCGCCAAAAATTACAAGTTCAGGGTTTCACAAATTTGGGAAAATATACACCTCATCATCAGGCCAACAAACAAGGAGATCATGCTCTAGTTTTGATGTACCAACCTTTTCAAGGAAAGTGGGTACAATCTTTGGCATGCTTTCTTAGTAAAGGGTGCGCTTCTGGAAGTGTGCTACACCAAATTGTCATGGAAGCAATCATTATGATTGAGAAATCTGGTTTTTGTGTAGATGGAGTTGTTACTGATGGTGCAACTTGGAATCGGAGTATGTGGGATAAGTTTGCGGTTTCAGAGGAAAATGTTAGTTGCGAACATATTTTTGATCCCACACGACGTCTATGGTTTTTTTCGGATTTCCCTCACCTCATCAAAAACCTAAGGAATTTTATTATAAAGTCTGATGAAACTTGGGTATTTTTTTTTTATTAAAAACGTGTTTAAAAATTATGACTATTTTTCAGACTCCTGATGGTGTCATCAAATTGAAGCACTTTTATAACCTCATTGAAATTGAAAATACTTCAACCTATAATCTTAAAGCAAATTTTAAAATTACAACAGACCATGTGAAGCCACAATACTTCCAAAAAATGAATGTGACTCTTGCATTTCAGGTAATAATTACTAATCCTATATTTTGTAAAAAAACTTATCAACTTTACTTTACATTTACATAGTTGTTCAGTGCAACAAGTGCAATGCAGTTATATGAAAAAATGCATCCAGGTCTTCAAGACTCTAAATCTACGCAAGTATTTAGCAATAGAATAATGCAACTTATTGAAGCGATGAACTGCCGAACCCTCCGTGGTGCTCTCAAACCTGGAAATCAACAGTACCAGGTAAAAACTTCTATTACTTCGCTTTTCATATAATAATATTAAATAATATTCCAGATAATAAATAAATTTTTGTGCTATTTAAATCTATGGGAACGGAGTGCTAATATTAATGGATACAATTTTCTTTCCCATTCTACCAGTTATGGATTAAAAATATCACTAAAAGCTACATTGGAAATATCCGAGTTTCTAATTGAAAAATGTGGTTTTAAATATATTATGACAGCTAGATCAAATCAGGATGCATTGGAGGTAACATTTTATTAGTAAAGTATATAAATATAGACACTAATTAAGTAAATTTTCAGAGATATTTTGGCCTCTTGAGAAATTGTTGTGGGTGCAATGACCATCCTGATCCTACCTTATTTTTACAAATGTATGGTCTGGTGTCCACATACTCATTATGCAAACCTCCAAAAGGCAGTAATGTATCGGGTGGAGATACATTGAATGTCTTGTTGTCCTTAAAAGATATTTCAGATGCCTCTGAAAGAAAATCTCAATGGAAGGGACAACTTGATACCATTTTGGATACAGGAAGGAATTTGTCATGTCTTTCGGATGCATTAGTTCTTCTTGCACATGACTACTGCCTAGAAGATATGTACGATTACATTTTGAGCTACATCGCTGGTTACGTGGCAAGGAAGGCTCAACGTTTCACTACCTTCAAAAATGGAATTACGTCTACTGTTTGCAAAGAGTGCATGGCCACTTTACTGCTACCTACAAATTGTAGCATACCAGAAAGGCACAGGCTTATTGCTGCAAAGAGCGAGGGATATCTAATACACCCATCCCGTGAATTATTTGAATTGATTTCACTATTAGAGAGAGCAACTCTTAAAACATTATCTTTTAGCGATCTCAATGCAGAAACACTTTTCGATATAACTGACACCATTGAAAATGTAGATTCAACAATTCCATTTGTAGGTTGTAAAGAACATGATAAGGTGGTGACGAAAAATATTATCTGTTTTTATCTTGTTACTAGAATGCATTTTTCATGTAAACAATATAATAGGAGAAATGAAACTGTAAAAAGAAAAACAAAAGAGAAGAGGAAGGCTGCGAAACTACAATGAGATAGCTATTTCTTTATATGATTAAATAAAAAATAATTAAATTATTTGTATTAATTTATCCTGTGATTGGCAACCAAATAAATAATTAGACAATATGATTTTTATGTTTAATATACTTAATAAAATAACAGCGTAGTATTATATCAAGATGAAAAGCTGACTTAGTGCCGTTCCTTTATCTTCGGTGGCCCCTGCAAAATATCAATTCCCGCCCTACCTTTGAATCAAATTTTTGATCTAAAAATATTGATTTTTAGTAACCTCGTACGTCGACACCGAAACCGTCACATTAAGGAATCTCAGGAAACTGAAAAATCAAAAATTCTACCAACATATGCATATGTAGAACTAAAGACCTAGAACGTAAAATGTAAAGTTTTGACAAATAGTGACAAGGTTTGTTCATTTCTTTTTGGACATAGTAGACCTTAAGAAATTTTGAATCCGTTTCAGTGTACTAAAGATTTTTTTCCAGGGGCGACCGTCACAGGTAATGTAAGAAATATTCATAGAGCTAGGGCTAAATTAGGAAAACAAGAAGTAAGATCATTCGTTATTATAGGTATAATGTAATATGTAGTAGGGCTTGAGTGCTTCAACAACAATGTCTTTATAGATAAAATTTCACTTTAAGAGTTCAATTCCATCAATATCTCGTTGAAGGAAGTCCCCATACCCTTGTAAATAAGGGTCTAAATTTAAACATGATGTTCTCAAAAACTCATACCATATCGTCCAACTTTAATAAATATTAAAATAAATTATTACATTCTTGTATTAAAGAAAATATATCTTATAGTAAATTTTTCGTAGTATCTAATGTAAACTAATATGAAAATTAACTTTAAAATTTCGTTTTTGATGAACAATGGGCTTGTCCTTGTGACACATATGAAAAATGATATATGGGACTTTTCTTTAGCGAAGCAAAGGAATTTCGGACAATATATTAACTTCAGCAGCTATTGATTCATCATTTCGAATATTAGTTTTGGGATTTTGATACATCATACTAACAACGTTAATTTTTGATAGATCGCCCCAAATTATGGATGAGCAGACAACTTTAAATGAAATAAATTTCTCTACTAAAGTTTGTGTTATAATTCTAGTTTTTAAATATCTTTTTTAATTTTTTATTATTTCATTAAGACTTTTAGACATTTTTATTATTTAAAATTAAAAGTATAATTGCAATCTAATGAAACATATTTTGATTTACTCAAACTCATTTTTTTTGGATTTCACTTCTTCGCCAATTAAATTAATTGTTATTTCATTTTGGAAGTACACCTCTAAATAATGAGGTAGTATGCGACTTATAATATAATTCAAATTGTCAAACATGTATTTCTTTAAAATTCGTATACGCATTTCAAGAATTCTTTTTTTATAATTTATAAAATGTTTAGTGAACGAAAGGTCGCTCCCTATAATTCCCGCCACTCTGCAATTGCACGTACTGCCTACTGCACCACCGCTAAGAACGGCGCCGGGCTGACTAATAATTCAAATATAATTGGGAAAGGCGCAGTGTTCTTTCAAACAAATAAGTTGGTAATCATCCTATTTAAAGCTAGGCTTATGATTGTAAATATAAATTATAATAATCTCAATATTTTCCCAAAAATTTGAGCAATTTCTAAACATTCTCATTACAGTTACATGCATTTAAATAGGGTAAATGGCGAAACGTAGCCCAGAGCCGAACACTTGCGCCTCTGGTGGGGAATTTCGAACTATCTGATATGGAACATAAATGTGTGGCATTTTAACTTGACAGCGCATATTGTCGTTTAGTCTCCTTCTTTCTAACCTCCATGGTCGTAACACAGTATACAAATACGAACAGGCAAAAGTTGCGCAGATTCGACTGCGCAGACTAGCCATGTTCTGAGGATAAAATATTTAAATCAATCAAGAAGAAAGAGTGTGGTGTATTCTCCTGTCACTGTCTGAATTCAACCAATGGAAGATCGACTATCGAGTTATTTGACAATCTGTGCGTCTCACATTACTCGGCACAATGAACAGAGAAAGAAGAAAACGTCACGAACAGCATTATCATCTATGATTTTCATTATTTCATTTTATGTCAATTGTATCTTGTGTGAACAGATGTTTTGTAAATTGTTTTTATAAGTAAAGACTTGAATAAGGTCACAATATATCAACATTTAACAAACGGAAATTAAGAAAATATACTCATTTGTCGCTATGTTACAATAAAGAAATTTTTTAAGTGCGATTCTGTCGTTCCTATAGAGCTGGCTTCTGACCTGACATTTATCCAGAAAACATGACCGACAGTTACTTTTAAACTTCAAGGTGCCGCCTTGATGATGCACACTGTTTGTTAGGTATACTGTGGTCCTAATTCGAAATGACGGATAGAAAATTCGGTATTTAATGTTTACTATTGTTTACGCCCTCTCTGTTTACTACCTCATAACTGTCTTTAGTTGGAACCAAACCATGTGGCAGGAATCTGAAATTATTTATCTTGACGGTCATATATCGGAGCACGACTGTACGTAAAAATATGACAAATGACAAGGTTGACACAATGAAAAAGAACGTGTCATGTTTCATGTACTGAGTTGTTCTGTAACTGTTCGTATGATAAAATTGTTTCAAAAAGCGATTATAAAAATTGTCGTTATTACAAACAATATCTAAAAAAGAAAAAAAGTTAATTCACACAAACCATTTTTGCAGTTATTTTCACATATTAGGGGCGGTACATTATTTTATTTATTACTATACACATAAACTGCACGTTTGCACCAAGCCGCCATATTGTGAGCCTACCTCGCTCAAATGTGCATTCCACTTATAATTTTCGCCTACAACGACCGTGCCCTTTTTACGTAAGCGAAACGGGTATTGGCGCGATGGTGAGCATTGTGGGCTTTAAGTCGAACATAACATACCCAGTGCAATTGCAATATCTACTAAGGCGTGATGTCATATGCTTTTTCACGTATAATTCAAAGTACATAGGATAAAATGCAATAATAATAATATTCGTTAAAAATTAATTTATTGCTGAAATAAAGTATTTTTCGAAAATAGCAGACGTGTACCTACATTGTAGAAAAGTAATTCAAAATCTGTCATTATGCCTATTATGAGCAAGCAGATAAATCAGTTGCATTCAAACTTTGCATTGCACTGGTGCCGTGCAACTGAGTCGAATGCAGCAGTTAACGTGTACTATATCATCGAACAATGTAGCCGCAGAGACGATATCAAATAAAATCGAGTATCTGTGCACCAACTTGAACGTAGATAACCTTCATGCATTATTAGACATATGACGTGAGTCATACGTCAATTATTATTGGTCATTCGAATCTAGTCAAAATCTTAAATTATCTATTTATTATTAAAAAATGAGCGATTTAAGTAGTGATGAAAATGAAACAAATCACGTTTTATACCGAGATAGGCCGGAATGGAAAGATGTTACACCTATAAAACAAGATGATGCCGAAGAACCTGTAGTAGCAATTGATTATACCGAAGCTTGTAAGTTAACCTATAAAATTGGAATTATTTAAAAAAATTCAATACATTGAATAACAACTAAACATTTTTAGTTATGGATTGCTATGATTACTTCCGAGCAATTGTACAAAAAAAAGAAATATCGGAACGTGCCCTGGAATTAACACAAACTGCTGCTAGTTTAAATCCTGCAAATTACACTGTATGGCAATACAGGTATATTACCTGAACTTATTTACTAATAAAAATTGAGAATTACCAGATATTTTATTGTTTGTAGACGAGATATTCTCAAAGGGTTGAAGAAAGATCTTTATGAAGAACTAAATTACATTGAAAAAGTTATTTTAAGACAGTCCAAAAACTATCAAGTTTGGCATCATAGAAAAATTCTTGTAGAACTCTTACAAGACCCTTCAAAGGAGAAACAGTTTACAGAAACTGTATTACTTAAAGATGCGAAAAACTATCATGCTTGGCAACACAGACAATGGGTTATAAAGACTTTTAAGTAAGTAATTCATACTTTATGTAACAATCATATACATTGTTGGAATATAGGCAGTTTGTATTGAGTAAAACATATTTTTTAGGCTTTTTGATGGAGAATTAGAATATGTCGATGAACTTATATCTACAGATGTTAGGAACAATTCAGCCTGGAATCAAAGATATTTTGTTATAAATAACACCACAGGATTTACAGAAGATATTCTAGATAGAGAGATAGATTATGCTTTGTTCCATATTAAAAATGTTACAGAAAATGAAAGTGCGTGGAATTATTTACGAGGGTAACTTTTTGTAGTTATTATCGATTTTTTTTTATCGAAACTCAGATTTTTAAGCAAGGTTTCTTTTTTTTTAATATTTAAAAACTTTCATTAATATTGACATTCGGTGAATAAATATTTTATAGGTTATACACTGAATTTATATGCGACACATCATTAAACACGTTTCAATAAATGGTCCTAAAGTTTTACAATTTATATTGGTTAAAATTCATCAAAAATTTTCGTATTTTCAGTATGTGTTTAGTTTAAAATTTCTGTATTGTGTGCATGTGTAGTTTCTGCATAGTTATTGGTGCAATATCAACAAAGTTGCAAACATTTCTTTGGTCATTTATCTATACAGTATATAAAAACGTATAGAAAACTTTCAAAAAACAGTGTCTGATAAGAAATTAATTGGTTTGTAAAACGTTCATTAGTCCAGGAATAAATAGTCAGGTAAAATTAGTGTGATGGCTGGCAAATGTTGCACATGTGATGATCCTACTGGTGATAAATCAGTTGCATGTGATAGCTGTCATATCAATATGCACCCTACTGAACACTGTACTGGCTTGAGTCCGTCCGACTCCGTGCTGTGGTTATTCAGAAGAGAACTATGGTTTATTTCTGTACTGATTGCCAGTTAGCATTTAAAAGTGGATCAAGTTCGTTCTTTTGAGCTATTAACTGTTTAAATTCATTGAGTTTGAGGAAAGTTATGCGTGCACAATCAACTTTACTTTCAATTTTTTCAAGATTTTCCTTCACTCAAACCTCTATAACTAGAGTTCTAATTAATGTAGACTGTTGATACAAGTCTAAGAACACGCAGTGGATCAAGCCCTTTCTTTTGAGCTATTAACTGTTTAAACTCGTTGAGCTTCAGGAAAGTTATGTGTGCACAATCAACTTTACTTTCAATTTTTTCCAAATACTGCGGCCAACGCACAGCTAATATCGTCTGGAAGGAAGTACTGTAAAATGATTTTACGTAATAATTACACCCTCTCATACATAGTCTATCCTAATGCTCGGAGCGGCACGGGTCCTCTAGTGTCCTATTAATTGTGTAGTTATTGTCAATAGAGGTTTTTTAAACGGTTTTATTTAGCTCACCCCGTTTGTTTTATTTATTATTTATTCTTGGGTCAAATTTAGTAATTCAAATTTCACCCTCTTCCTGTCAACCGATTAATCTGAAATTTTGTATACACTTTGGATTTTGGTGACAATACAATTATGTTTATTCATTATCATTATAAATTCAAGATGGCCGCCGCTACAAAATGGCGGATAACGTAGGTTTGATCAATCCCATCAACATGGGTATCAAATGAAAGGGCTCAACAAGCAGAATACAATATACTATAAAAAATTTAAATCCAAGATGGCGGCCGCTACAAAATGGCGGATAACGTAGGTTTTATCAATCGCATCAACATGGGTATCAAATGAAAGGGCTCAACAAGCAGAATACAATATACTATAAAAAATTTAAATCCAAGATGGCGGCCGCTACAAAATGGCGGATAACGTAGGTTTTATCAATCCCATCAATATGGGTATCAAATGAAAGTGCTCAACCAGTAGAATACAATATACTATATAAAATTAAAATCCAAGATAACGGCCTCGACAAAATGGCGGATAACGTAGGTTTTATCAATCCCATCAACATGGGTATCAAATGAAAGGACTCAACAAGTAGAATACAATTTACTATGCAAAATTGAAATCTAAGATGGCCGCCGCTACCCAATGGCTGATAACAATTTTTTATCAATCCCACCAATATGGGTATCAACAAATAAAAGGGCTTGACAAGAAGAATACAGTGCACTATACAACCTCAATATGTAAGATGGGCGCAGCCACTAAATGGCGTATAATAATAAGATTTAAATTTAGAAATTGAATCTGTAATTTAGGTATCTGATTAATCCAGCCTGAATCCACCACCCAAGTCAAGATTTTATATTGTGTTGAGGACTGTGTGGCGTTAGGGTGGCTAAAAATGATACGTCGTTAGCGGTACACCACCCAAGTTAAGGTGAAAGGTTAAAACGCGCCGAGAACTGTATGGCATTAAGGTGGATAAAAATGATATGTCGTTAGCGTTTTCCCCTCAAGACTCAGGCGCATCTTGTTGTACATAGCCTTGCCCCTTTATTGGACCTCTGGGGGGGTCGACCGTTTAAATGTCCATTACTCATGGGAACAAAATGGTAAAAAAAATATAAATAAAATTAGGTAAAATAAAAATAGGTAAAAAAAGTTTTTAAGTTAAACGGTTTTATGTTAAACATACATTGCAATGTTTAAGATAAATGTACTAAAAACCAAAAAATAATAAAATAGATACAGTCGTGGGAATTATAAACATATGCATAGACTAGACTAAAATAAAACCGTGGGGCACGTCAATTGTCTACAAATTATCGACTTAATGTACGATAGAAGAATCGTTTAATTCGTCGTTAGGCAGTTGGCCCGCAGACGGTGAGGAAATTACTTACTATTTTCTTGCTCATGGAAATTCCAATAGTTATACACTCCATGTAAATAAAACAGATGTTTCAACTAGTTTATCGTTGGACATTCACACTGCTGGCTGGCGAGGAATCGTTTCACTGCTCGTAGTTTGTCTTTAATCGACAAAACATATGATAAAAGTACTACTCGCTCACCACTATGAAACCCTAAAACTCGCTTATAATCGAGCTTGCTAGCTTGTTTCCACATTCTAGCCCTACTTATCACACGTCCATCGTTGTCGGTTGAACAACTGCCTAATTATAGTGTAACATTACAAAACAAAAATTTTAATCAACGATTGTAGACAATTGACGTGCCCCACGGTTTTATTTTAGTCTAGTCTATGCATATGTTTATAATTCTCACGACTGTATCTATTTTATTATTTTTTGGTTTTTAGTACATTTATCTTAAACATTGCAATGTATGTTTAACATAAAACCATTTAACTTAAAAAGTTTTTTTACCTATTTTTATTATATTTGACACCAAGTGACATATGTATATGTTATTATCGAATGGATTAATGCATGACTATCTTTTAGCATAATTTGATTACTCGATTTAATATCTGTTGAAAATATTTCAAAAATGATGACCCTTAAAAAAATATTAAGTCAGTAAAACTAGCACCCCCACTATTTCAAATTGAAAAAAATGATGTATACTTTAGGACTAATTTGTACCACAAAAATTTGAATTTGTACTCTCAAACTTAGAATTTGTACCTCCCCAGTTTTTCTGAAAAACCGCTACTTAATGTGGGGGTGCTAGTTATGTTTAAAAGACCCTGTGCAATATGAAGAAAATTCTGAATTGTTGGCCAAGTATGATACCTTCAGATTGCCATTGAAATATTTGATAAAGGAAATAAGGAACCTGATTGAACGTTTATATGTGAAAGATAACAATAATTCAGATATAAATATCGCTCGTAAATCTGTCTCTGCATATGCAAATTGCATTGTATCAGATAATGAAAGTGGTGACAACTTACCTGTCTCATTTAGCGATGGCAACCAGAATAGAAACGGAAAGTGTAAACACACCTCTCTTTCTTGAGAAAAAATTAGTTAGCTTTGAAAACTCGCCTGAAAGAGCGACATTCCCATGGAACTGCCACAAATATTGATACACTTTTAAAAAAGAAAATGAATCTTTTTAAATCAGTGGACAGTGGAACCTATTTAAATCAGTGGGCACAACAAGTTTTCTTCATTTTCCAAGCATAAGTAGCTTCGAACCGATTTAATCATAATACCGACACTAATAATTTTACTGGATGATTGCATTCCCAAGTGCATAATCTTGAATGAATATTTATTTTATCTCCTCTTGATAAAGTAGAATGGATTGGCGAATCTCGGTTCAGTGCTTTTGATATAATGAATACGTTCTATACTCCGCAGCACAGTCGGCCATTCCGTTTCCTAAAATGCTAACATATAATAGGACCTAGAGTAGAGTTGTAATCGCTTTTTTAAAGACTTAATTCTTATTTATATATAATACATATTTTATCCATAAAACACGATATCTGAAAGTCGATATAGCTCCTCTTACTTGGCGCACTTGCTCCATCGTTCATCAAAAATGCGATGTGTAGAACTGAACATTGGTCTGTGTTATATTTTGCAATTGTATTAAGATCGAATAATACATTTTATTCGTTTGTAATCGACTATTTGTTTAGGTGGTTCAGGTACTCCTATACAGAAACTGCTACTGTTCTAAAGATGGAAGTTGCCCAACATCTTGCAACTGCAGAAAGATAATTATAGATTAATTCTTAGTTTTGATGAGTGTACTACTTGTAGAAACAGGAGTTTCATGAACGTGATTATTAATACATATATGCAAAGCTTAAACCCTTGTTTTGGAATTTAGGACTTGTAAGGATAGTGTAAAGCATGTCTGCTAAGGCCTGTATAGATCTTGTCACAAAAAGATTGTCTTTTGACACTTCTGCAGCACAGTCTGCTATTCCATTTCCTAAAATGATAACATATAAGAGAACCTAAAGTAAAGTTGTGATCGCTTTTTTAACCCTATGGGCAGGGCGTCGGGTCTGATAGACTCGGCGCGCAGTAAATCGTTTAGTTAGTCCGAGCGGAATTTTTGTGTGAGTGGGAGTTCTCAGTAGCTTCATTATTTATCATCCAGTACCCGTGTAGCAAGTGGCGAGATTACAAGTCGTAATTTTGAGGAGTTAAGTGTCGATAATTCTGTTAGACCCAGCGCCCCGACTCCCGTTATAATTTTTGTCAAATCGGTTAATTGGATTTTTTCGGGTAAGTTTATTTTTTTATATTTTATATAAAATAACTGATAATTTAATTTTTTTATATTAATAATATCTCAAAGCTTTCTAACCAATTATGTTTCGATATTTTTATCTAATATACTATCGATGTCTTTGTACTTGCAAATACATTTTATTCATATTTTTGTAGATATGAATTACGAAGACGAACAAGAGAGACTACGTCGGCTGTGGGATGAAGTCGAGACGGAAGAAGATCTGAATGATAATGAAGATGAACTGGCCAGTGAAATTGATTTCACTGAAGAGAGAAATACGGATAGCGAATCAGAGCAAGACTGCGATGAAGAAGACAATATCGAAAATGTTGCTCCTCCCAATAAGATTCCAAGAGTGCCTACTTTTATAGGGAAAGATGGTACTTCCAGGTGGAAGAAACATTGTCCCAATATATTAGTGAGAACTAGGTCTGAAAATATTATTGTCCATTTACCAGGAGTGAAAACCTATGGTAAAAATGCTAAATCAGCTGCTGAATGTTGGTCTCTTTTTTTCACAGACGATATGCTACAAATAATAGTTGATAGCACGAACCTCTACATATCAAAAAAAGCCGAGAATTATTTAAGAGAAAGGAGAGCCAAGCCTACTGACGTCTGCGAAATCAAGGCTCTTTTTGGATTATTATACTGGGCAGTAACCCTGAAAAGTAGTCGTCTGAATACGAAAGAACTATGGGAAAGAAACGGAACTGGAATTGAGAGATTTTGGTTGGTTATGTCTCGTGAACGTTTTCACTTTTTGCTCAGATGTCTACGTTTTGACAATATAGATACAAGAGAAGAGAGGAGGCAGTTTGATAAGTTGGCTCCAATACGAACTCTATTTGATTGTTTTGTTGAGAACTGTAAAAAGGCATATACTATTGGAGAAAATGCTACAATTGATGAAAATCTCGAAGCTTTTCGAGGAAGATGCTCATTTAAGCAGTATATTCCCAGCAAACCGAATAGATACGGAATAAAAATCTTTGCGTTAGTTGATTCTACAACAAGTTATGCCTCAAATCTCGAAATTTATGTTGGACAACAGCCTGATGGTCCTTATAAATGCGATAACCGTCCATCTAGTATAGTTCTTAGGCTAATAGAGCCTATATCAGGAACAAATCGAAACCTTACATGTAATAATTGGTTCACGAGTATAGATTTAGTAAACAAATTATTTGATGAGCACAATATTACATATTTAGGAACTGTAAAAAAAAACAAAAGAGAGTTACCTCTCGAATTCACAAACACAAGAGCTCGGCCGCAATATTCTTTACTATATGGGTGCCAAGAAAATATCACAACCGTATCATACATTCCCAAGAAGTACAATAATGTTATATTAGCATCTAGTTTGCATCATGATGATGTAATCGACACATCTACTGCTGAAAAATGCAAGCCAGAGATTATTACATTTTATAATCGCACAAAGGGTGGAGTGGACAATCTGGATAAATTATGTGCAACTTATGATGTATCTAGGAATACTAGAAGATGGCCGCAGGTAGCAGTTTCTGCAATGATGAATATAGCAGGTGTTAATTGTCAAATCATTTATGCTTCAAATAATAAAATATACAATATTCAGAGAAGATTGTTCCTAAGGGATCTTGCCTTGTCTTTGACCAAAGACCACTTAGAACGACGTTCTTTGGAAACAAATATTCCGCCATCTGTGAGAAACAGGAGACAGGAGGTAGCTGGTACTCTGGCTGTACCTCAGGATATTCCACCCGGAACACGAAAACGATGTTTTTCCTGCAAGAAAGACTCTAAAACTAAATATTTCTGTGAAAATTGCAAAAAGTTTGTTTGTATTAAACACATTACAGCTTGGTGTCCCACATGTTCCGACAATGCAAAAATCGCATAGGAAACAATATTTGTTACTATTACTAGTGATCTGTAAAGAAAAATTATATTTTCTAGCTTTTTTAAATTTTGCATTTCTTATTTTTTAGTATAACGTGCGTTACTATTTTTGTTTTGATGTTATGCATTTCATTCAAATTTATTTTTTTATTATTAGTTCAATTATACTTTTTTATTTAAATAAAGCCTATTTCTTTGATACTGAATCATTATTTCATATCTAACAATCTCACAAGTATTTTTTTTACTATGGGTCTGTGAGACTAGGCGCCCGGGCTGATGTCAAGATTCAGGGCGCCCGGCCCGTAGGGTTAAAAAAGAGCTGTTGAAAAGCTTCAAATATCGCTACGCAATAAAATCATCTCTACATGATCCAATCACCATTTGTCTCCACAATCTTCCAACTTCCTTCCATTTTCATTATTTTGAGAGACTTTCTGATAATCGTGTTTAGACATACAACACTTACATTTCTTTTAATTTTACAGGTTGTTACTGCACAACAAAGGAGGACTAAGTACAAATAAAAAGGTTACCGAATTTTGTAACACTCTTTACGAATCAGGAAATAGATCTCCATTCCTCTTGGCTATAATTGTGGATATGTGCTTTGAATGTATAAGCGAAGGTGCTGGTGATTCGAAATATACGTTAGAATTAGCCAAACAATTGTGCGAAGATTTAATTACCAAATATGATACAATAAGAGCAAATTACTGGCAACATATGTTAGAAATGCTTCAGAGCAACGGCAAACCTAATGACGGTGCAAGCACTAGCGGCAATTGAAGACCTAAAATGGATAGTTGTAAACCTGGAACTTTATTAATAATTCCAAAATTGAATATTTCCAGCACAACCTACATTTTTGTTAGTGATTACATGCAGATTTTTGAGAATAAAAACCGCAGATGCATCTATCAGTTTTTAAAGTTTCAGGTATACATGTTCAAATAGAACGGCTTTATTTGCAGAAATATGTTGGCTTGTAATGTTTCTGCAATTAGGTATGTGATGTTTTAATTTAAACAGAAGTCATTGTGCTTATTTCAATATTCTGCAAAAATTGTTACTCATTTCCAATGAAAGTACAAACCTAAAATTCTAGCACTACATGTGTCAAAAATCGTATTTTTTTTAGGAAAATGAAGAAACTGCATAATGTCACTTAGATGCCGTTATACCATTTTATCTTTCGTATATACTTCATAATCTTGTTATCTCTTTTTTGACTTTCTTGAAAATCTCTGTTAATATCATAAAGTTTTTGCTCACTTCTATATATTCATGTACTGTGTTTGAATCAATTATCAGAATTGAGTTTATGAGACTTTTAATGTCTTACCAGGCTATCATCAAGTTTGGGGTGATGGTCATGTTTACCTCGGTTATCAAAAATAAAAATCCATTCTCTTCAAGCTTTCCAGCTACAATATGTATCATTCTATCTGATATGCAAGGTATTTCAAAAAAATTCTTACAAATCCTGATCGGTTTATTTTTAATTATAAAGTATAAAGCCTTGTTGGCATTCCTAGGTCATTCGACGTTGTGTAGTTGTATTTTCGAATTACGTTTTTCATGCAAGCATGAATAAAGGATCGTCTACTTAAGTCCCCAAGTTCTCAAAAACAGATTCTGTGTCAATATTTTCAGCACATTTGAGTCTACATTTCATGCTTCGTGTGGAGAATTCTTTGTTTGATTTAGATATGGATTTATATGTTTTTCTAGACATTCGTAATTTTTATATTGTTTTGTTTCCATCTTTTTTGTTTTTGATTCATTTAAAATTCCAACTCACTTGAAGATGAAGCTGTAGAACTCGAGAGGATGATGTAGAGTTTATAGGATGCAAACTACCAGCAGAAGTGTTTATGTTTTTTAAAACATGACATTTTTTCAGTTTTATTGTTTAAATCATAATTTGGGCCACTATCAGTGCGCTAATCAGTCAATGTGTGAAAAAGACCCATTTAGGTTGATTTTAATTAGGAAGATACGATTCGGTGTTAGGTCAAGCATCTTTTTGTGGCATTTATAATTGAAACTAAATACTCCATTTTTGATTTCTGCCACTTTATTTCTAAAGGTGTAATATAATCGAATAAACCCTTATACCATATTTATAGCGTATGGTAATACAATGTCTATTTTGTTACGAATTTTTTCCTTTATTTTCTATTTTTAGCTTTGTTCCATTCATATTCAATATTCCTACTATCGTCTTGGCTCATGTTCGTTTGGTCTTCCGTTTTGTTTATTCTTTTTTGTTGCTTCCCATATTCTTCTTGTTTGTCTCCCATTTTCCATTCCTAATAAATGTCCCTACCATTCCAGCTGTCTTTGTTCTATGTATTCTAATACTGATTGTAATTCAGTTCTTTTCATTCCTTATTTTATCTGTCTTTGTGAGTCCAAATAGTCTTCTTAGGTACTTCATCTCCATTGCTTATATCTTACTTTGTTCTGTTATTTTTTTAAATGTTTCCTCACAGCTTGTACTGTTTCTACATCCTTTCATATATCAACAAAAGCATTAAACAATTCATGATAACTTGAATAAATGCTACCTTTGGCACTGATCATAAGTGTTTATTATCCAACATTATGTTTTGTTAAACACACACAATAACTTTTTATTAGGTACCAGCAGTTGTTAGATAAAGGAAATATGAATAAAAACAAATTGTAGATACAGTAACAACTAATAACGAGTCAATTTTTGGGAATATCTCACGTTTTTATGTCTGATGTACGATTTTTTATAATTTCAATAATGCATTCCACCATGTGTGTATCATCTAGATGTCATAATTTTATATTAACTTTATATAGACTGCTTTACATGGGTATAGTTTTTAGTAGAGTCGAGTAGATTACTGTACTAACAGGAAAATTAATATTAAAAAAAAGAAAATACTTCAAAATTGTGTAAAGGATGTTGCAAAAGCTCTTTTAACGGAAATGGTAGAAGTTGTGGAAGAGGAGATAAAAGTAAAAATTATATGGGTAACAGAATTGCTTACAAGTATGGATTTACGTGAAGCAACATCACTTCTGTTCAGAGAGTAAGCGTCAGACGATGCATTGGAATTTAAAAGTGTCTTTCAATGACGCCAGAAATATTTGAAGAACTGTTAGACTTGATTAAAGATATAATCCAAAAAGAACATGCTGTAATAGAAGCAAAGTTGAAATTTCAAGTAATTAAATTATTTAGCCACCGGAAATAGCTACCAAAGTCTTTCTCACTTCTTTTGAGTTTCCACATCCCTAATTTCAAATTTTTTTCCAGAGGTGTGTGATGCCATGTGCGAAGTGTTAAAGGGTTCATTTGAGGTAAAATTTAATAAAATCATTACACATGTTTTTTAAAATGGTTATATTTTTTACGAATCATTATAAAAAGTCAATAAAAATTTAAAGGTTTTTTGTAGGACAATCCGTTAGTTACAGCCGAGTGGATAGTATCTGTATTTATACCTGAAGAACTGGTGTTGGTAATATAGCTGCTATAGCCATCAACATAGCTTGCATTAGAATAATTTGAGTAAACACAATAGTGCGAAGTAATGGCATCTGGTGAGTCTGTTTTCAGCGTCAGTAATGAAAAGGTTTGATTGTTGTCAGTGGATTCACCACTTAACCTGTATTGTAACAAAATTCCTTGAATTTCATGCTGGGTCCTAAGTGCTTCGACTCATTTCATTTCATAATCCTTATCATCTCGAACCGTGGCAAGACCTTTGTCTACTGTCGGAAATTCTTTACTTAAGAAGAATGCATGCACTTTCCTTTCTTTAAAATAATTTTATATTTGAAATATTGGTTTTCCTGTAACTGTCCGTGCTGTTTGAAACTCGCCACATGTTTCTTCTTTAATAACTCTGTAGTTCATAGATTTCCCAACACCAAGCGTACTACTACATACTTTTACATAAATTTTTGTCTGTAAATTATTTAAAACAATTAAATACTAATGTTTTTTCATTAAATGTTACACGGCCCTTCCAAATTTTCCATAATCAAACTAGAATGCACCTTGCAAGTTGCAACTAAACGACTTTTAGTAAACTGGTAATAATACACAACTTGGATCTCTTTACTAAATGGAAAAACCTACAATCGCATTTTCGCTGAAATTTTTCGGAAAGGTATTGTAATAAACCCTACTTATATTTTCCGGTTTATTTATTGTGCCTCGTTTTCTCTCTCAGTATAGACAGCGCTGTCAGCAGTACCGTCAGGCAAAAAGGAGAACGAGAAATTTTCCTAAAAGAAAATCGAGAGAGAGGGCTTTCGGGCTCGAGCAGTAAAGGCTTCCGTGGGAATCGCCTGAGCTTAAACATTTGCCAGGACCGGGTTTGCTCGGCCAGCCACGTGCACAAAACAAAAAAAAACTGTAGGAATGATCTGGGTAGGGGAATGAACAAAACAGATTAAACTTAACAAACAATCACATCTATATTACCAACAATAATTACAGTATGCCCCTTAAGTAAGATAAGCTAACAATTTTGCTGCCCTATGTTATTTTTTACGGAGCAAAGAAATATTTAAAGACTGATATTTTTCTTAATAACCCCAAGTGAAACGCGCGAAGGTCGAATGTCAGGCTGAAGTTTTGACTCGTTCAGTCGAAGGAGTTCGTTTTGTATTTGTATATTGAGGTAGTGACCTAGACCAATATATCTGATTAGTCGCTAATTCAGACTGGTGACCTTCGGCTTAGTTTTTTTATTCCTCTGAGTTGCTTCTGTGTTAATAACCTGCTTTTTTTAATTGCCGTAGGGGACGGAAATTTATGTATGAAAATCAAATATTACTTCGACAACAGCGGTTAAAACAAAATGATAAAATTAAAATTACAACAAAATATAAAACAAATCCGAAAACTGTTTTCGATGGACTATAAAAGGTTACAGTTAATTATATAAGCATACAATTTTAGTCTACCATAAAAACAAATATGGGAATCTGGAAAACTGTATTCTTATAGTCAATCAAAATTTTACCAGTTATTTATAAAATACAATATTAACCTTTCACACAAAATACAAATACGACGAACCATAAGTCACTCATATAATTTCTTCTATCCCTTCCTAATATTTGGAATTAGGGTTCCGCTAGTGAAAGTACGAATATGATCATGAATTTTCAAGTTAAGACAGCTAAAAAAATATTTCCCACTAATAAACAAATTATTTTATAAACTTACAGAGCGTCTGTTTCTTCAGGTTCCTGATCTGGAGCCGGGTGACTTGGCTGCCGGTGGTTGAGTACCCAAAGAAATGGCAAATCGAGAGTTTCCATCATTCGCGCCGAAGTTACGATAATTCACTTTTTGAATTCTTAGTATTCTTACCCGGAGTCTTGTCGGTGGGGCAATCCTTACTGCCGATGATATTTAAATATCACCTGAAACACAGAACGCGACGCGAAGGAAAGTAGTGTTACGAAACAGCACACTGGTATAGTCCCTAAAACCGACTCTGTCTAAGCCAGGTATAAAAGTTAAAATTATGGCGGATACGCACTGTTTACGACTCTACGACTGTTTTTGTGACCAGAGTTATCTAGAAAAGGCCAGAATCAATTGTTTTTATTTAAACCGCAGTCCGGAATTTACTAGTAAAAATGGCTTTAATATATAAGGGGACTGATCAGAAAGAGTTAGTTAGTTGATAAAGTGATCTCGTGAAATAAATACACCGAAATAGTAAATATAAATTAGTTATACTCCGTTTTTAAAAGGCATGGAGTAATAAAAGCTCATTAGGTATGCAAAACCGATACAGGGTGTATAATAAAATATCTCCGAAGTTTATCTAATTTTGTACTAAAATGTCTCATTTGTTACGAATTTCAGGTTGGGTCGCCTATTGTATTGAAAGGGTCGCTCTATTGTATTTGAATGAACAAATAAACAATTTAATCCTCAGAGGCGTGCAATCAGGACAAAACAAACTTGGTATATGAAAACTATTCAAAAGAGTTCACAATATCGATTCAATAGAAACACATTTTTTTGTGTTCCCAATAAACATAAAATATTATATAATAAAAAATAGCAAATTTTTTTGCAGTAGGTATCAACTTTACTACTAATATACCGTTTACAATAGGAGAGGAAAAAAGAAAAATGCAGGAATAAAGTACGAATTAATGTAATATTTATAAAAAAAAGTAACAAATAATAGTAATAACTAACACAAAAACTAGTCTATATATCAGAATCAGACGATTCTGTTGAGCTTCCATTATTAACATTGATTATAAATGGTTCAATCATGTGTTCACTTATATCATCCATTTCCCACATATTTAGTTCTTCTTGTATCACGTGTTCAACACTTTTCTTCCAGTTTTCTTTGATTACGTTATCTAACGCGTCTTCGAATAAAACTTTTACGTCACTCATTTTGAATGTCGTATTCTTTCTTGAAACTTCCCCTTTCACTTGGGCCCATATTAATTCTATGGGATTGAGTTGACAGTGATAGCACCGTTATACCACGCGCTGATGCCATTTGAACTACAACGTATCTACTGTATTTGTGTTTATGTGAATTGGCCAGTTGCAAGAGCTCATTTTTCAGCGGGTTATCTGGGTATTCAATATTTTTCGAGGTTAGCCAATCGTGGCTATCTTGTTTATGCCATGCAGTTGGAGGTAATTTCTCCACTAACCTGGAGTGATAACTTGCGTTATCCATAACAATGACTGAGCCCGTTGGAATTAGATCTAGCATTTGTGAGAAATATTCTTCAAAAACGTCTGCATTCATATCTTCATGATAATATCCGGTTTGCTTCGACTCAAGGCACAACAATCCACCTTTAACAAAACCTTCGGCACTTCTGATATGAGTAATGATGTGTCGACGTCCTTTTTCTGCTGGTGGATTGAGGCCTGTTGACCACCCTTCAAGAGCTGCCTGCCTCCGACTTTTGAAATTCGTGTCTTGCCAAAACATTGAAACAGTATGACCTTCATTTAACCAAGTCTCATCCAAATAATAAATTCGTTTTTGATCTAATCTTGCTTTCCGAATAGTGCGCAAATAACTCCTCCTCCAAATGACAATGTCGTCTCTATCAATCAACATTGCGTTCCGATAATTTTTTTTATATTCAAATCCAAGTTCCTTCAACATTTTCCATAATGTACTTCGAGACTTTATCGCAAAATCTGAATCTTCTTGAACAGAAGCCATAATTTTGGAGAGAGTTGGGATCTCTTTTCTAAAGAAAAAAGCATACACCTTACGCCTTATTCCATTCTTCAAGTCGTCATCCACTTCAAGTTTGGGTCGGCCTGGGGACTTTGCTGGGGCTGTGATGTTTCCATTTTTTTTCTCCTTCATTAAATTATAAATTGTTGTTTTTGAAACACCCATCATTGTTGCAGTAATCTCCACAGTTTCATCAACACTTCCTGTCAAATTCATGATTTTTCTTCTAATTTCTTCGTTCTTCAACGAGGAATAGCAATTTAATATCAGATTTTTTTCGTTCAGCGACAATGGGCCAACTTTAGGTAGCTTAGATGGTGATAAATCCTCCATATCTGGTCGAATTTGGTTGGAACACTATATAGTTGGAAGGTGTAGTTAGGTGTTTGTCTCGTGTGATGAGAAGAGAACTTGTATAGATGAACAAAAATAAACACCAGTTAACAATAACGGTAAAAATTATAACAAATAACAGTAATAATGGGGAAATCAATCAACACAGCAGTTTCTCCAGAACAGATGAACTGTAAATTGAAAATATTCAACCTTTCCGCTACTTTTATAGTTGAAAAGTTCTAGTAAGTACATTGTATTATGGGGGCATTTTCTTAGAAGTGAAAAGACTATATTTCACAATAATAGAACCATTTTTGAGCTACCTGTTTGTCATGTTTCTTCAATTACCTGCTAATTGGGTGGAATAATCGGCAAATGGGGTTGGTTTGGATATATATATGTATTTGTATAAAATTGTTATTAACATTTATTTTATTATTTATTGTATGTAGGATTATAACTACCTGGAGCTTAGTGGAGGGACTCGTCTACGCCCTTTTATACATAATAATAAATTTTCTGGAAAATTGATGTCAGTGATATAATCCACAATTTATTATATTATTGATAATTTGAAATTTCATTTTAAATAATATTACAAAACGGTTATTTTCGGAAATGAGATAATTTTAGAAGCCTTAACTTTTTTTAAATCACTAAATGTGGTATGCCTATGGTTCCGGCCAAAATGAGTGATTTATTACTCCATGCCTTTTAAAAACGGAGTAGAAGTGTTCATATAAATTAGTTTAAGTGAATATACTGAGTATATATAAATTAAGTGTTAGTGATTACTTTAGTGTTTTAAATAAATTAGTAAGCAGCCATACCGAGTGTTTAAAATTTATCCCACCCGTTTATTGTTTAAATAAATTAGAATAACGTTACAGTAGTTTCAGACAACACAAAAAAATTTAGTCAAAAGAAACTGATAAACGTATTCGCGTCGTGTGATAGAGGAGCGCTATCTCACCCCCACGTCTGTTCTATGGACGAATTGCGTCCTTCTTTTACTATCAACTTCCTACCTTTTTGGGGTACTTTGCTGTGTAAGCGAAAACGTATGTTTTAAATGCCGCGTTGTTTGTACTTTGAATATATATTTTTCAACAATTTTGTTTTATATTTTTAAAATTCATTTTGGCATTTTGCAATCAATATGTTTAGAAAAGTTGTGTTATATTTAAAAGTACTTTAATACATGTTTTGACTAATATGCAATCTAGTAAACAAAAAGTAGGTCGAGATCTCGCATAATTTTGTTTGGACTTCGAAATATGTATTTACAGAATGTTTTGAATTTATTGCTATAGAAGATTATTTTTCTTTCATTTCATTTTTTTCTTCTCCATATTCGTACTTATTACAGTATTTATGTACTTATAATTCAATTACTGTAAGAGATTCTTGGAATTAAAATCAAACAAAATTTCAAACCTTTATTGGCAAATAGGTACTTATTGAAAATAATCTTGTGATATGAGTATGTCATCTTTAATATACCAAACCTTTTTCTATTGTTCTGTACAGCTTATGATCATAAAAGACCGAAAACTTGAATTAGCTCAGTTACATTTATGAAAATTTTAGGAAATATTTTGTAATAGTATTTAAAATGACCCTACTAAGTTTTGCATTAGAAATTAGGTTTTATTACTCTTGTAACCCTGAGGGTCATTAAAGACCTATTTACGTTAGTTCTTCGGATTACTGATGATAGTATCTGTTTACTGAGTTGGCAAACCATTAAAAAAAGGTTATGAAAACAAGTACTTCCACTTTTTCCTTTCGAGCGGTCCAAAGCTATTCTTACCAAAAGAGCCTAAAATGCGACCTCGGTTTACAATAAGAGGATTTATTTTTTAGAAACGATTTTCTCCCCCTTGTACAGTTAAGGTTAGTGACTTTAAATGAAAAAAAACTGAGTTTAACTTATAAGTCAGTCAAAATTTTATAATTAACAAAAAAAATTGAACAGAATCTAGAAAGTTGACAATTAATTCTATTAGCGAATTGGCGCACAAAAGGATCAAAATTTGGAAGAATCGCTGAAGTTTCAGTTTACTTAATTTTTAGTAAAATTGAACAAAATGCAAGTTATAGGAGAAACAAAACTTTAGAATGGGTCTTTAAAAATAGAAAAAAAATACGCTACATTTTGTTCGGCCGTACTATAATGGAACTAATTTGCACAGTTACAGTGAAATTCGGTCCAAATATTATTAGATCCTCACTCTATTAAAAAAAATGGTTAGGTAACCGCTAAATGTCACTGTATATGTGTTTAAAATAACATGAATTAATTTAAATTGCCTGGGATTATTTGATCAATTAACTTACTCTTAATAAATATATGGTAAGATAAATTTCTTGTAAAGCTGTTGCTCCACTTACTGGTTCTCTTGGTCCTCAGACCAATTAATGACCTTATATTAAATTAGCAGCAATATTTTACAATACTTCACCTACTCTACCCCTTTAAGATAAAATAACTACCCCGTTGGATCTGATTGATAGTTTATGTGCCGTCGGCAGCGAGAAGCAATGTATTGAAAGTTGTCTTAGTTTCGTTACTGATTCTGCATATACACACCCTCTAAATAATGGTTAGTATGTTATATAAATTTATTAAATGACTCACCAAAGACGAAATTTTTTCCTCTCAGACGTTGCGTGATGAGCAGGTGACCCAAATAATATGCCCAAAATAAAAGAACTAACTCTTGATAAAATGATTTATGTTGCGAAACGCACTATCGGAGCAATTGGCTCGTGTTTGGGAAAAGTGGCATAAGTCAAAAAAATGGCAAATAGTGTTAAGTATGTTAATAATTTCAAAATAAAGTCCTTAATGGGTGGGAAAAGTAGCACAAGTCTATGTAAATCCAAATATCTTCATTTGAGTATGTGTAAATTGTTATAAGTATATTTGAAAACATAATTTTAGTGAAAAGTGTTATATGTTGACATATCCTTCAAATTTTATATTATACGAATGCATATGTCGACTTATCGCCATGCTTCATTTCATCTATTTATGAAATGTGCAATAACTCGATATATCTCAGTATACGCCAACACTATTCTTCATTTATTAAAGTGAAAAATGGCATAAGTTTACTTATAATATTTTTCGAATTAGGTTAATTTTGTGAAAAGTAGCATAAGTCGACATATGCCATTTTTCGCCTTCTCTGTATCATTATCAGGTTATGTTTATGTACACTTATAATGTTTTACGCTAGAAATCGTTTCATGTGATAACTGCGTCGTGCTCTGTTTTTTTCAAATTTAGCCGATTTTATTATAAAGTTGGGTGTCTGTGTTCCTTGGTTGTTGGTTACACGGAGTCCATAGTGTAGAAACGTTTGATTTCTATAAATACAAATTACTTTTGAATTTGCGAGGTTATGTATTCCCAACGATCCAAATTTAAAGCGGACTTGCTCTCTAATATCAGGAATATAAGTAGTCGCCTTATGTCCAATAGTTCAGGTAAGTTTTTAATTCTCTTTTTCTATATCATATTGCCTTAATAAAAATTACAAAGGAAACTCGGTCTTCTACACCCTGGATATGTATATGCAAAGAAAACGGACTCAAAAAGTAGTGAAATTAAAATCTCATTTTTTAGAAATTCCACAAGAGTCCGTTTCGAAAAATCTAGAGAAAGGTTTTTGTTTGGCGCAAGATGCCAGTGATATTGAAAGTAATGAATATCCAGTTTTACACGGTAATATCTACTTTCGGAAATATTACTTATTTGTCATAAAGATTTAAACGTTTTTTTAGAAAAAAATACGAACATAGCAACTCCAAATGACATTTCGACTTCATTCGAAACAGTCCCGGTAAATAACAACTATTATGCCAATGATGTTTCAATGCAAGTTGTCACCAACGCTGATACAAATCCTATAGCGGAAGGTAAGTAAATTTGTAATATATACCTAATTTGGTACAATTTTTCAAGAAAACCTTAGATAATTTACATGGGATATGTTCACCAACTATTAGATCGATTGCGCCATAAATGTAAAGATTTTTTGGAAAAACAGTCTATTTGAAATTCAGTTAGACATTTTAAATTATAAAATCGGTTTAAAGGCGAATCACATGAAAAAGTTTTTTAAAATATATTCGATACTTATTTAGACAGGCGCGATATTTAACTTGCTAGGTAAAAACCGTTTTACTTACTGAGAGGCGAAAATATATCTAATTTGCACCTATCAATTTTACAGACACCAGTTCAACGCCTTTAAATTCTGAATTACAATTGGATACAGTTCACCCATGTCCAAGGGTTATCGTTGAAAGTTGCCCAAACGAATTAGATTGTATAGTAGTAGGTGGTTTATTAGAATAGACAATATTCAAGACTGTTGCTAAATACGATTTACTGGTCATGGAGAATACCGTCACGAATAACGATCCGACAAAGGAGAAATCGCCAGTGCAAACTGAAGAACCAGTGCCAGGTACATCCAAGGACTATTATAATTCAAACGAACATAATAATCAACAATTTGGCAGAAAAGTAAGAATGAACAACTTAAGGAATGACGATGAACAAAATTCTATATATGACAGTGACAAAGACCCAGATTGCATTACGGAGAGTGAAAGTGACTCCAATTGTGACATGGATCAAGACATACCGGGAAGAAAGAAAATGAAAATAAATCGAAAGGGCGACTATATGGCTAAACAAAAAGGTAATAACAAAAACGTAAGAAGAGGTGATAAAAATGAAACAAGGGAAGTCCGAAAAAAGAGACAGGAAAATAGAAATTTGGGGCTTGAGTATACAACAAAAAAAGGAAAGATAATTCCAAATAGGAAATGTTTGGAACTAGGAGATTGTAGATCAAAATGTAAAAATCGAATAGAAGAACAAAAGAGACAGATTTTATTTAAAGAGTACTGGTCTATGGGAAATTTCAACAAACGTGTATCGTTCCTTGCAAGACTAATAGTTTCTGAGCAAAAAAAGAGCTCTAAAATTAAGACTGTTGTCCCAGAAAAACAAAAAAATAGACAAATATCTAACACATTTCACCTGCCAATCGACGGGCAACTTCAAATAGTATGTAAAACATGTTTCAAAAAGACTTTTGGGGAGACTGACAGATTCATAGCCGATGTCCTGCAAAACAAATTTTCGTCTACATCAGGAATTACCCATGATGATTTAAGAGGAAAATAGACACCTGCAAATAAGATCGCCGAAGAAGACATGAACCTTGTTCGTAATCATATTTTATCAGTACCCTCTTATGAAAGTCATTATTGTCGCAAAAAGTCTGACAAGAAGTACCTTCCGCATCATTACACCATAACAAAAATGTATAGCGAATATAAAAAGTGGCTCTCAAAGGAAAAAAATCCAGTATCAAGATTTGTATATCAACAGGTGTTTTACGAATTAGGAATTAAAATAAAATGTCTTAATAAAGACACTTGTGCGAAATGCGACAAGCTAAATATGCTTTTAAAAGTAAGTTCAAATAATGTGAACAAAAAAGAGAAAATTAAGTTGGAGCTTGAACAACACCAAAAAGAAGCAGACCAAGCTTATGAGACCAAACGTGAAGATAAAAGGATGTCCTTACTGTCTGAATCCTCTCACGAAGTATTGACATTTGATTTACAGCAATGTCTTCCGACTCCAGCTGTCGAAACTTCTGTAGCGTTTTATAAGCGCCAGTTGTGGACATACAATTTAACACTACACAGATGCCAAGACAAACAAGCGTCTGGCTTTATGTGGCATGAGGCCGTTGCTGCAAGAGGTGCAAACCAAATTGCATCCTGTCTGTTTAAATATTTAGCTGAAACTTCAAGTAATGTTAAAAAGATAACATTTTACTCAGACGCATGTGCAGGGCAAAATAAAAACACTTTTGTCTGTATTATGTTTATGCTTGCTATGAAAAATAATGCACACTTGCAAGAGATTAATCATAAATTTTTGGTCCCTGGCCATACTCATATGGAATGCGACGGGGATAACTCAATAATAGAAAAAAAGAAACATCCACTACCAATAGATCAACCAAGAGATTGGATTAATCTTGTAAGACTTTGTGGTTCCAAGACGCCTTTTCGAGTTACGGAAATGAAACGAGCCGATTTTTACGAGTTTTCGGCCTTACTTAAGGGCCCCTTTTTGCAAAGAAAGGTCACTGAGGATGGTGAAAAACTGTGTTGGAGGGACATCAAATGGCTGAGGTATACGCAGCAACCTGGGATTGTTGAGTTCAAAACAAGCCTGGACGAGTCGGAGCCTTTTAAAAAAATTAATTTTTTACGCAAGGGTACCTCCTGGCCTAAAGGAGTTAAACTTCCACTGTCGTATAAGGGTCCTAATCCTATATCTAAAGAGAAAAAAACAAAATTTAATAGAGCTTCTTCCCTTTGTTGATGAAAGCTTTCACGACTTCTACAAAAGTTTAGCGACAAAAGAAGATTTAAGAGATACGTTACCAGATCTTGATTCCGAAGAAGAAACCCAAGAAGAAGAATAGATTTAAATTAGGGTATTTTACTTAGTTTTTTTTATAATAACTATAAGTTTTGTTTGCATACTGATATAAGTTCGATTTTTCAATAAAGTTTTGTGAAAACCGGTATAAGTCGTTCTAATTTTAGTTAAAAAAACATTATTTCAAATTTAAGTTGAACCAAAGCAAAGCAAGATCTTAGCTAAACCTTTACAACAAAAGAAGTTTGAACATTTAAATAGAAGAAGCCAATCGCCAGCCTTTCATTACAAAATAATTATTGACACACATTTTCTCAGCTTTGCTATTTTTGACATACTTTTCCCATACACGAGCCAATTACTTTTTAGCGATTCGCGTGAAAACCGCGTGTGTTCACAGTCGCCGCCAGGAACCCCACTGACTGCCCTCTTGGTCTTTGTAAGACTCAACTCAGTTTTTTTCGTTGACTTTGCAGTCCTACACGGGTGTTAGAAAATTGCTCAATTCGATATTTCCACCGTTTTTAAAATAAAGTCACAATAGCAAAAATTGTACATACAATTGCCTAGTTTACGAAATAATAAACAATTGTTTGTTTAATGTTATTTCACAATTATTTCCGTCGCAACAAAGTAACTAACAAATATTAAATTCCTGTGTTTTATATATTGTACAGGTTGTCCCAATTCAATTTATTGCTTTTATTCTCTTTAATTATAGCCATAATTACACTCTCTCGTACATAAAAATAGACTAGAATATACGGACGCGCTATTCTTTTTTGGTATTTACTCGGTATGTTTCATTTTTATTTATATTATTAGGTAAAATTAAATACCACTGAAAATTCACTTGTCTTGTTTTTGGCAGTTTTGATGATGTTAAACCATTTTAAAATTGGAACGTATGTATCATTTGCACCTGCGCAAGTTTTTGTTTATTTTTTTATCATTAAACCTTCCTGGCTGTAGGTGAATTTTAAATGTTTTTTTGTCTTAATATTCACTCACACCAAAAGAATTGTTTTACAATCTCTTCTTCCGCGGCCAGTCTCATGTTTTTATTTCTGTACTGCATGCTACTTAATCCATAAATAATCATTTTCACTATATAAACTTAGAAGATTTAAGGTTTCCTCATCCTTAAACTTAATGTTTATTTCAAATTTTATAACCAAATAACAAGAATTGTTTGATTTCGATCGAATTTATACAACTCAACTGAATGAGGTTGTCTACACAGGTATAGTTTGAAGGCAAGTCGAATGTTTCAACATGCCACATGTGCGGTAGTCTACCAGAAACAAGTCCACTCTACTGATATTTTTGAAGTATTTTTACGGATTAGGTTACTCTACTCTACAGAAGACTCTCCTCAAAACCATAACTATATAAAGCAGTCTTATGTGTTATAAAACATATTTTGAAGAATTAGTGTTTGTGAATTAAGCGTAGGTATTGGCAAATATGTGAAACGAAACAGACTTCATTGTAAATTGTTAATGTAAAAGTAAATTTGTTCAATTTTGAATGTTTTCTTTTTCATTTTTACCTAATTACATATTCCTATCATTTTATGATTCAAGTTGTTTTTGTGATGAAAATTTTTTGGAATTATAACACCACTATTGTAATGAAAAATACAATTTTATAGAGCCACAACATAAAATTAAGTTGTTATTGTAACACCAGTAATGATGTTAATGTGGTCAACCTACCATTAAAATTTGATTTGGGAGTAAATAAATAAGTCTTAGTTTATCCATATATATTACAAAAAAGAAATTAATCTTACTACATACCATGTTAATATAAATATATACAACAATGAAAAGGTATATTCTATACAAATGCGCAATGTATACATGATAAAATATAGTTTGTTTCAAACGTCAATTCAATAAAGTTACATTTTTACATAATCACAAAAAAAAGCATAAAAAAGTGTCTGGATGTATAATCGAAGCAAAAATGTATTAAATACGATCTTGTATATAAAAATTATTAAACATTACATAATCGATTTTCAGAAGGTACCATGTCATCTAAAAAATATCCCATTAACGTTAAATTTACTTATAACAGGACTATAACAAGTTTTCTTCAAATTAACATTTTTTCTCTTCTTCATCTTCTTCCTCCCAATCGTCCATTAATTTATTTACATTATCTACAGCACTCGGAACCGTTTCCTGACGGGAAACCTAGAAAATTCATCAGTAAAAAACATAAACCACAATGAACTGAAACAATATTTACCAACTACACAAGGAAATTGTTACATTCATTGCTGGCTCAGACGATGTTATCGTTTGTATGTGATAATAGTCACGGTTATAAATTCATGTAAATGAAGTTAACCAACAGCCAAATCCATGAAGTATGCTATAAACAATGAATCACGGACCACAGAAAAGCCTCCAAAAACGGCCAATAATATACTATTTTAGAATACTTCGTCGTCATTCCTTAATTCCTTTAACAAAGTTATTCGGATTTAAAATCCTATCCGAGTAATTTAATCAATTATCCATACATCAATAAATACCTCAACTACGAATTATGCAACCTCCTACTCATACATTATCCTCTTGGCAACCCTGTAAACTATCTGACAACACATAAAACCCATTCTAGATAATTCTTTGACATTCCGCGTTCTTCTCACAAATTCATTGCCTATAAACACTTTCGAAACATAAATCGACCTCTTCTGCCCGCGACCACAAATGAGCATACATTCCCTTTTTACCTCTCTCTTCATATTGTAACATGATTGTGGATTTCTTGAAATAATTTATTCAGAAACGCTTACAATGTCTCGCTAAATTGTTCTATTTCACTCCCATAACAGTTGTCCACTCTCTTTCTCAATTGTCGCACCTCCTTATATATTCATTTTCAATCTTCTATAATGTTCCAGAATAACATTTCGAACCCACCAGAATCATTGATTGAACAATCCAGAACATTCTACTGCTGTGCAACCTGACATAGGACAACTCAAAAGGGAAAGAAGAATACCTAACCTAAAACTAATTAACAGGGGAAAGAAGAATATCTAACTAACTTTATACTGTCATTAATGGGTTCGTTACACTGCCCCCTCCTTAAAATAATTACTTCTGGCCTGAACTGGATACCCTATTTCAAAATCTGTTGTTGAACTCGCTCTTCTTCAGGATGGGTTCCCTTGAATGGCGCCAGACGATATGATGGACGACCATAGGCTTTCCCCTGGGAACTCTAACAATCCGATATATGACGTCGTTAATTTTCTTCTTGATAGTATACGGTTCTTCCCAGTTCTGTTGTAGTTTGGGACACCGGCCACGTCGTCGTCGAGGGTTGTAGAGCCATTCAAGTCTCCTCTTGATAATTGGTCTGTTCTACTCGGGTGTCGTGATACCTCTTCATCCGGTCACTGTTCAGTTGCAGCTTGGTACGCACCATTTCGTGGATATCCTCGCATCTTCCTACGGAGATCTTCGACGACCTCATCTTCACCAGGCTTGCAGCCTAACACCAAGTCGCATGGCAGTATCATTTTCCTACCAAACAGGACCTTTGCGGGTGTTTGACCGGATGATTAATTAACAGTTGATCTAATGGCCATTAGGAAGAATGGAAGGTGTTGATTCCAATCTTTTTGGTGTTCTGATACAACTTTCGATAGATAGTTAGCTATGGTGTGGTTCATTCGTTCCACCATTCCATCAGACTGGAGATGCACGGCAGTGTATCTGGTTTTCTTAATACCCAGCCTTCGACAGACCTCTTGGAATAAACTGCTTTCAAAATGTCTTCCTTGATCCGAATGTAGCTCAAGAGGCACCCCAAATCGGCTGATGAATTCATTTACCAGGACATTGACTAAGGTGGCAGCTTCTTGATTGGGAACAGCATAGGCTTCAACCCATTTCGAAAAATAGTCCATCAATACGAAGATGTATTTGTTCCCAGCATCACTTCAAGGTAAAGATCCCAACACGTCCGCAGCAATTCTTTCAAAGGGGCTTCCAACCTAATACTGCTGCATATCAGCTCTTCACCTTCGAGTAGGCCCATTACTTGCAGCACATACGGTACATCTTCGGCACCAATCTTTGACGTCTTCTTTGAGGTTCTCCCAGTAAAATCTCTCTCGAACCTTCTGCAAGGTATTTGTCACAGCGAGATTACATCCTGAGCTATCATCATGAATCTGTTGAAGAATTTCCGGGACATTATTTCTAGGAACTACCAACTGTTTGCTTCCATTCGCGGATCTTCTTTAGGACATGATCCCTTTCTTGTCGGTCTTTCATCTTTCGGTTCCAGTTGTCAGGGGTTACTTTAATCGGTGCAATTATCCCCTCGTGTTGTTCTTGGCGACTACAATGGCGGCAATCTAGTTGGTATGGTCTCAGTGAAAGAGCATCAGTATTGCGTTGTCTTGTACCAGGTCTATGCTCGATTTCAAAGTCGTATTCTTGTAGTTTCTCTATCCATCTTGCTACCTGACCTTCTAGGCTTTTGAAGTTTAGAAGCCACTTCAAACTGGCGTGATCGGTTCTAACCAGGAACCTTCTTCAATACAGGTACTTATAGAAGTGCTCTACGGATTTAACGACTGCAAGAAGTTCTCGCCTGGTAACGCAATAATTATTTTCTGCGTTCGACAATGTCTTGCTGAAGTATCAGAGGACTCTCTCTTTACCGTTTTGTATTTAGGACAGGATGGCTCCAATTCCTACATTACAAGCGTCTGTGTCCAAAATCAGTTTTCCTATTGGTAGCGGATAACCAAGGATCAGAGCTGACGTTAGCTGTTTCTTCAAGGAGTCAAAGGCTTCTTGGCATTCCTTATCCCACAAATAGGTTCTATAATTTTGCTGGTGTACTGTTTTGCTGTAGACCATCTGGTTGACCAGCTACAACGCATTCACAATTCGATGGGAGTTCGACTTCGTCTGCCAGCGTTATTGGAACAGTGGCACCAAACGAAACTCGCAGTGATTCATCACGTCCATACCCAAGATGACGTGTTCATCGATGTCGGCCACCATTACCGAATGTGTTAGAGACAGTATCAAATTGCAATTTCGCTTTTATTTTCCCATAGACTTTGGCAGTTTCTTCCTTAACGGTTCGTAATTTCCAATTGGAATGCGACATACTTCTGTGGTTGGTCGTACGATGGTTTTCGTGACCCCGGTATCTAATAACATGGCATAATTCTTTTCATCGTTTTGCCCGTCGATATATAAGCTGCCCGTTTGATGTTCGATGTTGATGTTTTCGATGATCTAAGGTCGATGTCGCCCTCCAGGAGTCGACCCGTTTTAGTTTTCCTACTGTTGAGAATTTTCAGCAGGGGTCTTTCTGTTAAGCGGGCAAGTACTTCTTATGTGGCCAATTTCACCGCATACCCCAGCATCTCACGGTCCGTCTCTTCTTTGAAACGACCACCCTCAAGACTTCCTCCACCACTTCTTTAAGTTCATTATGGTTACCAGTCGCTGGTGGCACTAAATCAGGCCTGGTTATTCCCCGTACATGAGCTCAAAACATTTATACAGTTGATCAGAACATAACAGAAGCTAGAAAAAGGGATCCATTTATATTAACTAGAACGGAAGATGAATTTATTGATCTAAAAGAACTGTCTAGATAGCAGAACTTGTTTAACAGAAGTAACAAGGGAGACACAAATACTTTTTCACAATGTAAAATAAGTTGATAAATTTGGTACGACGAAGTATAGATATTCACTAGATGGGACAGAAGAGTGGAAAGAAGTAGATATAATTAAACACAAACCAACAAGACAACATGAAAACATTTTTGTTCCATTAAATAAGTCCCGAGCTATAGGAGCCATAAAATTCGACATTTAGGAGCAAGGGGTTTTTATATGGGTTTAAATCGATCTGAATGTGATAAGTATTACATATTTTTTCCATTAATAAATATTAGTTGATCTTTTCTTAATCCGTTATTATTTCAATTAAAACTGTAAATCGTTGTCCATGAAGGTACTAACACAGTTTTTTTGTAAAAAAAATTTAAAAGCCTCTCACCAACCACAAGAAATGATAAAATATGACCCATCATATTAAAATTACTAAAATTAATATTGACTCAATTTGATTTTAGTCTGAACAGATTCCAGCCTCCATTGGGGGAGAGAGATGATCAGAACTGCTAGCGGCACTAATTTGCGATATTTCACCCAGAACAGGTGTGGGATATGAGGAATGTAATTGGTAGTTTTCTATATTACAAATACATTTCCTTCATTACCACGATACCCTGTATCCTTGGGAGGTTTGGTAGAAAGAACCTTGATTCGATCATGTCATAAATGAGTTTAGACGCATAACACAAACCTTTTAATCATTAAAATATTCAGTTGAATTTTAGCGCGGTGTAATATAAATGCATACAACTCATTTCTTTGACCGAACTATTGCAAAACTAAAAATTGTATGTTGGTGACTGGCTTTATGATAAAAGTAAAAATTACACTGACAAAACAAACATATTTACCTGTACATCCTGCGATTCTGACGATTCACATTCGGTAATTTTTCCGCTCTGTTGAGAATCCGTATCATCTTCCCAATCATCTAGAATCGTTTTATTAATATCTGTGGATATCTTTTTCTGCACCGGGTTGGGTGAAGGTAAAATACTTTCTTTGTCAGTTTTAGTTTTTGTATCATCAATTTGTGACGGTTCTGCGACCGTTTCATTTTCCTGTACAATTGGAGATATTTCCTCTGTATTTTGAGTTTCTTTATCTGTATCTTGCATTTCGTTTTCAGGATCTTCAGTGACTTCCGCTGGAACTACCGACATATTTTCTTGTGTATCTGTTGCGTTTTCTTCAGTGATTTGGACGTGATCCTCTTGGTCACATTCAGTTTCTAAAAAAATATTTGCATCATTTCAAAATTAGTATATTCCAAGAAATAAATTACCATGATCTTTATTGGTAGATTCTAGTACTTCTTCATCTGCAGCTTGTATCTTCTCGGGTGATTCTATATTGTCATCTTGACGCACAATTTCAATATGATCACATTTTTCTATTTGTCCATCCACTTCCATGGGTTCACCTTGATCTTGTAATTCTACTTCTGATTGATCTTTTTCTTCATCTGATTTGGGAGGTTCGTCTGAAACTATTAATGCAAATTTTTGTTTATTTACCCTTATCGAATAATTAGAACTGATTCACAATTCTAAAACAAATCCAAGCCTACAATTACAATAGTAACAACTCGAAAACAGACTCAAAACATATGAAAAGGAAATTTGTACTGAACGTCAACTGTATTATTATTGTCACGTTTAGAAATAACACCCAGTATATGGTAGGCCGAGCAAAAGTAGGTCAATGTTTTAAAATATGTTTTAGTAATTACTTACAAAGCAAAAACGCATTGTTTCTTGGAGTAAGAGAAAACAAAAAACAACGAACTCAGCATTTTTCGAGAGAACAGTTTCTTGGTTTGAAAAATATATTATTGCGGGGAGTTGGTTTTGAGACGAAACAGCGAATAGTCGAGTGAATCCAGTAAAGCCTACCCCAGGGGTGTTTGGCGCGACTAAAGACAAAATGCCCCTACAAGCAAAGAAGACGTGCCCTGGGAGATTGTTAATGTAAGTGAATGGTTTATTATATTCCTTTTACATAAGTAGATAATCTATATTAGTCATGGGTCACTGTTTCCAATTTTCGCCACTAGATGGCGCTGGTCGTTGGCGGGCGATTCGGGGCGCTTGTAACGTCACTACGATGTTCGATATAGATGGCGCTGATCGTTGGCGGGCGATTCAAATGGGGCGCTGGTGACTTCACTACGATGTTCGATATACAGGGTGTCGCGAACAGACAAAAGGGCGTTAGAATATCGATGACGCGAAAACTCTACTACTTTTTCGAGCCAAAAGCGCGGTGGCAGCGAAGCTACTTTTCCCGTATACTGCGCATGTTTTTCGTTAGACAGACCGTAAAAGACGTATTTTAACGTTCTGCGCAGATCTTAAAGGGATATCTTTGCTATTATTGGTCAGATTTTTATGGAACAAACGACATTATGATTGCTAGATTATTATCATATACAGGATGTGCAAAGAAGATGTCATTAGGGCACTAGCGCATATCTCTGCTATTATTGGTCAGATTTTTAGTGACGTACCATCTTTATGTCGACACCCTGTATATTGCTAGAACGTCGTAGTGACGTACCTAACATAATATAATAGCAGAGTGCCCTTATGGCATTTTTATGTCGACACCCTGTATATCGTCGTAACATAATACCGTTTATTCGACTTCAATCTGATTAATAATAACAGGGATATGCGCTTGTGCCCTAATGATATCTTTTTTGCACATCCTGTATATGATAATAATCTAGCAATCATAATGTCGTTTGTTCCATAAAAATCTGACCAATAATAGCAGAGATTGTGCGCCAATGCCTTTAAGACCTGCGCTGAACGTTAAAATTCGTCTTTTACAGTCTGTCTGCCTAACGAAAAACATGCGCAGTATACGGGAAAAGTAGCCTCGCTACCACCGCCCTTTTGACCCGAAAAAGTAGTAGAGTTTTCGCGCCATCGATATTCTAACGCCCTTTTGTCTGTTCGCGACACCCTGTATATCGAACATCGTAGTGAAGTCACCAGCGCCCCATTTGAATCGCCCGCCAACGATCAGCGCCATCTATATCGAACATCGTAGTGACGTCACAAGCGACCCGAATCGCCCGCCAACGATCAGCGCCATCTAGTGGCGAAAATTGGAAACAGTGAGCCAGGACTAACTTAGCTTATCTACTTACATAGTATTGTTAATTTGAAACTTATGTTCAGTACGGTCTGTCGTACTTTTCTGTAAGTGTTGCGATTTTGGGAGAATATTGTATTGTCTCCTGAGGGCCATTGAAGATTTGCCCGGTAAGGCTGGTTGTATTTCTTTTATATTTGTTTTACATACATTCTGTTAAGCTTTGAGTGCATGTAGATTTGTTATCGGAAATTCCTTCAATAATATGTTTGTTCAGTTTTTTGAAAGAGTGGTTACTTAATTGATCCCAGTCCAGTAGCTACATTGTCAGGGGAGGCGGGCGGATAGGGATCCAACACAAAACCCCAGCGTAGAGATAAAATCCTATATTATCGCATTATTAATGTCTTTATTGGACTGACAATCTACTGAGATCCTTCTGTTTATTGTACTGCAAAATTACATGTTTCAACAGCATATCGTCGTCTTAGAACCAGGTTATTCTATGTCCATTTTTTGTTCCTACATTGCGAAACTATTCTATGTCTGAACCTCTATCGGTCAATCTATTCCAAGTAAACGTACTCTAAGGCGATACTATGTCCTTTCAATTTTTTTAATGTTTGAACCGAGTTAGTCTATGTTCACATAGTCAATAAAATTATACTATTTGCATCACGTGGGCACAATTTTGCACACATATTATTATGTAAAAACTGTCAGTTGTTTTCTTATCTGTTTACCTTTGTTTTTTTGCAACGTTTGCTATCACCAGTGCCATAGGGCACAATAGAGCCGGAAATCCCCTGTTAAGGAACCTCGGGAGAGGGTAGTTTCCTGGCTCGAGCGGGTTCCTTAATATATTCACCCTCTCTTCCAGTTAGCGTCTGTTAAGGACAACAAAGATCGTTTCGTCAGTGAAAAGTGGCAGGGGTTTTCTTAAGAAAAAAATATCTAGCATTCCCGTACTAAAATATAAAACCTTAACCTAGCTAATGGTTTGGCTTTCATAACATTGAAATTACTTACTGCAAGAAAATGATTCTGTAACCGGACTTTTCTGCTGACCAGGGTGACCTTCGGCGCCCGATAAATTTTTAACTGTATAATGAAATCTTAATGTTCGAAGCGAATCTTTCATATACCAGGGTTAGAAATTGGTATTGAAAATATGTCTCCCTAATTACAGTGTAAACAGTCGAGTCACTAGTCTTAAGAGAACATACAGTATCATAAGTCGACATAAATAAATATCTCAGAAATAAAACTTTATAATAACTGATACGAAACTTTTTCAGTGTATGATTGGAGTAATCGGTATAGCTTAGGTTTAGAGGGGTGTACCCCACGTAAAACTCCCTGAATAAAATTGTATAATAATAAGAAAAACAATTTACGAAGTATAATACTCTCTAATTAAGGTGATATACGGCTCAAGCTTCAGTATAACACTTATATGGCAGGATGGATAGTCAGACAAACAAAACAAAAAAATCAATACCAATATGATTTTCCCAACAAAAACAAGTTCTCAGATTCGAAAACTTACAGTTTGGAAAATCCTGGTCGAACGTCACAAAAAAACGGCGTATAGATTCTATTCTCATTCGGTCGACGGGAGATGAGCTCTGATCGGGTATCTCTGTTTCCAGCACTTCGCGACAATCACTAAAACTCACTGTCAAAACGCGGGCTGGGCTGTCATAGGTCGACACACGCCAGAAGTAATGTCGTTGTCCGACTGCCCTCGTCGTCCTTTTCCCCTCTATTTATTTCTAGTTTTTTTTTGGACGGGTTGGTTTTGTCAAAATAGTAAACGTCGCTGTTTTTCGATGCGTCACTTACTCGTCCTTGCCTCTATGTGTGATTTTGTTTTCGTTGTTGAAGGTTAACTTTGATTGCTGTTCTAAATTTCTCTATGCTAATTGCACAATTCGTCTGTACTTTTATGATATTCAAAACAACGGTGTTTTGGTGTTCGACATTTATGTGTGACAACCTTGGGTTAATTTGTTGATTTTTCATAATTGTTTAATAAAGTTTTACTGCCTCTGATAACCGAAACTAGGTCGTTTTTCTTTTAGCCTTTTTATATTTGATTTAATTTTTTTATATATATATATATATATATATATATATATATACGAGGTCTGACAATTAAGTAATGCGACAATATTCAAAAATCGAGTATATTTAAAAATTAAGGTACATCAATGCGATCCCCTTCAAAGTAGTCCCCTCCCGCACCTATAGACTTATTCCAGCGAGTTTTCCAGTTTTCGTAACAATTCTGGAACAGTTCTTGCGGCACCTCTCCTAGTACCCTCGTCACAGATTCTTGGATATCTTCAACGGTGTCAAAATGTCGACCTTTGACTAATGTTTTCATGTGGGGAAATAGGAAAAAGTCGCAGGGTGACATGTCCGGTGAATAGGGCGGTTGCGGTAACGTTGCGATGCCTTTAGACACCAAAAACTGAGTGACACTAAACGCAGTGTGACAGGGAGCATTGTCGTGATGCAGAACCCAAGTCTTCGCGATCTCTGGACGCACTCTGAGCACCCTTTTTCGTAATCTTTCGAGTACATCGCGGTAGAATACTTGATTTACGGTCTGTCCAGGTGGTACGGACTCTTTGTGAACCACCCCTCTGCTGTCGAAGAAGCAAATCAACGTGGTTTTCACCTTGTACTTGCTCATTCTCACCTTCTTTGGCCTTGGCTCCCCAGAGGATAGCCACTGTTGGCTTTGTCGTTTAGTTTCGGGGTCATATTGAAAAAACCAACTTTCATCACCAGTAATAACTCGATCGAGAAGAGTTGGATCACTTTCAACCTGCTCGAGAAGATCTTGAGCGATGTTCAATCGGTGGGCTTTTTGCTCATCTGAAAGGTTCTTCGGTACCATCTTCGCACACAGCTTTTTCATGGCGAAATCTTCGGTTAAAATCTTTCTAACTGTTTCCCGGTTAATATTCAACTCGTCAGCCAACATTCGAATGGTTAGTCGCCGGTCTTGACGAATAAGGGTGCGCACGCGCTGCGCATTCGTGTCGGTTCGCACTTGAATTGGCCTTCCGCTCCGCGCTTCGTCTTTGACGCTCTCACGGCCATTTTTAAAATCGGCATGCCACCGAAACACCTGACTACGACTTAGGGCATCACTACCATACACTTTAAGTACTTTTCTGTCTTTTCTGTCGCGGTTTCGCCGAGTTTCGCACAAAATTTTATTGCGCACCGTTGCACTAAATTTCTCTCTTCCATTTTCGTGACATGCACTACTCGAGTGTTGTTACAAAACACTGAACAGCTGGCGAAGAAATGATCGTACGAGAGTCGTCAAGGTCTCAATCGAGAGAGTAGGGATCTGCTATTACGGTAGCTGAGTTACAGATTCGCGGTGTTACCACAGGCCGAGAAAAAAAATCGGTCGCATTACTTAATTGTCAAACCTCGTATATACAATATATATATATATTGTAGGACTTACGTCATTCCGGGTTGATAGCTGGCTAAAGTCGTTATCCGAGGCCACGTCAACTGTCATGTGAATTTAATAAAAGGGAAGAAGAGAATTGGCGGCAAGAGGAGTAGTGGTAGTTGAGTTTTGGTTATGATTTGATGTACTATTTTTACTTTATTATTAAATAATCATGGAACCGATCGAGCGGTGTTTCAATGGTAATGCCCCACAGCTCAGAAGTGGGATTGGCTCAAGCTCAAGAAACGAATCAGTACAACCAACGGAAAACAGAGATGAAGAAGCCCCGACCGGCATATCACCTCAAATTCAAGGTAACATTACCGTGGAAGATTTGATACAATCCACAGTAAGGGCACTTATATTACATCAAGACCAACAGAGGAGGCCCCCGGCCCCTACGGAACAAACAGTGGCTAAAAACTTTTCAAATAAAGAAATTGCGAACTTGCTGCCCGAATTTTCTGGTGAAAATTTAGAAGTTACGATTTGGTTAGAACGAATATCAGCTGTGCAAGAAGTATATCAGGTCCCCGATGATATTATGCAGGTAATAGTGATTGGAAAACTTATAGGCAATGCCAAAGATTGGTATAATTCGAAATTAGACCACGTTATGATGAATTGGGTCAGTTTAAGAGACGAGTTAAAGAAAATGTTTTCTTGCCATCAAGATCTAGTGATATTGCGTAAAAATTTTGAAAGAAGAAGATGGAAGGTAGGTGAAAAATTTAGCATTTATTTCCATGATAAAGTTACTCTTGGCAATAATGCTGGCATGTCAGAATATGAATTGATCCATTATATAATCGATGGATTTGATAATAAAATGCTTCAGAGTCAAGCCCGAATGATGTTACATGAAATTAGATCCCTTGAAGATTTGTTCAGTCGAATGAACAACGTAGCAAAAGAGAGTACACGAGATAACAATAATTTCAATAAACCAATGAATCAGTTTCGTAGCTTTTCAACAAATCGCAGTCATTCAATAAGCAGTCGACCATCTACCTCTGGTACATCAAACCGCACCGTAAAATGTTTTAATTGTAATCAGGAGGGCCATAAAGTGAATAGTTGTCCAAAGCCACCCAGGCTAAGAGGTTCCTGTTTTTCTTGTGGCAAGATGGGCCACAGAAGTCACGAATGTCCTGATAAGAATTCCCCGGATAGTACTACGAATGTGGTACAACCCACATTAAATATGCCATATACTGTCACCGTGGATTACACAGCTAAGTATAACAACGATTTATGTCAGTTTAGTGTAATAGCGTTGATTGATAGTGGTTCGCCAATCAGTCTGATAAAACAGAAATTTGTTCCGAGTAATTTAGTTATATCTGAAATTCAAAGTAACTTAAATTTTACTGGTATAAATGGTTCCCCTTTAGAAATTTTAGGTGTCTTTTGTACAGATGTATCCATTAATAATATTGATGCTAATTTGAAATTTTATGTTGTGTCTGATAATACCATGTCATACTCTGCTATTTTAGGAAGAGATTTTATTTCTAAACCAAACTTAGTTGTCACTTTTAAAAACAATGTAGAGATTGTAGAAAAACCTAGTGTTGATCCCGAACTCGTAAGTGATGAAATATGTTTTATAAATGAACTTATGAATATAAATTATGTCGATGAACCACAAAGTGCATCGACGAATATGATTATCAACCCGAATTTGCCTTTCTACTTACATAAACAGATAAAGAGTTGTTATTATGAAAATTATCAAAAGGATTTTGGAATAGATTATAAAAATTTTGATTTTGAAATGACAATAAAATTAAAACATGATCAACCAATTGTTTTTAGGCCCCGAAGATTAGCTTTTACAGAAAAACAAAAATTACAAGTAATTCTTGATGATTTAATAAAAGAAAACATAATCCGTCCTAGTAATTCACCTTATTCTAGCCAGATTGTTTTAGTTCGTAAGAAAACTGGAGATATACGTTTATGCGTAGATTATAGAGAATTAAATAAAATAACAGTCAAATCTAATTTTCCTACGCCTTTAATAGAAGATCACTTAGATCGTTTAAAAAACAAGAATTTTTACACCTCGTTGGATTTAAAAAATGGTTTTCACCATATTAAAATGGCTGAATCCTCAATAAAATATACCTCATTCGTAACACCATTGGGTCAATTTGAATATGTGAAAATGCCATTTGGCTTAACTGATGCCCCTAGAGTGTTTGGAAGATTTACTCAAACTATTTTCAATGATATGATAAGAGAAAATAAAGTATTCATTTATTTAGATGATATACTCATAGCTACGAAAACTTTAGAGGAACATTTTGAAATTTTTAAAGAAGTCTTAGATTTAGCTAGGCAATATCGTTTACAAATTAGACTAGATAAATGTAGATTCTTTTTCAACGAAATCACTTATTTAGGATATCTGGTTAATCAAAGTGGCATAAGGCCGAGTATTGAAAATGTGGAATCTTTATTAAATTATCCATTACCAAAAAACACTAAAGAAGCTCATCGTTTTGTTAGCCTTGCAAGTTATTTTAGAAAGTTCATCCCTAATTTTTCCATAGTAGCCAAGCCTCTTTATGATTTATTAAGAAAAAATACAACTTTTAAATTTGGACAGGATGAATTTGAATCTTTTGAGAAATTAAAAACGTTTTTATCTACGTACCCAATCCTAAGTGTATACTCTCCTGATCTTGAAACAGAATTACATTGCGATGGCAGTAGTCATGGATTCGGCGCGATATTGTTGCAAAAACAAAAAGACGGTTTATTCAAACCCGTCTCTTATTACAGTCATAGGACCTCTCCGGCGGAATCTAAATATCACAGCTTTGAGTTAGAAACTCTGGCCGCGATTTATGCTATTAAACGATTCCATGTTTACCTTTTTGGCATTCGATTTAAAATAGTCACAGATTGCGATAGTTTCCGTTTAACGTTAAGCAAGCAAACAATTAACCCGCGAATTTCGAGAAGGGCCATGTTTTTACAAAATTATGACTATGAAATCGTACATAGAAGCGGTAAAAGGATGGGACATGTAGACGCATTGAGTAGGTGTTATGTTATTGCAATAGTTGATGGTAATAGTTTTGAGAGAATATTAAGTATAAAACAAGATCTTGACTCAAAGATATTAGAAATACGTAATAGTTTAGAGAAACAAGAAAACAAATTTTATGAAATGAAAGAAGGACTAGTTTACAGGAAAGAAAAAGATAAACTATTATTTTATGTTCCTGAAAGCATGATAAATAATGTTATACGCACCTGTCATGATGATATCGGTCATGTAGGCATGGATAAAGTGATCGACAATATCAAAAAGGTATATTGGTTTCCTAATATGAAAATGTTAGTGAAGGAATACATTGCTAACTGCCTAAAGTGTTTAGAGTTCTCACCGATGAGTGGGAAGAAAGAAGGTTTACTACAGAGTATACCAAAAGGTGAGGAACCGTTTGCTACCATCCACATAGACCATTATGGTCCCCTAGAGAAAACTAGTAAAGGTTATAAATTTATATTTGAAATTATAGACGCTTTTTCTAAATTTGTGAGGTTTTACCCCTGTAGATCAACAAATGCCCAAGAAGTTATAGATCATTTAAGTGATTATTTCAGATGCTACAGTAAACCAAGGCGAATAATTTCAGATCGTGGATCTTGCTATACTTCAAATGATCTTGCAACTTTCTTGAATTATGAAGGTATTGTACACATTTTAATTGCTACAGGTACTCCACATGCCAATGGTCAGATAGAGAGGGTCAATCGCACATTAACCCCCATGCTTTCTAAATTATGTGATAATACGGATACATGGGATAGAGTTTTGGGGGAAGTAGAATTTGCTATAAACAATACAATGTGTAGATCAACTGGAGAGTCCCCAAGTATGTTATTGTTCGGTGTTAAGCAAGTAGGTAAATTAAATGATTCACTTAGACTTTATCTGGAAAGTAACCAGATTTTTGATCGAGATTTAAATACTCTTAGACACGAAGCCAGTAAAAAAATAGAACTCAATCAAAAAGCAAATGAAATATCCTATAATAAAAAGCATAAATACCCAACGTTATACAATGTAGGTGACTACGTGTTAATCAAAAATGTAGCTACCACCCCTGGAATGAATAAGAAACTCATTCCAAAGTTTAAAGGACCTTATGTTGTCCAGGCAATATTGGATTTCAATAGATATGTTGTGACCGATATAGACGGGTTTCAAGTTACTCAAAGACCATTTCAGACTGTGGTTGGTCCAGACCAAATGAAGCTTTGGCTTCGAGATCAACAATAGGTCATTCTACTAAATAATTTCATTTGATTTGCTACTTAATTCCCTGTATATAAATTACAGAAGTTTTAGGAATTACATCTTGTTTCTTTATTTTAATTAACTGTATTAATGACAATAATTGTCAGTACCTTTGTAGAATAAGGCATTTATTTCGTCTCGTTAGTTATGTCATTCTATTTGTTTACTTATAAATTTCGAGACTTCCTACATTTATGAATATTATGCACTTATGTGTTATGAATATTATGATCCTATGCTTCATGAATATTATGCTCTTATGTGCTATGAATGTTATGTTATGTTTCATGAATATTACGATCCTAAATATTATGTTTATACCCCACCATTATGTTTATTATTATGCCTACAAAAATTGTTGCATTTGTGTCAGTTATGTTTGTGGTTATGTAGTGATTTAAGTATCAAGCCGAAAATCCATTATGGCAGATTTTCTGTTTGGTTTATTTTCACGCAATAAGTTGTTCTTTGTTTAAGCTTTATATCATGAGTTATTTTTATGAAACCTATCCTATGTGAGCTTGATACGAGAATCGGGACGATTCTCATGTCAGGACGGCCGAACTGTAGGACTTACGTCATTCCGGGTTGATAGCTGGCTAAAGTCGTTATCCGAGGCCACGTCAACTGTCATGTGAATTTAATAAAAGGGAAGAAGAGAATTGGCGGCAAGAGGAGTAGTGGTAGTTGAGTTTTGGTTATGATTTGATGTACTATTTTTACTTTATTATTAAATAATCATGGAACCGATCGAGCGGTGTTTCAATGGTAATGCCCCACAATATATAGGGTGTCCCTAAATTCCCTTGCTATATTTGTGCTTATTACAATTAGTAGAACATTTCATAGTTAGTGTTTATCTTGTGATATTTTTTGTAAAAAAGTTGTAATTATAATGACAGTTTACATCGAAAAAAAGTAAAAAGACACATCAACAACATAAAACGATCTTTAAAACCAGAAAATTAAGTTGAAAGTATACAGTTTAATGAAGAAATTTCCAAAATAAAAGATGTTAACATACTGAAGTAAATTCCGTAGACGAACGAGAATCTACTCAAAGAAATAGAAAGTACGACATTTCAAATAGTGACTGATTCAGAGAGTTACGATAACCCATCGTTAATGTTGTTATTGAATAATTTGAAAACCGTTGCTGCTGCTGTACCACCTACAGGTATCGATGTAACTACAGAAGATGTGAATTACTCAAAATACAACGGAAAATAAACCAAAATTAATCAACACACTTTACAAATTGCTTATGCTTATCGTACTCAACAAGTTCTGTATTTATTAGTTGTATGGGTTCTTTTGAGTCTCAGAATATTTGATATAATTTTCTAGTATTCTAAATGTAAACGTACCAGTAGTGTCATTGAAAACCTCTTCATGATTATCATCACTAGGAGGTTTTTCAGGAGGAACATCTACCCCTTCATCATTATTAGATATTTCTTCATATGCATTAATTTGTTCTTCACTCTCTTGATTCGTTTCTATTTGTTGTGGGTTTTCGGAAATTGTATCATTTTCGGAAAATGCGACTTCTTGATGTTCCTAAAATTTAAATTTTTGAACGAATAGAAAAATATTTGCCATAAATACATAGCAATTGATTTCCGTCATATTCAGTTATGGAAATTAACGAAAAACGTTTTCCAGCAAATGCATGAAAGTGTCCAACTTTTTTACCGGTTATTGGCTTTTTTTAATTTTTCTCTCCTATAGTGTAGAGATATCCACAAAACTACTCCGGCTAGTGGGGTCAAGTGAAGTAGCTGACTGATTTCTCTAATGTTTCTGTTTCAACCTATATATTATTAACTTACCATACTTTCTTCTTGATATTCAGTTTCTGCTGTTTTATGTTCGATGTCACTGATTTCCATAGATTCTTCAGCACTAACCTCTAGAGTACTATCAATTTGATCTTCGCTAGTATCTTTCTCTTCACAAGCTTCTGGAAGTTGTTCTGGCATTTCTTCTATTAATTCTTGACTGGGTATTTCTGTAAATGAGGAATTATCAACAAACCATACGGCTTGAAAAAGGAGAGAAATAATTTAATATACGTTAAGAATCTGACATACTTTTATAACCTCATCTCAATAAACGGTTCATTTTATTAAATAGGATCACATTAAGTGTTTGAAACTTCAATATAAGTAATTATATTTTCAATTTCAACTATTAGCTGTCCAAAATCCCTCTTTATATTCCTCATAATCCTTCAATTTTATCAACCAGATTGAACAGAATAAATAATAAGTCACTTGGTAATCTTGGAGGTAACAACTCAACTCAAATTACTATAAATTCATTATAAGTAATTAGCATCACAAATAAATAATTTCAACAAAGTAAATTGATTTCTTGTGGTAAAATATTATACCTGTTTCCACTATTTCAGATTCTTCATTGGTTGTAGGTTCATCTGCTACTGGTTCAATTTCAGTCACAGAAATACTATCGATACGCTGCTCGTTACTTGGTGGCAGCTTAGGTGTTTCACATTGAGTATTTGATTTTCTCTCTTCCTCAAAGTAAGGTTCTGGTTTAAGTTCTGTATGATTGTCAATTTCTCTGTAACCGAAACTTGATTAAATAAAATATATTTTTTATAAATTTAGAACCGTGAGTGACCTTTACGTTCTAGTAAGAATGATATTCACCAACACTGTAGAGAACGTCAATCTTAATATATCAGATTTTATTCTTACCTCTGTATCATTTCAATAGACTCGATAGGTGTATCTATTGAGTTCGTTACAATCATTTGGCTTGATGTTGTTGAGGAAATGGCAGAAGAATTTCTAAGCTCCAACATACCCGTTTGGGAATTTACCAATAAATTACCCTGAAAAATAAACAACCAATGCTGTACCAAAATTTTCTGAATCCGAAAAAGTTTATACTAAAATAATAATAATATACTCTTTCCGTGAAGTGATGATTAAAATTGCAACTGTTTGTTATTTCATAGTATGACTAACATAGGGACAGTGATTTTTCAGTCACAAATATAAAAAAAAAATCAGAATATTTTGGTTTGATAATATTCAAGAAAAAAAGTACATTGTATGGAGAAATAAATATCTCGGTTCTAAAAGCAAAAAATATGCATCAATGAAACAAACGACTGGGAAAGCAAATTGATATTTGCCAAGTTTTTATTCAATATTTGTTTATTATTTAATAAATCTAAAATATACTGAGTGAAGTACAAAAATAATACCTGCGATGTAATAAACTGTCCCTCCTGTCCATCTACAGGGTGACTGTACAAAACAACTATATTAGAATTATCTGGATTCTCTCCTTCTTGTCCATCGGGATAATCGTGATCAGTTAAAACCATGACCAATTCATCAGTCGATGTAATATCCCCAGTACTACTCTGAATCATACCTAAAATTGAACAAAGTGTTAGACACAATAAGATACTGATATTTACTGTAGAAATTTCACCAATTTTTTATATATATATATATATATATATATATATATATATATATATAGAGAGAGAGAGAGAGAGAGAGAGAATATATGTTTATTGTCCAAGAACAAGTCTTATTGACAAACACTTTGTAAAATAAGTTAACAAGTTAAAAATTATTTTACCAACAAATCATTAAACATTACTAGATAAGATACAAAAAAAATATATACATTCACACATAAATTTTACATATTATATACATACAACATAACTTATATGTATTGTCAATAAATAACTAAATTATAATACAATAATTAAAAGCACTCTAAAATATTTTAATTTCATTTTCTTTACTTGTTTATATACACTGTTGACAAGAATAATATTATAGAGAATGCATATGAGAAAAGCATTCATTTAAATTATAGTACGCCTCGTCTATCAACTTTTCTTTCATTACTTGCCGAAATTTATTTAAACGCTCTATATTCTTTATATATGCTGGCAACAAATTATATAATTTGACTCCATTGTAAATAAATGAGGCTTTCACCAAGAAAGTTTTAGGTATAAGTAGCAACAGATTGCCACTTTGTCTTGTATTATAATGACTCTCTGTAATATACTGCTCTTTGTTCTTATGAATGAGAATGTTACTTCTAGTACATAGAGTGATGTAAGAGTCAGTATTTTATGTTTCACGAAATATGTTTTACATGAAGTTCTTTTATTTATTTTACATAAGAATCGTATAGCTCGTTTCTGCAATAAAAAAATACTTTCGAATAGTTCCCCATTACAAGAGCCCCAAAATTGTAAGGAATACCTTAAGTGCGATTCCACTAAAGCGTAATATACATCTTTAGCTACCGAGAATCCCAATTCACATGAAGATGATCTAACAGCGTAACAGCCTGAGGATATTTTCTTTTTTAAGATATTAATGTGTCCTTTAAACGTCAGGTTACTATCAATGTTGAGTCCTAAAAATTTTGCTTCTTCAACACTCTCCACAGTGTCATTTCCAAGTTGAACAGGTGGTAATCTGCATTTAAATGTCATTACTTTTGTTTTACTTATATTTAGTGTTAGGTAGTTTGCACTACACCATTCCTTAACCGTTTGTAAGTCACTGGATACAATGTTATGAAGCCTCTGTTCATTGGACTCATGCCAAGTTAATGTGGTATAATCGGCAAACATAGTAAAATTACCATGAATATTTAAATTTGTAAGATCATTGACATAGAGAAGAAACAAGATTGGACCCAATACTGAACCCTGTGGAACTCCCCATTTACCAGATCTGACATTTGAATGTGGTGTTCTAACAAATTGCTTACGTTCAGACAGATACCAGTTCATCCATCCAAGACCAACATCCCTAATCCCATAATGATTCAATTTTCTCAGTAGTAATTCATGTTTAACACAGTCAAAAGCTTTTGTCAAATCACAAAAAACTGCTGCGACCGGTATACCAGAGTTAATAATTTTATATATATTTTCTAGACTGGTAAATATGACATCAGATGTATTTTTACCTTTCTGAAACCCAAATTGTCTGCTATGAATTATACTATTTATTTCTAAAAATTCTGTTAGTCGATGTTTTACAAGTTTTTCAATTATTTTTGCCAATGTTGGAATCAGAGATATCGGCCTAAAATTAGATGGATCCCCACCATATCCCCCCTTATGAATTGGAATTATCATGCTAGTTTTAAGAAAGTCTGGAAATACTCCCTCTTGAAACGATTTGTTAATCAAAATTGCTAAAACATTTAAGGCTGTGTATGGTAAATTGTTAAATATTTTAATAGAAAAGTTGTCACAGCCACAAGCATTTTTCTTTTTGATATTAGCAAATACTTTTCTTAACTCATAGGTATTCGTTGGATATAACTTAAATTGTTGATTTATATGAACATCTTTCATGTACGATAGAGGATCGGTTGTAGAATTTAATGTTTTAATCAAGGATTCAGCTATATTACAATAAAATTTATTGAACTGCTCAGTATCTATATGTATGTTCTGTGTAAGTTTATCATTATTTTTTCCCCTTAATTCATTCACAATAGCCCATGACTGTTTAGATTTATTTGAAGATTTTTCCATTCTTTTGTTATAATATTCATCTTTTGCCTTCTTTATTATTGCTCTATAAATTGACCTATATTGTGTATAATATGTGCTAAAGGGCTCGTCACGAAAGTATTTTCTTATGTAGTTTAATGACCGCATGTTTTTCCCTGATATTCGAATACCACATCATGTAATCCATGATTTTTTAGATTTTATTCTGATTCTTTGTATTGGAAAGGATTTTTCAAAGATAATACAAAATGTTTCATAAAGTTGTCTGAAGGAATTTGAATTTAAATTTATAATTAAAGAATTCCAGTTATATGCATCACAGTGGGCTTTAAATTTTTGATAATTACTTGTACTATATAATCTACCATATTTAAAAGACTTTTTTTCCAACCCACATTTGACTGGTATCATAGTATATACAGCTTCATGATCAGACAAGTTACTTGGAATTATATTACATGTCACTTTAGTTTCATCATATGTACTACAAAAGTAGTCAATAATTGTTGCCGAGTCTCTATTTATTCTTGTTGGCTGTTTAACATGCATTTTGAGATTGAAGGATATCAATAGACTATTTAATTTGTTAACATTATTTTCATGCTCATCGTCAAAATTAATGTTGAAATCACCTGTTAATATCACCCGTATAGATGATGTTAATTTGGACAGCAAAATTTCCAGTTTGTCTAGGAAGACTGAGACACTGGTTGTTGGAGAACGGTATATGCAAAGTATCACAGTATTAATAGACCTAATATGTATGCCCGATAATTCAAATTGTTTTTCTTCTGCGATATTTTCAATTATGAATTCTTTGAATTGCCAATTTTCCATCACAGAAGTATGTACTAATATAACCGTGCCTCCATGCATATACTGTTCTCTACAAAAAACTGAAGCCACAGTGTAGCTTAGAATATAAACGTTTTCAGATTCTTCGAGCCAATGCTCAGTTAACAATATTACTTTAGGATATCTTAAATTTTCTATTATGATAAAAGGGTCATCAACTTTATTTCTTACCGACTGTATGTTAAGAAGTAGAAATGTTACAGAGTCAAATTGATTTCTACGTTTTTCCCTAAAAAAGAACTAGAAGAAGAGTTACTGTCTTTTTGTTGAAGTGAATATTGTGATTGTAATACATTTATGGATTCCCGTTCCTTCACATCAGTATCTAATTTCTGTAAAATTTGGTGTTCACTACTACTAGTATTTTCTTTTGTACTCACCTTATCAGACTTGTTATTGTTATATGTGTCATTGTTATGTCTCATTTTGATAGAGTGTTTTTACAAAAATTAAACTTGTATGTGTTTTTTTCAAGCATATTTGTTTTTTGATTAGCCAAGATATATTAAAGTTATTTAGTTTATAGCCCTTATTATTGCAAATATTTAGGTATGAAATATTATATTCATTATATCTGTCAACAGTGTATATATTGATTTAATCTAATGTTCAAATTGGCAGTAGAACTATAGTTAATTTTACTAGTCTTAAAAGTGTACAAAAATATAAAATTAGTGTTAGAACATATGTTTAATTTAGAGTTTATAACTCGCATGCTAGGATATTTCAACTGTAACAGAGCATTAGTTCCTGCCATAACAATTACATAATCATTGGAACTGAAATTTTTTGTGACATTTTCTAAATCTTCAATTACCCCACTTAACATTGCACCGGGTTTTATTAAAGTTTGTATTTGAATATTTTCCTGTTTATACCTACGACGCAGTTCTTTATCCAAGTCTCTTCCATATTCATCAGTTAGGATGAGGATTTTTTGAATATTTTTACCAGTTTTCTCATTTGATTCAGTTATTACAGTTTCTATTTTATTTTTATTTGTATTAATTTTTTGTAGTTCTTCCAAACATCCATTGTTGTCGTCCTGTAATGTTTTTATTTAATGTTCCATATTATTTTTTTCCAGCAGTAGCCTTTCAATTTTTTCTTCAAAATCATTGTCTCTTCTTTTCATGTCCTCTTTATCCAGTTGTAAAGCAGCAATTTCTTCCCTTAGTTCAGCAATAAGTTTATTTGTCCTTTCCTTTCCTACATCGATTTTAACAAGGTTTTTTTTGTAAAATAATTTTTCATTTTCAATTATCTTAATTGTGGTAATCATGTTTTTTCCTATACTATCTAATTCTTCAATATCTTTAGTTAGCTTTAATATGTGTCTGTCCTCTGATGGCGTAGGCGCGGCACTACAATTCAAGTTTCCCGAAATAAGCAGCGTCTGCACTGGAGAACTATACGCCATTCTTCAAGCACTTACTCACATAAAAACAAAAAATACTTCAAGATCCCTCATAATAACAGACTCTCTTAACTCAATCCATATTATCAATCAACTTTATCCCACACATCCAATAGCCCTCCAAATTAAAGTCGAATTATCGCAGTTGCAACATTCCAATAACTTTGTGGAAATACTTTGGGTTCCTTCTCATACTGGCCTTCAAGGAAACGAAGAAGCCGACCGCAAATCACGACAAGCAGCAATTAGTGAAACCGTGAGTGAAGTGCAAACGGTAGTGAATAACGACATAAAACCGCTACTTAAATCAAAAGTGCTAAAATTGTGGCAAATCGAGTGGCAATCGTCCCAATCGAAAATCCAATCGTGAAACCGGAAGTGAAACCTCGAGCGCAGCCAATAAACAAAAGATCGCTTCAAGTTAAACTGACTAGGTTACGAATAGGCCACAGCAAACTTACTCATAGTTACTTAATTACTAAAAGTTAACCCCCAAAATGTGAATTATGCAAGATCCAGCTTACTGTCAAACATTTAATAACCGATTGCCCAAAATTCCAACAATCAAGACAAGATAACAACCTCAGCAACAATTTGGACCAAGTTCTTGGCGAAAACTGTAATACACATAACCTTTTTAAATATCTAAGTGACATTAACATATTAACTAAACTATAAACAACCCATATTTGTGTCGCTAATTACACCAGTGGTAGATGCGACTTGCTTGTAAATAAAAAAAATATATATCCATAATCGACGACAATGTGTTACAAGTTAGCACAAATAGCTAAAAGTTTGAAAATGGACACGCCCACAATATGCGCTGTTCAAAATACGAAGAGTAGAAGATAAGACAGTTTATGATTAAACTTTAACGAGTACAGAACTAGGCATAGTCTGCGAAAAAGTAGGTATTGCGACAAGTAAAAATGGAATTTCAGTCGAAGTTGTGAAACGCAATAAACTGCGTTTCTATTAAAATAACCTAGCGACGGTAAAGTAGACACATCCTATATTCACTTCATACATTTTGCAAAACAGAGTTGATTTGGATTGTATGAACTGGGAACCCACGGTCAGTTTCTTGTACACTTTCTCTCGCCAGAGAGCACATTATTTCCAAATATTCAGAAAGTAGGAGACATATTTCTAATTTTGTTACATTTGTTTTGGATATGAAATATATTTAATCCCGCACGAAAACTAAAAGGGGTCTTTCATTATCGAATTATCTAAGTAAGCACTGTATATATTAAGACATTTTTATATTTTACCTTCATTCGTTTTGATAAAGCTACTGTGTTAGTGAAACGCGTCAACAAGTTTAAATTGAACATTAGTTCAAATAAATGAAGATTTAAACAAACTATATTGTTTTATTTCATCGTTAAATAAATATAGTTATATATATTTCTAAATCAATTTGGTTAGATCGTCTTCAATCTAGAAAGTGCATTCGAGTGAATGCACTTTGGGAATGGGATTAAATTATTGAATTTAATTACCAGACGAGCTGCATTTTGCTGTACTAGTACTGGTTGACTTCCCAAGCAGCTGTAAACATAGGAAAAATCAAGGGAAGTAACAGTTGTCCATTAACTATAGCATAGATAAATTGCTTTTCCTGTTTTCTTTTCATTTCATATTATCACCGTTGAAAACTCAAGTTTCAAACTTGTATTTTTTATTTCAAATATTTTTTTTTTACATTTTAACTTTAACTTTTTTTATATTTTTTTCATTGATAATTGTTTGTAAAATTTATTTCAATACTGTTAATCTTTTATTTCAACTTTGATATTTTTTTTACAAATTCATTTTTTATTAACTGATACTTGTCGTTTGTTAAACATATATTTTTTTTTACTTTTATTAAATCACATTTGTAAATTTTAAAACTTGGTTCATATTTATATACCTTCCAACCCTCTTCACAAGATTTATTGATTGGATGTGTACCAACTACAAAGCTGATAATGTTCTAGGTGGCGCTTATCATATCTTAATTTAACTTTTTTCTCTCTACAAATATCTCATCACTTATCTTATCTTAATTTAACTTGGTTTAATTTATTTTTTTCTTTCTACAAATTATCTCATTTCTTTATAAATAAATATTAGTCATTTATCAGAAAACAAAGTATTATTACCCGCGAACCGGTAAGACCTACTCCTATATCATTAAATAGCTGGCAAAGGAATTCCGCCTGAGATGCTCTATAACTGAGTAGCCGCTACAAAAAAATTAAACTGAACAATAGGTTCAGGAAAAAAAAAAGTTTTAAATGGTCAAACTCGAGTAGTGGTAGCAAATGTTATATATTTTATGAGAAGTTAGGCGGAAAATAAAGGGCCATTAAAAGATTTTAAAAAAGTCCAAGAGTGTGTGATATTCGCAACAGGAGTCAGTTTATAATAATAATAATAATATTTATTCGTATTTGCATACAGCAGCCATCCACAGATGGATATACACGTCAGTTTTAATTTGAAAATTTAATCGAGTATGCAGCATAGGCTAAGACATTGAAAATTAAGATTAATACATACAGATACATAGTATAACATTCGCATTTACATATTAAGATTTACACATAAATAAACTGAATAACATTTACACACTAGGTAAAAGACTATGAGCTGATAATTTGAGTAAATGAACCCCGACATACAATTTGGGGTGAACATGCTATGCCATTATAGCAAGCTAGATTCATAGTACTCGTTTAGATTATAATAAGCCCCTTGCAACAATATGCGTTTTATTGACGATTTGAACTTGGTTAGATTCATTTTTTTTTTATTTTCGAGCATTCATGAGCATTCCTGGTAAAATATGTATGATAATCAGAATGTAGAAACCTTAGGGAGTTGTTTTTAACATAAAGGAGAGTTTTGTATATTAGGATAGATGGTAGGGTTAATGTATTATTCTCTTTAAAGATTTGTCTGCATGTGTTACCATGTGGAATATTAAAGATAAGTCTCAGTATTCTTTTCTGTTTGATAAATAATTTTTCCGAGCCAACAGCGTTACCCCATAGACAGACATTATATGTAAGATGACTATACACCAAACAATAGTACACACTAATGAGTGTATTCAAATTCGATGTTTTCTTCAGTTGTACAATGGCATAAAAATATGAGTTGAGTTTCTTACTGATATGCTCTATTTGTTTATCCCAGCTCACAAACTCGTCCAAATGAACACCCAGAAATTTAATTTCAGTTACACAGGCAATATCAGTCATAGTGATGCATGAAATATTTCTCCTGCATCTAACGTTCATATGTGTTGTCTTTTCAAGATTTAATTTAATCGAATTTTGATTACACCAGTTCTGGAACGTGTTGACAACGCGTTATGTTTTTTGATAAAACTCCTCGGGAGTCTGTGCAGAAACCACCACCGAAGAATCGTCTGCATACATTATTAGTGTATCGCCAATGCAATCGGGTAGATCATTAATAAAGATAAGAAACAGAAGTGGCCCCAGCACAGAACCCTGTGGAACGCCCATATTAGTATCTACTATATCAGATTTCTCGTCTTTTATCTGAACATAAAACTTTCGCTTTAAGTATTGTTCAATAAATTTCATGTGAAATGAAGTTAGTTGAAGACGGGGTGAATGCTCGTTGTTTGAAACACTTAACAAAAATAGAAAAAAAAAGCACTTCAAAAATCTGTTTAGATAATTTTGAAGGTATATTACCAATGAATATATTACAGAAAAACATTGGATTTACAGCTGATATGCTAAAAGTAGATTTATACCATTTTATAAAATTACACAAACCTCTCTGTACAAAATATACAAAATCGATGAAATTCTTACAGATAAAGGACATTTCATTTTACGATTACCTCCCTATCATCCGGATTTAAATCCAATAGAGTTAGTATGGTCTTTTATGACGCAATACGTAGCTGATAAAAATGTAACTTTTAATTTTAAAAACGTACAAAGTTTGTGTGATGAATTCTTTGATTAATTTTCGATTGAAGAGTGGAAAACTAGATGTGAATGTATAAAAAAAAATTTGACAAGATTATATAGCAAAGGAGCCTGCTTTTGATTTAGTTGTTGATGACATGATAATAGCTGTAGTGAAAGTGGAACTGATGAAACAATCTCAAATTGAGAACCTGTTTCAGATATCATATAAACATGAAACATAGGTATACTATTGTCGGTATAGATAAATTTGACTATTCCACGATTAAATATCATTGTGGAATAGTAAAATATATCTGTACCGACAACTATACCTGTTTATTTCCTTATTCAATATATTTCAATACTACAAACGCATAGAGCATATCAGTAAAAACCCAACTCAGCCTTTTATGTCATTGCACAACTGAAGAAAACATGGAATGTTAAGGGTCTCTATTGAACCATATTTTTGTAAAACGCTCTCATTCTGGCTATAGGCTTTCTATAGATAACGGCTTTCTAATGTATATAATTGTAAATAAATTTACTTGTTAACTTGAAAAAAATATTATTTAAATAAATTCATTACTTAAAACAAAACGTTCATCATTAACCAGTTTTAAATATGTCTCCTGTTACGACGATACTGAACATCATCAGGAGTTCTCACTGTGTAAGATCTCAGATAAGTACCAACTTCAACTATTGTCACAGGATACCACGGCAACTACGGACATTTTTGATAATATACCTAACTCTCCATAATCTAATATAGGCAAATCATTTACTGATCTATTATAATTACTTGGCATATTCGCCTCTTTCTTTTTAATAAATTTATCCGAGACATAAATAATTGAACTGGAGAATAGTCACATTCAAGTTCAGTATTTCTGTACTGTAAAAGACCGATATAAGGATCAGAGTTATGCTCTATACATTTATTAAAAATACTTTTTATAGTTTGTACTGTCCTTTCTACAAGTCCATTGTTTTGAACTTCGACGTTTTAGTAATAATATACCAATCATTTTAAATTGTTGCGACGAAAATTGGGGCCCCTTATCATGCATTATTTCCATCGGAATACCGTGTCTGGCAAACATGGATTTTAGTGTCATTATGACTTCTTCAGCATTGATATTAATCATATGAGAAATTTCAAAAAAACTTAGAATAATAGTCTACAATTAGTAAACATGTCACTTTAGACACAGTGGTTCCCAACCTTTCCTGGACCAACGCCCCCAATAGAAGAGAACAAAAATTTCACCGCCTCCCCTTACCCCCCCCCCCCCAGTCGCTGGTTAGTCCAAAGTAGTTAATTTTATTTGAATATCATCTGTACCGTCCCAATTGATCTGTAGACTGTATCTGGTTTTTTTACCGTTAATATTTAAAACAAAATCTTTAATGTCACATACATTCCAGATTGTAAGGCTGGAAAAAAATGTACGCCTCACCGACGTTTATCAATAACTATAATTTTTACTTTTTTACCAAACAAAACTTTTTGTTTTTAAAAAAAGAACAGTTAAGGTATGGGTGCATACAATAAGCGGCGACACGCCATTGATTAATCTAACCCAGTGGTTCCAAACCTTTTCGGGACCACCGCCCCCTATAGAAGAGAACAAAAATTTCACCGCCCCTCCCCCCCCCAGTCGCTGGTTAGTCCAAAGTAGTTAATTTTATTTCAATATCATTTGTACCGTCCCAATTGATCTGTATTTAGCTTTAATTTCAATTAATGTCTACATTTTATTTTAGAGGAATGATGAAGTAGAAATTTATTAAACGACTACCAAATGTACAATAAAATTGTTTATTAAACTTTTAAATATAAACACAGAATCAATAAGAAATACAATCACAATAGAAATAAGAAATGCAATACAATAAGAAATACAAAATTAATAATAAAGAAAAAATCAATGAGACGGTTGAGGCTGGTGGAATGTTACCAGTTTGTTAATATCGGGTGCCAATTTCGTTAACATCAATCGCAGATCGCCACTTTCAGTGATGTGTAATCTGTTCCTCTTCTTTGACAGCAAATCAGTTACTGCACTGAATGCACGCTCAGCCATATAGGACGAAGGAAATGCAATTAACAAAATCTGTACTATTGTCCACAATCCAGGATAGAGAACTGGTATTAGTTTTTGAAGCCAGAACTCTTGATATCCACGTTTGAATTTTACTTTCAGTTCTTCGTTAGTTGTGAATAGCTCCTCTTCCAAATTTGATGAGCCTTCAGTATCTGTGTTTGCGAAAGGATCTATAACCCAACTTGGTATTTCCATGTTTAAAATATCTTGGAAACGCTCTGTAAAATCAACATGAAGAACTTCCAAGTGGTGGTAGTAAGTAAGTAAATCTTCCGGTTTTGCAGACACTGTTGATAATGTGAGAAAATGTTTGTACTCACCTCTACCAAGATTTCTTTTGAATATAAGAAGTTTTCCTGCAAAAGCAGCTATGACGTTTTTAGTTTTAATTAATTTTAAATCATCACCTTGCAATTGTAGATTAACTTGATTAAATACTTTAAACAGTTCCGTCAAATAAGCGATGTCATTTTTTGACGTAATCAGGTTTTCGCACAATTGTTCGTTTTCTTCAAGAAATTCCAACACTGAGTCAAATAGATTGAAACACCGATTCAGAAAAACACCTTTAGAGAGCCAACGTACTTCTGTTTGCAGCAGCAAGCGATTGTAGTCTTCATCATTTTCATTGCAAAGCTTATGAAACAAACGGTCATTCAATGTATTGCTTCTAATACGAAATAATCTCGAAAGTATTCGCTGCTGAGCAGGAGTACGAAGGAGAGGTTTTCGGATTCTACTGTTAATCCATTTTATCTGAAAATTTGATTTCGTACAATAGGCTGTTGTTTTGTTAGTAAAGCCCTAGTTAGAACATTTAGAGTCTATTTTATCTGAGTATTTAATCCCGCCCAATAGGCCGTTGTACTGTTAAGAAAATTTAGTTCGTTTGCACTTGCTTAGAAAAATCTCGTCTGGATTCGCTGCTGGGCAGGGATCAATTCGAGAGGCCTCTAAGGCAGATTTGATATACGAAATAATCTCAAAAGTATTCGCTGCCGAGCAGGGATACCCAGGAGAGGTTTTCGCATTCTGCTGGTAGTTTTCTTTATCTGGAATATTTGATTTAGTATGATAGGCCGTTGTGTTGATCAGTAGAACCTAGTTTAGTAGAATCTAGTGAAATCGCTAAGAAATTCCGGTGTCTATTGAGATTAAACCGGCAGCCGAGACTAGTTAATTTATTATTTTCCTCCGCTTTCTTTAATAAGTACACAAATACTAAGAACCGATTTAGTACGCTCTGTTAGTGCAACCATAACGCTTTCTCTGTGCATTTTGACATATTATCATTAGGAACTTTGTATTGTTTTCACTTGCTAAATACTAGTAGAATTCTGCACGTTATTTTCCGCCTCCGTTGTAAAATAGCTAGAATATTTATTGCTTGGTGTCAGGCCGCTTTTGGTTTTATTAATAACGTAGATCTTTAGTAGTAGATTTTGATATTTTTGTAAAACGCTAAAATTGGTTCAATTTCCCATTTATGTAAAATTCAATTTTGTTTGTGGAATTAAAATTTATAATTTCTCCAGTAGCGAGTAGTTTCATTTTCTGATAGTGGTAAGCAATTAAAGCCTGTTTTCACACTACGTATCCGGAAAGGTCAATAACAACAGTCCCCTGGAATTACTGAACCTCCATCTGTGGCTACCTTGGTGCACGACTTAAAATATCAGCTATATATATTTCCAGGGACATCTATATCAAAAAATTGTAGGTTTAACATCACTCTCAGAAGTCTTGTTGGAGCTTTAGCCAAAGGTTTTTTAAATAAACTATCTAGTGGCTTATGGTCTTGTAATAAATACGAATACCTAAAAGATAATTTTATTGTAGAAAATTTCGGAACACACGTTAAAACATATTTTATTTTAAATCATAATATTAAATGGAATACGACCCACATTATGTTTAATAAAACAATACGAAGAAATAAAAAACATCTTACTGGGTCAAAGCAAAATAATTGTTTTGAATACAATTATTTCGATAACAAAAACTAGCACGATTCAAAAAACAAAAGGTGTTTTTTGCAATTCGACGAAAACCCCAAAACCGAAGTCGGGGGAAAAAAAAGCGAGTGTACACAGACCAGGAGCGGCAGTGCAGACCGGGGGTCGAACACGCGAAGGGAAAGGTTTTTTCCCTACCACGGTAAACGGTACTAGTGGTTTTAGTGTTAGCGGTACGAGTGGTGAAAATTCTCTCCGTTGTGTTAGGAGGTGATAGGGATACTGAGATTATTCCTTGACGGTGAAAACTGTCTCCTTTTTCGATACACAAACGGTAGAATTACCCTCTACGCTAATTGCCTTTCGACATAGCACGATTCCGTTTATTGGCACGACTCGCGGTGAACAAGCAGATAGAAAAAAATCAAGAAAATTCCCGGCGAGACGGAGGAAGTTTGACAAGCAGTAAGTTTTTGAATTAAATTCAGATTGGGATAATTTTTTTCTAGTGATATATTTACTCGTTATTGGTCGAGCTGGATTCTGAACTTGGGAGTATAGATCAATTGCTATATACAAGGTGTAGCGATAGCAAATATATTTATTAGATTTTTTTTTATTGTTGATTTTTCAAAGAGACTGGACACAGCTGTTCACTCTCAGATTAAGTTTTTCGTCCTGACAAATATATAATTTACCGTGTGTACTGGAATAATTAAGATTTGCCGAGTTCGCCAACTTGACACAAGTTGGGTTTCATTCTGTTAAGTAGGAGTTATCATTTGTTGGGTCGCATATTCTCTTCCACCTCGAAGGCAGGAAAGAGATAGAAAGTTAGGCGAGGTTTATTTTGGTAGTTGGTAACACAAAGGCCGGAGCGTATGTTTTCCATATTTTCGCGGGCTTCAGCGAACTTGCGCTGATAAATCAATTCATTATAGAGAAACATTGGTATCAGTCTTTTGTTCAGCCGTAAATTATAAATTAAAACTCTTTCTTATTTTGCCAGTGTAAATGCATAAATTTATCGTAGGTAATTATATTACTGGGGAATTTCGCAACTTGTAACGCCAGTGTCGATAAATAATTTTAAATTGTTTTCCTTAGCTCATCAGAATTTTTCTTTATAGAACAAAAATTTCACTTTCGTTCCCTGAAGGTCAAGGATGACCTGAAACGACGTAACGTGAAACATTGTTGCGGTTAAAGGTATTTACACGTAATATTTATTTATTTTTCTCGACACCGGGAAATAGAAAGATTGAGAAACGAATATAATAAACCATACGCCTCACGCATTTTAAAAAAAAAAGACCAAGCCGATAAGAGGGATAGTTTTGCCGCACCACCGAACAAACGAGAACTCTGTTCATAAATTTGATTTCTTTTATAATTGTAGGATATACAGGGGTAGGTTTAATAATAAACCAATTATAGATAAATATATGTATAGGTAGAGTTATACCAGGGAATTTGGTTAATTGGGGTCATACGGGATTGTAGTTTAGGGTTAAGTATACATATATATATATATATATATATATATATATATATATATATATATATATATATTATAATTGATAATTTATAAATTGGATATTTTAATAGCCTCACGTTGGGCCGACAATTTATAATTGATTGATGATAATTATAATTTATGATAATTTTATGGCTAGCTCAGATTATATTATTTGTTTATTTTATTATAGTTTTATATTTTATCGGAGAACATGAGAAACTTCTCTCGTTGGGTTCTGGATATGATAATCAAAGATTGAAGAAATACATATACATAATCTTACCTTTTAATTACAACCTCTGAAAGACATAATATCTATTAAATAAAACGATTGAAATATGATAATATTGATATTGATACTTTAACCATAGATGTAAGAATAAAAGAAAACCAACACATTAATGTAAATATGTTTAATAAATGAATTTCAATTTTTAATCTGATTAGAACATAATAAAATATTTTGTAACTGTTAATTTATTTTACACATTTATTCTTAAGGAATTGTGCCACCCTATATCATACATACATTCTTGGAAACAAAATGATATAATTTCTGCGTCGGCGCTATATCTCCAAACGCATGCGCTGCTACAGTATACATGTAAGAAAGAAGTTTCCTTCCATACACAACGTTTATATTCAACACACTGTTAGCGTGTCTGTGATGAAAATTGTTGGTTATAATTATTAAATGTTTTTATAATCAATTACATATAAGTAATACTTTATAAACTATATGTGTACGTGTATTTAAAAAACAAGAAAGTGATAGATGAAAGTTATGCATGCAAAAGCTGAAAATAAGTAATGAAATAGAATTGAGCACGCATGATGTACGTGATATTTTACGAGGATAAATTTACAACAGGTGAGTTTCAATATTATCTTAAAATTATAATTCTCTATAGATGAATTTTATAATGCATTATATGTTACTGTTCTTTGGCCTTTTTATATGATATATATCAATTGAATGTTCTATTGAATTTTGAGTGTACACTTTAAAATGTTTATTGGAATTCCAAATAGATTTAATCAAAATACACAGACCTTATCTTTCTTGCTATTACTGCCGGCTGCACTTACATCTTCCAAACTTGCCGATATCTCCTTAGAGATATGCTCCTACGGCACTCTTTAGTACTTACACAGGATCTGATACACTTATGATTAGTTTGTCATAAAATGTTTATATAATTTTAACTTTTAACTGTTTTTTAAAGAAAATTTTTGCAGAGAGCAATCTTACAGAGACGCATCCCTCATCACCATTCTAAATCCACCCATTTGTTTTTCAAAATCAACAACTATCCCGGCTTCACTAGTCCATAGCACTCTTATTTGTTTTTTTTAACACAGAAATTGTTATTCTCCAGTCTTTTAGTGACTATTTTGAAAAAACATAAATTTATTGTCCTGGAGGGTATTGACACTGATTCATTTAAATCTCTATCGTATTAAGGAATTTTAATTAAGTCCTTCTTTCCTCTTACAATAGTCCATTTTCTTATATTTACCTTGTTTAGCTAATTTACAAAATGTTTATTTTTACAAATATTACAACCTATATTATTAATTAACCTATATGTAATTGATTCTAATTTAATTTTGCGTCTTGTTTGATACTTATTATACATATACTCCTTATTATTTTTGTTTTTGTAATTAAATTTTATATCTATAATCTATAAACAATGATTTAGGTTGGTATTGAAAAATTCCCTAGCATGACTTTACTTCCTATAAATATTCATTTCCTCAATATGTTTGGGGCTGTGTTCCAACTATCTTTCCCATCTAGTTTCAACCCTTTTCAATGAATGAATGAATACATGGTATTCTAAATTTATGCTACTACAAAAATAATATGTAAATAATGTTAAATTATCGTTAGACTAATTATTCTTTTCTCTTACTTTAGGTTTCAAGCTATTGTGTGACATTTCATCCTGCCGAAATTGTTATGGCTGTGTTCAGTGCAATTCCGAATTCCATGACTTTGACAACCAATCAGAATTACTGGTACAGGTAATATTTACTCTTTAATTAGCTAATATAGTGTTGTAATTTCTATTCTTCATCCTTTTCAAAATTTCACATCAATATATTATCCAATCTATACATATTTCAATCTTTTTATATTTTAATCTTTGACTTTTTATTGAGTTTATTCTAATGGTTGTGTCTACTGACACTTCTTACGTTACAATAAGACTTGTTTATTATGTTTGTTTATTTCATTATTTTTACAAAACTAGAGGATTAGTTCAATATATATATATATATATATATATATATATATATATATATATATTAAGCCAGTCCTCTAGTATAGATAAATATTCATATATTAGATTGAATTAAAAAAGGAATTTTTTTTGTATATACGTATGGTGTATCATTAGACACTACCTAATTAAGAACAAAATTTAACATAAAACGAATGAATGACTTAAGCAAATGTATTATAAAATATTGAGTACATCAATTTAATAAATGGATTAAGGATAAGGAATAGAATGGTAATGATAATATAGAAATTAATTCTTAAGAAAATGTTACCTTCACAAATAAATCCTAAGGTCAAGTCAATGTCAACAATTTTCATTAAAATCAATCTGAACGCTGCTATGTCCACACTTGAATCGGGAAAAGGATGTTAATTTGTTCAAAACCTAAAATAATAAGAATTAATAATCAAATCACTAATTTATTAACGATATGCAAATACAATAAAAAGTTGCAATTTGAAAAAAGTAATTTATAAAAATAAAACTGTATGAAATATGACATTCGGAATAAGAGCCATATTGTATGTCATAGAAATCTAGTAATCAAATCGAAATCAATGAAGGAAGTGATTGAATCTAGTTATAATATTGCCAACCTAAATTCAATGAGTTGGAAGTTAATATAAAACAGAGAATGTAAATTTGAAATTAAGTTAGAGTTTATATAAAGCGAAATTAGTGCTAATTAAAGAATTAAAAATAAACAGTTCCATATATATAAATCATAAATTTAGATTGTAGAAATTGTATATTAATTGTGAACAAATTTACTAAAAAAAAAAGGAATTACAAGGATTGAAACCATTGTAATACATGTAAAAGATTATTTATATATTCTATAAGATATTGTTAAACCATTTATACAAGTGATTTCACTCTCCAAGACTATTTTAATTGAAGAATTCAGTATTTCCATAAAAAAAACATTATCATTGACAATTGTTGAATAAAATAACAAATTAGGAGGCTGTGTTTTAGAGATTGTAAAAATGTTGTTGATTTTGAAAAGAAAAGAAAGTCGAGAGTTAGTTGGGGAATGATGAACTGGGATGTAATTCTCTGAGAAGATTTTTGTAAAAACTTTAAAGTAAAAGTAATAATTTTAAATCTAAATCAATAAAAAATTCATAATATTAATGTCGATTAACCCCTGTGAAAAAGTGAAACGTGCCGAACGAGTATTTCTTGGGTAAGGAATACCTAAGAAAAGAGACGGGATGTTGCAGGTCCACCACGCCGAGAATGGAATATAAGGTCTGTGTTATTTGAGTTTTTTTAATTTGGAATTCCAAACAAACAAAGAAAAAGTGAACTTTTGAAATTAATTTGAACATTTAAATTTGAATAATCTAAAATTGGCCAAAGAAACTTTAAAATAATCAATACAAAAATTTATCCATGGATAATTAAAGAACTCTAATTTTCTGCAACAATAATTTTAGATATTAAATATGTACTTACTTGTAAAAAGTTTTTCGTTTGTAAAATAATCAAAGTTCACACCACTCATAAATGCTTTTCCAATCTTAATTTCCGCTTTGCATGCTGACCTATTCTTATAACTATCAAACACACACTTAATTCACAACTTGAATTATATATGTAACTGTTTAATATAAGTTTTCAACCATATTATTCTAAATGCACTAAATTGATGCACATTGAACTGTTAAACGTTTGCATCCTCCATATTAACTGTGTACTATAATTTTGTGACGACGAGAAACGTTGAACCGGAAGAGTTGCTCCGTTGCGCCGAAGCAGCTACTACAAGCGTTCAGTGCGCATGACCATCAAAGAATACAGAGGAGGTTCAGGAATATTTGTGTGTGTAAAATTTTGAAGATTTCATCAACAATTTATTAAAATATTTTTATTTAAGTGTTGGTATTTTTCTTATTCCAGTCAATGTCCATAACACTTTTCACGAACATTGTTTAAATCATTCATTCGATTATCATATGGTGAGATGATTGAAATAAAGATATATAATTTATTCAGGAATAGACCTATCACGAAATCATAATAAGTAAATGTTCATATATGTAAAAATTTTTTCTAATAGGTGTCCAGGACTCAAAGAGAGAAGTCTCATGCTTCCGACTGCAATATAAAATTTAAACAATACATACAATTAAAAAAATTTTCATACAATCATATAGGGCTAGCCGAAGGTAAAAACGGGTAAATAAAGGTAAATCATATAAGTATAAATATTAAAATATAACATATCCACTATAATATATAGCTGTATATGAGGATTTGGAGAAATTAATTTTATTATATATATTTTTTGTATAACGTGGAGGTTCTACATTATTTTACCTATCACCCCTACTCCAAAAATTCCCCCTCTGGAAGTGTAACAAATCGTGGACGTGTGACCGAGACGAGGAGGACAAACCCTGTCCTGGCAAAGGAAGATTCATCCGTTTTAAGACCAGGCGAACCTAGCAAAAAACAATCGGACTGGATTGCCTTACACACTCAGCCGCGCATTGGAGGCAGAATTTGGTGGAATCGAAGGAAAGGGATCAATACAGAGTGACCAAGAAAAAGGTAGGGATAGTTATTGGTATTTTGATTAAGATATCGTACATATCTGGTGTTAAAGATTATTACACTGGTGACAGATTATTTAGAATGGTGACAGATTATTTAGAATGGTGACAGCGGATTTCTTTACCCCCTTTTTACTTTATTACACTGGTGACAGAGTGTAAAAATAAGGTCTAGCGTTATTACATTTACATGTTAAAAAAAATAAGGGTCTAGATTTTATTTAAGGTCTACACGTTATTACAGTCTGTTTCCACAATGATCTTACTGTACTGTTTAAAACAATTACACCCGAATTGTATCGCAATTTGAGCATAATTTATTTATGATGATGACAAAGACTTTGGCACATATGCTATTGGCTTTTTATTTTGTAGAATGACAGCACCCACAGCAAACTTAGAACTGTCAACAGACAATGTTAAAGGTAAATAATTATTAAATTATCACAAGACTGGTGATTCACTAATAATTTCTTTTAAGGCATCAAATCCCTTTTGATGTTGATCTGTCCAACGAAAACAAACATTTTTCTTTAAGAACACTCTTAAATTTGGTAAATTGGATATGTATTGTCCTAAATAGTAAGAAATCTCCTAACGTCACCTAAACCAGACGGTACTGGCAGCTGACATATATATATATATATATATATATATATATATATATATATATATATATATATATATATATATATATCTTTAACTTTATCTGTATCTGGACAAATCCCACTAGTGAAAAATATGTGACTTCAGGCATTAAAAAATTGCATTTATCCAGATTAAATTTCAAATTACACTGACGAGCTTTTTCTAATATGTTTCTCAGTATAGCATTGTGACCCTCTAAAGCAGGGGTTCTCAAACTTTTTGACACTGCGACCCCCTTTTTAGACTTAGTATTTCGGCGACCCTCCTATTTTTAAATATAAACAAAAATGAAAAAAAACACTATTGGCTAAGTTTTATCCATAAAAATACTATTAACTAGTAAAAATAAATACAAATTGTTGTCACTTGAATTGTTTTATAATAATGCTGAAAATTAATGTGCAGAAAATTACTGCTACCCTCTGTCGAGAAGTTTAAGGTAAAATTAATGAGCAGTGGTTTTCTGCAATTGTTTACCGAGGAAACTGTCAGATGCTTTTAATTCTGCTATGACTAACATTTTCAATACAAATGTAGTCTTGTTGCAATTCAACTTAATTGAATGCTAGTTAAAATAAAAATAAACTCTGCTCATTATTGCAGTATTTGTCAAGTATTCTTCATCTCTCTCCTTACTAGTATTTTCTCATCTCAAAGGTTTGATTGAACAGCTGATAGATTACATTCCAAATAAGGATACGAGTGGGGTTTTGTGGGTAGTCAATCCGTTCAGTGATGAAGTCGTAACAAAAGCTGAGCTAACTGCTCATCAACATGATCAACTGATCGAAATTTCAAGTGATCAGTCAGCAAAACTCACTTTTAACAGTGCTTGTATCGACAAATTTTGGATAGGTATTAAAAATGAATACCCAGAACTGTCCACAAAAGCATTACAGACTTTGATGCCATTTTCTACGCCTTATAGCTGTGTCTCCATAATGGTGAATATCAAAACAAAATCAAGAAATCGTTTGACCCTGGAAAATGACATTCTTTTGTGTATAACAAAACTCAATCTGGACATAAAAAAATTGGTTAATTCCAAACAAGCTCATGTTTCCCATTAAATAGTATTAGGCCTTTTTCAACTTGTATGTGTATTACAAATTTGTGTAGCCTATAAATTTTGTTATCAATAAAAACTACAGCTATGACTGATTTGTTTTTTTCCTCCTTATCCCGCGACCCCCCTGGACACATCATGCGACCCCCCTGGGGGTCGCGACCCACAGTTTGAGAACCCCAGCTCTAAAGGATCACTAAAAATCAACAAATCATCAATATACAAACACCTTCTATATAAGATATTATTTAAGACATTGCTTTGTGAAACATCTCAGGAGCACATGAAACTCCGTAAGGCAATCTACAAAAATTGAACCTACCAAAAGGCGTTCCAAACGTGCATAGTTTGAAGCTAATAGTATCTACCTGTTGAGTTAGTCTTGAGGATAAGATTGGAGAACATAAATATCGTAACAATGAAGTAAAAAATATTTAAAAAGATGCTCTGGAAACAAAATTAAATTAAATTTTGTAACCTTACCTTGCTGTATAACCGTATTATCCTGAGTAGTGATAACCTGTCCAGAGAAAGATTGTCCATGTGCCAAGTCTGGAATGATAAATTCGGCTTGTTCATTTTGACCGTCCTGTTGCAATATGTACTGCTGATTTTCATCCAAAACCACGATATCCACCAAATTTAAGCTGGTACCCATACCTGACACAACGTTATTTAAAGCTTCCGCTTCAGAACTAGATCCGATTGGTACCAACTGAGATTGTTGGCTAGTATGTACATTTTGTTGATTGTGGGAAACTTTGACATTGGATATTATTTTCACCTAGAAACAAATATTTCGAGACTCAATAATTGAATAATATATTATAAGATGTCTAAACGTTAGGCACTGTTCAATATGACGATGAAAGACATTTTATTTTGTCATTTTTGAATGGAAATAACCTAAATATTATATCCAATGACAACATATCAATAATAACAAAAAGTATAAGAAACCAATAAAACTGAAATATTTTTTTTAAATAAAGTCTACAAAAATACCTACAATCATTTAATTATGATTGTGGGTAATTGCTTATATTAAACGCAATTAACAGATACATTTTGTTAATATCAAGGTTCAGATAAGGGTCCTTTAGCAACAATATCTTGATTAATCCATAATAGATATAGACTTGACCTTCTAAAATTATATTACCTAGCATCCAATGGATGTCATTAAGGTCAAGCTGCTTCTAGAGATGAAATAAATCGTTCATATAAACAGTTAAAAACAAATTAGTAATTAGTTGTAAAGTGCAAAAAGTGGGGACAGTAATGGAAACTAATTATAATCTTACCTTGTCTTTTTGCATCATATTTTCATTGATATTTTCAGAAATAATATATTCTCCAGCTTCCTCATCGTCTTCATCTTCCTCTAAATCTTCTATGGTTTCTAGTTCATCTAAACAAACTATACCATCTCTTTTGGCTTCCGTTATGTGACACTTTCGAACATGTATGAAAAGCGCAATGCCAGATTGGAGTTTCTTCATGCAATACTGACAATCGTAACAAACTTTGCCGGGTTTACTGTAATGCCCTGTCATTCTGACGTGAGTGGCTAGGTATTGGGCAGATAAAAACGCCAATTGACAGTCTTGACACTGCATTTCAGTTTCGTCGTGGAGTTCCTTGTGTTTGAGAAGTTTAGCAGGTGAAATGGCTTGAAAATGCACAATTTATTAGACAAAAAATGTATATCAATAAATATGTGTCAAAAATACAGATTTTTTTAAAATGAAGATGTTAAATTGGTGTTAATTCAAATAGAACAGCCAGTTTTGTATTTACATTACAATAAATATAAAAAATATGGGTATCTTACCTATATAAGCGCATTTGTTACATTTAGGGAAGTTATATGAAGAGGGCGGCTTTAACGTATGTTTCGTGTACAAATGATACACCATCAAATTATGAGTTCTACATCTACGTCCGCAATATTTGCATAATTGAGCATCAAAGACTTCGTCATGTACATCAGTCATGTGTTTGCGATAGAGATAATAAAGTACAAATTCGTGGACTCCTCCATTGATGCCAAGGCATTTTTTACATACCCAAGGACCTTCATCTTCATCTTCGACTGGTTTTGATTTCGGATTTTTTACTGGTTGTTTTTGATATTGATGTTTTTGTACTTTCATTTCCACATGTGCCTTGAAAACAAATATTGATCACATTTGTGACAAGGAGTATTACTTACTTTTTATGATAGCAGTAACAACTCGGTACATTTTTTTTCGAATTTGGTCCGATTTTGAAAATAGATGATTCAATTAGAAGTACTGACACAAGGAAGCAAATGACAATTGGCAGTACCTCATCCTTTTACAAGGAGAAGTAGAAATCACTCAACAAATGTCCAAACTTCTTCATCCTCCTGATATATTTGCAAATCTGAATAGAAGGTTCCGAAGTAAAGGTTTTACCTTGTTCTAGGTGTCAAACACAAAACAGAGGCCTATTTGAATATATTAGTGGATTGTACCACAATAAAAGTGTTGGAATAATTACTTTTAGCTGAAAAGAGAAATTTGCAAAATTCACTTACCGTTGGTGATAATTTTGCAGGTTCAATAACAGCAGTTATCCTTTTATCACTTGTTTCTTTATTTCCCGGCATAATTTTCAATTTTATGTTTTTATTTTTCCTCACCAGATCCGGATACTTTTTCAAAATTTCTGTAACTATTTTAGTGTGGTCTATATCAGTTGCAGATACGCTTTCTACGCTTATTGTAGTTTCTTTGTTTTCCTTATTGTTAGTTTTAACTTTCTTCGTTGCGTATTTTAGAGGAGAATTTGGTTCTAATTTTCTTTTTTGTCCCATATCGTTAAACTCTCCAACTAAAGAAAATAGTTGTTTGAATAACGTTTTTATGTTTAAAAATAAATAAATTACAAATCTACTGAATGTCAATTTCCTTTGTTTTTAACTTACCATCTTCGAACATGGCATTTCGAATTTTTTGTTCTTTAGCGAACTCTTCCATCTCTTTTAAATTAACTTCATTGTTTGTGCTTCTGGTAACCATCTTTTTAGGTAGTTCAACATTATTTCTTAGATCATCAAATGATGGTTTTATCTAGAAGAGCAAAGTTAATTGAAAACCTTGCCGTTATTCCAATTTCTTTTTTAAATGATACTAATTGTTTCTAAACAATTTCACAATAATTTGAAAAAATGGTAAGAATTCTAAAAAATTGACACTTGTTTCGATATTACTATCATCGTCGACAGAAGTTACATTTCATGTGATGTCTACCTGATGTTTAATATTTATTTTTGGCTAGACCAAGAAGTGACCTACCTTGTGATTGACAGGGTGTCCCAGACTAATTTATCCAGGCTATATCTCTTAAACGAATAGAGATTTTCAATTGGGACAAAAACTGATCTATTCCATTTCTAATATACTTCAATATGGCGTAAAAAAATAAATATTCATCCCTTAGTTACACCCCTAACTTTAAATTTTTTAATAACACCCTGTACATTTTTTTATAATTTTAGATGTGGTCTTCCATCGTCTATTCAACAAATTTTTCAAAAATAAAATTGGTTCGTAAGTAATCCAGAAAATATCAGTTTATTTTTTATTTTTGTTAAATTAATCAAAAAAGCATTAAAGCTTAAAGGAACTATAAAAATAAATGTAATAAAAATTTAATAAAAAAAATAAATAAAAACAACAACTAATTAATATTATTTACATTAGATTTTCGAATTGTAGTGCACCTGCTGCAACACACATATCGAATCGCGTCAGAAGATTTCTGGTATGTAGGTTAATCATTCTCGATTTGTCATTTCTTGATTTTTCAAATTTTCACAAAAATGTATCCATTGAAGAAAAAACTTCAATTACAAAAATATTTCTATTATACTATTATATGTGCCTCCACGAACTCCGTTTTGTGAATTTTTGGTATTTAATTTTTTAAAACACTATCTTTTGTCTTTCAAAACTTTGGCTTTTTAGAGGAATACATTATTATCTTTCAAATGTGTGTGCAAAAATTCACAACAAAATCTCTTATCATAAAGTCACAATATTTGAAAAACTTTTGTGGTTATTTTACGTTTCGGACATCCAGGTTGCCATGATTCGACCTGTCAGATCAACAATCATTATTATTGACGTTTTGAATAAAAGTATTAGATCAGTAATAATCATACATGTTGTAATTGTGTATAACATTTCAATATGCCATATTTATTTTCGCCTGAAGAATACGTTGATATGATACTGATTTATGGAGAATGCCTGAAAAATAAGAGAATTTCTCGACGATTATATCAAGAAAGGTTTCCAAATCGAAACATTCCAGATGAAGCAACATTTAAGAATTTGGAACGCTCACTTAGACAGGGACATTTTCCAAATAATAAACGAGCTACAATTGAACGTAGAGTAAGATGTGATCAATATCTTATTAATGTAATAGCATATTTACATTTTAATCCCAAGGTGTCTATTAGAACCCTCGCCAATGAAAGTGGTGTTTCAAGAAGTTCAGTTCATAGAATTTTAAAAGATTTTAATTCCTTTTAAAGTGCACTTAGTACAAGGATTACAACCTGGTGATTACCAAAGACGTCTTGATTTTATTGCAAGAATGATGTTAAAAATGAATGATGATCCACTTTTTTTATCAAAAATATTGTAGAGCAATGAGGCTAGATTTCACAATAATGGTGTAGTCAACCGTCACAATTCAAATTATTGGTCTCACATGAACCCACATTGGATGATGGACACAAGATTTCAAAATATTTGGGGTATATATGTGTGGTGCTGTTTATTTAATGGCCGTGTTATAGGTCCTTACTTTTTTAACGGCACTCTAACAGGTGTTCGATATTTAGATTTCTTAGAAAACATACTTCCCGATTTGCTAGAAGATATTCCTCTTAATGAACATCAAGAAATGTGGTGGCAACAAGACGGAGCTCCTCCAAACAATGCGAGAATCATTAGCAACTACCTACAAAACCGTTTCGATAACCACTGAATAGCAAACAACTCTCCAGAAATTATGTGATTTGTCACCTCTTGACTTTTTCTTTTGGGGAGTGACAAAAGATATTGTTTATTAAACAAAACCGCAAAATGTAGACGAATTAAAAGAAAACATAAGACAAGCAATTCGACAAATTACTCCTGCAATGATTCAAGCCACATGTACAAGAAATCTTCTAGCACGATTCGAAATGAGTGTTGCAGAAGGTGGACTACAATTCGAACATCTAATGTAAACAACATTAATTAGTTAATTGTTATTTTTATTTATTTTTTTCATTAAATTTTTATTACATTTACTTTTATAGTTCCTTTAAGCTTTAAGGCTTTTTTGATTAATTTAACAAAAATAAAAAATAAACTGATATTTTCTTGATTACTTACGAACCGATTTTATTTTTGAAAAATTTGTTGCATAGATGATGGAAGACCACATCTAAAATTATATAAAAATGTACAGGATGCTATTAAAAAATTTAAAGTTAGGGGTTGTAAATAAGGGATGAATATTTAGGGGATGATTTTTTATGCCATATTAAAGTGTATTCGAAATGGAATAGATCAGTTTTTGTCCCATTTGAAAATATCTATTCGTTTAAGAGATATAGCCTGGATAAATTTTAGTCTGGGACACCCTGTATAGTCCGATAAAATTTCAAAATTAAATAAATAAACTCAAGATTATTAGCTGAACCAATAAAGTAAAAAATGCAATAACTGACAAAACGAAATCAGTAAAAAATCTTACCTTTTCCTCCTCGTCCTTGGTTAGTAAAGGCTTACTAGTATATGAAATATCTTCAAAAGAAGTATCCAATAAACTCATATTGGGCAAATCGTCTTCTGGCCACTCAAATCTTGTAGGTTTAGGAGTGTTATCTGCTAACGGGTCGGATACTGCATTAGACCATTTCTGATCAAACTGTAAGTGAGAAGTAGGATGTGACGTAGAAAGAGGAGATCCAATTGGTTGGACAGGTTTCCGTTTCCAAACCTTCCGACTTGACGAACATGAAGGAGTAGGAAGTTCCAACAATCTGGGTGATTTTATTGGTGGAGGCTTTCTAATTTGAGGAGGATCCGACTTTGGTTTCACAGTTTTTGGTGGAATCTTTTGCGCTTCAAGTAATTTAGTTAAAATGTGTATATTCATTATCTCTGCTGCCTTGTAAAGTTTTTCGTATAAGGATACATGAAATTCCAGCATACCTACAATAATTAAAAGTATATTATAAATTAAAAGAATTATGATATTTAACGTAGTTCAATAAATTTAAATAGACAGTCTAGTATCCAGATGTATGTCATTACATATTTTGTATGTTTCAATTGCTGTATTAGTTTCTACAAAGAAAATGAGCCAATTTCATTTTACATCTCTTTTGGCCAGGCAACTACTTGCACCCCACATGAAAATAGAGTTCAAGATTACCATCTTTCTTTCAAACTTAGAGTGAGTATAAGTAGAGTACTCTGTGCGAAATAAGAAAAACCAGCAGCCCGGGAAGTGAAATTAGAAAAAAAAACATGTTATATGTGTGACCCCAAAAAAAAAGGAAAACCTTTTATTTATTCAACTCCTGTAAGAAACCAGTGTATCTGGAATGTATAAATAAACTTTGCAGTCAATGTAGTGCAGGCATTTAAATCTTATGTAAGGACCTGGTATTTTATTATTTTCCTCAGAACACAATAGTATTCACTTTTATATTTTTATATCCTTATTGTATCAAACACAGATAGTTTAAGTTTTTGTTATTAGCATAAGATAATGAGCATACATAAAAACATTTAAGGGCTCCAAATAGATAAATTTTGTAAAAGGGAAGAGCAAAGATTTTTATTAGCTAATAATATTGTGAATATATTTTGAGATAATTCCTTACCTGTATACATAAAATTTACTATGGGGACTATAACATCGGACTGAAGATCGTGTGGCATTATTATTGTGTTATCTTCCACTGTAGGACAAGATTCTTCTAAAAATCTAAAATACTCCGTGCAGGCATTCATAACCAATCTGTGAACTTTCAACTGGACGTTTCCACTAAACTGCAACGTTAAATCGCAGTAATCTGTCTTGGCGAAAAACACTTGAAGACGCTGAAGGAAAAAGGTTCCCCAGTTGTCCACTCTAACTTGTTTATTTCCTTGCTCAACCATATTTGCTTAAATATTAACCTAAAAAGTTATTAAATACATTCATTGATAAGACTCAACGAATTTATTCTTTTAAAAACAAGACTAAAATGGCATACATTGGTCGGCGTCTCTTGTCATAGGTCACTCGATAAAAGAAGCATTGGCCATTATATGAATACCACATTGTTTACAGAAGAACCTTATTTTATTAACTTTATTGTTTCTAAAACTATAGATTTCAAATTAACTGACCTTTTCCTATCTCTAAAATATTAGCTCCATCTGATCACAAGCTTCCAAACATTTACAACTAAAAATATCCATTGCATCTGTTGTCGATGTCTTTTTCCAGGTGGCGCTTTTCAACCCGCTAAATTCAATTTTTATCGTTTTCAACAATTATACTGTATGTATGTACGAAAGAAAAATTTTTTTAAAACATCATAAATTATGCAAATATATTTTCAAAGCGGAAAATAGTTTTTTTACGAATCAACTATACTTTTTTTATACCAAACATTAAATGTTATTATATTGCTTAAATGCAAGTCAGCCATATTGTAACCGAAAAGAAACGACATGGTAGCGCGGTATTCGGGAAGTGCTCCGCCGCATATTTAGCCTAAAATAAATGATTAGTAAAGTTTACAACATAGAGATGGCGCTTAAAATATTTTATTAGTAAATTTTAAATAATTAAAATTAAAAAAAATGTGTAAATTAATATGCAAGCAACTGTCAAATAAAGTATTAATATAATTAGATACATATATTTTTCATGATCTATCGACTTATAAAACGAAATCAAATTTGACTAGTATTTCAAAATAACATTTTAAGCTGTTATTTATAAACAGATCTTTAATACATTGTTGAATTATTGTTTAACATCACATTAGCTCCCAGCTATGTTTTTCTAGCTAATATAGATCTATAGAACATGATTTGATTAATAGAAATGACAAATGACAGTCAAAAATAGAGGTTAAAAACATTGAGGTTATGCAAATAGGGAAGAGCGGGGCTCAATCTGGCACTTTCTTTGAGCAATGATATAAAATACCAAATGTAACATTTAGGAAATGATGCACAGTTATATCTAAGCATGTATACATTGTATTTAAAATTGTGTTTTTGATTTCTTTATATTTTTTTAGAAATTGACACGTTATTAAACAAATTCGAATTGTCCAAATGTTACCCACTATTGGGGTAATTTTGGACATTGGTGGGGTAAATTCGAACTAAACAATTTCTAAATGCCATTTATACAAAATGTTTATTAAATAAACTAAATTGTAAAAGAAATGTTTAAAAAGCATTCATAACTGAAAAAATAGAACGCTTTTTGACAAATTCAAAAATTATATTAGGTAATTAATATTTATGAAATATCAAAAATCAACATTAAATATTATATAAGAATAAGATTGAACTCTTTATGTTCCTGGACCTTCTAGTGGTTTGGGTAGTTTAATACAATATGTCCTGCTTCGTAACATTCGATGAACATTAAGGAAGCTAAATCCTTTATCTCCTATTTTTCGGTAAAAAAGTATCAAAAATATATCTATTATTCAACCAATAAAATAACGAATATTTATTGTGTGGAACCAGAACCAAAATAAAGTTTTAAAGATTAAAACTAACTTTTCCGCATCTGTGGCTCTGAACAATATTCTATCATAAAAATGTTACTTGTATACACTTCGGGGGATTTATCGTGCTAACAAACCGAAATTTCTCCAAAAATAACCAAACATTTAGTATATCTGGATTTATAGAACCCGCTGTACTCGCTCTAGTCAACTGAAAATCAATAGTATACATCTGTGAGACAACTTGAACAATATTCAATCATAAAATTGATCAATCGTATACTCTCTGGAGGCTGTATCGTGCTACCAAAATGAAAATTCTCCAAAACTGACAAAAATTTGGTACTTCAAGTACCATAGCACCCGTTGTAGTGGCTTTAGTGAGCTGAATATCAATAGGGTTCATCTTTGAGACGCTCTGAATAATATCCAATCATAAAATTGGTCACTTGTATATACTCCGGAGGCTGTATCGTGCTAACAAACTGAAACTTCTCCAAAAATGACAACAATATTGTACTTAAAGTATTGTAGCACCTGTTGTATTGGCTCTGGTGCGCTGAAAATCAATAGGATTTATCAGTGATATGTCCTGAATAATATTCAATCATAAAATTGGTGACTTGTTGAACTCCGGAAGCTGTATCGTGCTAATAAACTGAAATTTCTCAAAAAATGACAAAATGTCGTACTACAAGTACCATAGCACCCGTTGTACTGGATTTCGTGAGCTGAAAATGAATAGGGTTCATCTGTGACATGTCCTTAACAATATTCCATCATAAAATTGGTGACTTATTGCACTCCGGAGGCTGTATCGTGCTAACAGCACATGTAAGGAAAAATGGCCAACGACATACACACAGGATTTTTTTTCAAAAAATCGTTTTTTCGTGTTGTTGTTGATGGAAAACTTAAAAATAACAAAAAAAAACTCAAAATTCCAATTTTTTTTGGGGTAAACCAATACTTTTCTCGCATATTAGATAGGTTGGTCGGAAAAGTCATATACACTTGCGTGCATAGAAATCGGCCAGTCTGTCAACTTTTGACTTCAACAATATTTTTACTCTTCCGCCCAACCTATCTAATATGCGAGAAAAGTATTGGTTTACTGACATTCTAACAAGAATAACAAACTGACAACAGATTGAAATTATTACTTTTGCAATTGAAATTTGTATATTATTCGTTTTCCTTGATTTAACTAGTTTTCATCTGTGTTAGTTTAATGCATACCACACCGCAAAAAGCCGCCCAAGTAATGGCTTTAATCGAAAATGGACTTTGTCAGCGAGCTGTTACTTCACAACTGAATATGACACACGCAGCGGTTCGAAGAGTATGCCAACGTTACGAGGAGACTGGAGCCTTTGGTAGGCGACCTGGAACAGGCAGAAAACGATATACAACGGATCGTGATGACCGCTTTATACTATCGACATCTTTAAGAAATCGTCGTCTTAATGCGGTTCAAGTGCAACAACAGAGATATGAGGAGTGACTATAAGTCAGTGGACAGTAAGATGAAGACTGAAGGAAAGTAACCTGACCCCTAAAACACATGCGAATGGTCCAACACTTACCCCAGCTCATCGTCAAGCACGCCTGCGTTTTGCACGGGATCATCTGAATGGAACATTGGAACAATGGGGGTCTGTTCGGTTCTCAGATGAGACCAGAATATGCCTCTATGGTAGCGACAGAGGCAGAAAAGTGTATCGAAGGCCAGAAGAGCGATTTGCAGGATACTGCATTGAAGAAGGATTTCTTAATGGCGATATTTCTTGAATAATCTGGGGTGCAATTTCTAGGAGAGCACGTACCGACCTTGTTAGGCTTATTTCAGAATGAAATAGGGCTATTGTAGAGAGTAGCATGACGCGACTTCTGAAAAATTTCAATACAGTTTTTCGTTTTGGTGTTCCTAGATGCCAAAATCACCCATATATATATATATATATATATATATATATATATATATATATATATATATATATATATATATATATATATATATATATGTATGTATGTATGTGTTATAACGGAATTTGTAAGCACGATAGAGGGCGTATTTTTTGACGGATCGAAACCAAACTCGCTACAAAAATCGTTTAAGTCAAAATCTTGGACGAGTTCGTTAATGAGCCAAATCGGCCCAGTAATAACAAAATGGCGGCCTGTCAAAGTTGAAAAAAAAATCGTATTTCTTTTGTTTTTCATTTGACGCAAAAAAGTTACTTAGCTTTTTCATAGACCTTAACACGTTCTACAACTTTAGTATTTAACATTTTTCTCTAAATCGTACATTAAATCATTTATTTAAGAAAATTCACAAATTATAACGGAATTTGAAAGCACGATAGAGGGCGTATTTTTTGACGGATCGAAACCAAACTCGCTACAAAAATCGTTTAAGTCAAAATCTTGGACGAGTTCGTTAATGAGCCAAATCGGCCCAGTAATAACAAAATGGCGGCCTGTCAAAGTTGAAAAAAAAATCGTATTTCTTTTGTTTTTCATTTGACGCAAAAAAGTTACTTAGCTTTTTCATAGACCTTAACACGTTCTACAACTTTTGTCTTCAACATTTTTCTCTAAATCGTACATTAAAACATTTATTTAAGAAAATTCACAAATTTACCAGAAATTTTTTTTATTTTTTTGTTTTTGATTTGATGCCAGAATGTTACTTTGGTTTTTTGTACATCTCAAAACATTCTATTACTTTTGTATCTAATTTTTTATTTTGGGTTTTATGCAAACATGTTACTGAAATAAGCCTGTCCAATTGGTCCTGTGCCATTGGGATTTTTTCATCCGTAGACATGACCGTGGTCACGGGAGAGGAGGTATAACGGGTGCTATGTACATCGAGGACATTTTAGCAGATCATCGACTACATTGGAGATGAATTTATTTTTATGCATGATAATGCAAGAATCGTACAAAATTACATTGCAGAAGTAGATTTTCGGGTTACGAAGTGGCCATCATGCAGTACCGACCTAAACCCGATCGAACATTTATGGGATCAGCTAAAAGGAAGAATTAGTGCCAGACTTCGTGCTCCAAACTCGATCGTAGAACTTATTGTCGCAGTAGAAGAAGGGTGGCTTAACATACCACAAGAAACAATATCGAACTTGATTAGATCAATGCTTAATCGTATGACAGATGTTATTAGAGCAAGATTGGAATACCCATTATTAAAAATTAAGTGTTAATTTAGACAATTGTTAATAAACCATACATCTTTCAATAAAAAACAAGTTAATTTGTATCATATGTTAATTTAACAATTTTACGCCCAAGACCCCGCAATTAATTTTAATAAACTTAAACTTATATTAAAGCATATTAAATTGTCTTTCAAACAGTAATACATTTTTATCTGATGAATAGTTTCTAAAAAACTTATAGTTAAAGTCAAAAGTTTACGGTGTGCCGATTTCTATGCACGCAATACAACAAGAATATCTTTAGCAATTGATCTGATTCTGATTCCTCACTCTGTATGCCTAAATTCATATCGGAATCACTTTCAAATAACCGTTTCTTAGTAAATGCTATGTTTGATGAATCCGATGAAGATGTTTCCATTTGACTTATAGGTTGATAGATGTTTTTTTACTTACGACCACTCCTGTAAGTAGTCAAAAACACACAGTCGGCAATCAGTGTAAGACGTCTATTACGCACGCTAAAACAAAACGCACGGCTGTAAAGTAAATCGCACGGCTTCCATAGCAACCACTTAGCAACTGTCAATAAACGTAGCCATCTTATTCAAAATTTATTACTTAAATATTAGACGTTGAATTTTATTCTATATATAAATGGTAGATAACATTTATTAGATATGATATTGCATTTAATGCTAAGAGTTATTTTGAATTATATGATAATTGGTTCCGTTTCATTCAATCCGCATCTTTTAGCTGTCTAAATGTATCTCATATTAGTAAGCAATACTATATTATACACCAAGCGACTAAAGTGGCCCATTTAATCCCGCGGGTGTTGTTTGATTCCTGAGGGAAGTAATCCACCTAAGGGATTAATGTCACTTTAGTCGAGAGGTGTATTTTATGCAATTCCGGTAATTCTACATACATTTTTAATAAAAATAAATACTACATAGGATGCACTTTTACGAAACTGGCTGGGCATCGAGGGTGAACTTCTAAGATGCTTGGCTGGGCATCGACGAGCGACTTTTATAAAACTTGGCTGGGTATCGAGGATGTACGTTTTTATTTGTACTTTAAATCCCTTAACAAGTAGGTCGTAGGTAAAGTATAGTACGTAACTCGTGTTGTAACGCATTTTACTCACTCACGGAATTACGCACTCGCCGCTACGCGGCTTCGTGCGTAACTTTTCCGTTCGTGCGTAAAATGCTTCTTACAGCACACGTTACGTAATATACTATTTCTTAACATTCTTGTCTCACCCATTTGCACTGTTTTGTGCTTTAGACTCTCCTTCCCATTTTTCTTTTCGCATTTATTTTTCTCTGGGGTGCTGGTGAATATTCGATATTTCCCTCTTCTGAAGTTTCCATGAGAGCGTTCTTTCCTTGGGACAGCATTTGATAATGGTCTCAGAACGATTGGACTTACAACTTCGTTACAAATTTGCACCACCTTTTTAATTTTAAACACTGAATCTAGCACGATAAACAGACAATGTTGTACTACCTCATTTGGCTCACTTAGTGATAAGTCCGCAGGTAGAAAGATCTTTACCTTTGGGTCTGGCCTATCTGTGACGTACGATGCTTTAAAATGTTCATCATCAAAGCCCACTCAGTTAATTGGCCATTATCCCGACTTCTTGAATGAATTAATGATGTTCGATAGTGTAAAAGATAATAAATATATGATGTGGCCGATAAATCAGGTATTTTAATAGATTTTCCAGGATTCATTACCATTTGATCATCAAAAGACGTTTTAAATCGACTCTTGAAAATTCCAAATACACCCATCTATGCACAATACCATTCTCTTTGGAATAATTGCTTGCAGCTAGAGTGGTGTGGCCTTCATCATTATTCAGTATCTTTATTGCAAGAGGTGTGCTTCTGAATATGTTTTAAAATATTCATAAATATTGCTGATGTGATCCAACCGTTTTTAGAGCCATAAGCCACACTGCCCGTTACACTTCCAGTAAGATAAGTGTCTTTCATCCTAACCTGTAGAAAGATTTGAATATAATTGCCTGAAGCATAGAATGTTAGCAAAGTACCTCTTTCTTGAGACACAATTTGACCGACCTGTTTTTCCCCGAGGGTGCGATAACTTTAGGTGCTTGTATAATAGTTGTAATGCTACTTTAATCAGTATTCCGAATTCTATCAGGCGCAACTTCAGGAGGCTTCAACTTTCTTGAGAGAGGGACTATACTTTAGCTTCAATATTATTATTTTGACTATAACACCACAACCTTTTGCCGCACAAATAAAGATGGAGTTATACAGAAAATAAAATAACATAAAATAAGAAATAAAATATAAAGTTGACCTTATGGAAAATCTATATAGCGTTTATACAGGAAATAACAAATAAGAGATAAAATAAAATAAAATAAAAGTTGTCCAACTTTTATCTTCGATGTTTTATTTTATCTGAAAATGAATGTGCGCAATGGTAAGATTATTGATTATTGCGTGTTTGGTATTATCTGTGGTTTGGTACACATAACCTTACTTTTAATACGTACTTTTGTCGTTTGTTATTAGGAAGAAAATAATAAAATTACTGTCTCGGCCCTTACTTGGTGGAATCTACTCATATTAGTGTTTTAAATGAAACTCACGGTTTCTAGTTAATTCCACAATATAATAAAAATTGTTGAAAATTCTAAAAAATTGACAATTGTTTCGATAAATCAATATCATCGTCAGAATGACAGAAGTTACATTTCATTTGATGCCTACCTGATGTTTAGTAGTTATTTTTGGCTAGACCAAGAAGTGATCTAACTTGTGATTGACTTAATATATGTTAATAGAAAAAAAAAGAAGATGTGATATTACAAATATTGAAGCTTAGATATCATTAGCTCTATGGTGATACCCTGGATATCATTTTTCCAATTAAGATCAATATAACTGTGCAATGATATAGAAAACCAGGAAAACTATATCTGCTGATCTTTACAATTCAACGGAAACAGAACAAAACCTCAAAATATGGAAGGAAAGGGTACGAAATATCGATATTTTTTCGAAAATAATCGAAAAGTTCCTTAAATATTCTTAATTCCGATACTATCGATGCTTTCGCTTAATCGAGCTCAGTTTCGTTTGCTTTGATCGCATATAAAAATTGCCTTATATTATCTGTGATTTGGTACTATAGTCTGTATATAATTTTCTTTGTGTGTGAAGGCTTTAGTTCCATTGATGGTTTGTTCAATTCCGATAATTTTGATACAGTTCCTAAGTAATCACTCTTTGAATAATATATCGATATATTGAAATATCGATATTTTGTATTATCCATATATATCGAATTTGTTGAATAATATAGATACGATATATCGATGTTTTTCTTCCCATTCCCAACTAAAGACCGATCACTTTGACACACAATTTTTTTTATGTTCCGTGTAATTGACGAGTGACAGTTAAACAATTATTTTATTTTATTTGTCTGTAGAAACCGAACAAACTTTCCTTATTTCTTTCTATTTTATTTTATGCTATTTTATTTTATTTGCTGTATAAACCCAACTTAAGAGAAATCACCTGTAGACCAGTGGCGCTATATATAGTATTTTTAATCACCATCAAAAGCGCTAAATTTTGATTGTCCCAAAGAGTCCGAATGAACCCCGCTCTCTCCTACTGCTACTGAAATGAACACATGTTTTGCAGAACGAACATTTTAGTGTGTATATGTATGTTGTATATTTAATTAGTACAAGTACAAGTGGAAATACAAAAGTATATTTGATCCATTGAGTATATATAATCGTTATACTTTTTTACTTAATGCCTTTTTATTACGTTCGTATATTCCATAAATTTGAATTTAAAAAATATAACCTTGCCTGGTAATGTGAACGAAATACATACCTAAAATAAATATTCCAATTTGATCAGAAAAAATCAAAAGACATTTTTGTAATTTATATTAGTGTAATGTGGAATCAAAATTTGGATACAACGTTTGTATACATTATTCTGAACTCTTAATGGCATTAAAATGCACAACAATTACCTTATTATTAATCATTAGCCCTTTTTACTACTCTATAAAACGCCTATGGATCATTTTACCTACATAGAATACAGTAGAAAATAAATTAGAGATGGCAGCAGTGTAGATTCGATTATATACCTCATTTCTATCAAGTTTTTGGCATTTCTGTCATATCAGAGAATTTCCAGTTCCTCCTATTAGGAGTTCAGGAGAAGTTTTTATTGAATAACGTTTTCCTTATTTACTTGACGAGTTGTTATTGTCACGTGCCAGTGTTTGTGCAAATTGAAGGACATATATAACTGACGTTATATTCTACGTCAGTACACGAGCCTCCTCAGCTTTTATTATTCGCGAATTAAATATCACAGTGTCGAGGTGAAATTGGTGAATTATCAAGATTTTTATTGCTGAACGTGATAAACTAAACAGAATAACTCATCAAATTTTTAAGTAGTATTGATAATATTTCAAAGTGTTACGTCAGAGTTCAGACGCTTAAATCTGTTTAATTGAGGATTTCAGTTACTGCTAGATCTGTAATTTTCAATAGGAAATTGAGAAAAATAATAGGCTATAAAGATTGTCGAGTCATGATAACCTACTAAAAAGCATGGTGGACTAAAGTTGTATATAATCTGATTGCGTGTGCCTGTATTCGCCTATTTATAAGTTGTATATTTGCTGTGCGAATAAACAGTAAAACATTTATACTGTCGAATTAAAAATAAGATAAGGTAAGTCATCTTAATTTTGCAACATATTTGAAGGTTGTGTACGACATTCAACGCATGGATAATGTTTTTGTTTACATTCAGTAGTGTCCGTCCCAGTGAGATGAAACATATATATTGTACGAGTTATTGATTTTCAAAACTATTATTTATTTTTGTAGCATTAGTACCCCACCTTTTACGTAAACCTTAATCTCTTGGAAAATATTATGCTGTAATCAAAAATATTTGAAAGTAAATAAAAACATAAACAAAGGAATGTTTAGAATGTGTGAATATAATTCAGTGGCGTGCGCTGCATCCATTTATTGCATGGACAGTAAAAGCAATCATATTAATTAGTATGGATGTAATATAAAAATGTAATTAACCTGAAGTGGGGCACCTAATAGGACTGCCATTAATTTGTTGTTAAGATTATGTGTACCTACCAGTTTAATTTTGAAAATAGCTACTGCTGTTCGAAACAATTTGGCCACCCACAAAAAGGCTCCATAGTAATTTTAATTATTTATTTGCAAATTTTTACATATGTAACTAATTACAAATTTTTGTCTCATCCATGTGTCAACCTGTTTTAATCCCATAGATTTGGCAATCTAACCACTGATTTTTACAATGTTTTATTGGTTATCTCCCGCCATTAGTTTTCTCAACTAATCTTCCTGCCATCTTCCAATTTTGTATCTGTCTGTTAAGCGGATCCAATAATATTTATATCGGGTTCGAGTCGGGAGACTGTGGAGGCCATATCATTATTTTCAACTGTTGTAATATTTCTAGTGCCAGTTCACTGGTTCTCGGCCTTTTAACTAAAAAAATCGACTTTGGAGTTATAGTTAATATGGAAAAAAGTATTGTATCTACATGTGAGTGAGACTAACTAAATCTTTGGAATGTTTATTATCAAAAATTAGTCTTCTAAACATTGTTTTAGACACAAAAGGCAAAAAAAGCAAACCTGAAAAGAACACCATTTTACTGATTTTCAGTCCCTCCCCACAGATCTCTGCTAATTTTATATCTGTTCTGATCCTTAAAAATCCACCAATTTATAGGAATCTGCTTAATAAGATACCTACCTACATTTTAGAAAAAAGAGAAGTCGCTATAGAAATTAAAAAAAAATAATTTGGACTAGGTATATAAAAAACAACTCTTAGAAATAATAAAATGGCATAACTAAACTTAGATCCTAAGCTAGAAATAACAAAAATCAGGTACATTGGTACATAGAGCCCATTTCACGAAAGTTGAAGCCACTTGAAGTTGCAGACATATGCGCTAACTTATTGTCAAAACCACAGCCATATTGTAAAATTGAAAATCAGTAGCATAACGATTTCACATTTTGTGGGTTAACACAAACTTAGAATATTAATAATTTATTCCAAAAGGACTTATTTTTTATTACATGGAATAAGAACTGATAATACATAAATTGTGTGGTATGGCCATTGATAAATATAACAGTAATATATTGATTAATGTAGAGAATTAAAAATAAGGCAAAGACAACTAATTTCCAGAACTGTTCCTTCATACACCAAATTTTTTAATATATTTATAAATACTGTTCTTAAATTGTCTAATTGACATTGTCTGATCTAATTCAGTAATATTATTGGCAAGTTTTAAAATGGTCTCAAGAGGAGAACAAACTAATGTTCTTACTCTCCCAACAATAAAGTGGATCAAGTTAACCTTGAGGGAACTTTGAAAGGAATTAAGTACAACAAATTACTAGATGTCGATATATTTATTTTTTACAAGCAAATCATCATATTCAATTTACATCAACTAGTAATAGAGATAACCTAAAGTTCTTCCTGTAATCTAGTTGTCCTAATTGTTCTATTATCCAACAAACGATTATATTCCCACATAATAGATCCAAACTCTAGTTTAGGTCTTACTAAAGAATTAAACAACATTTTTAGTCTCAATATTTGAAACATGAGTGGTTTGTCTGAAAACTAAACCCATTGTACGATTGGCACTCTTAACTGATTTTTGTATATGTGAAAAGAAATACAATTGACTATTATAAGTAACTCTAAGATCCTTGACTTATCTATAATATAAAAATGAATCGCAAAATGTGTTGGTAAGCGCATAACTCAACAACGCCTCGACCAATTTGGCCAAATCTTTTTTTAAAATGTTCGTTGAAGTTCAAGGATGGTTTTTACGGCGAGAAAAATTAGAATTATTGCTGGAAAAACCCTAAAAATAGCCCTTTTCTTTTTCCCATACAAATGATTTGTAACTAAAACGTAGTCAATTTGAGCTTCATTGCTATGGTATAAAGTTCATATTAAATTACAAGCACTCACTGTTGTCTAAGCAATGTAGGTGTGTTCCTAACGTCAAAGATCATATCTATCAAAACAATGTGCGTGTGTGCGTTGGAGCACAGAATACATAGTTGGAGGAGTTTAATTGTCAACTGATACACGAAACAAATTCGTATATCGTGTTTTGTGCAGAGTGTTTACTTAGTTAGTGTTTGTTTAGTTCGTGATTAGTGAAAAAATAATTTATATTTGATATGCCTCCTATAAGACGAAGCAATTTAGGTAGAAGAACCAGAAATGCTACAAACCAAGCTATTTACCGATCTAATCGTACTGCACAAGAACGTGACGACGAAAATGAACGTGAAAGAATTCGGATATCACAAACGCGTGAAGCGAGAGGGCGACATTCAACTAATAATCGCGCAAGTTTGAATCGAGCTGCTTTCAGTTACGATGTGTCAATTGACTACAGTAACTACCAATGTGTTGTTATTGGTTCTATGAACTCGGTTTGCTCACACTGTAAAGCATTAAAATACAAAAACGAAGCCAATGGATTGTGTTGCGCAAATGGTAAAGTAAAATTGATACCATTGGATCCACCACCAGAACCATTGTACTCATTGGTTTCAGGAATAGGAACAGATTCTATACACTTTTTGACACATATCCAACAATATAACAATTGCTTTCAAATGACTTCATTTGGGGCAACAAATGTAGTTCGGGAAAATTTTATGCCAACTTTCAAGGTATGTATTATAGCAGTTACTCATAATTATTTTAGCGAACAAAATTTTCTGTCAGCAAAGTTAAGATGTGTCACTAATCTTCAATTTCTTAATCACTAATATATCACTTAGTCATCATATTATATGGTGATTCAGTTTCAGTGACACTTTTATTATATTTTATATTTGATAGATATTAGTTAAAACTAAATATATACTTTTTAAGATCAAATATTATTTAAGTTTGATCACTGACAATCCATTAATTTATACCACACCATAATATTTTTTTTTATTTACAGATACAAGGACAAATATATCACAGAGCAGGTTCACTGTTACCAGTGTCAGATAGCGACAACAAATTTCTGCAAATTTATTTTATGGGCAATTCACCACAAGAAATTGATCTGCGTTGTGCACATAACAAGATTGCCACCTCACAATCTCCAATTAAAGGTTGGATCGGTGGTTATAATGTTGCGAAATATCAACCAACCGCGTCTTTGCAACGGTACACGGTTAGCGATAAAAAAATTACTAAACAATGTGATAGAAGCAACTATACTCAAAGGAAAGTATAAAGGAGAAGATGTTCTCATACCGCGCATCCCAATGATTCCGACTGATGTGCCATTTGAGTTTAAACGACTACAGTTTCCAGTGCGGCTTGCTTTTGCTATGACTATAAACAAGTCCCAGGGGCAATCATTAAGTGTTTGTGGTATTAATTTAGAAAACCCATGTTTCTCACATGGTCAATTGTATGTTGCCTGTTCCCGTGTTGGAAAACCATCAGATTTGTTTATCTATGCGCCAGGTAATCAAACAAAAAACATCGTATACCACAAAGCACTACAATGATAATAATAATAATTATGATTCACATGATTAACAATAAAGCGATTACTTACTTTTAAATCCTTATATATGTTTTATTTAATTATTTTTTATTCACAACGCCCTATCACCAGGGTGACGGTTCTGTTCAGGAGAATTTTTTTAAATACGTAGGCAAAAAAACTGCCACATTACAAATCTTTTTGACAGGTCGAAGTCTGTCGGGTCAGCTAGTTATATTAATAATAATAATAATAATAATTAATTTATAATGATATGACAGTTCCTTTGAAGATTGCTGGTGTGTTTAAGGTTTTTTTTCTCTTTTTTGTTTTTTTTTGTTTTATGGCGTTTGGAGGTATCCATGCAGCCAAATACTTTGTTAGGTTATATATATAGTGATATATTTGAAGTTTATATTTGAATCTAATTTCAATTAAGTGCCAATCGGAATCGATACTGATTTTGTTATTGATTTTCGTGTTGTGGATATGTATCCTATTACTTAAGCGATCCCTAATTTAACCTATCAAACTATCGTCGTCTGGGATTCATGTTAATACCGCTTTTCGATCGAAGGATTGGTACAGGGCTACAAGTTTTCTCGCCCAGGGGTCGTTCAGGGCTTTATTTGATAAATACGTAAATTTTATCAATTGAATATAAATTAGGCTTATCAAGTTTGAACTTTTTTGCTACTTGTACTGAAATACCTGTCGCTGTCTGACCAGACAAGCGTGTTTCTTTATTATTTTCTTTATCCTTTCCTAAGTTTTTGCTTTCCTGAAATGCTGTTTGGTATGTTGAATTGTAACGCACATTCCTTGAGTTATCATTATTATTGCACAGATCTGAAGTTCCCCCTTTGTCAGGTGGATCTGCACTAGACATTTTTCACTGAACTATAAATTTGATTATCTGATTTACTAGGTGGATTGACCGGTTCAATAGAATTGGAATTGTTAACAAAAACGATTTGTTGATAAGAGAGCTGTTTTAAACACGTCTATACTAATTGACTGTTAAAATCGCACTGTTTAAGTTTTTATCCCTATATAATGATTATAGGTTATGGTTAGGAAAAACACTACCAAAAGTTTAATGAAGTGTAGTATTTACATTAAAAACAAAGTAATTTGCAAATTTACTTCAAGTCGTAGGTTATCATTTAGGTATCAAAAAAGGTGAAAAAAAAAAACAAAATTTGAAGTGATAAAATTGTTTATTTTAATTTATGAAAAACAGACATAGAAAAATTCCAATTTAACATATAGCTAACACAAATTTTAATTATAAACAAAATACCCCTACGCAAAGATTTAGATACACATTCTATTTTTCATTAGGATAGTATGCCTGTTTCTCTGTTTTTATTACTTTACAAACTTCCTCTTTTTCTGGAATTTGCATAACATATATTTTTGTTTTTTCAAATGCCTTATTGAATGTTGCAAATGGTCCTAGTTTAAATTGTTGATGAAGTAAATCCTGTTGAATTGAAGTATTTTTAAAAAAAATATTGATGAAATTACAATTACCATTCTTATTTCTACTAAACTAAGTGAAGCTTGTGCCTGGAATTCAATAAAATGGATTACTTCTTTTTGATATTTCAAATTGAGTTATAGATATCTCAGCTATATAAAAATCATTTTCCAATGTAGTGCTGGCAGTATCTGAAACAAACTCGCTCTTCTGCAATATACTATCTGTTGTAACACCTGCTGTTAATTTATTATACAATTTTGAGTTCTTCCTTCAATGTTTTGGCATGTATTTCATCTTTGTGTCCCACCTGTGTTTCCGTGATTTGTACCACTATATTTCTTCAAATTATAATAAGAAGTAAGTTAAAATATAATATAATAATAATAATAATAAGATTGGTTTTAAAACGTTCGGCGACGTTGTCTGATATCTAACATCCACTCGTTTCTATTGTTCCATTGGCCCTCTCTTAGGTCTCTAGCACTCATAGCTTTAGTTACTCCTTCTTTCCATGATTTCCTAGGTCTTTCTCTCTTCTTACAGTTTGGTGGCACCCACTGCATTGCCAGCTTATATAATATTCAAATTATAATTATCTGATTAGTAGATACCATCACTTTCAATGTAAAGTTTAATTCTTGATGGAGACATTCCACAAATATGGATGCTTCCTGAGATCTTTATATTGCATTTCATATACGAAGAAAGAAATCCGAAAATTATACATTCATAAAAAATAAACAATTATAATAAAAGGGATGTACATGAAACAGCCCTATTACACTCATACAAAATAGATTCTTTTCCATATGCATGTTTTTTCTGCCCCTGCAACAATAATCAACTTCTCTGTTTTGTAATCCTCTTCAAGACGTAAACTCTTCCATATTCCTAAAATCTAAAACATTGATTGATATTAACTTCATGAGAATTAATGTCTTCTTGTAAACCTGTGTTACACTAGTAGATTTGTCAGACTATCCTGTATTACGTTAAACTTAGAGGAGCTACAGCATTATCAAAAATGTGTTTTTCTTTAATCCATTCAGATTCGCATTTCATTAAATCCATTCAGATTCGCATTTCATTACAGGTTTACAAATAGAACACCTTTCTTGAACCTCTACATCAGAAAATGTCTTCCTGACTAATTTCAAACCTATTCCTGATACATCGTACCATATCTTCGATTGCATGTGTGAGCTGCTGATGCATGTTTCATCAGTATACACAATATTCCAGCCTTCAGTTTGTATTTAATAATATTTTCTTAGAAATTGATTCTTTTAAGGCGAATCACATTTCTGTTTTCTTGTCACTACAAGCCATCTACAATAAAAACATTCTTTTTAGTTAAATACTTATGCATGTTACATATTAATATTTTTAATTTTTCAATGTTTATTGTACTTTTATCTTAATTTTTCTTCTGATCATGAATTTGTTCCACTCGTTCAACATTTTTCCCAATTCACTTTAACACTTGCATCTTCAATAACTAATAAAAACTCCCTACTTACCTATAACTTATACATTTTAGCAGCCCCCACAAAGAAGAAAGAAGTTCTACTTATAGTAAAGTCAATGTGCACTTTGTGAAGAGTACCTAGAAAAAAATGAATAGGTATACCTACTTCAATATAAAACTATTTTTCTCTTAACACTATTAAAAGTAATTTTAGCTTAAAAAATCGTGTTAGAAATACACTGACAGAAATTTCTTGTAATTAATTTTAGTATCTTTATTATTTAATGTTATCAAACTTATATTTTAAAGTAGGAGCCCTGTTCTCCAGGATGTAGAAATTGTAAATGATATCCCGAACCCTTTGCAGTTCTCCTAATTTTAGTGCATTGACTATGATAATTTTTGCTTTTACATCAACAAGTTTTTTAGAAAAGATGGTTTAACACACAACCATCACTTATAAACTAGCTAAATGTCTTAAAATATTCAAAATCAAAAATATTCAACAAATAAACAACCAGAAACATAACCCTCAAATGTCAAATTATAAAGTGGCTATCGGCATAAATCATCGTCCTACGCTAGTGGTCGTTACTAAGTGACCTAGATAAATAAGACAGAATTTGGTATCTGCAATTGTCAATGTTCCAACTTCAGATGTGTTCAATTTTCGTGAAACGAAGTCTACCTACCTACATATTTAGTATTCTACAAAAAGAACACTAGTCAACAGAATGACATGGTATCTTTTGCAGCTATGATTTACCAGATTTATAAAGGCCGATAATTATGTCTCCTGGGATTTTATTTATGTGCACGTGTACCACATGTACCGTTACCCATTAAAGAAAAAACATGGCTGGGAATTGAAAAACTGAATTTGCACCACAAAAAATATTAACGTCAACTCCCTCGAACAACCCCTATTTTGATAAATTGAATACCAAACCCATTATTTTTTGATCTTTTCAATATTTCTTGAAAAACGAAATATTAAAGTCGATTCTATTGGTCCTACTAACTTTGTGTCACGAAAATATTTCAAAATATTAAAGTTAAACAATTCAAACAACCCCTGTTTCAATAAGTAGTATAGCAAGTCCATTTTCCTCTGATCTTGTCAAAATTTCTTGAAAAATGAAATATGGAATTCGATTCTATTATGACTAAATTTGTACTAATTTGTATTATATTTGTAATAGGAAAAGGGCACTCACAAATAAAACTACTGAATAAAATTAATATAAACAGATAGCTGTTTATTACAATACAGCATATGTCATGACTAAATCATTATTAGAGAATATTCATTCAAAAAATGAATAAACTTTACTATGCAATGAACACAAGAGTTATAAATAAAAGAGAAATTTCTAAGCAGACAAAAATAAAGGTTTTCAAAACGTATCTACTAATGCTAACATTTGGATGTGACTCCTGGGGCTTAACAGAAAATTAAGATACAAGCAACAGAAATGAAATATCTTAGAAGATATGTAGGAATCACCAAGAGAGAGAAACCGAGGATTATAGATATAAGAGAAGATCTAGAGGTGCAATCTACAATGGAATTTATAGAAGAGATATTGCTAGGTTGGTGGGGACATTTGCAGCAGAAAAAATACCAGCAAAAAGAGTTTGGAGAGCGAAAATACAAAAGAACAAGAAAAGAGACGTGGAAGAAATACTAAATAAAAGAGATATAATAAACTGGAAACAAGTAGCAGAATTGGCACAAAACAGACGAGAATTGAAGAAATTAGTACATAAATAAGTGCACCATACTCTACACCATCAAATGGTATAATTATTTCTCTGATTTCTTCTATTATATTTCTATACTGGAGTAGTAATTCTTCATCTTCCATTTTTCATGGATCTCCCTTCTCTATTTTGCTATGGATATATTTCTTCATGATTTTCTCATCACCTGTTACTAGCTATACCATGATCTGACTTTCTTATACTTGAATCTTTCTTCTAATTCCAATATACCTACTTTTTTATTTAGCTCCTATTATTTCTCAATATCTTTTTACATACATTCCCTCCTTTGTTGTAATTTTGCCTGCTCTTCTTAATTTTGTTATTTAGCATCCTCAGTCTTGCCTTTTTTGTTTTGTTTATAATTTCTAATCAAACCACACCTTATCCATTTATTTTTTTTGCAACTCATTATTTATAATATTTTGGTATATCTCTATTTTTTCTTCTTTAACCTTACTATCTCTTTTGGGTTTTCCCCTTGATATTTTATACCAATATCAAAAGAGTTGGCTTCAGTTTTAGGATGTATTCAATTATGCATACAGTTTACTGAAAAATGTATGTATATTGCATGTTATCTTCACCTTCTTTGCATATATTAACATAAGTTTCGTTAAACTAAATTATACAGTAGGATAGTGCTGCCTAACCAAACCATTTAAATATCAAGTAAAAAATCATTGAAAATTTGAAAGGACACTTTTGTTTAATGTTGAAATTTCGTTTTTATTTATGCTCCGAATGTAAAGATGAAATATAAAGAATATCAAGATTAGTCTATTGTTTTTCAGCATTTATTTCATGATGAGCGATTTCAGCAAGGATTTTTTCATTGATCCCGGTATAACCATAAAGCAAGAACCACAGTTCAATGATAATGCAACTATAAATATGTCTGCAAGCGTTCCTATACCTTCAAGAAGAGATATTAATGACTACAGAGATTTTAACCCAGATTTTGAAAATTCACAGTCACCTTTATATTCCGATGTGGGTTTAAATGCACAACTACAAAATCCTGGCATATATGATGGTAGTGCTTGGTCTATAAGTAGATTAATTAACAATGATGAGATGCTGAAATCTGAAGCTTTTATACATATGGACGAAGATGATATCTTTCAAGTGGATAAGGCTGATTTAATCCAAGGACCTACTTTAGCAGAGCTGAATGCTAATGACGAAAATTTTTTAGGTAAAAATGGTAATCTATTTTTATGTTATTAATAACTCATAATTAATACATGACAAATTTGATTTAAAAGCTAGGTTCTGATGAGTTATTTATGTTGTTAAATTGAGCTTTTCAACCAGTGCCAGTAACTCACATACACACACATTGAGTTTTTCTATAGCTCCTAGTTTGTACAATCTTCAAATTTTCAGGTGATCTAAATTTTGATGATTTATTGCTTCCTGAAGAAAACACATATATTATTTTGGAGAAAGGTAATTCACAGAATATGACTCACCATATTAACAATAATCCTATTACATCTTACCTTCCTCAAGGTATATCTTACCACAGAGACTTGGATTTGCCATCTAGTGTACCTACAAGTAAGTGTAGCAATTTATCTTGTTAATATAATATCTGGAAGATATGAAATGCAATTCAATGCCTTTTGTGGAGTTTAGTCATAGAAAAAGTCTACTCTTTTTAAATACAATATTTAATTTGACTATAATTTAACACCATCTTGGATTTTTGAAAGTGTTTGACCCATTTTAATATGATAAACTGATTTAAACAATTTTTTAGTGTGACGCATTTATTGTTAAATCTACTAAATCACAAAGTTTTGACTGAAAATTTATTTTCCAGACACTTTTTGAATTTTTTCAACACTATAAAAAGCTTATTTTTGATAAAAACTCTACTGAACTTGTATACATGCAGGAGATTTTTCACAAAAATTCTTTAAAGAAATGCTTCGTATTAAGAACAATATAGCAGGTTTAAAATTTGAATCTGTAATATGTTTTACCAACATTTTATATAGAGCATCTATTATTAGTCAAGGAAATGAAAGCGTGAAAATACCTCAACCCAACATTATTTCCTGGCGCTTGTTTGTTGTGGTGGAATTTGTAGGTCTCGAGGATTAATTTGAGTGGGAAGATATTTATCTAGTGAAAAATGGCCCAAAATGGTTCCAAAAATCTGTTTATCAGCCATATCTCTGAAAATATGACACTTGGAGAATTTTTGTTTTAACAAAAAGATCAGTTCATTATCAACAAAAATGGCACTATTGATTTTTTTCGCAACATAAATATTATTTGCAAAAACTGCCGTTGATAAATCCATAAATTTAAGCCCTAGGTGTTGGACTGTAAATACCAACTGTAGATGGTGATGGCACGTTTATTCTACTCGCGTTATTATGGCGGCCATATAGGGGAATGTAAGGAATAATATATATACTCGACATATATTGGAGTTGCAAATGGTGGAGATCATAGCTTGCTTGTAATCTGAATTCTTAACAAACCGGATGGGCTCTTTTTTGAGTACATCATTCTTTAATATCTTCTTGTTTTTCAAAGCTGAAGATCCACAGAACAAACAGTTGATCGCAAAATTGAAAAATTACTATTTTTCCTTTTGGGACTCAATAAAGGGCTAAATGGTTTTGTCGACTGCAGTGTTAAATTCGGGTAGTCAAAAGTGTCTTCTTTTAACCATATATCGCTGCCTACATTTTTAATTAATTTTCCTTGCAACATTAAATGGTGGTTATCTTTTCTCTCCTTGCTCACTTCAATTAAATTATTCAACACGCGAATTACCTTTACACCACCATCTACAATACGTTGCTTAAAACAAAAGGACATGTTTCCAGTTTCTAAAATGAAAATAAAGTTCCAATTAAATAAGCAACAACATTGTCCTGATAAATAAAAGGAACTGAAGAATATGTAAAAAAATAACCTAGAATTTACATTTTGATTTTTAATTTCATTCCAGAGCTTGAAGTTTTCAGTATAATCCACAATCTTAGTACAAAAGGCATATTCATCACATATTCTTGCATTGACACTCCATTTGAAATTGAATTATTGTTAGGAGCTGATGTCTTTGGTATATTACTCACTGGAAAGACAGAATATATACAGTGCTTTGGTGGCAATAGAAACTCATCTAGGTTGGACAATAATGGGGAAATATTGCAAAACTAATCATTCTCATATTTTTTCGGGATCACTGATTTCTCCATTACTGATTTGTCGGAACTTGATAGAATAGGTATAAACGAGCCAGCTAATACTGAAGGTCAGGGAATTTCTGCAGAAAACGTAATGAATTTTTTCAGAAACTCCACTGTTTTTAACAAAGACAATACATTTGAAGTTAATATCCGTGGATTGAGGGATATTCAGTGCTTGATAACAATTTTGATATAGCCCATAATGGTTACAATCTACCACTTATATATTAGTAAGAAGTGGAAAATTTGAGGAATATTAGAATGTATTACAGGAGTGGGAAGAATCAGGGATTATAGAAGAGGTTGAAGAAAATTCTGTTAATTTATTCATAATTTATTTGCCACATCATGCAGTTATCAAAAAGAACAGTGTTACCACAAAAATTCGACCCGTTTTTAATGCTTTGTGTGAGGATGCGAAAGGAGTTTGTCTGAGTAGCTGTTTGTAAAAAGGTACCAACTTGATCGAGTTAATCCCTTCATTACTCCTAAAATTTCTGTTGGGTATGTTAGGAGTTACTGCAGATCTAGAGAAGGCCTTTCTACAGATTAATGTTAATTCCAACGACAGAAATCTCCGATTCTTGTAGTGGAATAATTTGGTACCACATGAGTTGAAATATTATTGGTGTTGTAGAGTTGTATTTGGAGTCAAATCTACTCCATTTTTATTAGCAGCAACTTTAACACTTCATTTAGATAGGGCTCTGGATGAATTCAAGGAGACTGCAGATAAGCTGAGAAGTTCATTTTATGTAGACAAGTGTATTATGAGCCTTAAAAACAAATCAGAGTTAGATACCTTCATCAGGAAATCTAAAGATCTTCTTTCTTTGGTAAATTCCAATTTGAGTGAGTGGAGATTTAATTCTGTGGGAAATGACTATATTATCAATTATCCTGAAAATGTTGAGAAAGTTGTTTCCATTTTAAGATTGCAGTTGGATTACGATCTTGATAGTTTATATTGTGATATAGGGACAACTGATGACTTGGATCAGATACTGAGGTTGGAGTTGCTAGCTATTCTCATTGGAGTTCGATTATGTAGAATAGTAAAAAATGTCGATGAATTCCACAACATGGAAACCCATTATTGGAGTGATTCAATGGTAGCATTAGCTTGGATTAAAACAAAGGAGAGCTGGAATACTTTAGTGGGAAATAGGGTAAAGGAAATAAGGTCTTGCAGTCAAATTAGTCAATGGCATCATATACCAGGTGGCTTAAATCCTACTGATAATGTCTCTAGGGGTTGCAGGGATACTGCAGATATAGAGAAGGCCTTTATACAGATTAATATTAATTCCAACGACAGAGAATATATCAGATTCTTGTGGTGGAATAATTTAGCTGCAGATAAGCATTCTATGTAGACAATCGTATTACAAGTCTTAGAAATAAATCTTGGATCTTACCAAGTGGCCAATTGGTTCCTTCCATATTATCAGAACCAGTCAAAACTATGTATCCGATTTTCAAAATTCCGCATTTTCTTTGACCAGTTCTGCCAAATACTCCTTCCAAAATCGAGTTCTCAATGTTTCTCTGAGTTTTTGAAAATATCTCAAACGTTTCAAAAGGTGATTTTTGTCGATGATATCAAGATAAGGTGTTTCAGAAGTATTTTGTTCACTCTCTTCTATAATCCCTAATTGTTCCCACTCCTGTAATACATTCTGATATTCCTAAAATTTTCCAATACTTACTAATCTATGAGTGATAGATAGTAACCGTTTATGGGATATATCTAAACTGTTTTCAAGTACTGGATGTCTCTCAATCCATGGGAGATTAACTTCATATCTATTGTCTTTGTTAAAAACCTCATTACATTTTCTGCAGAAATTCCCTTACCTTCAGTATTAACTGGCTCGTTGGTACATATTATATCAAGTTCCCACAAATCAGGAATGGAGAATTCAGTGAATGAGAATTATTAGTTTTACAATATTTCCCCATTATTGTCCAACCTAGATGAGTTTCTGTTGCCACCAAATCATTGTCTATATATTCTGTCTTACTAATGAGTAATCTATCAAAAACATCAGCTTCTAACAATAATTCAATTTCAAATGGAGTGTAAATGCAAGAATATGTGATGAATATGCCTTTTGTACTAAGATTATTGAACATACTTAAATCTTCAAGTTTTGGAATGAAATTACAAATTCTTGTTTGATGTAAAAGTGATATTTAACATTCAAACTGATTACTTAAACTTTGAATATTGATATCTTAAATATTATGTATCCTTGGAACTGACTCGTGCCCCCCAAAAACACCCTGAATAATGTTTTCTTTAAAAATCTTTTGAAACCCCAATTCTTTGGCACAGACTTCTGAGATCCATAATCTAAGTATTTGAATGACTGCTTTTCACATGCAAGTCAGGACAGAGTAAAGGATGGTGTTTTCTTGTACAAATTAAACATCTTAGAAAGCTCCTACGAAATTTCAGACCATGTCCTTGTTTTAGACAGCCCTGAATGTATGATTTATCGCAAAATATATTAATTGGACATTTCTTACTCTTAGATCATTCTCTACTACTTGTGGAGTAAAATGCTGCAGCATTGTACATTTCTGGATTGCTGTGCTTTTTTGGGCCAACTGTATCCTCTCTTTCCATACCATGTCTCCTCTCAAAAACTCTGATTTATTACTGGTTGCTTGCTTGAATACTAAATATAATAACTCTCTAATATATACCTCATATAGACATTCATCCTTGGCAAACCTGGCTTTCAACTGGTCGATTGAATTTCTGTAATTATTGCCTGCTGGAGGAAAGCTTTCGATTAGCTCTCATGCTGAAGATCTGGGTTCTGTAGCTTGAAGTAAGTATGGCAAGTCGATTTTCTTAAATTGTCCCCAAAATCCTAACCAATTTTTAACGTCTACATCAAATTTTTTCAATCCCAGCTTTGGCAGCCGGAGCTTCCTTTTATTCTTATAACCACATGAACTATGCGATAAACTATATTGGGATTTTTCTTCTTTCACATCTGAAATGGCAGCAAGTTATCTTTTCTCTGTAATTCTCCACACTGTCAAATTCTTGACTGATCTTCGAATTGAATAAGGCTTGTTCAATGTTTTCATCAATACAGGAGAGCCTATCACCTTTCTTTTCTAAAACTCTTAGTAGCTCGATAACTGCGTCTTTATCTGGATTTTCAATTGACAAAACGTGTTGGCTGTATTTAATCTGACAGATTTCCATTTCTACTGTTCATGGTTGCAAAATATTGACACTGGATATTGAATGATTTGAAAAAATCTATCTATAATAAATTTAGAAGAACTTTGACGCTTTCATATATTTATTTTCTCATTCTGATGCATTTGAAAAAATAAATTTTTGTAACCAAGAAAAACTTTGTCAACTCCCAATGTAATATAAAATCATATTCCTAACAAATGAATGATATATATATATAAGAAAATGAAGATTTTTATTTAAAGTTTCAATGTTTTGGTCTTGAGGAAATAAATTTATCCAAGATTCCATTCCATCTCAAGGGCGAAAAATGGCCCTAAACTTCCAAGAAATTGATCGCACAAGTGGAAATCAGGCATTTTTTTAAATACTTTTTTCTCCTTGCTCTTTATTTTTTGAGGATTAAACATTAGACCAAAGCAAAAAAATAAAGAGCAAGGAGGAAAAAGTATTTAAAAAAATGCCTGATTTTCACTTCTGCGATCAATTTCTTGGAAGTTTAGGGACATTTTTCGCCCTTGAGATGGAATGGAATCTTGGATAAATTTATTTTCTCAAGACCAACACATTGAAACTTTAAATGAAAGTCTTCATTTTCTTATATGACGTAACCAAATCCCCAATCCCTGAAAAATTCGAATATAAATACAAGGGAATTGTGTATGAGAGTGTTTAACTTATTGGCTTTGCGGTAAATGTAGATCGTTTGAATTATCTATTCCTATCATATTATTTATTCATTTTAATTTTCTTTTGAGAGTTTTTTAACTTTACTTTTAATTTGTTTAGCAAGTAATACTTGTACGTTTGTATGATTTTCTAGTATGTTTGTATTATCAATTCATTTTGTCATTATTTGTTAGTATATCACTCTGCTGCTGTTATCTATTTTTTTTCAAAATGTTGCTTAATAACAAATTTGTTTGCTGCCACAGCTCCATAGTACAATACCATAGGTCCATAGTGGATTGATTACTGCATTATACAATATTATTTTGTTCTGTATCGACATTAATTTTTTCTTCTTCATTTTGATATCTATTTGTTCTAGTTTTTTACTTATATGTTGTTGAGTTAAAGTTAGCACCAGGTGAATTTTTAAGTACTTGATGGCATCTCTGTTAATACCTAATGTATTCCATAGAAATTTTTCTTTTTTAGTGTGAAAGTTATATGTTGGGTTTAACTTAATTAATTTTTTAATCTTCCATCTTTCAGTGTTTTCTTCTATGTGGAAGAGTTTGCAGGTTTGGGGAAGCAATTATTGGGTCCTCATGAACAGCTGGGATGTCAGTGTAGTCTGCAATGTAGTAAGGACTGATGTGTAATTGAGTAGGAAGTAGGAATGTATATAAATGCCTCGAACAATTACAATACTTTGTGATATAATAAAAGTTAACAATCATCACATTTTTCTAAAAAAAACTATTTAAATCGGTGTCTCTCCATATAATTTACAGGGTGGATTAAGTTGAAACTGTTCTGGTACCTTATATCTTTTATTTTCTAGGTAGTTTTGATAACTACAAGTACAAAACGCCAGTTTCAGCATTTTCCCCAGAGAGTCAGAACAGTTCGAATTCATCGCTTGTCCACTCTCTATCTTCCCCATCAAACGTATCAAATTTCCCAAAAAAACACAGCACTCTTCAAGAGCTTCTAGTCAGCAAAGATCCCTATGGTTCACCCGAACATTCTATATTAGGACAGTCTTTTCCAGAAAGACGTACACTAGTTCCTGGACAAAATAGATTAGGTAGGACAACGAATTCAAGGTAAGTACCCCACAAAACGTTTTTCATAATTACAACTATCAGTTGACTAGAATCATATTTACAGAAGCTTTAATAATTTCCTTTTAATATAATTATTTTTTTATCCTGTGATTTCAGATTATCTTCTTCAGCACCCACACATTTAGGACTCGAACAAATATGGCAGCGACGTGAACCTCGGAAACACTTATTATCAACCAGTTCCTTAGTTGAAGCAGGTTCAACGTCTTCGTTGTCAACAGGCGGTTTACTAAGCCCAGATCCACCAGATTTATCTCAAGACGACGAAGAATCTGACGAGGATAGCGATGCCCATTACGAAGATTTTTCATCAGAAAACGGTAATAATACTACAACATTTCCATCAAGAAAGAATGTATGAATTAAATAAATTTTTGTGTTTTTCTTAGATTCAGATGAAGATGAAGATAGGCAACTCAAACATTCGAATAAAAGAGAAAGATTCTTCTGGCAGTACAACGTTCAAGCCAAAGGACCGAAAGGACAAAGATTAGTGATGAAAAGCAAAATGGCGGATCCTCATCGACTCCATGAAGTAACTGATCCCGTCTTCAGTCCTGATTGCTCTGTAAGAGGTATCAAACATAGTGGGAAGGCTCGAAAAGGTTTGTTGAATTTAATTTTCTTTAATTCTTAATCATAAAACTGTTGTTTAAATTGAAAACTTGACAATGCTACCCTTGAGTTATATTATATTCAAGATATAAGACAGTATCCCCTGGCATACTATATAATGAAAAAAAGATACCTGTCTAGTGATTACTCTTTTCACTGATTCTACTCTAATAGTGATATGTCGAAATATTTGGAGAGACCTGCGGGATGAGGGGAAGCTTCTAAAAGGTATACCCATGTATTTAGGGGTGCGAGGATTTCAAGAGCATAGGAAAAATACATTTTAAAATCCTATTTATAGTAATTTAATAACGTAATACCAAAAGTAGTTATTCTACATATTTAAGAAAGAACAATACGATAAATTTGATAATTTTTCATATTAGTTATGATGTAATATTAAATTAAAATACAATTTTACTTTAAACCTAACCAGAGACTCCATTTGTCAACATTAAGGTATGATTCCTAAGGGTGAGGCCACGCTTGCGAGTGGAGGTAAATCTTGAATGGCAAACAAATATTTCGTTGGAGTCATACCTTCAAAATCACTTAGTGGTTAAAGCATGTTGTTCTGTTATCAATTGGGTTTGATTTTTTAGCGACTTTTGGTGCATTTTGTCTTGTAAACTGCACAGATGTGTGTTTTAAAGACATTTTTATGTTGGAAGTTCAAAGTAGACCCAGGATACTAATAAGCATTTTAAATATAAATTACTTTATTTTGAATTAAACTGGAAGAGATACTAAGCCGGTTATTCAGCCAATTAGAAAAGTGCCACTTTCCTTGATGCAACTTTTAAAGAAAGGTTTAGAGAGTTTGGTTGAGCAAAAAATTATAGAAAAAATTGAAGATCCAACTTATTGGCTGAATTTTATAAAATCCCTACTTTTGACGAAATTTCACAGGTGTACAGTGTTTAGTGCCTTCAATACAGCCAGTGGTTTTTATCAGATTCCTCTAGATGATGACAGCACAAAACTTTGTGTCTTTAGAACACCTTATGGCAGGTATACATTCTTAAGACTCCCCTATGGCATAAAATGTGCTCCAGAAATTTTTCAAGAGAGGTTTAAAGACATTTTCGGTAGCATCGAAGGAGCAGACATTTTTATAGATGATAGAATTGTGTAGGACAAAGAACAAGAAGATGATGCACGATTGAAAGCAGTTTTAGACACTGCCACGCAAAATAATGTAAAATTTAATAAAGAAAAATGCAAGCTTGGGCAGTGTTCAATTAAATATATGGGTCATATTATTTCTGCAGCAAGTGAGCTCCTGATGATAATCAAATAAGTCAATCACAGAGCTACCAAGACCCCAAAATAAACAAGACATTCAATGAATATTAGGTGTGTTAACTAATGTTAGCCAATTTATTAAAAAAATTTCAGATGAAACGTTACAGGAATTAATTAAAAAAGATTGTGAATTTGTTTGACAACAAGAACATGAAGAAGCTTTTCTAAATTTAAAACAAATTTAGATAAATAAACCAGTTTTACAATTTTTAAGCCAAAAGAGAAAATCACGCTTTCTGTAAATGCTTCAAAATCTGGAGTTGGAGCTTGTTTAATACAAAATAACCTTGTGCATATACCTCCAAAGATTTAACTAAAAAGCAAACGAGATACGCTCAAATTGAGAAAGAATTATATGTAATTAGCTTCGGAGTAGAGAAATTTTATCAGTATGTGTATGCTCAACAGATTACAGTAGAAACTGTCCATCAACCTTTAATTTCCATTTTTTTTAAACCATTAAACAAGTGCCGAGCTCCTCTACAAAGGATGGTGCTCTAATTACAAAAAATGTATACTGCACTTAAATACAAACCTGGAACACAATAATTGATCTTGGCTGACGCTCTTTCGCGTGCATATTTTCCTTACAGTGAAAGTACAGACTTGGATCAAGGTATTGACAGTCAAGTTTGTCTAGTTAGATTAGAATTAAATGCTACAGATAAAAAATTAAGGAATTTCAATTTCATACTGAACAAGACCCTATTTTGCAAGACTTAAAACAAGTTATTTTAAATGGATAGCCAAATTCAAATAAATATTTAAAAGAATCACTTAAAAATTTTGTTCTGTATAAATCAGAGAACCATTTCAAATAAACGGTTTTAAATATTGAAACTAACTATTCCGCATCTGTGAGACGTCCTGAACAATATCCTATCATAAAATTGTCACTTGTATACACTTCGGAGGCTGTATCATGCTAACAAACCGAAATTTCCCCAAAAATGGAGTATATCAGGATTTATAGGACCCGCTGTACTCGCTCTGGCGAGCTGAAAATCAATAAGGTTCATCTGTGAGACACCGTGAAAAATATTCAATTATAAAATTGGTCACTTGTTCACATTCTGGAGGCTGTATCGTGCTAACAACCTGAAATTGATGATATTGATTTATCGAAACAATTGTCAATTTTTTAGAATTTTCAATAACTTGTATTATATTGTGGAATTAACTAGAGACCTTGAGTTTCATTTAAAAACACTAATATGAGCATATTCCACGAAGTAAGGGTCGAGACAGTCAATTTCATGAAATTTCTTCAAAAATGTGGCACTTAAATTACCATAGCACCCGTTGTACTGGCTCAATTGAGCTGATAATTAATATGGTTCACCTATAAGACGCTCTGAACAATATCAAATAATAAAATTGGTCTATTGTAGACACTCTGGAGGCTGTATCCTGCTAACAAACTGAAAATTCTCCAACAATGATTAAAATGTGGTACTTCAAGTACCATAGCACACGTTGTACTGGCTCTAGTGAGATGAAAATCAATGGGACTCATCTGTGAGACGCCCTGAACAATATCCAATGATAATATTGATTACCTGTATACACTCCGGAGGCTGTTTCTTACTAACAAACAGAAATTTTTCCAAAAATGATAAAAATGTCGTACTTCAAGTACCTTAGCACCCGTCTTACTCGTTCTGATGAGCTGAAAATCAATAGAGTTCATCTGTGAGACACTCTGAAAAATATCCAATTATAAAATTGGCCACTTGTATACACTCCACGAAAAATAACTCAAAAAAATCAAAAATTCCAACTTTGAGGTAAACCAATACTTTCCTCTCATATTAAATAGGATTGGGCAGAAAAGTAATAATATAATTTTCAAGGGTAAACGTTTAATTGTTCCTAAAACCTTACAGTCTCAAATGCTTAACCGGATTCATTATAGTCATTTAGGCATAAAAATGCGCTAAATTAGCCCAAGAGTAATTTGGCTAAACATCAATGCTTAATTTATGTAAACTCTCAAGTTAAAGAACCTTTAAAGTCACATAATATACCTTTACTATCTTAATGGTAGAAAGTATCTTAATAGTAGATTACCAATCGAAGTATATTGATATTGAAGATCTATATAATATCACTACTAGTAGTTCAATAATTCAACATCTTAAAGCAAATTTTTTCTCGTCATGGAATTCCCCGTACTCTAGTAAATGATGGAGGTATCCAACTGAGATCAGAACATTTTTAAAATATTTGTTAAGAGTGGCAATTCGAATACGTAATCACGTCACCAACGAATGCACAGTCCAATGGTATGGCAGAGATAAATCTTCAAACGGCTAAAAAAGTGTTAGGTTAGGTTAGGTTCATTTTGGATGAAAAAAAATATTCAAATGGCCTTACTTCATTATAGGTTCACCCCTGTTTTTGATAATATATCACCAGCGGAATTACTTATGTTCTGAAAATTAAGACCCAATTAAAATGCGACTAAAAATCAATCTCAACCCAAGATTTGTATAGTTGACGCAAACCATATTAGGTCTGTTCCAACCAACACAAAAACCGTACAATTACGATACAAACCCAGTTGACCTGCTGATTAGTGAATATAATAAGTCTGTGTAATTTACATAAAATTTGCTGCGTTACTGAGATTGTACGGTACTAAAGCTGTATTTACTTCGGTTGGAACAAACCTATAGTGTAGCAATGTAATTGTATATCCCCTTTAAGTTATGTTGCGAAGCTAGACTCTGAAAGGTATTCATATTTTGTTTACTTTTAACAATACCTAGACTGTATTTGATGTTACGTAATTGTTGAAAGGGCGTTCGGTTTAATTGGGATACCAGACATGAACTGAGCCCATTTTGTATCCCATTCGATTTTTTACGGACAAAACAAAATTGTATGAAAAAATTACAAAAGAAAAGAAATTTTATAACAATGAATAAAACAATTATTTAAAAATAAATATTATGTCTAACTCCTGTTTGTCACTACTAAATAAGTAACATGAAAAATATATTATACTTAATTAATTTTCTTCTTCCAAAAATTCTATTAATTCTTCTCCCATATCATCTGCTTCACTATCACTATCGTCTTGTGAATCAATAATAAATTTATTTCCTCCATTAATATGGACTTGCCCAATATTCTTATACTCATCTTCAATTTTGATTACTTTTTTAATTTCTGTTTTAATTGTGTCCAAATTAACTCGATGGGATTGAAAATACAAAAATAAGGAGTGTTCCATGTTGTTCAGCAATACTCTCTAGGGCATATAATTTCTTAAATTTCTTTGTCTGTAAAACTTCAATCAGTTGTTTTGTATAATAATCTTGCATCAACTATACTACATATGATAAAAAATGTTATCGACAAAAATTAACAACAGCAACAAAAATATGATAATAAAGGGAAAAAAATGTTACCTGAACTTAGTGTAAATGAAAAAGTTTATGATCAAAGAGAACCAAAAGGCAACTACAAAAAGTTATAAACGGAGATTATAAAGTGCAAATTAATAACGGTTAATTGGGAAAAGAAGAGAAAATATTTTGCAATAATAGTCCTAAGAATTATGATTTATCTCAACAGGAAGTTGGGTATTTTATATAATTAGAGAATTTAGTTGCAAGTTAGAATACGACAGTTGACAGCACATTCACAAAAAATATAATTTTTATACAGAATATAACATGTACCCTTCTAGCACAAATTGTCGTTTTATTGAAAGAAACGTATTTTTTTTTATTGGAGATGACCTGCCTCTACTGCTTTACCTAAAAGTACTACAGTTAGTTTTAAAAAAGCAATTTAGAAATTATCACAATTTTTTTAGGTGATGGTAACGACTTGACACCTAACGCAAGAAAGTTGTATGTTATTGGAAGGGAACTTGAAAAACTTGGTAAAATAATTAATGATATGACACCGGTTAGTGAGTTACCTTTTAACGTAAGACCCACATCTCGTAAAGAAAAAAATAAGCTGGCATCCAGAGCTTGTAGACTAAAGAAAAAGGCGCAGCATGAAGCTAACAAGATCAAATTAAGTGGCTTGGAATACGAACATAGTAAGTAGAATGCTTTAATTTGCAAATATACATACATTCAAAGAAAAACTTTGCCCATTGTAAACAGCCATGATTTACAACAAACTTTCAGTGGGATATCGTTGAAAAAGCAGCTGAAAAATAAGAGTTTAAAAAAGTTTTCTGTAATATCTTAAAATAAAAAAAGTATTAATACGCTTTTTCATAATTTACAATTATTATACATTTTATTATTATGGTGAGTAGTTAATTTAACAAATAATATGATTTCTGAAAGGGTTTAAATATCAAAGTTTGTGTGTGAATATGTAATAATAATTCAAAAGATACTGATATATTTCTCGTCATGATAGTACAGTAAAAACACAGTACTATCTAACTATTTATACTTTTATTTAACATAATGACTTTTGGTTTTGGTTAGTTGTACTGGTAAATAATACTACCTACAGAAGTGAAAGAATTTTTAGTTATACTCATTTTCAAAAACAATATTTTGAGGTTTTAATAAACAGGCACTGAGTAATAATTAAGAGTATAACCAAAATTAGAACTAGAAGTGTGCTACATCGAGAAAATTGTGAAAATAAGAAGAACACTACCAAAATCTAAATTGTGAATACTTACTGAAATCCCATTCATTTGTTAATCTACTCAAAAATTCAGTAAATGTGATTGGTTGATAATGGCCAATAAATCTGGAATATCTACTAAGCAATCAGGAATGTTTCACTACATTAAATCAATATATAAATGACGCGGGTATAAAATTGTAAATGTAGAATAAGTCTGTGCTTCCCACTCTTATGTTTACCCATCCAAGGATTAACACCTGTGTAAGTCTACACCTGTCCGGGAGGTCCTCCGGCAATTAAATTTTCCTAACAAGTGTCCCTGTCTCAAAAAAAATTTAAAAAAAATATATATAAAAGAAGATAAAAAAACAAAATAAAAAAATATTTAAAAAAAAGAAAAAAATATTAAATTAAAAAAGGCTATAGAAGCATCTAACACACTGAAAGTGCCTATGTATTAAAAAAATAATGAATTAAAAAAAATATTAAAAGGAAAAAAATGTGCGCAGAAAAAAGTTAAAAAAAAATTGTAACAGAAAAACAGTTAATCAATTGATATAGTTTATCTTCCATACTGGGAAATTTGACAAACCATAAGCTAATAAAGACTATCTTGAGTATACTTTACAAGATACGAAGTTTTGGCCAGTTGGCGGTAGCCAGTGCCATTAAATGAGTTAAAAAAAATAAAATACCCAGTGAAAAAATAAGTAAATAATTGAAATTTGTATTAAATTCAATAACAGTTACAATAATTAAAGTTTATTTTGCAGAACGCCTCATCAATAGCATCAGTCAAGCTAAACTTATTTTGTCAGCAAAATTAGCAAAAAACACTCAAGAACGACAAGAAGAACTCACAACTAATGTGGAAAAATATTTAAGAAATATAGCCAGTAAGTATAAATTAAGAATCAGTTATATCACAAAGAAAAAAATATACACAGAATTTATGAATCAATCAAACTTTAAAGCGATATTTTATTTTACTATATTTACAAAATACAGTAGAGTCTCACTAATCCAGAACTATTAAATAAAAAACATAACTAATAAATTAACAAGGTGTGCAAGAATCCATAGTTTTATTAAATTTTTTGTTCCATATAATACATGTTGGGTTCCCGTTCAAATTTCACACAACCACCACTTTGTGCTTTGAAGATAATATTGCTTTTAAAGTAATGGTATGTCATAAATTTCGTTTGTCGGACGAACATCACTGAAAATTCTTTCCACACATTCGTTTGAAAATGGCATGAGAAAAAAACAAACAACTTTTTTCAAATTTGGAAATAACTCCACCTCATGTGTGGAATAACGTTACTTTATTTCACTAGAGAAATAAAGTTACTTTATTCCACTGTTACAATAATGGAAGACTAATAAGTTGATACAATTCAAAGAAATTTATTTAAAAATTACTTATTAAAATTTATATCAAAGGTAACAGACCTTAGTTATTTTCACTTCATCATCATTGACCTCTTTTCCTCAACATTTTTAGAAATCTAGCAGTTGACGTAATTGAACGAACTGCGAATGCATCTTCTTGCTTGGAATTAGAAGACTTTCTGCGGTAATAAACGTAAAGTTACCTATTGAGCTGTTCGGTAAACACGTTCCCAAACCAAATACTCCTATAGATTAAATTTGTCTCACATAATATGACATGTGAAGTTTCGAGTAATATTCGTGGGAAAGCATTTAGTTAGGTTAGATCATTGGTTCCCAACGGGGGCGATACCGCCCCCTGTGGGCGCTGCAGCCTTTTAGGGGGGCGGTAGCGGATTCAGAAGCAAATAATAAGTAGTCAAGAGGAATGGTGAAATAAAAATGATTTAATAAGGGTTAATAAGCAGTTTTAAATTATCATTAATAATAATACTAATAATTATAATAATTTCTTTTAGTTCAGAATAGAAGTATATAACTTGTCCTCGCACGTTGATAAGCGAATGCGCGATGTTCATACAAAATAACATGTTTCGACATGTTCGCACACAGACAAGTTGAATCATGCACGAAATGAAACGTATAAACGCAACAGCTCTACGAATTTTTTGTTAGTTAGTTGTATGTGCTTGGCCGCGATATATAGTCGTGAATCATAAGCTCTGCCGTAGTAAATAATCATGAGTGGTGTGTCATTTTATAAACATTACTATCTATAAATCTATTGAGAATTTAATTTTTGTATGAAAATGGCTGAATCTACTTCTAAATTAAAGAAGAAATGCCGGCAATACAGTATTGAATATTTAAAATATGGATTTGCGGAATCTTCTACAAACAAATCATTACCTATGTGTTTAATTTGCCGAAAAGTTTTTTCGAATGAAGCTATGAAACCTTCTAGGCTACAAGAGCATTTAAGTACATAAAATGCATCCTGATAAGAAGAACAAAGATATATTCTATTTTCAAGAACTCGAAAAACAATATTTAAAACAGCCAACTATATCAAACCTTTTGCATCTTCTCCTAAACGTTTCATTGTTAATCGCAAAGTCAGGAAAACCACACACCATTGGCGAGGAATTAATTTTGCCGGCAGTCGAAGAGATATTAAAAACTGTTCTCCATCATAAGACAACATTTGATATCATTAAAAAAATTCCTCTCAGTAATAATTCAGTGCAAAGAAGAATAGATGAAATGGCAAATGACGTTGAAATATCATTATGCGATTACCTAAAGACTTGCAAATTTTCCATTCAACTCGATGAATCAACTCTACCAAGTAACGAAGCTCTACTCTTATCATATGTACGATTTATAAAAGAAGAAAAAATTCATCAAGAGTTATTATTTGCTAAGAATTTGGAATCTGATACAAAGGGACATTCTATATTTAATATCATGCAAGAATTTTTTCAAGAGAAAGACATTCCTATTAGCAATATTTTGTCTGCTGCTACTGATGGTGCTCCACCAATGACCGGGCGTCATAAGGGTTTTATAGCACATTTGAGAAAAGCAGTGCGAAATGCACTCGTTGTACATTGTATTATTCACCGTCAGCATTTGGTTGCAAAAAAATTAAATGAACGTCTGCATACGTCCCTCAATAACGTTATTAAAGCAATTCATTGAATGACCGTTTGTTTCATAAGCTTTGCAATGAAAATGATGAAGACTACAATTGCTTGCTGCTGCACACAGAAGTACGTTGGCTCTCTAAAGGTGTTTGTCTGAATCGTTTTTTCAATCTATTTGACTCAGTGTTGGAATTTCTTGAAGAAAACGAACAATTGCGTGAAAACCTGATTACGTCAAAAAATGACATCGCTTACTTGACGGACCTGTTTAAAGTATTTAATCAAGTTAATCTACAATTGCAAGGTGATGATTTAAATTTAATTAAAACTAAAAACGTCATAGCTGCTTTTGCAGGAAAACTTCTTATATTCAAAAGAAATCTTGGTAGAGGTGAGTACAACCATTTTCCCACCTTATCAACAGTGTCTGCAAAACCAGAAGATTTACTTACTTACTGCCACCACTTGGAAGTTCTTCATGTTGATTTTACAGAGCGTTTCCAAGATATTTTAAACATGGAAATACCAAGTTGGGTTATAGATCCTATCGCAAACACAGATACTGAAGGCTCATCAAATTTAGAAGAGGAGCTATTAGAACTCACAACTAACGAAGAACTGAAAGTAAAATTCAAACGTGGATATCAAGAGTTCTGGCTTCAAAAACCAATAGTTCTCTACCCTGGATTGTGGACAATAGTACAGAAGTTGTTAACTGCATTTCCTTCGTCCTATATGGCTGAGTGTGCATTCAGTGTAGTAACTGATTTGCTGTCAAAGAAGAGGAACAGAGTAAAAATCACTCAACGTGGCGATCTGCGATTGATGTTAACGAAATTGTAACCCGATATTAACAACTGGTAACACTCCACCAGCCTCAACTGTCTCATTGATTTTTTCTTTATTATTAATTTTGTTTTTCTTATTCTATTGCATTACTTATTTCTATTGTGATTGTATTTCTTATTGATTATGTGTTTATATTTAAAAGTTTAATAAACAATTTTATTGTACATTTGGTAGTCGTTTAATAAATTTCTACTTCATCATTCCTCTAAAATAAAATTTAGACATTAACTGAAATTAAAGCTAAATACAGATCAATTGGGACGCTACAAATGATATTGAAATAAAATTAACTACTTTGGACTAACCAGCGACTGGGGGGGGGGGAGGGGCATAGAAATTTTTGTTCTCTTCTATAGGGGGCGGTGGTCCCGAAAAGGTTGGGAAGCACTGGGTTAGATTAATCAATGGCGTGTCGCCGCTTATTGTATGCACCCATACCTTAACTGTTCTTTTTTTAAAAACAAAAAGTTTTGTTTGGTTAAAAAGTGAAAATTATAGTTATTGATAAACGTCGGTGAGGCGTACATTTTTTTCCAGCCTTACAATCTGGAATGTATGTGACATTAAAGATTTTATGTTTTAAATATTAACGGTCAAAAAACCAGATACAGTCTACAGTTCTGTGTAGCAACAAGACTAGTGCAGGACAATTTCTACGATTGAATATTCCGCATTGAAACTAATGGAAAGGCAAACGTTTTGCTTCCTCCATGAGATTTTTCAATGATTTCAGGAGGAATAGATTCAATTTCTATTCTTTCTATTTTCGCCACTTTTTCGAGCAAAACGAAAAAATATAACACATTAGCAACCAGTGCTCATAGTATTCTGAGTTTTACCCAGCTTTAAAAAGGACGTCACGGAACAGAAATTTGATGTGATGTTTCCATAATTTTAATAATTTGAGCTTGTGATTATGGATATTGCATACGCGTTTTATTCACTTGATAATATTAGGCATTCTTGCGTGTCTAAATAACTATTTCATATCATTAAAATATTACAAGAAATGACTTATTTGTTCTTTAATTTCTAATAATAATTGGAACTTTGTATTTGTTTCAGAGGTAAAAATAGCAGGTCATACAACGGAATACGTCAACAAAGTGTTGGATAAATTTAAAGGCAATGCACAACCTATTACGTTTACAGAAGATTTATAGATGTAAAAAAATGTATAAGAATGAAGCAAAAATCTCATTGTGCATTTTCTGTGGTAACTACTTTGTGGTACATACATTTATGTATGTAGATATATAATATATCGTTCTGTTTTGCAAGTTTTTAAATGTTTTTAGTTCTACACATATTTTACTGTTAGTGCCGGTACTTACAGCATTAATTTAATGGACATTGTATAAAGCAGATCGTTTTTTATTTTATAAAATCTATTTTTTTAAGAAATTATTTAAATAACTCGAAAATCAGTCTCTCTTTGGGAAATCTAAGAGTAATTCTTGGAGAGATCATCAAGTAAACCGATAATTTTTTTATCGGTACGATAGTTTGTGCTTTTCAGTCAAATTTTTCTATTTCAATATATTTGTTTGAAGCTCTTCCAAATAATTGGTATATTGATCTAGGGAACTCCTTTTCACTGTTTTTAGAGATCGAATTAAAATTACTCTAAATCTTGTATACATTTGGTCTTTATTTGATCTGTTTTTAAAGTGTGCCAATGATCTGGCAATTTCTAGTAATATAGTGTGTGTCGTGCTGTACACATGGCTCCTTGCTCCAAGAGCATTATCCATATGTTCTAGTTGTTCGAATAACTTTGTCCTTAACATGTTTTGACTCCTAGCATCTTTCGGTTGAACCGTCTGAACAAATGGGTATTTGTTTTGTTAATAACTTTATTTTTTGTTAGCTAGTGTTACTCTTTGTATTACTTTTTTGACTATTGTGTACAAATAGATAGAAATATTGTGTGCTTCAATCAATATCTTTAAATATGCTATCAATATTTTTGGAACTCTCCTAAAACATTGATAGATCATCCAAGAGATGTTTACAAGGATAAAATTATTTTTTCTTGTACATACTATTTAAAGGATAACATTTTTACTTTTTTATTTATCAGCCTTTTTCTGCCATATTGTATATTTAATTTAGCCGTATCAACCTTTGTGTTGCGCTAATTGTTTTATATCTTTTTCTTGACAAATAAAAAGTGCAAACAAATATATATGGGGTATTCTTTTTCAAAAATGGATCTATGGCTAAATTGAAGTTCAAGCATTCTAGTTTTAAAATCCACCTGGCCCCAGATATGAATAATGCATACCTGACTGTATCTCTGGTCAAACATGAAGAACTCTGCGGAAAAAATTGAATTTTTGTTGTAAAACATTTTTTAGCTTTATTTTTATTCTTGCTAATAGTCTAAACTTGTTGCTAATCAATCAAACATTAGAATGTCTACGAAATTTTTTGCGAAAGCTTTATCCTAACCTCACTTATTATACTTATTTTGAGGATAAAGGCTTAATTTGGCTATTATTAATATTCTGCTTGTAGTAACAATCATCAAAACTTTTTTTCAATAATTAAATTTAGTTGGGTTATTAAAATAAGTATATTCGTTATTCATTGACTTAAAGCTAACCTCAAATTTCCACGTTAATTTGAGTTTTAAGACCTAATGATGGGTTTTCGAACAAACTATTTTTAGAAAAACGATCACAAAAAACTTGACATACAAGGAAACGGTGTATTAAGTAATGGTCATAATTCCGCGCGTTGTACGTTCCCTAGTTTCGTAGAATAACATGAAAAAAGTTTCTTATGGTGTCTACTTGACAAAAGAAAGTATTTATTTTGTTAACTCGAATCTAACCTCAAAGTCCGACCTTAATTCCAAGTTTAAGACCTAACTTGGTGCTTTTAACCATTTTACTGTCTATCAAAATGATTTAATTTATAAGCTTTCCTAACTTTTTTCTCATAAGCAGAGTGCTAACTATGGTATCTCGTTACTTTACTTTATAGCACTGGATAAAAAGGAAACACAATTGGAAGAACTGATACATTTATTTTATACCCGAGAATCACATTTTATTTTGTTCTTTATAACACGGCGAAGAAACATCGAGTGTCAGTGCCGATTCGTTTGGTGGGACTTGTTTGTGTGTTGCTAAACTGGTTGTCTTGTCAATGTACAAGTTATATACCAGATGTCACATTAACGAAACAAAAATTACACATAAGCTAGAAAAAAATTATTAGTATAATAGGAGGCAAGATGAGGACGATAAATGAAATTCATTACATAAAAGGTTGATTCTCTTTGCTTTCAGCTTTTTTCGAATATTTTTCAGACAGTAAAATGGTTAAAAGCACCAAATTAGGTCTTAAACTTGAAATTAAGGTTAGATTCGAGTTAACGAAATAAAATAGTTTCTTTTGTCAAATAATAATAATATCATTTATTGACGAATAAAAAATATGAAACGTATACAATAATGAAAAGTGAATACATGATACATACTCGATAAGTGAGTGAACACTTGTTTCAAGATATAAATATAAATACAGTATTACTTAAGTATAAAAAATATTCAACACAATATCAGAATAACGAAATATGTAGCACACTTAAAAAAGATAAATAACATTAATTGTGCGTTACAAAACAATACAATAACAAAAAAAAACTTTAAAAGTACAATCAATTTGAAACATAAACCAAAGTATGTCTCTATTTCAAAAGAACTGCCACAAACAACACATTGTACAAATAAAAATAGTTATGACCATAACAACAATTAATCATTTTAAAAACAACACTACAATAAAAGCATTTAGAGAGCACTTGCAACCGTTTTGAAATGTAAAAATTATCAAAGCACGTTTGTTTCACAGACATGTTGTTACAAGCAACACACTGTATAAATAAAAATATAAAGGAAATAAAACCAGTGCATAATGATGTAAGTAAATGTGAAATGTATGAATTGAATCAGATGGACATATCCAGTCGAAAAATCCCATCCCACCCAGCTCTTGGTGTTTCGTGAATGAATCTTTTTACTTTACTTTTAAAAATCTTGAAGTTGTTTTTTATATGGTCAGGAATAGAATTGAACATCTTGGGTGCTAAGTAGAAGAACGATCGCTGACAAACCGACCTGCTCATTTGGGAAATAACATAGTGATGTCTTTGTCGGGTACCGTAATTATGCGTAGGTAAACGAGCATAATTTTTTTTATATTTCAATATAACATTCAAACAATATAATTGTCTCAAATCCAGTATTCCGCATGCCTCGTATAATCGATCTGTAGGATATCGAAGGGGTTTTCTTAAAATCAATTTCAGGAACCTTTTTTGGGACAATCTCCAGTGGTTTTATGTGTGTTATTAGGGCTCCACGCCAACCTACCAAGCCGTAACGTAAGTGACTTTCCACTAAGGCAAAATATAATATTTTCATATGCTTGAATGTTAATATTTTGTTGAGGTACCAGAATTTATAGAGGATGCTCTGTAATTTCTTGATGACGTACCTAATGTGAACATCCCATTTCAGACTACTATCAATCATTACACCTAAATATTTGATTTTGTCTACAGGCAATATAGACATACTTCGATTTCGTAAAGTAATGATTTCAAGATGATCAAAATCCGGTCTGCACACATTATTGCAACTGATAGGCAGTAAGAAGTTCTTTATTAGTTTCTCGAAAAATTTTGATAGGTGTGTTAATAATGATATGGGTCTGAAATTATTTATTTTTGTTTTATCCCCCTTTTTATGAAATGGTATTAGAATGGAATTCTTGAAGGCTGATGGCCATATACCATATTGATTATGTGACATAATGGTTTCATAATAAAATCACCAATAATTTTGAGAGTTTCAGCTCTAATTCCGTCAATCCCAACCGATTTTTGATCCTTCAAACCTTTCAATATCGTTTTCAATTCGTTGTCGTTTGTAGGTAATAAAACAAACGAGTTTGCTGTAAGATGCCTATTCGGAGTATAACTCTGGTCTCTAGTAATTTTATCAGCAAGGGTTTTTCCGGTATTTACAATTTTTTTATTAAATTCGTTGGCGATAATATTTTTGTTGGTTATCATCAAACCTGAGTCAGTTTCGATGGAGCGTATTGGACACCCTAAGAAACTTTTCTCATGTTATTCTACGATACTAGGGAACGTACTAAACTTAAATGAAGTACTTAACCTTCCAAGTAAGCTCTATTAGTGAGGTTAGGAGCAAGATAAGGATCGGAAATAATGACCATTACTTAATACACCGTTTCCGTGTAAGTTTTTTCTAAACGTTTTTCTAAAAATAGATTGTTCGAAAACCCATCATTAGGCATTAAAACTCGAATTAACGTGGGAATTTGAGGTTAGCTTTCAGTCAAGGAATAACGAATAGACTTATTTTAATAACACAACTAAACTTTATTATAAAAAACAAGTTTTGATTATTGTTACCAGAAGCAGAATATTAATAATAGCCAAATTAAGCCTTTAACCTCAATAATTATAATAAGTTAGGTTAGGATAAAGCTTTCGCAAAAAATCTCGTGGGCATTTTAATGTTTGCTTGATTAGCAACAATTTTAGGCTATTAGCAAGAATTAAAATAAAGCAAAAAAGTTTTTTACAACAAAAATTCAATTTTTTCCGCAGAGTTCTTCATGTTTGAGCAGAGATACAGAGTCTGGTATGCATTATTCATATCAGGGGCCGGGTGGAATTTAAAACTAGAATGCTAGAACTACAATTTACCGCCCGGTAGATAGACCCATTCAATTTTTGGAAAGAGGGAGTGGTCGCTTTGAAAAACAATATGACCAGTATATATCTCGAAAACTATTTGAACTACAACATTGAAATTTGGCAGTTATAAATCACAGGTAGTATTACACATTTTAAACAAGCAGTATACTTTGTTGCAACGTCACGTTTCGGATCACGTGGTAACATTTTTAGAAAAGTTAATGGGACAACCTGTATATTATTCCACTGCTGTAAAGGTCTCTCTTATACTAATTCGGCGGTACCTATTTTTTTATGTTAGGTACTTAGAAACAACAAACAAATTTTTATAAAGTTTTTTATTTGAAAAAGAGCTGAGAAACAAAAAACATACTCTAGAAATTTACTCAGAAGATTTGAATGTTGCATTTATGAAGGTGGACATCAATTTGAACATCAACTGTAGTAAAAGTGTTATTGTATTCCAATTCTTTTTGTTTTTCAGCTCTCTTTTCAAATAAACAACTTTATAAAGATTTTTTGGTCGTTTCTAAGTACCTAACACAAAAAAAAATATGTATCACCGAATTAGTATAAGAGAGACCTTTACAGCAGTGGAACAATATACAGGGTGTGTCATTAACTTTTCTAAAAATGATACCACGTGACCCAAAATGTGACATTGTAGCAAATTAGCTGATTGCTTAAAATGTGTAATACTACCTACGGTTAATAACTGCCAAATTTCAATATTGTAGTTCAAATAGTTTTCGAGATACATACTGGCCAAAACCTCGTGGGACACCCTGTATATATACACAGTTTACTTTGTATTCTTGGGTTTAAGGACCATTTTATTTGGAATGCTTTACCAGTCTTGTACTAGCCTAGTCGTATATTGCGACGATATAGAGGGTCTCAGGTAAAATTAAGTTACCACTCTTTAAAAACAAGAAACTTAACGTATATTTAAGGATCGTAACAAGCGATACAATTACAAATGGACAAAATCTATCTAAAAAAATACATTGAGCCCCATAGAACATAACTTCAATAATTCACCGACAAAACCCTAATTTTGGAAAAAACGAAAGAAACTAGTCTAATATTAGTTCTAAATTCATGATTTTTTGGCCAATCGCTTAAATTAAAGTGGTCTATAGACCAGTGTAAACATTATTGTTACATCTGTTCAGAAAATGATGGATTTGTTGGTTACGCTAATATCTAATTTTTAAAATTTTTGCTAGTAAAGGACGTAACAAACATGGGGGTATAGTCAGAATAATATTTTTAGGATAGGAAAAATGGTGTAACCTTGTTTGTGTAAATTATAGCTGCTGAATTGATTGGTGTAATCCAAGTTCTTTAAAATTTTACAAATTTGTATTGACTTGAATAATAATAATAAAAATATTTCCTATGGTGTAGTGTAAAATAATGTTAAAATAAAAGACACAATATCTATTTTTTATAATGCTGGGATTAACTATTTAACTTTTTAATACACATAATAGACTATAAAATACATTTTATTTAGTATGAGCTTACGAAGTCTCGTCTTCATCTTCTTGATCCGATTGAGGTAGGTAGTCAATTGTCTTTTTGGAAGTTGGAAGCTTCAAGTATTCATCCCTGTATTGTTTTGGTGTTATTTCTTTCGTGACAAGGTTTTTCAGATGGTTATATTTCGCGTTACTTAGTGGTCGTTGTTCTGGGTAAAGGCAGTATTTTGGTTTAGCTTTATCAATTTATCGATACGATCTTTCAGATTTAAAGCGATCTCGGTAGTTATATCATCATCTAAAAAGCTGTACCTTACAAAAATAATGCTTGGCTTGTTTTTTTTGAATGTCGCCACCCCGAGCTTCTGCATATCAACTTTCTTTCTTTTCGGGTTGAACGTTTTGTTTTGAATATCGGCCCAAGATATAAGATATAAAGTCTGTTCCATCTAACTTGGTGACATGATATGGTTTGGGGTTTTCCCTCGTACATTCAATTAAAGTGGGCCACTGGGAGGTGCCCAGACTGTCATTCTTTTTCGATTATGGCATGCACCGAATCTACGAGCATGTATGTATGTCCCGGTATAAGGTAATTTAATTGTATGATTTCTATGCTTTCACATTTATTTAGTGTGTAGTTTACCATACTCAGAACGGTTCTATTCCGATTTTGGCCCGAGCAGCTGTCACAATATAGTATGAGCCTTTTGATATTACCGCGCTGGTCGACGTCTTTTATATACGATTGTAGACAAGTCGCTATCTCATTTCCTCCTCTCTTCGCGTCAGCTTCCCCCCAAAGAAAGCAATATCCTTCTTTGGTTACACTTTCATAAATTGTAAAATCATAGAAAGCGTATTTGCGACTATAAAACAATAACATATTGTTTCCGTATGGTGTGTTTAAGTCCTTCTGCAGATCAAAGCTGGCGCAGAGGGTACTTTGATCTTGCAAATGTATTTTTTGATAAAATTTAAATCTTTCGTATGAGGACGCCTTTTCATTCTGATGTTTTTCGTGGTCAGATATATCGTTTGCAGTCTTATGTTCTTTATTATTAAATTTAGTGCACGGTTGGCACTTGTCTTTTTTTGGTATATGGATTCCAATATTAAACGTATTTTTGAACCAGATCATGAATACTCTCTCTGATAGTACATTTGTAATTTTGTTTTGTTTGGAATGCTTGCGATAAATCCTATATAAATTAGTTAAAGACTTTGTTTCCTGTGGAAGGTATAATCTTGTCGAATCCTTACGACAGTAATGTGATGGCAGTAGTGGCAATGAATGTATGTACTTTTTTGCCTCTTCATAAGCGATGACCAAAGTCTTGTTTTTGGGTACATTCTTCCCCCTACCTTCTGGTTTAGTGAACCCGTCTTGCATGTTATCTATAGTATACAGTATAAACTTCTGTGAAATACTAAGAGTAGCTATTATAAATTGTTGACATACCTTCCTTCGCTCTTCTCCTTCATTCGTTGGTTACCGAACGTCTGGACTCCTCTTGTTGTTGTCTTTCGAGTTTCTTTCGCACAACACAATGTCCAATCCAATCACGTCGTCTTTGTTGGTTTTCAAGATTATTGAAATACGTAAATAGACTTTTACTTCTATTTTCATCAATCTCCCCACACTTTTTTCCCGTACATGGTTTTGGAGCCATTTCTTTAGCTTCGATTGTTTTACCTTGTTTGTTTTCATGTTTTTCTCGGCGGTGCTTCTTTTTAGTGTTTTCTCTTTCTTTGTCCTTCTTTTTCGGTTTTTTTCAATATTTTCTCTTTTTTCGATTGATTGCTTCTTTTCGATCTTTTTATTTTTTTTTTATTTTGGGGAGTCATCAGATGAACTGTCACTAGAAAAGTCAGCCGATGATGAAGAATGCGCAAAAGGCTCGTCATCGGAGTCCAAAAAATCCATGTAAGATATTTCGATTTATTTCCTTCTTTTCTTATTTCCTGTACTAGTTGATGGTTGTAAGTCGCTGGTAACTCTGCTTCTACAGTATCCACTCGAATTCCAAAGTTTCCACCAAAATTGTAATTGTTCTCTCAAAAAATGCTGAGTTTGTTATTTTTGGTTTTCTCGTACTCCAATAAACAATACGTTTTTCTTTGTGAGTAGTTACCAAAACATATTTTAAAACATTGACGTACTTTTGAAAAGCCTACCATATACTGGGTGTTATTGCTAAACGTGACATGTGCCCCCCTTCGAAAGAAAAAGGACTGCCCCCAGTCCTAAGTTGCCACTGCTACCTTTAACCTATAATATAAATTTGCCGGCCCTTACAATGCTAATAGTACATATCTGATATAATGCCCTTTGAAATATCTGCGTTTATAACACTAGCAGCTAAATTTATTTTCTGATTAACACAGCTCACATGACTTCTACCTACTGTGCCCTGGGCGGGTCCGGACCTGGGCATGGTGGTACGTCGTTTTCTTTACCTGCTAGCTCAACATGTGCTTGATTGGAATGGCGGTACTTCTTGACCTTGGCCTCGGTGTCGCTTAACGTTTCGGCTAATCTAACGGTATGTTATTGAAGCAGATTTACCCCGTGTTTTGGGATTTCCGGGGCTTCTGTACTTTTGACTGGCTGGGCGGAATGGTATTCGGCATGCTAAACTCTTTGGTTTTCTTCTGCACTTTGCGCTACTCGTAGTTATTCGATTTCAGAGATTTGCGTCAATCAATCGGGTGTATTTAATGGATATGATGGTCTGACAAAAAAAAGGTATGTGGCAACTGGTAGTCCCATAATGTGTGAACAGTTGAAATTGTAGCCCGAATCTGCCTCTGCCGGATGTTTCTTAACTACTCGAGGTTTATCTGGTTGATTCTGATATAGACGGGACTCTACAGCACCCATTTCTTTGTTAGGTCGAAGCTTTGGTATCGAACTTTTAACGTGTTTCTTGTTCCCGGTCATCGGGGTCGCGTCGATCGTATAGGGGCCGTTGTACTTCAGTGAGTGGATTTCTCGTCTTTGTCGGACCGGACTCCACCCAGTTATGACTGTTATCACTTTTACATGGCAAAGAAATAAAAACAAGGGTAGTATTGGGGTAACCATTTCCTTACTTAGTATTCATTTCTCTTTGGAACGAATGTTATATACAATCATTTACATAATATTTACATTAATACCAATTTAATTATATATTTTTAGTTCTCGAAGGACCAGTCACTTATTTGATGTAACGAGATATTTTAGTTTATTTTTTTTTTATTTAGAAGAGTTGCATCCACCCGAAGGTTATTAGCGACGGTACAATCGAAAATTTTATATTTTATAAAACGTATTAATTGATTTTAGATAGTAAATTACGAGCCGGTGATCGCAGAAATTTCCAATGAGTTTCTTCAAATCGGTAGGAATGTTGTGCATGCTACGTTGATTATGAAATCTGGGACATTCGATCAGGAAATGTTTTACACTATCTATTACATTGCACACAGTGCATTTTGGTGGATCGTCGTTTGAAAAAAGGTAGGAGTGGGTATACCTGGTATGGCCCAATCGTAGGCGTGTAAGAAACACTTGCGTACGTCGATCGCTACTTTTAAACTGACATGGAGAAACGTCACTTTTGATTTGCCGTAATTTCGACTGAGAACTTTCCCAGTCCCGGTTCCACTTACACAAAACTTTACTTTTAATAAATACCTTGAGATCACTAGCAACACTCCGATTCTGGTTCGTCATTAGAAATAGCACTACGGGCACAAATATCTGCTTTTTCGTTGCCTTCGATGCCGATGTGGGATGGCATCCATATGAAGTTGACGCATCTGGAGTTTTCTTGAGTCTGTAGCAGTTCTGATTTTATCATTTTCTCAATAGGGTTTTGGGGATAGATCTGTTTTAAGTTTAACAAAGAACTGAGAGAGTCAGTAATAATTAACGCTTTTGGTATGTTGCAAGAATTTATGTGTTGGAGGGCTTTATAGAGCGCAAAAACTTCGGCTGAGAAAATACTCAGGGTTGGAGTAAGTTTGAATTGCAGACTAAGATTGGTTGTTACAATTGCTGCTCTGACTCCCATTTCACATTTAGATGCGTCTGTGTATATTTTGATGAAGTCCTGATATTCTTCCAATATTAATTTAAGGTTGGGCATACTTCCTGTTTATTAAATCTGCTCAAACTAGTGTTAATGGTGCGGACGTTGATGGTCCAGGGAGGAGGGTGATCTAGATCTATTGGAAATAATTCTGGAAATTGGATGTCTAAACACTGGAGATATGTACGTATTTTCTCATAATAAGGTTTAGGTGTATGCGGTTTGTTGTTGAAGTAGTTAGTATATTTTTTTGTGAAGGCATTGATGTAGAGAGGTTTGTTTCTATTCGAGGCTATAGATGTGGCGTGTGAGGGAGTTAAGAACATTCTTCTGTAATGCAGAGGTGGCTCACCAGTTTCGCAATATATAGCTTCAACGGGAGTTGTTCTGAAAGCTCCTAGTGCAATTCGGAGGCCATTGTTGTGCACAGTGTCCAGTAACTTTAGAGTTGTATTGGAAGCCAAAGCATATGCAATGGAACCGTAGTCTATTTTTGACCTGATTAATGTTTTATAAATAGTAAGTAGTGTATTGTAATCAGATCCCCAAAATTTATTAGCCAATGTCTTCATTAGATTTAGTCGCTTGTTACAAGAACAGGCCGTTTGTTTAATATGTTCCTGCCATGTAAGCTTTTCGTCGAACCATATTCCCAGGAATTTTACCGACGATCTGAACGATACATTTTTACCATATAATTGTAATGGTGGATAAACGTCTAGACTTTTTTTTTTGAAAAGAACATGGCGGTTGTTTTTGATGAGGAGAATTCAAAACCTGTATTCAAGGACCATTGTTCGAGTTGCGTTAAAAATTTTTGCAAAATATTCGTCATGAGGGAAGTATTTTTTCCTTTAATATATACAACAAGATCATCTGCATACACGCGTGTTTTCAAGGGTTTCGACAAGCCCTTGATGATATTGTTTATGGTCACTAGGAATAATGTGGAATGGATCCTTGTGGTGTCCCATTATCTTCTATCTGATGAGTAAGAGCTATGGACTCTTACACGAAAAGATCGGTTCTTCATAAAATTACTGATGAATTTCAAACAACTTCCCCGAATGTTCCACATGTGCAGTTGCTTTAGAATATTAAGTTTCCAGCAAGTATTGAAAGCTTTTTTAAGATCGAAGAATATAGCAATACAGGTTTGTTTTGTCGATAGAGCTTCATGAATGTCACTTTCTAAATCCAGGATGTTGTCAATCCCTGAACGATTTTGTCTGAAACCATTTTGCTCGGATATTAAATGGTTTGCCTTTTCTCAAGTCCACATAAGTCTGCCATTGACTATTTTCTCCATCAGTTTGCTGGTTGAGCATGTTAAACTTATAGGTCGGTAAGATGAAGTTTCAGTGCGAGATTTTTGGTGCGGAAGGACGATGGATTTGGACCAGATTGATGGAAACTGGTGTTGTTTCCAAATGCAGTTAATCAGTTTCAGGAGCGTTGTTTTTGCTATGTTGGGAAGATATTTTAAAAATACGACTGGGATATCATCTGGTCCTGGACTGAAATTTTTTAAATTATTAAAGGCGTTATCCAATTCAGCCTTTGTGAAGCTCATGTTTAAAGCAGTATGTTCATTTCCATCCAGTGACAGATTCGAGTTTTCTGCAGCTAATTTATTATCGAGAAAAGTGATGTTGTAGTTTTCGTTCGAGGACATTTGCTTGTAAATACTGGCTAATAAGTTAGCCATTTCACTTGCAGAGGTTGTGACTGTGTTGTTGAATTTTAGACTAGTTATTACTGGCTTATAATTGAAGCCCGAAATTTTCCTTACTCTTGTCCACACTTCACTGATAGGAGTAGAACTATTTATTTTTGAGATATATTGAAGCCAGGAGTTTTTCTATGCGAGTTTCGTTGTGAGGTGAGCCTTGGCTTTATGTTTCTTGAAATCTATCTTGTTTTCAACTGTCTTGTGTCTTTTATATTTATTCAAAGCTGCTTTGCTTGCACGAATTGCTGCTTCACATTCTGGATTCCACCAAGGTACAGGAACGTGATTCAATTTTGTCCTTTTTGTTTTGCCTATAAATAGTTCAGCACTGCTCAGAATTATATTGTTAAAATTTGATAATGATTCATCGATGTTTTCAGATAGTTTATAGTTTAAGATAGCGACTTGAATATGCTCAGCAAAATCGAACCGGTTAGCAGAGTCGATTTTCCATTTTGGCAGAAAAAGATCCGGAGATTGATGAGTACAACGATTTATTATTATAGGGTGGTGGTCACTACCATAGGTAAAGTTTTAGTTTATTGTTTTAAATTGTTGGTTGGGTTAATTAAACATTTTTTGCATTTTTCACCTTTCTATTTTATTCATTGACTTCCATATAAGTTTGATTGTTGCATCACATTTAAGAATTTCCTAATTCACTGAGTGTATAATTTTAATTTATGTGATTTTAAGAGAAATATAGGATTTTTATTGCTGTTATAAAAGCCGGTACTTTTGAGAGACTTCTACGTGCTCATTCGACGAGTGGTGATGAAAGAGACAGTTTGTAGGTTGGGAAATTGTTTTATAGGCTAATCGAATGTTCTAGACAATCGTTAGAAAGGGGGCGGGACTTACTTGTTTTGGAGAAAGTGTACGAGCAAAACAACATGATTTCTTGAGTGTAACGGTTGATTTTAAGAAAGAAGAAGCGAATGAGATAAGGTTTTGTTTTGTATTGAGGGATTTTTTTATGAAAAGAACGTTAAAGTTGGTATTTGTGTGGCGAAAAAAATATTGAATAGATAAGAAGAATGATATTTTTATTTATAATATATATGGAATGCGTAAATTTTAGTATACAGGAGTGAAGATAAATGTAATGATCATAGGAAGAATTTGAATTCCACAGCTGTCAGTACCAGCCAAAACTGGACTTTCTCGTACTTTTATGATCCCGATTCTGCCTTTGCTATTGGTGGTACAAGTTGCCACTCTGGAAAAATGAAATATTACTCCTGGTGTTAGAAGTATGTTCCCTAGAAAGAAGATAGTATCCACATGGTGACCACCGATGTAATTTGTGGAGCAGGAGGCAACATCTTTTATATTACTCATAATTTCTTCGACTATATCTTTAGCTGATGAGTAGTTGAGGTGTGGGGTATACAAAGTCCAGTTTGGGTTTAGACACTCCTTGATATCTAAGAATTTGGGGGGGGGCTGATTCTGAGCTTAGGGTTTAGTATGAATGATTGCAGAGTGGACAATGCTGCTGGGTGAATATGGACTAAGTTTGCCACATGGGGCATTTCGCCCGAACAAGGAAATCGGGGGGGGGGGGGGGGGGAATCTCTACTGTAAGTTTGATAGCGCTCGGGGAGTCGTATATTCTGGGAGGCAGCTCAATTACCGACTGGTTTGGGCAGACTAGGTATGTTGGGGTCTTTGGGTGTGTGATAACGTAAATTTCCTTTTCAATTTCAGTGATGATTGTAGAGGTTAATTTATAACAATTCATTGGGCAGTATAACTGATCTCTGTAACGGTGGCACCATCGAATAATTTTCGTGCACAACCTGGTCCTTATAAGGTATCTGCATAAAATCTCGGAATGAAGCAGAGTTTGTCATGAAACGGTTTGCAGTGTTGAAGACCCTCTCCCGAAATTTGTCTCACTTAATGATATTGAGTTTTGGAAGAGGAGTTCGAGATAGCCAGGTAGAGAGTTGTTTGCTGTATTTTACAGGTGTAATTTTCCCATGAGAATGGGGTTGTTATGAGTTGGACAAAGGCCCACTCGAAATATTGTTGTCTTATTGGGATCCTGACATGTACAAAGATATTTTTATCGGTAAAACTACAATCACATATAGGGACTTGGAAGTAGTGGGATAAATCTGATAGGGGGATAGCTAAATCCTAAATTCCTCCAGTAGAACTTGTGTGCTATCTTGTGCAGCGTCTTTGTGATTCCTAGATGTCCCGACATGGGAGATTAGTACCACAGCTATGAGATGTCTTGGGATGACCAGGAGGTCATCGGTTCCTGTTGGACCCGTGTTTACTTTGTATAACAAGCCATTTCGTATTCTTAAATTCTTTGCTCTCTTAACTATTCCTACGGGGGCCTCTTGTGGGTCCGATATCGCTTCAAAGATTGTCCGTAAGTCGGGGTCCTTCTTCTGTTCACTGGCAAAATTCTCCGGTAACACCAGAAAGGTAGGTACTTCGTTTAGATTGCTGTCATTGGGGCCTACTGGCCCTTCTATGGGGTTTCTTGAAAGGCAATCAGCATAGCTTTGTTTTTTACCGCTTTTATGAACAATTTCATAATCGAACTCTGCTAATTTTAATGCCCATCTAGCTAATCTCCCAGTAGTGTCCTTAATGCTTTTCAGCCAGCAAAGGGCGTGATGATTGGTTACAATTTTCACGGTTTTTCCGTGCACCATATGTCTTAGGTATGTTAGTGACCAAATATATATAGAAACGTAGACCAGGCTAGTACAAAGAATGCTACAGTATTGGAAAGAAAAAGCTTCATGTTACATAAATAGATCGTTTGTTAGTTGCATTCTTGAATCTTGACAATGCTTACCTCAGTATATGTGATTTCGGTAATTTTTTCAAGCAGTCTTACTGTTTGAAACACCAACATAATTTTCTGAAGGTTAGAATATCTTTAGTTACGATAATTTGTAACGTATTGTTACATTCAATATAGGAATAGAAGATATAATAGAAAAAAGCGCGGGTCACACTAGTCTGGTTCCAGCGGCTCGCAGTAGCACCAGCTGACAATGCGGTCACATTTTCAGTTGTTACTCCCCAGTTTGTACTTGAATGCAGTGGCTGGCAATCGGCTGCTGCTTTCCAGTTTACTCAGTTTATTCAGCAAGTATGACATCGGCAGGTAAAAAACAACGTATTAAACGGTTATCAAGAGAGAGTATGAGGGAGATTTCTTTAGAAATGTTTGACCAGCTATTCTAACCACAATTAGAAACGATGGTGAGTGAGGCCGTGGATACAAAGATGAGAAGAATTAGGAGCATCTTCAAGAGTTAAAAGAAGAATGATAGCATCCTAATTTCAACAATAATTGTTGGATTTAGTTGAACATTTAATAAATAAACAAGATACCACATTTAGGCAGACAATTCCGTGTAGAACCAAGTTGGAAATCACCCTAAGATATCTCGCAACCGGAGATAGTTTTAGACCTCTGATTTTTTAATCTTATTAAGTTTTTTTTTCGATAGGTGTCTCATAAACTTTTAATTTTCTTCAGTTCTTAGGTCTTCTAAAAGTTTTTGGTACAACACTTCTTTCATATTACGATTTAAATAATCACTTGTCTGAACGTCTCACAAACATGGATCGTTTTGGAATGTATTTAAAAAAGAAATGATTTCTTTACCGTTCCACTTTAAATGATTAATTTTTAAATTAAAATACCAAAAACCATGTGGTAGGTACGATGTTTTGCTTGTTATTGGTAGAGGCAATAGTGGTCTGATTGACGGCTACTAATTTGACTGCCTAATGTGACCCGCGTTTTAGGCATCAAGTTGAAAAGTATTGTAAATAGCCATGATTCCCAACGACCGACTGGGTTATCCTGGGACAAGCAACTGTAAAACAGGGTTTCAAAAAAAGTTTCATAAACTATTTTGTAATAAAAAAAGTATTTTTATAGTTTACAATTGTTATATGTTTTATTGTTATGTTAAGTAGTTAATTATTTTCAAATAAATGTTTATTTATACGATTTTTTCATTTTTTTGTTAATTGAATGATTACAGTTTAATTTATTTCTCTTGACTATTGTAAAATATTTAAAAGCTGTAAGTACTAACGGCTGCTGTTTTTTTGGGAAAACTGATTGTTTTATTAATTTTTGAGACATGCCTATTTTTATAAATTGTTAAAATGTATAAATTATTTTTTAAAAACCTATAATATATGTTTAAGTACATATTTAGTTTTATTTCTTTTTAGTATTGGTCGATATATCGGTAACCACGATATTTCACCGGTGAATGTAAAATCACTGGCGCTACCGGTGATTCATTTCTCGCAGATGCGGTGATCGGTGATTCAGTTTCAACCGAATATTGAAATATCGGCATCATCAACCATCGACTCAAGCATTGGAAGACCGCGCCGATCGAAAATCGATATAAAATATCATTATTTATACATATTAGGTAAAAGAAAATCTGTGCTTTCAGCCGATATGATATAGGTATTTGGAATATAGACATTTGCTTTTACCGAACGAGAAGACCGCAATTGGTATAGATAATATAAGTTATCTATATATATATATATATATATATATATATATATATATATATATATATAAATGAATTGCTGTCCGTTAGTCTCACTAAAACTCGAGAACGGCTGAACGGATTTATCTTATCTTAGTCTTGAAATGTTCGTGGAGGTCTAGGGAAGGTTTAAAAGGCGAGAAAAAATCGAATAATTTCCGGGAAAACCCTAAAAACAGCCCTTTTCTATTTCCCATACAAACTAGAGTCAATTTGAACTTTATTACTATTCAATTCAATTATGTTGTGCTGGAGGCAAAGTAAAATTACCACAATTGGTCCCACCACCAGATGCTTTACGCTCTTTAGTTTCTGGGATTGGAAATGATTCTAAACACTTCTTGGCCAACATTCAGAAATATAACAACTGTTTCCAGATGACATCATTTGGCGCTACACATATTATACAGGACAATTTCATGCCCACTTTCAAGGTATTATACCAGAATATTTTGTTATAATATTCAAGTTTGTACTAAAATATATATACAGCGTGTAACGGAAGGGGGAAGGTGAATGTGCTCATGAAACTTAACAACTTTCCCCAAAGAACATAGGTCGAAATATGAAAAAAAAATTTGGCCTCCCATAGTAAATCAATCATCTGGTAGTCAGTTTTGTAAGGGAGGGCCAAATTTTTTTTTCATATTTCGACCTATGTTCTTTGGGGAAAGTTGTTGAGTTTCATGAGCACATTCACCTCCGCAAAAGTTCAATAACCATAATTGGCTGGGTGAACGAGCAATATTGGCAGCGAAAAATAAAGATGTCGAGGATCTCAATGCGACCATTCAGAATTTTCATCCAGGACAGTTGGTTTCCTTCAAATCAGTCGACACCGTTATGAACTAGGATGACGTAGTCAACTATCCCACGGAGTTTTTAAATTCACTGGAATTGCCTGGATTACCACCTCACAATTTGCAGTTAAAAGTAGGATCAGTTGTCATCATGCTGCGTAACATTAATCAACCTCGACTATACAATGGAACAAAACTGGCTGTGAAAAAGCTGATGAATAACGTCATTGAGGCAACAATCATAAAAGGAAAATACAAAGGAGAGGATGTCTTGATCCCGCGAATACCGATGATTCCAACGGATTTACCATTCGATTTTAAACGCTTACAATTTCCAGTACGTCTGGCCTTTGCGATGACAATAAATAAATCGCAAGGACAGTCTTTAGAAGTTTGCGGAATCAACTTGGAGTTTCCCTGCTTCGCGCATGGATAATTATACGTCGCGTGTTCGCGCGTCGGAAAACCGTCTGTTTATTTACGCACCACAAAACAAAACAAAAAATATAGTTTATTAGAAAGCTTTAAATTGATTAACAAACTGTATCATAACAGTGTGTGTCTGTTAATAAAAATTTAAACCTTATAAATAGCCAGTATTTCAGGAAAACTCTGTTTTTTTAAGTAAGCAACATGATGTGTCGAAAATAATAATAAAACTTCATGCTTCATTAAAAAAATGCTTTTTTATTCAATATGTTTTGAAATTAATTTATACAAAAGTTTATGTCTTTTATTTATCGATTGAGACAGTACGAAGTCTGCCGGGTTAGCTAGTTAATGATACAAACATGCCGTCCGACCCGATACGGATAATGGCAAATGTACCGCTTTTTTTTGGGAATTATTTTGTTCCTTTCTGGGAGAAATATTAAAATACATTTGGTGAACGCCTAACAGCCATTAGATAAAATAAATAATTTTAATTTTTTTAGATTATCTACATTTGTGCTGTAAATAAAGGAAGCCTGTATTTTGGCAAGAATTTTAGTGACTTTAGGTAATGGCCAGAAATTGTAAACGTTATTAGGAGAATTGTAAATTGTATTCTTTGTTTGTTAATAAACAATTTCAAGAAATACGATATCGTGTTACAATATGAATGAATTGATAATTAAATGGCTTCTCTTAAACTAATATATTATTTTAACACAACAAAGGGATAAGGGGCAAGAAGAAGTTTTTGAGGTCATCCTGTCCAATTTTATTAAAAAAAAAGTTAAATATGGCTAGTCTATTTAAATAAAAAGTTATAAAATCTTTTAACCAGGTTATTAGAGAGATAAAAAGATCCACAGTAGTAAAGTATTCTGGAATTTTTTTACATCTGTTGAGGGTGACAATTATTATGTAATGTGTGCAAGAAAAAATGCTTATTTTTAAGAGTAATGAATAAACCCTAAAAATTGATATATTTTTTACAGATAATATTGCAACATGTTCATTTGAAATTATCAATTTAGAATTAAATAATATTAAACCAGTTGCAATTTTTTTGTTACACCAATCAGGATAATATTTATTATTTTAAAATAATCTGATAATAGGTGCATAAATAATATATTCGTACGCGTCACCAGTCACCGTGCGCTGGTCTTATATTTTGATTTGTCTTTGCTATTTATACTCAGCCATGCGGTGATTCAAATCACCGTTTAAAATCACGGTGATTTAGAAATCACTGTCGCCGTTTCACCGATTACCGGAAAATCACCGTATTTCCCAACACTATTTCTTTTGCCCTTGGTCATTTTCCATCTGAACATAGTCAAATTAGAATCAGAAATGGCCTCAGTTGTGATAATCGATATTTGACAGGATAATGGAGGTATACCGGGTAAATAATACATGGAATACCCCCCTATAAGCTATAACTTTTGAATGGGTTATTTGCTATTATTGAAATTTAGGTGGGTTACATTAGGGTAATATAATAAAAAGAACAACTACTGAAAACTATGAATAACACTGCCGCAGAAGAGATAAAAATAATCACATGAACAGTTTATGTATAGAACTAGAAAGATATGCGACGGAAAACTTTAATTCGGAGCTCTATATTATTTCCTGCGAATTTACAATCTACTACAAAAAATAAGAGTAATAAGTAAATGATTTAGAGTTTGGACCTGCCAACTATGGTTTAAACACCTTTTTCTACTTCTGTTACTAAAACCGCATTTTGAGCACGAGTTTGACATTCACAAAACGACTCTTTAAACACTAGTGTTTAAAATGCGAGAAGTCACATCTCGTTCATCTTTTGTTTTTTTAAACGTCAAATCAAGTGTACCTTTTATATGTTAAATTTCATGTTCCGTGATAATTTTGTTGTTCCGTGTCATTTGATTTGTCAGTCAGCCATCGTCCGTCATGTTATGAATATAATAAAAATATAATATATTTGTTTCCTTCCTGCGGGCGTTGAAAACGTATAGTACCTCGTGTTCAAAACGTCTTTAATCACGCGTTTCACAAGACACTCGTGCCGCTTCGCTCCACTCGTGCCTAGTAAAACTTTTTGACACTTGGTACTTAATATACTATTTTGTGATTGGTTCCGAATAATTAATACATTCAGTGGAAAAAGTGAATGATAATTTCAAGACTGAATTACATAGTTTGCATTAATACAAAGTAACTATAAGTAAAAAATCAACCAGTAAATAATAATCAACTGATAAAATATCGTATGAAAACAAAACATATATATCAAACGAGGCGAGCGATAAGGAAACTATTTCTTTACAGCACCTTACTTTGAAAGACAGGATCGCATTCAGAAATACAAAAATGAACCTATCTGAATCTAGCACAATGTCTTATTCAACTACCTTATCAAAACAATCTCAACCCACACTCCCTTCCAAAGATCAAGCTATTATTTTTACCTCATGAAATGGTCCTAAGCTTGAAGATTATCTATATCGAAAGTCAAAATACATAATATGTATATATCTATCATCCAAACAAACAGTAGACGCATTTTTCAGTGAATAGGGAGGATAATTCTCTATCAATGGAAACTCCATTAAAACCCGTAGATTACAAACACCTTTTGAACGGCTAGTACTATCAAACGTCTGTCCCTCGATTCCCAATGATGTACTACTATCAGAATTGCGGGGTCTAGGCATAAACATCATATCCTCAATAATGCCCCTCAGAACTGGAACGACAAAACTAGAATACAACCATATTCTCAGTTTCCGACGCCAAGTATAAGTAACCCCCTCCAACAACTTAAATATACCAGATAGTATTATCGTCCAAGATGACAACACTTCCTATCGGATCTACCTCAGATTTGATGATCAAAATTGTCATAAATGTAAACAAACTGGTCACATTGTATCAAAGTGTCCAAACGCTGAATAAAACACTTCTTTACAAAATCTTACGGAAATCAATAATTCCCAAAATATATTTGATGGAGAGAAAAATCCACAAGTAAACCCAACAGAAACCACAAATAAAACTGCTAACATTTCCCTATCTTTGTTAAAAAATCCCCTAATATCAACTCAAGATGACTTAGAAAAGCGAATGGATTATTCAGAAAACTGTAATAAACGACCTTTATCCGAAACTTCTAGTCCCATAGCAGAATCAGACTCGGCATTCAAAATACCTGATAAACTGAGAAAATATAAAAGTAATGATTTACATCCGAACAAATGCAACCTGTGAATCAGCTAATGGAAAAAGATCCTAAAAACTTACTCTTACTTTCTAAGAACTAACCGACTTACTGTCAAATATAAAAGAAAACCCAGATACAATAAGCGTAATTAGAAATTACACGTCGGAATTTGAAGACCTAGTAGATATTATTAAAAAAATTTACCCATCACTGCAAAGTAAAGCAACCAAGACGCGCTTCACAAAAATTAGGAAGATACTTGAAAGATATATTGCTAAAGTACCCATAGAAAACAAGAGCCAATCAGTGATTCATCAGACAGCAACGACATAAATTCGACTTCAATAAATTTAAAATAAAACTGAGTATTCTACAGTGGAATATAAATGGACATTACCTACATCTGGAAATATTAAAAACTATTATATCTAAATTCAACCCGAACGTTATCTGTTTACAAGAAACACACTTTATTAATCAGAATACAGACACACTAAAAATGTTTAATGTATATCACAAGAACAGAATTGGTATAAAAAGTTGGGGAGGAGTTGCAACAAATGTAAATACAAACCTTCATTCCGACCAAATTGATTTAGACACCAATATTGAAGCAATAGCTGTAAGCGTTTATTTGACCGGGAAATATTTATTTTTTTAGCGAAAATTTCAGGTTTGCGGTCATAAGAAATAAAAAAAAACTGTTTTTCTTATCTGCTCAATATTTCGCCATTATTTAATGGCTTCATCAGGAGCGGACTACAAGATTTATTGAATGAAAACAATAAATACAATAATAAAACATTTTAAAATTACTACTTACAGAAAATTGGTGTCAGTTAATTAAAATATAAAACAGCAGTTTTATGTGTCTGGCCAAGCGAGTATTGCAGTGAAATCATGTTCATTTGAGCATTGGCTTTTGTGTTAAGCAGTAGAGTAAATCGCATCTCGCATCAGCTAAAAAGTTATACCTATTTCTTATTTCTTTATTTGAAATTTTGTTCTTTTCTGGAAGCTCAAACTTTAAAGTATAAGTTATAAGTATAAAATAAAGTTAAGGTAAGTAATGTATATCCAGATCGTTATAATTCGTAATTATAAATTAATTAGATTGAACAAACCCCGAACCCAAACCCAAAATTTTATGTGGTATTATTTTTTTAGATGTCTGAAGGTAAAAAGAAACTTTCTGGTTACCAAAATCTAATTAACAAACGTAAACGGGAGGAGGTGTTGGAAAATACCAATAAGAAAATAACTCAATTTTTCAAAGCACCCATTGATTCTCCTTCGGAGGCTTCCGTAAAAAATGATGATGATAATATGGAGCCATCGACATCAAGTTCAGTTGAAGTTGAAAAAACTGTAACGTTTATCGAAGCTGATGATGATGAAGTTTTTGATAGTAAGACTGTAGAGCTGTCTAAAGATCCAGGTTTGTGGCCGAAAATATTATCTTCCATTGAGTATTGATAAAATATGGTCCAACCTATTATAACAATTCAAATTGCGTTTTTCCGAAAGACAAGACTGGGCGAAAATTTTCTGAATCATACTTCACTCGAATTTTGCCAAATAATGTACTCGGTATCGAAAAATTCAGTGTTTTGTTTTTGTTGCAGAATATTCAACCTTAACACCGCAAAAGCCCGATTGGCTGATGAAAATGGCTATAATGATTGGCAACATTTGAGTGAACATTTAAATATTCACGAAAAAAGTAAAATGCATTTCGAAAATCTTAAGACATGATTTGACTGTTCAACTAGATTTAAAACAAACAATACGATTGATCTAACTCATAAATATTTGTTTAATACTGAAATTAAATATTGGCATGCAGTTATTGAGCGAGTATTCTATGTTATTCAGTTTTTAGCTAAACAAAATCTGTCCTTTCGCGGTCAAAATTTGAAATTGTTTCAAAATAATAATGGCAATTTCTTAAAATGTGTGAAAATGATTGCCAAATTCGATCCTATAATGGCTGAACATACTAAGAGGGTACAAATGCAAAGTAACAGAATGAATCATTACCTTGGCATCCACATTCAAAATGAAATAATTGAAATAATAGGCAATAATTTAAGAGAAAATATTTTATATATGATTAAAAATTCAAAATATTTTTCTATTATTCTTGATTGTACTCCAGACATGAGCCATCAAGAACACATTTCTGTTTGTATCAGGTTCGTAAATTTAGATACAGCATCAGGGGAAGTTGTTGTTGATTAACGTTTCTTACATTTTGCTCCAATAGAAGACACAACAGCTGAGGGCTAACAAAAATTTCTACTAAATGCTTTAGAAAAACATAATTTAAATTTATATGATATAAGAGGCCAGGGATACGACAATGGTGCCAACATGCGAGGCAAGCATGCCGGTTTACAAAAAAAAAATCTAGATTTGAATCCAAGATAATTTTTTGTACCTTGTTGTAATCACAGTTTAAACTTGGTTGTAAATGATGCAGTTAAGGGAAACAACTCTAGCTGGCAATTCTTTTCTACGGTTCAAGAACTTTACAATTTTTTTTCGGCTTCAACTAATCGTTAGGCCGTTTTGAAAGAACATATTTCCAATTTAACTTTAAAACCACTTTCTGAAACTAGATGGTCGAGCAGAATTTATGCCATTACTCCATTGAGGTATCAGCTTGGGGAAGTCTATGATGCTTTATATAGTATATTCAGCGGAGTTTCTTTCGATAACAATACAAAGCATATGGCTGAATCTTTAGCAAATAAATTAAAAAGTTACCGGTTTATATGTACATTAGTATTGTGGTACAATGTTCTGTTTAGAGTCGATACATTACAAACCAAAGATTTTAATATCTCGGAAGCATGTACCCAAATTAATAATTTGCTAAAGTTTTTCAATAGTTACCGAAGTGCTAAAAGATTCGGAGATGTATTAGTTGATGCTTCTGAACATACAAAATCTCTAGATGTAGAGCCAACCCTCAAAACTAATGTGTTTAGACCAAGGCGTGTTAAAAAACAGTTTAATTACGAGAATGACGATGAACCAATTACAGATGGAGAACGGTATTTTAAAATAAACATTTTTTTAGTACACTTGATATTGTTATAAGATCAATTGGTGAAAGGTTCGACTTATTGTCGTCCCATTCCGACCATTTTCAATTTTTATGGGATATTTGTAAATTTTCAGATTTACCAGAAAAGGAACAACTAAATTGTTGTTTACAGCTTGAAGGAGTTTTAACAGACAAAAATCGTAATGAGCGTGACATAAATGGAACAGAATTGTTCCACGAGTTGCAATTTTTAAAAAATCTTGATCTACAAACACCGACACAAATGTTAAACTACATTATAAAAAATAATTTAACTCATTCTGTTCCAAATGCAAGCGTAGCTTTGCGAATTTTGTTGACAATGCCTGTATCGGTTGCTTCAGCGGAGAGAACTTTCTCAAAGTTAAAGTTAATCAAAAACTACTAAAGATCGTCAATGGGCCAACAACGGCTCGATAATTTGGCAATCATATCGATTGAAAGTGATTTGTTGGACAATATAAATATGACTGAACTTATTTCTGAATTTTCCAGAAAGAAAGCGTGTAAAGCTACTTTTATTTAGTGACTATTTAGTTTTATTCAGGTTATTTAGATTAGGTAACTATTTCTTGTTCAAAAAATGTCTATTTTTTCTCTGGTAATAAAATGTTTATTTTTGCTTCAAAGTTGTATTATTTATTAATTACCGTCTAGCGATTATGTTGAATGTACATAATATAAAATTTAAAAAATATATGCACCCAAAAAAGGCGCTGTGATCACATTTGCACGACGGCGCTCGACCAGGTTGGAACGGCCCTGATGAACAGTACAGTAATTTTGGAAAAAACAGGTACAAAATTAGAAAAAAATAAACGGGTTTAAATATTAAAACTAACTTTTCCGCATCTATGAGATTCCCTGATTAAAATTCTATCATAAAATTGTCACTTGTATACACTTCGGGGGATGAATCGTGTTAACAAACCGAAATTGCAGTATATCTGGATTTATAGAACCCGCTATAGTCAGCTGAAAATCAATAGGGTACATCTGTGAGATACCTTGAACAATATTCAATCATAAAATTGATCAATCGTATACTCTCTGGAGGCTGTATCGTGTTAACAAACTGAAAATTCTCCTAAAATGACAAAAATTTGGTACTACAAGTACCATAACACCCGTTGTACTGGCTTTAGTGAGCTGAATATCAATAAGGTTCTTGTTTGAAACGCTCTGAATGATATCCAATTATAAAATTGGTCACTTGTATATAAGTACTGTAGCACTTGTTGTATTGGCTCTGGTGAGCTGAAAATCAATAGGGTTCATCTGTGAGATGTCCTGAATAATATTCAATCATAAAATGTGTGACTTGTTGAACTCCGGAGGCTGTATCGTGCTAACAAACTGAAATTTCTCCAAAAATGACAAAAAAGTTGTACTTGAAGTACCATAGCACCCGTTGTACTGGCTCTGGTGAGCTGAAAATCAATAGGGTTCATCTGTGACATGTCCTTAACAATACTGAATCATAAAATTGGTGACTTATTGCACTCCGGAGGCTGTATCGTGCTAACAAGACATGTAAGAAAAAGTGGCCGACGATAACGACAACATACACACAGGATTTTTTTTCTAAAAACCGTTTTTTCGTGTTGTTGATGGAAAACGTAAAAATTTTTTTTTCAAAATTACACTTTTTTTGTGGGTAAACCAATACTTTTCTCGCATATAGGTAGGTTGGGCGGAAAAGTAAAATATCTTGTCCAGGAATCCAACCTGAAAAAAATAAAATTGGGTAAGCATATTACATAACAAATCTGAAAAGTGGAAACTATTGAACGCATTCAGTGAAAGCAAGAAATAAAAATCATAGTTCGGTATTATGTAAATACATTGTGACAAATAGAAACAAAGTTGACATATCCTTTTTGGCTACTTCAGGGTATTCACTCCAAATGCCAACCCAAAAACTCATTCAGAGATATACTCAAATGTATGTTTTAATATGGATGAACCTTGAAGACCTATGTAAGCTCCAAAATCCAGGACGGTTAATATAAATATCACTATCCGGAAAGTAATCTGACACAAATTTCAGGATATTTCCCAAATGTTCAATTATGATAGTTCTCATTTCATTCGGTAATTCCAACGTGGTTTCTTGCAAAATTGTATAAAAGTGGAAATTATTCAATGTTGTCCTTTTCTACGCAAGCAATCCAGAAATTCAATTTTCTTTTAAAAGCTGATCATTTGTATCTCCCCATAAAAATATGGTTATTGATTTTCCCTACAAAACGCATGGTGAAAATAGTTTAAATTAATTTCTACCAGATGTCATGTTCCAATTTCAAAATAATATTCTTACCTACTTAATAACTGTGGTAATTTCTCGGAACCCTGGTGACTTTCCTACAGAACGCTTAGGTTCCGCGGAACCGCTACATTTTTGGGAACCAATATAAACGAATGAAAATTAAAAATTAATCTTAATATTATTATTAGAATGTAGTAATTAAACTAATCTTAAGTTTAATAAGAAACTCAATGAACAGAGGAAGTATCATAAACATTTTTTTATTAACAACTAAATTTATAAAAAATCAACTGACAATACAGGACAACGAAAAATTTCAAATTTCACATAGTTAATAGACATGGACACTACCATATACACTTGGAACGATTTTTGATTTGAAAATAGGTTCTAAAAATGATGATGATTTTATTGGTCGTTGCAAGTTGAAGGCTTTAGTTCTGGTTTTTGAGACATCCATTGCATTCTCCTTCACTTTCCACATTTCAATTGAATCTTTTTCTAAGAATTCACCACCAGACGCATTTTTTCGATTATTCTCTAGTAGCATATGAACCGATTGTGGTCTATTAAGAGGTTCAAAATATGTTGTTTGTACCGGTTTCTCATTGTAATGTTTTCTAATCTCTTTAGATGACTTATGTTTTAAATTAAGACCACAATTATCTAACTTTTCTTTTTTATTTTTCAACATAAGTTCTAATATCGTCGTTTGATTTGAACCAACTGCTGTTTTGTTGTCTGATGTTAATTGTTCATCATTTATTACTGTAGGTTGTGCACAGCTTAAGACGATCTGATAATTCATGTTGGATCTTGAACTTTTAACTTTATTAAATAACGTCAAAAAATCGTTTATTGCAATAGGATTTTCATACTTGAATGGCTTTTTCATTCGTTCATTTTTTTTAATATTGATTAATTTAGGTGTGGATTTAAATTTAGGATTTGATATGTTTTCTTTTGACGGATTGTTCCATTTTCTTTCTACATTTTGATAATAAGATTCTTTATTTAAATGTTGCAGCTTGGCAATTCTTTTCTGTTTTGCCCACGTTAGGTTATTTGTGGGTACATAGTTCAGTTCTGTATCATTATTAATTGCAGCAACTGCTATGTCGTATGCTAATCTACATCCAGTTGTTGGAACATTCAAGTTGGATGAATTCGGGCATATTTTCACACTTGGTGATGCAATAAAAGAACTATTTATTTTGAAATTTGTGGATGGTTTATAAATATTTTTGAATGCATTGATAGAATTCTTATACATGTTTGATCTCATTTTATTTATTTCAATGTTTGAGAGTTTGCCAAATTTCAAATTTTTACTAGCATCTTTGGCTAACTTTAGTTTTTTTCTTGTTGAGCGTAGTTTGGGATAACTGTATGTACTTGAAGTTCTATTTATCTCTAAATTTGTGGATGGTTTATAAATGTTTTCAATATCTTTTTTGGAATGGGCAATCTTCCGATATTCCTTTAACACCATTTTATTTATTTCATAGTTAGAGAGTTTGGCAAATTTTAATTTTTCACCAGCAGCTTTTCCTGACATCAGTTCTCTTTTTTTTGTTGGTGGAAGTTTCGTCTGAATGTATGTACTTGAAGTTCTATTTATCTCTAAATTTGTAGATGGTTTATACATTGTTTCAATATCTTCTTTGGAATGGGCAACATCTTGATATTTGTTTGATGTCATTTTATTTATTTCATAGTTTGAGAGTTTGGCATCTCTTAATTTTTTATTAGCATCTTCTTCTGGCTTTAGTTCTCTTTTCTTTGTTGGGCGAAGTTTCGGCTGTATGTATCTACTTGAAGTTCTATTTTTCTCTAAATTTGTGGATGATTTATGAATTATTTCAATATTTTCTTTGGAATGGGCAACATTCTGATATCTATTTGTTGCCATTGTATTTATTTCATAGTTGGAGATTTTAGCATATTTTAATTTTTCACTAGCATCTTTTCCTAGCGTCATTTCTCTTTTTATTGTTGGGCGAAGTTTCGATGGAATGTATGTACTTGAAGTTCTATTTATCTCTAAATTTGTGGATGGTTTATGAATTATTTTAATATCTTCTGTGGAATGGTCAATATTCTGATATTTGTTTGATGCTATATCATTTATTTCATAGTTTGAGGATTTGGTATATTTTAAATTATCCCCAGCATCATTTGCCAACTTAAGTTCTTTTTTAGTTGAGTGAAGTTTTGGCTTAATGTATGTTCTCGAAATTCCTTTTATCTCCAAATTTGTGGATGGTTTATATATTTTTTCAATATCTTCTTTGGAATGGGCAACATTCTGATATCTGTTTGATTCTATATCATTTATTTCGTAGTTTGAGGGTTTTGCATATTTTACATTATCACCAGCGTCATTTGCTAACTTAAGTTCTTTTTTTGTTGAGCGAAGTTTTGGCTCAATGTATGTTCTCGAAACTCCTCTTATCTCTAAATTTGTGGATGGTTTATACATTTTTTTAATATCTTCTTTGGAATGAGCAATGTTCTGATATCTGTTTGATGCCATTTTATTTATTTCATAGTTTGAGAGATTGTCATATTTTAAATTTTCACTAGCATCTTTTGCTAACTTTAGTTCTTTTTTTGTTGATCGCAGTTTTGGCTTAATGTATGTACTTGAAGTCCTATTTATCTCGAAATTTATGGATGGTTTATAAAAAATTTCACCGTAATCTTCTGAAAAGTTTAAGTTCTGATGTGTATTTGATACCATCTTATTCATTCCGTATTTTAAATTTTCACTGTTATCTTTTCCCGGCTCTAATTCTTTTTTTATTAAGCGAATTTCCGGCCCAATGGATGTACTTGAAGTTTTATTTGAATTCAAATTTGTGGATGGTTTGTAATTTTTTTCATCATCATATTTTGAATGAATAAAATGTTTTTTTTTATTTATTTCGTAGTTTGAGACTTTGGCATATTTAGATTTTTCACTAGAATCTTTTGCTGGCTTTAGTTCATTTCTTTTTGAGCTTGAATTATTTTCCAATTCAATTTTACTATTATTTACCAGTACACTATTTCCATCCATGCCCTTCCGGACTTTGTGTTTTACTCGTTTCCTGAACCCTCCTGATGTGTTGTATGAATCTTGAATTTTTATTTTACTTAACACCGTCTGTTTACTTTGACCAAAATTCACTTCTTTTTGTGACTCACTGTTAGTCCTCACTTTCGCCAAAGATATTGTAGAATACCGATTCTTAATTTTTCGTTCTAAGGGCACATTAATTTCTATCTTGTTCAGTTTTCTTTTCTCATTATTTATACCCGAATTTGATACTCGTGGTTTATCTAAGTAACTTACAGAATCTAAATTATCAATTTTCTTCGATGCAGTTAGGTATGTTCGACGATTCTCCCAAAATGTGCTACTATTATAATTTTCCAAATTTAACGAGAGTGATTTGTAAAGGGTATGCGTATTTTTTGCTTTTTGCAAATATCGTTTTTTCTTACATTGGACATTAAGCGAGTCACCATTTGATATAAAAGTGTTTTGTGAATTTAAAAGGTACATTTTTATTGCAGGATTTTGTAAATTACCTTGGGAGCAAATGTAATCGATTTTTTTAAAAGCTTGCGAAGAAATTTTTCTGGACAAAACTGTGACGAAAGAATTACTAAAGTACTTCATATTTAAGATACTATGTTCCCATTTAATCCTTAATATCTATTTTCCATTTTGAGGGCAAATATTTACAGCCAATACCAGTGAGCAATCTTATATAAAGTAGATTTGTCCTAATTTAAAATGGATTCTTGCTTGCGAGAATAAATACAGTCACAAATAATTTAGATCTTCCAACACATCATTTTGACAACTATTTTGATTAATTTGACAAGCAATTGATTAATAATACAATGATAATCATCTGACATTATAAGCAAATAAGATTGTTTACTGTTTTACTATTTGATATAATGTTTTGAAAGCTAGTTTTGTACTATTTGCATCAAGAGGATTAATATCAGATTCTGTGTCTATTTTATAAGAAATTGTATTGCAAAAGGTATAATATAGAAGTACACAACTTTCAGGCAATACAACAAAAATCATATCAAGCATTCATACAAAGAAAATATAAGAATATAAGGAAAATACATATTTTTACATTATTGCAAATTAACAAATTGATCTTCATGTTTGGAATAAGGACAGCTCATTCACCAGAATTATTAAACATTTTATGTTTGAATGTTTCTGAAATTATATTATTGTGAAAAAGTTTATTAACCTTTATAATGTCTACGTAATTTATTTTATGATCTAGAATTTAGTATTTAATAAATTGATCATGCTGAATTAAGCACTCTGAAATATAAATTAAAAAAATTCATTATAGCTTCTGTAAAAAATCAATATTAATCATGGACATAAGCAGAACATAATATGTAAGTGCAATTAATTACAAATAAGTAGTCACCTTCAAAATTTGATCGTTTTAATGCGGTATAAAATAAAACATAATTCATACATTTCATTTATCTATATAGCATCAATAGAAGCTAATAACTCAAAGTTAAAATTTGGATTGTCTATAAAGACTTATTAACAATACACACCTAAGTAGGTACATTACTTTACCTAACTGGAACATGCAAAAACTTTTTATTATCAAAACTAACATTGTTGGAACGAAATAAGGGTTCATCCTGTGTATACCAATTGTCAATATCAAAGTCTGGAAAGAAAATGTTAATTTCTCTTTTAGCAGAATCTTCAGAATCTGATCCGTGACTAGCGTTTCTTGTATCCGATAATCCAAACTGCCCCCTAATGCTGTTAGGAGCTTCAAATTGTGCTTTAAAAACTTTGGTAGGACCCATAAGCTGTCGCCAGTCTTTAACAGCGTTTTCTTTTGCTAATATCATTATATCACTAGGACCGCTTGTCATAAAACTTACTAGTCTGTTATAAAAAAATTTAAATCTGTGCTCACTATAAAAATTTTCAGCTTCTTCGAGAGAAATAGTTTTCCTAAGGAATTTGGTAATCTTGAAATTTGATGATATCAAAAGTTCTCTAATTTGAGATGTCGCAACTGGATTTTTTATAATGTGTGGTTTAATTATGGCTAATGTTAATTGTAACTTACAAACAGTCATATTTACATTTGTTATTTAAAAAAGAGTGACTAGTAAACTTGTTGTTGTCTTTGGTTAGTATGTAAACACTAACCTAACCTCAATTTTTGACTTTCAATACTACTTTTCTTCTACTCTTTCGATTTACCTGCCTCGGCTGAACTGAGTGCGCAACCAGTTCAAAAGTTGTGTTCGATTATGGTTTTCAAACTTGCGCTCATCCAGATTCACGTGTTCGATTTACAAACGGCACTGTCGAGTGCGCCCTCAGTTTAATTTTTTTTGCCCTGAAACGAAAGACGGTGCAGTTCGTTCAGTTCAGTTTTAAATGGCGCCAAATATAAAAAAAATCGAATTAGCATCGCTTACCGCATTACTTTCATCTTCAGATAGTTGTTCGGATGAAGAAATATTTCTTATAAATCCTAAAAAAAAGATCAAGATACTCTATTTTACTAATGTGATAAGGAAATATTCACATGAAGAAGTAAGTGTACCGTTTTTCGTTGGAAAAGGGTTTTCTATCTACTTGAAGAGTTAATTTGTATGATTCATGTATTATAAAATATATATATTTTTCATGGCGCTGCTCATGTTTATATGGTGGCTCCTTGCTTTCCTGCCGTTTGTTTTCGGCTTTTTGACCGCAAGTTGGGTTAGAAACACTGTACTGGCAGTTGAACTGGTGTTCGATGTAAAACGCACTCTTTAGTGCGATCAAGTGAACTAGCATGCCCTCGCTGAGTTTTGTGACGTCTTTTCAGTGCAAACTGAAGAGTGCAGATAAATCGAAAACGCTATTAGTTTTTTGTCCTCCACCTTGATAGTACTTGCCCAGAACTGGTTTTCTCTTTGTATTTATCGTTAAGCCGGATCCAAACTTGCTGTATAACTTTGCTGTGCCTGTATTCCGCCATACTGGTGACTTGTTCCGAAATAAGTTGGCCAGTGCTCACCAGTGCTTTGACGTCATAAATCGACGCCATAATTTAAAACGCTGTGTCTAGGTACACGCTAACTTGTACGGAAATCTAAAAATTGTGTACACGTCAAACGTACTAATCAAAGATACAACGTAACTTTTTAGCGTCCACGGATCAATGTTTTCTTAGACACGCTTAAATTATGCTAATTTCGATCGCCGGTTTTATTTGCGGTTCTTCTTCTATTGCGGTTGTGGAGAAAAATTAAATTTCATTATCTTGTATTCAGATAAATGAATTGTGTAGGTAGACCCCGAAAAGAGGCTTTCAACAGTTAAAAACTTGGTCATCTTAATTCTGTTTCTGTTCCTGATTCAGTATTTTTGCCACCTTTGAAATTGTCCGATTATGCATCTCATTTTCTTTTCACCTTCGTGCTTTCCTAAACTGAGAGCTTTCCGAATTTACTTGCAAGCATCATGTTTTTTTGTACATAGGGCTATGTGAGTCCTATAGCTCAGCCTTTTGTCCGTATGATTCAATTAGATTTGCAAGTTTGTTCCAACTTTCGTAAAATAGTCAACTCTGGAGCAGCTCCATTGCAGTCAAATCGGCATAAAATGAGTAAAAATAGAAATAAACTGTTAACTGAGGCAGGAGTGGAAAAATTATTATAAAATTCTGATAGTGATGAAGTTTTTCTCTATTTATCAACAGAATTTGTGCAAAATATGGTCGAGTGTGAGACTAGGTTAACTACAAGTTAGCGTATACCTAGACATAGCGTATTGAATCCTGAGTCGCGTTACTCTTAAATGTCTTTACCTCTAGAGCCTTTCGCACGGAACTCTTCCGAGTCACACCAAAAAGAACGCACTACTCTTGCAGCCGAATCGCATGCCCCTAACACAGCGGAAGGGCTCCAGGGGAAAGAGGGGCAACACTGAATGTCAGACGCACCAACTAAAAAGAGCGCATCGTAGTTTTCGTGTAACGCTGGCTTCACAGAACTTCGATTGGAGCGTGCGGTACATCTCGCCATGGTGCTGATTTTGAAACCAGAGGAAAATATTTTGCGGCGCGCTGCAAACTGAAGGTTGGACAGATTGTTATTTGTTACATGGTTTGTTGTATATTTGATAAATTGTTTGATATGGTGCTATGAAGAGTTCTTCATTTAATGGGGTACTGGAGAAAAATTATATTTCAATATCTCGTACTCAGATAAACGAATGGTGTAGGTAGACCCCGAAAAGGCGCTTTCAACAGTTACAGACTCAGTCAATTTATCTTTAGTCTACCTACCAATAATACTAACCTCACTTTTTAAGACGCTGCAAATGCATGAAGTTAAAATTATATCATTTATCAAGCAGCAACATCGAGATGTTATGGCGGAAGTGAGTGGACTACAGAATTAACCAATCACAGAAATGCCGCACGCTGCAGTCGAAGTTCTGTGAAGCCGCAGAAACACGTCGTGTTTGTTTACAACGCTTATGCCACGAAACATGAATTTTTTTGTTCCGTGCTATAAATGTAATAATTAAAATTTTAACCATAATCAATTATACAATGGAGATACAACAATAATATTATTGATCCACAATTTGACTTATCTAGCGATGATGAGATGCAGTTTGTATGTTGAATATGACAAGATGACGTAGAGTAGACTATAGGCTTCTCGGATTAAGATGACAGTGCCATGGTGGTGACAACCGGAAACTACTGCCATTGTTTGTTATGTTGTTGTGTGTACTATTATATTATCTTATCTATGGTGTGTACTTGTATAAATAAAGTGTTTTAGTGGTTGTCTTCAGTGTCTTGGACTTGTTTTTGTTTTTTAATAAATGTACCCTCATATCTTTATGAAATTAAATGAATATTTGAAGGTAACATTTTATTGAATCTTTATTATAATTGTTTCTCTTAAATAAATAAGTGTCTCAATAAAACAATTAATTGTGTTACTAAAAAAACTTTTAACTTCAATCAATTGTTCGCTTATCTTTTATATAGATTCTCCAGTGAAGTTTCTCAGTTCTTCATTGCTAGTTATTAGTTCACGTAATGTTGAAACTGTTGGCGTGTTTACTTGCACATTAAAATCTTTTATGACTATGACTTGCATCATCTTCTTCACATCTCCGAGGATTCATTGAAGACAATAATGTCTCTGCTGCTTCTCTTCAAAATCGAGTGTATTTTCACAATGTGTTGACAATTTTGAGATGTTTCTTTCAAATCGGGAGTATCCCGCGATTTGACTCCTTTTTTAGAAGTTGTAGACCTGAGGGATGAACTGGGAACACCAATTACTGGTAAATTATTGGAAGGGACAGCATTACATTTTAGCCTTCTGTTTTACTTCTTCTAAAAATATTTTATTTAAATTCTAGGTACATAACTTGAATTCATATATTAACAAACCTTTTTGGAAAAAATAAGTTTGTTTAAAATGTAGAGAGCAAACTTCCATATAAATTAGACACCCTTTTTCAAATTCCTAATCCATTCTTTCCTTGTGTCAACAATTTCTCTTCCCCCAATTTCGGTTTCACAAAAACTTTCAAATTTCCTGCGAACTGTGAAATCTTATAGTTCAGGATTTTTTTCGAGGAAAACCACTGAGGAACACAACAGTAATAATTATTCACATTCAAAATGAATAAAACGGGAAATTAATTCAATTCACACCATCAATTTTACGCTGCTTAATTTACACAAAACACAACAATGTATGTTAACTTAGTTACACAAACACTCGTCAGAGGGAGTACCGCTTATGAAGATTTACCTATTTCCAATAATTGACACATACGTACAATATGGCGTCGGATTAATTACGTCACAACTACTGGCCAGCGTACTGGTAAGTATTAGGGAATACAGCATTACTGTTCTTTTTTGTTCACACAGGTGCTGGGTATGCTGGAGTTGAAAGCAGTAAAAATGTAAGCTAGAACAGATACACACATAATAATTGTGATAGAAAGAAAGTTGCAGTCAAATATCTCTAGGACTAGGTATTACTCGACTTTATTAATAAGAGTTGTAAAAGTCACCAATCTTAATATTTTTTTTATTCAAACTAAATCTTCCTATTAAGATACATATAACAAGAGCTATGGTTATTAGTCTCGTGTCTAGGTATATAGCTTAGAGTAATAATAAACAATAGAGAGGGCTATTCATTCATAAACACGTTTATTTTTGCGTCCAACAATCCTAAACGCAAGGAGTGAAATAATGAATGAATTACAAAAGGTGGTGATGCTATTGTAGATAGATGGCATTGGTAATTTCGGCTGGGTTTCTGACAATCTTGGCACCGACGTACCATGATAATCCAAAAACATTAAATTAATTAACTAAAAAGTTTATTTTGTCACTAAAAGTCTTGATAAACACATCAAAACTAAAGAACTAAATGTTTACTCTCTAGTCGTAATGGCGCTCGTATAAGCAAACCACGTTCGACATTATTTACTACGATACTACAGCCTTTTCGAAATGATCGTCGATCACATTATGACCATATTTGCATCTCTCTTTATATGGTAACTGAACAAGGACGAAACTACTAAATAGGTTACCATTAACACATAAAACAGGTACTGAAATTTTGAGCAATGTTGCCACTTTTAGTTATAATCATAAAGGTATCTAAGGTTACAACAAATCGTCGCCTCGAAGTCAAAACCTCGTATCTCGAATTTTGGAATATTATAGCGCATACGTGGCAAATACTTGGATCTCGATATTTAGATACAATGCGGCTGCGCAAATTTATTTGAAATTCTCGTATCTCGAATGAAGCACACAAACCTCGTATCTAATTTTAAGAAAAACAAAATTGTTATGCAGTTTGAATCACCGTGTCGATATTGTGTCTGATTTAAATAGGTAGTTGGTCAGGAAGGAGCTCTAAGATATGGTAAGTAAAATTCTATCTGTTTTATAAATTTTTATGCATGAGAAATGTGTTAGTTTTTAAAGTAGAAAAAAGTGAGGTTAGAAGCTAAATTTTTGAGAGTAAACGGCACATAATGTTGTAACAATTTGAACAAATTTATTACAACAACTTTTAAGCACCAGAGATTAATAGTTACAATTTATTATGAGTATAGCAAACAACTTAAACGGCTTAAAATCAAGATACGAGGTTTTGCAATTTTGCAACTGTAAAAATAAACTGGCATTGATGATTTACGACTTTTTAATAAACCGATTTGAAGTTTTTTTATTGTTTGTAGGCGTCTCGTGCTAGTAAAATATTAGCTATGGCACTACAAAGCCCTCAGGATTCTTCTTGCGAGAGTCAACCGGTTCCATCAGCTGTAGTGACAGAACGAAATTCACACAAATTTGGATCTGGCACGAATTTTTCTTCACACGTTGAACTGTGTTGTAACGTTAATCCGTCTGCAGCTGTAGAGATTGATAAAAAAATATCACAGAACATTTCAATATGCGTTGATCAAAGTTTAGTCACAAATAATAATAATAATTTCAATGAGGAAGACACCGATGAAGACCCTTTCCAAGATTCTGGATCTAGCTTTCACCCCAGTAATGGCTCAGAAGACGAATCCCAATCAGAAACATACCATGATGAAGAAGTACTAGAAGATCAAAACGGGACTGTAGATAATCAGTTAAAAAAGAAACGTGCCAAAAAAGGACAAGGAAATCCCACTACTTGGAAGAGAAATAGTGCTCAAATATGCAGAAGAAAGGGAGAGGAATATGAAGCACAAAAAAACACAGAGATGGATCGAAAACAGTTGTTAAAAGAAGTGCACGGACCATGAAAGAGAGATGCAACTCAGGCAAGTGTCTAAAGTCTAAAGGAAAGAGACAATGCGCTTCCATAACGGACGATCAAAGAAAATAATTATTTACTAGGTTTTGGGACGAAATGGACTGGAGTCAGAGAAAAGTGCTTGTGGCGACTTTGGTAAATAAGTCTACAACTTTACAAAAAACGACTAAGAAGACATCACGCCGCAACACCAGTTTATTTTATCATTTAAAAGTGAACGACAAAGTACTTCCCGTTTGCAAAAAAATGTTCCTCTCAACATTCGCCTTAGGAGAATGGACAGTTTTAAACTGGGTAAAAATAGTAATCACTCTGGGATAGTAGATTCCTCGAGGAAGTGCCCAAATAAAAGTAAACCTTGTGATAAACAAAAAAGAGTTCAAATAAAATGTGACTTGTGTTTTAACTTCAAACTAAACAATGTTGGACTAGATGAATATAACTTCCACATCAACCAAAAAGAACGAGCTCGTCAGGAAAAACAAAAAGACAAAGACGATACCGTCGCTGGGAAAGTACTTGCATTCACTATGAATGTACAGGCGCTGCAGCTTGTGCCATTTTTGCCAGCTGGCATGATTTATTTTAAACAAAAATTAGCTTGCCATAACTTTACCATTTACAATTTGGGTAGTGATGTTGTCGTATGCTATGTATGGCACGAAGGGGAGGGGGGAATGGATGCTAATTGTTTTGCCTCTTGTCTAACAGATTATATCAACAATGAAATTTCCGGAGATGATAAAGACAAATTAAAAATCTTTTATAGTGATGGCTGTTGTGCTCAGAATAGGAACGTAACCTTAGCTAATGCTTTGCAACATTACTGCATAATGAATGAAACCAATGATATTGTTCAAAAATATCTTACTAAGGACCATTCTCAGATGGAATGCGACAGCGTTCATTCCACCATCGAAATGCGTAAAAAAAATAGAGAAGTTCATTCGCCCTCAAATTACGTTCAGATCATTGAACAAGCTCGTCGAAACTCTAAAGGACCATATAAAGTGAAGTACGTTTATCACAGTTTCTTCAACAGCCATGACGAAATTAAATATTATAAGACTATACGTCCAGGTGTCAAGACCGGCGATCCTTGTGTAACTGACTTAGTAGCCCTTAAATATTCAGCTGACAGTGGGATACAATTCAAATTGAGGTTTGATGATGAGTGGTCTCTGGTCTCTCTTTCCCCACAGAATTTCAAATAATACGGGAACTGTAAAGAAACTATACAAAGCTGCATTGCCTCTCAAAGGTGATAAATATGATCATCTTCAGTCTTTGAAAAAGGTCATTCGTCAAGATTATCATGGATTTTATGATTCTCTACTTCATTAATTTTTTTATACGTTTTTTCATCCAACCTTAGCATTCAATCTAAGTCGAAAAAATATTTTTATTGCATTTTGTGTATTATTTGTTATAACTACCGATTACCAGAATAAAATGTTTCTTTCTTAATTTGTTCAATTGCAGTGAGAAAACCTCGGAAGTCCAAAATTAATAGTGAAAAACTCGTATCTCACTATTTTTGCGGTTACAAAGAAAAAAACAAGAAAAAACTAAAATTTAATTTATTCAGGATTTTACTCTTATCCAGGCCTTCAATATGACAATACCCTGTACCAAAATTATCATAACAGCAAATTATACTAAGTTTTTGGGGTTTCCTGAAAAGTTGTGAATTTTGACATACGAGGTTTTGACTTCGAGGCGACGAAATCCTTGTTTAAAATTTATATAAGAATATACCTTTATTAAATGAAATTCAAGTATTATTAATTAATTTTGAAACCAGCGACTCAAATGCTTAAATTAGTATGACTTTTTTTATTTGCATAACTTTTTAACACTTTTTCTATTAAACGTCTAACTAATTTCATTTTTCCTGCAACTAAAAAGACTTTGTAAATATTGCAAAGCAGTGAAAGTGTCAGCAAGTGAGATTAGAATGTGACTCGATGTTTGGTGCAAGAAAAAATCATAACAAACATATCTATTTTATTTGTTAATCTGAGGTATATAGTACGTATAGTCCGTCTAGAAAAAGTATCCGGAAAACAGAAAGCACAATTATAATTTTTCTTCGGTATATATTTTGATTACTAAAATTAATACAATTATAAGAAATAAATCATCTTATTTACGTATACAATCTCCGTTTAACTCTATACACTTAATTAAACGTTCAAGCAAACCCGAAACTAGGTCAACGCTATAATGTTCGGTGATGGTGGTCCATTCCTGTAAAACTGACCGAATCGAATCTTTTTTATTGCGCGGCGCTGCTCGTTCCACTTCGATTTTCATTAGTCCCCATATGTTTTCAATGGGACTTAGATCTGGTGAAACTGCTGGCTATGGAATTGTTGTCAAGTTTTGTTCTTGCATCCAAGCTGCAGTATATGAAGAAGTATGGCATCTTACATTATCCTGCTGTAACCGCGACTCCTCTGGATATAAAGCATGAGCCGTTTCAAAAAGAAAACCATTTAGAATTTCACAATATTTTGCATCAACTATACAAAGAGATGTATCACCAGACACATATGCTGCTCCCTAAACCATTATTTTAGTGGAAAATTTGAACAGTAACTTGTTCTCTTGATAGGATTTTTAGGTGATTTCACCAAGCTGGAAACAACTTTCGTCTGATATAAAAACATTACCAAAGTTACCTTCTCGAAAACATTGACAAAAATCTATTCTTCATTGCAGGGACTTTCTTTGGTTGCCTTGATATGTAGCCTTCTTTTTACAGTGACTTGCGGACAGTTTCTGAATACACGTTTTTTAATCTGTTAGCCAATTTTCGAAACCCTAGGCGCGTATTTTGTCTTCCCGAAACTGGTCCATACCTCATATCTCTCCCATTTTTATCTTCTTTATTGTCTCATATACTGCACTTTTTCCGAAATCCGTCAATTCCACAAATTCTTTAACGTTTTGAACACCTTTTCTATACAAATATTCCACCAATATCCTTTTTTCTAGTTGTGACATTATTACACAAAACTTGAGCCTGCTTGTAACCAACAATATGTGACGGATGGTATTGTTATGTAATTTTGACCATGGCCTACTACCGGCACAATCTACTTGATGTATTACATTCGTCTTAGGATGTGACAAAGAAGAAATATGATGAAATTAGGAGGATACTTTCTAGACCTGGGGTTCTCAAACTGTGGGTCGCGACCCCCAGGGGGGTCGCGTGTGTGTCCAGGGGGGTCGCGGAATATGGAGGAAAAAAACAAATCAGTCATAGCTGTAGTTTTTATTAATAACAAAATTTATAGGCTACACAAATTTGTAGTACACATACAAGTTGAAAAAGGCCTAATACTATTTAATGGGAAACATGAACTTGTTTGGAATTAACCAATTTATGTCCGGATTGAGTTTTGTTATACACAAAAGAATGTCATTTTCCAGGGTCAAACGATTTCTTGATTTTGTTTTGATATTCACCATTATGAAGAAACCTTGTTCACAGTTATAAGACGTAGAAAATGGCATCAAAGTCTGTAATGCTTTTGTGGACAGTTCTGGGTATTCATTTTTAATACCTATCCAAAATTTGTCGATACAAGCACTGTTAAAAGTGAGTTTTGCTGACTGATCACTTGAAATTTCGATCAGTTGATCATGTTGACGAGCAGTTAGCTCAGCTTTTGTTACGACTTGATCACTGAACGGATTGACTACCCACAAAACCCCACTCGTATCCTTATTTGGAATGTAATCTGTCAGCTGTTCAATCAAACCTTCGAGATGAGAAGATACTAGTAAGGAGAGAGATGAAGTGTCAGGGGATGTAGCGTTAATACTTGACAGATACTCTATAAACTCTTGAGTTAGTGTAAAATTTTCAAAATCTTTTTTCTTAACTCTTGCGTTCCAAACACTGAGTTTTTTTACAAATGCATTTACTCTATCTTGAGCATATAGCATATTTTTGTCTGGTCCTTGTAGGGATAAGTTCAAAATATTAAGGTGAGAGAAGATGTCAGCCAAATAAGCAAAGCTTGACCAACCACTTTTCATCACTGAAAAAAGTGGAAAGTTCGGGTTTACTATCAACCAAAAATAACAACATTTCTGACTTTAATCCAAACAGCCTGCTTAATACATTACCACGGGATAGCCACCGTACTTCAGTGTGAAATAAAAGATGTTTATGCAATGCTCCTACCTCTTCACACAAGTTATTAAACAACCTACTTTGCAGCGGGCGACTTTTGATGTAGTTCACTATCTTGACAGCTTCATTTAATTCTTGCCGTAATTCATCTGGCATTTTCTTAGCTGCCAAAGCTTGCCTATGTAAAAAATAGTGGACCCCGGTTGCATTCGGTATAAATGATTTCAACCTGGCAATCAAGCCACTCTTCTCTCCCGTAAGGGCCATTGCTCCATCACTACAAATTGACACACATTTCTTCCAATCCAATTCAAAAGGTTCAGTTGCTTCGACAAACACCTTATAAAGACTTTCACCTGTTGTATTATTCGACAGGGGCTTACAAAACAAAATATTTTCATGAATAGCATCACCGTAATCGTACCGGATGAAGCATAAAAACTGAGCACAGTTGGCAACATCTGTTGACTCATCCAACTGAATTGCAAAAAAAGTACTGTCTTTTATTTGCTTCTTTAGCTGGTTCTGAACCTCTTCAGCCATGTCACATATTCTTCTTGAAATAGTATCATTTGATAACGGGATTTTTTTCAATTTTTCAGCATCTTGAGGACTGATTATATTTGAAACCATATCAATTGCAGCAGGAAGAATTAATTCCTCAGCAATTGTATGCATGGGGTTTCCCTTTTTTAGCAATCTTGAGTGCTACCTCGTATGAAGCTTTAAGAGCATTTTTATTAACATTAGCAAGATCTGTAATGTTTACCTGTTGACTTCGAAGGGATAACAGTTTTCTTTGGAAAAATTCCACTGGTTTGTCTTTCAAAGCAAAATGTTTAGTTTCAAGATGGCGTTTCATTTTCGAAGGCTTCATGCTTTCAGCTGACAACACTTCACCACACACCACACATTGAGGTTTGTTTGCCAGTTCAGTGAAACCGAATTGTATGTACGACTGGTCATATTTGCGGAATTTTGTCTTTCCGCACTCACTAGCACTAGCATCACTACTTGACGACGGTCTTTTCAAAAACGTATCCATTGCTACTTTTTCCAACTGTATTTGCTCGCAATACTACTCACAAAGTACACACAGTATTGAGTGATCGACTCAAGAAGCCAGACTGTCGTGTCGTCTGCCGGGCACCGGCTGGCAGAGTGCGCGCGCGCAGACAGCTGTGACTGCAGTCTTTTCTAGGCCCCATGAGTCATCATTGCTTTGTCCTTGTTCGTGCCACGAAGTGAGTTATCCCACTTTCTCTTATGCCCAAAATTGGTGTGCGGAACGTTACTGCAATCCTGTGTCGAGCAATTTGACATTATTTGAAGTTTGTGTTTTCTCCATATGGTCATATAGTTTTGTTAATCGTTTATGTGAATTGTTGTAAATTGTTGGAGTTGGATATTCAAAAATACAATTTTTGTCAGTGTATAAATAATAAATAATTACAGAATAAATAAAGATTATAAATAAATAATGAACAGAGTTTATTTTTATTTTAACTAGCATTCAATTAAGTTGAATTGCAACAAGACTACATATGTATTGAAAATGTTAGTCGTAGCAGAATTAAAAGCATCTGACAGTTTCCTCGGTAAATAATTGCAGAAAACCACTGCTCATTAATTTTACCTTAAACTGCTGGACAGAGGGTTGCAGTAATTTTCTGCACATTAATTTTCAGCATTATTATAAAACAATTCAAGTGACAACAATTTGTATTTATTTTTACTAGTTAATAGTATTTTTATGGATAAAACTTAGCCAATAGTGCTTTTTTTCATTTTTGTTTATATTTAAAAATAGGGGGTCGCCGAAATACTATGTCTAAAAAGGGGGTCACAGTGTCAAAAAGTTTGAGAACCCCTGTTCTAGACGGACTATATAAGTACTGTTACTGTTTTAATGGCGCCAATAAGGAACATTTATGTTAAGTCGAACTCATAAAATTGATATAAATTCATATTTTGAATTTTTGCCCCAGAACCACAAAAGATGATAGAGAAGTTCTTAAATTTACCGATACATCTATCGGTAAATACGGTGTCTACCAAAGCCGTTCTTAAATTTACCGATAGATTGTCGATAGAATCATCTCAGCGTTCTTAAATTCACCGATAGTTCTATCGAACATCTATCAGTTCTACCGGGCTTTAGACTCGGTAAATCTGGTAGATTTGGAAGGGGAAAGCACAATCCTCAATAATTTGGGATGACAATGAACAATCTTATAAAGATTGTTTATTTATTGAGGGTAGTTGTTTTGTTAAAATTTTAATAAAAATTGAATAGATGAGGCTTTTACTTGATGAAGATCCATACTGAACGATGAAATAAAACAATATAGTTTGTTAAAATCTTCATTTATTTGAACTAATGTTCAATTTAAACTTGTTGACGCGTTTCACTAACAGAGTAGCTTTGTCAAAACGAATGAAGGTAAAATATAAAAATGTCTTAATATATACAGTGCTAAATCTATTTACTAAGGTTAACAATGGTATTGAAAGAAATTACCTGGAAATTCATTCACTACAAACATTCCTAAGCTATCTTCTAGGTAAAGAGGTTCAATAAAGGAGACTGATTGATATCTATTTGGTCATTAAGGAGATTACCTGAATATTTATTTTTGTTAATCTCTAGGGCCTCTAATGAATTTAAACTAAAGGATTTACCGACTACATGGAGAATTTCAAAAATTGGGTCCAAAATGTGTTGGTTTTCTAATAAATGATTTGAATAGTTAGAATCTAATTTTTTTTATTTTATTTTTATATTTTACCTTCATTCGTTTTGACAAAGCTACTGTGTTAGTGAAACGCGTCAACAAGTTTAAATTGAACATTAGTTCAAATAAATGAAGATTTAAACAAACTATATTGTTTTATTTCATCGTTAAAAATTTTATACTTGTTTTTTTGTTAAAAAAAATGGATTATGAAATGGAATTATCCTATAATGGTGAAATGTTTAAAGTGATAGTGGACCTAAATACGCACGCCATGCTTTTACGAGGTGAAATTTTGTATCGAATTAAAAATTAATAAATTACGGTGTATATTTATTTTGTAGACTTGTCCCTCCGATATTTTTTTCAATCTACCATAGAATCTAACCAATACGTTCTTATAATCGTCTACCGATAGATCAAGTTCATTCTACCTGACATTTATCTGACATATCACAGACATCTATCGACAGCGTCTATCGGTGGATTTTAAGAACTTTTCCTATGTTCCACAAGAAGTCAGCCTGACAAGAGGCTAAATCGAACGCGGCATCGACCAATGAGAGAACAAATAAGAACGTGTCTGAATGGTTGGTTGCATATTTTTGCGGGTTGACTTCGAAATTTCAGGATTACTAATGCAGTTTAATTTACTAAATTTATTTTTAGTATGAATATATAAGTTATAAAGATAAACAGGCAAATTATTAGGTTGACAAATTTTTATGTAGATACCAGAAGCTATCCAGTAATAATATAATTACATTACAGCTAAATTTAATTAAAATACCTATCTAATTAAGGATATTGAAACTTTGATACTGACAGCGTGTGCATTATTAATAGTATAAAATCCTAATTTAAATTAATACATAAAAACATATTTCGTTAAATAAATAAGAAATAAAACGGGTAACAGTGATAATAACTATATGATACCTTTATTAAGTTTGATAAACACAAAAAAAGTTATTTACAAAATGTATGCATATTTATGTTAATTTGAAACATCTTTTAATACCTATTTCCAACTCTTGTGCAAGAGTTGACTCAGTTATTACGGTTTTCTTCTTGTTGCTTGTTTGAGATTGAGATTCCAAATATGAACTTATTATTGAATGATAATTGTTCTGTCTCTAAACTGTTTCATGAGCCTTGAACAAATGATCTTCATAAAAAGCACTATAGTGACTGTTTACAAAGTGCACAGTTAAAACCTGTATATTCACGATTGTAAAACATTCTTTCTTTGATGCTTAAGACTTCTAGAATAAGTAAAATTCTTTTCACAAATAGTGCATAGAAAATTATTATTGTCCATTTTTTAACAAAATATATGCCCTTAAATAAATGTCTAGCTGCAGCCAAAACAGCGATTTTTGAATTAAATTTCTATACAACACCTCAACAAAATGAACTTTAACAAACCCATTGAATGAACCACGAATAAACAAAACAAATATCTCTACTTTAATGTGAATAAGATAAAATTAATTATGAATCACAAAACACCCCCCAGGTATCGCCACAAATTTCGAACTATGCAACCATCCATACACACATGGATATCTGGCCTCTCATTGCTGTATGCCGCGTTGGACCTTGTGTCAACCTGTCCATTTTCATTACAAAACCTCACATATTTTGTAACGTTTTTGTCGACTCATTGTATTAAGGTAATTTAGATTCAATAGAGCATTTTTGTTACACCTTGTATCATACCGATAATCGATAACTTCAACTTCAATAATAGATACGTTTTAATCAAGTATCGTATTAATGACTTTTTTGTAAATTTATGCGTTTGTTTATCTTTTTACCTATTATGTTGAAATTGTAGTCTAATCAACTTTTGTGCTGAGGGTCTTTCCATATAAAGAAAAATAATTTCTCACTTACATCTTCTTTTTATGACAAGACGTAAAAGTTTTTTTGTTTTCAAATTAAAAAGGCACTACCATTAACACCATTCTTCTTCAGAAGCGTTTAGACTTCGGTCGAAAACAATTATCGGCCCCACAGATTCCAAGAGAATATTATTATGACCCCAGGTAGGAATAACTCCGTTTCTTTAATTTATTGTTTTTCATTTAATTCAAGGTCTACTCATTTATTTAACAAATAAGACAGTCATAAATTTCACAAAAATAAATGCTCCGCAGTCTGGGTAAAATACATCGATTAATTACTATTTTTGCACTTCGCACGTACCTACAGGGCGAGTCGATTACAACCTGTCGAATAATTTGGTTATATAATATACTTACCAATAATAGAAAAAAGAAATCTATTGAAGACATGGAAAAGATGGGAAACCAATTCGAGAACAAGATGACCGTTTTCTCGATTTCACTGGAATCAGCCACTGGAATCTTGAAATCGAGATAATTCTCCACACATAGGTTTGATATATTCAGGTATAAGGTAGATGTAGAGAATATGCCCATGCTAAGAAAAAAAATTAATAAAAAAATAAATAAAAAAGATGCTAATTCTGGTTTGTGTGGAAGTTATTCTGTTATATCAATGTGTTCATCCTAAATATTAAAAATATATATATATATATATATATATATATATGACTTATGTATATGTTGTATAATTATTTGTATAAATTGACGTCTCTGGGCATATTACCAGCCTATGTTGGTAAAACGCCCATGGGTATGTTGGTAATATGCGCAGTCCTGTAAAATAAGAGAAACATTTATTTTGCTTTAATATTCTTGAAATAAAAATTGAAACCATGTTATATATTTTATTGATAATAAACAAACAAAAAAGTTTTCCTGAGAAATATAAAAAATCTAAACGTTATCATACTTAAAAAAATTTAAAAGAACTTTGATAAAACATAAATTCAAATATTAATAAATGGCAATAAAATGTTTATTGACAGTCCGGGCAGATAAAAACTAATTTGTCACTTTTCGTAAGTCCAACACATTCTTCGCTGAGCATAGCCTCATGTCTTTTTTTACATCTTCTTGACAAAGTTTACAGTACCAAGACTCGTTACTTTGTCTTGGTTTTAATGCCGTATTTTTTGAAGTAGTTTTTTTTGCAACCCTTTTTTCTTTAAAAACTGCTTTTTTAACTACCAATGCTTTACTGTTAATAGCCTTTTTTCTGTTTTTTTACGTCATCTTTGTATGGTGTCTCTAGCATTTCAGTGAAACTTATCTCTTCATCTTCTGATTCTTTATCTTTAATATTTCCGTTCTTTATATTTTCTTGTTTCTTGGTAATCTCGGCATTTTGGGTAATGTCCAAATTTAGTTTTGTTGTTTCCACTTTGTCTGATTTAATGTTTTTATCTTCCGCTCTTTTCTCTTCTTCTGAAGAAAACGTTTCTGATAATGTGTCACTGTACAGATATATTTCGTCTTCTGAAGAGCTACTTGAAGATGTCCGCTTGTCCTTCTTCTTATTATGTTTTTGTCTAGGTTTGAAAGATTTTTGGCTATGGGTAATTTTTGAAGGGAGAGTATTTTCAGTTGAACTTTGGAAAGTCTTATTTTGACATCCAGAGGGTCCCGGTTCTGGAGAAAATTCTCTTTGATGTTGGTTTTCCTGAAAATCTGATGGGGGGAATTCTCTTTCGGTTAAAATGCTGGGGGCAAAAGCTTCTTCAGGAATTGCTTGGGGATTAAATGGATATATGGAAGAAAAACCGGATGTGATGTTTTGGGGCGTAACTGCTTTGTCCCAAACAATAGAAAAAATTTCTCCAAATCTTTGTTTTGTTATGCAACGATTCTTGTGTCGAGTCCAGTACAAAAGGACCTGCTCGTCCCAATAATACTCAAATGACTTAAACACTGCTTTATCCATCGGTTGAAGTTCATGTGTCGTATTACTGGGAAGACAGAAAAGCGTAATGTCATGAGCTTCGGCAGTGTCTACGATGGATGTATCCAAATGGCAAGATGCGCCATTTTATATCTTGCCAGATGATTTATCCAGGTATTAAATGTCCCGATCGTCATACTGGCCTTTGGTGTCATAAGAGTTGAAGTCCCTGCGGCTAGATTATCACACCATTCTGGTTTTAGTCTCTGACCTTTAAAAAGAATGGCAGGTGGAATTCGTCCCCCAATCGCAGACCCACAACTAACAATCGTCACATTTTCGGCGTGCTCTGGTGCCACTAGGTGCACCCTTTTTGCTCCCTTTTTAGCCAAGACAGATTGTTGATGGTGGAGCATCAACCTACACCCCTTTTCATCTACATTAAATATTCTTTCAGGTTTGTCCATGAGATCTAATTCCAATAGAACAGCCTTAAGTTTATTAAAATAATCACTTACAATACTTTTATTAAGTTTTTGGGCCCGAGCCGGATTCATATTCTGGGCTCGCCTAGGAGAAATGCCCGGGTGTCTTCTTAAAAATGCCTTTAACCAATATCGTCCAGCTACTCGTTTTTGCCGTGAGAATAAATGAGGAATATGATTTTTTTCGCAATAATTGTAAACGCACATTTTGACAATTCCTTTTGTCATAGGGTAGCCTACCTCAGCCAGTCTGATAATACGTCTTACCAGTTCATTCTCTTGGCCATCTGTGAGTATAGTTTTCCTACCTAGTCGCTGCTTTCTATTGGCACCTTTTTCTATGTAACGATTAAGGGTTCTCCTTGATATACGAAATTCTTTCGCTGCTGAGTTCTTTGACTGTCCATTTGCAACAGCATTTAGTGCTCGCTGAAGATTTTCTTCTGTCCATTGAGATCTTTGGCCTTTAGATTTATAAGGTGACATCTGAAACCCAGAAAAAATAAATTAGGTACCCAGCTGTATGTAATTCGCTGGGCTGTAGGCAATACGCCCAGTGGGCATATTAACTTCACCTGTATGTGGGCATATTACCTACAAGTCACTTAAACAATATTTCTAGTTTTTTTTTCATAATATCAACATATTTATCAAAAAAATACATGACAATATTAAGCGCAAAAAACAAGCTTTCTTCTCAAATATTTACCTTATTTTAAATGTTAATCCTTAGTACAATTACAAGCGATTTAAATACACAATTTTTTGTAACTGATGCCTTCCCAACACAAACCACGTGCACCTCAAGTCCGCTTGAATGCAACTGAGCGCGGGTTGGTTTAATATTAACTTTAAGCATGAACATAAGTGACTCGTCAGCCATCTGTTAATCAAAAGTCAAACTAATAAAAAATGGAGCCGGTGGGCATATTACCAACATGGGCATATTCCCTTCACCTACCTTATGCTTTTCCCCACTCCTCTTTTTTTTTCAAGAAACTTCTTCTGTATCTACATTCACATATCTGTAGATTTGTTGTCAACTGATTCATGTTAATATTTATATTGTCTTTTAATATTTTATTTGGAATTTTTCTTTCAATGAAAAGTCTATAATCATTTATTGTCCTTTTCAAATAAAACAACACTTCACCACATACCAGTTTGCAATTATATATTTTTTAACAGTCTTTTTATTGACTAACTTCTTCGTTTAATTATTTTAAGTCTGTTATAAAAACATGTATTTACTTTTAATTACTCTCAAGATTTTCTATAACAACAAAATGATAAATATTATATATGAGTGAGTGTGTTCTATTTTTATTTTATATATAAAGTCCACGTTGGGGAGCAAGTTCTATATATTACCTATGATTATTTTATGTTATTTATGTGTGAATGTTTAATATATTTATAATATGATGTTTTGAATATGAATTTATAATGTATATTTTATTTTGTTACAATTAAAAACCTTACACTCTTGGGCTTGCTAACTTATATATATATTTTAACTGTAATTCCTCCTATTTATTATGCTATTTAGTAGCATGTAGTTTATTTGATTCCTAAAACTTTTATTACCTCGGCTGCTCTTATTCATTCACTACTCTTTAACTCAGTAGGGTTCTGGGCATATTATAATAAAATCAACCTTACTTATCAATTGCATCTATTTATGTTACTTATTAAAAGATAGATAAAAAAATTTAAAACATTGAAAACGTTACTCATATGTAAAATATTATTGACTCTTTATTTTACTGTTGGATTCATATACCTCTTATGTGTAAAAATAAATGATTATCCTATTATTTCTTAAAATTCTTATATTATAAATAAAATAATGGTTTTTCTATATATATCCAAACTTCCACATTAAACAGACTTTCTGTATATTATAAAAAAATTAATTCTCTTTGAAAGACGACTTTTGTAGACTCATTTGCATAACTTGGGTGAACCGTTTGTAAACGTTAGATTTCTTAGAAAATTATACGACCCCCTGCGTTTTAAAGTTTGTTCAACTATTGTAAACTTTTTTCTGCTTGTTTTCTAAATAGGATTATTTGAAATATTTTAAAATACTATTTTAGTTTTGTTCGGTACGTGAAATTGGAAGCATATCTGAAATATTTATCTTTAAAACATTCTTTAACGTATCATAACAATTGTGTAAGTATATAAAAAGAAACTGAAATTAGTTGTGGTTTGTTGTTTGGTGGAAATTTTTATATATATGATTGGAGAAAATTCAACATGACAGAAATTATACATCTATCTACAAATTTTATAATGGTAAGTTTTTATTAATACGTTTCCTGATATATTATGATCATTTCAAAGAAAAAACTTTTACTACCAGGTATTTATGATTTTAAATTTCACTTTATTATTTGGTACCAAATATTTAATTGAACACACCACAGACCTTGTTTCTTTGATGAAATGATGCCTTCATTCTGAATTCATCCATGACGTTTTTCCCGCCTTAGGTGGTAATTTTCCTCCGTGTAATTATCTGATGATAATTATTATTCTGCTTTATGTAGTTTCACAGAACTTCGTCATTGCACTTGTTTTTTAATTATTAGTTAATTTTTATAGTTTAATTTATACCTATTTACACTTATTACTTAAATTTTTATAAAAAAGAAACTGGATAACTTCACACTGCTTCTCGCTTATCCAACAACTGACGCCTAACTAACTTATTCCGCGGTTTTTTCCATCTGCCAACCCTTTCTATTGTTTATAACCGGAAGCTGGCAATGTTCTAGAAAATTGTTTGATTATAGTTCACCTGTCACTTTGTTTATTATTGTTTTTATCGTTTTTTTGACTTAAACTTATTGTAAACTATTGTTTTTTATTCATTATACACTTATTGTCCTTGATTAATTCACTAACATCTTATTATTATTGTCTTTTTTCATGTTATTGTTTATTTGAGATGTTCCGATTGGTCAATGTAATTATATTATTTCTATATTTCCTACAACCTACATATTTACACAATGTACATGGATACAATTCATATCTTATTATGTTTGATATTATTAAATTTATACATATAAGTTAGGTCGGTAATCATTTATTTTTATTCTTGTATTTCATATTCAAATACATTTTATGTTGGTATACTTGTCTCAACTGTTATATTTCGTGTAGGTCTTTGACATTTCCTGTAATTACAGTTTCCTACTTATTATTATATTTCCTATATATTTTTATGATTAAATATTAACTAACATATCTTATTTATATATTTTTCTAATTCTAAATGTCATTTATTGTTCAATGATTGTAGCATTGTTGATTTTATTATGCCATCCTATTTATTCTTTGAATATAAACAGATGCTCTGGGTGTCTAAGATTCCGTGCAGCGTTATGTTAATTTATTGATCTGCGTTTACTTGTTCGGTTCTGTCTAAGGTTTTTTTTTAAATTACAGAATTATATTAAAACTGTTCTACTAATAATTGTTTATGACTTCCTTTCATATTTATTTACTTTCCTTATGATTATGCCCATTGATTGTACTTGATTGTATTGTTATATAGATATTTTATTAATTTTGATACTTTATTTTAGGAATTATTTTTTTATTGATAAATATTATTTCTTTATGCTTTATCGGGATTCTATAAATGTTATGTGCTCGTTCTATCTACAACAATATATATATATATATATATATATATATAATAAGCAACGAATAGATTAGTGGGTATTGCACGCAAATAGAAGAAGGGGCTACTGAAAAGAGTGGTAACCGCAGACATGCATGTTTCTGGCTCATTAGCCGTCATCGGTACGGTACAACCAAGAAAAGATGTGAAACATGGGAGCAAAGGTGTTTTATGAAACATGAGAAAATATAACAGAATTCAGCAGGATAGTCAAACACAACATTCGAGATCTTCTAATATTACTGACACAAATGTTGTGTTTGACTATCCTGCTGAATTCTTTTATATTTTCTTATGTTTCATTCAACACCTTTGCTCCCATGTTTCACACCTTTTCTTGGTTGTACCGTACCGATGACGGCTAATGAGCCAGAAACATGCATGTCTGCGATTACCACTCTTTTCAGTAGCCCCTTCTTCTATTTGCGTGCAATACCCACTAATCTATTCGTTGCTTATTGTTCATATATCACGCACTATTCGTACATCTTGTTATATATATATATACATATATATATATATATATATATATATATATATATATATATATATTGTTGTAAATAGAACATATACAGAACCCATATAGAATCCTGATAAAGGATATAAAATTAAAATTTTGTCAATAAAAATAATTTTTAAAAATGATGTATGAAAACAATAAAATACCTCGTATAACAATATAACTAAGTACGACCAATGGGTATAATCAAAAAGATAATAAATAAATATAAAAAGAAATCATAAACAAACATCAGAAAAACAGTTGTAAAAATTAATTCTTCAACTTAATAAAAACAACCTTAGACAGAACCTCACAAGTAAACGCAGATCAAGAAATAATATAACGCTGCATGGAATCTTAGACACCCAGAGCATCTGTTTATATTTGAAAAATAAATAGAAACTTCTAAAAAATGTAACTAAAACTATAATGATTAAACAATAAAAAGACATTTAGAAGTAATAAAATATATAGAATAAGATATTTAGTTAATAATTAATCATAAAAGTAGGTATAGGAAATATTATAATAAGTAGGAATCTGTAATATGGGCAAGGTCAAGTTTATACCAAAATAAAACAGTTGAGACAAATTATACCAACATAAATTATTTTGAATGTGAAAAACAATAATGAAATAAATGATTACCGACATAGTTTATGTATATAGGTGTAATAATATCAAACATAATGAGAAATGAATTGTATATATGTATAATAAGTAAATATGTAGATTGTAGAAAACGTAGAATTAATGAAATTGCATTGACCAATCAAAACAGCGCAAATAAACAGTGATATGGAAAAAGACAATAATAATAAGGTGTGAGTGAATAAGTCAATGACAATAAGTAGATTAGGTATAAAAAACTATAGTTTGCAATAAGTTTAACTCAGAAAAACAATAAAAACAACAATAAACAAAGTGACAGGTGAAATTTTCAATCGAACTTTCGAGAACAAAAACCACTTCCGGTGACAGACGATAAAAAGGGTTGTGTTCGATGTAAAATGCGGGAAATTGGTAGTTGAGCGTCAGTAATCAGATAGGTAACACTAATATAAAGTTATCGTAGTTTTTTTCAATGTAACAATTTATAATTAGTCAAAGGAAAAGTATATAAATCAATATAAATCTAATCCATTGTAAAATAAATCAAGTGTAACAAACGTTTGTGAAACTACAAGTAGCAGAGGAAGAAAATTATCACCCAGATAATGAAAAGCAAAGGCATTCAACATCAAAGGCGGGAAAATCTATTGGAAGCGTCTCCTCCGATGTAGCATCATTTCAAGAAAAAGGAACAAAAGGTCGGTTGTGTGTTTATTGAATATATTTGGTACCAAATAAATGAAACTTTCAAATAAGAACGTATAAATAATAATTTTAAAATAATAATTTCAAGTGATATAAAAATTTTAAGAGCTCATATACCTGGTTTAAAGTTCTGTTATCTTTACATGAATATAATATACCAGAGAAAAGTAATATTAAAACTTACCGTTATAAAGTGTAGATAAATGTATAATTTCTTTCATGTCGAACTTCACCAAAAATATATATAAAAATTTCCAGTAGTAACAGACCACAACTAATTCCAGTTTATATCAATACACAATTATTACCATACAGTAAAATAATATTTAAAAACGTAAATTTTGAATCGATAAAATATCAAATATGTTTCCAAGTTCACGTCCCGAAGAAAACTAAAATTTAACATTTTAAAATCATTTCATAAATCCTCTTAGTTAAAAAAAAGGAAACACTTTAAAAAGTTTTTTTTGTTTAACATAGAAGCAAAGTTAGAAAGAGCAGGTGTTTGCAAATTTCTAAGAATTTCAACGCTCACAAGATTTCGACCAAGTTATGCAAATGAGCCAGAAAAAGTCGTGGTTAAAAAGAAAGGTATAATTTTTTTGGAATATAAAGAAAGTCATATTCAAAGTGGAAATTTAGATATATATATAAAATAACTCATTATTTATGTATAACGTAAGAATTGGTAGAACAAAAAGGTTAATCATTTATTTTATTAATAAATAGTTTCATCAGTCTAACTGTATAATAAGCTGTAACAAATAGTTTGTATATGAATCATTTTTTTTATGTGTTTTCAAAAGTTTTATTTCACAAAATTTTTTTATCAGTCACATAAATATATCACATGAATAAGCAAGGTTGATTTTATTATCATAATATGCCCAGAACCCTACTGATTTTAAGAGTCGTAAACGAATAAGAGCAGCCGAGGTAAGAAAACATAAGAATTAAATAAACTACATGTTCATAAATAGCATAATAAATAAAAGGAAGCATTGAATAAAAAAATATGTAATTTGGCGAACCCAACAATAGTATAAAAAGTTTAAAATTTGCAATAAATATAATATCATTTCATATTCACATATCCATATATTCAAATCATACATTGATATATATTAATACTTAAAGTCCAATCATATTCAACTAGTATAAACTATATAAATAAAATAAAGTAATCATATTTAACTTGCTCCCAAACGTGGGGCAATTAAAAATAAAGCATCAATTCAAATTTAATATATAGGGGTATGCAGCAAAGAGAAACGGAAATAAGTGTACTCTTAACGGAAAATTTTCGAGCTTTCGAGGATGATTGTCCTCATCATCAGGAATACTGAAATGGAAAAACAGCACTGTAGTTAATAAGTAAGATACAATATAGAAGAAATCGCAACAGGTGCGAACTTACCTCCGAATTGAGGTTAGAATCCATTATGTTGTATAGAATTAAACTACGGATATTTAAAATATGAAACAGTTAACTAACAAAGGTTTAAAATAACACAATCACATTAAGATGACTAAAAAAGCCAACATCTAACACCATTTTGCAGACAAACGAACACGAGTGCTTTTTTATTGCCAAAGCCGGCCAGGAAATGATATCGTTATTCTTCTAATTTGGAGGGATGAAATTGACAGGCAATAATGCCAACCAATAGTTAAGTAGATGAACGTGACAACAAGTACCCATCAGAGAGTGGCCTCCGTTGTGAAAGTTTATATTGAAGATGGAAAAAAAGAATGCAGAAGGATTGAAAAATTGCATTCATAAGAAAGAAAAAGAGGAAATAATATATCTCCAATGGTAAGAGGTTTGTATAACAACAAAACGTATACGGTGGAAGATAAAGTCAAAATCACCACCAGCCGAGAAGACAAAGAACAAAAGCAATTAAGTAATAATATTAATAATATTGTAATATAGTAATTATTAAAGTAAAAATAATAATTATGTAATTTATGTATGTATAATAATAAAGTAATAATGGGTGCATCTACCAACACCAATGCACCCAATATAAGAGGTGGAGATATGTTAGCTGTCCGCAAAAGGGGTAGTGTCAATTGAGGGAACGTGATTGTCACTAGTGGAAGGAAGGTTATAGTTGTAATCTAAGGATAACAAAAAGAAATAAATCTAACTCAAGTGGTCTGTGTCATTTTTTTTGTTAATGACATTGTTAAATTGTGGAATAAAATCCATTTCCAAAAATGATCTCTTAATCTTGTTAGACTCTGTCGCCAACACTCTTACAGCTTCAAAATTCATACGATGGTCAAGAGAATGAACATGATTTGCTGAAGCGCAACGCTCCGGATGTAATCTACAATCACTCTTATGTGAAACAATACGGTTAGAAAGTGATCTTAAAGTCTGACCAATATATTGCTTATCACAGTCCCCACATGGAACGCTGTACACAACATTAGTAAGAGAGGTCAACGGACATTTATCTTTAACTATAGTAAAAATTGATCCAATTGTTAGAGCAGTTTTGTTAGCAATTTTGAAATTGCCATATGCCCGGAACAATCTGGCAAGGCAAGTCTCGGAGTTAAGCAGGGACGATAGCCAGAGATTGCCATCAACCTGGAAACACAAGTCCGCGTGGGTGTGTGGATTCTCGTTTTTTAATGTTTTAGCTTTTACTTTTTAATAATGTTTTAAACTTTAACCAGTAGTAGGCAAATGTATTGCCGACTGGACCTATTTCTCTAATGACTTGCTGTTGTACACTTTTCCTGTATTCAAGATCTATGATGCAATCTCGATCAATGTAAGTTGTAGAAATGTTTGTAAGAACGCTTTTTATAATTTATGTTTTTCTTTCCTTATTGTAGTTCCCTGATGATGTAAATAAATATTTACGAAAGCTTGGAGAATTGAATAGAGTGTATTTTTCCTCTTTTGCTGCAATCCCCAAAAAGATATTTTTCAATTTGTGTATATATATATATATATATATATATATATATATAACACAAAGAAGATGTAGGAATATCGCGTGATATGCTAACAACAACAACAACAAAGGGACTCACGGGTAATTCACGCAAAATAAAGGGCTACTGAAATAGAGTGGTAACTGCGGACATGCATGTTTCTGGCTCATTTGCCTCTTCAGCATGGCATAACCAAATAAGAATGTGAAATTTAGGAGCAAAGATGTTAATCAAAACATGGGAAAACACAAAACCACTGATTTCAGCAGGGAAACCAAACGCACATTTGTGTCTTCAATTGGAAGATCCCGAGTTTTCAGGACAACAACCAAGATCGACACGGAGGCGCATATAGCCCCCCCCGTACTATGGGTCGGAAGGTTCATGGCTTAGCTGCTTAGCTGACTGCTTAGCCGACTGTTTTTTCTTTGTTTGTATGTCAATGTCCGCTTTCTTTATTTTAAACGTTACAATATAAAATACAATTTGTTATATAGGGTGATGCTCCTCCCTATGTTTCTTACTTTGGTATTTATTACATTTTTACTCGTTTAATAGTGACCGATGAAGGAATAAAACTATTCCGAAAGTTCTCACAAAATTAAACAGATATTTTGAAGCCAATTGCTGCATCCTCACAAAATATTTCTACTTTACATTTACTATTAATTAAATTTTTTTTTATATATGTAGTGCTGCCTGTGTATTAGATTGGAAACTTATCAGCTGATTCACGTTAGAAATCTGGAATCGGTATACAGGGTGAGTAAAGCCACAAGAAATGAAACGATTAAATCTGGGTTTTATGATGTCACTTATTTTTATTGACAGCATGAACATATAGTTTCACTCATGTCTGTTGCTGATCCTAACTTTTATCAATTAATGACGCAGGTTCCTTTCCTTCTTTTAAATTCATCTTTTCTTTCTCGAAGAATTAATTCAATTATCGTAATTGCTGAAACAAAACATAATAGTAACTAGTAAGTAGTAAGGCTCTTAGCTGAGTAATAAAAGTCATACGTCTTCAAAACTAATATAAAATCATAAATATGGAGAATGGAATGTGCGTTCTGTATTCAGTTGTGCAGAATACACACCGATAAGTACGAGAGAGACAAAGCGGATGTGCGGCCAATATAGTTGTGTCTTTCTGTTATTCTGATTGGTTCACGTCATTTTGTGGTGATTAGTTGGTGGAATGATTTAGTATACTATTTTGGTATTACTGGGTTTTATTTACACTTAACTATTTACACCAATTAGATCTGACTTACATAATACTAAATCTAAATAATCGTAATGATAATAACTATATGATAATGTCTTTCGAAGCCTTCTCAATGAAATATATAGTATTTATTGATCGTACGCAATATTTCTTCATAACACGTTATGACCCTAAATTATTTGTTGATATTATTTGATATAAATACAGCTGATATTGAATTGTAACATAGAGTTTTTGATATTTCGGTTAAATCACAATGTCAAAATATTATACTGAGTGATTATACTCATTACAACTGACATTTGTTATTACAGGCTTGTAGAAAAGAGACACAGTCGTTTTGTCTTTTTCTAGAAAGTGGTCACTTTAGTGACGATAGCGCTCAATCCATTCTCTATGGTCTGTTAGTCCATTCATCTTAGTCAAAGTTAGGAAAGTATTTCGGAATTTGAGATACCCAGCTATAAACTCGTATAAACTTGTATTTTATCATAAAAGTTGTATCAAAACTTACATATAGTAGAGTGTACACTACTATTAAAATTTAAGGTCAAAGGTCACAAAAATCGATTTTTGCACAATTTTTGGAAATATCTCGATTTGTATTTATTATCAATATTGTAGAGGATTAAATTCCCTACATATTTTGTTTCAAACATTCTTTTATACTTCGTTTTCGAGATAGAGGGTGGTGGGGGGTCAGTGCTCGTTCGCAGTTGAACGAAGCTCAAGCTTTTATTTTGGTTTTCTTTGTAAAAATTTTGCATTTGTGGTTTGCTAATAGTATGGTTATTATCAAACATTACATATTGCTAGAAATAAGGTACAATGATAGCTTATATCTATAAATCCATTTATTATATATACATAATTCGAAACGTAGATACTAAGAATAATATTTATTTACAAATTTACATCTATTTTCTACAAATTCTCGCCCTTTTTGGTCTCTGAGGAAATGGCTCTGTACAATTTTCCTCGTCATTATCATTAGCAAACAAATCCTCATCGATATTATTGCTATCAATTGCAAGTTCACAATCAACTAATTCAGTCATATCAAAATTTAGCTCATCACTCAGAGATTCATCATCATCCTCGTCATTGTCAAATACCGTACTTACAATTTCGATGTTACAACAGTTTTTGCCTTCGCAATTTTTACATAATATCGTACAATGTATGCCAACTTTTTTACAACCACAGCTGGTAGTAGGGCACCCTGTGGTACAAGAACACGAAATAATGTTCAATAACTCGTCGGGTACAAGTACGTCGTCAGTCATGTTAGTCAGGGTCTTTTGGGCGTTCGAAGAGAATGAGTGCTGACCCCCCACCAGAACGCCAAGCAGCTGCCGCCGCACCGTTTTGCCGAGCGAGCTAGGATTACTATTCTCTTTTGAATGGACCAATTGACGGTAGAAAAATGAAAATTTGTGTTTAAGTTGAGTTGGGATTCGACAACCTAGCGAAGTGATCGAAAATTGAAAATTTGAATCAATATTATCACAGAATCTAACAGACTTTGAATTTGTTTATCTCAACTTGTAAAAGTCGCATCTAAAAAATTTTTTTTAAATACTCGTCTTTCAAAGACACACATATTTATAAAGTGAAAACATATTTTAAACAAATTTTTCAACGCCAAATTGAGAAAAAACTAGATGGAAAAATTTTTATTTTCGGTAAATCTTCTAAGAAATTATGTAAAAAAATTTTTAAAAATTTTGTTTATGTTATTTATAAAAATATAACTTTCACTCTGTCGATTGCAACAAACCGTTTCTCAATATCGTTAATGTTCATAAATTTATACGCGATTGAAAAAAAAATTGTTTCCAATTTGCGCAGCCGCCATTTTGAATTTTCCAAATCTGAAAAAATGTAAATTTTTAGAAGTTTTGATAGTTAACAGATTTTTCGACCTTACTTTCCCGGACTATTTGGAATAATGGGATTTCGATAATAAAAATTAGTCTTGGAGAATATTTTCATTAATCTGTCACGTTGTAATTTTACAAATCAAAGAATATTTCAACATTTTATGTTGTGAATATTGTTTGGCTGTTATTGGTAGCACTTGATGTCAAATCAGCTGTCGATATTTTTCATTTCCGACCATTTCAAGCTCATTTGTCCGGGATATGTTGAAGTAGCTGCACGTTTTCCACAAAGGCCTAGTAGCAATGGTTGTTTCTTAGAATGGTTGTCTTTTATTTCTGTTGTGACAACTCTTGCTGGTGGCAAGGTAAGAAATAATATTTTCTATATAGTCTCCATGTCCTAGCTTTAATTATTTTTTACACGAATAGGTTTTTACTGATTACTGGAATTTTTCATGAAACTTTAAGTTTTCGAATGTCAAGTCATTATTGGAATTTTTATCAAGATGGATCAGTGATCGATAAATTCCACGGATATGGTAGCGGAGGCGTTCATTTTCCCGGATGGATGTGAACCTAAAGAAAAAGATTTTCTGAAGGGGTCTTTGTAACGTGATGCGTAGAAGGACAATAATTATGGTTTCTTTCATTCTATGATCGTTTTTCATCTTATTCTGTTATGGGATGGATTTTTATTATGGATGGCCATGAAGTACGAGATATAATAAGTGCTGTTAGCAAGATGGCTGATTTTTAGTTGGTGTATGAACCAAATCCCGAAAATTTAACACTTTTCCACGTAACCGGTTTTGAAAATTTTTAGATAGGAAGGGTACAGGAATAAAAGGGATTCATCGACATTTATCAGGTTCTGAGAAAAATCGAAATTAATTATTAATTTCTGTATATTAGCTTAAAAAGTTTAATATTATTTTGCTTTTAATTTTATATTTGTAACTACATATATGTAGGAAATGTTATGTTTTAATATTTTGCATATTGTAGTACTCTGGGAAATAATAAAAGCATTTTATCATTAAAAATTCAAAATGTTCAACGTTTTTCCTGAATAATTTTCAATTATTCAGGAAATGTTGAATGAGAATTGATGCTAGCACAGGCTTTAGTTTCTTTTGAAAGTGACAAAAAACATAAAATAAAGTCATTTTAGTGAGCAAAGTTTTAATTTTACATAAAATATTAAAATCTTAGACTATGTATGCTTAATATTATTATATTACTTCGCAGCTGCATGACTACGCTGGTTTCTTCCGGCAATCCAAACTTTTTCCCACATTCCATTGTAAGTTGAACGATACAAAATCCTGGTGTCCAATTTTGGTATTTTTAATTCCTCTATTGGACGTGCAGGAAATGTAGATTTATTTCTTTCAAAATGTGTCGTCCAGTTTCGGAAAAATGAACGATCCACTATCACAACATCGAAAGCCATTGGCTATTGACGGCCATCTATGAATACTTGCAGCCAGTCGTCAGGAACTTCAGTCCTCGTGGAAGTTTTTACCAACCTCATATTTTGATCGCAATTTAAGTATGAGTGAGCCCTTACAGGTAATGTCATCTTTAATGACTCCAATTTATTCTCCACGTGTACCTAATGGTGTAAGAACCTGAACATCGTGAAGTTCTTATTTTGGGCATCGCAAGAATCACAAAAATGTCTATGTGTTTTGTGCTGCCATCTTTTATGAAGTTCCCTTGGTTTCTGGGTAGAAGCAGAATATGCTCCTTGATTAGAGCTAACGTTTGTAATATGCATCATTTGTTTCAATATTAAGTACTGAAAGATTTTTTCCATAGTCTAGGCAAACCGTTTTAGTTTTATTTGTCGTATTCCTACTGTGAATCCGAGCAATTCGTTTCCTCTCGTAGAAAATAGATGCTTTCAGTTTATGCAACTCACAGCGGGTCCTATAAATCCAGATATACTACATTTTTGGTTATTTTTGGAGAAATTTCAGTGTCTTAGCACGATTCATCCCCCGAAGTGTATACAAGTGACAATTTTATAATAGACTATTGTTCAGGGCATCTCACAAATGCGGAAAAGTTGATAATTATTGTAAAATATACATATGCATGATATATTTTTAAATAGACAAGCAACATCTTTCTTTCCTAATAAACCCCAGTAGGTCACCTTCATTTCATAATCTACAATACCGGTGCGTAATATGTAGGAGATAATTTTTTTGATTCATGTTGCAGATACTCTTATATGCAAAATATTTGTATATCGTATCATGTATTCCTATCTTGAATAGTAAGCTTTTTCTAAAAATTAATATATATAGGTTGTCCAAATGTTAATAAGTTGTTTCATCACTTTGTTACATGTATTAATTTTTTGTTTCTAACTAGACTTTTTCATATTGTTCTGGTTCTTCTCCTAAAAAAATACTCGTGAAGTTGAAAACATCTGAGGCAAATAAAAGAGTATTCAAGAAAAAAATCAGGTTATGCCAAAGACGTGTACAGCGCTTGACAAAGAAAGTATCCAGTCTGAAGTAAGTTGTGTCAGGGAAGTCAGAGTTGAAAAAAAAGTTCCTTTCTCATGATGCTTTTGCAGTACTGGAGAAATCCTATGCAGAAATTCCTCTTACTCTGATGAGAAGAGCAATTTCTAACATGGATAGGAATAAGAGGGATAAACAACAAGGAAGAAATAAAATTCCAGGAGAAATCAGAAGTGTCATGACACTTCAGTTTTATTGTTCTAAAGCATATAATTATGCGAGGAAGACATTTATGCTGGGATTCTGAGAATTTACCTATAAGCTACAGAATCTGGAAGATATAGGATCTGTAACTTGAAGCTTTACAGATTTGTAAAATTTGCTTTTCTGGAACCAAATCTGTAAGAGTCATAGTTACAGATCTTTACCTTATAGGTTTCAACTTCATTTCTGTTTATTAATGTCAAAATTCTAACCTCAAAACTATTAAAAGTATTTAAAAGCTGTGTGTGTACCGACCTGGTAAACCTTAATACTAATTGATATTTTTTACAATTTGTAATAAAAGAATGGCGTAAGTAAACTACTGAAATAATATATTTAACATGTTATTTATTTATTCAAATATACGTATTTTGTAGAATGCAAAGTGTAAAAAGAAAAAGGACCAAAAATACGTCTCCAGAGTAATTGGAGTTGTACTTACAATTCATGGAAAATGATTACATTTTTCGCAGTAATACTATAAACCCTACTTTAGATCCCAATTATTTAATAAAAAAGTGGGAAGAGCTAGTGGCGCAATTAAATGTCCTTGGAAAAGACCCCTCTCTTTCTGTCGAAGAGTGGAAGAAGGTAAGAAAATTATATACACTTTTTGTATTCACCTTGGTTAATTTTTAGACATTTTTTGATTGGAAGTATGCCACAAAATCGAGGTATAGAAAAATGAAAGCCCTGTCAATTGGAACAGGTGGAGGACCTCAGAGCAACATTGCACTAAATGATTTAGAGGTAAGAGGCCTTCCAGTTTGGGGAAAGGTTGCAGTAGCGGGGGCAAGTAATGTACCGTCAAACGGGGTGATTTCGGCCATTTGGGGTCGCTTCGGACAACAGGTAGATTTTTTGAATATGCATTCACAGCGGCAACAGTGTAAAAGATAGCCCATATTAGTATGTTACCATGATACTATAACTGAGAAGATAAACCCACGCGCATGGATAATTTCATCTCTCTCTCACGCCTGACGTCACTTGGTGACAAATTTCGCGGGAACAGCCAGTTTTATAATAGCGTTTTACGGTTTTAGTTTGTGTTTTATTTGATATTTGGTTTGTTTACAGATAAATGTGAGTAAAGCTTAATAAATTATAATTAGAAACATTGAATTAAACATTTCTTATCATGGTGTACTGTGCAGAGGTCGGTTGTTCAAGCAACAACGACAAAAAAAAGTGCATGTTCGAGAGCTTGAGTGGAAATGGGGAGTCTTTAAAATTGACCAAAAATTATTTAAAAACCCTAATGGATTTATCCGAATCTCTTAATTTAAGTACAGAGGCCAAGCATCTTTTCTTTAGATGCAAAATGTATTTCAAAAATTCGAATGTTGAATAGAGATATTAAAAAAAAATCCAAAGTAAAGAAGAGAAAAATGACAAAAATTGAAAAATAAGTTAATAAAACTTGGGTTTCTTGTGTGAATTTGTAAATTGTGTGAATAATATGTATCCACTGAATAAATTAAACAAAATTGTTTATAATTAGAAATTTTAACACCCCCCATCAAAAAAATTGTTATCTAGTTATTACTTTGTGCATAAAAATAATTAAAACAATTTTTTTAACAAAAATCCGAAAACTACGTACTACACTGTAAAAATTTTAATCTCCAATCCAAGTGTGCATCATCTGGGAATATTTTATCGATAGTTTATCAGAAAAGTTTATTTATGATAAAGGTTGGTGCATGATGCGAAGCCTATTTTAAAAATATCCAATCTGGTCCATTTTATACAGGGTTTTCAAAAGATAAGAAAAGTTGTTTCAGAAAACCAAAAATGTAGGATTAACAAAAAATTTGCTACAGCAAAAATGGAGTTTCTATAGTTAGCCGAAAACAAAAATATGTACATTTTTTTGGAAAATTTTCCGTTTCAGAGAAAAGTAAGTGTCGAAAAAGATTAAGTTTTTTGCGTTTTTTTGTTTTTGTTCTCGGTAAACTTTCGAAAAAATATTTGTTTTTGTTTCACTAGGAACTTCATTTTTGTTGTAGTAAGTTTTTTATATTCCTTCGTAGATTTTTGATTTTCTTACACTCTGTATGATATTTAATATTTTTAAAATAGGTTTGGCATTCGTCATATAGTATCGAGGTACCTACTTTATTTAAATGCTTTTTAACCTAGTATGACTCCTAAATACTACATTAAATTATTAAGGCAATATCTTATATACTATTATGATAATCATACAAAACTTAACATATCAAAATTATAAGACGCAGTAAGAAAACATACTAAAAATTAATAAAAACCGCATTAAAATAATGCTTCTTCAACCGACAAACAGAATTGTTGTCTCTGAGTGACGTCATGCGCAACGCCGTACGAAATTGAATCGACAAGTGGGTTTATCTTCTCAGTTATAGCACAGTTTAAAGCTTAACAGAAGCAGTTCGCTCACTCGATGTCGGCGTCTTTGATGTTCAGGGTTCAAATTTTCCACTGCGCAACCGGAGATTGTATCCCACGCGCTTAGGGGCGTATCCAATTGATACAATGCCCGACATCAAATAATATAAACTGCTCGACGAAAGATGTAACTAGTATACATTATGAAGCGAATAAATCGATGAGTTTAATATAATTTATAATGATGAATAAAAAATAATAACCATTAGTGTAGTGATCTAAATTATAATTAATATCTTCGAAGTTATGAATTTTACTAATAATATAAACGAAAGCAGTTGATTAAATTCAATATTGCTGTTAGATGACAAACAGTGAAACAGATTGTTGGGTTATAAAAACACGAATCAAGTTTGTCGATTTTTATGAAACATCTGTATATTTTGCAATTTATTCTTTTGGTTTTTGATAAGTTATCCTGAATCTTACGGACACAAAGTGCTTAGTGCGAAAAGGTTTCTTTGAAAAAAAATGTAAAATGATGAGTTTTTTAATAGTTGTGTTATCAAATTTTTAGTAACCAAATCAGTAATATACTTTTGCCTGTTATAAAGAGTTTTGAACAAATCCGAGTATACTTTAGTTTATTCTGTTTAAAATCTTCTGCTTTACACTGAAAGTATTAAATAAAAACTTACTTTATTCTTTATCTCAGAGCTTCCACAATCAATGACACAAAAGATTTAGTTATTTTAAAATAACTTTATACTCATTCCCATTACAATAATCCCTTTTTGTATCCTTTGAGCAGTTGACTATGATATTAAAGGAGAGTACCCTATTCTCTAGCCCCTAGATAAATGTACTATAGAAAAAGTTTCAATTATGAATCGTTTTTGACAACCACATTTTTTTCAATATATAATGAAAAAATAACACATATTTTAATAATTTTTATTAATTAAAATACACTAATAATTACATGTTAAATCATGAGTACAAAGTTGAAATGTTATATACAGGGTGCGGCACCTCTATTGATGTTTCAAAATTGTCAGTTTGATACTTGGTTTTTTTTTCGTATCGCTGGTTTTGTTGTTTTGGTTAAAAAATTTGATCGTGTAGTAAATTCTCACCCTCACAAATAAAGAAATTAAATAGTCCATTGGAAATTCTTCACAAGGTTTATGAAATTCGATTTTTAGAAGAGCATCCTTAATGTTGTGTCCAACTCCTTCTTTGATGGCTATGTTTGGAAACAGTTTACAAAAAGATTTTTCCACAGCATTTATATAATTTACAAAAACCATGTTTGGCATTTTTAAATTACCAAATGTATCATTATTAGCATTTGGATATGCTCTAAAAAAAGTGTATATATTGGCTTCATTTAATTCCGTTTGTTCTTTTGCAAACTCCAAGCATGAAGGACATTGATGTTTATCCAACACTTTCTTTAAGAAATATCCAGCGACATATATGAAACCATTTTTTCCACTAATTTCCAAGTTGGTATAATCTCTAGTACCTACTTTTAACGCCTTGAAATTTGATTCACCTGAAATCAAAACATGGCACTTTTCAATAACATCAGGTGTGATATTACTAAGGATTTTGTCAAACTCATCAAGACAATTGGTTCCTTCAGAATTACTCAAATAACTAAGTCCAAACATTTTTTTGAATGCCCTCTGAAATTGTATAGGTGTGGGATTTCTACAATTACCACTCTGTTGACGTATTTTTCCAAAAAAATTTTCAAGGCAGTCTTGATTCAATCTTCTGGTATGTACTCTGTGTATATTTTTTGATTTTAGCATATCCCACATTCCCAGAAAAGCTGAAATGGACAATCTCCAACCAAAATTGAATTTCATCCTTTTTGTTACATTTTGGTCTCCTTTTAAAATAATAAGCGATTCAAAAAATACCAACATATCTTTCAGATATTTGGTTTGTACTTCAGTCCCCATAAAAGGCCTGTTGAATGATTTTGCCCCTTGGAATGTCGATGAATTAAGTAAATCAAAGAGATTGTCCATTTTTTCTATGAATTCAACAGTCTTCGATGCAGCCGATGGTAGTTTATTGAATGAGATATAAGCATTCATTCCTGCACATACAGTGGCACTAAAAACTTGAGCTGCATATTTCACTTTCATTTTTTGAAAGTTGTTTGGAAAAATATGTATACTTGATAATTTTGGTGCCAGACGAAATTTCTCTTCCTTATCTGAAGTATAAAATTCTTCCAAATATTTTTTATTGGTAATACCACCATCAAATTTAAAAGTGTATTTGAAAAAATTATTTCTAGTCGATTTTAGTAAATGAGGTACATCTACCATATAAAAAATTTTCATGTTTTCACAAATAAAAAATGGTTTCTCAACTGATACACCTAGTTCTTTTATCAGTTTAAAAAAATTACTTCCATGATCTGAAATAATTGAAATAACATTTAGTCCTATATCCCTGAGTGTTTTCAAAGTTTCGAAAATAATATTTTTTAAGTCATTAACTGGACAGCTAGATTTGACAAAGAAGTACGCTAAAGGTTGTTTCCAGTTGACATGTATACCTCTGGCCATTAATACCAAAACATTCTGGGCCAAATGGTAAGTTTTTTCTGATGGAGTCTCATGGAATCCTATAATTTCATCTTTAGACAAATTGTAAAATAAATTTGATTTCAAAGACATTTCGTCTATGCATAAAGTACAGTCTCTATTAATTTCATTTAACATAGAAACCTTCAATTTTAGAGCTTCAAATAAAAAGGTATTGAAACCTCCTCTTATGTACCAACTAGCAGTGATTTTCTGTAAAGTACTTCTAGAAGGTAACCGAAACATGTTTGAGAGAAACTTATACACTTTTGGACCCAAGAAATGTATAGTCAAAGCAAACTGCTTATACTCGTTTGAGTATCTAGAACCTTTTGGAGACTTTCTTGCCAATACTAACTGAGTCTTCAAAAATCGAGCTAAATTTGGAGACACATATTCTTCTAGGAATTTAGTAATGGAATCAATTGACATTTCATTGTATGATTCGGCGACTTTTTCGAGAGATTCTTGAGAAGTGGACAGTTTTTTCGTGAGATATCTGACGGTTTTCCTTAACTTAACTTTTCTTGGAGTTCCATAAGTTAAAGCTTCAGGAGTTTGAACCTCTGAAAAAAATATTGATTAGAAAAACATCTTCGATATATATGAATTGGCATCGTACATTGCTGAATGATAATAAGATACAATCATAAACAATTAAGTTTATTATACGTGATGGGCATAAGTGTGGAACCAAGTGAATATCTCTGGAAATAGACAACTACATCGATATTTTAAACGGAACATCCTATATATTAATGGATTTTTGAAATCTATGTAAAATTTCAGTGCACTTTTGTATGAAATACTTTTTGAATTATTAATTTTTTCAGACAATTTAACTCATGTATAAAAAATTGCATATGCCACAGTGCAATTGTCATTTTGACAGCGGCAAAAGTTAGCTTTAACTTTTACAGCGACAAATACACTAGTGGTTTTTTCACTTATTCATTTGTTCATCAATTATCGCGGTGTTGGTTACCAGAATAAATAGTTTAGCATGTTTGTCAACAACTTATTGAATTTTCAAGAGCTAACAATGAGTCGATTCGGTGTGTCTACGAACGCCGAAATTAGTTAAATTGTTAATACCTGTGTGCCTACTAATACAGTTGCTAATAATAAATTTTGCATTGATATGTTTCCAAATTTCTCATTCATTAAATTGTCCTGCCGAATTACACTCGAGGTTTGTATTGATATTGGGTAAATTTGTGTTGTTCAAATTCTAAACTGTTTCCTTTAGCAATTTGACTCGAATAACTGTCAACCTAAAAACACTCCACCTTCGGTGTCGTGTTTTTAATAGTTGACAGTTATTCTCGTCAAATTGCTAGGAAACAGTTTCACATTAAACAACCCAAATTTACCCGATAAAATACAAACCACTTGTGCAATTATAAGTGAAAATAAATTGACCTATGTACACCCTTTACAAATTATATTTGTACGAGCAAACGCTTAAAGAGCTGTAAACAGTTTCTGTAGGGTGACTACTAGGTAGGTCAAAGGTATTTGAATATGTGTTGAAAAACTTTTCATTGTATACAGGGTGCGCATAAAAAGTTTAAATATTTGAACTTTGAAATTGTATGTTTTCAAACCGTTATATCTAAACCTAATAGTTTTGGTTGGTTGCAAACTTTTACATTTCTGCCGTACCTCATTTTTACCACTGATTTCAATGTAATTGAAAGAAAAATGGGGGCTTCTTTTAAAAAAATGAAGAACTTTGATATTTTCGAAGTTCAACTTTTGAAGCTTTGTATGCGCCCCCTGTATAGAAGAGTTTTGGAACACGTATTCAAATACCTTTGACCTTCCTAGTAATCACCCTACAGAAAAATTTTACGATTCTTTAAGCATGTGCTCGTACAAATATAATTTGTAATATTTTACAAAGGTCAATTTTTTCCTAAAAAAATTAATAACTCAAAAAGTATACATTTCGGGAAAAAAGTATTCCATACAAAAGTGCCCTAAGATTTTACATAGATTTCAAAAATCCATTAATATATAGAGTGTTCCATTTAAAATCACGATGTAAGTTGTTCATTTCCGGTATAACCGGAGGTGGACCGGTTGTCAAAATATTTTTCAAAGGTGTACCTTTTTGCGTATTATATGCATACCAAACTTCATTTTGCTGTCTTTAACCATTCCAGAAATATTCACTTGGTTCCACACTTATGCCCATCACTGTATACATACCTTTTGAACAATAGTTTTGGCTCTCATGAACTTCAGCTGATGTGCTAGGTGTAACAGGTTCTAACTCGACAGTCTGTATATGTACATATGGCTCTGCAAAAATCAAAATACATTAAAAGTGGGTTTATGAAATATTTGTTATCCTAACACCAAACATTACATTATAAAGTTAATTATTACATTTATATTACATTGAAAAGTTAGCATGCTTCCATCATTCAATGTTATGTAGTAGTAATGATAATTATTTTATTGAATCATAGTTTTGCAGACCCTGTACTAATTCATCGGTAATATAATATAGATTATATACCTTCTAATCTTTGAGATTCCTCAAGTGCAGCTATTGGTGAGGGAACTGCATATTTTTTCAAACGATTCTTTTGTTTGCTTGCGAACATTTTATCTTCGATTTGAAGATTACAGATTCTAAAATGATCATAGCAATACTGAGCGCTGTGTGTAGATATTTTCTCTAGTTGAAGAATATCTTTCCATTGTCCAAATCTAAAATAAAAAAATTTGATATTGTTAAACTCAATGCTGGAATAAGTAATGAACCTACGTGTTTACTTAGAAACCTCCGTAGGACATCACAGTTGATAGGAGTATTAATATTTTCAATGCAACTTCAATATTTACCGTTTTGTATCCTTAGGAAAGCGAAAAAAAGAAAGGTTTTTCTCGTGCCTGGAATTCCTACGACACACACAACAATAATGTACAGTTTTCACTTTATTCATAGTTCACAAAGAAATAATATGCTGTTTATAATAATAACACTCAAAACATGTATACACACTGGCAAAACAACAAAGGAACATAATATAACCTCAATTTAAGTTCGAAAAACAACGAACGTTTACTTACAATGTTGCCTAATGTTATTCTTTTAACGTTTAAAGGATGCAAAGTAATACTTTTTTTTGTATTTTTAGAATCTAGTTATGCACAACCATTTACGATTTTATGAATTAGTGAAGTAAGATGAAATTTGAATGTTGGCTGATCAAATATCTAAAATATTATGACGTTGAAAAAATTATTTGAAAAATTAGAAGTTTTGGAAACTTATCAGAATAAAATATCTGACAACAGTGTGTAATAAATAACAAACTTTCTGCGCAACGGGAAGTTGATTCCACGAGTGTGTATGAGCGAGATAAAAGATTGTAACACAAAAATCGGTAGAGTGAGCGAACTGCTTCTGTTAAGCTTTAAACTGTGGTTATAGTATCATGGTATGTTACCCAAATGTTTACAACTTAGTTGCCGTTAGATGATGGTGTGTTGCGGTCGCACGTCGTGATCAGTTTTCCGTTTCACGTAATTTTTGTTTTGGTAAGAATTTCTTAATTCAAAAGATACTGAAAAGTAAGTTGTGCCCACCTCATTTGCATATTTTAGTACAATTTTTGTTTATACTAGTAGGAAGAGTGATGTTTTGAGAATATTTTAGCCAGGAGTTTGTTTATCTTTACACACATTTCATATACAGGGGTGATAACAAAATTATACGTTTGTAGGGGGTGACTTCGGACATGGGCCGAATTTATAAGAAAGTGGTAGGTGGTAGAAGCTACCAAAATTATAAACCAGAAAAACTAGAAAATACCATCCGTGATGTGGAAACCCACAGGAAAACCATACGGCAATCTGCTGAATATTATGGTGTACCTAAATCGACTATTAGCGACAGAATTAAGAATGTTAATGTCAAAAAATGTGGCGGCCAGACAATAATATCGTCAGAAGAAGAAGGAAGGCTGGTTGTGGCCATTAACCTGGCGGCAGAAGGGGGATTTCCTCTTTCTCCGTACGATGTCCGAATGATAGTCAAACAATATCTAGACAGGAGAGGGGTGAATATAAAAAAACTCCGAGATAACCTTCCGGGACACGATTGGGTAAATTCATTTTTATCCCGACACCGTAATCTTACGTCAAAATATAAAGAGATGTAGGGCACAAGTAAGTGAAGGCACTTCAATGGAATATTTTCGTGAGCTCCGAACATCCCTGGAAAATGTGGACCCATCGCTAATAATTAACTATGACGAAACTAATTTTAGGGTAAAGTCAAGGTGATTTGTAAAAGAGGATCGAAACATTGCGATCGAATAATGGATTCGTCTAAATCTAGCGTAAGTGTAATGATGTCGGCTTCAGCAAGTGGCGACCTTCTTCCACCCTTCGTGGTGTATAAGGATAATCATCGGTATCAAGAATGGCAAGAAGATGTATCGAATGGATGTGGTTACAATGTGAGCAGCTCAGGATGGTTCGATTCAACAACTTTTTTGGAATGGTTTCGCCAGATAGCTTTACCTTATTTCAGAAAAAAGGATGGGCTGAAAATTTTAATTGATGATAACTTGTCAAGTCACTTAACAGTAGAAGTTATTGAGGAATGTGCACGTCAGAATATAAAATTCATCCTACTTCCACCAAATGCCACCCACCTTTGCCAGCCGCTGGATGTTGCTTTTTTTGCGCCCCTTAAGAAAACATGGAGGAGAATTCTGACTGAGTGGAAGTCCAAAAGAAAAGGTCCATTTCAGAAGAAAGATTTTCCAAATCTTCTCAGGAAATCTTTAGAAGCAATTGAAGCAAATCCACAGGAAGTTCTATAACGTCTGCCTCAAAGACTTATGACTGAAGATAATCCCCCAGGCGGTGAAATAGATACATCGCTACTGGCATTTTTTAAAGAAAATAGAGACCCTGAATTGCAAACAAGAACAAACAGGCGCAAACGAGTCAATGTTCCACCAGGGAGGATAGTCATCCTTGCAGATATGAATGTTGAATTCGAAAACGAACCACCAGAAAATATTCCTTCCACGTCTGGAGTACAAAAACCTAGAAAGTGCCAGAACAATCCATCTGATTCCGATTTATTTGATGAACATTTTTTACCAGCTGACGCATATGATTCGGAAGAAGAAATGACTTCCGAGAAACCAAGAGACCATTCTTCAAATGAAGATATTAAGATAAATGATTTTACCCTCGTTAAACTTTAAAAAGCAAATTCTTTGTTGCACAAATTTTAAACGTAGAAGGTGAAAATTACCTGGTAAAATTTCTTCGACAAAAAAAATTTGGGGCTGATGTTTTCTTTTCTTTTCCAAACGTGTCTGATGAGAGCATTATTGGAAAATTTGAAATTGTTCAAACGGTTTTTCCTTCACATTTTCGAAGAGGTTTTTATAAGTTTTCCAATTTACCTGATGTTGTTATAGAGTAGATTACAGTTGTATTTATGACATAAAAATTTACTTTTCTGGAATAACCTGTTTAGTTTTCTTATATAAGAATTATTATGTTTGATTTTTAAAATAAATAAATCTTTTTTATGATAAAATGATGTTTCTCTTATAACAAATAATTTTCCTACTAGTGTAGACGATTAAAAAAAGAAAATGTTTGTCCAAAGTAACCCCTGCAACCGTTAAACATCGGTTTTACGTAGTTTTATATGGCCGTCCGAAGTCACCCCACTCGATGGAGTTTTTAATAAAAAAATATAATAACTGGAAAAAAATTAGAAACATTTGACATTGTCAAAATATAACTAGATGTTAGGAGCATCTTAGCCGAAATTTGCAGAATTTTAGTTCTCTTGGTTTTTAGTTTGTGATTAAGAAAGTTGCAAAAAGTGTCCGAAGTCACCCCGTTTGACGGTAACCATCTATGAAGGCGTTGAAAATCCCGAATGTCAACAGAACACAATTTGTGAACCGAGCACAAGTGATCAAGTAAACTCTGTTCTTGCCTAACGAGGAGGAGATGCTTCCTCAATATTTTAAATTCCTTTCTTTGCTTGAGAGTTAAGTCGTTGGCTATTAATATATTTTTCCCTTTCAGCTTATTACAGTTTTTCAAGATTTCTCTCTTCTTGGGGTGTGACTTGAATTCAATTTTAATTGGACAGTTTTCCGTTTTACCCAATGTATAGACGTCCCCAAAGTCGCTATCTTTTAGCTCAATACCAAGCAAGTCCTTGAGATCCTTACACGGGTTTTCCGCCGTGACCCCTTCTCGTTTTTTTTAACCCAAATATAACAACGTTTTTCTTATTTTGTGCTCTTTTCAGGAGTTCTACTTCTCCTTTAAGTTCGAGATTTTCTGTTTTAAGTTTTGTTACTGTGATTTTGAGTTGTTCCTTTGTTAATAGGAGTCTAGCTTCGCTAGCTTCTGTACAATTTCTTATGTCAGTGCGAGTTCTAAAGATTTCTTCTCAAATATTTTTGACCGCCGCATCCAAATCTACCATTTTATTCTGTGTCGGAAGCAATGTATACAGCAGATTATTAAGTAAAAAGAGCGGTTTTAAACGAGACCTAGTTTGTTTAAACACGTCAACCCTCATATTTGACGTTTCCCCACCACTGCATTTTATAAAATAAAGTAAAATACCTCAAACAAAAAAATGTCATACATTTTTCGGTGTGTTCCAAGTAGATATGGTCGTTTTTATAATAACGTTATTGGCATCGGATGCCAGTAAACGATGCCGGTATCGGATATTAAAATATCGAATAACGGATTTGCGATGCGAACAATACCTAATCGCGACGATCATAATCGAACGTATCGAAACGATGAACGATGTAGACGTGTAGTTCTACACTGTAGAACGATTGATAGTGTATTATGTGTTGCTTATCTTATTAAAATTTTATACGTAATTTTAGCATAGGGCTATTTGCTATTGCTGGTAAGTATGGAATCTATCTACTCATTCATTACTTAATCACTAGATGTCGCATTTATTTTGTGAATTCCAAATTAAAGTTATTTAGAAGGTTGTTGACTGCATCAATATTCAGAAAAAAGTTAAAAAAAGTGGTTATAGAGTTTAAGTAGTGTTGGAGTTTATAAGTTTAGTTTTTATTTTAATCTAGAATAATGAAAAGACAAATAAGTAATAACCCTCTTTGGCAACATTATGAAAAAATAGATGAAGGCATTGCAATTTGTAATTATTGCAATCAAAAAATTAATTACAGATCAACCACAGGCAATTAACGATCACATATGGAAAAAAAAAACACGCTCATATTTTGGCAGCAGACGAAAATATGTCTTTCATACAAGAGTCTACATCTACAGCATCTTCATCTACAGCAGCATATAGATCAGCAGCAACCACATCTGCAGCATCTACATCAGCCATGTCAAACTCAAAGTCACTGGTTGGCCAAAAGCATGAAGACCATAGACTAGGTGGGCCGCAAAACCTAATCTTAAAGAAGACAAACTACTGAAAATCTTAACGAAAAAAAGTACTATTATGTTAGAAGTATATTTATTAAATTTCCAATAAAAAGGACATTACAAAAACTTACAAACATTAACTTCTTTTGCCAGATATTTGACATCTTTTGTCTTTAAGTTGTCTATTTGTGGCGTGAATTTATCGGCGGAAATAACTTTTAAAACTACGTCCAAGTGTGCGTCCGTCAATCGCGATCTTGCGGGAGATTTGTTTCCTTTCATCAAAGAAAATAATTGTTCACACTTATAGGTACTTCCAAACATTGACAGGATTTTACAGGCAAGTGTTCTCATTTCTTGGTATTGAAAAGGCAAGTACTTATAAAATTCGAATGTACCAACACTATCAAATTTTTCTTTTAAATGGGTTTGACACTGAATCTCAATCACTTCCATCTGCAAGTGAGGGGGAACTTTATCAATATCGATAGTGAAAAGACTAGTAAATAAAGAAAAATTGTTTTCTTGGGACTTAAAATCCTGAAAACGCTTTTCAAATTCTGACAGAAGGCTTCCCGTTTTCTCTGTATACATTTTGTATGATATTGGGCCACTTGTACTTTCCTGATACGCATTGCAAGTCGGAAAATGTGACAGATTATCCACCGCTAACTGGTTTTTCCACAGCATCATCTTACACTTGAAAGCTTTAACATGATCATGCATATCTGTTATAACTTAACGTGGTCCTTGCAATTTCGTATTTAAGTCCGACAAGTGTTTTGTGATGTCTACCATAAATGAAAGATCTTGTAAAAAAGGTACGTCGGATAATAAGCTGACATCTTGTTCTTTCACTTCCATGAAAAGGCGTATTTCTTCTTTGAGTTTCCAAAACCGATCGAGAACCATATAACACGAAAGCCATCGCATAATAAGGTAAACCAGTGTACTCACTTTCTAAATCACGTAAAAACGCAGAAAACTGTCGCTGATTCAAGCCACGTGACCTTATGAAGTTTATCATTTTTTTCACTGACTTTAAAACGCTTTCCAACTTGATCACTTTTGAGCATAAAACTTCTTGGTGGATTATGCAATGAACATGATGAAAATCTGGTTTGTCACTGCCCGTTTCTCTGATATTTGTTTGTAATATTTTATTGAAGCCATTATTTACTCCAGTTATTGAAGGAGCTCCGTCTGTTGCAACAGATTACAGTTTTGACAAATCTACATTGTACTTTTGCAGAAGTCCATAAACAGCATTGAAAATATCCTCCCCAGTTGTTGTATCATGCAATGGTACTAATTCCAGTAATTCTTCATAAACGTTGATATCTCTATCAACAGCACGAACAGCGAGTTGCGCCACACCACACACATCTGTACTTTCGTCACAGGCAATAGAAAATGCAATGAAAGAGTCTGATTTTGTTTTTATCTGTTCGCTTATATTGGCAGCCCACTCGGTAACTCTTTCAGCGACAGTATTCCGGGACAAGGATATATTTTGAAAAGCCTTCACGCTCCCGGGACTTACAATTTCCGCGGCCTTTACAAGGCACTCTTTTATAAATTCACCTTCAACAAATGGTTTTAAGTGTTTTGCGATCAACTCCGACAGTACGTAGCTCGCTTGAACGGCAGATTCATTTTCTTGCTTTGGACGTGTAAACATAAGCTGTTGATCTTTTAACCGTAATTTTAACTCTTTTAACTTTTCGTTTCTAATCATGCCTGTATACTTGTCAAACTTAGTTTTATGACTATCATAGTGACGTTGTATATTATATAATTTTGGGACACCGACTGTACTGTTATAAATCAAGCAAATAATTTTGTCTTTCACTTCACAGCAAAAAAACTCTAATTCCCACTTTTCTTGAAAGATACGATGCTCATCTCCGTTTCCTCTTATTTCCACTTGGTTTTGAAACAGACATGTTAAAAACTTTATCCGAAATAAAAAACTGTTACGTGGTGTAACAATAAGTACGCAACTAAACTCGCAATTCTATCGCAACTGACTCATAACTGACTGAACAACTGAACTCAATCGAGCGGTATTGGCTTATATACGGATTGTGATTTCTCGACAGTTCTTTCCAGAATGTTCAGGTAGCGTCATCTGTGTTCTCGCGCGATAGAACTTTCCGGAACAAGCCAGGCTTTTAGGTTGAGCACGCATCTTAGTTCATCATCACAGTACTTTATTTTCGGTTTTTAACAGGCTCGCGGGCCGCATTACATGGCTGTTGTCAAAATTGATTCGGGGCCGTAGGAAAATGCTCAGTGGGCCGCATGCGGCCCGCGGGCCGCATGTTTGACATGGCTGATCTACATCTACAGCATCTACATCTACAGCACCTACATCTACAACTACTCATAAAATGAAACCTGATATCGAAACTGAAGTGCCTTCAACAAGTGTTTCTGGTCCCAAAATTAAACGCCAAAGAACGTTTCACTCTTTTATCCCCAAAAAAATATCTCTTGAAGAAAAAAAACGAATAAACCGTGACCTGCTGAATTTATTTATTACGGATATGCAACCTTTTAGTATAATGGAAGATAGTGGATTTAGAAATTTATTACGATGGATTCCAGGGTACGATCCTCCTTCAAGAAAAACAATTTCGACATCTTTGATACCTGCACTCTATCAAAAGACCTTAAACGAGTGCAAAACAATGGTCCAAAGTGATATAGAGTCTATTTGTGTAACCACTGACTGCTGGACATCTAAAGCCAATAAAAGTTTTATTGCGGTTACTGGCAACTACATAAGCAAAGACTTCATATTTAAGTCTATTTTATTAAGCTGTAAAGGTTTTCCAGGAAGTCAAACTGCTCAAAATCTTGCAAACGAGTTAAGAAATATTGTGAGTGAGTGGGAACTAACAAATAAAGTTAGTTTTGCTATATCAGATAATGCCCCTAACATCTCCAATGCGATAAAAGTTGAGCTTGGTTGGAAACACTATGGATGTTTTGGACATCCCATAAATTTAATTGTGCAAGATGCTGTTCTATTAGTTAAACATTCCATAGAAAATGTCAAAAATATAGTTTCCCATTTTAAGAGAAGCTCGCAAGCCCTGGAAAAACTGCTAGACTATCAAATAAAGCGCATGGAAATTGAAGAGCCCAAACGATTAATCCAGGATGTATCTACACGTTGGAACTCAACGTATTATAACGATTTGTAGAACTCTATTAAGCTATAAAATCAACAATGACTGTTACTAATCGCGACTGGCCTATTATAACAGAGGAAGAATGGACTATGTTTCGACTCTTAGTGGATGTGCTAGCACCATTTGAAGAGGTGACCAGTTCTCTAAGCGGTGAAAAATATATTACTGGAGGACTAGCTATTGTTTTAAAAAACTGTCTTAGTAATGCTTGCCAAAACTTTTTAGATCAAGACGAATATGTCCAGTTTACGGTAGTTCAAGAGATTATTCTTAAATTAAAAACGGGCATTGAAGAAAGATTTCATAACATAGAAAAAAGTAAAACTCTTGCACTTTGTACCTTCTTGGACCCACGATTTAAATTAATGATAGCGACAAAGCTGTAATAAAAAAACACTGCCAAGAATTAATGGTAAGTTATATTAACAAAAACATGCACCTTCATCAAAGTACCGTCGAGGAAAAGGTTGAACTGAAGAAGATTGTCTCGAATACTCTAGACCAATTGATTCAGGACTCTAAAACTCCTGGGACTCCCCTATCAAAAGCAATCCGGGAGTTAAATTTGTACCTGGAGGACGAACTGTTACCTCGACAATCAAATTCGGGGCAATGGAACGATCCAACAGAGTGGTGGAAGCAACATTCCAAGGTATATCCAGTTTTGTCCCGAATATATCGTGAAAAATGTAACATAGTAATTACATCTGTTCCATGTGAACGTATATTTTCAAAAACGGGATATATAATAAGCGACCGCCGAACAATACTTTCTAGTACAAAGCTAGAACAGCTTATTTTTTCAAACGCTAATTTATAAAAAAAATTATTGTATATTGTCTCATAATTTGTTTTTTCTGTTTGTTTTTATATGTTGTTTAGGTTTACTTATTTTTATTTCAATAAATTGACTATTGTTGTAATATTCATCAAATTTTATTATGGTTTTATCTCTTCCTGTTTTACTTTATTATTTATTAGATAGGTAGGGGAAGTCCGTGTAATTTGGACCATTGTGTAAAACGGACCAATTCGATAATTCTAAAAACGGAGTATGTAGCGACATCTCACTAATTCGTTACAAACCTTCCCCAACCGAGGTGCACTCAGGAACCTATGTCAATCGAATCAGTTAGTTACTCACAGATTGCCAGTAAGTTCATTTGTAGCACGTGTTGTGTTGTAGGGTTAGGTTATTTTGGTGTCTGAATTTCTACGAAGTGAGTATATATTTTAAAATATCAATGATATTAGGTTGATTCGTACATATTTACGAAAGCCATACTATGATCAAAAAGTTGATAGGTTTATTAGCTTACTTAGAAAAACAAATATGACGAAAATATTACTATCGTGTAAATTGGTCCAATCTCTGTTGTGTAATTTGGTCCTGGTCCGAATTACACGTATTCAATTACAAAATATTTATTTTATTTTTTAAGGATGTCAACGAGATCTGAGAGAAAGAGTAAAGGAGTTTATGGTAAATGGAAACCAGAAAATATGGATGCTGCAATGAAAGCTGTTAATTTAAAACAACTGGGTATAAATGAAGCTGCAAAAGCATTTTCAATTCCAAAAACAACGTTAAAAAGAAGATTGGGGAACAGAAATAAATATTCCACTGGAAGCAGTTATATCATCGGAAGGCAACAGATTTACCTCCGGCAGTGGAAAAAGATCTTGTTAATCACATTCTTCAGTTGGAGCGGATGTTTTATGGACTAACACGTGAAAGGCTGATGTAACTAGCGTACGAAATAGCCGAGAAGAATAACATTAAGACGAGATTTAATGACGAAAAAAAATCAGATGGTAAAGAATGGTACGCTGGCTTCATTAAACGGCATCCAAACATAAGTCTGCGTCTCCCTGAAACAACGTCATTAGCACGAGCTGCAGGATTCAACAAAACTGTTGTTTATAAATTTTTTGACGTTTACGAAAAAATAATAAAGGAAAAGGCTATTTCCGCAGATCGTATTTTCAATGCTGATGAGACAACCCACACTGTTGTCCAGAAACCACAGAAAATAATTGCTCAAAAAGGGAAACATCAGATAGGCGTCATAACGTCATCCGAAAGAGGCCAAAATGTTACTGGCATGTATGCAATGAGTGCGACTGGAAGCTTTATTCCTCCAATGCTTATTTTTGCCAGCAAGCGTATGAAGGATAGTTTAACGTATGGAGCACCTCCAGGAACTTTATTTAAGCGCCAAGACAAAGGGTGGATGGATACTGATGGATTTTATCACTGGTTGGATCACTTTATAAATTATGCCAAACCATCTAAAGAGAATAAGGTGTTGATCGTATTAGATGGACACAGTAGTCATACTCAGAGTATGAGAGCATTAGATTTAGCTCGTAATCATGGTGTTATCATACTTTCATTTCCTGCACATTGCACACATAAGATGCAACCCCTTGATGTTGGGTTCTTTAAACCATTAAATACTTTCTTCGCTTCCGCAATAACTTCAAAATTATACGATACACCAGGTAAATGTTTGAGTGTTGATAGTATTAGCGGTCTAGTAGCCAAATCGTTTCCAGAGCAGCTACTATGGAGACAGCTATGAACAGTTTTCGAAAAACAGGATTATGGCCTCCTGACCGTTTTGTCTACATCGATGTAGATTTTGCAGCTGCGACAGTATCCGAACGACCAATTGATTCAGATGAAAATAGCATTAACATTTCTGTAACTGATTCTGCTACTTCCCCTTCATCAGAAAACATAAATTTGCTTACAAATAAAACACAGCCATCCACATCACGATCAGTTCTGATGGAAAATACTTCCTTAAATATTTCTACAAGTATCTCATTCAAATCAGAACCTATACAGCAAGAAAATTCTTCAATAACAACATCTGTACCATTCACATCAGATCCTGTACATCAAGCAAACACTTCTGCATGTGCTCCAACTACATCACAACCTGTCGTGAAAGCTACTCCCATCAAAAGTTTTGAATCTTCTCCTTCCACATCCCATCCTGTGCATCAAGAAGATACTTTCTCAAATATTTCTGTATTGGCCCCATCCACATCACAATCTATTCTGGAAACTACTCCTTCAAAAATTTCTGAATCTTCCTCATCAACAACGAATTTAGGCGACCTCGAAACCGAACAGTCTACACAGAACCAGTATTATATCCCAGTGGAAATAATTCATCCTCTACCGTCATCAAGTGGGATATCAATGGGACCACGAAAGAAAAAACGGATCAATGTCTCAGGAGTGATTCTAACTGCAACACCTTATAAAGAACAGTTGAAAATCCAGCAAACGCCCAAAACAAAGTTAGTAGCGACAAAGGACAAAAGCAACAAGGAAAAAAAGAAGAAAGAGAACGAGGGCAAAAAGACGAAAATCAACGAGGAAAAATGTCATCCAAAGACAAATGAGAAATGCCGCACTGGTCATCAAATTTGTTGCCTTGTTTGCGATGAAAACTATGATGCAGATTGGATTCAGTGCAAAATATGTGAGGGTTGGGCACATGAAGATTGTGCTACCATAACTGATGTCAATTATTATTACTGCAATAACTGTCTATGTTAATGGCAGAATAATAAAAATATCTGTCTTTATTTTTTTTATTTTTTTATTGTGTTGACATACTTTGAGACTAAAATATATTAAAACCAAATTACACGACAAATAAAACCGAATTACAAGTCAACAGTCCAAATTACACGAACGGTTCAACTTGCAATATTTTTTTTTTTCTTTCGAATTGTTCCTAGTTCCGTCATTATGAAATGGAATGTCAATTGTAATTAATGGGTAAAAACAAGAACTTTTTTTTAAGATTCTGTTATCACAAATATCAAACTTATCTTAATTTCTGCTTAGGTGGTCCTAATTACACGGATTTCCCCTACCCATATCGAATTACAGTTAATCTGGCATTCTTGCTCTTGCTTTTTGCCGGCAAAGTCTAGTTCGAAACGAAATCAACAATGTTTCTTAACGATGCCGATAACGGATGCCAAAATCTAAATATCGATGCGCATCGATTTAAAAAATATCCGAAAACGCCCATCTCTAGTTCCAAGGCATTATTTAAAATATATCTTTACTTGCATATTTCTTGAGAGAACGCCCGTTTAATGATTAGCCATAGCAATTGCGCCCCTTAGCGGTCACCTTTCGAACTTGAAAATAATTTCCAGCGTTTTCCCTTGGCGGATTTACCTATTAAATTGTTTTTACAGAAATAATGAAATATTAAAATCCTTGCAGAATATTGCAGCCCTGTAAGATTCATAGGACACGGAGATTTAATTATTTCCCTCTAGAAACAAAGCGTGCATTACTTTTACATTCAATTCTTCCGGGAGGTACAACTTCGCAGAGTCGTGAAGGCTGTAGTGGCTGAAACGTCCTAAAAAAGAAAATAGACTAATAATTGTCTGAATATACATTCAGAGACTGACATATGAAAGAAGGAGGAGAGCCTTCTCCCAATATTGGCACAGTTGATAAAATAGCAGTAACAGTTCAGTAAACACAAGGGCGGATCGAAAGGATAGGGTCGAATCTGGAAGAAGTGAAAACCCTTTTTTAAATATGGCTCGATGACACTAAAGACAGACATAGTTGGCAATAAACTGGCGTGGATGAGACGACATGACTAGCTTTCATTGCTGTTTTAAATAGCCGCCATTTTGTTCTGCCCCTTCCCCACAAACAGGATTCTTCCCTCCATACGCCATACAATTCAGACTGTTATGGTGTTATGGGTAATTTTAAAATAAAATTTTAGGCATCGGTACATACCTTTAAAAAAATTGGAGTGTTCTCGAATCCTACTTTTAATTTCGTCATCTAGCTTTAAGTGTTTCCCGCTTTTAACCATGGTAGCGAGTCCTTTTTTCTTGAGGCTGGAAACTAGGTATTGAACCTTCTTGGATACGCCGTGAATGGACATGAATGCCTTCTTGCACACCAGGACCCGTCCATCATAGCGAGCACTTTGTACTTATGTATATACAGCATCATAGTGACGCGCATTTTCATTTTTCGCAACACTTTTAACTGGCAGTACTGATATGATACCGCTTAAATAACTCTTTTGAGCGTTATTACATTCTAGCAGGTTAAATTTTTGCAATATTTTGTTCCGGGCATCTCTTGCAATTTTCCAGCAACATTGCATTCTACAAGGACATAGCGGTCCCAGTTCATGACTCGATAAGATTATTTTCTTCGCAACTTCTGCAACGCGGTCGTGTGACTTTCTCTTTTTGGTTTTTTTATCGATAAACACTTCATCATTTAGATCATTACTACTGTTTTCGTCCATTGTCGAAATTATAGCGCAATTTCCTTGTAAACTAACTCACAGAAACTAATATGCCCACACTAAACTTAACGCGTTTCAATGAACGCGTAAGAATGACTTAAGTAAAAATGGCCGGCAATGGCCCCGTTCTTTCGGTGTTCGCGCGCAATGTGAACATTTTAAAGTGGTTTGTCACGCATTGTGCCCGTTTTAAGCTTGTTTCAGTTGCAATCAGCCCCTTTCATACGTGATTAGTTTTAATTTAAAAGGAAATATTGGGCAATTAGATCCGTTTATCTAGTTCTGGATTGGTCTATATTATTGGCCATAAAATTTCTGTGTAATAGAACTATCAGGTTGAATATTCCAAAAATGAGTCCCTTTTATTCCTGACGTCATGACCAAAGAGCTACATGACGTTTTAGTCAAATTACGAGCGAAAATAGAAAATTCAAATGCATTTTTATGGCATTTATCGATTGATTAACAATTTGGTATTTTTTTAGTAATCATTAGCACCTTGAGATACTTTTCAAAAATAGGTGTGATGCCTTTTTGTGAATTATGTCCAAAAACTCAACAAAGACCCTGATATGGCTCTTCCTACTGTTTTCTATTAAAAACTTAACACATTCGCGGACACTAGTAAAAAAATGTGGATTGTAAACACGCACATAGTTATTATTGAGATTTAAATGGGAAAAGTCATAATAAGATTAATAGAGGATGTCATATAAACAAAAAAATTGGTTTTTTGTAAGAAAAAGTAGTGCGGCAACTGCCGTTTGGTCCCTAACAAACCTATTTGGTGGTAGGTTGGAGCCAAGCGGCATATCCCGTCATATGAAAAAAAAGTACAAAGAGATTAAGAAATTATCATTATTAATTGCTAGACATAAACAAAAGATTTTTTTGTTAGTAAATCCTATATCTATGGTATTCTTCAAAACACGGTACGATGCGCAGAGCTGGTCTTACACAAATATTTTGTTACTTTCCATAAATATTTTGAAGCACAGTTCTTACATCTCAGATGGTAAGATTTAGTTGGATTCGTTGGATTTGGAATTTCATCTGGAAAGTGCATTTCAGGATGTATATTTGGTGGATCAGGTTCAGCTCTCCTTCTTTTACCTCCTTGTAATGGACCCGATTTCACTAACAATCTTCCATCTTTTATTTCCTTATCGAGTTCCAAATATTCTTTTACAAATTCATCGCGAAATTGAAGAAAAGTAAATTTGTTATCAATTTTCTTTTTTATGTAATATACATTCCATAAAGTAATATCCAACAAATGGAACATTACTTTTTTGTACCACCTTATTCTCTTTCTGGGCGACGAATAATAATACCAGACATAAACTTATTGTAATTGGATATTTCTTCCGGTTTTATTTTTTTTACCATATCTATTTGTAACCTGAATTAGTTTCGGATGATATCTTGTAGTAATACACAATACATCCCTTTTATCTTTCCACTTAGACACATATGTCTTACTACGTCTCCTCCAGCAATGGTCACCCCTTTTCAGTTTGCCTTTTACAACAACCTCAGGATTTCCTAATCGATTCTGTAGTAAAGTTCCAGTATTATGGGTGTTTAGATTGAGAAAGCGATTAGACAGAGGCAGACTAGTATACAAGTTCTCCATGACAACATGGTGGCCCCGATCTAAATATGGATCAAATAAGGATAGAACCAAGGTTTCAAGTTTGGATAAACCATTTGTTTCTTGGGGTTTTCTAGAATAAATTTGTAGATTTGAAACATAGCCATCTGTAGTACAAACAGAATAAAATCTTACCCAATATTTTGCCTTTTTACCTTTTATGTATTATCGAAAGCTTAGCCGACCACGAAAAAACATAAGTGATTCGTCTAAAGATAAATGTTCTGCTGGTACAATAGCACTTCTAAAGGGGGTCGAACATTGTTCAGTCTATCATTCGGATTGTGAAGTTGACCGTTAGAACAACTAAAATATCTTAGAATTTCCTCAAAACATCTTCCAGAGAGAGAACGATGAAGATTGAGACAGTAGTATAAAGGGTCCATATTGAATATTTTTCGGATAGAAGGATATTTAGATTGCTCCTGTAAAATGCACAATGCTAAAACATGCTTGAGTTCAGTCATAATTATTGATCTAATAGATCGATATCGACAATGTTTGCTGTGGGGTCGGTTGCTCTTTTATAAAATATCAGAATATGTATTCATAGAATTGAGTATCATGTGTGAACAAATGAGGTTAGGGTAATTGTTCCATCAAAAGTTCTAATAGGACATGCTTCTTAATTTTATGTTTTCTCGTGGGACACTAAGCATATTATATGTATTAGGAATACCGTAAAGATTTGTCGCCGTATGCCATCTTGTGTCGGCACATGCCGCCTTGTTCCCGATAACGGAACGACATATGCCGCCTTTTCCGCGAATGTGTTAAATAACTATTTTGAGACACCTGTTTCCAGTCAATAGAAAACATTAATGAATACTGATGTTGATTCAATAGAAGAATATTTTAATGGATGGATAATTAGTGGATATTATTTAGGAAAGTGCGCACCAATTCTTGGTAATTTTTTGTCATAGAGCTTAGTATATCTTACCTTTTGGTTGTTGTTTAACTTCTACCTGATTTCGCTCCGGAATTACATAAAATTGGGATTCTTGTTGCTTTCCTCTTACCATTTTATTTATTTTTGGTGGAGGTAATTTTACCCTAGGTTTAATATAGTCTGAAGTCACCATTGGTTTATGGTCGATAGTTTTGGAAAATTGTGAAAGAATCTGTTTTTGTTTCTTCGCGTATTCCTGCAAATACTTCTTGTATTCTCCAGAAGAATAATATTTACAGAGCGAAGACGATATTCGTTGATTATACAATTGGCTCAATCGTTCTGGATGTGTATGGCTGTTTCTGATCTGATTCGCTGATAGCTGCGAGATCGATATTGGGATGGGTTTGTTAAAGGTACATGATGACCGGATGATATGTAGAAGCATTTGAAACGATCTGGTTCTTGATAATGAGCACATTGCCTTTAACTTGAATTTTTTATGTGCCTGCGTCAAACTGTCAAAGATCTGGTGGTAACAGAGCCAACTGATACCATGCGAAGAAAGGTTGTTTACGTTTCTTTGATACAACATTGGGTGCGTTCATTCGAGACACCGATCCCTGAGCGCTCAGGTAGCGATCTTTAAAAAATGTATGAACGCGACACTTCCCCTACTTTGCTACTTGAGTTTTTTAGAATGGAAAGTGTGGGTGTAGATAAAAATGTTCATGGACTATTAACAAATGATGCCGACGTGGTAGAGCAAGACAAAGGAGGCAGTATAGCCAGTTTGGGAATTCAAACTCACAAATTATTGCATTTTAATAATGTCGTAAGTATATTATTTTTAAAATGAATTACTTCAAATGCCTGTCTCGGCATTCTAAAATGTTCTTTGAATAAAACATCGTCAAATCTGTGGACTGATTCTTCAATAAAATTTGCATTTCTTGGTCTTCTTTCCCTCAATCTACCTTCTAACATATTTCCTGGAATAGGATTAACAAGATTTTTAACCATTGCATTTACTGCGTTCAAGTTGAAATTATCATCTGCCTTGCAAACAGACTTGCATCTATTCCTTCAGCCATAGTTTTTATTTCTATTCACAAAAAACAATACAAATTGAGAAAAAAATTTGTTTGTACTTGGTGACAAGTCCTTAGGATTGAATTGAAGTATTTTTGACAGATGTCAGTCTAAATTAAACGGTTTTAAAGATTAAAACTAACTTTTCTGCATCTGTGGCCCTGAACAATATTCTATCATAAAATGGTTACTTGTATACACTTAGGGGGATGCAACGTGCTAACAAACCGAAATTTCTCCAAAAATAACCAAACATTTAGTATATCTGGATTTATAGGACCCGTTGTACTCGCTCTAGTCAACTGAAAATCAATAGGGTACATCTGTGAGAGACCTTGAACAATAATCAATCATAAAATTGATCAATCGTATACTCTCTGGAGGCTGTATCGTACTAACAAACTGAAAATTCTCGACAAAAATTTGGTACTGCAAGTACCACAGCACCCGTTGTACTGGATTTAGTGAGCTCAATATTAATAGGGTTCATCTTTGAGACGCTCTGAATAATATCCAATCATAAAATTGATCACTTGTTTATACTCCGGAGGCTATATCGTGCTAACAAACTGAAACTTCTCCAATAATGTCAAAAATATCGTACTTAAAGTAGTGTAGCACCTGTTGTATAGGCTTTAGTGAGCTGAAAATCGATAAGGTTCATAAGTGAGATGTCCTGAATAATATTCAATCATGAAATTGGTGACTTGTTGAACTCCGGAGGCTGTATCGTGCTAACAAACTGAAATTTCTCAAAAAACGACAAAATGTCGTACTTCAAGTACCATAGCACCCGTTGTACTGGCTCTGGTGAGCTGAAAATCAATGGGTTCATCTGTGAAATGTCCTTAACAATATTCCATCATAAAATTGGTGAGTTATTGCACTCCGGAGGCTGTGTCGTGCTAACAAGACATGTAAGGAAAAGTGGCCGACGACAACGACGACGACATACACACAGGATTTTTTTCTAAAACCCGTATTTTCGTGTTGTTGTTGATGGAAAACGTAAAAATAACTCAATTTTTTTTTTCAAGTTTTAAACTTTTTTTGGGGTAAACGAATATTTTTCTCGCATATTAGATAGGTTGGGCGGAAAAGTTAAAAGAGATCCAATAAATCTTAGAACGAAGAAGCCGCGTTTCAATCAAGAATCATAAATTATCACCGTGTTTGCGAAATATTTTGAGACAAGCACGGTTCTAGCACATATTCGCGATCGTGACAGGACCAGATAAACGCAAATTCAAGATGTATCTAGCAAAGAAGACTCGTGAACGCGATTATATACGACGGGTGTTCACACGCCACGAACAGACCGCGTCTACGCAAGTGGATTTGGAATTCTTAGCAGAGAAGATGGAAAAATTACGACTGCTGGATCAAGAAATTCACAACGAGATGTTGAAGTCAAAATATTTCGATGGATGAAGCCAAGCTTCGCGAACGAATGCGAGCTGTGCGATTCATATAGGAGAAAGTGGTTGAATTTAAAAGCTAAAATAGAAGAAAAACCAAAACAAGACGAGGCTTAAAAAGAAGGGGGCGCAAAGAAAGCCCATAATCTGAATCTCCCACGAATTGAAATTCGTAAGTTTGACGACAACGCAAAATCTTGGCTGGCATTTTGGGGTCAATTAAAGAAGGTTCGTGAAGACTTAACCATTGATACTGAAACTAAATTTCAATATTTAAGTCAAGCTATGACCTTGGAGTGTAAAGCAAGAAGCCTTGTGGATAGTTACCCGCCTACCCGAAGGTTATTCAGACTCTCAAGGATAGATTTGCTCAATATAATATCCTGATAGAAATATTTGTGCGTGAACTGTTGAAATCAGTGAGCTACAAGAATAGTGTGACACTGTACTTACTTTATGATAGAATTACTGCGAATATACAGATTCTTGAGTCTTTAGGTATTATTAGAGATAAGTATGAATGTATTTTGTTACCTATGATAGAATCAGCGTTACCAGAGAGCACTTTACTATCTTGGAGTAAAGTTCCATGCAATAACGGGGAATCTAAACTTTTTAGTTTTTACAGACTGAAGTTGGAGCTGAACGGAGGGTGCAATTAGCAACATCCTATTTTGTAGACAACTCTTCAACTAAAGAAGTGATTCCTACTACAGCATGCTTGGTAAACGAGGTAAATCAGGTGAAGCAAAAGTCAGAAAAAGACCAACGTGAAAAAGAAGGTAAAGTACTTTGTTATTTTTGTAATGAATCTCATAATACTTTTGAATGTGGGAAAGCCAACTCTTTGATCTTAGAACAAAAGAAAAATGCGATTAAAAGCAATGGTGGATGTTATATTGGCTTGAGAAAAGGGCATCTAGCCAAGAACTGAAAAATTTTTATCAAGTGCATGTGTTGCAGCAAGCGCCATTTACTTATTTTATGTCCAATGATACACGATCAGATTGCTACCAGTAAACCAAAAACAGAAAGCTCAGAAATTACTAATAACTTTACAAGTAACAATAATACGATTGTGTTACCAGCTTTGATGATAAAATTTTTAGGAAACCATGGAGAGAAAACGATAAGAGCTCTGCAGGACTCTGGCTCTTAGCGTACATACGTGAGGAGCGGCTTAACGCAAGAAATTGGTTTCCGGTTTACAGGCAGTGAAAATATTAGTTATTCACTTTTTGGTGGGATCAAGAAAGCTACACAAGCACATAAGGTTTTTGAATTTCAGGTTAGTAACTTGGAAAACAGCTACTCTGTCAAAATAAAAGCTTTAGAACAAGAAAGACTATGTGGCAATTTCCAAGGTACGAGTTACAAGTCTTTTGAAAAAACTCAAAAATAATCACATTCTCTTAACTGACACTGATAAGGAGATGTCGACTATCAATGAGATAGATTTACTTATTTTTTTTTTAACGCATCAACTACTAGGGTTATTAGCGCTTTAACGGTACTGTTATTGATTGGAATGTTTGCAATTTGAATTAGATTGTATAGATTGATCTCCTTTAAGAAGTCAATTACATTCAACAAGGTGTTATTTAACATACTTTTTGAATCGGTCTGTAGTCCGTGCGCTTGTCGATTTTGTTTGTACTTTGGGCATTCTACAAGACAGTGTTCAACAGTTACAATAACTCTACATAAATCACACACTGGCGGATCAGATTTTGTGATTAAATGTTGGTGAGTAAACCGAGTGTGATCAACTCTGAGGCGTGTTAACACTGTTTGACATTTTCTATTCATTACGTTGTTAATTTTAGGTTTAATGGTTGGTTTAATTGGTCTCAGTTTATCTTTAGATTGATCCCACTTGGCCTGCCACTTGTTATAAATTAATGATTTTATGTGACATTTGTAGTCTGACGCAAGCACTCTGTTTTTGCGCACTGCACTATCACTTGTAATTGCTTCTTGTGCTGCCCTGTCTGCTTCTTCGTTTCCGAGAATTCCTATGTGGGAGGGTACCCATATGAGTACAACCTCTTTTCCGCCATGCCGAATTGAGTGGAATTGTTGCTTGATCATCTTTGAGAGGGGGCAATGGCTGTATATATTTTTGAGAGTTTTCAGCGAGGTTAGAGAGTCGGAAATGATTAAGTACTCTTGTTCTGGCCTCCCTTGAATAAGTATAAGGGCTTGATATATTGCAAATAACTCTGCGGAGAATACAGATGATAGTTTGGGTAGTTGGTACATTCGTTTTGGACTATCACTGCTATTCCTACTCCTTTTGATGCATCCGTGTAGATTTGCACATGGGAGGGGTAAATATTAAGTATGTTTTGGAATTTGGACTTAATAAGGGCTGGATGTGTGTTTTGTTTATTGAAGCTGCAAAGATCAAAGTGGCATTTCGGATTAGCAATAGTCCAAGGTGGAGTGCTGGGTTTGTTGTTAGCTAAGAATATAACTGGTATGGTGATAGCTAAATCGTTATAATAATAGGCAACCCTTTCATAAAATGCTGGAGCTGCTCTTTTTTTGTTTTGATACAGATTTCTATAATGATATTTAAAGGTGTTGGAATATGTTGGATGTTGTGGGTTTGCTGCAACATTAGTAGCATAAGACATGCTGAGTAGTTGTCTTCTATGATGTAAAGGTAGTTCACCTGCTTCACATAGTACACTTGAAGTAGGACTGGTACAAAATGCTCCAATGGCTAAACGAATGGCAGTATTATGGATGGTATTCAATTGTTTGAGAGTGGTGTTTGTGGCCGAGCCATAGGCAATTGCTCCATAATCAATTTTAGATCTAATGATTGCTCTATAGATTCTATGAAGAGTATTTGAGTCAGATCCCCAACTTGTGTTGCTCAACATTTTTATTATATTTAAGTTGTTTTTGCAGGTCCTCACGAGTTCTAGATAATGGTGTTTCCAATTTAATTTAGAATCAAATATTACTCCTAGAAATTTGTAAGTTTGTACGAAACTGAGATTTTTATTGTACAGTGTGAGACAAGGTTGATAATTATTGTTGTGTCAGTATTTGTATTTTGAATATTTGATTCCGGATTTTGATTTGTTATTGTACTTTCAGTAACAGCTGGTAAAAAATAGGGGCACTGGGAGGCGATATGACCATCTTTTTTGCATTTGTAACAGGAAAGACCGTCTTGTGATATGTATATACGATAAGGTGTGCCGTCAAAAGATAAAGTAATGTAGGAAGGTATATCTGTAGGAGTTGAGATAGGTTTTATGTACACTTGTCGGCGAAAACTTAGAATATGACTATACTCAGGGTTCGACACATTCACTTTTAAAAAGGTTATAGGCGACAGTAGGGTGAGACCTAACTGTTTCAGTTCATTTACCAAGACATCATGGGGTATAGATGGACATACATTTGATAAGACCAATGGTTGAGATGGAGTAATGAGTCTACGACCATCAAGTATAGATTTTTATAGATTTATGTTTATTCTATTCTTAAAAGTGTCCACTGCTTGTTTGTTTATTAGGTATATACATATTCTACCATTGGAGATTCTTGAGCAAAATATAATAGATTTAGGACCAATCAGAGACCATAGTACGTATATGTAATCCTGGAGGAACAATCCATCAATTGTTGGAAACACAATCGCTTGCTCCTTGCTGGGAAATGTTTGTTGAGTGAGAGCGGATGCATAAGATGTATTTTGAGACTGTGGATAATTTGTAACTGTACTTTGAGAGGGGCCCCTGTAGTCAGAAACCCCGTCAGAGGTTGTATTAATGTTTCAATTAATAAATTTTCTGTGGGAGATTTCATACGTTCTGAGGCCGGATCTGTCTGCTTGAATATTTTGTGAATATAAATCAGTAAAAAACTGATTTTGTCTATTAGACTAAGCTAATTATGTTTGTTTAATTTGTTTTAATTTGCGAAATGGAAAAAGTTCATGCAACTTACAGTTGGTCACCTCTATGTATGCACTAATAATGTTTACACTGTTATCTTACTACTTTTTCACGATACACAAACTCGTATTATTAAAGCACCGATAAGTAATGTGTACTCGTCGGCTACCAGAATAGGAATGCTTTACTTATTGGTTCAGATTATTTAGGGTGCATTTTGGATGGAAACCTTGTACATGTGACTGACAAACTGGTGGCTGTCAGTACCAAGTTATAATGGACTCTGCAAGGACCTATTGAAACATCAAAAGCAGTGAATAGTAACATTGTTATATTAAACTTTGTAACAGCGACAGTTGTACTAGATGATGATTCGTTAGAATTTCCATGGAACATGGAAATTTTAGGGATTAAAGATCCATATTACAATATGTGATGACACTGATTATATTGATATTTCAGTAAATGAAGAGAAAGTAGTTATCAAGTCAGCTTGATATGGAAACAGCTAGAAACCAATGGTCTACCACTAAAAAGTTAGAGAGTATAAAGAAGCTGGAAGGATATCATAATGTGCTGAAAGATTGGAAAAATGAAGGTATTATAGAAGTAGTACAGAATGACAGCAAAAAGGAAGGTCACTACTTACCTCATCACGCTGCGATCAAATTAGAAAGTGCTACTACGAAGATTAGACCAGTCATTGATTCTTCATGCAAAGATAAAAACAAACGTTCTTTGAATTCATGTATTGAGAAAGGAACAAACCTGATTGAAATAATTTCAAAATTATTGACATTATTTAGATCCGGAGAGTATGGTGTCATATCAGACATAAGAAAATTATTCCTACAGATAGCTGTCGTACCAGCTGATCGTAAGTACTTGACGTTTCTATGGTGGAGTGACCCACAAACGAAGCATGAGATCGTAACTTACCAATATGCAAGAAAATCAACGACCCAATTTATCGCATTCGTCTGACACCAGAAAGTAAACCTAAAATCCTTAATAACGAGAGATTGGCTGGTTATTACGGTGATGATCCACCCAATTGGTTTCAAGAAGACGTCGAAGTCCCTGTTATTCGAGGCGAATAACTTGAAGAAGGGAATGTTACGCCTGTTCTATGAATGTCAGAATGACAGCTTGGACTGAAAATAAGAAGATAGCTGAATAGGCGGAGTAGTCACAGTCGCCTGTCAAGGTGACAGTCTAGAATTTTCCAGATTTTTCTATTGTGTTCCATATTGACCACAAATCACCTACTCTTTAGATGTTTCACGCAGATGGATCAAGGTCAAGCTATTTTATTAGTATGTGTTTCAGACAAGCACATGGAAGCACCAATGAATTTTAGTAGTATTGTAAAATTTCCTGATTTATCCACTCACCGCTGCCAAATGTCAATAATTTTGATTTATTTATAACCACAAATCGAGGTGATTTGTGTTTATAACTGTGTTATAACGCTTTATAGTTTTGTTTTTCCTATTTCATCAGTTTTCGTTTTCAAATGATATAAAGTCAGTTTGAGTGATAAATTTCAATTTTTACATAATAGTGTGTGTCAAGTTTTATGATGCCACGTTATTTGAAATACTGTGTACCTAATTTCACAGCAGCATCTAAACATCTAATATTAGACATATATCTCCAAATCCAAAAATTCAAGGCAATGCAATAAACTGTGATGAATTGAAGACAATGGAGCCGTTAGCTGTATATCAAGCGAAGAGAATATGCCATAAACATTTTGAAGTGAAGTACACTACAGCTTGGTCCAATAGATTGTATTCAACTGCTAGTCCATCCTTATTTTAACCTGGTAAGAGAAAAATGTAGTGAACAAATATTAATAAACATGTGATTTCCTGAAACAATTTCAGACCTACATATATATCACTGGTAAATTATTATTTTTAAGCTGCAGTTATGTCACTTGAAAATACACCTTTGTTATTGCCTTGCAGTGGTATGTATTTATATTATATAATTAAAACAAAAAGCAGTAAGTTTATATTATAAACTTTATAACTTTGTAACATGGCTACGCAATCAAAAATTTATTTTATGTTTTTTATCTACAGTTTACAATATTCTTGTTTCATGATATGTCTCTGATTTATTTTAATGCAATTGTAGCTTGTTGCAGTAACAATAGTAGCTAAACTTTCATCATTTTACTGTAGAAAATATTTTGTTGTATCTACATGTACTTTGTACATTGTCCCTATTTTGTGAATATACTTTTTTCAATAAATGTTTTAATAACATATGTTTCTTATTTTGGTCCTTCTGTTAACAGTCAATTGCCAAAAAACTGTTAATTTCTTTAAATACTGCTCAGTAAATGACTTGTTTTTTTAATAAGTCTAATATATTTATCTACAATGATAAATTGTTTGGCAATTATATTATAATTTACAAGATATTAGTGTCGTTAATGATTGTCAAACAATTGAGTGTGCACAATATAGTAGACTTTTTAGTAAAACCTGTCATTTACTTACAATAAACAAGGATCTTCAAACCAACAGTAAAGATAATCGCAATTTAAATTTAGCGCTCATTCTTCTTTCCCTAGTAGCGACTTAAGGAACAATTTACCCACTACTTAGTTTTGTTTCTGTTCTATAGGTGGCGCTAGTTTTTGTCATTTCAAGAAAGTATTGTCGTGAACTATCTAAAGAGTAGGTGATTTGTGATATTGACGTACAAGTATGTTATAGAGTATTATAGTCCTTTCTGGAAATATCTTTCTATATATAAATAGAGATCAGTTGTGGCAGAGTCAGTCACAGACAAATAATAGAGGTAAGACGGGCAACTCACTGACAAAAAATGACTCGCAGATGTGCTGCCATCTTTATTTGTCACCAAAAACTAAAAGAAGGGTTCTGTCGTCGATTCTATCTCTTAAATGGTGGTAAATTCAAATTGTGTGATATGGCGGAAAATTTAAATTCGATTGATTTATAATTAATAAGAATGGGGAAAGGCTGCAACAACTTAGTTCAAATTTAGTTTACAGTATAATTCTACAAAAAATCCTGTTACATACATATCTAACAGATTTTATAATTCATGCCATACTTATTATTTTTGGAAGAGTTGCAAGCACATTTTGTGGTTTAAGTGGAAAGGAAAAGCAACTTTCTTCTAATTATCCCCATCAATGAAATCTACAAAAACAATATAAATAGTAGTTCAAATCTGATAGTATTACAATACAATGCTTACCAGGTAAATTTAAAACAGGAAGTGCAAATTTTTTTAGTTTTCCCTCTTCTTTACATACATCCAAAAAATGATAACCAGAACCCACTTCCTCCCTTAAAATGCTTCTTGGCTGGTTAAATAAACTGAGATTATTGATTCGTTACAACCAAATATTTTTTATATGCTTGTCCGCGGGAATAAAATATCTGTAAAATATTAATATAAATTACTCATTTTAACTATTAATGATATTTATAATCTACCTTGGAGCATCTTGATCTTGGTTAAAGCAATTATGAACAACACTCTCTCGAGGGGCTGGCATTTTGAATTAAATCAATAAAATAAAATAAATTAATAACCAAACAACGATAATGGCAAACTTTAAATGCCTAACCTCAATTACAGAGATTATATATACTCCCTAAGATAGCCGACTCTCGCCTTCCCTCCAAAACACGTTTACAAGTGACACTCGCGACATGAGGATAAACTAGGCTCAGAGGCGCCAATTTTGAAATTAGTAAAAGCTCACTGATAAATGATGCCATGAGCGTAAAATAGTGTAACTCTGTTTTAATCGGCCCAAGCGCCAACATATAATGTTGGTTATACTTCGACGCTTTGGAAAATTAAAACCATTAAACAAAAAACGAAAAACTATTTTACACTTATTGCCTCAAATATAAATAAAGTTAATTTTCGCAAATAGAAATTAGATGCTTGAAAACATTCCTTCAGATAAATATAATGCTAATAATAATGTGTGAAGATCCAAATCTTCGCACATTATATCTGATACTGGAACAAATATTTAGCATGTTTCACTGTTGCATTGGGGCAATGATTAATAGGATCCGGAAAAAAATAAAAAAGGTAAACAAAATTTATTATACACAACAATATTCAGTATGTAAATAAACAAAATAGATATATTCACAATTTTTTATCGATACCTGCATTAAATCTAATATGAGGATGAAAGCTTTATAAATAAGTAGGTATATCTGTCATTGTTAATTGATGTTTTGTGTTTGAACCAAGACGATCTAGGTGAATAGGAGTTATGGCCACCATATTTGCTAAAAATTAATATTTTAAGTAACAAAAATAATATTTAAGTTAAAGTTTGTTTGAATAGTTGAAATTACAGATATACTTCCTTCTGCACAAATGCATCTTTAATATTTTAGTTATTAGTATATATGCATACTTACTTGGAATATTTAATGATGGTACAGCATTACATTTTAAATTGGTTCGATTCTTATTGATATTAATTTTCATATATTCAGAGAAATGTAGATCACAAATCCTAAATGCGTGCATTTGTTCAGTATTTACGTCAACAACATCGTTTCTTCCTGTAGCCAGACGACATTATCGTCTAATCTAAAAATCAAAATATGTATAAATTTGTAATTACTTAATTAATGCAGAATAGCTTACCTCTGGATCTTTTGGTAAACAATGCAATATTTTTGTATTACTGCAACCAGGAATGGAACACATAAAAACCATTTTGATAATAATTATAATAAAGAGTAAAATTAAAAATTATTACACAACAGTAACTGTAAAATCCACGGACTTGGTAAAATCACAATCTGATCGCAAATGTAAATTGAATAATATATTAACTGTCCAGTTTTGAAAAAATATAGCGGTATATGTTTCTTCTTCAAGAATAAATTAAATCTTCTTTTCCATGATCTCTGGTCTCTGTCAGAGTTATTCTTTGTCTATGAGAATGACGCTTATGACACTTGCGACATGAGGAATAACTACAAATAAAAAACTGTCAAACATCGAGAGTGAGCACCCCATGCTCAATTATTTGTATCTGGATGTCAAAGAGATTAACGAACAAGAGTGAACGCGATCAAAATTCTTCCCCAATTTGAAGGCCACACCTACTAGGGCTATTCAGCCTAACGCAACCGAAGTGACTGGTTTTTCGTGATAAATATAGATGGCGCGAAGAACGCGTGTCTTTTTTAATAAGTATAAGTGCACACCCCCTGGAGTCAGTCAGTCAATTAATTTGATGTGTTAATAAGTTGAATGGTTAAAAAGTGGTATTTGTATTTTGCCAAGTATTGAATAAAGTTGTGAAAGTTATAACAATATTATGTACCAGAACTACGTTAGAACCTACTTTCTGCTCGTGCTATCACTTCACGAGGATATGAAATCTTTTTTGATGCAAAACGGGGAGAGTTTGCAATAAAGATGAAACCGTTGTACCTGGAATACTGGAAAATAATCTTTATACATGAAGACTTTGATAAATAAGCGAATCCATGTGAAATTAAAACGAGTGACAAGCTCTGGCATCGACATTTTTGAGACATAAGCATGTCAGGGTTAAATAAACTTGCCAAAGTTGGAATGTTGGAGAAGATTAGTGAGAACGATCTTTCCTCAATCACAGAAGTATGTAAGGAATGTGCCGAAGAAAAACTAACCAAGCATCCCTGGAAAAACAATACAACTCCATCTAAGAGACCATGGGAACTCAGACACTCGGATATTTTTGGGCCAGTAAATCCCTCATCTACAAGCGGTGAACAACATTTTATATCTTTTCTGGACGATTCTAAAATAATGTATGCACTTCAAAAGAAACTCAAGCCTATGATAAATTCATTCAATACGTAAAAATGTCAACACCATCAGTCGTTTAAAATGTAACAATAGTTCCGAATATAAGTCAGAAAGATTTCAAAACTATTGCACAAAGAACGGAATACAGATTGAATATACAATGCCGTACACTCTTGAATTGAATGGCGAAGCTCAGCGTTTGAACAGGACCATAGCTGAGAAATCCTCGTGCCATTCTTTCAGACAGTGGTTTAGGTAAATCAATGTAGGTGGAAGCCACACTAACATTAACCGCAGTTCTACTGTAAATCAGAAAATTCTTGCTAACTTATGATATGGAGAAGCAGTAAATATGAGTAATTTGAAAATATTTGGATGCTGAGCATTTGCACATATTCCTAAGGAAAAGAGATAAAAGTTTGATCAAAAGGCAACTGAATGTTTCATGGTAGAATACACAACCAACGGATACGTTCTTTTACACGATGATGAAACATTTACTGCTCGCAATGTTATTTTTGATGAATCAAAAAGTTACTTAGACTTCATAACCTTCGATTCTGAATCTGAAACCTCTGAACTTCAGAAGGGGCACATCAGAGAGCAAGGCGAAGAATACACAATAAGTCCTTTCTCCATGTAGATAACATTGAAGTTCAAGTGGGCGTAACTTTTGTCCTAGTCGCCTTCGGCAGTTGAAATTAGTCTTATTCGATTCAGCTCGTCATTTGCAGTCGATTGCTACTAGTTTTATTCCCTAGGGGGCGTTTCCTTAAATTGAGGTCTAGCCGTAATTTACATGAGTTAGAGGAAAATATATACATAGTGGCCGGTGTTCTGATAGTTTCCACTACCCTAGTGTTGGTCTGGAGCGATATATGGTTCCCTGCTTCACGCATAATCCATTTGCTGTTTTTGGTATAATTAACTGTGTCCCATATATACAGTGTGACCCATTTTTAATGGAAACACCCCCCTAAAATTTGAAGTTGTAAACCGATTTTAATAATTTTTTTTTTGAAATGTCAAGTACTAAAAGGTCTACCTTGGGACAAAATTTGAAATGTTTATTCCAATTTTCAGGGCATACTACGATATTTTTTATTAGTCGAAAATCGGGATTTTTTATTAGCAATTTTTTTATTGAAAAAATCACTACGCCACTGGATTCGGAGTGCCTCTAAACAGGTGTAACCAAAATTTCATGAAAAGATATCTATCAATAACAAAGTTATGGCAACTCAAAAATTCGAAAACTCTCACAGCTAACAGTCACAAAAACACCCTATAAATATAGCCATCAGAATATTTTTTTTATGATTTCAACAATAAAGTGCCACCAGATGAAAAAAAACAAATAGCGTAAATATTTTTAATGAAAATAACGGAATTACATTCATTCAAATTTTCACGCAAATTAACTAAAACTAAGACCTAATAGAATTTTCAATTTAAATCTTAGTTGCCATGGAAATGATATTACAGTTTGACACTTGTGAAAGATTTAAGTGTACTATTGTCAACAATATTCACATTACAGTTCATCGGATTATTTTTTGTCATGGCTGCAAGATTGAGCGTAAGAGAGAAAATTGAAATTGTACGCCTTTCGGGAGATGACGTTAGAAGTGCTAGAGAGGTTTGTAGAGTATTTAATGAAAGACATCCAGATCGTCCTCGTATTAGCTGCGGTACGGTAAATAAAATAAATAAAATATTCAATGAAACTGGTGCAGTATCAAAAATGATGTTAAAGAGTAATCCTGTACAAAGACGAAACAGGAATGACAGGAATGATCAAATCATTTTAGATTATTTCGGAAATAATCCTAATGCCAGTATAAGGAATGCCACTTTAGATTTGAATATTCCACGAGAAACTATTCGGAGATGTCTCAAGGCGAAGAATATTAAACCTTTCAAGCCAACATTTTTACACACACTGCAAGAAGGCGATGAAGCAAGACGTATGGAATATTGTTTATGGGCCCAAGGGGAATATTTAAACAATAGAAATTTCCTACAAAATATTTTATATACCGACGAAGCCAGTTTCACTACAAATGGAGTAGTGTCATCACAGAATTGTCGCTATTGGGCAGCGGATAATCCTAACTGGGTAATAAATTGTAAAAGCCAGTATTCCCAAAAAAATCAACGTCTGGTGTGGGATATTGAACGAACGAATTATTGGTCCTTTCTTTTTTGAGGAAAACATCAATGCGCAGAGGCTGCTAGAATTTTTAAACACAGAGTTTTGGGATGCTATTCACGAGCTGCCAATCAATGAACGATTAAATTTAATTGTTCAGTTAGATGGGTGTTCAGTTCATTATGCCAGAGCTGTGAGGCAATGGCTTAACGAGCATTTTCCAAACCGATGGATAGGCCGTGGTAGTCCGTTTCTAGATTGGCCCCCCAGATCTCCAGACCTCACAGTTTTGGACTTTTTTCTCTGGAGACTTATCACACAAAAGGTTTACAAAAACCGCTCAAGAGATAGAAATGAACTTTGTGCAAGAATTCGACAGGTATGTGCAGATATTACCCCTCAAGAACTAAGGAACGTGATCAGAAACATTCGTAAGCGCTACGACAAGTGTATCGAAATAGATGGTGGGTTAGTAGAGGCTACTAGAATATGAGTTAGAATTAATTGTTGCACTGACTCGAAACATTTCAATGATTAGTTATCATAGTTACGTTTATAAAATTTTTTTGCTTCATAATTAGTTGAATTGTGTGAATGTAATCCCGTTATTTTCATTAAAAATTTTTTTTCATCTGGTGGCACTTTATTGTTGAAATCATAAAAAAGTATTCTCATGGCTATATCTGTAGATATAGGGTGTTTTTGTGACTATTAGCTGTGAGAGTTTTCGAATTTTTGAGTTGCCATAACTTTGTTATTGATAGATATCTTTTCATGAAATTTTGGTTACACCTGTTTAGAGGCACTCCGAATCCAGTGGCGTAGTGATTTCTTCAATAAAAAAATTGCTAATAAAAAATCCCGATTTTCGACTAATAAAAAATATCGTAGTATGCCCTGAAAATTGGAATAAACATTTCAAATTTTGTCCCAAGGTAGACCTTTTAGTACTTGACATTTCAAAAAAAAAAATATTAAAATCGGTCACAACTTCAAATTTTAGGGGGGTGTTTCCATTAAAAATGGGTCACACTGTATAAGTATGGTTCCCTAGAATTTTCGACTGATATGTCCCTGAAAAACGGTTCAAAAACAGGGTCTACGTTGAATTGGTGATTTTTTGAAGGTATGAACGTGTTAGACAATGGTTAGATCTCCGCCTGGATATTGTTACAATTTCTTGTCTAAATTGTGGAATTTTTGAAACCAATGCTTTTTATTTGATTTTGGTGAGAATTGTCCATATATCGTTCCTTAATATATGCAGTAATTCTTATATTTGTCTACTTGAAAGTGACATACACAAATATAACGCCATAATAATAAAATGCAAGAAAATATATGTGCAGTTTTCTAAAAATAGCTATTTTTACCCTTACTAATAATGTCCAAAAGCAGAAGAGGTAAAATAGAATTTTTGTATGCGTATTTTATTGAAGTTAGTGCTAAATTGTGCATAACAGTGAGAAGCTCATCCAAAATCAACGAAGTAGACAACAAAATTAACATATAAGTACTAGATTACAATTATTATTATTATATATGTTTATTTACAAATAATTACAGTTACAAATCACCAAAAAGATAATATATTAGTATTGCATAACTAATAAAACCAATGTATAAACAGTGAGAAAAAATAGATTACAATAAATTAACACAGATAGAAACTGTAGAACGTATTTCTTTACAAAAATGTAAATAAACAGGGGAGGCTAATTACCTATTGTGGCTTATTTTGGATCACTGTAACCTATTAAGACCTATGAGGTTGAACATAGGCACAATGATCCTATATAGCGCCACTTAATTGCCAGCTTTGTTTTCCTTAACATAATGTTAATTCAACTTTCCTTATACACCTTTTCATCTTAGCAATCAATGATTTTATTAATATTCTTAGTTTCTAGGGATTTTACATATTTTTTAAATATTTTTGTTTAGCAAACTGATAGAATTTAATCTTCTTATGAGTCTTATACGTTTCTGGAAGAGAGTTAAACAAACGTGGTGCTATGAATTCGAAGTACCTAGTTCCTACTGTTTTTTCGATGTGTTGGTTTGGAGAAAATCTTTTGTTTTATTTCTAGTATGATAATGGTGACCAGGAGATTGCAAGTATGAGCGATTTTTAAATAAGTAAACAATTAAACTAAAAATATATACATGCTTTATGAACTTTATATTAGTTTCGTTAAAAAGTTGGTTTGTACTTTAGATTAAATCTTTGAAATGCATTATTTTTAGAATGTTTCTTTGCAGAATTTCAACCTGCTCAAGATGAGTAGGCACAGTTCCTCCCCGACCTAATATGCCATATCTAAGACGTGATTCTACAAGAGCATGATATATGATTCTAAGATGCTGTAAGTCCAGTACTCTCCTTATATATTTGAATGTGTACAATAAATATCGCAATGTCTTAGCTACTTCACGTAAGTGAGATGTCTATCGTAGATGTGAGTCTATTGTTAGTCCGAGATACTTTATTTCGTATTTCAGAGAAATATCAATATGTATGTTGTTGATAGTAACAGTCATTTTTTCATAAGGAGGTATTTTGTGTTTGTAACTAGTGAAAGGTACAATAAATGTTCTCGAATAGTTGACTGTTAAAATTTTATGTCTCAAGATATCAAATAAATGTGTTAGATCGGTTTCTATTTTTTGTTTGAGACCTTCCCACGTACTGTCTGTATATATTATAACAGTATCATCCGCGAATCCTATTATTTTACCTGTAGAATTATAAGAGAATAGATCATTGATATACATATTAAATAGTATTGGTCTCAGCACAGTTCACTGGGGAATCGCTAACAATATATTTTTTTCCGCACTGACCTTATCGTTTATCCTTACTATTTGTGTCCTATTTTTTAGATAGCTTTCAAAAAATTTATAAGGTAGTCCACGCATCCCCCAGTACGTCCAACAGCTGTTCATGGCTCACAGTGTCAAACGCCTTCGCCATATCCAGAAATACAACTGCCGTTAGTTTAGTTTCATCAACAGAACTGTACACAGAAGAAAGCAATGTCTCAATTGTATCATTAGTAGAACGTCCTTCTTGAAGGCCAAATTGATGCTGTGATAATAATTTGTGGTTGGCTATGAATTTAGTTAATCTTTTTTTCACAGCTTTTTCCATTAGCTTTGTCAATGTCGTAATAAGTGATATGGGCCGATGGTTACACATATTTGCCTTGTTGTCTTTTTTGTAGATTGAGGTTACTACAGCTTTTTATAAAATAGTGGGACATACGCCTTCTGCAAAGATCAAGTTTATTAAGTCGGCTATATGTTTAGTTCACTTAATTTTTTAAATATTTTTGCTCGCAGATTGTCTATGTCTGGAACCTTGTTTGCTTTCAGAGATACTATTAAGTCTCTTATCTCTTCCGTAGTTACAGGCATCCAATAAAAGGTCTTAGAATTTTTAGATCGCCGAGGAGGGGGTTTAATCGGTACGGTTATTTTTTGTGCCAAGTTTTTTTCCTCTGTTACAAAGTAACTGTTAAATTCGTCTGCCATATCTGATTTGGCTGTTATTTTTCCGTATTTTTCATTAGTTATGAAATTAATATCATTTTTTGTTTTATTTTTGTTGTTATATATTTTTTATTACTCCCATTTTTTTGTATTTCGGTTCGGTAGTAGTTTTGTTTCATTATTTTAATTAGGCTATTCACGCGTTTGCGGTAAGTGATATATATTTCTCGTTTCTCCACATTATTCAGATCTTGCTGAAATTCCCTGTAGATATTATTTTTAGTATTAATTGCTTTCACAAGTCCTGCCGTAATCCACTTTTAACGCTTTATATAATTTTTTTTAATTTTCCCTTCTTTTGTATGTTTTCCTATAAAAATACTTAAGATATTTAGCAATTCTTCAGCTTTTGTGTTTACTTCCTTTATATTAAAGTAATATTCCCAATTATAATTTTGCAGGTATATATTATTTCCACATTCAGCTGAGAATGATGTTGCAAGACATTGCTATTTTTATCCATAGATAAACTAGATATTCTATGTTAAAATTGGTTTCGTAGCTTATGAAACAGAGCACATAATTAATGAAGGTTCGTTTTTGACTTAATCTGCTGCCAGTTTATCAGCATTTGAAGACTTTGCAATCCGCATGATCTACAGTAGTAATAGCAGAAAATTTGTCTTGCACAGTTGAAGGAATTGATTAAAAAATTGTTCGAACTAAAGGAATTATCGTACAATGCAACGTCACAATTCTGTGCATTAAATTAAAATATGTTCCTCTAATGTACGGTAATTATTCACGAGACTCCCTGTACAGTTAACCCTAAACTAAATTAAAAATATGGAAATTGCAACAAAGAAACAGAAATTCAATTAACAGACAATAAAAGCCAGTTCGAGAACAAAGTCTCTCAAACGTGATATCATTATTGTTCATAAATAATAATAAAATGATGAAAATATAAATACGTCGACAGGACCCCATAATTAATTATTTCTAAAATACATATTATGATAAATGTAGACAAAACCCATAATGGTTCCTGGAGGCTTGAATATTAATGCGTTTTCATAAGTGTTGTTCATTATCACAAAGGCGCCGCTATGCCAAAAATTGCCGGTAAATAATAAAATCCATAAGGTATTGGAATGAGTCGTGGGGCACCCATGCCCATGATTTACATTTTCGGCACCGCGGGTCGTCTTCAAAACGCAACCTTTGCGATCCTCTATTCACTTATTTGTTTATTTTTATTCTTTCAATATTACGATCACTGATACGTGTTAAAAATTGATGCGGGGTGTGATAGAACTAAATGAACAGTTAGTAGGCAAACATTAGTACAATTTAAAACCAAATTTAAATAATAATAAACGGTTTTAAAAATTAAAACTAGCTTTTCCGCATCTGTGGGACACAGTGAATAATATCACATCATAAAATTGTTCACTTGTATATGTTACAAGGAAAGTAGACTCCCCAGTAAGAGTTGACTCGACCTAGAAAATGTCGACACTTACTGGTATTTTCAGTAAATGTTGATTAAAAACGAAATTGATGAATGTTGATCAACATTTACTAGCCAGAGTTGATTATACCTAGGGCAAGTATATTTTACTACCTTAAGCTAGTAAAAGTGAAATGAAAAACAAATAAAAATAATACAAAGAAAGATAGAAATGTTTATCATTTATTACCGCAAGGTAATGATTTGTGACACTTTGAGTAGCAGAGCACATCTTTTTTCTTACGCATTTCTTGGATTTGCATTAGTGTTGCAAGAGCATTTAAAAAATCCTTGTCCACTTCCAAGTGATTGAGAAGTTGCAGCAGTCCTTACAGCTATTGTTTTATCCATCGGGATTTCATTTTATTGGGATAATATTTGTGAGACAATTACTGAATTGAGACCTAAACAAATATCACCATTTAACAATAATTTTAATATAATGGACAGGGATAAAATGAAGAGAAAGAGAAAGGCAGAGAAAGAGAGAGAGATAAATTACCTTGAGAAAAGCTGATTCAGAATTCTATTTCTTGTTCCGATTCGATAGAATCCATCATCGACAATCTCCAGTATCACGCCAAAGATAGATCGGGCATCTCCTCTTCCGCGGTCAACATCTGGGACTGATGTTCCTTTTTCTAGAGGCGGATGAATTTGATCTGATGTTTTTTTCATGCGTTTAGCTTGCTCTTCGAGGCAGTGGAAAACTTCATGACCTTTGTAGACTCATCCAGGTCAGTAAGAAGATAATCACCATCATCTATTAGTGAATTTTCTCTACTTGATAAATTTTGGTTAGTTTCAATCTTCAATTTCGTTAGAATTTAAATTCCCGTTATTTTCAATTTTGTTTTCTTGTTGTTCTTGTTTCTGAATTTGATCAATAGCGCATTGAAGATCCTCTTCTGTTTCTAAATTTGCCAATACCTCAGTAAGTAGTTTTGAGGTAGATAAGCCATGTCTCGGGGGGAAACCGAACATTGCTTCATTCGGTGATATTTTTATCCCACTATGCAATGCACTGTTTTTCATGAGTTGAATAAACTTTAATCCTTGACTCCATTTTGATGTTTTGTGGTCTTGTACCCAGGTGGTTATCATAATCTCCATTTCCTGGTTGGCTCTCTAAACACTACCTTGACTTTGACTATGTCGCGGTTTACTATGCACCATTTTGAAGTTTGGCCATGTGTTAACCAGACTGTCAATAATTTTATTTACAAATTCCCTGTCATTGTCTGACTGTAAAATACAAGGAGCGCCTAACAAAGTAAAAATATCAATAATGTTATCACAAACTTCGTCTGCAGTCTTTGATTTCAATGGTCTTAGAACAACAAACTTCGTCAAATGATCCTGGTACACCAGTATAAATTTGAAATCTTCATCGGGTTGCGACTGAAAGTCAATCAAATCCACTTGACATCGTGAATTCATTTCTTTTTATAACAAATGCTTTACAACCAGTCCTTTTTTTATGTTTCAATTTTTGAACACAAGGTTCGCATAAGCTTAAAAATAGTGAAATGTCTTTTGTAGTAACATTTTGGAATTTTCCTCTTAATTTCTGAATCATACGATCTCTTCCTACATGTCCAGTGGATATATGCGCTTCATTAAGAACTCCAAATAGCTCTTCATCAAAAACATAATAGTGTTTTTAAATTAGTGTTTTTAAATGAAACTCAAGGTCTCTAGTTAATTCCACAACATAATACAAGTTATTGAAAATTCTAAAAAACTGACAATTGTTTCGATAAATCAATATCATCGTCAGAATGACAGAAGTTACATTTCATTTTATGCCTACCTGATGTTTAGTAGTTATTTTTGGCTAGACCAAGAAGTAACCTAACTTGTGATTGGCTTAATATATGTTTATAGAAAAAAGAAGAAGATGTGATATTACAAATATTGAAGCTTAGATATTATTAGCCCTTCTTATTTCTATAAACATATATTAAGCCAGTCACAAGTTAGGTTACTTCTTGGTCTAGCCAAAAATAACTACTAAACATCAGGTAGGCATAAAACGAAATGTAACTTCTGTCATTCTGACGATGATATTGATTTATCGAAACAATTGTCAATTTTTTAGAATTTTAAATAACTTGTATTATATTGTGGAATTAACTAGAGACCTTGAGTTTCATTTAAAAACACTAATATGAGCATATTCCACGAAGTAAGGGCCGAGACAGTCAATTTCAGTCAAAAACATAATACCTTCTGTTTTCTTGGTCTGTGTATTAGTTTTGTAATACCATTTACTTCAATTATGTCATATCGTCTTAAAAACCTAAGATCATTACTTTCTTTTTTACTCGTAGTTTTTAGGTTTTTTATTTTTTGTATGGAGCTATTATATCTTAACCTGGTCAATGTCAATGGATTTACCTTGGAACTTGAGCGTTCTAACCTTACTTTTTCCCGAAACAGTTGTTTCTTTGACACACTGAATTCTTGGTGACTCTTGTCAACTACATCAAAAAGACAATTGATCAACAACACTAAACGAATGCAGATGGAATAATCAAAACAAAGATATGCGCACGCAATTACATCTGGAGAGCAACAACTCGGAATCAACTTTTACTAAACCACAGCCGACATAGTTAACTCTTCCTAGGAAAAGTTGATCTGCTTATTTTATATCAACTTTTACTGATACTTTTAGTAAAAGTTTACTTTTTCTAGGCAGAATCAACTCTACCTAACAATCTACTTTTCCTGTAACATATACACTCCAGAGGATGTATCGTGCTAACAAACTGAAATTTCTCCAAAAAGGAAAAAAATGTCGTACTTCACGTGCCATAGCACCCGTTGTACTTGTTCTACTGAGCTGAAAATCAATAGAGTTCATTTGTGAGACGCCCTGAACAATATCCAATCATAAAATTGGTGACTTGTATACACTCTGGAGGTTGTATCGTGCTAACAAACTAAAATTTCTCCAAAAATGACAAAAATGTGGTACTTCAAGTAGTATAGTACCCGTTGTACTGGCTGTAGTGAGCTGAAAATCAATAAGACTCATCTATAAGACGCTTTGAACAGTATCCAATCATAAATCGTCATCATGAGTGACCGCTCGTCACTCGCGCCATGTCACGTCTCGACTCCGCCCTCTTCCATATATTTTTGCGCTAGACGGCAGACACTCTTATACCGAAATTTCGTCTTTTTTCTCTCCCCGCAATTCTATTTTTTTTTAATTAGTTAGGAAGTATATTATCTACGGGCAAATTATGCACACATTTGCCTTATAATTCATAAATGATCTTCCAGTTGCAGCATCAATGATAATTTTCCATGTATTTATTAAATAGATATTCAGTTCTAAAAAATAAAAGTTGTAACTTTTGCAAAAATATTTCTAAAGTTGAACGTTTGGCAGGTGTGGTTTCGATATTTCGGTAAGAAAATTACTGTCGGCACTGGTGATTCATTTCTTGCAGGTGTGGTGGTCGATGATTGAGTTTCCTCCGCCCTGAATCTCGAACAAGGGCGCTATTATTGACACCGTTCCCAACGTCATGTTACGCAAACCTGTGAATGCTCTATTTGCGAATATTTCCCAAAAATGATATTCTCGAGCAACGTTCCTAAAATCATCGAATTGTATCGTCCTCACAACAGCGCCAGTTGACTTTACAATACAAATGCCATTTGTCATTTTGTTATGACAAATGTAAAGAATCTATTCAAATATGTTTATCAATTTCTTCTATAAAATTAATTCTACAATCAGTATCAAACCCAAATTGAAGAGACACATAAATAATAATAATTTATTCATTTGGAACATTTTCATGGAGGGGGTATTTAGCCCAACAGCAAAAGAAGTTTAAAATTAGGTACATTACCGATACACAATTTAGAAAGTAAGGTTAGAGTAGTTACATTTGTTTTTGAATGAAAGATTATAACAATTACTATTATTACAATCTAATAAATTATATTAACCACTTTAATCTTTTCACCTAAAATTGTTATTATACATGTTATTGTCTACTTATTGAAACAAAGCATTTCTTCGCTGAATATATTTGCTTTCTTTAATACATTGTCATCAATGGCCTATGTTACAATTTTATGTATGTGAAACAAATTTTTATTATGACGCAACAATGTTAATAAAATTTGACAATTTATGTGATATTCACTTATAATTGCACAAGTGGTTTGTATTTTCTCGGGTAAATTTGGGTTGTTTAATGAGAAACTGTTTCCTAGCAATTTGACGAGAATAACTGTCAACTATTAAAAACACGACACCGAAGGTGGAGTGTTTTTAGGTTGACAGTTATTCGAGTCAAATTGCTAAAGGAAACAGTTTAGAATTGGAACAACACAAATTTACTCAATGTCAATACAAACCTCGAGTGTAATTCGGCAGGACAATTTAATGAATGAGAAATTTGGAAACATATCTTGAAATATTACATTCAATTTCTCGATGGAAGTATCTGGCTCAATTGCGTATTTTTTTGCATCGCAAAACGTAGAAAATTGTCGCCAGATTGATGATTGCGTCGCAACTGTATTAGTAGACACACAGGTATTAACAATTTGACTAATTTCGGCGTTCGTAGACACACCGAATCGACTCATTGTTAGTTCTTGAAAATACAAAAAGTTGTTGACAAACATGCCAAACAATTTATTCTGGTAACCAACACCGCGATAATTGATGAACAAATGAATAAGTGAAAAAACCACTAGTGTATTTGTCGCTGTAAAAGTTAAAGCCAACTTCTGCCGCTGTCAAAGTGACAATTGCACTGTGGCATATGCGATTTTTTATACATGAGTTAAATTGTCAATACATTAAATTTTTTTATTGTTTTTATAAACGTAGTACCCGTTTGAAAATTGGTAATCGAAAAACAAAAATCTGCAGCTAACAAAATTATTATTTGTAGTTGAACATAACTTTGATGAAAATTATGTTATTATAATACCTCTCTGCAAAAGTTTTACATATGGTAACTATGTTAAATAATAAATTTGGATCAAGTACATCAAAACATGTTCCACTTCAGAGAAAAGCTTACTACTTGAGACAAAAAACAGTGAAATATTTTTTACTGAGATTATGTTAAGCTGCTCATATATATTTGTATTGGAAAAATAAAAATACTATCATTATCTCTCTTCCTGTTCTATCAATTAAAAATAATTCTTTCAGATAATTCAACATAAGGTGATACACGAGAGGAAAACCTCTAGCAACATTTTTTACACCTTTGCCTAGTAATGCCCGCTAATGATCCAGTAATGCGCACTACTGACCCAGTAATGCCCAGTACTGACCCAAGAATGCCCATTACTGCCCCAACAATACCCACTATTGCTCCAGTAATCAGTGGCGTAGCTAGATAGTCAGAGGGCCTGAAGGCTTTAGATGCACTATATTAAGAATTTGGCGTTTTTCATTCGCATTTAACATTTTCAACAGATGTGCGTTTTTATTTAAGTGGCACCCTATACAGGGTGTCCCGGGACTAATGGGAAAAAAGTCAGGAGCGTATAATCTGAGCCAAAATAATGTTAGTACTTCATATAAACTTTTTCTATGTAGGCCCTCGTTTTCGAGTTATAGGCATCCAAAGTTTTAATTTTGAATTTGGTTTTTATTTTTATTTTTTTTACTAGTTATTTGATCTTTGTGAAATTTACGGTAAAGCTATAATGTACGTGTATGTTTATTTTGAAAAGGTAAACAGATTTACAGTAGTGCCTTGAAGCCAGGGACGGACTACTCGCAATGGTTAGTGATCCATAAATTTGCAGGGATGGCACACCCTGTATGAAATTATTAAAATTGACTTCCCCACACATTAAGCTAACGAAAAGGTACTCTTGCTGGAATTCGATAAAATGAGCCGTTTGGCTAATATTTACAGTTTTATTAATGCACTACGTACAAATTTACCTAACTAACTTATTAATACGATGTACTACAAAAAAATAATTTGAAGATAGCAGATGATAAAAACATTAAGAACTTATTTAATGGGAATGAAATAGATACGCAAACAACGTAATTAGTTGCTTTTAATCAAAATTACGAACACAACATTATTAAACCATTAAGAAAACCTCATAAAACACAAGTTATAAAACAATCGACTGAAACTAATTCCTAAACAACAAAAACTAACGTTTTTCTAATAAATGTTCAATATGAGCTCCTCCCACTTCCACGCACATTCTAAGTCTACGACGGTTGTTTCTTTGCACTTCTAATAACATTGCAGTGTAACACATTTCTGTCTATTAAATCTTGCCTTGTTTGCACAGGTGTTGCGTATACCTTACTTTTGAGATAACCCTAGAGGAAGAAATCCATAGGATTAACATCTCCTGATCGCGGTGGTCATTGAAAAGGGTCTCCACGACCAATCCATCTATTAGGAAACCTTGTGTGTAAATGCTATCGTACATCTAAACTGAAATGAGGAGGGGCCCCATCATGCATGAACCATAAATTCCTACGAGTTTGTAGTAGCACATCATCAAACAGGTTCCATAACTCATTTTGCAAAAACTCCAAATATCTCTGACCGGTCAAAGTATCGTCAATAAAGTATGGCCCTATCAAATGATTGCCAACTATTCCTGCCCAAACATTAACCATGAATCTATGCTGGCTCCTAGTTTGACTAATGCCATGTGGATTCACATCATCCCATAAATGCATATTATGAGAATTTATGACTACATCTCTGTTGAAACCGGATTCGTTCGTAAAGAGAACGTTACTAATAAATGTATTGTCTGCTTGTTGTTGTCGCAGAAACCACTGGCTATACTCAAGTCGTGAAGGATGATCAGCCACTGTCATACTGTGTACTTTTTTCATGTGAAAAGGATATAACAGCTGTTCTTTTAGAACGCGATGCACAACTGATTTCGAGACGTTATGTTCTCTTGATAATTTTCGTAAACTCGTTGATGGTTCATTATCAACTGCATTTAACAAGTCTTGTTCAACTACCACAGTACGTACGCTTCGTACTGGACCTTCTCCACCTTTTTTTTGGCAAAAAACGTCCTAAAATTTAAAACCTTGTTTTGTATACATGGAAAATTACATTTACTTATTCATACCTGTTTCTCGTAACTTGAGATCAATACGCTCAAACATTCGTCTGTCTGGCAATGCTCTGTTTGCAAAATGTTCTGCATAAATCCTTCTGGCCTCTAAACAGTTTCGAGAAACCAGTCCATACATTAAATTCATATCTGCGTACTCAATAAAAGTGAATTCTGCCATTGTAACTGTTTAAGGACTTATGAATTATTGACAAGTACTGACTACGAACTATTCTACACAATGTTTGACAACTAATCCTATGGTTACTTGATAAACGGTAAAAACACTTTTAAAAAGTTTATACCAACTTTCCAATTAATGAGTCGTTAATGTTTTTTATCTTCTGCTATCATTAAATTATTTTTTTGTAGTACTGAAGGTAAATCTTGGACATCGTATTAATAAGTTAGTTTTACCTCGTTGTGTACTTATAAAAATGGTGAATGTACGTAGTGCATTAATAAAACTGTCAATATTACCCGAACGGCTTATTTTATCGAATTCTAACAGGAGTACCTTTTCGTTAGCTTAATGTGTGGGGAAGTGAATTTCGATAATTTCATACAGGGTGGGCCATCCCTGCAAATTATTTGGATCACTAACCATTGCGAGTAGTCCGTCCCTGGCTTCAAGACACTACTGTAAATCTGTTTACCTTACCAAAATAAACATACACGTACATTATAGCTTTGCCGTGAATTTTATAAAGATCAAATAACTAGTACAAAAAATAAAAATAAATTCAAAATTAAAACTTTGGAGGCCTATAACTCGAAAACGAGTGCCTGAATAGAAAAAGTTTATATGAAGTACTAACATTATTTTGACTCAGATTACACGCTCCTGCCTTTTTTCCCATTAGTCCCGGGACACCCTGTACAAGGAGCATGTACTTTTTGCTGTTTTAACGTTCTCAAAATATTGAATGTTTAATTTTTCTGAACGGTTTAATTAAGTTGTATTGTTATGTTTAAATGAATAAGAAAGCAAAATATTACCCTTCCTCTTTTTAAAAAAAAATCCCAATGGCACAGGACCAATTGGATAGGCTTATTTCAGTAACATGTTTGCATAAAACCCAAAATAAAAAATTATAGAATGTTTTGAGATGTACAAAAAACCAAAGTAACATTCTGGCATCAAATCAAAAACAAAAAAATAAAAAAAAAATTCTGGTAAATTTGTGAATTTTCTTAAATAAATGTTTGAAATGTTTTAATGTACGATTTAGAGAAAAATGTTGAATACAAAAGTTGTAGAACGTGTTAAGGTCTATAAAAAGGCTCCGTGACTTTTTCACGTCAAATGAAAAACAAAGGAAATACGATTTTTATTCAAATTTGACAGGCCGCCATTTTGTTTTTACTGGGCCGATTTGGTTCATTAACGAACTCGTTCAAGATTTTGGCCTAAACGATTTTTGTAGCAAGCTTGGTTTTGATCCGTCAAAAAATACGCCCTCTATCGTGCTTACAAATTCCGTTATAACACATACATACATATATATATATATATATATATATATATATATATATATATATATATATATATATATATATAATAAGCAACGAATAGATTAGTGGGTATTGCACGCAAATAGAAGAAGGGGCTACTGAAAAGAGTGGTAACCGCAGACATGCATGTTTCTAGCTCATTAGCCGTCATCGGTACGGTACAACCAAGAAAAGATGTGAAACATGAGAGCAAAGGTGTTGAATGAAACATGAGAAAATATAATGGAATTCAGCAGGATAGTCAAACACAACATTTGTGTCAGTAATATTAGAAGATCTCGAATATTCGAGACAACAACCAACATAGACACGGAGGTGCATATAACACTCATATGTCACGCACTATTCGTACATCTTGTTATTATTTCATTAATCTGGGTCGGAAGTTTCAGACGGGAGTGTTATATGCACCTCCGTGTCTATGTTGGTTGTTGTCTCGAATATTCGAGATCTTCTAATATTACTGGCACAAATGTTCTGTTTGACTATCCTGCTGAATTCCATTATATTTTCTCATGTTTCATTCAACACCTTTGCTCTCATGTTTCACATCTTTTCGTGGTTGTACCGTACCGATGACGGCTAATGAGCTAGAAACATGCATGTCTGCGGTTACCACTCTTTTCAGTAGCCCCTTCTTCTATTTGCGTGCAATACCCACTAATCTATTCGTTGCTTATTGTTCATATGTCACGCACTATTCGTACATCTTGTTATATATATATATATATAATGTGAAGGTTATATATATATATAATGTGGAAGTTATATAAAAAAATTTTTTTTTTATATATATATATATATATATATTATATATATATATATATATTGTTGTAAATAGAACATATACAGAACCCATATAGAATCCTGATAAAGGATATAAAATTAAAATTTTGTCAATAAAAATAATTTTTAAAAAAATGATGTATCAAAATAATAAAATACCTCGTATAACAATATAACTAAGTACGACCAATGGTTATAATCAAAAAGATAGTAAATAAATATAAAAAGAAATCATAAACAAACATCAGAAAAACAGTTGTAAAAATTAATTCTTCAACTTAATAAAAACAACCTTAGACAGAACCTCACAAGTAAACGCAGATCAAGAAATAATATAACGCTGCATGGAATCTTAGACACCCAGAGCATCTGTTTATATTTTAAAAATAAATAGAAACTTCTAACAAATGTAACTAAAACTATGATGATTAAACAATAAAAAGACATTTAGAAGTAATAAAATATATAGAATAAGATATTTAGTTAATAATTAATCATAAAAGTAGGTATAGGAAATATTATAATAAGTAGGAATCTGTAATATGGGCAAGGTCAAATTTATACCAAAATCAAACAGTTGAGACAAATTATACCAACATAAATTATTTTGAATGTGAAAAACAATAAAGAAATAAATGATTACCGACATAGTTTATGTATATAGGTGTAATAATATCAAACATAATGAGAAATGAATTGTATATATGTATAATAAGTAAATATGTAGATTGTAGAAAACGTAGAATTAATGAAATTGCATTGACCAATCAAAACAGCGCAAATAAACAGTGATATGGAAAAAGACAATAATAATAAGGTGTGAGTGAATAAGTCAATGACAATAAGTATATTAGGTATAAAAAACTATAGTTTGCAATAAGTTTAAGTCAGAAAAACAATAAAAACAACAATAAACAAAGTGACAGGTGAAATTTTCAATCGAACTTTCGAGAACAAAAACCACTTCCGGTGACAGACGATAAAAAGGGTTGTGTTCGATGTAAAATGCGGGAAATTGGTAGTTGAGTGTCAGTAATCAGATAGGTAACACTAATATAAAGTTATCCTAGTTTTTTTTAATGTAACAAATTTATAATTAGTCAAAGAAAAAGTATATAAATCAATATAAATCTAATCAATTGTAAAATAAATCAAGTGTAACAAACGTTTGTGAGACTACAAGTAGCAGAGGAAGAAAATTATCACCCAGATAATGAAAAGCAAAGGTATTCAACATCAAAGGCGAGAAAATCTATTGGAAGCGTCTCCTCAGATGTAGCATTTTTTCAACAAGACGAACTAAGGTCGGTTGTGTGTTTATTAAATATATTTGGTACCAAATAAATGAAACTTTCAAATCAGAACGTATAAATAATAATTTCAAGTGATATAAAAAATTTTTAAGAGCTCATATACCTGGTAGTAAAGTTCTGTTATCTTTACATGAATATAATATACCAGAGAAAAGTAATATTAAAACTTACCATTATAAAGTGTAGATAAATGTATAATTTCTTTCATGTCGAACTTCACCAAAAATATATATAAAAATTTCCACTAGTAACAGACCACAACTAATTCCAGTTTATATCAATACACAATTATTACCATACGATAAAATAATAATTAAAAAACGTAAATTTTGAATCGATAAAATATCAAATGTGTTTCCAAGTTCACGTCCCGAAGAAAACTAAAATTTAACATTTAAAATCATTTCATGAATCCTCTTAGTTAAAAAAAAGGAAACACTTTAAAAGGTTTTTTGTTTAACATAGAAGCAAAGTTAGAAAGAGCAGGTGTTTGCAAATTTCTAAGAATTTCAACGCTCACAAGATTTCGACCAAGTTATGCAAATGAGCCAGAAAAAGTCGTGGTTAAAAAGAAAGGTATAATTTTTTTGGAATATAAAGAAAGTCATATTCAAAGTGGAAATTTAGATATATATATAAAATAACTCATTATTTATGTATAACATAAGAATTGGTAGAACAAAAAGGTTAATCATTTATTTTATTAATAAATAGTTTCATCAGTCTAACTGTATAATAAGCCGTAACAAATAGTTTGTATATGAATCATTTTTTTCTGTTTGTTTCAAAAGTTTTATTTCACAAATTTTTTATCAGTCACATAAATATATCACATAAATAAGCAAGGTTGATTTTATTATTATAATATGCCCAGAACCCTACTGATTTTAAGAGTCGTAAACGAATAAGAGCAGCCGAGGTAAGAAAACATAAGAATTAAATAAACTACATGTTCATAAATAGCATAATAAATAAAAGGAAGCATTGAATAAAAAAATATGTAATTTGGCGAACCCAACAATAGTATAAAAAGTTTAAAATTTGCAATAAATATAATATCATTTCATATTCACATATCCATATATTCAAATCATACATTGATATATATTAATACTTAAAGTCCAATCATATTCAACTTGTATATAAGTATATTAATAAATATAAAGTACTTAAAAAAATCAAATCATCACACACATGTTTAACTGTATCACAACGTAAAAGACATATATATAGAACGTAAAGGTAAAAGTTAAATCACATATAACTTGCTTACCCCAAAAGTGGGGCATTATATAAATAAAATAAAGCAATTATCATATATTTAACTGGCTCCCAAACATGGGACATTATATAAAATAAAGTAACATTCATATTTAATATATATATAAGATGTACGAATAGTGCGTGCCATTTGAACAATAAGCAACGAATAGATTAGTGGGTATTGCACGCAAATAGAAGAAGGGGCTACTGAAAAGAGTGGTAACCGCAGACATGCATGTTTCTGGCTCATTAGCCGTCATCGGTACGGTACAACCAAGAAAAGATGTAAAATATGGGAGCAAAGGTGTTGAATTCTGTTATATTATCTCATGTTTCATTCAACACCTTTGCTCCCATGGCACAATCACTGTACAAATAACACCTGGTAGAAAAATCACAATTTCCGCAGGAGTTCTTTTGCGTAGTTATGTTTAAGAAAGTGTTTGAAATATAAAGCATAAAAAGTTTTCATGTAACTGGTTTCAGTTATTCTAAAGTCGGGAAAATGATGCATTTCCGCAGAAATTTTTTTGTGATTTTTTGTTTGGGGAGGCATCTAAAGTTTTTGCATCAGATTCAAAAGCAAAAAAAACAAAATTTAAATTTTCTCAAATAAATATTTTCATGTACGTTTTAGAAAAAAGTGTTTTATACAAAAGTTGTAGAACGTGTTAAGTTGTAAAAAAAATCTTGGTAACTTTTTTGCGTTAGATCAAAAACATAAGAAATACGATTTTTTTTCAATTTTGACAGGCCGCCATTTTGTTTCTACTGGGCCGATTTGGCCCGTTAACGAACTCGTCCAAGATTTTGGCCGAACCAATTTTTGTAGCGAGTTTGGTTCCGATCCGTCGAAAAATACGCCCTCTATCGTACTTAGAAATTCCGTTATAACACATACGTATATATATATATATATATATATATATATATATATATATATTTAATTTGAAAAAAGATATTTGCCAACTTATTTGTAATGGATATTGCCACATCCCCACAAAAATATCCATTATATATATATATATATATATATATATATATATATATACATATACATATATACATATATACATATATATATATATATATATATATATATATATATATATATATATATATATATATATATATACAGATAATGGGTACCATGTCGCCTCAAAAAGTGTTATAAAGTGTATAATGTCGCTTCATATATAACGTTTTCACAAGAAACTTTCACAGAATGTTCCTGGTACCTTCTTTAGTCGATCTGTGAAATTTCGTTTTGAGGCCACAATGATACCCCAGTCACTATTTTTTCCTCTCGTAGTTTGGCTATATATCACTGGCGCTAGTATCGTTGTTTCTGGTGCTACTCGCTGAACGATGTGACTTCAGCATATAAATGATGCTTTCGCGTTACGTTTCGTACGTTCTTACCTCAGAAATCTGACAACGCGGGAAATCGGTGATGAACAGACATTTTCTATTGAGACAAAATGTAAAACTGCCTACTATTGAAGTTCTCTCTTAAATTCAAGTCAAAAGAGTTGTTCTAGTTAAAGATTGCTGAGTATTTTTTGAAGTTGTGGTTTTGTGGCTATATCACAACACAAAAATAAGAATAATGAAATATGTCTTCAAGAAGCAGAAGAATACTAGCTTTAGTTAAGGTATATATAAATATTTACTAGTAATAATAAATATCATTTTGTGTAGAAAATGTTTTTTTGGATTTTGTTTAATATAAGGTTTTAAATTTAGCATATAAAAATTGAAATTTTTTTTATCTACCTTTAGATTTAAACAAATATATCGTCAAACAAGAGGGCATATTTTTTTATATCAAGATTGACCTAATTCATCTTTTATCAAAATCTTATATGACTGTAAAAAGGTAATTCTTTTTTTTCACTAATATTTTTATACAGAGTATTACATTGTTCAGATATCTTAGAAGAATGTTTTGTTAAAAGATTTATTTTTAAAATTAGGTCAAATATAGTATTAAACTACATTTAAAATGTCCATCTTTCTGGATGTTCAAATAATATATACCTATACACACATAATTTTTTGATTGTGTTACAGTTATTTCATACAGAAGAGAAGATTTTGAAAATATCCAGTTGTTCAGGGTTTTGAGAATGATACATAATTTGTTACTGTATACTATACCGATTTGCCGGCATATAAGGGTAATCTAAATTCTAAAAAACATTTTTTATATAAGCCATTTCTGATTTGATGCGAAAGATTTTACCGGGAAATTTTTCAGTCAAAATTAATGGCAGTTTTTCATGTAACTTTCGGTTCAAACCGCTTCACCTCCATGTTACAGCCCTTTAAAATTTATTTAACTAAACTATCGAATTTTAAATATTGTAATTTAGCAGATAATAATTGATGTTAAAAAAATATCATTTTACACTACTCGTCTTAATTTTACGCAATAAATAATCCGTGGTTTTAGGTAGTGCAGGCTATTATTTTATTTGTGTGTGATTGAACTAGAACAAGATGCAAAAAATATATATACCGTAAATAAGTACCATAAATTTGAGGATCGGTAGCTCGCTTCAAAATATTGCAAATCCTTGAAAACAATTTTTCTCTAACCTTGTTAGTTTGTGAGATACAGGGTGATAAAGGCTGCAGACGAAATAAACATTTTGTTGCATATCTTCTCGGGGGATATAAATATTAATTCAAATTTTTTCACACGTCATAGTCTCCTCAAAACACATCGACAGTATTAATTTTGTCAAGTTCCAATTAGTCAGTGGCCTGGTATCAGGGGTTCGTAAACTTTTATTACCCGATATTCCTGAAATACCAGCAAAAGTATATCGAGTTGAAAATTCTTGTCTGCAATTCTTGACTGAAGTTTCTACATAAAAGAAAACTATGACGTTCAAAAAAATTTGACGTTATATTTCTATCCCCCGAGAAGATATGCAATAATATTTGTATTCCATCTGTACCCTTTATCACCCAGTATCTCACAAACAAACCAGGTTAGAGAAGAATTGTACCTATTTAATATTTTAAATGTTTTGTATCGAGTTACCAACCCTCAAATTTACGGTACTTATTTACGGGACACCCTGAATGAGTCTTTCCAAAAAATATGCTTAAAAAATAGTTTTAAACAAATTGTTTGTGAACTATTGTTTACAATTACCTACATGGCATTGTGGATAAAAATAATAATTCTGTTCGTTAATCCCGATGCTCGCGGTAAAAATGTAGATGGTTTCTTTCCTTTTTGTGTGAAAACCAGTTATATTTTAAACTTATAAAATGTAGATTCATTTTGTTGAAAAATTGTATGTTATCAATTTATAGTACACATCGATAGGCAAAATTGGCGTAACACTTTATTCTAGGCTCAATTAAGACGTTTATGAAAAATTAACCTAATAAAGGTTATTATACGTGTGGAAATGGAAATGGAACGGAATAAATTCATTGAATCGTTTATTGTACATATTTGCTAAAAATCCCGAAACACGTCAAATTTAAATTATAAATTGATATTCTTCAACGTTTACATGTGATATCTAACTTCAACTCCGGAACTACCAAAATTCCTTACAATACTAATGCAAACTAATGTCACGGACACTATTAAATGTACACATTTTTAATAGATACAATCTTATTAGTTATTGTTATTTTGATGCGTTATTATTATTTCTTTTAAAACTATGCTTTATCATTTTTAATGTAATACTATTAAATACCTACTTTGGGTTTCCATCCTTTAATTGGATTCAGCTGTTGGATAGGGGGTATAAAAAATCCAAAAGAAATATAATAATAATTTTTTTATTTCATTTTATATGAAACACTGTGCCTTTTCATAATTTTTTGCGATAGCTCAAATATTTCAGTATCTGAAAATAATTAATTGTGGTAGTGGAATAAAATATTATTATAAGTTTATTCATTTTACCAAACAAATTAAAAATTAACGTTGAACTTTCAATATTTAACTTAATGTATTACCTCAAAGTGTTATCGAAGCAAATGTTCAAAATGAAAATGCTCAGATAGCTGACAATATTCTACTAATTTATCAATAGATGATCGTAATTGCGGTGTTAGAGTAAGGCAATATTAGGTATTTTCTCCGAAGTGACCATTCACCAGATTTATCAACGTTAGTTTTTTTTCTTTGGGATTATTTAAAACGTGTAGTTCACAAGGAACGAATGAACTCTTTAAAAAAATTAGAAACTAGAAATGGAATTGCAGTTTAAAAAATAACTGTAGAGGTTATTCAAAAGGTTAGGATATTATCAGGAAGCTGAAGGTTTTCATTCTGAACACTTGCTTTAAATAAAACCATAGGTAATACATTAAGTTAACTGTTGAAGTTAAATAACACCTTTTATTGTATTTTATTTTTCAGTTACCATATTCATAGATCTTTTCATATTCATAAATATTCGAGCTATCACAAAAATATTGAAAATATTAATGGAATTTGTTGAATGACAAAAAATATAGCATATATCGAAAAAATTCAGTATTAAACGGATAACTAATAAAAAAAATTAATAATACCTTTTATTAGGTCAGTTTTTCATACACCTCATAATTAAACTACAATTGAAGTGTTCTGTCAATTTTACCGGATTTTACTAGTCACTGAAATTTCTGCCAATATACTCTTTCTTCATCCTGGTTTACTATGTGAAGCATTTCCTCATGATAATAACTTTACTCTATCTCTCCCTCTCTCTCATATTTCAGGATCGAAAGGAGATCAAGTCAAACTCCTTTAATGAAACAGAAACCGATTGTAGTCATATATCAGACACACCCGAAAAATCGTTATCACTGAAAGAATCTAATCAGGATTCCTCAAATAATTCACTATCGTTTGAAATTCCCCTACAAGATTCTTTAAATATCTCTTTATTTAATAATTTGGGTATTCAGAATCCACTCACAATACTCAATGAAAGTTTTTTAACGCCAGGTTCGAGTGAATTGTCAGATAATGTTGTATCCAATGTGTCCCAGGAAACTAACAGCGCCCAAAACGACAGTGTGACTCTGGAATGTAAATCAAAAGATAAGCTTACCAATATCGTATGTTGTAATGGTGACAATACTCCAAATCAAAACGATGTTAGTTGGGAAAATATTATTAAATCAGTTTATGGTAACCAAGAAAATTCAGAAAATACAATAAATTTAACTGTATCCGATACTGGTGAAGTATCCAGCTTCGAGATTGATCCTTGTATCCGTCGTAATAGTAATGATGTACACAATTCCACAAATACAACTAATTCCGAAAGTAATAATTCTGATGATGCAAAAGATGTGGATTTTGACATTTCAAAATACAAAAATCAATCTCATTCTAGTAGTGATACCAGTTCTGAGGAAAATGAAGAAACAGGAACTCATGTATTGATTCAAAATACAGAAGAAAAAAAAGAAGCTAAAAATCTTATTACAAAGAAAATATTCTGTAATTATTGCATTAATGACTTGCTGTCTAAAAATTTTGCAAGGCACATGCAAACTTTTCATGGAGACGAAAAAGAAATTTTGAAAATAATGCAACTTCCAAAAAACTCTAAGGCTAGACGAGAAGCTTTTGTTTTACTAAGAAACCAAATTAAATTTGACTTATATATAAAAGGAGATGTACGTCCTGTTAGAAGCCAAAATATCGAAGGATTTAATTTTTACCCTTGCGTTCATTGCCAGGGCGTATTTAAAAAATCTTACCTTAAAAGACACGCCAGACGTTGTAAGCAAAACCAAAATAAAGGTGCTAGGAGTAATTATGTTTCAGAATCGCAAACGTTAACAGCTTGTTTAATGGACTCAACAAATGCAATATCTAAATTAAATGTCAAGGAAAAAGTTTTTGACAAAATGAAAGGAGATACCATATCTTTTGAAGCAAAAAAAGATCTATTGATAGTTAATTTTGGAAACTCTTATTTGAAAAAACACAAAAGAGAGGGTATTGATTACGCATGCAGCAGTAGGATGCGTGACCTCTCCAAATTACTCATCGAGTATAGAAACATTGTTAAAGACAATGAGATATCTTTAAAAGATATTCTTAGGCCAACAAATTTCGACATGATTTTAACTGCAGCAAGAACTGTATCTGGATACAACGCAACAGAAAAAATATTCAACGCTCCTAGTCTAGCGATGCATTTGGGAACGTATTTGAAACTGTGTTGTGATGAACTTCATCATTTGATATTGAAAGAATCTACTGGTTTTACCTGCAGAAACGATGAAGAATCCAGAAACTGGCTGAGAGATATAAAAAATTTTAAACATTTACTTACTTCTCGCTGGAGTATTGAAATTGCCTCCCTTGCAAATAAAAACCTACAAGAAAAGAAGTGGAATAAACCACTACTTGTACCCTTGGTTAATGATATTAAAATATTTAGAGAAAAAACCATTGCAATTGCTTCTGAGTGCCAAAAGCAATTTGAGGATAATACCGACACTGTTGAAACATATAAGAACCTAGTGAACTCGGCTTTAGCGTTGGTGATTCTTTTTAATAGAAGAAGAATTGGAGATGTCCAATATTTAAAATTGACAGAATATGCCATTAACAGGAAAACTGACTTCAGCGATTTTGAAAATGTATTAACCGAAGGAGAAAAAGCACTTACAAGAGAATATAGAAGAATTGTATGTTCTGGCAAGGGTTCGCGAGCTGTTGTAACTTTAATGCCAAAAATGTTACAAAATTTTATAGACACTCTAATCATATATCGACAAAAATATATCTCTGATGACAATCAATATGTTTTTGCCACTCCTGGGAGCACAATAAAATGGGGAAAAGGAGATGTCGCTATTCGCCAGTTAACAAAAAAAATGATCTTACAAAATCCAGATGCAATTTCAAGCAATAAATTATGTCAAAACAGGATACGAAACAATTTTCAAAATTTATGGGACACGACGAAAAAACACACAATGAATTTTATGAATTGCCTGCTGATATTTACCAAACGGCAAAAGTTGTGTCGATGTTGGTTGATGTCCTGAAAACTCGGGATCTTCCAATTGAAGACACAAATGAGCGTTTGGTTTCCCTGCTGAAATCCGTTATTTTGTGTTTTCCCATGTTTCGATTAACATCTTTGCTCCCAAATTTCACATCATTATTTGGTTATGCCGTGCTGATGAGGCAAAATGAGCCAGAAACATGCATGTCCACGGTTACCACTCTGTTTCAGTAGCCCTTTACTTTGCGTGAATTACCCATGAATCTCTTTGTTGTTGTTGTTAACATATCACGCGATATTCCTACATCTTCTTTGTTATTTACTATGGGTCGGAAGGTTCATGGCGGGGGGGCTATATGCGCCTTCGTGTCGATGTTGGTTGATGTCCTGAAAACTCGGGATCTTCCAATTGAAGACACAAATGAGCGTTTGGTTTCCCTGCTGAAATCCGTTATTTTGTGTTTTCCCATGTTTCGATTAACATCTTTGCTCCCAAATTTCACATCATTATTTGGTTATGCCGTGCTGATGAGGCAAAATGAGCCAGAAACATGCATGTCCACGGTTACCACTCTGTTTCAGTAGCCCTTTACTTTGCGTGAATTACCCATGAATCTCTTTGTTGTTGTTGTTAACATATCACGCGATATTCCTACATCTTCTTTTTTTTTATATATATATATATATATATATATATAAATTTACTCTCTACAATAGTCCTATTTCATTCTGAAATAAGCCTAAAAACAAACATTTTTCCTTAAACTGGTTTCAGCTAAGAAAAGTTATTTTTGTAATTCTTGGGTGTCAGGTTGTGTTATTAATTAAAACATTTTGTTGTCACTGACGTTTCGTCTCTGGGTAAGGAACTTTCTCAATGTTTATTCTTGACTGAATCAAGTTTCATTGTTTACAGTTTAAAATTAAAAAACACATGTACAATAGGTAAAAAACATTCATAAAACAGACATTTAAAACAAGTACCAACGATATAAATTTCACGATATTATACAGGGGAGGTACGGAAAGACTTCAGGTGAGTTATTTTATTAAATTATGATAAATCTGATTTAAGTTTGTAACATCTTGTTTATCGTTTACTGTATTTTGATCCTTTTTAATGTGCACCATTTATTTAATTGTTAATTTTTTGTGGTTTGAATCTTGAGCTAGGGTTTTTGTGTTTTAGAATCAAACTCATGTTTTTCATTGTTTTCATGTTTGTGGAGAGCTGTGGAAGCATTTTTAGTATATGTATGGCCATTTAATCTGTTTTCTAAAGTCTGTGTGGTCATTCCTATGTATTTTTTAGACAGTTTAGGCAGGGTATGGAATATAAAACATTGGATTTTTTTGTGATTTTTATTTTACTTTTTTATTTTCAAAGTTTATCAGAAAGCTGCTCTGTGTATGGCATTGCAACATAATTATTATTGTTTGACACGTTGTTTTTAGAGTATTTCTTTGATGGGTCGTTATATATTTTATAGACTCTTTGTCGTACTACAAGTACCATAGCACCTGTTGTACTGGCTCTGATGAGCTAAAGATCAATAAAGTTCATTTCTAAGATGTCCTGAACAATATTCAATTATGAAATTGGTGACTTTTGCACTCCGGAGGCTGCATCGTGCTCACAAGGCATGTTACGAACAGTAGCCGACGACAACGACAACGACGATGACATACACATGCGGTTTTTTTTCTAAAAACCCTTTTATCGTGCTGAAAAACGAAAAAATAGCTTAAGAAAAATTCCAACTTTTTTTGGGGTAAACTAATACATTTCTCACATATTAAGGCTGGGCGGATTCACTTTATTGAGGGCGAAATTTAGCCTAAGGCTAGTCTTACATTTAACCCGTACAAAATAGTATAATAGATACAAGTAATCCAAAAACATTAGAAAGTAACAACTGTAAATACCTACCCTACAAGTAAGCAAAACTATTACACACGGTATATAATACTAAATAGTCACTATTTCTTTAAATATTATCCATACTTCTTCATTATGTCATGAAGGGTTAGGTATTTTCATGTAAACATACTAAGATTTTTCTTACACGTGAACAAACATTTCTTATTGACTGCTGTGTTCTTGCATAACATGTAGTCAAATTACATACTTATTTTTATTAATTAGATATATAATATTATTTATTTTCAATTAATAAGCATAATTTTTGTATAAAAGATAATTTAAAAAATTAATAAAACGTGCTGCAGGATTTGACATGTTATTTATTCTTAAATTTGAAGACAAAAGTAGAAACGATGCGAAGCAGAAAAATTGAAAGATGCCTCTTCTTCTGAGGCGTCGCTTGATATTTAACGATACTTGTTGTATCTTACCGCCCTTATACCCTAATTCCCACCCTTTTTGAGTAACTGCTGCACCCAAATGTCATTTTATGGTAAATTATGATAAACAGATTTATATATATTTTATCACATTGGTTAGAACAATAGATACAGAATCGGACTGAATAAAAAAATAATATTCGAAAAATGGACTTATTAATTATAGTAATAAATAATTATTATTTACTAATCTAATATCATGTACAATGTATACATTTCAAGGGTATTCAACCTTTATTATTTTAAAACCCATTGCAATAAACAAGAGATCATTTTCTGAATAGTCATATCTCAATCAAAAGGTCCTTTTCATTTCTGTTCTTGGCAGAAGACATAAAAAATATCAATAAAAAAATAAAAAAAACACTTGGTTACGTCCTAATAATAGGGAAAATTCTTAAACATCTGCCAAGAAAAGCAATAATCAACCTAGTATATTTATTCAATGCAACTTTAAGACTAAAACATGTGCCTATTTGTTGGAAAAAGCAGAGGTCATCATGATTCCTGAACCTAGAAAACCTATTATTGAGGTTTCATCAAGTAGAACAATATCATTACTGCCCATTATATCAAAACTATAATTGCCTCTCCTCAGTTTGGCTTTGGAGAAAAGCATGCAATAATAGACCAAGTGTAATTGACCAATAAGATCATGCGACTTGCGGAAGTCAGACGAACGCAACTTGGAAGTAATACAGAATGCAATACTTTTTATAATTCGTGTATAAAAGAGACCTAATTATAACATTGTTTACGGTGTCACAATAAAGTCACTTTGAACACTTTTTTAGTAATTTTTAGTGTCATACAGTGGCTTATTGTATGTTATATACTTTTTTATTTGACGTTCGACTTTAACCTTGAAATAAATTATACAATTATCTAACGTTCTTCTAGCTAGCAAATTATTATATTAAATGGTCTAAAAGGTAAATTTGAATAAATTATATATTAAAAATATTAATAAATAAAGTACGCTAAGTTTTATTCATCAATGATTTGTCAATTGTTCATTTTTATATTGTATAGGATCAGTATAACGTTCGATTTTTGGGATAAATTTCCAGATATTTATGTCAAGCTGTATTACAGAAATATTTTTGTTCATGATATAATATAAATAGATCGCAAGAATATTCGAAGAAGCTCTTTTATAAACAAATAATCATCCTCTGTTTGCTTAAATGAAAGTTTGTTTACAATTTACACAAATATTCGGTAATCATAGATAAATACTTTTAATACGGGGAAGAATGGAATCTCCTGTACTAAGTCCGAAGCCACAAAGTTTTGTCGAGTGCTGTGCCATCTATTGTGGTGGAAGGTTACTATTCACCAACAGGGAAAAAAATAAAGGAAGAGACCTGCATGATTAGTCACAGTTTACTAGCTACTACTAGATGGCAAGCCAAGCAAATACTGAAGTTTTTTTAAATTATGCCAAGTATATTGTTTTTTCTTAAATAAATAAATAAATAAAAACAGTCACACAAAGTTTAAACACTTTTTGAAACAACCTGTTATTTTATTTTGGCTTAAAAGTAGGATAGGTTGTTTCAAAAAGCTGTTTAACGCTTTTATCCGTTTTATTAACCAGGATAGTCTATTAAAAGACGAATGTCGACAAATAGTTTCAAAAATTTAATATAAAATTTTGTTTATAAAATTGTACAGGTGATTTTCTTTATTTTCTTCTCAAACTTAAGATAAGAATAAGTTATTGATAATAGCATGTGTTAACAAATATTACACATATGATACAATATAATGGATACACATTTTTCAAAAAGTTCAGATTTTCAGCAGCATACCTTTTTAACAGCAACTGACGACTCCTTCTAAACTGGGAAACTCTTTTTTTAAATTGAGTGGCTATAATATGTCAAAAGTGCTGAATAAAATCATCTGTGATCTGACCAATCAGGAATCTACAGAATTGCCAACTTAAATTCAAACCAATCCTCCTAGTTTAAAAACAGGGTTTCTATGTAATTCTATTTTATTTAAAAAATTGAATAAATGCGAATTATAAAAAATATTGTGTCATAATGACTTTCTGTATTACTCGTAATTTGCGTCACAAAACGAGTCATTGTGACAGTTGTTTCACAAATACCATCTGAGTATGGAGGGTAGAACTAAGGAGAACCATCTTGTATAGGGGATAAGTTGAAAAAGTGTCCAGCTGTAAGCAGCAAATTACAGTTCACAATAACGCTAGCGTAGCAAGTGGAAACGACATGAAATTAGCAGTTTTAAACGGAGTGAAGTTCGCTGAGTTTTACGTAGTCAAGTGTTGATGTTGATTAGTAAATATAATCTATAAAACTGCTGAACTAACGTGGATAGTGATTCGATTTTTATAAACTTTAGGAGATACATTTTTTATTATTATTATTATTACGAATTTGTTGTAAATTCAAAGAGGAAAAAAAATAGAAACAATGGGAAAGCTTTGTTCAGTGAAAAGTTGTCCAAGTGGGCGAAAATTAAAAAATAAAGCAACTGATGCGTCTCAACCTCTGTCTTTTTTTCTTACGACATAAAAAACAATTTACAAAACAGGAAGCTGATATGAACGTTGCTATATCTAACGCTCGAGTACATATTGAAAGAGCAAACCAGCGAATGAAGATTTTTGAAATATTGCCTTCCTTTGCCATGGACTTTGCTCAAAGATGTGGATGACATAATTACAGTCATAAGTGCCATGGTGAACCTGCAAACCCCTATATTAGATGATGACAAATTCATTAAGAATCAATATTCATTGATGCAAAAATACCATGCATTTTTTCGTCTTCTTTCAATTGATCAATTATTATAGTTGTGAGTTGAGTTCATATTACAGTATTAATTTGTTTGATGACATTTTCTAATATACTTTTGTAGCTTGTATAGATCACGCACAAGTAAAATTTAAAGATAAAAATCTCGAAAACATTTGTGTATTATTAGACACCAATATCACTGATCATCCTAGTATACTTCTCTTATCAACTACACCATATAACGTATGTTAGCTCTAAAAACGTTATTAATTACACACATCTAAAGAATAAACTAAGAAATATATATTGGAATGTATTGTATAGAATAAATGAAACACAAAATGCTTGGGGTTGTTTTCTAAATATATTGTTATTTTGTCTATTGTTTTTATTTGTTGTAATATTGTGTTGCATTTTATTATGGTAATATTGGATTGTTTTTTATTGTTGTAATATTGTGTTTTGTGATTGTAGTTTCAAGATTACCTATTTGAGTGAAAAAGTTCAAAATAACGGCATAAATACTACCACACCTAAGGACCACGGACAGCCTTTAGATTTGTGGTGTTTAGTGTTTGTATTGGAGAGTGGATAATTGGAATTTCTATGTAATTTTATATATGTATATATAGTATGTCTGAAAAAGTTGGCAACATATGAAAAACTTTTTTATTAGTAATGTTATGAAAAAAAGTTATTCTTTATAAAAAGTTCTGCATGGTCCATAAAGTAAAACGCGCACATCTGATGTTAATTTTTTAAATCGTATACGAGGTTTGTCAAACAATATGAATTTGATACAAGTTTAAAGTACCTTTATTTTTTACAATATCGAAAACTTTAATTATTAAAACTTATTCGAAATAGAAAATTATGTTTTAATATGCAATTAGAACATACTACTTAAAAAAATTATGTTATTTTTACAAATTGTTCTCAATATATTCAATGTAATTTTAAAGTGTTGATAGGAATTACAAATTACGTTTAAGTGCAATTACTGATTACTTCACTCATTACCTCATTACAAAATTTATGAACTTTGACTTTCTCTTAAGAATTATCTCAAATAGACACACTAACTAAATGGAATGTATTATTTATTTCTCGAAAGCTTTTACTAGACTGACTTTCGGAAAGAAATGTCATTGTCAGAGTCGTCTACATTTTAAATTATTTTGCTTATTTTTGTGTATTCTAGTAGAAAATAAATACATTATTCTGTTTTTGGTATTACTAATTTATTACTGATTAAAGTTCATTGCTAAAATATTTCAAATCAACATTTGAGGTGTGTTGAGTTTAAATAAGATAAAAGTTGACGTGTTTCACAAATAAAATTTGCAAAATTTAAGTTGAAATTGAAGTGGTCAAAATATTCCTAATAATCTTTTGCAATATTGTAAATATCTGACATACTGTATATGTATACACATCTTGCAAAATAATTTGTTATCTAAATGTAATATTACAAATACATATTATTATTATTAGCTTTTTGATATTTAATCTAGTTCCTTATAATTATAAGCAAATTATTATTTTTCTCATATGTATGTGGTGGCGAGTGATAAATTTTAACTAAATAAATCCAAATACTTCAGTTTTGTCTTTTTTTCACAAATCTTCACTTGTATCATCTACATTGCAAAATTAATATATTAATGGAATTGATATAAAATGGAGTCTTTAAGACCACATTTTCATAATAGTAATGAATGTTTTCATGTATGGGATACTTTTTCCAAAATAAACTCGAAAATACTCTAGCTCCTGTTTATTTTCACATATAACATGGATCATGTGGTTAAAATAATTCATAGAAATTGTTTCTATTAACTGCTTGGTAAAATCTTCATCAAATGGAAAGGCCTTGAATATGTTGAATATAATATGCAATCATATTGGGTCAAGTTCAACAGGGCCATGCCCAATTGTACTTGTCCATAATAGGCGTGCTGCTTCTTCAGCCTAACTCCATTGGTTGAAATTTCCAGGTAGCTGCATTCGTTTACGAAGTGTATGGCACCTTTTGTTTTGCCTACAAATGAAAGACATTTATTCAAGTTCATTATTATTATTATGAGTGATCATATTACCAACAAAAGGACATTTAATTTCAAGCAGCCTAGATGGTTTTCCTTCTTCCATAACAATACCATCAGGTGAGTACCCTAACCATGGATATAGCTGGCAAATAATGAACCCAGGTTCAATTACATTCGCTCCCAAATTTTCCTTGTATTTGTTAAGAGCTTCTTTCTCATGTTTGATACCATGCTGTACAAATTTATTCGTGAACCCTTTTGGAAAGAAGTAGTTCAAGCTCTTTTGATTCCAATCCATTTGTCTATAAGTGAACCGGGAACCTGAAAAACACCTTTTATCATCTCTACTTTTGATATTTTTATGAAATATTTATACCCGTTAACCTATACTTCCGATGAATTTTCCAACCTTCACTTCCACTACAGCAACTGAAAATTATTTCTGACATGTCTACATCACAGAGAGTTGAATAAAAGCCTTTGCAACACTCTCGCAATGTGTAGTTTGAGACATTCAAACTCAACAAAGATGTTGATTCTTTCGTGTGTGACACCAGAGGATTAAGCCAATTTGGAGGTAGGACTTCCACACCTAATTCAACTTTTGTTGTCTGGTTCGACGCCCCTGTCTGTAAAGAAAGTTTTATAAGCAATGTTTTTTTATAAGTCTTATTGTTCTGGTCAAATACTCACATATTCTTACTCAGTGCTGAATAGGGATGACTGGATATCAATAAAGATATTTCTTTCTCTTCCTGTGAAAGTGGCCTACAAAGTTTCCTCGCAGCCATCTTCTTCACACAACAAGTTAGGCTAATTGGTTGGGCCTCGTAATCCTCCTCAACTGCCTTCTTGTGAGTCCTCCAATAGCACTCCACATCAGTGCTTGACAATTTTTCAAGTGATAGAACATCTCCCCTGCAATCAATAACACAATCTGAATTTTAATAAGTGTCCCTTTCAAATGAAGAAAAAAATTACCTTGTACATTTCAATAATGTGGCTGAAATGTGTTTGCATTTTCCTGAAGCTCCAGCTTTGCAGGTACATGAAAATGAAAATATTTTCCAGGTTCCTGTTGAAAAGTCAGCCTCTAACCATCCAAAGACCTCATGAGGTTTTCCAGTTAGAAGCGCACTGGTTTGGAGGCAAAGTGCCATGAGTCTAATGGCTGAGTAAACACCATCTTCATTGCATTTGCGATCGTAAATGCCACAAAGAATCAAATGCCTACTGTTTAGGACTTGTTCGCCCTCCACACGAAGCACCTTCTGTCATGTGTTGCATCCAAATATGCAAATACAGTAGTCAAACTCAAATATACCTCCTAGTTTTCCATGACTGTTGCTAACTGAAAAGGATCTGATTTGATACATATTTTAAACCATTGCAAAACGTTATATTACCTCACAGTTTGTTATTTTCTTTCACACACTATAATCAATTGTCCAAAACACACACAAGAATCCAAAAAAAAAACACTTTTTTATAGTTCGCAAACAACTAAAACATACGAATCAACCATGAAATCCGTATAAAAACTAACGCCATAAACATAGAGATTACTCACAATCCTCCATATTTGTTTACGTCTTGCAGCGCCCTCAACGGTGGTCGAAATCGCCAATAGTTCGGTCTTGATCCCTATCCTACTCTAATAATTTATGGCACTGTTTTTAAAATCTTTCCACTTGTTACTGTGGCGCCACCTTAATTTGGTCCCTGTCAGCGGACACTTTTTCATACACTGAGTTGGTCCTCCTTAGTTCTACTCTCCATACATCTGAAGATCTACATCCTCCACATTTTCATCATCCTGAGAACGCGGTTCAACACTATCATCACTTTCACTCATGATTACTAAGTGTACTAAGTACAATAATCAATAACAATCGAAACAATTTGAGGTTAAACACGTCCTAGTATTTACTAGGGGAGACTGGGGAGGGTTGAGCCAGAGGGAGGTTTGAGACATAAATGTTTCATTGGTAACGTATCCTTAAATAAATTTACTTTTCCATTTAGTGGATGCTTAGACAGTGCTTCTTTCACGTTATCTAAGTTTAACAACAAATCCAAGTCGTTTACGAAAGATATAGTGAAAAGTTGTTTTTGAGGCTAAACAATGTAAGTTTTTTAACAAAATGTATAAGGATTCTTTATTCACATTATTATATTTGGAAATATATGAATGAATTACACGAATTACATAATAATTTAACATACTTTAAAGTATTAAATTATTTGTTAGGTTATGTTTTAACTTGAAAATCGTAATTTGTTGTGGCTACTGGTACGAGGGGAGGGATGAACAGGTTTCATGTGGGAGGTTTGAGACACGGATCAAACCTCCCATCATGGTTTGAAAATACCTGTACTTACTTTCCAGTTTTTTTTCTTTCTTTTTCAAGTGCAAAAATATAGGTCAACGTAGTTTAGTCTTTAGTTTCTTCTGCTAAAATCTTCACTGCATCATCTACAATAATAATTTTTTTGCAGATGCCTTTTAAGTGGAAATCGAAAGGCCGAGTGCCTACTGATCCTGAAATTTTGAAAACTGCAGTACGGGAAATATGTAGTACTAATGGTAAAATCCGCACAGTCGCCAAAAAATATAATATTGATAGAACGACACTATCTAGATACGTGCATAAATTTAAATCAAACGAAATCGTATCGTTTGTAGCAAACTTTAATTCTTCGCAAATTTTTACTAATCAAGAAGAATATTTGCTAGTTCAATATCTGCTCAAATGCGCTGACTTACATTATGGACTTACTCCAATCGCAGTAAGAAAGTTTGCTTACATCTTTGCAACTGAAAATAACAAAAAAATTTCAGCAGCTTGGGAGAAAAATAGAGCAGCAACGCGTGATTGGCTAAGAGGTTTTATGTCAAGACATGGTAACTTATCACTTAGGACACCAGAAGCCACGAGTGTAGGACGTGCCACTGCATTTAATAAATATACCGTGCAGCTATTTTTTGACAATTTAAAAACCATCATGACAAGGGAACAGATTACTCCTGATTGCATATATAATGCAGATGAAACGGGAGTTACAACAGCACATAAGCCGCAAAAAATAATTGCGAAGAAAGGGCAGAAGCAGGTGTCAAAGGCAACATCGTGTGAAAGAGGATCACTGGTAACAGTTTTATGCACTATAAGTGCGTCTGGTAACACTATTCCTCCCTTTTTAATTTTTCCGAGGGCTAGGATCCAGGATTATATTACAAGAGGACTTCCCATTGGTGCCGATGCTGCTGTTAATCCATCAGGTTGGATGACCCACGAGAATTTTGAAAAATATTTACAGCACTTCGTCAACTATTCCCGAGTCAACAAGGATCACAAGTGTCTGCTGATACTAGACAACCATGATAGCCATATTTCCCCAAAGGGGCTGAACATTTGTAAAGAAAATGGAGTAATGCTACTGACCATTCCACCTCATACTAGCCATAAGTTACAGCCCTTGGACACCAATGTTTTCGGGCCTTTTAAAAGGTTTTATAATGAAGCTGCAGATAACTGGATGGTCAACAATCCTGCACAGCTGATATCCTTAAAAGAAATACCTGAACTTGTAGCAAGTGCTTACGTTCGCGCTTTCACGCCGGCCAATATAGTAGGTGGATTTTCACATACTGGTATTTGTCCATACAATCCAGCTGTATTCTCAGATAGTGATTTTACCAGTTCGGAAATTACAGACCGGCCAGATCCATCTGAAGCTTTACATCCCACAGAAAATTTACTTTTAGCTGTCCCTAGTACTTCCCAAAATAATCCAAATGCATTTGTGAGCCCTGAAGTTATAGGGCCATTTCCGAAAGCTCTTCCACGTAAAAAGAAAGCTGGAAGGAAATGTGGAAAAACACGGATTTTAACGGACACTCCCGAAAAAGACCTAATAGAAAAAGAATTTGAGGAAAGAGCGAAGAAAAAGGAAGAGCAAAATAAAAAAAAGGAAGAAAGGGTGGAAAGATTAAAAAAAAATTGTTGATAGAAGATGAAAAACAGGTGCCCGTTAAACAAAAGAAGATTGAGATAGTCATGGAGGAATCTGAACAATCTAACGATTCTTTCAATTTTTCGAGTTCTGATGAGTTAACCGATATTGAGGAACAAATTGAAAAAGAAAATGCTGAAGAAAGCTTTATGAATCAAGAAGTTCGTAAGGATGACTATGTTCTTGTACGATTTCCCACCAAAAAGACTTTCCGACATTACGTTGCTAAGGTCACAAATATTAATGGCAACGAATACGACTTATTATGCATGAGACTAAAGCCTACGGGATACAAATTTATTTTTCCCGATGTTGCTGATGAATGTTGTGCACCTAGGGACGATCTGGTTAAGTTACCAAACCCCTCCTTTACTGGAGGAACAGCAAGAACACATAGGACCCTTTCTTTTCCAGTCGATTTTTCCAAATATGAAAATTTATTCTAGGTTTTTCGGCAAATATTTTTATGACTGCTGTATTCTTTTATTTTTTCAAGTACGTATGTGTATTTTTTTGTTTATTATTATTATTGCAGGGTTAAAGGGTTAAACAATTGTTAACTGTCTTTAATAAATTTGATTTTAACTCGAGACTTTATCGTACTAATCTTGTCTCAACCCTCCCTATGCTTGCCTCAAACCTCCCTTTACTTGTCTCAAGCCTCCCCTCATAAAGGAGGTTTGAGACAAGTTCATGTGATATTTTAATCCATTATTTATTGCTTAAATAACAATTTTTAAAATAATCTTGGTACTGTGCTAAAAAATTAAAACCAATAGTTAATTAATATGTAAAAAACTTTATGCGATTACTAAAACACGACAGAAAACCAGGTTGATGAAAAAAAGTGGCTCAACCCTCCCCAGTCTCCCCTACTAGTTTATGCTCCTAACGCAGATCACCTATATCGAAATGACAATAAATCACGATGATTATTAGTCTGTCCAAGCGAGTGAATGTTTATTACCAGCGGTAATGTTAACAAATGTCAAAATACGTCACGGTTATACTGGTCGCTTTGGTATAGGGGTAATTACCAATGTTTTTATTTTCCTAGTGTACGGTCTAGAGGAGTTGTTTAGTTAATTTTTGGCTATTTTGATTTGTTTTTCAGTGTCAAATATCGTTTTGCCATTTAGAAACATAAAAAATGCAGTTTTAGTGAATATGCCATAAACAAATGTCAATTATCACATCTGTAAACCGCTGTAACTCTGCTCCCGACATGGGTACTGGTGGTTTTAACCGCGACGTAATTTGACATCAAACGATGACGTCACGGTTAATACCAATCCTCGCTAGGACGTTACGCTATTAATCAACCCTCGCTTTGACAGGCTAAATTAATCATCAACCAGTAACTCCGTTAGTCCATCAATGGAGTACCAACATAAAATTTTGTAAAATTTACCAACCTAATTTCTGTTTATGCTGACAGAGCCATCTAGAGCTATAAACGGATATTAATAAATTGATTTGACCTTGAGTCATATGCGTCAACCGTCTATAGAATAGGTGGTTTGTGACTCCTAAGCCGATTTTCAGCCTGGAACGTTCATTTAACGGTAAATACCGCGGTTATTTTTTCGTTTGAACACATTGACAGCTAGGTGTCACGCCAGAGCCCCCACTGCATAATAAATATAACCGAACGAGCTAGGTCGCTAAAATGAATTGGTTAAAGTAACGTGGGGTTATGTTTCCGTGTTGGTTTCTTATTTTTGTTTTTTTTTTCTGGAAAAATAAAATGGAGCTAAATTATTCGTTGATCGAAGAGATTTTCTTTGGGGATGATACTAACATGGTAAGTAGGAACTGTATGCAAAGAGTGAATATATCTACTATACTTAGTAGCAAGACAACGCTGGGTTGATAGATTTATTATATTATTATATAGAGCTTGATTGATAGTGCCAATGTACGACGCAATGCGTGCGATTTTTACGGGAAAAAAAACCTGTGGCTATAACCGAAAGATTAACCCCAAAGCCCGGTAATAAGTGGTAGATACCAAAAGCAAATCAGCTGATATCTGACGTCACAATTTCCCCTACTTTGGTTTAAACCGCGATCGCGGAAATGCATTGGTACGTACCTATAAGTATGTGGTAATAATCATTCCAGGCTGAAAATCGGCTCTAACCTGTCGAAGAATTTACTTTTACTATTGTATTAAAGTTTTTGTCGCTTTTCTTTCTGCAGTTAGGGGAGAGTGGTCGAATATCGACCACTTAAGCAAAATTGTTCATAACTGTATATGTAATATATGTATAAAGACGTTTTGTATATGAAATTACCTCAAAAACTATAAGTAACGTTATGGCAAAAAAAGATAATGGAATAAATAATGTTTGTTCTTTTCTAATGTACAAAACTCATACCGGTACTTTTCTGGATAATATCGACCAGTCGGATAAAATCAACCATAAAGTCGGGTAATGTCAACCATATCGGGTAATATCAACCAAATTTTTTAAATTTAGTTTATTCAAAAAGTAAGGTTACAACAAACTTTTTAACATTTACTACAAACATAATCTTTAGCATTTTCAATGATTGTGCAATCTGCATGCGTCCACACGGCACATGAACGGCATCTCCACCATACTTCATTTGATTTTCCAAACTCTTGACAAACAGAACATATGTCGGCATTTGTAGAATTATCTTTCTTTTCGGGAACTATACGTCATGAAGCTTTTTTCAGCTTCTCCTGTTTAATATCTTTTTGTTTTTCTAACTTCTTCAGTTTTTGTTGCTTTTTCTCTTCTTTATTTTCCAATTCCTCTTTTAATGGCGTTGAGGTCAGTATCTGGGAATGCTTGGTTTTTCGCGATTTGGTTCTAGTTGTTACTGTTGGCAAGGGTAGAAGTTCTGCAAAGCTTCTATTTTCCACGGGTAGCTGAAGTGTCGGATCATCATCGTCGGTCAATTCATCGTCTACAATTTCTTCAAGCTCTAATTCTGAAGATTCACTACCAAAGGAAGGTGTACGGTGACGTTTTGTCTTAGATGGTCCAGGGATAGGCGACGGAGCTTTTAATGGAGATGGTTGTTGAACTGTGGAGGTAGGTGATATAGGAAGTGCTCTTTTCATGGAAGGTGGATCGTGTTGTTTTATCTTAGATGGTCCAGGTACAGGATGCAGTGTTTTTTCTAATCGTGTTATTTCATTTGTTTCAGCAATTATCGGTTCTTGATTCTGCTCAGCATTTGGCGCTGGATCGACTAGTAAGGTACTGAACTCTTCATCACTGAATACAGATCGGTTAAATGGATAAATGCCAGTAGTTTCGAAAGCCTTGACCCCTTTTTCTACAGCTGCCACTTTATTAAAAGCAGTTTTAAATAACTCCGCAATATCCGTTTGCAGAATCTTCTCGTGTTTTCTTGCTTTGATATATCTATCGCATTCTTGATTGTATGCACTCTTTAATGGTCCGAAAAAACCAACATCGAGCGGTTGCAACCGGTGTGAAGTGTGGGGCGGAACTGAAACAACTTTAATGCCATTATCTCTGCAATAATGATATGACCTTAAAGTTGAATGAGTGGAGTGGTTATCCATTAATAACAGGACCGGATCATCTTTACTAGCTTTTGTAAATTTTGAAAAATGTTGAATCCAGTCTTCAAAAATCTCCTCAGTAATCCATCCAGACTTAGAGCACCTATATACAGCACCAGTTGGCCCGTTTATTTCTAGAGCTTCTTTCATTCTCTTTCGTTTGAAAATAAACATCGGTGGAACAAACGAACCTGCAGCACTCATCGCTACAACAGCAGTTACAAGTTGGCCCCTCTCACCACTTGTGACAGCTCCTACCTGTTTTTGACCTTTCTGGGCAATAATGCGGCTTGGCACGTGAACGTTACTAATCCCTGTTTCGTCTACATTGAAGATGCGATGAGCTTCAAAAGTGTGTTCAGAGTAGAGCTTATCTAAATTATCATAAAATATCGTAACTTCATCTTTATTGAATGCCAACACACGGCTCAGACTTGTGGCTTCCGGTTTACGGCAGCTCAATGTCGGGTTGCGCCGCATAAATGCATAGAACCAATCTTTTCCACACATTGCTTTCTCTTTATTAAAAGTGTTTTTTATTTTATTGGTTTGTGCAAATTCAAATGCAAGTTTTCTTATGGACGAAGATGTTAGTCCATAAAAAAGGCGAGAGAGGTTTATAACATGTTTTGCGAGATCTTCTTCTTGCTGAACAGTAAAAACAGATTTTCTGCCCATTTTGTACTTTTTTGTAGCGAAGCGACCTTTTAAACGGTCTTGTAATGTTCCATATGGAATATTGAACATTTGTGCAGTTTTTCGTATGGAAGCAACTTTGTCATGTATTGTCTTAAGCGCACGTTCCATATCCTTTTCAGACCACGAAGCGCGAGAAGTTTTGCGTGTATACTTTTGACGAGGCATCTGTAAAAGAATAAACGCCATTGGTACAATATCGATCACCCCGGTTGACATTAGCCGACTGCACGTGGTAGACAAAAAAGATGAATTACAAAAAAAATCTGTGAAAATGTAACGATAATTCATCACACATAATAAGCACATACATATCTAATTACCTTACTGTACAAAAATCAAAGCTACAATCAAATTAAATCATTACTTACTTTCGTATCGGTGTCACAAATATTATAAGGAATAAGGCAAAATTTAACATCAAGCATTCACTACGGTCAAACATCGACTAAGTGCGTAGGTGACTGTATACATAGTAAATACCATCCCAGCGCATGCGGTCTCGCTCTATTAAGAAGTTGAAAAGCTTCAAGAATTGGGTAGGGGTGTGTGATCGATATTGGACAGCGGTTGATATTCGACCACTCTCCCCTATTTATTGATGCTTACATTTTAATCGCTTTTAAAACGTAACTGTGCTCTACTTTACCTATGTAAACATCAACCAAATCGACACGAGCTCATTTAAGTGATGTAATTGTGGCCAATTTTTAACGCATTTATTATTTTCTAAACAATTTGGCAACGTACTTAAAGTCTGCGCTTCGCTTGAAATGACTAGATTTATTACTATAATATATGATGGTTATTTTGCACATATTATTATAGTTTTTGCCGCTTTCATTTCTGCCGATATTTATTGATGCTTACACTTTAATCACTTTTAAAGCGTAACTGTGCTTTACATTACGTATGTAAACATCAAACAAATCGACACGAGCTCATCCTAGCGATGCAATTGCGATTGCATGAACCATTTTTTAAAGTATTTGTTATTTTCAAATTAGTTGGACATGGTTAATGTTGGTCCTATTTTGTAATCGCGGCAACGGAACATAAAAACAATTCGTAAAAAAGACAAATCTAATAATATTTACCTTCTTTACGATTCCCAGATTTGCTTGCATTCGACTACAGATTAATTACATTACTATATGGCATCATTTTGAACATGTTATTAAAGCTTTCGTCTTCTTATTTGTGTCGTTGTTTGTCGATGAAAATGTATTTTTAGTGGAGTTACTTATTCATTGTTACTATTAATATCGTCTAAAAAGCACTAAAATTTTAATTGATTATGTAGTATATTCCAATTAACGTTCTTTTGAGTTCTATTGTTTTTCATGCAACTTCATATCATTTATTGTAAATAATAACTGCCATTCAAAAAATAAACCTATCATTGAGTTGACATCTGTGCAATTTACTCTTACATACACAGTAGATTATAAGGATTACCTATATACCTATATAGTTCCATATTATGTGATCTTCAATCATTACACAATAAATTAGATCGCGAACATTTTGAAAGTTTGTCAATAAAATTAAATATATAGTTGATCTACGAGGGTGTTCGCAATTTAGAACAAATGATTGAATTAATATTTCAAAAACCATTTAACAGATCACCACTAGAGAGCCAGAGCTATCTAATAATAATTAAGAAAGGGTATTCGACGAGGTCTCACATTTTTTTGTATAATATGATGGATTTTTTGGTGATTGGTGATTTTCGAACATATTTTGCCAATTAAATCTCACATTTTTTCACACTATAGGTAGATATATATCAAAGAAACTGTCTCTTCCTTCTATTTAACAGCGGGGCCGTTCTATTATATTTCATTTATATATCATAATATTTTCTATTTAAATTTACAACGTTAAACCATCTGCTTCTAATAATCTTACTGTCGTAAATGTTTCTCTGTTTCAAAAATGATCACTAGGTCCTTAAAAAAGTAGATGTATTAATATTTTATTTTTATTGCGGTCAAAAGATTAATTAGCCGACAATAAAATACCTCAAGTATTATAAAAAATATAAATCATTCTAGGCCATAAAAATATAAATATTTACTTAATGTGCAGCAGCAGCAACGGTAAAAGTAGACTCTTTTACTTTTATGACTACAACATCAAAGACAAATGTACACATTATATATTTTGTATACACGATTACTAGCACACGATTCACATTTTTCTAGTAATGATATCTTGACTCTGAGAGTAATTAGCAATTTGCCTATCAGGCAATAAGCGTTTGTTATGGTATCAGCAGAGGATGTAGTCCCAATTCAGAGAATTCAGTGCGATAGAGGACCACCTAAAGCTATGCAGGACTGTGTGTTATATTCAGACATAACAGAAGCTAATAGTCCCAGAGCTGGCTACATAAAACTGTACCGATAAAGTACACGACGTTTGAGTTCGTAAACCCCTAGAAAATAGTTGTGACGTTACCAAATGGCTGTTCTGCCTGTTTGGACAGGCCGCATATGAAAATGCCAGCCGAGTTTCCACGTCGAACAAATGTGCCTAAAAAACCGATGGGGTACACGCGTGAAAATTTTTTTATAGGTTTTTATAGAGTTCAAGTAAGAGCGGTAAAGCAGTGGCAGAAATGTAGCCGTTCAGAAAACCTCCGGCAGAAGCGATAAAGATTGTCGGAAAACTTATGTGAAAAAACAGATAAGGTACACGCGTGAACATTTTTTTATAGGTTTTTAGAGAGTTCAACTAAGAGCGGTAAAGCAGTGGCAGAAATGTGGCCGGTCGGAAAACCTCCGGCAGAAGCGATTAATAGTGTTGGAAAACTCGTGCGAAAAAACCGATATGGTACACGTGCCAATATTTTTTACGTGCTATTAGGGATCTCAACTAAGGTTTATATGATAATGGCAGAAATTTAGCCAGCCGGAAAACCTTCGGAAAAATTCAAAAAATGTCGACGTACATGTAAAATTATATTTATTCGCAGTTGTTGCATTCAAAACCTGTTTTTTATGATACCATTTCAAATATCTTCCTGTTCTACCCCAAATTGAAAAAAAAATCACCTTGATACGCTGAAACATCATCATTTATAACAGAGCGCTCGATTTGAAGCAGGTTTCTCCGTTTCTGGCGCATCGCGCCGCCGCCGTCGCTGGCCTCTCATCTCGGAAACGCGGACGTAGCGAGCTTATTCAATTTTCAATTATTTCCAAGTCGACCGTTTGCCAAAGAAAACAATAATAAATTGATTGTTATAGTTTAAAATGAAATTATGAATTGTACATTTATTTATGTAAATAAAATAAAATATACGTATATCAAGAACGTGAAAAGGAAAGAATCAAGTGTATTGCTACATGAACAACAACAGAAACGTATACTTTAATAAGATTTATTAATAAAGTATTAACATTTAAACGCAAATCATTAAATGCTTTATTGTAATAATTGTCAAAATACAAAGAAAAAGTGAATGAGTAGTTTTTCTCGCTTTCTCTCTTTCAACTACATTTAGTTTATTCATTCGAGAAAATATATTATATGAGTTCACTCATTATCATCTTCATCGATCTTGCTCTCCACATCATTTTCGCTATCATCCGTATCACTTTCTGCATCGAATACATTATTTATATCTTCATCCATCGAATCGTTATGTTGTGGCACCGTGTTATCATTTTCACTGTCGGTGATTTGGTCTAGAAAAGAAATGTGCATTAAAAAGCGAACAAACTTGGACAGCTGATAAATTAAATTAAGAAAAATATTGCGTACCACAATTCTCTGCGATTTCGTTTACAATAACGTCTTTAATTTGGGCAGGCCATTGTTCACCTTCAAACCAACAGAACTCGTCGCTGGAAGCGTCTTTTTTCCAACCACATTCAGCAGGTTTCAGTTCCGTAGGAATTTTCTGATCAGCATTTCCCCACACGGTAGCAATATAATGAGCTCTTAAAAAGTGTTGGTAGAGTTCTTTTTGGCAATGTGGCATCGTTGTAGAATCAATATTTTCTGAATTTAATTTTGCGAAACATTCTTCTGTATTTTTAAAATCAAATTTTTTCATGAATAAAGAATAACGTGCTGAATCAACGGTCATTATACTCTTTCCCAGGGAATAAAGGCAACAAACAAACTTTTGAACTTCGGCAAATACCTTCTCGCGGTCCATTTTCACGTCAGCCATGTTAGCAAATGCGATTTGAAGTGATTCTGACTTAGATAATAGAGAGTACGGTCTTTTTTCGCTTTTCTATAGAACGACGGATTATAATCACAGCCAGTAAAAGCATGGAATGCCGGAAGTGCTTTACATAACTGTCGCATATATGCGAGTTACATCGATAAGTCCGATATTATCAGAAACACCGAATAATAACTTAATTTGCAATTCCTTTATTTTATGCATATTTCCCAGTAAAATAATGAAAATGTCAGTATCATCGCATTTGATTATAACCTTCCCATTTTCCTCTAGACTACAAGCAGTATTAATTGAATAGGCGCACTACGTCCGCGTTTCCGAGAAGAGAGGCCAGCGACGGCGGCGGCGCGATGCGCCAGAAACGGAGAAACCTGCTTCAAATCGAGCGCTCTGTTATAAATGATGATGTTTCAGCGAGTTTTCAGCGTATCAAGGTGATTTTTTTTTCAATTTGGGGTAGAACAAAAAGATATTTGGAATGGCATCATAAAAAACAGGTTTTGAATACAACAACTGCGAAAGGTTTTCCGGCTGGCTCAATTTCTGCCATTATCATATAAACCTTAGTTGAGATCCCTAATAGTACGTAAACATTTTGGCACGTGTACCATATCGGTTTTTTCGCACGAGTTTTCCAACACTATTAATCGCTTCTGCCGGAGGTTTTCCGACCGGCCACATTTCTGCCACTGCTTTACCGCTCTTCGTTGAACTCTCTAAAAACCTATAAAAACATTTTCACGCGTGTACCCCATCGGTTTTTTCACATGAGTTTTCCGACAGTCTTTATCGCTTCTGCCGGAGGTTTTCTGAACGGCTACATTTCTGCCACTGCTTTATCGCTCTTACTTGAACTCTATAAAAACCTATAAAAAAATTTTCACGCGTGTACCCCATCGGTTTTTTAGGCATATTTGTTCGACGTGGAAACTCGGCTGGCATTTTCATATGCGGCCTGTCCGAACAGACAGAACAGCCATTTGGTAACGTAACAACTATTTTCTAGGGGTTCACGAACTCAAACGTCGTGTACTTTATCGGTACAGTTTTATGTAGCCAGCTCCCCGACTATAATAGTGACCCATTAGATGTTGAAGAAGCATTTAGAAGACCCGATAAGGATAATTGGATTGAAGCTATGCAGAACGAATATGAAGCTCTTATCGAAAATGGTACTTAGGAGTTAGTGGACTTACCGCCTCGCAAAAAAGCTTTAAATTGTAAATGGGTTTTTAAAACAAAACTCCAAAATAACAATATGATTCAGTATAAAGCTCGTTTGGTAATAAAAGGTTGTGCTCAAAGAAAAGGTATCGATTTTGAAGAACCTACTCTCCTGTGGTTTTATACAGCATAATAAGGTATCTACTTGCACTAGCAGCAGAAAATAACCTCGATATTAACCATTTGGATGTAGTTACTGTGTTTCTGCAAGGTGACATAGAAGAGATATATATGACCCCACCAGTAGGTTATGATAACACAAATCAAGTTTGTCGTTTAAAAAATCATTACATAGTCTCAAACAAGTCATGTATGGAACCAAAAGACTCATTCTTCAAACAAATTGGAATGGAGCAATCCCGAACTGACCCTTGCATGTACCATAAAATTTCAATTAGTTCAAAACTGATCATAGCTGTTTATGTAGATGATATGATCATTTTGTTCCATAATACTGAGGCAAAAAAATTAAAAGCTCAGTTGATGAAGAACTTTATAATGAAAGATTTCAGACCAGCCAAAGAGATATTAAGATTTCAGATAACCAGGGATAGAGTCAATAAAAAGCTTTGGATTGACCAAGAAGATTATTTACAAAGGGTTTTAAAAACATTTAATATGGATCAAAGCAATCCAGTTGATACTACGATGTATGTAGGTGAGAAATTACTAAAAGAACAGTCACCAACCAACGAAGAAGGAAAGAAACAAATGAAGAAACATTCCATATCAAGAAGCAGTAGGCAGTTTGTTATTTGCATCACAGATATTGAGACCTGATATAAGTTCGCAATCAGCTGTGTAAGTCGTTTCAACCAAAATCGTAGACCAACTCATTGGTGTGCAGTTAAACGAATTTTTCGTTATTTGAAGGACACCGTACATTTCTGCTTAAAATTCAGTGGCGAGAAAGCTGGTGATTCGGATATTATTGGCTACTGTGACGCGGATTGGGGCAGTGATCCAAAAGATAGGCGTTCAATCTCCGGATATATTTTCTTGAAAAATAGTTCTCCAATTTCTTGGAATAGCAAGAAGCAGCCTACTATAGCCTTGAGCACAACAGAAGCAGATTATATGGCAATGTCATCTGCTGTACAATAAGCTTTGTGGCTTAGAGGTTTAAGCTATGAACTCAATTTAGATACGAAGTCAACTTTATTATATGTCGACAATCAAGGAACTCAGAAATTGGCATTAAATGGTGCTTATCAAGCTCGTACGAAGCATATTGATGTGAGACATCATTTCTTAAAGGAGAAAATTGATAATGGTATAATATTGCTTAAGTACGTGCCCACAAATTTTATGTTAGCAGATTCATTTACGAAGCATTTGGAAAAAGTGAAATTTCTCAACTGTATTAGAGGTCAAGGACTTATTTCAAATAGGGAGGGTGTTGAAGTAAATTTGAAATAATCTATTACTTTAGGGTTTTATCGCGTTGACTAGATATAATCTGGTCGGTTGAATAAGAACTGTCAGTAATATAATGTCATATATATTAGAATATAAAATACTTGTCTAATAGATTGTAGATTTTGTATATTGCTTTAATTAATAAAAAGTTATATAATCATATCAAGTAAAAAGGAATATCCATCCCAATATTTGTTTTTAGAACAAAACAGCATTGGTCGTCTAAAAATCAAACACACAATAAATAACCTAACTTTAATCCAAGAAACGCTTTAATCGTAACGAGTGCATCATTGAACAACAAATTCTACAACAAACGGTTCAGGTGGACACCTTTCATGATTTTCCATTATTTTTCACGCTGGTAGATGATTAAACAAAGTAAAACGTACAAACTTATTGCAAATTGATACAATTATTCGATTTTCAAATGTTTCAAGTTGACGCTAATGTCAGCATTACCAACCGCTACGTCATGAATACAAAATTCCCTGTATCGATTTAATTATCCTATTTTTCAAATTTGGTTACTTTTTGGACACAAACAACGAGAAGTAGAAACATAGTATAAAAAACTTGTTTCATAAGGCCTTCCATCGCACTTGTCATTTAGAAAACTCACTTTCGGCTCGTTTTCTAAACTTGGACTCGTGCGATAAAATGATGCCTTATGAAACTTGTTCTTTAATATACTATTTTCCAGTCTCAACCATCTTGTATACTGGCTGTTGTGAAAGTGAAGAAAATTGTGTCAGAACGTTAAAAAAAATATACCCATCATGATGTGGAGTTAGACAGCTCTTTTTGTTTAATTTTGCAACTTAAAATAAAAAAGTGTACGAAAATTTCTAAAAATAAACCATAAACCTTCCGTCTGCCTCTAGAACCTTGTTAAAAAAAACGAAATAAAAATGTTTGGACCCCGACTGCGGCTTAAAGGCCTAACAAATTTCGGCAGAATACAAATCGTGTTTCATCTTTCTACCGTGCCTATTGGAATGCTTGAAAGCGCAGGTACAGTCACCTGCAAAATTGATTTCGATGTGTTTGTTTAAGATTTAATTAGAACAGACGACAAAGGAATGTTGAAATCTTACCTGATTTTCCAAGGTATTCATAAATATCTCTCTTCTAATTTTAACCGTCAAATTAGAGATTCAGTTAGTATATTATATATTTTTGAACAGGCTATTTAATTATGTTGGTGGAATGATAAACAAAATTTATGTTACTATAAATACTCGGAAAAATTGTTGGGGTGCTTAAAAAAGATACAATAGTTTCAATTCAAGAGTTCCTGGTAAAAGAAACACTCAAATCCTTAGTTCCACAAAGATTTTAAAGGCTGCACATTAACGCAATAAATTCTAATATGGAATTTATTTTTGAGAATGTATCAGGAAATAATCGATACACACACGGTTTATTAGGGTGGCGCTATTCGATAGACAATAATAATAAACTTTCTTTGTGACCAACTTATAATTTATGCTTCTCTACATAGTTTAAAAAAAAGTTGCTTTGATCATCTGTCTCTGTTTATCCGCTAACTCGCACTAAACCTGTCAACGGATTTTAATGTGGTTTTCATCACCAGTTAAATAATTTTTCATATAATACTACAAGTAATAATCTCAATTTGGCTACCCTGTGTTGGTACTAAAATAACAAATTTGTATTATTTCCTTGGTTTCAATATATTAAAAAAGTTGTCAAAAAAATAATAATAACTGTCAAGAAGTTGAATAAAAGCTGTCAAGAAAACGACTTCCCAATTAATTGACTATTCTGACTATATTGGATCCTATTCTTCAATTCTACATTATTGGTATCCCTGGTGGGGACCCGACGAAAATGTAGAACTGGAAATAAGAGAGGGAAGCAATGAGAAACTCATTACAAAAATTTTTAAAAGAAGTTGATGTTGTGGCGAAGGAAAATGAGGAGAATATAACAAAGATTCCTGCAACAAATTGAAGATAAAGCGGAGCGGGTATTTCTTCTAGAAAACAATAACAAAAAAGCAATATTTAGAGAAGAAACAGAACAATCTATACGACATTTGATTCGATTTTTCTGTAACACGTTTTGGAAACAGGAATAAAAAATATTAATCATTCTTTGAAAAACAATTCGACACCAGGTTTTGATAATATCATCACAACCTTAGCCATAAAAGAAATAAGTAACTTTAGTGCAAAACCACTACGTCACTTAATAAATCTTATGTTTAGTGAAGGAAGATGCCCAACTCAGTTTAAAATAGCTATTATAAAACCAATATTTAAAAATGGAAATCGAACTGATCCAATAGTATCATATCTACTCTAAGTGAAATCTTTGAAAATGCACTGGGAAAAAGGTTGGTAAGCTTCCTGGATAATACTAAAATGTTATCGCAAACTCAATTTGGATTCAGAACCGGAAAATCTACCAGTGATGCAATTGCTCAACTGATGAACAAAATTGACTCAAGTTTGGACAACAGCAGGCTGTGTGCAGGAATATTTATAGACTTGGCAAAAGCCTTCGATACCGTAAGACACGACGGGCTGTTGTCCAAACTAAATGACATAGGTATTCGTGGCCTGGCCCTCTCACTCTTCCAGAGCTATTTAAAAAATAGGAAACGACTAGTTAAGATCAGTAATACAATGAGGAACCAAAGAGAAATAACTTTTGGAATACCACAAGGAACAGTGTTAGGTCCCATATTATTTATAATTTATTTGAATGAACTACTATATTTGATCTGTCAAGGAACAATTATCTCATATGCTGAGGATACAGTACTCTTCTTGGATGGGAACTCATGGGAAGAAGTAGAAACTAAACTAAAAATGGATTTTGAAATAATAATAATATGGTTCGATGATAACCTTCTCACCATTAATATGGATAAAACAGTATATCTACCTATTTCAAGTTATAAAAATGGCATCCCAAACACGGAACAATTAGACTTACATCTACCTTTCAGAAATAATACAAATTATATTCAATCTACAACCAGCACAAAATACCTAGGTATAACTATTGATAATAAGGATCGCCAGACTGTGCTGCTCACATAACGGTCAATCACATGATCGAATGCCCGCAGTATCATCGCCAAAGAAGAACAACCTATACTTACTAGCAAACATGTAAAAGTGATTCTATATCTGAAACACATTAATCTGTATCACAGTGGTGTAAGTAGGATTAAGAGTTCACGGGGAGGGGGGGGGGGGTTGTGGTATGACCGACCGGGGGGTTGTGATACCGATTTTTTTCTTAAATTTCAAGATATTTAAACTGCAATTTCAAGCATGTAGGCTTGCTGTGGGGCAGGAGGCTCTATCCCCTTCATCCCCCCCGTAATTACGCCTCTGCTGTATCACAAAACTTAACTCTTAGTAGTTTATGCGAGAAAATTTGTATTTAAAAAAAAACGGAAAAAATAATTTGACTTATTCTGTCATCGATTTCATAATTATCAACAAGATCAAACATTTTCTCAAATTTTGATAAACATTAAAAATCTATAATTATAACAGATCACTGATATGCCCCCTTTTTAATTTACACAGGGCACTGAACTAGCTACGATTTTTATATAAGAATTTTAATACCCCCACTAACATTTAACAACTTTATATTTCTGAGGAAGCCAAGCACATTTATTGCTAAAAACATTGACACGATAAGATATTTTATTAAGTGTATACATTTTTTATTTACTCGCCTTTTCATTAATACCAAAAATCATTGACTTGGTTGTAATCAATATATTATTGGAAATTTTCTTGAAGCCCACCAAGGAATGCATTTTATACCTCGTCTCTTCGAAAGCCCGACTGCTATTTTATAGTAATTTAATAACTTGTTGCTTGATTAAAACTGATTAAAAGCTATTAAGCGATATCAGTATGTAAAACTTTAAGTAAATACCGATTAATTTATGGTCATTCTGGAGCATATATAATTAATCTTTTGCATTTTTTTTGCGAAATATCGCTTAGAGATAATAAATGTCAGGGAAATTGTATATTACCCGTCCGCTAAATGTATATTATGGTCTTTGTTTTCTATTTTATTTAATCAGCAGAATTAATGTACTGAAATATTTGGATCAAGATATAATTTTTGAATATTTATGCTGCTAATTAACAGATAATAATTCATCTAAAAAGCCTGCTAAAAAGGTTTGTCGTAATAGTATTAATCTATGGTTTGTCGGAATTATTTTAAGCTATAAGCCATTTGTAATTTATTTTGTTAACAGTGCTCTATTTTGTCAGATTATAGGTATGTTTCGCAATTTTTACAATGGGTAAAAATAAAATCTGCCTTAAATTCTTCAATGCAATTGTGCGGAAGTGCAAATATGTTACATGAAACGTACGGTGAACCATATTATATTTTTCCATGAATTTCTGGAATAGTAAATCAAGAAGGAAAATACCAAGAGGTAGATCTCCGAGTTGATGGGTAGACCAGAAGAAGCCGCAGAAGCAGCCAAGGATAGAGAAACATGAAGAGAAACAATCCTACAGGGGATAAAGGATTGAAGAGAGAAGCCAAGATTCAACCTCTAAGGTGAGATCAATCAATATTTAACCTTCTAAAGCAAGATCGAACATCCAGTGATATGAGGCAAGTTCAATCAAAGAGGTCTTAACTTCAATTACCAATTAGTGTTTTAAATGAAACTCACTGTTTCTAGCTAAATCCACAGTATAATGAAAATTGTTGAAAATTTTAAAAAATTGACAATTGTTTCGATAAATCAATATCATCGTCAGAATGACAGAAGTTACATTTCATTTGATGCCTACCTGATGTTTAGTAGTTATTTTTGGCTAGACCAAGAAGTGACCTAACTTGTAATTGACTTAATATATGTTACTAGAAAAAAGAGGAAGATGTGATATTACAAATATTGAAGCTTAGATATTATTAGCCTTATGGTGATATCCTGGATATAATTTTTCCAATTAAGATCAGTATAACTGTGCAATGATATAGAAAACCATTAAAACTATATCTGCTGATCTTTACAATTATCACTTAAGAAGACAATTTATTAGTGGAGAACTCCCTAGATTTATTTGTTCATTAACAACTTCATATTGTAGGTTTCTTAAATGCCTTCCAATTCTTCAAGGAAATCCAGTTCTTGTTTCTTTTAACAAATATGCAGCACTTCTAGTTGTGTGTTAGGTGTCAATGAATGATTGGTGTCAAGTAGATGTTTTGCGTAGTGTGATTTATCTGGTTGTTTTAATCTGTATGCTCGTAAGTGTTCACTGTATCGGATTTCAAAATTTTTAAGGGTCTGACCCAAATAGACAGCATTACATTCTGGACATTTGAGTTTATATATACCTGATTTCTTTAATGGTGGTATTTTTGTTTTTACATTTAACAATTTTGTACTAACGTTACTTTCTGTTTTATAAGAAATTGTTGTATTCGTTGCTAAAGATATTATCTTTGATATATTATTAGAAATATTTCCTGCATATGTGATGGTTTTATAAGTTTTTATTTCATCAGTTTGTTTAGGAAATATTAGTTGTAATGCCACTTTTTCCTCTTTTTTATTAATTAGCTTATTTATCATATGTAATAGATAACCGTTGGATGTTGCTATTTGTCTAATTGTATTAATCTCTCTATCAAAATTACATTTGTTCATATGAACTGAAAAAGCTCTATGTATCATTGAGTTATTTGACATGGGATGATTGGAACTATATGGAATTGTCACGTCAGTGTGTGTTGGTTTTCGGTAAATTGAATAATCAAGTACATTATTAACTCTTTGAATTTTTAAATCAAGAAAATTGATTGAGTTATTTTCTTCAATTTCTAATGTAAATTTAATTTTCGGGTGTAAATTATTGATGTGGTTGAAAAATACATCTAATTGTCGTTCACTACCCATAAAACAAGCTAATATGTCATCTACATATCTATACCAAAATAAAACATTTTTCGAAATATTACTTTCAAAGATCTTTCTTTCTAAACTGTCCATAAAAATGTTTGCTACAATAGGTGATATAGGGCTTCCCATTGGTAAACCTTCATTTAGAATATATGTCTTATTGTCAAAAGTGAAATTATTCTGATTAATACATACATCAAATAAATTAAGTATATCTGATATTATTCCTCGATTAATATCTTTATCTTCTAGTAATTTTCTTACAAATATTAGACATTCTTTAGGAGGAATTTTAGTGAATATATTAGTAACATCAAATGAAATAAGTTTATAGTTATTTTGCAAGTTGATTGCTTTTAATTTTTTGATTAGTTCTATTGAATGTCTAATTGTGTATTTAGATGCATATCCGTAACTATTAAGTATATTGTTAAGCCTCTTTGCCAATATATTATTAGGAATATTAACATAAGAAACTACAGGTCTAATTGGTTTCGTAATTTAACGGTTCCATATAATTGTGGACAATGAGTTGACTTGGTTAAACCAAATGTTTTGTAACGTTTTCGTAGTAACTTCTGGCAAAGTCGGGTCAAATCTTCTCTCGAAGATTTTTTAATGAAATTAACTGTCTCTAGCCTTACTTCGTGGAATCTACTCATATTAGTGTTTTAAATGAAACAATTATATTGTGGAATTAGCTAGAAACAGTGAGTATCATTTAAAACACTAATATGAGTAGATTCCACGAAGTAAGGGTCGAGACAGTTATTTTCATTTACTAATATTTCTATAAAACAAATTTTCTAAATTTGGAAAATTTCAATATAAATTATCTGGTATAATCCTAAGAATTTTCGTCCTTTTGATAGACTGCGCAGAAAAATACTACCTATATTAACACGTTGAGTAGCAAGTGAGACTAAACAGGAATGATCTCTAATTTATTTTGCCTTACGAATCCATCTTGATCTCTATAGCACTTTTGAAATGTATTTGTGGCCAGTACCTTAAGAGATTCATACTGTCATTTTAAAATATAACTTAAATATCTTGAGGGCCATCTGAAACCAACTTGTCACCATACAAATTTACTCATTTTTTTTGAAATACCTATTTTTTGGTTAGATACTTTATAACTTTTTTCTATTGTGTCATTTACGTTTTTTTATGTGGCCGCTGGGATACATTTTTTCTTGTTATTGTGGCATTTAACGCTTTAATAACGGGGATAAAAAGTTATATTGATTTAAAAATATGGTGAATGCGCAGGTATTAGAATGATCGGTAGGTTTGTATTAGGGATATTGAAAAAGTATGTTTTTTGACATCCGAATTTTTAAGGTGCACATCCGCAGACCTTAAGATTAAAAAAAAGCTTCTTATGGGTGTAGAAATTAAGTTAGAAAATGTATTTATATCAAATAAATATTTTGTAGTGACCACCCTCTCTGGGTAAAGCTTGTTTCTCTGGGGTTCATAGAATAATCCTGTGTTACTAATGAACTGCAATTTGAATCCTGGTTGGAAGTGACGATAAAAATCTGCGTACTATTCTGCCCTCATAACATTAATAAATACAGATGTAGGTACGAATGTTCAAATTGATGCGGAAGCTCCGTAATTGCGGATGTGAATGTCCACCTCATACTTTTTTTGTATACTTACGTTATATAAATAATCTTTATGTCATTTCAAGGTTGAGTATGTAGATTGAACTGATGGGAATAGAAAATTTGCTACCTTCAAGCTGACATCAATGTCTTTAACTTAATTTAATATAGCTAAAATAAAAGAAGTTGTGAGTTAATATAGTCTGGAGGAGATAAATGCTGGAATTTTTGTACCTCTCGAATTATTTCTAATCATGTTAAACGATTGTTTAGATACTACAACAAAACCTCCACAAATCTTATAGAGCAGCTTCTGTCGACTTTCTCCTCTTTCGAAATTTCGAATTACCGTCCATTTTTAGTCGATAAGAAGACATAAAAGAGACATCTTAGGCGTAATTGTATAACCTGGAAAGAGGCTGTTACTTCAACCTAGCATTGTAACTGGGATTGGAGAGAATGTTTTAAGTTACGATGCTGCCAAACTATAGAGGGCGGTGATCATCAACAACCGTTACGTCAAAATTTGCTCTGTTTTGATTGGTCTTGTGGCCGTTGGCCATTTTATTCCAATATATTTCGGTCATTCTGATATTATAATAGTATAAGAAAGATAATGTTTCCGTTTATTTTGTGATTATTGATATCTTTGTGTTTTTCTTGATTTACTGAAAATCTTTTTGGTGTTAGTATAATTTACTTCTATATATATAGTTATATGAAATGGAAGGAAAAATAAACAAACCATTTAAGAAACTCTGTTGTAGATTAGTAGGCAAATAAATAATTGAGGTATATTATCGTCTTTGTGTGTTGGAAATAGAATTATACATTGAAATAAGTGATGCTTTCCACAAGTAACATCACCCAAATCATTAAATTAATAAATGGTTTTAAAGATTAAAACTAACTTTTCCGCATCTGTGGCCCTGAACAATATTCTATCATAAAATTTTCACTTGTATACACTTCGGGGGATGTATCGTGCTAACAAACCGAAATTTCTCTGAAAATAACCAAAAATGTAGTATATCTGGATTTATAGGATCCGCTGTACTCGCTCTAGTGAACTGAAAATCAATAGGGTACATCTGTAAGACTCCTTGAACCTTTGGTTTCAGTGCACAGTAACCCCGTTAAAATCTAATCTAATCTAATCTAAGACTCCTTGAACAATATTCAATCATAAAATTGATCAATCGTATACTCTCTGGAGGCTGTATCGTGCTAACAAACTGAAAATTCTCCTAAAATGACAAAAATTTGGTACTCCAAGTACCATAGTACCCGTTGTACTAGCTTTAGTGAGCTGAATATAAATAGGGCTCATTTTTGAGACGCTCTGAATAATATCCAATCATAAAATTGGTCACTTCCAATGCCATATCACCAGTAGTTCTAGCTCCAATGAGCTGAAACTCAATAAGCTTCATCTATATGACGTCCTGAATAATATCCAATCATAAAATTGATCACTTGTAGATACTCCAGAGGCTGTATCGTGCTAACAAATTGAAAATTCTTCAAAAATTACAAAAATATCGTACTTAAAGTACTGTAGCACATATTGTCTTGGCTCTGAAGAGCTGAAAATCGATAGGGTTCATCAGTGAAATGTCCTGAATAATATTCAATCATAAAATTGGTGACTTCTTGAACTCCGAAGGCTGTATCTTGCTAACAAACTGAAATTTCTCAAAAAATGACAAATTGTCGCCCTTCAAGTACCATAGCACCCGTTGTACTGGCTCTGGTGAGCTGAGAATCAATAGGGTTCATCTGTGAAATGTCCTTAACAATATTCAATCATAAAATTGGTGAATTATTGTACTCCGGAGGCTGTATCGTGCTAACAAGACATGTAAGAAAAAGTGGCCGACGACAACGACGACGACGACATACACACAGGTTTTTGTTTTCTAAACACCATTTTTTCGTATTGTTGTTGATGGAAAACGTAAAAATAACTCAAAAATTTTTTTCAAAATTCCAACTTTTTTTGGGGCAAACCAATACTTTTCTCGCATATTAGATAGGTTGGTCGGAAAAGTAATAAATTAACAGCCAGCTTTTGTTTCAATTGAGACCAAGAATAAACTAATAGAAAGTTTTATCAACACACCAAAATATATTCGTTACTTCTAAAACAGTGTATTTCTATTGGTACATTAAACAACCAAATATAGTTCTATCTTTTTTTATTTCTCCGAGGCCATTAAGAAATTTACTGTGCAATTTATGAAATTTTTTTCGATCGTATATGCGGTACTTTGCATATGTGTCATTGAATTTTTAACCATAGGTAATAAATATAATTTAATGTTGTTGCAATAGGAGATCCCTGGCGCTGAGCGAGTACGCCGTATTTGGCAAGACAAGTCTGCCAGCGTCAAAGATGAGCACATGTTGTATCGTTCACCATCCCACGCTAATGCCTCGCAGTCAAAAGAGACTGCTAATATGGCGTATTAATTCGGGTGATAGTATAGACCTATCAAAAAGATTTTTAGAGATAACACAAATATTGTAAACGGCATAAATCTCTTATTTGAAAGAAATCGTGATGATTTTTATTTTCATCGAAAATTTATATGAAATATTCAAATTTTTGTGGTGATGAATTAGAGAAATTTGAAAAGTTTTACTCAATTTCTGGAAAATTTAAAACTCTATAATGCCTGCCTACCTAATTTAGAAAAATTCAAGGATGAGACCAAAGTAAATCACTTCCAACAATAAATCAATAGAGAATTAAATTTAAGACCTTGCGTCGAGCAACTAGAAGAAGAATGGTCACAGATAGAAACTGTAATGAGAGATGTAACAAATAGGATACTAGGGAGCCACAAGGGAAGGAAAAAAGATAAGTGGTTTGATGAACAATGGCAACAGGCGTTGAAAAAAGAAATAAAATCAGACAAAGACTATTAAAAGAAAACAGTGAAGAAAATAGACTAAAGTATAAAAAAGCAAGGGAAGAAGTTAGACAAATATGCAAAAAGAATAAAAGAAATTACTTTGAAAGGGAAATATTAAAAATTTAACAAGCTTATAAAAATAAACGGTTTTAAAGATTAAAACTAACTTTTCCGCATCTGTGGCCCTGAACAATATTCTATCATAAAATTGTTACTTGTATACACTTCGGGGGATGTATCGTGCTAACAAACCGAAATTTCTCCAAAAATAACCAAAAATTTAGTATATCTAGTTTTATAGGACCCGCTGTACTCGCTCTAGTCAACTGAAAATCAATAGGGTACATCTGTGAGACACCTTGAACAATACTTATTCATAAAGTTGATCAATCGTATACTCTCTGGAGGCTGTATCGTGCTAACAAACTGAAAATTCTCCAAAAATGACAAAAATTTGGTACTTCAAGTACCACAGCACCCGTTGTACTGGCTTTAGTGAGCTCAATATCAATAGGGTTCATCTTTAAGACGCTCTGAATAATATACACTCATAAAATTCATCACTTGTATATACTCCGGAGGCTGTATCGTGCTAACAAACTGAAACTTCTCCAAAAATGACAAAAATATAGTACTCAAAGTACTGTAGCACCGGTTGTTTTGGCTGTGGTGAGCTGAAAATCAATAGGGTTCATCAGTGAGATGCCCTGAATAATATTCAATCATAAAATTGGTGACTTGTTGAACTCCGGAGGCTGTATCGTGCTAACAAACTGAAATTTCTCGAAAAACGACAAAATGTCGTACTTCAAGTACCATAGCACCCGTTGTACTGGCTCTGGTGAGCTCAGAATCAATAGAATTCATCTGTGAAATGTCCTCAACAATATTCCATCATAAAATTGGTGACTTATTGGACTCCGGAGGCTGTATCGTGCTAACAAGACTTGCAAGGAAAAGTGGCCGACGACAACTACGACGACGACGACATACACACAGGATTTTTTTTCTAAAAACCGTTTTTTCGTGTTGTTGTTGATGGATAACGTAAAAATAACTCAAAAAAAATTTCAAATTTCAAACTTTTTTGTGGGTAAACCAATACTTTTCTCGCATATTAGATAGGTTGGCGGAAAAGTAATAAAGAAGTGAGAAATTTTTATCATGAAATAAGAGAAGGGAAAGGCCACAACCGAAAAGCACCTTATTTTTTGGAAAGCAAAGAGGGATATCTAATAGAGGATAGGGAAGAAAAAATAAATAGATTTGCACAGTATTTTTAGGAATTACTAAACGATGGTGAGGAAGAACTTGGCGAAAATAATAATGAATCGGAGGAAGAAAATTGTGATGAGGAAGATCTAGGCATAACGGTCCCAAAAAAACTGGAGGTGACAGAATGCTTGAAACATATGAAGAATAATAAGAGTGCAGGAGAAAACAATATTACAATAAAAATTTTAAAATATGGAGGCGAACAATTAACGGAGAGAATATGGCAGTTGTTGAAACAAGTATGGCGAGAAGCTACGAAGAAGACTGGAGAACTGAGCCCGGAGACAGCCGTTGCCAAGATGCCGATATGTGTGTTGCAGCAGGTGGAAGATTAAAAAAGCTAGCACTAAGAAGAAGATGTTGATAAATACGTCGAAAACCTTATGGAAGGAAATGCGACCTATGCGGAAATAATTAGGGCATATAAAACAGCGACGAGGCAGGAAAAAGGACAGTCTAGGAAACTCTACTGGTGGAACCTAGCTATTGACAATACCCGGAAAGAATACATCAAATTCAGAAGAAGGCTCACGAGAGAAAAATTACCGGAAGCTAGGCAAAGTATAGAAGCCCAAATGAAGAGCAAGAGTAAGGAGCTAAAACAACTTATATGGCCGGCTAAGATAGTTGGGACAACCTAATCCTTGACCTTGAGAACAACATCTGGGGTCAGGGGTATAGGATAGTTACGGGTAGGTTCGTATTGAATAATACGCAAGGAAAACTGTCAGCCTCGCGGCGAAAAAATATTTTAAATGAACTGTTACCCAAAACGAGAAGATGGGTAATGGAGGACGGTGGTGGTGATCTATCAATCGAAAAACCTACAGGTTTCTCTAGGGAGGAACTTGAGGCAGCCTCTAGGGCTATGAAAAATGGTAAAGCACCAGGACCGGACGATCTGACCACCGAGGCGCTAAAAATAGCGTTTAAGATGAGACCGAAGGAGATCCTAGAGCAAGTAAACTTATGCTTGAAAGAACAAAGATTTCCGGTAGCATTAAAAGACGCGAGGGTAGTACTGCTACCTAAATTGGGAAAGGGCCCTAATAAAAATACCAGCTATAGGCCGATATGCCTCATTAATACATTCGGTAAATTGCTTGAAAAATTAATTGCAAACGGGTGAATTGAGGAGCTGAACGCAAAACATTTCCTATCCCCACATCAACACAGTTTTCGAGCGAAGCATTCCACTATAACTTCAAGAAAGATCTGAATCATGTAATCATAAGTGGGGGATAATAGTAGCGAACGATATTCGTAACGCGTTTAATACTGCGAAATGGGGGAAAATTATTGACGCACTGAGGGAAGGTAATGTAAGTAATTATATCATTAAGTTCATCCACAGCTATCTCGAGAACAGAAACGTTAGATCGAGCGTAATATCCCATCAATATACAATGGGCGTCCCGCAGGGCTCGGTTCTAGGACCAGTACTGTGGAACGTCATGTACAATGGGATCCTAAAACTTGAATATGGGTCTAATACATTCACTATTGCCTATGCTGACGATTTGATTTACTGGGTGGAAGGTAAAACAGAGAACGTTGTTAGAAATACTGCGGAAAGGACAGCTGCGAAGGCCGTTCAATGGACTAGAGCAAATGGACTCGTAATTGCTCCCGAGAAAGTGGTCATTAAGAGTCCGAGGATGTCGACAGGGCCTTTCCAAATGGTGGTACAGGGTAAACGGATAACAGCCACAAGTAAGATCAGGTATTTGGGGGTGGTACTAACAAAAAATTTAAACCAACAATGAAAAACTCAAAGTCAAAATGTCACAAATTTATTTTATTATGCTGAAGTGCTAAGCTACTAGTTTCGGCCCTCAATGGCCATCTTCAGGCTACAAAGAACGTTTGGGAAGGAAGAAAACATTAAACAATCTGTATATCTTACCTAAATGATGATAATTATTAGTGGGGCAACAAACGTCCACACATAGCGCCGATGAAGGGAGGGGTGTAATTTAGGTTATTGGAAAGCGCAACGCATGTTACCCCCGTTATAAAAGCTAACGATATAAATTGTGGTAAAAGTTAGCGTAAACAAAATTTACTCTGTGAAAAAGACGAATAATAGTCAATAAACTAAAAGTAGCAGTCCAGTCAAAAGATGAAAAAGAAGATTATGACAGTAGTATTTAACTTAAAAAGAGTGAATCAAATTGTAAACGATTGTAAATAAAGATATTTCTATAGTAACTTACATATAATTGGTAAAATATTATTAACAGCGATTTTTTACAATAACAATACTTGACAATATTAGAACTACCAAAAGCAAAGGAATACACAAAACAATCAAAATGGGAGATTGAGAAAGATGTATAGATCTTTTTGTCTTAGTTGCTCATTAAGACAAACAGCGTTGCTATCAGAACTAATCCGGTTAATCTCGAAAATCTCGAGTAAATTCATCCTAGGACCTTTAAAGCACCTATGTAATCTACACGCATAAAGAAAAATTGTGGTTTTCAGATATAATATGATTTGCAAAAGCAGATGGTGAAGCAGGTGGGTCAGTATTTTGAAATCTTTTAACAAAACTAAGATGTTCTTTAATTCTAGTGTCTAACAAACGACCAGACTGACCGATATAGACAGCATTACAATCCTGACAGCTCAATTTATATATACCAGGAGAATGTAACGTCGGAACAGAATCTTTGGTGTTAACTAAAAAAGATCTTAGATTGTTATCAGTCTTAAAGCCAAATTTAATGTTATATCTCTTGAAAATGTTACCAAACTTATAAGATACACGGCCAAGGAAATGTAAAGAGTCAACATACTTAGATACATCGTTATTTGAAGTGTTGTCGTGTAATGTAATAGTGGGAAAAGTTAGTTTAAATTTATTATAATGTCTAATGTATATTTTGTTGAATAAAGAGAGTGGAAAGTTATTATTAATTGCAATTTGTTTAATAATATTGATTTCCTTATTGAAGGCTTCCTGTGACAAAGGCAATGAAAAAGCCCTATGCAAGAAACTATTGAAGGATGCAATTTTATCTGACTGGGGGTGGTTAGAGTGAAAATTAATAATTGTGTCAGTTGTGGTAGGTTTACGATAAATCTGAAAATCCAACCTTCCAGAACTAACATCCCTAGTGATCAACAGGTCCAAGAAGGGAATACTATTCTCAAACTCAAACTCCATCGTAAATTTAATTCTAGGATGAAGGGTGTTGATAAAATCCAAAAAAGAGAAAGCCTCTTGTTGGGTACCGTTAAAAAGAACTATACAATCATCGATATAGCGATAGTAAAAGACTATACACTTCTTAAAAAAGGGATCATTAACATAAGTTTTTTCTAAATTATTCATGAAAATTCCAGCAAGTGAAGGGCTCAAATTAAAACCCATAGCCAAGCCTGTACTCTGTTGGTAAAATTTGTTAATAAATTGAAAGAAGTTTTGTTGTAAAGCTAATTGGAGCATGTTCACCACATCAGATATGACATTCGGGCACAAATTATTGGAAATCAATAGGATTTCAACCAAATTTATACATTCTGAAGAAAAAGATTACAAACATCTAATGAGAGCAAAAAAGAATAAGATTTAGGAAGCTTAATGTTAGAAATTTTATTACATAGATCCAATGAATTTTTTATAGAGAATTTATTATTGAAATTAGTCAAGTCTTTAAGTAAATTGTTAAGGAAACGAGAAAGTTTAGAAGTTGGTGAATTCAAGAAGGAAATAACTGGCCTAATGGGTATATTTTCTTTATGAATCTTCGGCAATCCATGGAGCAAGGGCGTGATTGGTGCTATTTGTGTTAATTGGTAATGTTTAGTATTAAACAAATCTAGGGTATCGGTGTATGTTTTAAGTTTATTCTTGCGCTCATTATGAAATTTCACTGTAGGATCAGTGCATAGGGGAGATAAAGAGCTGAGTCAATAAAATATTGTACCTTTTCAATGTAAGAGCTCCTATCCAATATCACAACACAATTACCTTTATCCGCTCTGGTTACTACCAGATCTTCTGTAATGATCTTATGTTTGAGGTTTTTGAGTTCTGTAAAAGTTAAATTATTATGCCTGGGGCCAGGAAAATTAGTAGGATCATGGTGTAAACTATTGTTCTTATTCAAATTTCTTTGAATTAAAGAAGAAATATCAGCTCTTATAGCTTCCTTATTAACCAAATCAGAGTTACCTATAGCCAGCGATTTCAAATTGTGTTTAGTATTTAAAGTAGAAAAATTATATTTCATCCCCATATTGAGTATGTTAAGTTGTTTGTTATTAAAATCAGAATGATTAAGGTTCAATATTCTAGGATGAAACTTAAATGAAGAAAAATTTATATCAATTCTATCTCGATCAACCGAACTATGTTTTTTATTCTTCAACCAATCCAACTTTTTCGACAATCTGAAGAAATGAAATTGACTGTCTCGACCCTTACTTCGTGGAATATGCTCATATTAGCGTTTTTAAATGAAACTCAAGGTCTCTAGTTAATTCCACAATATAATACAAGTTATTGAAAATTCTAAAAAATTGACAATTGTTTCGATAAATCAATATCATCGTCAGAATGACAGAAGTTACATTTCATTTTATGCCTACCTGATGTTTAGTAGTTATATTTGGCTAGACCAAGAAGTAACCTAACTTGTGATTGGCTTAATATATGTTTAGAGAAAAAAGAAGGAGATGTGATATTACAAATATTGAAGCTTAGATATTATTAGCCCTATGGTGATATCCTGGATATCATTTTTCCAATTAAGATCAGTATAACTGTGCAATGATATAGAAAACCAGGAAAACTATATCTGCTGATCTTTACAATTATCACTTAAGAGGACAGTTTATTAGTGGAGAATTCCCTAGATTTAACTGTTCATTGACAGCTTCATATTGTGGGTTTCTTAAATGTCTTCTAATTTCCAGTTCTTCAAGGAAATCCAGTTCTTGTTTCTTTTCACAAATATGCAGTACTTCTAGTTTTGTGTTAGGTGTCAATGAATGATTGGTGTCAAGTAGATGTTTTGCGTAGTGAGATTTATCTGGTTGTTTTAATCTGTATGCTCGTAAGTGCTCACTGTATCGTATTTCAAAATGCCTAAGGGTCTGACCCAAATAGACAGCATTACATTCTGGACATTTGAGTTTATATATACCTGACTTCTTTAATAGTGGTATTTTTGTTTTTACATTTAACAATTTTGTACTAACGTTACTTTCTGTTTTAAAAGAAATTGTTGTATTCGTTGCTGAAGATATTATCTTTGAAATATTATTAGAAATATTTCCTGCATATGTGATGGTTTTATAAGCTTTAATTTCATCAGCTTGTTTAGGATATATTAGTTGTAATGCCACTTTTTCCTCTTTTGACGACTGAAAATTACAATTCCAAAGTATATAACTTTATAGAATCCAGCGATGTAAAAGTTCTTAAAGCATACCCAACAAAGAAGTTTTCTAATAATGTAAGGGATATTGTTAATAATTCAAATTATCTTTTAAATGATTACGAAAAGAGGTCTATCATACATAAGAATCCTCCTTGTCCACAATTATATGGAACAGTTAAATTACATAAAATAACGAAACCAATTAGACCTGTAGTCTCTTATGTTAATGCTCCTAATAATATATTGGCAAAGAAGCTCAACAATATACTCAATACTTACGGATATGAATCTCAGTACTCAATTAGAAATTCAATAGAACTAACCAAAAAGTTGAAAGCAATCCACTTACAAGATAACTATAAACTCATATCATTCGATGTAACTAACATGTTTACTAAAATTCCTCCTAAAGAATGTCTAATACTTGTAAGAAAATTACTAGAAGATAAAAATATTAATCCAGGAATAATATCAGATATACTTAATTTATTTGATGTATGCATTAATCAGAATTATTTCACTTTTGACAATAAGATATATATTCAAAATGAAGGTTTACCAATGGGAAGCCCTATATCACCTATTTTAGCAAACATTTTTATGGACAATTTAGAAAGATCTTTGAAAGTAATATTTCGAAAATTATTTTATTTTGGTATAGATATGTAGATGACGTATTAGCTTGTTTTATGGGTAGTGAACGACAATTAGATGTATTTTTCAACCACATCAATAATTTACACCCGAAAATTAATTTTACATTAGAAATTGAAGAAAATAGCTCAATAAATTTTCTTGATTTAAAAATTCAAAGAGTTAATAATGTACTTGATTATTCAATTTACCGAAAACCAACACAAACTGATGTAACAATTCCATTCAATTCTAACCACCCTGTGTCACACAGACTAGCAGCATATAATTCAATGATACATAGAGCTTTTTCAGTTCCTATGAACAAATGTAATTTTGATAGAGAGATTATTACAATTAGACAAATAGCAACATCTAACGGTTATCCATTAGATATGATAAATAAGCTAATTAGTAAAAAAGAGGAAAAAGTGGCATTACAACTAATATATCCTAAACAAGCTGATGAAATTAAAACTTATAAAACCATCACATATGCAGGAAATATTTCTAATAATATTTCAAAGATAATATCTTCAGCAACGAATACAACAATTTCTTTTAAAACAGAAAGTAACGTTAGTACAAAATTGTTAAATGTAAAAACAAAAATACCACTATTAAAGAAGTCAGGTATATATAAACTCAAATGTCCAGAATGTAATGCTGTCTATTTGGGTCAGACCCTTAGGAATTTTGAAATACGATACAGTGAGCACTCACGAGCATACAGATTAAAACAACCAGATAAATCCCACTACGCAAAACATCTACTTGACACCAATCATTCATTGACACCTAACACAAAACTAGAAGTATTGCATATTTGTGAAAAGAAACGAGAACTGGATTTCCTTGAAGAACTGGAAATTAGAAGACATTTAAGAAACCCACAATATGAAGTTTTCAATGAACAGTTAAATCTAGGGAATTCTCCACTAATAAACTGTCTTCTTAAGTGATAATTGTAAAGATCAGCAGATATAGTTTTCCTGGTTTTCTATATCATTGCACCACAGTTATACTGATCTTAATTGGAAAAATGATATCCAGGATATCACCATAGGGCTAATAATATCTAAGCTTCAATATTTGTAATATCACATCTTCTTCTTTTTTCTATAAACATATATTAAGCCAATCACAAGTTAGGTTACTTCTTGGTCTAGCCAAATATAACTACTAAACATCAGGTAGGCATAAAATGAAATGTAACTTCTGTCATTCTGACGATGATATTGATTTATCGAAACCATTGTCAATTTTTTAGAATTTTCAATAACTTCTATTATATTGTGGAATTAACTAGAGACCTTGAGTTTGATTTAAAAACACGAATCTAAAGAAATTATCCACACCAGCGTCCTCAATCATATCCCTCACATCTCTATCTAAACAGTTAAACTCCAAATGAGTTAATTTCTGTGTTAACAAAAAATAGATAAATTTCAGTCGAGTGTCCACAGGGAACGGTGTTGGGTCCCTTACTGTTTACAATTTATATAAACGGGTTACTCGGAATAAAAACCCGGGGAAATATTTTGAGTTTTGCAGATGATACTGCCATTCTCTATAAAGCAGATACCTGGCGAGAATTAAAGATTCTTGTGGAAGAAGATTTTCTTGAAATAGAAAAATGGTTTAGGGGAAATAAATTCACACTGAATTTCACTAAAACAAAATACTTCCCATTTTCTTCATATTCAAACGGACTTCCGAATATAGGACCACTTAAAATAGGAGAAAGATATGAAATACCGGGAGATAAGTCAATAAAATACCTTAGCATTGTGATAAACTGTCATTTAAGGTGGGACCTACAAATACAAAACGTGGTTAAAAAATTGAGAGGGTTATTATACAGATTCAAATACCTCAGAGATTTTCTAGATGCTGAACACTTAAGAATATTGTACTACGCTTTAATCGAATCACAACTACAGTACGGAATAGTGGGATGGGGTGGAGTGAATGATACACATCTGGAAAAATTGAATGTGGAACAGAAATCCATAATTAAAATAAACTGTTTTACGGATTAAAACTAACTTTTCCGCATCTGTGGCCCTGAACAATGTTCTATCATAAAATTATTACTTGTATACACTTCGAGGGATGTATCGTGCTAACAAACCGAAATTTCTCCAAAAATAACCAAAAATTTTGTATATCTGGATTTAGAGGACCCGCTGTACTCTCTCTAGTCAACTAAAAATCAATAAGGTACATCTGTGAGACACCTTGAACAATATTCAATCCTAAAATTGATCAATCGTATACTCTCTGGAGGCTGTATCGTGCTAACAAACTGAAAATTCTCCAAAAATGACGAAAATTTGGTACTTCAAGTACCATAGCACCCGTTGTACTGGCTTTACTGAAATGAATATCAATAGGGTTCATCTTTCAGACGCTCTGAATAATATCCAATCATAAAATCAGTCACTTGTATATACTCCGGAGGCTGTATCATGCTAACAAACTGAAACTTTTTCAAAAATGACAAAAATATCGTACTTAAAGTACTGTATCACTAGTTGTATTAGCTCCGGTGCGCTGAAAATCAATAGGGTTCATCAGTGAGAAGCCCTGAAAAATATTCAATCATAAAATTGGTGACTTGTTGAACTGCGCAGGCTGTATCGTGCTAACAAACTGAAATTTCTCAAAAAATTACAAAATGTCGTACTTCAAGTACCATAACGACCGTTGTACTGACTCTGGTGAACTGAAAATGAATAGGGATCATCTGTGACATGTCCTTAACAATATTCAATCATGAAATTGCTAACTTATCGCACTCCGGAGACTGTATCGTGCTAACAAGACGTGTAAGGAAAAGTGGCCGACGACAACGACGACGACGACGACATACACACAGGATTTTTTTCTGAAAACCGTTTTTTCGTGTTGTTGTTGATGGAAAACGTTCCTAAATTTCAACTTTTTTTGGGGTAAATCAATACTTTTCTCGCATATAGAAAAGTTGGGCGGAAAAGTAATAATATATCGTAAGGTATTATACGTACGTATCCAAGCGATCAGCTATTCAGAGAATCTAAATTCCTTGATATAAGAGAACTGTTTTGCCTAAGTATCCTTAAAAATATAAAAAAAGAAAATATCATAATACGACCTACCAATCACAACCATGAAACAAGAAAACGGAATAATACTGTGGTATTACCTTGCTGTAAAAAAACTATAGGCCAACGAAATGCAACTTACCTGGGACCTCTGTTGTACAATATGGTACCAGATCATTTGAGAAATATTAATAAGAAGTACAGTTTCGGTAGGAGAATTGAGAAGTGGATTACAAAAACTGAAAGATCATTTTTCGATGAATTGTGAATCAAAATATTGGTTCTTGGGTATAAAAAACTCATTTCTTCCATTTCACCAATATTTCATACAATTCTGTCGGGTATTACTTAGTTGTTGATTGATACACATTGTTTACTATTTTTATACTGTATTTTCATTATTATCTTATACATTGAAACTTTATTTTTGTTGAGGCTTTATAATGGATATAATGGGTTAGGTGTTAAGTGCTATTACTACTATATCTGTTGATTTGTATTTTAACTAAAAATTTTAATTACATTGAAAACTTTTATATATACTTAAGTTTTAATTGTGAAAATAATATGATTTCATCTACCTTGATTATCTAATAATCGAAGTCACGCACAAGAGTATATTGGTTTCTAACTGGTGTACGCTTTTGTGACTTATCCATGTTTATTTGTACGCAAATCTTATTTAATTTCATTGTAAACTATATTCATACAAATAATCTTATTATTATTATTAGCTATTCAGGGGAGGCATGCTGATGTATGGCAATTTTTTGCCTTTCCGGTGTGCACACATCTCCCTGGGGAGACAGAGGAGGGTGGTTTAGTGCGGTGAAAGTCCCACACGAACTCGCAGCATTGCACTGCCCGCTGTGAGGGTGGCATTAGCTTCCACCCCACCTCTTGGGCAAAAAAAGCAGGTGGACTACCATTCGAAAATCTAATGTAAATAATATTAATTAATTAATTCTTATTTTTATTTATTTTTTTCATTAAATTGTTATTACATTTATTTTTATAGTTGCTTTAAGCTTTAAGGCTTTTCTGATTAATTTAACAAAAATAAAAAATAAACTGATATTTCCTCAATTACTTACGAACCGATTTTTTTTTGAAAAATTTGTTGAATAGACGATAGAAGACCACATCTAAAAGTATCAAAAAATGTACAGGGTGAAAATTTTAATGTTAGGGGTTGTAACTAAGGGATGATTTTTTTACGCCATATTAAAGTGTATTAGAAATGGAATAGATCAGTTTTTGTCCCATTCGAAAATCTATATTCGTTTAAGAGATATAGCCTGGATAAATTAGTCTGGAACACCCTGTATATCTAGCGATGTACGTAACCATAAAAGTTTGTAATTCTTCTACATTATTTGGTTTTTCCATATCTAAAATTGACTGTATTTTTCGTGAATTGGAAATATATTCCTTTGCTTTGTCTACTACCATGATATTTTTGGTCTGATCCATATACTTATAAATCACCCATGGGCATACACTTCACATCTATCAACACGTTCAAATATCATTTTAAATTTTCTTTGGAAAACTTCTGGATTTGTTTTTAAATCATGTGGGAATTCTTTAAAACAGTACCTTGCAAATGGTGTTGCAAAATTACCTAATTTACTACTTATTCTCTATTAATCTAATTTGATAAAATGCTGTTGCAGCATCCAATATACTAAATTTTTTAGAAACTTTTAGTTTAACGGCTATTTATTCAAATATCAGTAACTTAAAATATTCCCTTTTTATATTATCATTTAAGTGTTTTGACCAAAGCAAACTCATACTTCAACTATCCACTTTCTTTACTTTAACTAAAGCATTTGTGTTAGGAAAATTATGAGGGCACATATGTTTTATCATCAATGTGTTAGAAAGAGACAAAATACATATAAGTTCAGTGTATCATTCTTTTTCGCTAACAGGATATCATAAACTGGAAAACGGTAGAAATACACTCCCACCACGTGTAAAGGTATGTCTGGTAGGCACCGCTTTCGAGAGATTTGCAAATACAGACGTGTAATGTGGACAGTTTAGTTTATTAATTGAGAATTAATAAGATTGTACTAAACTGATAGCTTAATGCGATGAACAATAAAAAAAATCAACAACACTTTCGTTTATCCCTTCATGATTAATTCACAAAGAAATAATTCAGTAGTAATAATCTAGTATTGGAATAAATAACATAACATGCGAAATAAAATTTGTGTTAATAATAATATGTGTTTCCAAATATCTCAATTCTCATTTTTCGCTAACAGGATCTCATAAGTGGAAAACCCACAACGCCGGCCTCTTACTCTTTGTAGCTTCTAACAGTATTGCCAATTTTCATTGTATATTTATATTAATTGTAAAATGCATTGTTCTAACAAGAGAACAAGTTATAAGAAGATTTTATTTATGATAATTTAAGAGGTTGTAACAGATCAAGATATAATTAATTCCATCTATTCGTTGAATATTTTATTGTAATGCTGGAAATTGTTCTAGTTTTCAGTTTGAAAGCGGTTAAAACCTTTACTTTTTTCCAGATTTGGCAACGTGAAATTGGTCTCGAAACATCTGCTGTGTTTCGAATGTGTTTGTAAAAAAAATTTGGTATCTTTATCGTTTGTATGCAAATGAGAACGAACTCTCTGTATAAACACACACGCTATACAAATTAAAAAAAAACGAAAATAAAAATAAAATCGAATTCTAATGAAAGTGCCTAGAATTTTTAAATAATAGTAATATTATGATATGTAATAAATTAAGAAATAAAACTTCTTAATTCTTCAATGAGCTTAAATCAAATGTTCGAATAAACCCAGTTCTGAGCTACCCAGATTGTACATTTAAACATCTTCAAGAGGCGCACGCGCGATTCGTATTCATCTGGTATGATAATCTACGATGGCTTTTAATTCTTTGTCTCATGATTGTCCTTCTCTAACACACTGGTAACGCCATGTGCCCATTATAAGTTCCCTTTGGCCGTGAGAGGTTATCGTTTTACGTTGAAATTAAATGTGACTGATTTCTCTCACAAATAACAAGGAAATTTTTAAGGGCACGCGTGGATTGAAGATGAGATAAAAGTAGAACAATTACAGCTCTAAGCGAAATCGTTTTATCAGGAGCGTAGGAAACAGAGGCGGTTTACATTGAGATATTTTTAAAACCAAAAGCAGTTGAACAAATATTAGCATACGACTTATTTCTCATTTTATGATATCCTGTTAAAGAAAATGGTGATACACTGAATACGCTTGTTTTATTACAACATATTGTCCGCTTTTGGACTCTGTATTGTTACCATATATTACTCCCAGTGCTTTTTTAGTGGTACTTATTTCAAATACCTATTAGGTAGGTTTTAATTTATTGTTCAAATCATATTAGCGTGTACTACCCGAACTGATATAGTAAATTAGTTCATTATTACTGAATCATTTCTTTGTAAATTAATCATGAAGGGATAAACGAAAGTAATGTTGATTTTTTTATTGTTCCTTGCATTAAGCTATCAGTATAGTACAATCTTATTATTTCTCAATTAATAAACTAAACTGTTCACATTACACATCTGTATTTATAGCATTAACTTCTTTCATTGCGATCTTTAACATAATAAATTATTTATAGAACATTTTGCTGTGGTAACGTGACTAGTAATAGCCTGAATGCATTTCTTGTTTATTGATAAAACTGGAAGTAAATGCCTACCAGACATATGTTGAGATTCATTGCACGTTTTCCACTTGATGATATGATATCCTGTTAGCGAAAAAGAATAATACAATGAATTTATATGTATTTTGTCTCTTTATAACACATTGACGGTAAAACGTATGTTCCCTCGTAATGTTCCCAACACTGTATAACTTCTTGAATAATCCCCAATTTTGGTAATGTATTTAATTCTGTTTTTAAAAGTTCCATTAACATAAATAGTATTTTTCTACATGGTATACACTAATCATATTTAAGTCTTGTATTATACTTTCTTCCATAAATTTGTTTTCTATCGGTCCTATTAAATTAACAGTTCCTACGAACATTTCTTCTTCTCATGTATCTTCTTGCACTATTTTATCTCTCTGCTTCTATAAGCTTCTGCAAAATGGTTTAGCCACTCACATTTATTGCATTTTGTAACTGTAATGTAATTAAGTTCCGGGATATCCTGTACATACTATTATCACTACTTAAATAATGGTGATGGTAAAGAAAGGTTATAAGTAAACGGAAGATTTGAAACTAACAAGGTATGCAGATGATACAGTCATAATGAATAGCATTTGCTAATATGTGTTTAGGAAGATATTGCTAGTTACTTCCTCTAATGTATAAGGTTTTGAAGCTATAAGGCACTCCTTAATAATTTTTTTAAACCTGTATATGGGAGTAATTTTCCTAATACCATCAATGCGTAGATTAAACAGCAATAAGCACTTATCCAGACAGCCCTTCTCCAGCAATTTTGCTTTGGGCAGCGAATAGGGAAACGTATCCATCTGTATAGTGTATTGTATCCATTCTAGTTATAAACGCTTTTTATAATCTATAAAGACAACACGAATTATCCTAATTGCAAAATAAGTTTTTCCACTCTACCGTCATATATTTGTCTGACAGTATCACGAACTGGTCTAAAAGTGTGCAGTCTGTGGGGTGTAATCAGTCGGTTTTGGATGAGATGTTAAGTGGTTGAGTCGTATAATATGAATGCAATTATTTTGGCACGATTAATTAGGATTAATTACGTATCATGTGAATTAAACCGATTCAACAATATGATTGCTTCACCTTTACATCAACCGAGTTTATGGATTGTTAACAAGCTTTATGACGGTTAAATTAACGATTTAAAAGTCGTATTTTTTCACAATTTTCAGCCAAGGACAAGTTTTATTGAATAAGAGATAAATTAAAAGGAAATAAAGAAGAAACACGAGACGATGAAAATTTCGATACAGAACAGAAATAAATAAAAATTTTAAAATTCGTAATATCTATTTGAATAACATACAAAATTGTAAGTGACAGCCAACATGGAGAAGTATTGGTTTTAAAGCTACAAGCTTCCCAAATATATTTTGTCACCTGATTAATATATTTTTTCATTTCGCCTGGTTCCAATGCTAGAGGCTTTTTTTATTTGATATTTTTCAGATTTGCGTTCTAGGAATTTAGGATAATATTTTGGAGTCATTTTCAATTTTTACATTGTGATAAATCTTTATAGTGTATTTGAGCATTGAATATTGCGACCATAAGGACGACAACTTGTTCTTCTGAGATAATTCTGTAAAATAAGCCAGCAGTATATTCTCCGAGAAGTAATTGGCCAAGTTACTTATGCCAATATACAGTGCTATTCAAAAGTCCCCTCCCCCCTCGTATCATTTGAACGGCTACACTTACATTAATAAAATTTGGAGGGTGAAAATAAAGTGTTGTAAACTTCTCTACGAATGGTAACAGGTGACGTAATAGTAATAGATGACGTCACAGGGCCACTCTGGCCAATAATTTTAAATAGGATCTTATGGCAAGTGATATATCGTTTAAAAGGCATTGACATTGGCTACATAGCCATATTAATTTTGTTTGAGTTTAAATTAATTTTGACGGATAAATTAAATAAAAACCAAAATTATTGAAATTAGTTTTCTAAATTTAATTAATCAAATATCAACAATGGATTCTTATAGCAAGTGTTCGAAATGTGCTCCGTTTACTTCCTGACAGTAATACATCCTATTAGTAAACTCTTGTCGTACTCGTTCGAATGTGTCAGCTGAAATATAGTTGAATTCTTCAGTAATTCTTCCTTTCAAAACGCCAATGCTATCTGGTGCCGTAGTATAAACTTTGGATTTCAGGTACCCCCATAGCAAAAATCTAATGGTGTCAGATCTGGTGACCGAGGTGGCCATTCTATAGGACCTCGCCAGCCGATCCAGCTACCTCGATATTCTTCATTCAGGTAACGTCTTACTGCACCATAATAATGTGCAGGAGCACCATCTTGTTGAAATGTTATTTCCAGATTGCCGAATTCATCTTGATTATCTTCCAGAATTTCAAGAATTAACGGCTCAATTGCGTTTTGTAACATCTCCAGATACACTTCACCGCTTAAATTCGAATTTAGGAAAACAGGACCAACTATGTGGTTTCCCAAAATACCTTCCCAAACATTGACTTTTTCTGGAAATTGGGTATGTTGTTCACGAAAGCTGTGAGGATTTGTGTCACTCCAATACCTCACGTTTTGTGTATTCACATTTCCATTGAGGCAAAAAATACTTTCTCGTCACTAACACAAATTGTTTTTGTGTAATGTGGGGTTTGACTAATTTTATTTGTCATACATTCACAGAATTCCAGTCTCCTGTCGGGGTCGTCATCCGAAAGGTAGTGCACCATTTTTAACTTGTATGGATGGAATTTATTTTTAGCCAACTCTCTCTGTACTGTACTTTTACTCACTTCACAGATAGACGCAACTTTAATTGAAGAGGAAGTAGGGTTTACTACCATTTCAGCAACTATATCAATTTTTTTATCATCACTAAATGTTGGTCGACCAGATCGTTTGGCATCTTGAACACTACCTGTTGCTACAAACTTGGGAAGAAGCTCCCTCAAATAAGTTCTCGAGATATGGCGATCTGGGTATCTCTCATTAAATAAACTTTCCGCTTCATGGAGATTCTTTCTAGATTCACCAATTATTAAGATAGCTGCTACTTTGTCGGCTTGAGTACGTACCATTTTGCCTATGTAAACTCTTAAACGTCTCGTTAAACATAAAATTAAATATTTAAGCTATTTAGAAAAACTTTGCAAAGCAACAAATACTATTAAATTGAAAACGTCAATTTTTTGACAACTAACCAGAGGCGGACTGAAAAATCTTCAATATTTACATGTGAAATAATAATTTTGGTATTTATTTAATTTACCCGTCAAAATTAATTTAAACCCAAACAAAATTAATATGGCTATGTAGCCAATGTCAATGCCTATCAAACGAGATATCACTTGCCATAAGGTCCTATTTAAAATTATTGGCCAGAGTGGCACTGTGACGTCATCTATTACTATTACGTCACCTGTTACCATTCGTAGAGAAGTTTACAACACTTTATTTTCACCCTCCAAATTTTATTAATGTAAGTGTAGCCGTTCAAAAAATACGAGGGGGGAGGGGACTTTTGAATAGCACTCTATAAATAAGGCATACTGGGTCGGAGAATGTTTTTTGGAGCCCTCTAGCGGCGAAACGGATGGTCCAGTGATTGTCAATATTTTTTTTGTTGCCGACAATTTTCAACGATTTCAAAATTTTGCGGCACACAAAGAAAATTAATAAGTTTAAATTTCGCCGTACACTTTAAAAAATTTGGCACAGTGGTTGAGAAACACTAGGTTAGTTTCCCAAAGAAAAACCTTATTTATGAGAAATGTACTGTTATATAATATAAAATGTATAATGTAATAAATTGTTACAATAGTTAAGTATCACATTTTACGTCGAATTTATTATTTCTTTTTAAAGAAAATCTTCTGATAATTCGTCAGTGTGTTAGTTTTAGGGTAACCAATCTGTAGTCTCGTCTTCCCCTACTTGTTTACAGCGTAGGTATATTTTTTAATATTACAAGTGGTTCGGGTTATGTGGGAGAGTGAAACGTCTGCTGACACCAAAGATTTATCGTATTTTTTAGCTTTATTGTTCATTTTCTGGGAAAACAGTTTTTATTTAACAATCAAGGGTTTAATTGAAAACAAAAGAATCACATAGAAAGCATAACAAGTTTAACTTTACTCAGTATGACGCAAATATAAGGAGAAGATCAGATTTTTCAGTTTCTGGCGAAAATCTGATTCAAATATTGAAATAAGATTAAAAATATATTTTTGGAATGGGTTGCATAATTCCATAGATCGTTTTCACGCTCACTCTCTCTCTCTCTCTCATATTTCTTATATTCCTTCTCTGTTTAATTTTTCCCCTCTGGTTTATAACTTGATTTAGGATTATCTGATCTTTCATTCTTTGAACATGTGAGAACCAGACTTATTATAAAACTTCTTCATTAGACTATTCTTGAACCATTCTTAATTATTTTAAAACTTTAACCATTTAAATGGCTTTCGTCTTTTAAATGCCAAAGATCTGGCAGGATCGCAGTGTGAGGATTGAATTACGCGGTGCAACTAAACGTATACCTCCTCACTTTTCTGTTATCCTTATCCGATTTTTTTTTTAAATAACGAAAACTTAGTATTTTCAACAGAAAATTAACTATATTTCAGTAAAAATCCGATTTTGTATAAGGATAACAGAAAAGAGAGGGGGTATTTGAATTACGCGAAGCAGCTAATCGTATACCTCGTCACTCTCCTATTATCCTGATACAAAATCCGATTTTTGTTAGAATAACAAAAATTTAGTATCCCTATTCACTTACTGTGAGGATGAAAATTATTTATTTAAACAACACAACATTTTCAACCCGAACTGTCTAAGTATATATTCTCTATACAGTGCTATTCAAAAGTCCCCTCTACCCTTCGTATCTTTTGAACTGCTCCAAATTTTATTAATGTAAGTGTAGCCGTTCAAAAGATATGAGGGGGGGAGGGGACTTTTGAATAGCACTGTATATTATCTCTAACGCTGATATCTGTTAAGGGCTGTTGACGTCAAGCTCAATACTCAAATAGAGGTCGTGATCACCTGCTTGATAAACCACATTTAGTTCCTGGTAAACAGCAATGAACAAAACCAGCCCCAGTGTTTATGCCTCGTTTTCATTAGTAGAGTTAGCGGTAGAGTAGGCTGGGCAAGTACTAACTATCCTTCCAGCTCTACCAATGAAAACGTGATTAGTCGAGTAGAGTACTAGATCTTGGTAGAGTAGAGTAAGATTGCACGGTGGTGAAGTAATTCGCCCACTCGCCTTCCCCTACCACCGATTTGTACTCTACTCTACCGCTACTTTACCAATGAAAACAGTTTTGGGTGGTTTTGTGTGTAGTCGAGCGTCGAGCGTGCAAACGATAAGATATCACATCGTCCGATTGTTTATGTTTTTATTTGTGGCGCATTTATAACAATGAAGTGGTCCGAATCAGAGACAATTAAATTAGTTGAATTATATGGGAAATACGAATGTCTTTGGACTATCTCAAGCGACGAGTATAAAAACAGAAATAAAAGAAATGCAGCTTATGCAGAAATAGGTCGCGAAATGGGCAAAGAGAATTTTGGCGTGACTGAGTTGAAACAAAAAATAAAAAACCTGAGGAGTACGTACAGCCAGGAATGTATGAAAATAAAAAAATCACACAAATCTGGCTGTGGAACTAAAGAAATTTATGAGCCTACATTGAAATGGTTTCCTATAATACACAATTTTATGAAAAATATAAAAGGCAACAGTGCAACTGAGGACAATTTGAGCCAAACAAAATCTCAAGTAAGTAAGCTTTATTAGCAAATTTTTTTCGTACCTACAGTGAAAAATATTTTAAATTAGTAAACATGTCTATATTGCCATGGAACAGCTCCCTCATTGTTGAAATAGTCCCTCAAGCGGTCGCGAAGTATTGTTGCTAGTTTGGTGGCTTTTCTATCATTATTCCTCTCCAAATTTCTTAGTTCAGCAATCTCTGACCTCCAGTGGCCTGGAATGATTTCTCAAGTATCAGTATTTTCTCCATCAACAGAACCAAATGGCATATAATTTGTTGGTGATGATATTCGCAGCCAGTTGTGAAGAGCACAGGTAGCTAATACGATTTTCTTGACTGTGGACACTTCCAAACTTATTTTTGTTTCAAATATACGAAATCTACTGACCAAAATTCCGAAGGCATTTTCCACAATTCTCCTCGCTCGACTAAGGCGATAGTTGAAATTTCTTTCTTGTATGGTAAGAGGTCGTCTGTGATTATTATACGGTTTTAAAAGGTATGGTTTCAAGGGAAATGCATCGTCGCCCACTAGGTAACATCCATCAGGAATAAGTCCATTTTACAAGGCATTCCAAAGCGTACAGTTTTGAAAAATACCACCATCAGCTTCTGATCCCTTGCTGCCAATGTTAACATATGTAAAGCAATAGTTGGCGTCAACAACTGCCATAAGAACGACACTGTTTGAGCCCTTGTAGTTAAAGTATTCACTTCCACAATGAGGAGGAGCAACAATTTAGATATGTTTGCCATCAATAGCTCCACAGCAATCTGGAAAATTCCATCGATCTTTAAAACCAGCACATTGCTTTTTCCAATCTTCTTGTGTAGTTGGTACCTGAAAATAAATAAAAAAATTATTAATTTTATTGTCTACAGGATTCACCAACAGAAGAATCTGAAGAAGAAGTTAATGAAGAAGGGACGGTATCCCCCCCTGTTCCAACTCCAGTACATGCGCAGCCGACTCCATCATCTTCAAAATAAGGCAAACTGCTGCAGTACCAAATAGACTGGTAAATTCGGAAATCCCTGCGCCAAAAAAAGCAAAGAATCGTAAAAGAAATCTAGAAGACTTAAAAATCAGGCTGTGAAACAATTACGCACTGTTCAAGATGAGTTACGCGTGGAAGAAGCAGAAATAACTGAAAATATTGTTTTTGGTAAATACATAGGTGCGGCATTGGATAAACTACCTTTGCAACAATCAATAATGGCTCAAAATGAAATTCAAGCCATTTTAACCAAATATAGGCTCTTATTATACGCATCACCAAGCTCATCATACTCACCGCCAGGCTCATCATACACACTGCCAGGCTCATCATGCACACCGCCAGGCTCATCATACACCTTACTAGACCCATTATCCCATTTATCTCCAGCAGGTTCGATTGAGTCCATGTATTCAACTCTGTTAATTTGTCAACAAGAACCTCTAGGAAACACAAACACATCGAACCACTCTCAATACTCGCACGATATTTTGTCGCAAGCTTGGAAGTTTTCTTAAACAAACTCCATAATATACTTCTTAACCTTAATAGTGTAAGATGTATGAAAAAAGTGATTATAAATTTGTCTATTTTTAATAGTTCCTATGTTAACTAATAGAAATACATATTAAAAAAAACTTACCTGTATGTAGTCACTGAGGCTTTCATAAATGGCATTACATAGTTCAGGAACAAAATTAGAAATTGCTGTTTTAGACATCTGAAGAAATGCTGCAGACTTCTATAATTATTTCCAGTAGCTAAAAAAGTCAAAGTAACTTCTAGTTTTAGTCGAGGCGTTATTGCATCTCTCATTTGCGTGTAACATTTCTGAATTTTTGGAGTGACCATCTCAAGTAGAGCCTCAAAATTTTTGGGACTCATTCTTAACAAACTTAAAAACAGGCAAAAATATAAAGAACTAAAGAACAAAATAAAATACGAAATCGACAGAGCCAAAGAGAACTGGATGAAAGAAAACTGTAAAGAATTGGAACAGCTAAATAATAAACACGATACAGCAAACCTTCATAAAAAACTAAAAGATATAACGGGCAACACTAAACACAGAACACCCTGCGTCACCATGAATAACCAGGGTCAATTAGAAACGGAGGATGGACAGATAAAGAAGGTATGGCAACAATACATTCAAGCTCTTTTCAGCGATACAGGGGAATATGGACAAGAGACGCTAGACGAGGACCAGTACCTTGAAATTTTGGAGTCAGAGGTCGAGCAGGCCATACAAACGGCTAAGAGTAAGAAAACTCCTGGTCCAGACGAAATCCCCACAGAACTACTAAAAGCATTAGATACCGATATAGTGAAAAAGTTTACAGTTATTCTAAATCAGATATACAGGCAAAGTAAAATACCTACGGAATGGCTCAAGTCCACGTTTATTCCCCTGCCAAAGAAGAACAACCCCAAATCATGCGATGACTATCGGTTAATAAGCCTTATGAGCCACTCACTAAAAATACTTTTAAAAATTATACAAAACAGAATACATAAGAAATGTGAAGAAAAGTTAGATAAAACTCAGTTTGGCTTTCGTAGGGGCATGGGAACAAGAGAGGCATTGTTTGCCTTAACAGTCCTTTTACAGAAGTGCAGAGAATACAACAAAACCGTATACGCATGCTTTATAGATTTCCAAAAGGCCTTTGACCGAGTACAACACACAAAACTAATAGAAGAACTTGAAAACATCAATTTAGACAAAAAAGACATCGAAATAATAAAGAGCCTGTACTGGAATCAGTCAGCTACAGTGAGAATCAATAATACAGAAACTAATGATATTTCGATTGCACGAGGTGTTAGACAGGGATGTATTCTCTCACCAACATTGTTTAACGTGTACTCTCAGGTTATCTTTGAGAAAGCCTTATGGGAAAGAAGCGAAGGGGTTAAAATCGGCGGCGAAGTAATAAGCACGATAAGATACGCTGACGACACGGTGATCTTGGCAGAGAGTCTGGAGGACCTGCAGATACTTGTAAATGCTGTTAATATGGAATGTCAGCAAATGGGAATAGATATTAACACAAAAAAAACAAAACTCATGATAATCTCTAAAACACCCGCACATAATGATCAATTAATAATAAACGATCAAGCAATAGAAAGGGTAGAAAAGTTTAAATACTTGGGTGCTTTCATTAACTCAGACCTAAATCAGGACCAGGAAATCCGTGTAGGGATTGAAATGGCAAGATCGGCATTTCTAAAATTTAAATCCATTTTTTGCAATAAAAATTTGAATTTAATACTCCGGTTGAGATTTATGGAGTGCTATGTTTGGTCCCAGCTATTATATGGTGTAGAAACATGGACGTTAAAGGCACAAATAACTAAAAGAATCGAAGCCTTCGAAATGTGGATTTACAGACGTATGCTGAAAGTACCATGGAATTACTAACGAGGAAATACTACATAGAATTGGTCGTGAACGAAAACTACTAAAAATAATAAAAATACGTAAGACAGCATATCTCGGTCACGTATTACGACATGATAAATACTCTCTGTTACAAGTGATTATGCAGGGCAGAGTTGAAGGAAAGAAGGGAATTGGGAGAAAGAAGAAATCATGGCTGAGGAATATCCGAGAATGGACAGACATGGGCGTTGAGGATCTTTTTCATATTGCTACGGACAGAGATGCTTTTAAGAGAGTGGTCGCCAACCTCCGTTAAATGGGGACGGCATTCGAAGAAGAAGATTCTTAACAACAATTTATACTCTTGCGTGTCTTCTTCAGCTAGTTCTCTCAAAAGAAGACCAGACGCCCCATGGGTATGCCTTCTTTTAAACCAATCTCTCGTCCATATTTTCTTTATTCTATTTCCTTCTTCCTCAATTGATAAGGTCACTTCCCTTAGTCAAATGTCACAAATATTCATCAAACACTTACTCACAGCACGACGACGACGGCTGATGTTCATTGTTGTGTTTTAAATTTTCAACTGTACTATACCACTCTACCTTTTATTTCCAATTTCCGTGTAAACGGTTACTCGCTCTAGATCCGGGCAAGTAGAGTAGGCGTGCTGAAAAACATGCTAGTTACTCTACCGCTAACTCTACCAATGAAAACGAGGCTTTTTAGAGTCTTTAGTATTCTCGCCACTTTCTGTAATAATATAATTCCTAGAATCATATAGTCAAATAAGACAATGATGAATTCCTAAAACAAACACTTTTTATCTTCAGTTAACACTATTCTAGTTACCGATAAAATTTCAATAAACTTTGTAGTTCAAACGTTGATATATGCAATTTAAAAGAGTGTGTGTATATTTAAAATGTAGACCTCCCTGTAGGTCCTAACTTAGCACAAGTATCGAATCCGAAGGTCTCTTCATCATATTCTTCTTCGAGCAAAGCACGATTAAAAGATAAGATCAAAATTCAATATTTCATAATATTCTGACGTAATAATAAATAACAGTATATGAGTATGTGTTTCTAAGAATTTTAATTCAATGTCTCCAAGTTCCTCAGCTGGGAAAATTGTTCGTAATACGAGGGTCACTTTTTTTAGTTTGTATAGATGATATTAGAGGGCGTTGTATTATCGATATTGTAATGTTTTTGTTATTTATTTAAACAGCAAACGGGTGGAATAAACTTTAAACACTCGGTGGGTTCACTTATTTAATTTATTTAAACACTACACTATTCACTAATTATATACACAGTATATTCACTTAAACTAATTTATATAAACAGTTCTCTAATTTATATTCACTTATTCACTTGTTTATCTCACGATGTCAAATTATCAACTCCCCTCCTCCGCTGATCGGTGCTTATTTATATTAATGCCTTTCTTACTAGAAAATTCCGGGTTGCGACTTACACAGACAAATAATTGGTTCTGGCCCTTTCTAGACAAGTCTTGTCACAAAAACAATGTTTAGATAAGATAGTCCGAAACAGTTATAAAAACACTGCGTATCCGCCATAATTTTAACTTTCATACCTGGCTTAGACAGAGTCGGATTTAGGGTCTATACCAGTGTGCTGTTCCGTAGCAATATATTAGATATTTGTTATAGTTGCAAAAAATCTTGTTCTAGGCCTACAACCGCATCTGATGACATGGCAGGTACCATAATTATTGATTATAATCTGAATTTCATACAAAATTTTATATTCGTACGATTTCTTGTTGCAATTTGTCTAATTTGATATACAAAATAATGATTTTTTCTTATCAATGGATATCAATCATGTTATTTTGTCTACAGTTTAACTGTTGCTTATAAATTTAAACATACAATCAAATGATTATCACGGAATGATCCAACTGAACCTATCAGAAATAATTGATCAGATATTAAAGATTCTGAGAATCCTATAAACTTTATTGTAAGAAACGCCACATCAGATTTAAGCAAACTTCAGCGTGACTGAAATTTTATTAAATTTATTCAATTAATATCAAGATTGTCAAAATTTGATTATCACGTTATTTTGTGTACGCTGCTACAAACTTTTTTATATGTGAACCCAACTACGAAATAATAACCTGTCCTATTTAAGCAGCCAAGTACAGTGAACTTCTATAAGTGCATAAGCAAACATTCAAAACAAAAAAGATGTTTGACTAAATAAATAGTGCACCGTGTACTTCGGTAAATACAGGTAAAGATCATTGAAACCTTCGTATTTTTATCTTCGTAAATGGGGATAACTGGAGCAAATTGTTGTTCACGATAACGTAATATCAATATCGTCGTAATCCAATCAATATCTTTATTAATAACAACCATCGTATTTTGATAACTTGACAAGTAGTACGATGTAGAAGTCTGTATGAGAAAATGTTTTAACTACTTTAACGAAATTTTATATATATAATCATAAACCCGTTTGTACCCGCTGTGGGTGTCGGCTGTGTCGCTTATTCGTGGACAAACTTCCGCCATTCCTTTTTATTTCTAGCTTTTTTCGCCGCCTCTGTCCATGTAATTCCTTTTTCTTTTAAAATTTCGGCTACTGTGTGATCCCATGTTTTCTTTGGTCGACCTCTTTTTCTCTTTCTTACTTCTCTAGCTTGCCAAATCATTTTTGCTGGTCCACTGTTCTCCATTCTACAAAGGTGCCCAAACCATCTAAGCTGCTGTTTTTCGATTGTTTTTGTATTGGTTCTATGTTTAGGTTTTCCCTTATTATTTCATTCCGCATCCGATCTTTTCAGGTGACACCTTTTACCCTGCGTAAATACTTCATCTCTGTTGCTTGTATTCTGCTTTTGACTGAGTTTGTGAGTACCCAACTTTCACTACCATGCACAAGGATTGGTCGAAAGACTGACTTGTACACGTTCATTTTGGTGTTAGTTGTAATTTCTTTTCTTCCCAGGAAATTTCGATGTAATGAGTAATATACTTTGACTGCTGCACTTATTCTTTCGTTCACTTCTGCTTCCTGTTTTCCATTGTTTTGTATATCTACTCCCAGATATTTGAAACTCTTCACTCGTTTTATCGGCATTTCATCAATTTCGATATTAAGGTGCTCTTCTTCTTGTCCCACCACCATTATTTTTGTCTTTTCCATATTCATATTCATGTTTCGTATTTTCAATATATGCTTCCATGTTATCAAATTATGTTTCAGCTCTTTTTCGTTTCTAGCGAACAATACTAAATCGTCGGCAAAAACGCATTCAGATATTCCAACTACTTCCATATTTCTATAACCTATTTGAATTTGTTTAACTTTTGTTTTCACTTCCTTCAAAATATCATCCATTATCATTATATATAATGCCGGGCTCAGTACTCCACCCCGTCTTAATCCTTCTTTTGTTATGGAATCATCGGACTGTTCATTATCATTTTTAACCCGGTTTATGGTTGTTTCGTAAATGCTTTTTTCTACTTCCGCTACTAAAACCGCACTTTGAACACGGGTTTCATATGCACAAAACGACTCTTTAAACACTAGTGTTTAAAATGCGAAAAGTCACATCTCGTTTACCTTTTGTTTTTTAAACGTCAAATCAAGTGTATTTTTTGTATATTAAATTTCATGCTCCTTGATAATTTTGTTATTCTGCGTCATTTGATTTATCAGTCAGCTGTCAGTCATCGTCCGTCATGTAATGAATATAAATCAAATATAATATAATGTTTTCCTTCCCGCGGGCGAAGAAAAAGTATAGTAAGCACCTCGTGTTAAAAACGTCTGTAGTCACTCGTTTCACAAAGAACTCGTTCCGCTTCGCTTCACTCGTGCCTAGTAAAACTCGTGACTAAAGTAACCGTTTTGACACTTGGTACTTAATATACTATTAATGATATTTCTTAGTTTTGATCCAACTCCTCTTTGTTGTAGACTTTTCCATAGGTGATTTCTGGAAACGCTGTCAAAGGCTTTTTGAATATCTATAAAATCGAGGTTCACTTTTTGATTTGTTCTCAGTTTTTTGTCTATTACTTGTTTCAATGTAAATACGTGGTCTTGGCTACTTCTTCCTTTCCTATAGCCACTTTGTGATTCTTTCAACTGTTTTTCTATTATTTTTTAAGTCGTGTCTCTAAGATACTTTCGTAAACTTTCAATGCCGCGCTCAGCAATGTTATACCTCTAAAATTGTTACAATTAGTTTTGTCTCCTTTTTTTGAAAATTGGCAATATGATACCTACTTCCCAATCTTTCGGAATTTTTTCATCGTTCCATATTCTTTGAAACAATTTATTTATCATTTGTATCCCTCTTTTTCCTAGACTTTGTAATATTTCTGCGGTAATACTGTCGTAACCCGCTGCTTTACCTCTTTTTAACTTTTGTATTGCATGTTCCACTTCTTCTATTTGTATCAGTGGTTCATTTTCCTCATTTTCCAGTTCCTGATGTCTTTCGTCTTGTAGTTCCATCTGTTCTTCTTTCTCTACATTAAGTAATTCCTCAAAGTATTTTCTCCATCTCTCTATAATTCCCTTATCTTGTCGTATCACAACTCCATTTTTATTTTTTATCTGTTTTACATTGCTCGACTTTTTGCCAAATTCTTCACACGTCTCTTTTTTAGCTGTGATTACCATGTCTTTAACTCTCTTTGAATTTTATAATTTCCGTAGTTTTCAGTCGTTTTATTCCGTAGATATTCTTTCCATTTTTGCTTTTTTAGTTTGGTATGTTCTTGTGTATCTTTATTCCACCATCTCGTTTGTTTTTTGTTGCTACCGGTTCTAGTAATGCCACACACTTCTGATGCTGTCTCTAATGTTATAGATTTGAATTTGTCCCACATCTCCTCTATTGATATACTTTGTATTTTATCTTGACATATTTCCATTTCTTTTTCAGTATATTCTGTAAATTTTTTAGATACCTCTATTTCTCTTAACTTATATGATTTTATTTGTTTTTTTAATTTTTGTCCATGTTTCCCATTGTTCGAACTTCCTTTCTGGTTCTCAGTTGCCATATTCAATTTTGCTCTTAATAAGTAATGATAGCTATATATTTCTGCACTTTGTATGACCTTGATATCTCTCACATCTTTTCTGTTTCCTTTGTTTATGAGAACATAATCAATGATGGACTTTTCATTTCTGCTGCTAACCTCTCTCGTGTATTTGTGTGACTCTTTATGTTGATAAAACGTCTTAGTTGGTTTAATATACGAAAATTTATTAACCTTACTCCATTGTTATTTCTCTCGTTCTCTCCATATATGCCAATTACGTCATTGCTTTGTTTGTCTTTCTTTCCAACTCTTCCATTAAAATCTCTCATTATTATTAGTCTGTCTTTAGCATCCTCTATTGTTCCACCTAATGTTTCCCAGAATTCCTCTTTTTCGCTCACTCGTGCATCTTCATTTGGTCCGTACACTATAATTATCGTTGTGCTTTCTCTTAAATTCAATTCAAATTTGAGTATTCTTTCTGTAATTCCTGTCCAGTTTTCGATATATTTCTTATGTTCTTTCTTTATTATACATCCGATTCCTTCTTTTGCTCTACTTTTTGCGTCTACCCCATTATATATTAATAAATGTCCCTTTTCTTATTCAATTTCGCCTTGACCTTTCTTTTTGGTCTCTGCAATTCCTAATATATCCAAATTCTCCTTTTCAAATTCTTGTATTAATTCGTCTTCCTTTCCTAATAGTCCTCTAACATTCCATGTAGCTATCTTCCACATCCTCTCGTTTTCTTTATTTCTATTCGTAATACCTTTTCCTTTGTTTTTTCTTTTGTATCTGTTTTCAGTAGCATTCATCTTTTTTTATAAGTTTTTATACATTCTAATTAATTTCCATTGGCATATCCGTTTCCATTGTCACATTCGTTTCTATAGCCATTTTTATAGTTTTCCTCTCGATTTACTGTTTGGGTTCTTAGTGTTTTGCTGTCCGCGTAATTTTTCTTAATTGTTCATCCAGTGTGTTACCTTCTGGAGATCTTTCCTGTACTTTTCTTTTCCTGCGTTCTTCTTTTTCTTGTTTTCGGCCTTGTTGCAAGTCTCTATTACTTCCTTCATATACTTCATTATTTATAATTAATTTATTATATTTAATATATGCTTTGTGACCGTTTTCCCTAGCTATCTTTAATTGTCGTTACAGCAATTTTCTTTCTTCGAATATTTCCTTTGGATAGTCTTCGTCGATCCATATATTTGTTCCTTTGAGTTTTTTACTTTGTCTAAGTATCTCCATTTTCTTGTTGCCTCTCAATAATCTTAATAATATCGGTCTATTGACTCCATTTATTGGTTTTCCAATTCTTATGACATCATCAATATCATCTTCAGCATTAAACTTTATTTCTAATGCATTTATTACCTGTCCTATTTTCTCTATTGATTCTTGATTTCTTTCATTTCCTGTCTCCTCTATTCCTTTTATTATTAGGTTTTCTCTTTTAGTTTCACGTTCCAGAGATGCAATTTTGACGCCTTTTTTTTCAACTTATTCTTTCAACTTCTCGTTTTCTTGTTTTGTTTCTTCTAACTCATTAATTACTTGTCCATATTTTCTATATTTTTATTCAAAGTCTCTAGTATGCTTTGTATTTTTTCTACGTTTTTTTACATTTTTTGTTTGTTTTGTTTATATACATTTACTAGCGTAAAAAGCTATTCAGCCTCGACGGCTCGGAGAATTCGCTTTTATCCAGTATTTGTATACCTCTATTTTATACACAATCCGACAACGCCGCAAAATATTCTATCGAAGTTTGTCGGCTTATCTCTGCTACTATATTTATATTATCAATTAACCTATTTCTTTGTCCAATGATTGTAATCACTTATAATTATTATTTTGTTTTAAAAACTACTGTTTTTTTTCACTACACCAAGATTCGTAACTAAACAACACTATAACGTCTTTTACGTAAATTATTTACCACCACAAGTCCCAAATTTTGAGATTATTGCAAAAGAAAAACAATTTTAATAATTTTAAATGTACCTACAAATGAGCTGATATACCTATTTGTTATTCATACAATGGATTATTTAAAAACACTTAATCTTGTATATTGTTACTAGATCGCAGACTGGTGTAGTACCTGAATCCGACTCTGTCATATACTAGATATGAAAATTAAAATTTTGGTGAAGGCGTGGGGTTTTCCTTTGAGCTGTTCACCATTCTTTTTTGTGACTCATCTAAACTAGACATTTCCAGTGAGGTCCATTGTTTTTGTCAGCCGCAATCTAAAAGGATCCAGAATAAAAGGCACTAAATATATAAGAGATACTACCTACCAACGTAGTTAGTTTATAATTTGATCAAATGATGTAAACAGTGAACAAGAAGAGTATTTATATAAATTAAGTCTAAGTAGATGAACATCGATAGAGAGTGAGCGACAAACACGCAGAAAATTAGCTCTTCAAAAATTAACATATTCAGTGGTATAAAACTAACTTTAATTAAATTAAGTTAGCAAGACTAGTAAATAGTAAATTATGCTATCATATGATCGAATATAATTCACCAGAAAAACCAAATCTTAAAGGAAGAAAATACTGAGTTAAGAAAGATTATGTCAGAACAGGATAGAAGAATAGAATAATTGGAGAAAGAAACACGAAAGAATAAAATCGTAGTATTTGGAATAGAGGAAGAAAAAGAGGAAGACGCCCTACAGATGAAACTGAAAGTTAAAGAGATAATGAAAAAAATAGAAGTTAATATGGAAGAAAACAAAGATTTAAGTGAAATAAGAAGAATTTGAACCTCAGGAAATGTTAATAGAAATAAAAGAATGGAATAAGAAACAAGAAATAATGAGGTCAACCAAGAAACTTAAGGGTACCGACGTCTTTATAGATGAGGATTACTCCAGAGAAATACTTAACCCAAGAAAAATATTAAAAACACATACGAAAGCAAGAGAAAATGGTCACAGGACAGAGAAAAGAAATAAGAAAATTTAATGAAAAATCACTAGAAGAAGACGAAGAAGAGAGAAGAACAGAAGGGTTCAAGAAATAACAGGCAAACTGGATCAATTTCAAAAAACATATAAAACAGTTGGGTGAACAAGTCCACAAAGAAGAAAAGGATACAAGAGAGGACAACGAAATTAGTTATTAGATTATTATTAGTAATCATAGTAGTAGGGGTGGGGATGGTAGTAGTAGTTGTAATTGTAATAAAACTAGAAATAGGTGGAATGGGAAAACAAATGCTGATAATAAAAATACTATGAACAATTTGAGTAACGAAAATATCGAGGTATATGTACAAGGTAAAATGAGTAAAAATGAAGATGAATACGTCAAACAAAAAAGAAATAAAGTGAAAAAAAAATAAATTGAGTGAATGTAAACGACGAGTACTCAGTGTGTATATGTTTATTAATATGCAGCTAAGCGCTTTCGGCCATTAGGCCATTATCAAAGCTGTCCTATAAAATTACAATGTTTGTAAAATTTTGAAAAAAACAATTTAAAAAGTTGAACTTCGTCATAAAAAAGATCCAAAACATGTGTCAAAAACATCCAGTTAATAAAATCGAAACAATGTACGAAGTTAAGTCATTGTTACGATGATGTTATTAAAATAAAAAACATTAAAATAACCCTATTAAGAGGGTGTACAATTATAATTCACATACCGGTTACTCGCTATCTTAGGCATAGCCAGTATATTCACGCTGGATTCCAACACTTGGTCTCGTAGGTTTCGAAGTGCTTCCCACACATCGCGGTAGGTAGATCGATCTTGAAAATCATTTTTAGTTACCACGTAGAAGACGTACCGCGAATTATGTTTCAGTTTCAGTGTCTTGCCAGGGGCTGGAATCTGGTCTTCAAGTTTTTCTAATTGCCCGAACTTCTTTCGAAAGACTAGATCTTCTCCAGGCCGACAGTCAAATTCCAGGTCACAAAGAAGCATCATTTCACGTCCAAACAGGATTTTCGCAGGTGTTTCACCCGTGGACTCATTGACGGCAGATCGATAAGCCAATGCGAATAGGGAAAGATACTGGTCCCAATCTCTCTGATGGCTGGAAACTACGTTGGACAGGTATTTTCCAAGAGTCCTGTTCATTCTCTCGACCATTCCATCTGACTGTGGATGTAATGCTATTGTCCTGGTCTTCTTCATTCCCAGCTTCTCGCAAATCTCCTGTAATAGATGACTTTCGAAATTTCTTACCTGGTCGCTGCGGACTTCCAAGGGCACTCCATATCGGCTGATAAATTCTTTCACCAATACATCCGCAACAGTTGTGGCCTCTTGGTTCGGGATCGTGTAAATTTCCACCCACTTTGTGAAATAATCCATTACAACCAGGATGTATTTACCACCATTTTCTGTTATCTGAAATGGTCCAGCGATGTCTAAAGCAATCCTTTCGAAAGGGTTTCCAACATTATACTGTTTCATAGGTGCCTTTCTCTTGCGATGTGGTCCATTACTCGTAGCACAAGTCGTATATTTCTTACACCAGTCCTTCACATCGTCGGAGCTTTTCATCCAATAAAACCTTTCACCGCTGAAGGGTTTTCTTCACTCCCAGATGACCTCCCGATGGACTGTCGTGTAACTTCTTCAGTACATCAGCTACTCTCGTTCTAGGGATAACTAGCTGTCTCCTCGACTCGGAACCATCATCGTTTTCAAGGACTATTTTCAACAACCCTTCTGCCAGGACAATGGAGTCCTACTGAGCCCAATACTCCTTGAGTTTCGGTGACAATCTTGACACTTCTTGCCAGGTAGGTCGCCGATTTTCTTCCTTTCATTGCCGGATCATTTTCAGGTGAGGATCATTCTCCTGATCTTTTCTGATCCTGGGGGGTGACCATTCTTCATTGACTACTGTAATTCTTGAAACTGCAACTTCCTTAGATTTCGACTTGTTGCATTGTGAATAGTTTACAGGGCATGGTCGTCTAGGCGAGTAGTTGGCTTTTCGGTGATTCACATTAGCTGGATGTTCACCCCTGTCTAATTTCCCATGTGACTGGAGTTCTTGGGTTACAAGAGTCTTGGGACGCTTAGACGGAGTGCGTACGTGCTCTAGCTCGCCACACTTCCGGCATTTGATCTTCTTCGGCTTCTTGTCTGCCATACCTTTCAACAAGTTGACGATCTGGTCAAGTTTGTCATCGTCATCTTCTTCCTGCATGGTTCTACCTTTGTTGTAGCGCGAGCTCTTCATGGCTGCTTTGCATTTAAGAGGTTCTTAATTTGCAGAAGACGTAGGACGCTTACACGAACTGCGTCCATGCTCTAGCTCGTCACAATTACAACACCTGATTTTCTTCGGCTTCTTGTCTACCATACCTTTCAACAAGTTGACGATCTGGTCAATTCTGTCATGGTCACCTTCTTTCTGTATGGTCCTACCTTTGTTGTATCCGGAAGCGATCGTGGCTGCTTCATATTCAAGAGCAGCAGTCAATGCGTCGACTAATGTTCTCGGATGGGCTAAACGAAGCGTCCTCTGCATATCAAGGTCACATAAGCCATCAATAAAGGGCTGGATGCCTAAACATTCCAACATGTTATCTGGTGCTGATGAATAAGCAAATCGAACTAGTCGGGCAATATCCAGTTCGTACTCTTGAAGGGTTTCGTCACGTTTCCGCCTTCGGTTCTTCAGCTGGAATGTGTACAAATGTTGCAAATGTTCGTGACCGTATCGCATGTCCAACCTCTTCTTCAGCTGCTTGAAGTCATCCGTTTCTTCAAGCGGTATCGTCTGAAGTACATCTAAGGCATCTTCCCGAAGCGCTATCTTTAGGTTCACTGCTTTCTCCTTATCGGATCAATTATTCACTCTAGCGGCTGCTTCAAACTATTTCACATAATTGGTGCACGACATTTTTCCATCGAACGTTGGGGCCTTGACTCGGGTAAAACTGCAAATGTCTTCTAACTTAGGGTGTGTTTCTGTCTTGCAAGGTTTCGTTTGCTCGGTCTTCTTTCGGTCTTCTTCCGCTGACGTGTCTTGAGTTCTTATATCTGTCCATTTTCTCGTCCATCGTTGTAATCTTATTCTCAATTTTCTCGTCCATACTTGTAATCTTATTCTCGATGTTCTTTTCCATCGTTGACATTTTATTCTCGATTTCATATTTTAGAGACGAAATTTCATTTTCAACGTCAGCGGCAATGTAGTTTTTCATTATCAAGATATCGGCAGATATATCGTTCTTCAAAGCAGAAATATGGTTTTTCACATTCGTTGAAATTTTCTCTTCCATGGCAGAAATATCGTTTTTCATAGCAGAAATCTTCTCGTCCATGTTAGCAGAAATTGACGAGATTAAGGTGGAAGCCTCATCATTAAATAAAACTGTTTCTGGATCAAAGCCGTCATTTTCCAGTGCCACTTTAATTTCTACTAATTCATTTTTCTTACCGGACGTTTCCAACTCACGATCATCAAATTCTGCCCTTAATTCCGCCACAGTCAGATCACATAGTCTCTTGGCCATTTTTACGTAGCAATTTATTTATATTACCCCACACCTGACACCAATGTAATGTTTTTCTTATTTATTAAAACGTTTTTATTACGGGTGGGATAAATTCATACACACGGTATGGCTACTTACTAATTTACTTAAACACTAAACTACTCACTTACACTTAATTTATATATACTTAACTAATCACTTAAATTTAATTTAGATAATTCTAGATTGCGGCTTACACAAAAACAATTGACTTTCTGGCATTTTCTAGATAAGACTGGTCACAGAAACAATATCTAGATAAGATAGTCACAATCGTAAACAATTCTAAAAAAAACCTGCGCGTTCGCAATAATTTTAACTTTCATACCTGGCTTAGACAGAGTCGGATTTAGGGACTATATCAGTGTGTTGTTTCGTAACAATATTCCGTGAGCATGAATTTCGAAACATTATATTGATTTTGGGCCAGTCAGGAAATAAATTGTAAAGCTTAAAGTTGTGTGTATTTCAAATTAAATAACATTCACAAACAAATAACAACAATTAGAACCTTGTCAATACCAACTATCCATAGATTCCTGGATTTCTTGAAATTTGTTATCAAACAGGAGTTATTATATTCTAATGTTTGGTGGATTAGAAAACGTTTCGTTCAAAGTTACTTTTAATTCTTTATTATTGTCAAAAATAACTTAATTACAATAAAAACATGTTTTTTCTCAGAATATTCTATTTGCATTTTCATATTTAACTAAGACCTCATTTTTAATTTATACGTTATTAGAAACTCGACCATAAAATGCTTTTATGACTCTACTCTATCCACTAATATCAACTATCACCCATAAAATATTTCAATTAATCCAAGACATTCATTAGTTCGTCACTGTATTGTGGGTGGCGAGCAATATCGTTGAGATGCGTCTACAATCGATTGTTTGATAACTCGTTGATATTCAGTCTGATTGTAGATATCGCGACGGGGTTCCGAGTTACTTGTCAGTAACTCAACACATTTATTACCGCTTCACTGTCTATTTACCGTTATAACTAGTTACACGCGGAGAATCAATTGCTTTTACGTAATTGATCTGGACTACGGCAACACACACAGTTGAAATAGATATGGACCGCTGCGTTTTACATGATGATTAAAAACATAATATATCGGAGATTGAATATGGTATATATAAATTTGCAGTAGCAGGGAATATTAGGCCGGCAAAGAAGAGACGCTACAGGCTATCTCTTCGTTTGAACATCATATTTCTGAGGATGAAGCAGTACAGTTAACTAATTTTTTAAATTAACTTTTATGGAAAATTTTACGTACCTACTAATATTTACCGGGTAGTCAGATATGAATGCAAAGTGGTGAATCTCGTAAAAAATATATTACTAAAGTGACCAAAAAAAGACCGTGGGAAATATTTTCAGATTTCCAAGATTTTATTTATTTAATCGTGTCTGAACTACAAATATATATAACTATAAATGTTCATATATCACTCCAGTGTCTGGCGCATATCACAACATTTTCATTGCACGTCCATAGGTCCCGGAGGGTACATGGGGCTTGTAGGGATTGGCACGAAAGGAGGTGTTCCATTGACTGGGCTTCTCCGCATTCACATGCTGCCTCTTCCACGTATCCCCACTTCACGAGGTTGGTCTTGCATCTCCCCATTTGGCACCGGAGTCGGTTGAGGGTCTTCCAGGTACCCCAGTCTAGGTCCGAACCTGCAGGAAGTTTTTCTTTTGGATTCCAGGTTGGAGTGTCGTGGTCTATTAGGCACTGTTCCCATCTTGCCTCCTTGGTGGCAATTTTATAGGCTGTGAGGGGCTGTGTAGATTGTATGAAGTTTCGCCTAGATTTTAGTCTGGCCGCTACCGGTATATGTTGATACAGAGGATGTCTGGTGTCGTCGCATTGTCTGTTTCGTTCGGCCATGGCTAGGGTTTCCCTCCGTATTTGTGGGGGTGCGATTCCGGCTAGCATGTAGAGTTGGTCAAGGTTGGTGGGTCTTAGGCATCCCGTTATTAATCTACACGTGTCGTTCAGGACAGGGTCCAGCCTATGGGCGTGTGCTGATCTCTGCCATACGGGAGATGCATATTCGGCTGCGGAGTAGCACAGTGCAAGGGCCGAGGAGCGCAGGACGTTACGGTTTGCCCCCCAACGAGCGTTAGTCAGTTTACGGAGAATGCCGTTTCTGGTGATGACTTTGGCCTTGGTTTTATCGATATGCTTCTTGTAGGTGAGGGAGCGGTCCAACGTAACCCCTAGATAGACTGGGTTTGGGCAGTGTTCCAGTCTAACTGAGTTCCACTCTATTTGCAGTTCTCTTCTCGCCTGTCGGTTATTGAGATGGAATAGGCATGTCTGCGTCTTTGCTGGATTCGGGCGGAGTTGGTTAGATCTATAATAACCACTCAGCCTTGATAAAGATTCTGTTAAGTGCTCCTCTATCTCTGCGATGTTTTTTGACTGGCAGGTGATAGCTACGTCATCGGCGTAGATGAAGCTTCTTGTTGTTGGGCCGGTTGGTTGGTCGTTGGTATACACATTGAAGAGCATGGGTGCGAGCCCGCTACCTTGGGGAAGGCCATTCTTCTGGTTCCTCCAGCGGCTTCTGGATCCTTGGAACTCTACATAAAACCTTCTATTCGATAGCATTGTGTTTAGCACTTTCGTCAACTGTAAATCACCTGTCATTTCGAAGATTTTTCCCAGTAATATTTCATGGTTTATAGTGTCATATGCCGCCGTTAAATCTATAAAGACGGCCCCCGTTTTGCCTTTCTTTCAAAACCATCCTCAATGTGTTGTGTGAGGCTTAAAACCTGACCAGTACAGGATTTCCCAGGTCTAAACCCTGCTTGCTGGGAGATTAGGTGGTTTTCTATTTGGGGCCCATACTTGTTCAGAATGAGGCGTTCGTAGAGTTTGAACGGAGAGCATAACAGTGACACCGGGCGGTAGCTTTAGGCATCTTCCCGTGGTTTCCCTGGTTTGTGGATGGCTACGACCTTAGCTTTTAGCCACAATTTTGGGATTGTATTGTTGTTCCAGCTTGAGTTATACATTTGAAGAAGCCAGTTCAGGGCTGATGGGCCTAGGTTTATCAGGAACTCATTCAGGATGTCATCAGGGCCTGGGGCCTTCCTGGCCTTCAGAGATTCGATTGCAGTTTCCAGTTCTGTAATGGTAAAGTAATCCTGATTAGCTTGTCTAGGCTGTTGTGCCATCCTGAAAGTGCGGGTCACTTTCACTTTTTGATCAGGCTTACCATTTAGAAGTAGTTGATGTGCGATTTCGTTGGCGGTGACGTTTACTTGGTCTTTAGAGGATGTTGGGTCGCCTGATAGCTTTTTAATGAGGCTCCAGGCCTTTCTACTGCTGTGTTTCATATCTAGGCTTTCTATCGTGTCTTTCCACGCCCCTTGTCTCTCCAAGATGGTCGCCGTGAACGTAACCGTCATATTAAACTTTTAAAGTACTTTTTCGGAGTGAAAGGGGTAGTACTAATCATCAGACCATCGAAACTACCCAAATGTCAACATCACCTGCTCGAGTGGTGACCTTTGATCACCCGGTGCACCCTGCTAGATGAGGAACGAGGATCTGACGACCGAACATTGGCGGTATAACCATCACTTTCATCAAACAGGACTGAATCCCTGTAACAGACCGAAGGAAGGTAAGGGGAAACCACTTTCGGATATAAAAAATGTGTCATTCCCTAGAGAATCATGGTAACTTTCAACTCAAAACAAGTCCGGAGTCTAAAATAGTTCCTCAATCGGATTTCCCGGAGGAACTGATTTGAAAGTGAACACACAGCGTCAACATAGACTGACTCTCCGAAAACCCAAAAGAATAACTACCTGGAATGTAAGGGGACTGGTACAACAACCAGGGACGCTCCAAATAATCGAAAAGGAGAAGATATCCCAGGAATCAGTGAAACTCACTGGAAGGGGAAGAGTCACTTCCAGAGTATTTCAGGCAATATTATTTATTTCTCAGGCCAAGCAGAGGAAAGCATTAACAGTGTCGCGATAATAGTGCCCAAGAAATTTCCAAATTTTTTGTTGTGGTTATGATGCAGTTAATGACAGGATCACTCACCTCCGTTTCCAAAGTGCCTTCTGCACATAATTCAGGTCTACACCCCAACCTCCACGGCAGATGAGATCATATTAGAAGATTTTTATACGGCTCTAGATACTGAGTTTGTCAATATTCCCAACAAAGATATTACAATCATACTGGGAGATTTTAACTCCGAAATAGGTGCCACGAACATGAGCCACTACAAGAGACAGGTCGTCGGAGAATTTGGACTGGGTGAGAGAAACGTTTTGACAAAGCTACTGTGTTAGTGTAACGCGTCAACAAGTTTAAATTGAACATTAGTTCAAATAAATGAAGATTTAAATAAACTATATTGTTTTATTTCATCGTTAATTATGGCATTCCTAGGAAAACTTTTGAAAGGAAATTGAAAAAAAATGTGTCGACGACAGGTAAAATGGGGCCGGATAGCATGTTGGGGGAGGCAAATGAAAATAAAATGGTGCAACATAATAAGAAGGCACAAAAATGCGGTTTTCCTATGACAGTTCCAGATGTTCGAAAGCTTGCCTATAATTTTGCGGAAAGTCTAAAAATCAATCACAAGTTCAACAAAGAAAAAGGATGTTCCGGTTTCGATTGCTTTAGATCTTTTTTGAGAAGACATCCAGACTTGTCTAAACCTGGATGCATTTATAATGTCGACGAAACAGGTCTTCAATTAAATAATCGTCCTGGCCATGTCTTAGCCCAAAAAGGAGCAAATGATGTTGTCACAGTGACATCAGGAGAAAAGGGTGAGACAATATCGTGCATAGCTTGTTGTAACGCTGAAGGTTTTTTTCTGCCGCCGGTCTGTCTATTTAAAGGCAAGAATTTAAAGACTGAGTGGACTGATTCAATGCCGCCTGGTTCACATATTGTGATGTCTCAAAAATCAGCCTACGTTACTGCAACGATTTTTTTTGAATTGGTTTAAAAACCACTTCTTGCCACGTTAAGGAGAAGGGAAGGCATTATTAATTCTTGACGGGCATGCTTCTCACTGCTCTTGTGTTGAACTTTTAGAAACCGCTGAAGCAAACAATGTCGTTTTATTGTGCCTACCTCCGCACACTATCCATTATTTGTAGCCGCTCGACAGAGTTTTTTTCAAGTCGTTCAAGTCCTTCTACTATCAATACTGCAGAGAGTGTATGCAGAGTCACCCCGGAAGGAAACTGGGGAGACTCCAGTTTGGTGAACTTTTAACGAAAAGCTTGAGCAAGTCCGCGACCATTGGAAATGCTATATCCGGCTTCTGGGCCACTGGCATATTTCCCTGGAACCCCGATTCCATGCCCAATCATTCTTACACAGTTGCTGATCGAATAGTAAACAGCGAAACTAGGGAATTCCATAGAACCCTCACACAGACACAAGTAACGAACACTCAACAATCGAACGCTGAAGCAACACAAGAACTTAGACACCCAGTCATCATAATGGATGAGTCGATGCCATCCTGTAGCCATGCTGGTACAGAACCTCGATGTTCAACTCCAGCGGAAGGGACATCTGTTCCAGATTTGACGCCTGGAAAGCTTTTAGATCAAATTAATCCCACACCTAAGTTAGTTGTTTCTGCAAAAAAACGAGCAAAGACAGTTGCTACCCTATTAACGTCTCCTGACTATATAGCGACTGTAAAAAACAAGTCCACAAAAAAATGGGAACAGACTAAGAGGGACACCCCGAAAACTAAAATTTGAAAACTAACAATTGGCCAAAAAAAGAAACGTTCGCCTTCGCCAAGTACTAACGAGGAGGAGAATATTGAAGTTCAATATGATGAGGAAAGTGATGTCATTTCTGAGGTGGATGAAACTGAATGTGTAGGATGCGGAGAAAGTTATAACATCACAAAAAAAGAAGATTGGTTGCAGTGCATAATTTGCCAGAAGTGGTTTCATGAAAATTGCTCTTCCTATTCAAACACATGCCAAAATTGTGGTAAAACTGCGTTTAAAAAGAAGCAAGATAGTTGTTAAGGATATTTTTTATATTTTGTTTTAATAAGTAGTGTGTTATTTTCATATTTTTATGTTTTATTCGCGTTTTTATATTGTGGCCATCTATCCCTTATTGCATTGGCCAACTGACCCCACCGAACCGGGATAGATGGCCATATATAACTGATTTTTATAAATAATAATAAATAAAAAATAAAAGTGTTTTCAATGTATTTATTCACCAGTATGCTCGCATGATAGGTAAACAATGACAAAAAAATATTGTATGGAGCATAACCCTCACCAAAAATTTACAGGCTCCTATTATGCAAAACGGTGGCCATCTCACCCGACTTTACCCTAGATCCCTATCAAAAGATACTCAGAAGAGATGTCGTAAAGGCAAAGGGGAGTACATATTCAACATATGTCAAGATATAGAATCACACTCACATCGAATTGAAACCAAAGATCTGTTTCAAAAGGTAAAACTTCTCGCAAGAGAATTCAAACCGCGCAATTATGTAATTCAAACTGAGCATGGCGCTGTCGTTGGGGACATCGAAGCAATATTAAACGTTTGGTAGAAATATTGCACAGATTTGTTCAAAGAACAGCAGACCCTAGAACGAGACGATAGAATTCTCAATATAAGTGAGATAATTATCGATCGGCCATAAATTAGTCCACGGGTGAAGCACCTGCGAAAATTCTATTTGGATGTGAAATGAGGTTTACTTGTGACCTGGGCAGGAAAAGATTACGTGATTCAATTAAGAAGAAGGATGGACGATGTGCACGAATTGGTTCGAAGGAATCTTCAAGTTGCCAGTGACAGAAAGAAAAAACGGTATGATAAGCAGGACATAGAAGGCAGTCTTAAATAAGGGGACAAAGTATGGTTACACAGCCCGACAAGGAGAATAGGATTTTTTCCATAATTACAGAAATCATGGGAAGGTCCCTACTTAATCAAGAAGAGGATTAACGACATTATCGTATAAGCAAGATCCCCAATGGAAAGCCGAGAGTAGTCCACCAAAACCGACTAGCGCCACTCGAAGGAGACCATGACAAAGAGAAAGGGGTGAACCATCTACAACAAGAGTTTGACCCAGCCTTCGAAGAATTTATAGGCGCATACGGAGGTATCGGAAAAGCTAGATACGGTGTCGCTACAGAACAAAGACAAGATTTGTTCACGCTCCCGGAAGAGTACTGACTGGCACATAACATTTCCGCCAGTAATAAATACGCACGAGCATTGGAAACCGTCTTTCGGAAGAAGTTTGGATAATTAGATAAATTTGAAGATCAGATGCCAGCCCCAGGCAAGACGTGGAGAAACTAGCAATGCTCAGGATAGAGAACAACCATTTGGATTGGCGAGTCATCAGAAACATGATAGATGTGATCTTCCAAGATACCGGTGTCCGCATATTAATTTGCAGCTATACCCCTCGTTATCGGTACCCGTTGAAGACGGGGGCATACGACCGGAAAGTGCAGACATTGGTCCAATTGCCGATTTAGACATCCAGTTCCGGCTACACAGAAGTTCCAGGAGAAACTTCCTTATAAGGAGGGGGTAATGTTAAGAAATAGCACACTCGTGTAGTACCTGAATCCGACTCTGTCTAAGCCATGTATGAAAGTTAAAATTTTGATGAATGTGCACGGATTTATTCGAGCTGTTTACCATCATTTTATTATGACAATTCTTATCTAGACATTTCCAGTGAGGTCCATTGTTTTTGTAACCAGCCTTATACTAACAATTCCAGGGAGGCGATTATTTTTGTGTGAGCCGCAATCTAGAATTATGCAGAAAAAAAGGCACTTAATATATAAGAGATGTTACATACCCTACCCATGGAGTTAGTTTATAATTTGATCTCGTGAGATCAACAGTAAATAAACAGTAGTGAAGTGTTTAAATAAATTCGTGTAAGTGAATAGTTTAGTGGATAAATAAATTAAGTGACTAGACATACCGTGTGTATAAATTTATCCCACCCGTAGAAATACAAACTTTCAAATAAATAAGAAAAACATTACAATAATCGAAACCAAGCCAGGCAGAGAGAACAGGATCGAGATGGTTAAGAAAGTCGAATATCTGGGTGACTGTAACGACACAGGTTGACAAAGTAAAAGAAGTGGACTACAGAATAGCCAAAGGAAGTCGAGCAGTGGTAGCCATGTACAAAATATAGAAATCGGAGGAAATATCAACAAGTTATTTTAAAACTGATTCTTTATATACAAGACAATGAAACTTTGGATGAATCAAGAAATATTATTGGAGCCAGAGCTTCAAGAAGTTGTTAAAAAGCATTCCTCCATTTTCTATTATGGTTTATATTTTCCGTAACTTGCCTTCTATTCCCTATTTTTGTCCAATCTTTTTGAAGTCCTTCCCACTTTTTTCATGATCTGTTTTCTGGTAATTTGTCCTGAATTTGTTGTTATCTTCATTTTAGGATTAATTCTCAAAATATAACAAAAAATTCAAAGTGAATATGCTCATAGTTATTGATAAATCGTTATAATAAGAAAGAAAAGGTTGTGAAATATATTATTTTGCCTCAGCGAGACACTCTCTGCCTAACCAATTGAGATTAAAGTATTTAAACAGATAACAGTGACACTTCTACCAGACCCAACAATGAATAGCAAATAGAAGCTAGACGAAACGATTTGATCGATTATCCATCATCTCCAAAGAATTTGATTGAATATTTGCGAACAAATTTTCAATTTTTCTCGTGCTAATAATTAGTAGGTATGTTTATTAACATTAACTCTTAAATATGCCAGTTTATGTCATTAAATATTTATTGTTTCAAATAAAATTTCAATAAAAAGCGAATCATTGATTAAAGCTGCAATAAAACGTGCTATCTGTTAAATCGAGCCGACGAAGAATTTTTAATAAATCTTTATACAGCAATAAAAATCTCCGCATTTGAAAAGAAAATCGTATAAACATTTATGGCAAATGGGTCTATTCTACACGAAACGCATGTGAAGAATTCTTGGTGTTTACACTGAATATATCTCATTTAATCTCTACTACATAATATATCCGTCGCTACTGATAACCTTGAGCTTTTTGTGGCATTTTCTTATTACTAGGAATTCGCGAAGACAGGAAATTTTATTATTAAAATTTCATGTTTCTTAATTCAAAATTGAACTGCGATCTTGTCTCGATCAATTCTTGACAGGTTATTCCTTGTCTCGTTATCGAGATTCTCGATTTTTCGTTGTTCAGAAACGTTGAAGAGGTGTTTGAAAAAATAATCCAGGTAAGTAAACTATATAAGTTGTTGGTAGGGTTGACCTACGAATTGGATAATACGTTAGAGAGAACATATATTGAAGTGCATTTAATTATTGAACTCAATTCAGCTCAGGACAATATTATTGAACATTATCATAAAACAAACTGGCTATCCTTAATTTTGAATCCTAGGAACAAAAGTGAAATGATTAAAGTCATATCGTGGGAAAAAAAACTGGAAACCATAGCAGTAAGTATGTTTGAAGTTACTCTAAAAATTAATTAAACGGAGGAAACGATGGAGCCGAAGCTTAGACAAATAAAAATGAGATGTGATTACGATTACGGTTTATATTTAAATAGTCTGCTACGCAAATCTACAAGCTCTATTAACTTTACAACCCTTTCCGGGTCTCTTTCTACTTAAACAACAAAACATTGATTGAGAATAAACAATTACATACATACATACATAGCAACGTGTTCATTTTCACTCATGGTTCGATTTAAAATATCTAACTCTAAGTCTGAACTATAGCTGTAAGGAAGGAAATCTGCTTTTAAATTAGCAACAATATCTAACCATGAATTGAACTTAAAAATACCTCGAAAATCTCTAAGTACTTCATCTTTTCCCAAAAAAGAGATGAATTGATTAATTTTCTGCAGAGAAGGAAATATTCCACTTGTAGGTCATGTCGAGAATGCGGAACTGAAGGAAAAGATAAAAATGTAGAGGCAAGAGGAATATGGTTATTCTGTGACTCTCCACCTTCAACAGAAAGAAATGTCTTAGTTTAGTTTAAATGTCTTTGTTTCTAAATCAAATTCAAGTAAAATTACTTCTGTATTTAAAGAAATTTTAATTTGGACTTGTCCTCATCATCGGTGTCAACATTTAATCCATCTGTTAAAAACGGGTTCACGTTTATTACCATTAGAATTATTACTGACTTCGGTTAAATCTGTAATTGTATTTCGAATTTATGAATGATCATCTTCAAACGTGACTTATTTACCAGAAATTAAAAACTACGATTTCTTTTTGCGCGAGGAAATAAACCAGTGAGAATTTTTTGATCTTCCTCAACTCTAACAGCTGTAATTGAAAAATATCAGTGTTTAATTATTGAAATTTTACCGGTATAGTTAAATATTTCCAAAACACTCTGTAGTTCAGATGTAAATACTACACCGATATGAAACATGACTCTTGGCATTAGAAACAATGCAATTAAAAATATAGATTCGTATATGAAAATGAAAACTTAAGGGTGGCCCAATTTTAACGATACTTTGTATACAATTTTTTTCACATAGAGCATGCCGCATAAATGTTTAGTTCGAATACACAAGCTTTTCAATCTGTAACCTACAGAATAATCTACGTTATACATCCAAGGAAATTATTTTTTACTTTATAGCGCATTTGGATATATATTATTTCTAATTTTAATTTCATAAGCAACTTAGTTTGCTTTCAAATGATTTGCTTGCGTTTTGATTTTGTTTAAATTAAATTTAAAAAAGTTACGAGACAGGTAGAATAAAATGCATTAACAGTAACAGTAATTAAAGACTCAAACTAAACAAAGGTACTTTTGAGCAACTTGGTATATTCGTAAAAATATTCCAAACTTAATCAAAGTTATAAAGAACCAAAAAAAGATAGAGAAAAACTTTACCTTCAAACTGTAAAATACCAAACAATTTAATTACCTTCACAAAATAACCGATATTGTAAACCATAAAAAGTAAACTCTAAAATATATTAACTAGACTCAAGTTTCTTGATAAAAAGCTGGACTCATGAATTAACTGCGTTTAAGTAAAATTTTAAAACCAATTATCTAGTAATGGATTTAGATTGAACATTCAAATACTACAGGCAGTAGTGAAAAATTACATTAAACCAAAAAAATGAGACAAAAAATAAAGACTGATTATAAATAGCCGAAGAAACATTTCTAATTCTTTGTTAATTGATTTATTTCTCTTATTTTGGATTATTTTAATATAGTTTACAGTTTGTTGGAAAATTAATGATTGACATATCAATGATTAAGTCAATTAGTGAATAAAACTAAATATTTTTTAGTAGTAGGTGTGTATTAAAAAATTTACCATAAATCATCATGTTTTTACCTTTTTAATACTTGATAATATTTTGTTCAAATCGTGAGAGAAACGAGACGTCCCGTGAGAAGCTGTTCTCTCGAGCGAGAGAAGTGTCGTGTCGTCGAGACGAGAGATCAATTTTATCAAGTTTTACCAGAGTAGACGAGAGAAGGGCTTCTCTCGTCTCGTCTCGTCTCGTGGTAACATTATCCAGTACTTTGTTGAAAGAAAAATGAATAGTTGTGACCGGAATATATAAATCAATTTTCCCAAATATATAACATCTTCTTTCTTTTATACTTTCACCGCCCACTTATTCATAGCCCCTCAAATGCAACTGCCGTTACTGCCCCTTTGGAATCACTGATCTAGAACAATAGCAGAAAATAGATTGAATTTTCTAGAAAGTGTCAGAAATTTTCGAGAAATTGCTCGAATTTTTCAGAAAGTAATCACGAAGCTGCCTACACACACCTTCATTAATTTCAACCCCTGTATCTTCGTATCTTTCACACCTTTATACATACATACATACATATATATATATATATATATATATATATATATATATATATATTGTTGTAGATAGAACGAGCATATAAACATTCGTAAAATCACAATAGAGTATAAAATTATAATATCTATCAATAAAAGTAATTTGTTAATAATGTACCAAATTACTGAAATGTATATAGAACAATATAATTAATTAGAATCAGTATACATAATCATAGAGAATATAAATAGGAAAATCAAAAGAATTCATAAATAATTATTGATATACATTTTTTAAAATAATTCCGTACCATAAACAACCTTAGACAGAACTTAACAAGCAACCAAGCTCAATAAAATAACGTGACGCCACATGGAATATTAGACACCTAAAAGATCTGTTTACATTTAAAGAATAAAATAGAATAGGAATAAAAAAATCAACAGTGCTATGAATGATTGATAAATAAGTGAAATTTAGAATTAGAAAAAGATATATATATATATATATATATATATATATATATATATATATATAAGATATGTTAATCAAATATTCAATCATAAACTTTGATAGATTAGTAAGTAATGTCAAAACAAAACGAAATATAACAGTTGACGATAAGTATACCAACATAAAATGCAATCTGATATGAGATATTAAGAATAAAAATAAATGATTTCCGACCTAATTTATGTATATAGATAGAGTAATTGAGAACAAAATAAGAAATGAATTGTATCCATATGTATTATGTAAATATTTAGGTTGTAGGAAGTGAAAAATTTGTATATTTGCATTGACCAATCGGAAGATTTCAAATAATTAACTAACAAGAAAAACAATGATAAATACTTTGTTAGTGAATAATTCAATGACGATAAGGTTATAGTGCATGAAAAACAACATATAGTAGCAAGCTTAAGTCAGAAAAACAATAAAATATTATTAAAACAAAGTGACAGTTGAATGATAATCAAAGATTTTTCTAGAACATTACGAGCTTCCGGTTATAAACAAAAAAGAGGTTTTGGCGGATAAAAAAAACCGCGGCAGAGACAGTCAAGCGTTGGTAACAAGGGAAGAAGGAAGTAAATTGAATGTGATGCAGTTTCTTGTAAAATCTTAAAGTAATAAGTGTAATATATAAAATATAAGAAGGTACAAAAGTAGTAAAAAGTTAAATGAGTGCAGAGACAAAATTTGTGTAGAATAAAGTCAACCCACGTAGTAGAATTATAACCCGATAATACTAAGAAGGGAGATTGCCACCTGGAGCGGGAAAACGTCATGGATGGACACTATTGAAGGCGTCCGCTTGGTAAAAAGAAAAGGTCTGTGGTGTGTTTAATTAATATATTTGGATCCACATTTTGAATAGTGAAAAGAATAAAAGTTGAATGATCATTTAGAATAAAACACCTGATAATACAATTTTGAATAATAATAATAAACAAGGAAATGTAAAAAACTCACCTACCAAATTTCTAGATACGTGTATCATTTATTTTACGTTGCATGTTCTTTAATCACATATATATAAAAGTTTCCACGAAATAACAAGGCACAACTATTTTCAATTTTATCACGTGCACAAAGTTTATAATACGTAATAAACATTTTTTTTAAGATTGAAATTAAATAGATTAAAAATTTCAAATATCCTCTCCATTTCACGAATCGATTGAAACTAAAGTAGTGTCTAAATATTTCAATAATACTATATAGAGTAACAAAAAAAAAGTTACAATATTTTGAACAGTTTTAAAACCAGATGTTCATCTTTCAGAGGAAAATAACGTTTCCAAACGATTATGTAAATTTATGCAAATGAGTCTGCATAGCCGTCTCAAACAATGAATAGTTTTTTTTAAAGATATATGATGGTTGTGTGATGTGGAAATTTAGATATATATAAATAAAATACATATTTTTATGTTTATGGTGTAAGAATAGTTCATATTTTGAAAACAGGATAATCATTTATTTTTGGATATAATATTTATATGAGTCCAATAACTAAATAAAAGCGTCAACTGCATTTTATGAATAACCAATATTTTAAATTTCAATTTTTGTTCCTTTTTTAATTAATAATATAAAATAAATTACATTGAATAGTGATGTTGATTTTATTATGACTTCCCCCACGAACCCTACTGAGAAAAAGAGTGGTGTATAAATAGGAGCAGCCGAGGTAAAATTTTGAAATGAAATGAAACTACGTGATGCAAAATAGCAAAATGATTAGGAAAAAATATTAATAAAAAAATATAAATAAACATTTGTTTTTACATATTAATTAGCTAGCCAAAAGTATATTATTATTACAATATTAACATTGCATTTCATATTCAATTCAAATTCTCTCTCTCTCTCTCTCTCTCTCTATATATATATATATATATATATATATATATATATATATATATATATATATATAATTAGGAATGCAGACAGGGGCCAGCAATTAAACTAAGATTGTGTGGACTATTTTATTAAAGTAAGGCTTTCGAAACAGTTCGTTTCTTTTTCAAGTCAACTGAAATAATATTATACGAACTAATTCACAATTAATATATATATATATATATATATATATATGTATATATATATTGAGATGATATATAACCATTACAATAACATATGACAAACAAATTAAGTTTTCTCGTATATTTGTACCATTCTGTGATTAATGTATTATCAGAGGTTCTAATGACTTTTATGTCTAGAAAAGGGAGTTTGTTATCTGTCTCCTTTTCCACTGTAAATTGTAGGTTAGGATTACAGTTGTTGAACGTGACAAGGATTTCTTGAATACCATTTTGAGGAACACATACTATGATGTCATCGACAAATTTTTTTTAAAAAGGTACCTGACAACTCAACAGTGGTAGACAATGGTCAACCAAACCACCCAACACATAATTAGCAATCACTGGAGAACTACTACCCCCCATAAGAGCACCTAATACCTGCTTGTAAATATTATTTTCAAACATAAAGTAAGTTGAGGAAAAAAGTTATTAATATTATTCAAAAAAGGCCTTTTGTCAAACTTTTGTCAATCCCATTTTTTGAAAATACAATTCAGAAAAAGGTTTAACGAAAGATTAGTAAATAAGGAAATAACAACCAAGCTAACAATAACATAATTATCAGAAATTTTGCGTCATTTATAAAACTGTCGAATGAAAAATAATCTTTAACAAAATAAAGGTTGTTAGTATAATAAGCCAAAGTTAAAATTTCTGTGATGTGAGTTTCAAGACCACTAGTTGGTGAATTTATTAACGAAATAATCGGTCTCATGCTCAGTTCCCATGTTTCGATTAACATCTTTGCTCCCAAGTTTCACATTCTTATTTGGTTATACCGTACTGAGGATGGCAAATGAGCCAGAAACATGCATTGCCATGGTTACCACTCTGTTTCAGTAGCCCTTTTTCTTTTTGCATGTATTACCCATGAATCTCTTTGTTGTTGTTGTTTACACATCACCCGATATTCCTACATCATCTTTGTTTTTTACTATGGGTCGGAAGGTTCAGGCAGGGGGGCTATATGCGCCTCCGTGTCGATTTTGGTTGTTGTCCCGAAAACTCGGGATCTTCCAATTGAAGGCACAAATGAGCGTTTGGTTTCCCTGTTGAAATCCGTTGTTTCGTGTTTTCGCTTGTTTCGATTAACATCTTTGCTGCCAAGTTTCACATCCTTATTTGGTTATACCGTGCTGAGGAAGGCAAATGAGCCAGAAACATGAATGTCCGCGATTACCACTCTGTTTCAGTGGCCCTTTTTCTTTTTGCGTGAATTACCCATGAATCTCTTTGTTGTTGTTGTTTACATATCACGCAATATTCCTACATCTTCTATATATATATATATATATATATATATATATATATATATATATATATATATATTATAGCAAATATTTTTATTCATAATAAAGAAACATTTTTTTATAATATACATTAATAAGGGGAGCACCCTGTGTGTCAAAATTCATGAATATTGAACTGTCATCTAAAGTTTCACTATATTGAATCATAGAAATTCTATCTGTCAGAATCGAAGAATATTCTATGACAGTTCAGGAATTTGTTGATATTGTTGCGAATAAATAGAAAAATTTTTATTTATTAGTTATGTATAATGATCTCTAAAAGTAGTAACAATGTTTTGAGTTATTATTTATATTGTACATAGTTATTTTTGTTATTGTTACATATGTACAAATTTTTATGAAAGTCAACCAATGAAATGTCACATTAATTGGTGACATAGAAATGAACTGTATTAGGAGATCCAGCTTAAGATTTCAACCAATCTGAGGACAAGAAAACTCTGGTATCTAGGAAGGAAATGATGGTTGCTAAGAGGGAGAGAAATAAATAAATCTGGTGTCGAGGCAGAGGAAGATGTTATTATTAGATTTTTAAGAACAAGTTGAATAATAATTCTAAAGTTACACAGCTGAATGAAGAAGCAAAATAAGATATTATAAACGATGGTTGATGAAATAAATGTGCAGAATTAACTAATTGGTGAGTTCCTTAAAAATTTGATGAACAACTTCTTAAAATAAAGATTGAAAGCAGCTATCCAGTGAGAAATAATTACTGTGCAGTCCGTCTACGTGGTGATATACAGCAGCTGACGGAACATCAGGAGAAGAAAGAAGTTATTTTGCGGTTTTTTTTCTTTCGAAGGTTAGTAATAATTTTCTATGATTGGTACCAATTATCATGGTTATAGTTTCAAATAAATTGAAAATTGAGATGAACATCTAAGAAAGTTTAACAGGAAAATATCTGAACTCACTTCTAAATCAAAACAATAATTATAAACTTAAAACTCGTAATATTAAATACTTATTGAATTATATCTAGGTTAAGACTCGTACCATTTCAATATCATTAAAAAATTTCACTTACCATCTGTCAATTCATCCATTTTATGTCTTTGCGTTATATTTTATGTCTTCAAAGTTATTAAACTGAGTTCCATGTTTTGTTCTTAAAATATTCTGCGGAAAAACAAAGGCCTTACTCAGAAGCCTGTCTGTTTCCAAATTAATAATTATAATAAAATATTGAGCGCTAGCCGAGGTAAATGAGAAGAAATCCAGAGGAATAATATACGAGGTTAAACAAATTATATAATAAAAAAAAACTTATTAAATATATTTATCAGACACAGATTAACATTTGAACATAATATATATATATATATATATATATATATATATATATATATATATATATATATATATATATAACCGAAAACCAAAAGTTGGCAGTTAGTCACGGCTGACTAGTTAAAAAAATAAAACTTCAAAGAGTGGTCTTTGTTAAAACAACCCTCAAAATCGTGGGGATAGCAGCCAAAAAAACTTTACAGGTTAGAGATAAAGTGAATCAAATAGTACATTACCTAAGCTTTCGAAGAGCATTGTCTTCATTCTCAAAGGCTATAATAAACCAGAAAGAAAAAATCGGTTAACTTAATAAAGAAAACAACTTCTGAAATCATTACGACTTACTTGTAGTGTTGATTTAAAATTAAACTCACATTTCACAAATTGCAGGAAAACCTTCATCCACTAAAGATTAAAATGTCGTCTGAATATAATTTCTCTCCTACATGAAGTAATGAGAGCCAGGATTTTTTTCCTGTTTTTTAAAAACCAAAAGACGTACACAAGAAACGAACTGATATTGTTGAATATCTATTTCGACATGAAATCGACTGCTGTCGAAAGGTAGAGATACGGGGGGCAATTACAAGGTTGAAGTAAAAACATTTAATAAAAATCTAAATTTCTCAGCAATACTGTTGTGTTTTTTTGGTTGCTTTGGTGAAAACTTCAAAGAAAAACAATAATAGATTAATGTCCACACCTAGGATCACGTCAAGATTGAAAAATTACACCTTTAAATTTAACCAGACTATTGTCTGACAGCTGCCACCTGTCTTTTGTAAAATGTAAAAAATTGGGATGACGAAATAAGCAAACAGTCAGTGAACACTCAAACCTCTCACATTCGGTATTCCCCAACTGTCAACCCATTGCAGCATTACTATTATTAAATAAAAAAGCCAAACAAAACCCACCCGCAAATACTAACGATCTCCACTTTCGTCTGATTTTAATTTCCATGAAAATCAGTATTGATAATTTAAAATACTCATAACAATAATAATGTCAGTTAGGAAAAGTGATGTAAGATCTGTAACTTTTAACACATGGAAAGGACCTAACCTCTCACGTTAAGGCCCGACTGTTTGGAAATCATTTGCATTCGCAACTGAGCTGTGATAGCCATAATGTATAAAAATTGTTTTGTTTTTAAATGAAATATTAAATAATGTTTGTATTGTCAACACTCGACTGACCTGTCACTTCAGCCAACCATTAACTCAAAACACCAATTTGGGAATCAATCTCCTCGCTACCGGAGTGGACATTATTAAAGTGCAACAAATATGTATAAATCTTACTAAGTGACTCAATGTCAGACCTTCTATTCATTGGTTCCTCAATGTCATTAATATGATACATTTCTAAAAATTTTCTCTTGTTATAGTTTCTTTCTACATCTTTTGATAAAGTAGAGATTCTTGATGTAGGAAGAAACTATAACAAAAGAAAATTTTTAGAAATGTATCATATTAATAACATTGAGGAACCAATGAATAGAAGGTCTGACATTGAGTCACTTAGTAAGATTTATACATATTTGTTGCACTTTAATAATGTCCACTCCGGTAGCGAGGAGATTGATTCCCAAATTAGTGTTTTGAGTTAATGGTTGGCTGAAGTGACAGGTCAGTCGAGTGTTGACAATACAAACATTATTTAATATTTAATTTAAAAACAAAACAATTTTTATACATTATGGCTATCACAGCTCAGTTGCGAATGCAAATGATTTCCAAACAGTCGGGCCTTAACGTGAGAGGTTAGGTCCTTTCCATGTGTTAAAAGTTACAGATCTTACATCACTTTTCCTAACTGACATTATTATTGTTATGAGTATTTTAAATTATCAATACTGATTTTCATGGAAATTAACATCAGACGAAAGTGGAGATCGTTAGTATTTGCGGGTGGGTTTTGTTTGGCTTTTTTATTTAATAATAGTAATGCTGGAATGGGTTGACAGTTGGGGAATACCGAATGTGAGAGGTTTGAGTGTTCACTGACTGTTTGCTTATTTCGTCATCCCAATTTTTTACATTTTACAAAAGACAGGTGGCAGCTGTCAGACAATAGTCTGGTTAAATTTAAAGGTGTAATTTTTCAATCTTGACGTGATCCTAGGTGTGGACATTAATCTATTATTGTTTTTCTTTGAAGTTTTCACCAAAGTAACCAAAAAAACACAACAGTATTGCTGAGAAATTTAGATTTTTATTAAATGTTTTTACTTCAACCTTGTAATTGCCCCCCGTATCTCTACCTTTCGACAGCAGTCGATTTAATGTCGAAATAGATATTCAACAATATCAGTTCGTTTCTTGTGTACGTCTTTTGGTTTTTAAAAAACAGGAAAAAAATCCTGGCTCTCATTACTTTATGTAGGAGAGAAATTATATTTAGTCGACATTTTAATCTTTAGTGGATGAAAGTTTTCCTGCAATTTGTGAAATGTGAGTTTAATTTTAAATCAACACTACAAGTAAGTCGTAATGATTTCAGAAGTTGTTTTCTTTATTAAGTTAACCGATTTTTTCTTTCTGGTTTATTATAGCCTTTGAGAATGAAGACAATGCTCTTCGAAAGCTTAGGTAATGTACTATTTGATTCACTTTATCTCTAACCTGTAAAGTTTTTTTGGCTGCTATCCCCACGATTTTGAGGGTTTTTTAACAAAGACCACTCTTTGAAGTTTTATATTTTATATATATATATATATATATATATATATATATATATAATTTTTTTGAAGTATTTTTCATGGGAAAGGTTCAGATTAAAACTCTTGTATGTTAACTTGACGTTTCGCCTTAAATATAAATATAAATATTCCATAACTAATTGTGCTATACATGAGGAAATTGGTGAGCCCATTGCCATAAAACTAACTTCTTCTGATTATCGTCCAGAAATTTCAAAGAAAATGGAAGAAATACTCATAGAAAATGGTTATCCTCAAAACTTTATTAGAAACATTTAAAAACAACGAACATTAAAATATTACAATGCCTCGAAATTTAAAACCAGGATAAATACCCCACAAAAATATGTAGCATTACCTTATACAAATGAATTATCAGGAAAATTAAAATATATACTTAAAAAACAAAATATTCAAGTATGTCATAAGTCACACTACCGTACATCAACTACCTTCACACCTTTAAAAAGCAGAAACCCAATTAAAAAACAATCTAATTTAATATACTCTATTTATTGTCTCAATTGTCCAAAAAAATATGTCGGAATGACCTCCCAATACTTAGACAATCGATTAAATGGTCATAAATACACAAAAAATGCTTCAACTGCACTTCATAAACATGAAACAAATGAGAAACATGAATTTGATTTTCAAAACACAAAAATTATTTACAAAGACCAAAACATCACTGAACTCAAAATTAAAGAAATGATTGCAATAAAAAATGAACCTGAAGCACTGAATGATAAGAAAGACATAGAAAAATTAAGCAAAATTTATCATAACCTTTTACATATATCCTCATAACTATAAAAAATAAAATAAACCAATAATATAATTAATATTTATCCATTAACATTTTCTAACACTCTCTAAATTAAAATATTAAAAATAAAGTAAGACACATTGCATTAAAGATAGTTTTCAAGGTACATACTCCTTTGAAAATTCATAACTACGTTTATTCTATTTGTCACCTTTAATGTCAAATTAGTATTGTCACTGTTTTACAAATGATGTATTTTATATTTTGAATTTATAATAAAAACTTTTGAAAAAGCCTTATATTTAAGGCGAAACGTCAAGTTAACATACAAGAGTTTTAATCTGAACCTTTCCCAAGAAAAATATTTCAAAAAAATAATATAATATTGGTTCAAGAACATTCCTCCAATATATATATATATATATATATATATATATATATATATATATATATTATAATTGATATATTAAATTGGATATTTAATAGCCCACGTTTCGATTTATAATTAGATTTGTGATAAAAGCCCCACGTTTTGGGTGCCAAATTTATAATTGATATCCTAAATTTTATTTTATATATGTAATTTAATTTTATATGAATGATGTATGAAACTTTATATCGGCTAGCTCATAATTTATCTTTTATATTGATGTAATTTTAATTTTAATTTTATTTATAAGTCGGAAGCATGAATGACTCCTCTCTTTGGATTTTTGGCGCACACGGTATAAATATAATTGGATTTATATCTGTTTATTTAAGTATTTGAAAAATGATAGTTCAGAATATAATTTCTTATAGAAAGATGGAAATATGTTGATTCAAATAATTGTATGGAAAACATGAAAGGAATAAAAACACCAACACTTTATTGAAAAATTAATTTAATAAATTGTAATTATGAGAAACTTTGTATTCTTTTAAAAATATAAAATTATTGAATATCCCTACATACTAGGCAATGCTGAATACACATTTATTATTCTCTCTTCTGCACTTGCGCATAAGTAACGCATGCGCTGATATACCTTATTAGGAACAGAAAATGGACTTCATTGTCGATGTAGTATAAACGGTAAACACCCTTCAGCGTGTATACAGTTGTGATAAAGTTTTAATGCGTTATATAAATTTAAACGAAACAATTACATATATAAGAACTCTTTTAAATAATGTGTGTGAAGTGTAAAGCAAATAGTAATTAGTCAGAACAGTTAAGCATGCATGAAAGATAAGAAAAATTGAAATTTATGTGAAAGTTTATGAAACATGTGAACATTGAAAATCGATTATTATTTAACAAGTAAGTACAAATATTCTTATGAACTATATTTCATGCATTTTCATGGAGGTAAAGTACTATGCATAGTAATAAATTGTTTTTAGGCCTTTTCTTTTAAAATTTCATTATCAAAACGTTTTTTGAATATACAATAGTTCACTGTTCGTTTAAATGGAATTCCCAAAAGTTTTAATTAGAGCTTATTACATAGTCCCAGGATGCGTCTACGACTTTCTTGCAGATCTCTAACTAAGAGATACACCTTCAGAACGGCTTGTTCTTCTCTACACGAGTTCACCAAACTTATTTAAGTGTTTCTATCACCATTTTGAGGAATTTTTTTAACTTTTTTGGGAAATATTAACAAATTTAATCTGAGGGAATTTATAACACACCTCGCTTCTTCATCACCCCAAAAAAACCTTCTCTTGTTTTTTAAATCAACAAATTTTTCTGCTTCCTAAATCCAAAGCTTGCTTTTCCTTGTTTTATTGTTACAAATTGTCACTTTCTATGTCTTTTATTGGAAAAACTGTAATTGTTTGATTTTAAAGTCCTGGAGGATTAACACATTTATACACTACTGTTCACTAAGTATTCAGGATTTTATATAAAGTCTTTTTTACAGAATACATTAGCTATTTTAGTCATTATCCTGTTTTTACGGTTCATTTGTTTTTATTTATTTTCACAAAATCTATAACCTAAATTATTAATTCATATAGATGTAATTGTTTAATTTTTAATTCTTAAATTTTTAATGTATTGGTCTTACATAAACTATTCCTTATTATTGATTTTATTGTTATTGTCCAATATAAAATGAATAACCCATAAATTTAAGTTGGTAATGAAATTACTAGATTTCATTACTTCCTGTTTATAATCCATTGTTTTAAACTATGTTTGGGCTGTGTTCCATATATCATTTCTCATGAAGCCTTCTTTAAAATTGTTAATTCTCATTATAAACACCTGCAAATGTGGCTAAATAATTATTGAAATAGATATTAATTGATATTATTTCAGGTTTGACGTTTAAATGGAATTTTATTTCTGCTGAAATTCATATGGCTGTGTTCAGATCAATATGGAACTGATTGACATTAGTGTAAATCTGGAACTTGTTGTGCAGGTAACTTTTAATACTTATTTAAATAATGTTGTGTTTAGAATTTCGATTCATAGTTCTTTTATTAATCAATCATATTTATATCTGATATTATATTCATGCATATTTCCTTCTTTCTATTGATTTCATATCTGAATTGACAGTAACTTTTATAAAATGGTTGTGTCTACTGATACACCTTCCTGAATAATAGATACCTTTTTTTATGTTTATTTATATACACTTGTTTCTAGAACTAGTAGACTAGTTCAATATATATATATATATATATATATATATATATAAGATGTACGAATGAGCCAGAAACATACCAGAAACATACATGTCTGCGGTTACCACTCTTTTCAGTAGCCCCTTCTTCTATTTGCGTGCAATACCCACTAATCTATTCGTTGCTTATTATATATATATATATATATATATATTTATATATATATTTATATATATATATATATATATATATGTATATATGTATATATATGTATATATATATATATCAACACACAATCACCATAATACACTATGAGAAGCTTAAATCTACTTCCAACTACGAACATTATTCACCTGTGATGTGTAGTTGTTGCTGCATAGTGAAATTTGGAGACAAACACGTCCGTTTATATCTATAGTGAAATCAAATTGTGTAAGAAATTGGTTTTCTCTAATAGGTTCAGTTGTAATTTAGCATAGAAGCAGCTTTATTAGATGTTCTTCGCAATACTCCGAAAAGAATAACAACGAGATAAAGTTAAATGTTTTGAAATTATCCCAAACATTAACGAATACAACTTTCTAATTCTAATCTAAAGTCATAGTGCGGCATATAGACATTACTAAATAAAAAATATATATCTCGAGCTGTTCCGTAACGTCAACCCGACATCCACAAATATTATTGATTAGTAGTGGTACTGACCTTCTTGGATTGAAAATTTCTCGAATATTAACTGCATTTCTTCAGTCGACGTACCAAGAATTTCACGTAGGCGGACTAGGACTAAACACTTACTTATCTGTCTACTCTTTAATTATCTGAATGCCCTATCAAGTTTAATATTTCTCAGAGTTGGAAACTTATTGTCCACGTTGCCAAATACTGAATAAAATTTATAAACAGGCTCAATACAATAGTTTTGTTTATTTATAATGAAAGATATAATCTTAATAGTCCTTTTCATCAAATGCGAGGCGCAAGCACAACCGTCAAGTTGAAAGAACGGTTGTTAAAAGTTTCATACTTTGTATAATAATAGCTGGGAAATCCATCATTAAAACAAATTATTGATGGAGCTGTACTTATTCACAATTCACTTGAAGCTCATACTTATGAGCAATTAAAAATGTTATTGTTATTAATTAAACTAACTGTTTATAAATAATTCCACTAAATAATAAGAAGACCATAAAAGTTTAAAAACTGTTTCGATATATGTTACAATATCATCACCAGAATGATATTTGAGTCGTTTCGTGTTTAAGTAAAGGATTTTTGCTCGGAAGGGAGTTCATTTATCGGAAATTTCTTATGGAACCTTTTGATCCCGAGCCAGGGACGGACAATTTCCACAATATTTTTGCTAAAAAGATAATTGGACTGATCAGGTCCAAGGGGTATAATATTTTTACAATGTCTGAAAATATTGTCCTTTTGGAGATATGATTTATAGTTGCTAGCTGACCAAAGCCAACCTAAAATTTTTCCTGATTCAGAAGGGGTTAAACAATAAGATTCAGATTCTGAGATATTTTCCATTCTTCTATTTTCTCAGCTGAAAAGAAACTGATTGTAAAATGGAAGAGACTTGTTGATACAATATCGTCATTTTGTTGAGTCAGCTCCACTTAGTAAGTCATTGTTCTTTATTATTTGAGACCCTTCCAGGTAAGAGTTTTCAATGATCAATGGCTAATTGTTTAAAGTAACGAGTTGCCAAAAGAGGAGCACTGACTGTGCTATATATCACTGTGTTTAGAGAGTAAATTCGAAGTTCATCTTCAGGCTTTTCGCTCCAATATATAAGCTGAAGAGGCTTAAATTCGTCAGCTATGTCAATTTGGCGGTACATTTTGCTAATGTCAGCTGACACAATGAATTTATGTTGTCTAAATTGAACTAGAATTCAATAAAGATCGTCCTGAGAGGTAGGTTCTACCAACTGAACTGAGTGGTAAGAATGTCCAGAAGAGAATTCTGCTGAGCAATTGAAGAGCACGCACTGTCTTCTCGTAAGATAAAGATAAAGCGTTGAAATACGACATGTGTGATAGAGCTTTATATTCATTTATGAAGTCATAATACAGTGTTTTTGGTGCATGATTTTAGGCCAATATTTTTATTTTAAATATAAAAATTAATTTTTTGTTCTTTCTTAGAAATGTATTCCTTTAAGGGAATTGAAACAACGAATTTTCCTTGAGAAGTGTCTCTAAAATATTATGCAGCTCGTTTTTCTTCACATGACAGGATACGTTTACCGGGTAATTCTTCTGATTTCCAAAAATTTTGGAGTTGAGAATGAATATCAATGGATTCAGACGTGGCAACTTCACGAGGTCAACTTAAAGGACTTGTTACTATCCAACCTAACTTTGTTGGGGTCAAGCTGTATGTTGGGGAAGAGACCAATGTGTGTCGCCTCCGATCAAAAGCTCTGTTTCGCTTTCCATCAAAATAGTGGGATCTGATAAGGTTATATAAGATGGAATGTCTAGAATGATGGGATTAAAGTCAAAGCTTGGAAGTTTGTCAGTAAGTTTTGAAATCACTGGACAGTGAAGGTTAGCTTGGAAATGAGTATGCGAATATTTTATTATATCCACGAATTATGACCAATACCCGCTACTGTCAAATTTGTGGGATACTGTAGAAGCTCTAATTTGGAAGCCAAACTTTTCGAAATAAAGTTTGACATAAGATTATATGTTATAACATGTAGTTTGAAAATATGTAGACTACAAAAAAAGGTTTATTAAGTACTTACCTCAACATTGTTCGATTTATCTTTCATACTAGTATGAGTTTCAGCATAAAGTTGCAGTTTTCTCACATGGCTTGCTAACAACGCATGTTCGCACCTTTTAGTAATATAATTATTTTCAAGGAATTCATTAATGTTATATTGCTTCAGAACATGTTTTGAAGCCATTTTGATAATGAAATCTGTAATAAGTGCGAAAATAATAACAAAAATATCAGAATAATACTTTCCACATAACCTCAATATATTTAATCCTGTTTAAAAAACAAAGGAAAGCCTTACCCTTGCTATTTTTATTAACCTTCATGGGACGGACATCAAAATTTCACGAAAAGGACTAACTGGGGTCCGAGAAGACCCCATGCGTAAAATTGCAGAAATGCTGTATTTTTCTTTAAATTAAATATATAGAAAAGAAGTTTTATAAAAGTTTTACTATAAACCATTTATTAGTCAAAAATCATCACGAAAAAATAAAAAATACCCTAATCACTAATACTACTAGCTACATATCATTTTAACATTTTTTACAAACTATCTCCGATTTTGAATGTTCTAGGCACACAAAGTTATTACACCTAATACATATTTTTCTGGATTTTCTCTCTTTTCCTCTTTGACACATATGGCAGCGCCCCCTGGTAATGTTTTGTTGTTCAACTCTATGTTGTGTTGCATCCAGTAGTTCGGAAAAAACGTCTGTCATATGCCGTTTTCTATTCGTCTGAATTTATTTATTATTATATCGCCGGAAAACGTTTTTCTTTATGAGTTCTTTTCCTAGTCCCAAAATATAAATTTTACGTTAATTCGTCAATCCGGGTTTTGCAGTAACCACAATTTATAAGCATTTATTCCTGCGATATCTATAAGATGCGAAAATATTGCCATTGGCCAGCGGTTTGACTTTCTCTGCACTGTATATTCTTTGGCCAACTTATCTGAAGTGTCGACAGCACCTTTTGTTTTGTTGTAATGAAGAATAATTTCTGGTTTATAGTGCTGTTCTTCTCCAGCTACTTTACTATCAGTATGCTCACTTGAAAGTAAGATGACAGCATGTTTTTGTTTTGGAACATAGGATACTAGCGTTCTTTGATTTCTAAAAGCAAACATACTTGAAAACTCTTTCTTGTACGATGCCGTAGAAGTTCCCTGGGAATAAATGTTTTATTTTTCCGGAGGGTTCCACATAAAGTAATATTTTTTTTCCACAACTTGTCAGCAAGTTCTAAACTTGTAAAAAAGTTATCGGTCGTTATTCCAAATCCGCCTTCCAAATGGTCTGTCAAATCTAGGACAATCCTTTGACCTTGACCCTTTTCCGCTTTTTTACCTTGTTTTCCTAAAAATTAATAGATACATAGGAATATAAAGTTTGCCTATATTGCTTTTCAAATAACTTACCCAAATAAACTTGCATGTTTGCAATATAAGAAGTGGTGCAGTCCACAAGAGCCCATATTTTGATTCCATACTTATCAGGTTTACTCTTCATATAGACTCGGAATGGTGCCTTACCCCTAAATGGTACAAGCTGCTCATCTACATATAGATGGTCGCCAGGATTAAGTGATTTTTTACAATTAGAAGTGAAAATATCGAATATATCTCTTATCGGAGCTAGCTTATCTACTAATTTTCGTTCTTGTCTTGTTTGAAAATTATCAAAGTGTAAAACTGAAGTAATTTGTTTGAATCTGTCTCTTGACATTGCAGCAGGAATTATAGGACGACAGTAAGAAATATCTTGACACCAGAGCATATCGATAGCCTCTTTCGATCCGTGAAGTGCGCCAAGAATAAGCAACAGTCCAATATAAGCTTCAATCTCTGTAGAATCAACAGGTACAAAAACTTTAATTTTATTCGGATTTTCTATATTCCATTTATCATAATATGTTTGTGCCTTTCTGTTTGTTTCGGTTACTATTATGTTCAGAATATCCGGAGAAAGGAAAAGAAGAAAAGCGTCTTTTATACTTGAGATATCAGAACTGTAATTTGTAAGGCCTAGAGCATGTCTCCGAATATTAGCTTTTGAACGTCTAACTTTTGTGTTTTCTGGATTGTTTGACCACTCAGTTCCATCTTTAGATTTATATACTGGAATGCCCTGGCTGTTACTAACTGTTGGTTCTTCTGGGTTCGTTTTCTCTATACTTTGATCAACAACTATTACATCATTTTCTTCCTCTACTTCTGTGACAATGTCTTCATTTTCTAAGTCACTCGATTTTTCCTCATTGATAACACTATAAAACTCTGGATCAACACTTTCAAGTATACGTAACATCTCATCGTCAGTAAGCCCCTTGCGATTGTTTCTAAATAAAAACTGACTCATTTTCAAAACGATGTACCCTACTCGCAATATCACAAGAGACTAACCCGAATATTCAAGTCTGAAAATTACATCGCAGTGCGGGAAATCTCCCATTTGAACTGGTAATTTACATTTTACAATTATATGGGTAAATTCCCTGTGAGTAAACAAACGTTAAATGTACGGGATTCCACGATTTTACTAACAGTTACCGGGATTATTATATCGGACGTAAAAGGCTGACCGGGGTCTGAAGAGACCCCTGGAATATAAAACTATTTTTTGTTTATACCAGCCAATAAAAACTACTAAATACATCATATTTTATCAAAATAATTCATAAACTGCAGCTAGATGAAAGATCAATGTTTAAAAATTTGCGTTTGCAAAGATACAGCAAAAACATACGTCATGAGGTACAAACGGACCCTGGCCAGTCCTATGAAGGTTAATAAATCATCAACCTCCAGACTATTTTCAATGTCTGGCAATATTATTCGAATGTCACCTCAAACTTGCTCTATGACACGCGTCAATTATTATAGTATAAGCCCTATATTGATTTTTTCCCAGTGTATTTGTTTGTTATGGAAATAAATGAAACTTCTTGTTGTTGGCCAATAAAATATGATAGATTTGCCTCTCGATTTAAATCGACTTTAATGGACCACATCATTTATCATCTAATTCCAAAATAGGAAGTGATCTTTTTTGACTAATTTTTCATTTGTTGGTTCGTATTAACAAACAAATATTTACTCATAGGTACTTAATTTTATTGTCGTGTTCTGTTATCCGATTTAGTTTTTAAGATTGAAATTTGGACCACCTGAATGATAATAATGAATTGATGAATTATTCAAATTTTGACGCATATGGGCTACTTTCTTATTTTGTGAAAATAAAATATGCACTATTTACTAGTTTGCTCATCAGACGATTATGGATTGCGAAAAAGTTTAACAGGTTTTGATAACGGGAAATGTTAGTAATATTCAAATTATTAGATTGGAAATAGTAGAGTAAGGGGTTGAAAGCGCGAATAACCTTCAAAGACAGACTTTCTATCGAAAAAAATGGCTCCTAAAAATTGTATACAATGGGAAAATTAATAAATATATTGAGCTTTTTACACATAACCTTAAAATGTAAAAAACAATTATTTTGGATTTTAATTTGTTTCTCTCACAAAGTGGTATCGATTTTTTTCAAAATTGATGGAAACGTAGTTGGTTGTCTTGAATAAAACGCATTTTCTAATTGGAAAAATACCAATTCGTTTCAGACATATTGGGATTATTCGAAAGAAGTACAGGTTGGCAAATTAATTCTGGCAGTTGACGATGCGCGAGAAAGCCATACAACTTGACAACGTTGTAAACGCAGTTACCGGGAAGAGCAGGCGACGTACATTCCGCATGCAAAGTTTCAAAGGTTGTGAGCCTGCTAATACGTACGAGGGTAATACATTATTTTCAATTTGGATTTAAAAATAATAAATTGTGGCACATGTATAATGCTATATAAAATCTAGTTTACAAAACAAAATAACAATAATGTGTTCCTTATTATTAATTGAATGAATAAGAAAATGAAAACCATTAGGGTTTCTACGAAAATTGGGATTGTTTTGTACAAACAAAATTATTTACTGCCCATACGGGGAATTCTATAATTACTCTTTATTATTTTATGTGATGTAAATAATAAATAGATTCCAAGAGACATACACTTTCACCTTCACTTCAAATTAATGTCTGTTGAGTGTTCCCTTCATAATATTCGTCATTGAGGTTTATTTGTATATAAATGGGAAGTCAGGTAGATTTTTTAGATAAAGCGAACAATAAGGATTGGTAAGGATTGTTAAACCACTTTCAAAATTTAACAATGGCCAACAATTTTTCCTATCTGTTCTGTTAATGACATACCTATACTCCGTTTTTAAAAGGCATGGAGTAATAAATCACTCATTTTGGCCGGAACCATAGGCGTACCACATTTAGTCATTTAAAAAAATTTAAGGCTTCTAAAATTATCTCATTTCCGAAAATAACCGTTTTGTAATATTATTTAAAATGAAATTTCAAATTATCAATAATATAATAAACTGACATCAATTTTCCAGAAAATTTATTATTATGTACAAAAGGGAGTAGACGAGTCCCTCCACTAAGCTTCAGGTAGTTATAATCCTACATACAATAAATAATAAAATAAATGTTAATAACAATTTTATACAAATACATATATATATATATATATATATATATATATATATATATATATACTGATGAGGGCTAATGAGCTAGAAACATGCATGTTTACGGTTACCACTCCTCTTCAGTAACCTCTTTATTTTTGTGTGCTTTCCCATGATAACACTTGTTGTTTGATCTTTGTTTTTGTTAAATTCACGCATGATCCATTTTTGATCTTGTTTCTTTACCTTGGGTTGGTTTTTTCCAGACAGGAGGGCTTTATGCGCCTCCGTGTTGATATTGGTTGTTGTTCCAAAATCGGAATCTTCCAATTGATGGCACAAATCTGCGTTTGGTTGTCCTGTTATTTTCCGTTCTTTGTGTTCTTCCATGTTTCATTCAACATCGTTGCTCCCAAGTTTCACATCCATACTTGGTTATACCGTACTGATGAAGGCTAATGAGCTAGAAACATGCATGTTTACGGTTACCACTCCTCTTCAGTAACCTCTTAATTTTTGCATGCTTTCCCATGATAACACTTGTTGTTTGATCTTTGTTTTTGTTAAATTCACGCATGATCCATTTTTGATCTTATATATATATATATATATATATATATATATATCCAAACCAACCCCATTTGCCGTTTATTTCACCCAATTAGCAGGTAATTGAAGAAACTTGACAAACAGGTAGCTCAAAAATGGTTTTATTATTGTGAAATATAGTCTTTTCAGATCTAAGAAAATGTCCCCATAATACAATGTACTTACTAGAACTTTTCAACTATAAAAGTAGCGGAAAGGTTGAATATTTCCAATTTACATTTCATCTGTTCTGGAGAAACTGCTGTGTTGATTGATTTTCCCAATATTACTGTTATTTGTTATTATTTTTTACCGTTATTGTTAACTGGTGTTTATTTTTGTTCATCTATACAAGTTCTCTTCTCATCACACGAGACAAACATCTAACTACACCTTCCAACTATATAGTGTTCCAACCAAATTCGACCAGATATGGAGGATTTATCACCATCTAAGCGACCTAAAGTTGGCCCATTGTCGCTGAAGGAAAAAAATCTGATATTAAATTGCTATTCCTCGTTGAAGAACGAAGAAATTAGAAGAAAAATCATGAATTTGACAGGAAGTGTTGATGAAACTGTGGAGATTACTGCAACAATGATGGGTGTTTCAAAAACAACAATTTATAATTTAATGAAGGAGAAAAAAATGGAAACATCACAGCCCCAGCAAAGTCCCCAGGCCGACCCAAACTTGAAATGGATGACGACTTGAAGAATGTAATAAGACGTAAGGTGCATGCTTCTTACTTTAGAAAAGAGATCCCAACTCTCTCCAAAATTATGGCTTCGGTTCAAGAAGATTCAGATTTAACGAAAATGTCTCGAAGTACATTATGGAAAATTTTGAAGGAACTTGGATTTGAATATAAAAAAAATTATCGGAACGACATTGTCATTTGGAGGAAGAGTTATTTGCGCAATATTCGGAAAGCAAGACTAGATCAAAAACGAATTTATTATTTGGATGAGACTTGGTTAAATGAAGGTCATACTGTTTCAATGTTTTGGCAAGACACGAATGTCAAAAGTCGGAGGCAGGCAGCTCTTGAAGGGTGGTCAACAGGCCTCAATCCACCAGCAGGAAAAGGACGTCGACTCATCATTACTCATATCGGAAGTGCCGAAGGTTTTGTTGAAGGGGGATTGTTGTGCTTTGAGTCGAAGCAAACCAGAGATTATCATGAAGATATGGATGCAGACGTTTTCGAAGAATATTTCTCACAAATGTTAGATCTAATTCCAACAGGCTCAGTCATTTTTATGGATAACGTAAGTTATCACTCCAGGTTAGTGGAGAAATTACCTTCAACTGCATGGCTTAAACAAGATATCCACGATTGGCTAACCTCGAAAAATATTGAAGGTCCAGATAACCCGCTGAAAAATGAGCTCTTGCAACTGGCCAATTCACATAAACATAAATATAGTAGATACGTTGTAGATCAAATGGCATCAGCGCGAGGTATAACGGTGCTGAGGCTTCCTCCTTATCACTGTCAACTCAATCCCATAGAATTAATATGGGCCCAAGTGAAAGGGGAAGTTCCAAGAAAGAATACGACATTCAAAATGAGTGACGTAAAAGTTTTATTCTAAGACGCGTTAGGTAACGTAACCAAAGAAAACTGGAAGAAGTGTGTTGAACACGTGATACAAGAAGAACTAAATATGTGGGAAATGGATCATATAAGTGAACACATGATTGAACCATTTATAATCAATGTTAATAATGGAAGCTTAACAGAATCGTCTGATTCTGATATATACACTAGTTTTTGTGTTAGTTATTACTATTATTTGTTGGATTTTTTTTTATAAATATGACAATAATTCCTACTTTATTCCTGCATTTTTCTTTTTTCCTTTCCTATTGAAAACGGTATATTAGTAAAGTTGATACCTACTGCAAAAAAATTTGCTATTTTTTATATAATATTTTATGTTTATTGTTTATTCATAGGAACACAAAAAATGTGTTTTTATTGAATCGATATTGTGAACTCTTTTGAATAGTTTTCGTAATTATAATTTCATATTCATATACCAAGTTTGATTTGTCCTGATTGCACGCCTCTGAGGATTAAATTATTTATTTGTTCATTCAAATACAATAGAGCGACCCTTTCAATACAATAGGCGACCCAACCGAATACAGAGTTACGGAGTGTCTACCTGAAATTAGTAACAAATGAGAAATTTTAGTACAAAATTAGATAAACTTCGGAGATATTTTATTATACACCCTGTATTGGTTTTGCATACCTAATGAGCTTTTATTACTCCATGCCTTTTAAAAACGGACTATACCTGTTAAGCTTTCTAAAATTGTTATTCTTAATAATATATAGTGGATAATAATGTGAAAATTCGGGTTTATACATAAAATTTGAAAAACAAATTGGGGAAATCGCCTTTAGAGATGGTCTAATAAGTATACTAATAATATAAATAAAATATTAATACTTTTTTGTGGTAGATATTTCTACTTTCATATGTGACTTTTTGGGTTCTCTCAAATATTTACTATGAAATTAGAACATCCCTTAACACTTTTTACAGAGTTAGGACTGGCAAAACAAAAAAATCTTGGTTCTGGGTGCCGTCAATTATTGTTTATTTAGAATCAAAATCTGTTTTTTGTAGATATGCCCTTATTCAACTAAGCCACAGAGTTACTCCTATTAGAAAAACAGATTTCGATGAAAAATTATAGTGAAATAGTAATCAATTCAACATGATAATAATTGATTAAAATCAAATCTTATTCCAAAAAATTGTAACATATTCGAAACTTCGTCCTTCATCTCATATATTATACTGAGCGCAAATAACTTTTTGACATTTATTTACAGCGAAGTATTAAGTATTGCAGAAATCGAGACATAATCATGACTGGTTATATTAAAATTCGCACGCAAAGCCTTCTGTTCGCCATCAGATAAATTTTGAATTAATGGAGAAGAGTGAGTTATTGAACATTTTACAGAGTCGTCTCAACACAATGCATATATAAAATTACACAATCATTTTATTACAGAATTATCCAGTTGTAGAAATTGCGAAAATAACCAAGAAAGGCCTGGTATGTTATCAAAATTGTAATATCTTCTCAGTAATATCAAATAAATTTGATTTTTATATTCAATCCATACACTCATGGAACCCAAAACATAATCCAGATAAACAAATTTATAAAAACGGGAGAGTACATAAAAAAGAGGGTGTTATTAAAGGGTAGCAAAGTATTCGTTTGTGAGCTGAGAAATGCAGAAATAGTTTATTGACCAGTCACTCATGGCTAGCAAACATTTCTAAATAAACTCATGGACAAAATTATAGACATATTTTTTGTAATCATTATTATTTCAAAATAAATTTAAATAATCGCCGTAAACATTAATGGCGCATATTATTGTCTCTTGTGCATTTTATAAAAAACAATTAATTACATATTTTATGAATTATAGTGAATTATGTTACTGAAGTGTAATTAACGAAGTAATAGCAAATAGTGTTGGTGTTTGTTGCTATTGAAAACATCAGTATGCCACCAGTTAGACGCTGCAATGAAGTTGAAGCGGTGCAAATTGTAACTCTATATAACGAAGGATATAAACAAAAGGATATCGCACGACATCTCAGAAGAGGTCAATCTACAGTATCGAATATTTTAAAAAGGTATGAAAAGACTGGAAATTTCGAACGTAGACCTGGTCAAGGGCGCAAGACGTTGTACAACAGCAATTGATGATCGATTTTTGATACTTAATTCTACACGAAGTCGCACATTGACATCGACACATATCAAAAATGACTTACTAAATGTAAGACAAATTAACGTAAGTTCAAAAACAGTTAGGCGAAGATTAAAAGAAGCAGGTTCAAAGCCAAAGTTCCAGGTCTTCTACAAAATAACAAAGCCCGACGATTAGAATTTGCTAGAAGACATGTTCAGTGGAATGTTGAGAATTGGAAAAATGATCTCTTTACGGATGAGACTACAATTCAGTTATGGAGGCCAGATGGACGAAACCACGTCTACAGAAGAGTTGGAGAACGATATGCTGCCTACAATCTCATAGAGAACGTCAGTTTTGGCGGTGGCGGCATAATGCTCTGGGACGGCATTTCTTGGGAGAGAAACACCGAACTCGTGAAAGTGATTGGACGAATGACAAGTGACTTATATATTGAAAACATCCTGCAAGATCATGTTTTGCCTTATATCGGCTATATTGGATATGAAGGATTCATATTAATGCACGAATTTACAACCATGTTAAAAATAGTATTGTAACCTTACCTTGTTGTTGTTACTCCAAGAAGTGAGGTTACATTGCCAAAGGTTCGCTTTTCGCCGGAGAGCATAAGGTCATGAGTTAGTGAGGAATATTTGAAAGCTTACCTTGTTACCAAGGGTTTTTCACCACTATAGTTCCCAAAATATATGGATTAAACCATGTGCCACCGGCCATTTTATATACTTACGACTTGTCCTCATCGATACCCCGACTTAATCGTTCGACAAGTACCAGACAAGTGCTTTCAACAGCTTCCCTTTACTTTACAATTGACATGAGCAAACAGTGTTACCAATGGCAGTCAATTAAAATCCCCACATAAAATAATAAAATACTCATGGATTGGTTAAATCACATGAAGAATATTAATAAAAATATTACTCTAAACACCCATTTAATTATGTACATCCCGTTATTCCAGGATATGCTTAAATAATTTTAAAACCCATAGTTAATTCCGTTATGCAACCAACTATACAGAAATGTGTATAAAGTTGCATACTCAGTGGGTGGCTTAATTGAATTAACGTAACTCCGTGAGTTACTCATAATATAATACAAAAAGCATTGTATTTTTATCATGCTACAGTATTATAGACCAACAACATGGATACATGTCGGGTCGATCAATAAATACGAATCTGATGTTGTTTACAGAATCGGCAAATCAAGCTTTTGAAGAAAGACTACAACTAGACGTTATTTACACAGATTTTAAATTTTCATATTTTGATACTGTTCAGCATGACGTAGTTTTGAAGAAATTGAACTCATTTGGTTTATCAAACGATTTATCATGTTTGTTTAAAAGCTACCTTCAAGATAGGTATTTCGTGGTCAAGCACAATAGTAATACATCGGGGAAGTTTAACGCGAAATCTGAGGTCCCCCAGGGTTCTAACTTGGGACCACTTCTGTTCCTATTGTTCATTAATGATATAGGCAAGTGTATACAATTTTCTGATTGTTTATTGTTTGCGGACGACTTTAAAATATTTAAAAAAAATAGATCAGTTATGATTCAGAGGGATATCAATAGCATACTGGAATGGAGTATCCAAAATAAATTAAATTATAATATTAATAAATGTGGGAGTATGTCTATTACAAAAAAAAGGAACCTATAATATTTAATTATTTGATGGGGACGGATTCTCTACAACGACTTAGAGAAATTAAAGATTTAGGGGTTATATATAACGAGCAACTATCATTTGTACCACACATTAACCGATTAGTAAAAAAAGCTAATAGCATGCTAGGGTTTGTAACAAGGCAAAGTTTTTCCTTCTCAAGTACAGAAACTATAAAGATTTTATTTAATACGTTGGTTAGATCAAACTTGGAATACGCATCTATTATTTGAGGTTAACAGGCACAAGTGCATATAAATTTAGTAGAAAAGGTATAAAACAAATTTCTTAGGCAATTATATTTCAAGAAGTACCATGTATGGCCAGATTACAAGACAATAAAGTCATCTAGATTGCGAGAGGTATTTGGACTAATTTCATTGGTCAATAGAAGGAAAATTGCAAGTATGATGTTTCTCTATAAGATAATTAATAATGATATAAATTCAAGTAGTCTGTTAGGTATAATACCATTTAAAGCTCCAGCGAGGCCAACCCGCTGTCCATTATTATTCGAAAGATTACGAACTTGTGTACATTCTCCATTAGAAGCCATATTGACATTGGCAAATAATCTGAATACATTTATTGACATTGACTGGACAGTACCCATTGTTGAGTATCGTGGGAGGGTGTGTGGGCATCTTGCGCTTTTCGCCACTTAATGCTTAATACTTAAATCTAAAATTTTTATTGTCAAATTATTTAAATCAAATGTAGAAATTGAGAGGTGTGAGTTCTGTCGTCTTGGTTCTAGAATCTTTGTGTTTATAGTGTTTATATAGTAGATCATGTTATTATATTATTTTAATATTAAGTAAATTTTTGTTTATTCAATTTCTAATATCCATGTAATAAGGTTGTAAACCTGTTTGGGTATAAATGAATAAATAAATAAATAATGCTCGACCGCATAGTGACTAATTACCTTGATGCGGTCCAAATTCAAAGATTAGATTGGCCACCATATATCACCGACTTTAATCCAATAGAACATACATAAGCGCCGCATACGACGAAGAAATCCTGTTCCAAGTACAGTAGACCAGCTTCGGATTGCTGCACATAAAGAGTGGAATGCAATTCCTCAAAAACTTATCCAGAACCTCCTTAGCAGCATGCCGAGAAGAATGGAAGCAGTAATTAGAGCTCGAGGAGGGAATACTCGTTACTAATTGTGTTCTAATTGTAATCAAAAGACTTGTAATTGTCCTCCAATTAGTATTTAAATATGATGTAAATATCCTTAATTTTCATAACATTTAGCATTAATTTTTTTTTACGATTTTCTTGTGATTAAAAATTAAGATTGTTCACTGAAATATTTTAAAATACACAGTGTCTCGTGAATGACTTGATTCATCAGAATTTATTTTTTCAAAAAAAATTATGAAAAATTAAAAATATTCGATAATTTTATCCATGAGTGTAGATAAATCAGAAATTTATGCCATTCTGGATGACTGTAAATATTGTTGTACCACATATTAATAATAGTACCTGGATGACCGAGCTTTGCTCGTTAACCGATTCATTTCATCCTCTACTTCTCGCATCATTATATATCCCTGTGCATAACGATTTTGCGCTCGAACGATAAACTCCAATAACTTCATCATTGAGGTAGTAATTCCTGAATTGAGTGGATGGTTAACTCTTCCATTCACGGCTTCATCAGGGTCTAAAAAGTATAGTTGTCCATACGTTCAAAGACACCAACATCATTTTGGGTCGGTTGTGCTGCCATATCCATTTTATGATATACTTGTCCGCAAACAATAAAACTATAAATTCCATGGCTATTTATTGTTCTATCATCTTCTACATTGAAGGATGCTAGAGCAAAAGATGCGTTTATCTTTCTTATTTTTTTATGAAATTCTTCCGAATATGGGTGACGGTTTAAAAAGAGACTTACTAATTCATTTGAAAATTTTGGTTGCTCCATTACAATTCGTCCATGCAAACAACAGTCACCAAAAGAATTTCTATTTATACGATTAGAAACGCGTTCCTCAGCGAAATGCAATGCACCACAATGGATACACAAAATTTCAGATGGTCCTAAGGCGTGATTATGTTCTGTATTTAATGAGTCTTCACTGTAAGAAGTTTGAGAATCCTGATCAGTTTGATGACGATGCTCTTCTAGGTGTTCTTGAGACGAGTTGCGGCTTCGTGAAGTTAGATTGTTTATAAGCGTTTTTTTCCAAGATCGTTTAGGTATTTTTAAGTCAACACGTGCATTAAGAAGACACAAATAACATAAATAAACAATTGATTTTAGTCTAACCTCAAAGCAAACACTCATTGACTTCGTGTTACTTAACAACGCCATCTGCTGTCGTGTCGTTAAAGCAATTAGTTGCTCACAAATAATAGTATTATTATTCGCCAATAGATGTCAGGAAGAGTCATATTTTTCAGTTGAGACTACTCAAACGCCTTCTTTTTGTTATTTTTCTTCCAAGTTTATGTTTAAGTTGATTATCGATAAAACACGAATAAAATGACATTTTCTAAAAATGATTCCTAGCTAGATCGATTTATCCCCCCCAAAACCCCCTATATACTAAATTTTATGAAAATCGTTGGAGCCGATTCCGAGATTTCAATTATATATATATATATATATATATATATATATATATATATATATATATATATATATATATATATATATATATATATATATATATATATATATATATATATATATATATATATATATATATATATATATATATATATATATATATACAGGGTGTCCCGGGACTAATGGGAAAAAAGTCAGGAGCGTATAATCTAAGCCAAAATAATGTTAGTACTTCATATAAACTTTTTCTATGTAGGCCCTCGTTTTCGAGTTATAGGCCTCCAAAGTTTTATTTTTGAATTTGGTTTTTATTTTTATTTTTTTTACTAGTTATTTGATCTTTGTAAAATTTACGGTAAAGCTATAATGTACATGTATGTTTATTTTGGAAAGGTAAACAGATTTACAGTAGTGCCTTGAAGCCAGGGACGGACTACTCGCAATGGTTAGTGATCCATAAATTTGCAGGGATGTCACACCCTGTATGAAATTATCGAAATTGACTTCCTCACACATTAAGCTATCGAAAAGGTACTCTTGCTGGAATTCGATAAAATGAGCCGTTTGGCTAATATTTACAGTTTTATTAATGCACTACGTACAAATTTACCTAACTTATTAATACGATGTACTACAAAAAAATAATTTGAAGATAGCAGATGATAAAAACATTAAGAACTTATTTAATGGGAATTAAAAAGGTACGCAGACAACGTAATTAGTTGCTTTTAATCAAAATTACGAACACAACATTATTAAACCATTAAGAAAACCTCATAAAACACAAGTTATAAAACAATCGACTGAAACTAATTCCTAAACAACAAAAACTATCGTTTTTCTAATAAATGTTCAATATGAGCTCCTCCCACTTCCACGCACATTCTAAGTCTACGACGGTTGTTTCTTTGCACTTCTAATAACATTGCAGTGTAACACATTTCTGTCTATTAAATCTTGCCTTGTTTGCACAGGTGTTGCGTATACCTTATTTTTGAGATTACCCTAGAGGGAGAAATCCATAGGATTAACATCTCCTGATCGCGGTGGTCATTGAAAAGGGCCTACACGACCAATCCATCTATTAGGAAACCTTGTGTGTAAATGCTATCGTACATCTAAACTGAAATGGGGCCCCATCATGCATGAACCATAAATTCCTACGAGTTTGTAGTAGCACATCATCAAACAGGTTCCATAACTCATTTTGCAAAAACTCCAAATATCTCTGACCGGTCAAAGTATCGTCAATAAAGTATGGCCCTATCAAATGATTGCCAACTATTCCTGCCCAAACATTAACCATGAATCTATGCTGGCTCCTAGTTTGACTAATGCCATGTGGATTCACATCATCCCATAAATGCATATTATGAGAATTTATGACTACATCTCTGTTGAAACCGGATTCGTTCGTAAAGAGAACGTTACTAATAAATGTATTGTCTGCTTCTTGTTGTCGCAGAAACCACTGGCTATACTCAAGTCATGAAGGATGATCAGCCACTGTCATACGGTGTACTTTTTTCATGTGAAAAGTCAGAGGATACCGTGAAATGTGGCCGTACAGGCGCATGATAGACCATATCTTAAGAGTTGAGGTCAAAAGATGTCTTTCTTTGGCCATGTCATGAGACAATTAGAAGTGTATATGCTGCATTTAATAATTCAGGAAAAAGTTGATGGAAGGGTTGGAGCTGGTTCAAGAACAACATTCTAGCTAAAAAATTTGAGACAATGGTTCGGACAGACAACCAGTCAACTTATCAGAACTGCAAGTGAAGTTATGATAGCTCACATGACCGTTGACATTCGTTAAACATATATGGTATGTCATAGGACAAAATATCTGGTATAAGCTTTTTGTTTATAAATATTTACTGTTGAAACATTGTATTTAGTTTCTGTGAATTTTCACTGAATCGGTCCTGTTAATATATTTAAATAATTTGTACTCAAGGTAAGATTTAAACATTATTCACAGTCAGTTACCATTTGACGTGTGTCCAGACAAAGACAAATGCAATCTTATATCATACTCCCATACAATTTATTGAGCTTGTCTGTGACAGGGTTTTTTAAAAACAATTTTTTCATATATTTTCAAAAGTATCACTTTTGCCAAAACATTCCGTTCAGAATTAATTATGGAGTAAATACGACACGTAATATAAAGTTCGTCTTTGCGTTTTATGGAGGAATATGAGAAAAAGCATAATATACAGAATTTAATATAAAATTTGGAATTGATTGAACACAACGTGTGCTGCTAAGTTTAAAATTAGGGTAATTTGTAGGTAATTTGAAGTTTGTTTGGAAATATTAATTTTTATCAGTCTTTTTTCTTCTGTAACAATACCATTTGAAGAGTTGAATAAACAAAATATTGTTTCTATAAGCGTTTGATATCTAACCCTAACCCAAATTCCAAATGACGTCGGTGTGAACAACCAAGGAGTAAAATTTGGTAATCGAATTTGATCCATCTCATCTAGGGTAGTTCAAATTCAATTTTAACGGTGTAAACACGGCATATTAGTATTCGTGGACCAAAGTGGCGGTTTGCTGAAAGCACAGAGTAAGAATAGGTCAGCTGTCAGCTGTCAATTAGTGAGATCCGATCAAAATAACCTAAAAAAAAACTGACGTTAGTTTAAAACTTCAGTTGGTTTTCTGTGGTAAATACTAAAAAAACAATACTAACAAATGGATTCAAAAAAGACCGTAACAGAAAAAATAATAACAAACAAACCGTTACAAAACCTCACAAATGATATTAAAAGTGGTTGCAAAAAATGGGGAACAAATTGGAGTAAATAGAAAACCAGGGAAATGTTAGAGATTGCGACTGAAGTTAATGGATATAAACAAATATCGGCATATTGATGTATACAAGGGGCTCGAAAAAAACTAGAAGAAAGAGGAATCCATAAAACACATGAGCAAATAAAAATTCGTTTAAAAAAACTTGAATTATTCTACATTAATTGTGAAAAGGATAATGCCCCATGTGGTGTTTGATGGACCATTTTAATACGGTGGCATTATGTACCGAACCTGGGTATAAATACATTCCGAAATCTTTAGAAGCATAGAAAATTCTATAATTACACTGCAGATTTCAAGAGTAAAGTTGGTATGTAAAGGTTAGATGAGGCTGCAACCATAGTCCTAGTGAGCAGACCCATGATTGTACTCCCTTGAAATCTGCCATACCTTTTGAGATATATTTTAATTGAACGATCATAGAGTGCTTCTACAATATACAATTCTTCACCTTACCTGCAGTTATGGTCTACAACAGCTTGCATGTTAAAAAATGGCCAGTCCATTCTATTGACGTAGTCCCGATACCCATCTCTAGGTGCTGTGATTGGTATGTGGGTCCCATCTATGACACCTACCTATATTGGAACTTTTGTTACACTCTCAAAATGTGAATTGACATTATATACACATTTTTTCACTGTCGATTTATATATGCCAAATACAGAGCCTACAACTGCATAACTTATATACACACACAGTGACCTGCTTTTTTACTGAAAGGGGTTCCCTAGATTTAAAAAAGGTGTGTTTCGGTTCTAAACTCGGTCTTAATATATCGCATAATAACATGAACGAGGTTATAGACACCCTCAAATTTTCCAACAAGTCTATTCCACATAATTCCAATCATCATTTAAAAAAATTGTGGGAATGTGTTAAGGAAATCTCAGGCACCCAAGGACAGAAAAAAACAATAAATAAAATTATAACGCATACAAATACTGCAGTTTATAACTGAAAACAAATTGCAAATGCATTCTGTGAACACTTTACAAACGTTGGAGAAAAGATGGCTAACAGTTTAAACAATGAAAATGTGATGAAAAATATTAAACAACAAAAGATATTTAAAACAATCTTTCGTTCAGACACTGCAAAAGAGGTAATAAAAACCGTGATGAGTTTAAAAAATAACAAGTCAACGAGGCTGGTTGGTATACGATCACAAACTCCATAAGTAGTGCTTTAGATAAAAAACAACCATCCATTATCATCTTTGTTGACTTAGCTAAGGCATTGGACACTGCCGACCATAACAAGCTTTTATTGGTCTTAGAGAATGCAGGATCTAGGGGTATGGCTTACAAGCTACTTGAGTGTTACCTGGAGGAAAGAGTGCAGTGTGTTAATGTTGGTGGAGCCCACAGTGAATAAAAGTTTTAAAATATGGAGCACCCCAAGGAACAGTCCTGGGACCAATCCTCTTTAATCTATACCTTAATGATATATTTTCTCAGAACATAAAAGGAGAAATTGTGAGCTTTGCTGATGACACCGCTGTATTCTATAAAAACGACAATTGGTTGGCTCTCAGGAATGATATCGATAGATTATTTTTTTGAGCGCAAACTACTGACAATAAACTATAAAAAAGCCTTTTTTTACCGTTTACTTCATACAGCACCGGCTTGCCACCATTTGAACAAATATCTATTACTGTATTCACAAGAGATATGTTTCATATCAAAATATCAAATAAAATTAAATATCTCGGAATTTTCCTTGATTCCCATTCACGATGGGACCACCAAATAAAATATTCATTGAAAAAAACGTAGATTTGTATTATATAAACTTAAATATCAATCTAATATTCTAAAATTAACTTACCTTAAAATTATTTATTATGCACTGGTGGAAAGCCACCTAACATATGGTCTTATTGCTTGGGGATCGGCTGGAGAAACTCTCATCGAGTACCTACAAAAAGTTCAAAAAAGAATATTGAAAGTTTTATTTTACAAACCCAGAACCTACCCTACAACTGAGCTCTACCAAGAAACTGGAGTACTTAACATCTGTCAATTATATGTTAAAGTCATTTTACTAAAACAACATAAAGCCACTCTAAAGGCAGTTCAACATAGCTATCCAACCAGATAAAAGGAAAGTGCTGCCGTGAATTCTTTTGCGATGAAAATGGTTGACTACTTATTTACTCAACTTATATTTAATATGCTTGTATCTTTTTGAATGTATATTGTAATTATTGTAACTGTAACTTATGCAAATAAAGAACATTTTCATTTCTTATGAACAAATGTAATTTAAACTCAGAAAGTAATGTGAGTACGAAATTGTTAAATGTAGAAACAAAAATATCCCCAAGAAATCTGGAATATATAAACTTAAATGTCCAGAATGTAATGCTGTCTATTTGGGTCAAACCATTAGAAATTTTGAAATCAGATACAGTGAACACTTACGAGCATTAGATTAAAGCAACCAGATAAATTCCACCACGCAAAACATTTACTTGACACCAAACATTCATTGACATCCAACGCAGAGCTAGAAGTACTACATATTTTTGTGATTAGAAATTAATTTAGTATTTATAAATGAAGATTTACCTAATTTCATACTCTTATTTATTTTTTCCACCTATCTTATCATTATTTTCCCTTTTACTATTATAATAACAACAATAATTATAATAATAATAATGACTAAGAATTAAGCGTATACAGGGTGTTTCGGGACTAATGGGAAAAAAGTCAGGAGCGTATTATATGAACCAAAATAATGTTAGTATTTCATATAAATTTTTTCTATGCAGGCCCTCGTTTTCGAGTTATAGGCCTCCAAACTTTTAATTTTGAATTTGATTTTAATTTTTATTTTTTGTACTAGTTATTTGATCTTTATAAAATTTACGGCAAAGCTATAATGTACAGGTATGTTTATTCTGGAGAGGTAAACAGATTTACAGTAGTGCCTTGAAGCCAGGGACGGACTACTCGCAATGGTTAGTGATCCAAAAAATTTGCAGGGATGGCACACCCTGTATGAAATTATCGAAATTGACTTCCCCACACATTAAACTAACGAAAAGGTACTCTTGCTGGAATTCGATAAAATAAGCCGTTTGGCTAATATTTACAGTTTTATTAATGCGCAACGTACACATTTACCTAACTAACTTATTAATAGGATGTCCAAGATTTACCTACATTACTAAAAAAAAATAATTTAACGATAGCAGAAGATAAAAAACATTAACGACTTATTAATTGGAAAGTTGGTAAAAACTTATTAAAAGTATTTTTACCGTTTATCAAGTAACCATAGGATTAGTTGTCAAATACTGTGTAGAATAGTTCGTAGTCAGTACTTGCATTTAATGTATGGACTGGTTTCTCGAAACTGTTTAGAGGCCAGAAGGCTTTATGCAGAACGTTTCGCAAACAGAGCATTGCCAGACAGACGAATGTTTGAGCGTATTGATCCCCTAACTCATTATTGGGATGTCCAAGATTTACCTACAGTACTACAAAAAAATAATTTGATGAAAGCAGATGATAAAAACATTGAGAACTTATTTAATGGGAATTAAATAGGTACGCAAACAACGTAATTAGTTGCTTTTAATCAAAATTACGAACACAACATTATTAAACCATTAAGAAAACCTCAAAAAAACAAAAGTTATAAAACATTGAACTAAAACTAATTTCTAAACAACAACAAAAACTAACATTATTCTAATAAATGTTCAATATGAGCTCCTCCCACTTCCACGCACATTCTAAGTCTACGAAGGTTGTTTCTTTGCACTTGAAAAAGCAATTCCACATTATTTCTAATAACATTGCAGTGTAACACAATTCTGTCTATTAAATCTTGCCTTGTTTGCACAGGTGTTGCGTATACCTTACTTTTGACATAACCCTAGAGAAAGAAATCCATAGGATTAACGTCTCCTGATCGCGGTGGCCATTGAAAGGGGCCTCTACGACCAATCCATCTATTAGGAAACCTTGTGTGTAAATGCTGTCATACATCTAAACTAAAATGAGGAGGGGCCCCATCATGCATGAACCATAAATTCCTACGAGTTTGTAGTAGCACATCATCAAACAGGTTCCATAAATCATTTTGCAAATACTCCAAATATCTCTGACCGGTCAAAGTACCGTCAATAAAGTATGGCCCTATCAAATGATTGCCCACTATTCCTGCCCAAACATTAACCATGAATCTATGCTGGCTCTTAGTTTGGATAATGCCATGTGGATTCACATCATCCCATAAATGCATATTATGAGAATTTATGACTCCATCTCTGGTGAAACCGGATTCGTTCGTAAAGAGAACGTTACTAATAAATGTATTGTCTGCTTGTTGTTGTCGCAGAAACCACTAGCTATACTCAAGTCGTGAAGGATAATCAGCCACTGTCATACTGTGTACTTTTTTCATGTGAAAAGGATAAAACAGCTGTTCTTTTAGGACGCGATGAACAACTGATTTGGAGACGTTATGTTCTCTTTATTATTTTCGTAAACTTGTTGATGGTTCATTATCAACTGCATTTAACAAGTCTTGTTCAACTGCCATAGTACACACGCTTCGTACTGGACCTTCTCCAACTTTTTTTGGCAAAAATTTCATAAAACGTAAGACTTTGTTTTGTATACATGAAAAATTACATTTACTTATTCATACCTGTTTCTCGAAACCTGGGATCAATACGCTCAAACATTCGTCTGTCTGGCAATTCTCTGTTTGCAAAACGTTCTGCATAAAGCCTTCTGGCCTCTAAACAGTTTCGAGAAACCAGTCCATACATTAAATTCATATCAGCGTACTCAATAAAAGTGAATTCTGCCATTGGAACTGTTAAATTAAGGACTTATGAATTAGTGGCAAGTACTAACTACGAACTATTCTACACAGTATTTGACAACTAATCCTATGGTTACTTGATAAACGGTAAAAATACTTTTAATAAGTTTTTACCAACTTTCCAATTAATAAGTCGTTAATGTTTTTTATCTTCTGCTATCGTTAAATTATTTTTTTGTAGTACTGTAGGTAAATCTTGGACATCGTATTAATAAGTTAGTTTTAGTCGTTGTGTACTTATAAAAATGGTGAATGCGTTAATTGGTACGTAGTGCATTCATAAAACTGTAAATATTAGCCAAACGGCTTATTTTATCGAATTCCAACAGGAGTACCTTTTCGCTAGCTTAATGTGTGGGGAAGTGAATTTCGATAATTTCATACAGGGTGTGCCATCCCTGCAAAATTTTTGGATCACTAACCATTGCGAGTAGTCCGTTCCTGGCTTCAACGCACTACTGTAAATCTGTTTACCTTGCCAAAATAAACAAACACGTATATTATAGCTTTGCCGTAAATTTTATAAAGATCAAATAACTAGTACAAGAAATAAAAATAAAAACCAAATTCTAAATTAAAACTTTGGAGGCCTATAACTCGAAAACGAGGGCCTGAATAGAAAAAGTTTATATGAAGTACTAACATTATTTTGGCTCAGATTATACGCTCCTAACTTTTTTCCCATCAGTCCCGGGACACCCTGTATAATATTCGCGGTAATCGAAATTGCTATAATCGAACCATACCATACAATAAAATATTCATTATCTGCTAAATTGCAAGCCAACGTTAAAGGGTTACATAAATAAACAAATGTTTCTTTAGATAATGTCAAATATATTTACTATGTTCAAACTTGTACGTCAATATTGTCCCAAGAGACTCGTTCTCACACCAATTAAATAACGATGGTACTCCAATCGACAACATTCCTTGTAAAGAGTCGGCAAATAACTTCTCTTTCAGAGGCGTTCAAAAAGTCAAATTTTACCGATGGTTGCGACTATTTATTTATAAAATATAAATCGTCAATAAGAAGAACCAATGATTAAGGAAACGTTCTACAGAGTGATTCAATGGAAAGTTCAATCTCCAAACTGTAAATTCTGAACAACAAAATATGATTATTGAGCTCAATATGAATTATACAAATATCCGAGTTACAGTTTGATGAAACTTTAAAAAATTGGCTTTTGGATTTCGGAAATAGTATTCATGCTTCAATAGTTCAATAGTATAATGCCGTGGGTAGTACATAAAGGGCTGCTTGTTTTATTGAATAGAATAATTTATTGACAAATCAAACTAAATGAATCTTCTAATCGATTTTGTATATTCGGCGTGTTTTCAGAGTCCAGCTGTTCCCTTGTCGACCACTAATCCAGCTTGATTAAGTAGATACTGAATACGTCTTGATTCCGGTTTGATCGTCGCTTCTCGATATATTAAAATTCTCCCGTATGTTATTTTTGGTTTCGTCGGCTTATTTTCAAACTGCGTTTAGTTGAAGGAAATACGTGATAGCAATATTTCAGTTTATAATATTGACGGAACTAAAGAACCGAATATAGATTTATTGTTGATATTCCTTATTGAAACACGGATGTGGACGGTTGATATTATTCCGGGTTCATTATACACCGGAACGGGATCTGTAGGGTTAGGGCTATTCCGGGTTCAATACACACCAGAACGGGGTCTGTAAAGTTTCCTTCGGGTCCCGTACTAGCTTTACTTGTTCAGCTCTCCCCTTTACCGTTGTTGGTAAGACGCAAGAGCTTCCACGATGCATTCAAAATGTCTCGGGGTTATCACCGTTGGCCACTCTGCTGATGTCACGCCGATAGTGCTGTCAAGTAGGTACGGAACTTCCAATTGCATCTACTGTAATAATTTGTTTGCTCGTACTCTGTTAGCTGCCTTTTGCTATTCGTGGATGTGTTCTCGATGCTGGTACCAGCGGTAATTGTGGTCTATTTAGACGACAGCGTCGTTAGATAGTTTTATATTTTTTGACATTCGTCTATAATTTATCATATCAAATGTGCCCATTACAAAGCTCTGGAATGTGTTAGAACAAACAATTTATGAGCAACACACTTATAAAAGCCGTACAGCAGGTGTATGAAAACTCCACATCAAAAATTGAAATGTTAATGAAATTTCTGGAGGATTCCATCTCACAAAAGGACTACAACGATCCTTAAAACATATCTAGCTCGAGTTGTGAAATAATGGATTGGAAACTAGATAAAGCTGTAATTGAAAGAGATAACGAATACAATAGTATATCTTCACCAATTGAACATCATAATAATACCACTGATTTCAGATGAAGCGAAAGAATTAAAACCCTGTGCGCCTTTTGCGTCGTGTAATCAGTTGTCGAATTTTTATGAATGAAATTACGCTTCTCGCCAGCTCGGAACGGAGGGATGTCTGAGGTGCGCCTTTTGCGTCGTGTAATCAGTTGTTGAATTTTTTTGAATAAAATTGCGCTTCTCGTCCGTAATCATGTAATTACATAATTAAAAGGGATTCGCGGGTGCTAGATGAAATCGGCTTATCTGAAACGTCTGTGCCTGAAACCAACAACCAAATATTGGCCACATTGTTAAAAATGAAGTTCCACAGGAGGAAGATGTAGAAGGGATTTTGCAGAACCAGTAATAGAAGAAAGAAAATCAAGAAAATGTAAACGTTCATCAACAAGAAACAAATGGCAATGTGACTATGCTCAACTTTCTTATAATTTGTACTTAAAATTTTCAAGTAGTGAGGCGCTTAAGCCAATAATTTGGTCTTTGTCTATAACCTTTGTAGGAATCATAGTTTGGCCCTTTATGCCTTTTCAGTTTTAGTTCTAAACAAACTTGAATGAGAGGGAGAGATAAGCTTTATTGTCATGAAAAATATTTACAATTTTATGGACAAAGCGACATAATTTAAAAATAGATAAAAATATAAATAAATATATATAAAAAATACTGACTATACTAACAATACTAAAAATAATACAGGGTGTCCCAAATAAGAGTGACTGATTTTAAACATAAATGTCCAGCTTATTAATTGCTCCAAAGAGATGGGGTTTTCACTAGTTTCACTAGTTTATCAAAGAGATTTTTTTAGGCTTGGCTGACATTTAATTTCATCAACACAGGATGTTTTACTAATGTTGGTCAAGTTCAAAGGGAAAAATATGAATTATTTTAAATGGAACACCCTATAATTTTTAATCTCATTCGAACGAGCAATCATTCTCCTTTCCAAACATGTATAGTTTTTCATCTTTTGTTTCATTAACAACAAAGATATTCGAGGTTTCATGCACTAGCTCAAATTTATCTATTGGTATAAGGAAGAAACTATCAGTGATTCTTTTAGAAGGAACGAGGAAAGAAAGAGCATCCCGACTTGGAGATATTTCAGAGCCAATATTCTTACTAACGTTTACGAAATAATTGTTAAGTCTGGGTCGAGTTCAATGCAGTTTGAGGAACGAGTTTTGTTCCTTAAATCATTGATAACAGAGCAAGTTTCTCTCGAAGAATTTTTAACTCTAGAGATGCGATTGTTATAATAATTTTGATAGTTTTCCGATACAATATTTTATAGTTATTGATATAATTAAGTATGCGAGGATTGTCTGTGATTTTTTTAATGTACATGAGTGATCTCATATTCCTAGATGAAGTACGTGTTCCTTCCGATTTGTGATATTTAGTTTCACGAGAGCGAAGGGGAAATGATGTATTGAAGCACCTCTTAATTTTATTAATAAAGTCCAAAAAATTAGTCAATATCTTCAGAAAAATCAATCCAATAATTTGCTAAACATAAGTTATGAAATTTGGTGAAGTTTTGTTAAGAGAAGATCCTTACCAACTGAGTGTTTTTCTTAAGAGATTTACGAGGTAATACAAATTCGGTGAAAACTGCTTCATAGTCAGAGAGACCTGAGTTAATTACTGAGTGATTCACAGATTCACACATCATGGGGTAGAATGTTGTTTTAGTTGTACGAGTTGGTGAATCCACGTGCATATATAGATCAAATGACTCAAAAATAGTCCTTCAAGTGGCAAACTCATTAGTAAAGTCGATATTAAAGTCACCACATAAAATTTGCTTGCTCTTAATAGGCAGAGCGTCAAGTAAATTTAGAAGATTCTCAAAAAAATGATTTTGCTTTTTGACAGAAACCTCAAGTTTGTGTTTTATCAGTCACTACTTTTAGATTTAAGGAATTGTTTTAACATATTTATAATAAAAATAATTTTTTCTCAATTATCTCATAATTCGGATCTTCCTTCCACTCTTCAATTGTTCGATCATAATATGTCAAAAATGCTGGGTATAACCAGCTGTGATCTGACCAATCAGGAATCTACAGAATTTCTAACTTAAATTCAAATTATTCCTGCTAATTTAAAAATAGGGTATAATCGCTATCGAACCAAATTTGCCTATGAAAATACTTACAGTATAACTAATTCAATCTCACTGTATAATTTACAGGGTATTAAGTAAATATTTGGGCAAACGAATCAGATGTTTTTATTACATGATTATGAACCACCTCACAAAATTATAAAAACCAATGCAGTTTTGTTGAAAAAAATAGTTTTATGTCATGGATCACCCTCTATATCCCCCTGAATTATCACCGTGCAATTATTTTCTCTTCCCAAAACTGCAAATTACTTTGACGTTTCAGCCATGCAAAGAGCTTTGACACAGATCATTGAAAGAATCGAGTCTTTGATACATTTCATAAAAAATTGCTTTTTGATTTCACACCTTCCATTTCGATAACTCAAAAAATGTAGCAGAGAATTTTTTTTGTGAAATTTTGAGTTGCCAATTTGCGAAAAACAAGTTCATTTTAATTGAACATATTAATTTTTATGTGATGATGATCGTGCCCTATGTCCGTACGACTGTTGACGTCCGTGGTTGTTGGTCAAGAAATGTCCATGTCCTGTTGATCTGCCGGTGGTTCGGCTTCTCCTGACTTTCTCTGTTCATGATTAGATATGGTAATGCGCTTGTCCAAGTCGTATGATAACTCGACAAGCCGCGTATTGCTGCCTCTTTGTGCTTAACAAACCGCGATTAAAGTAAAGTAATTTATGACACAACGCGATTCAAAAAAATATTAATGCACTTTCAGAATTTAAATATATTTTTTTGAACGTTGTAAACCTATCGAATTACAGGATAAATGCGATTAAACGAGGTTACAGAAGCTATCAATAACGTGGCACATAAAAATATTACTTTTTATTATTGTTTTTAACTACAGCTTTGAATGAAATAAAAGGATAGTTTACTCAAATTGGAAACATATAAGAATATAAAAAATGATTTTCATGTACAGGGTGTAAAAAAAAGGTACTGATAAGTTTACAGTCAGAGTGTTTTCTGTTATACTTCAGGTAACAGATATAGTGTAGCAATCCAATTCCCTTTAAGTTAGGTTGCGGAGCTAAACTCTGAAAGGTATTAATATTTTGTTTACTTACCAATACCTGTATTTGATGTTACGTAAATGTTGAAGGGGCGTTTGGTTTGAACGGAATACCAGAATTGAACTGAGCCCTTTTTGTATCCCATTCGATTTTTATTTTGGAAAATGAAATTTCAAAGCAAAAACCATAAACAAAAAAAATAACAAAAAAAAATTTATAACAATGAATAAGACAATTCTTTAAAAATAAATATTATGTCTAACTCCTGCTTGTTACTACCATATAACGTTACCTTAATTATAATAGGACGTAAGACACAAAACCAAATTTTACACTTTATATTTTCATAATATATTAATTAATACTTTATTTTGGGTTAAGTATGAGTATGTTTTATTCAAAAAACCTTTTTAGGCTCATTTTTAGAATAAATAAACTAAAAATGTGGCTTACGCTATATTATAATAATAATTTATGTTGGATGCGATTAATCTCAATTTAAGTTAAGCTTGACTTTTCTTATTTGTTGCTTTGTACTGTGGGATAAGACAAATTGAGAACAAAATATTGAAAAAACATTTTTTCAATATATTGTGGAGTTAACTAGAAACAGTAAGTTTCATTTAAAACACTAATTGAAAAACTAGTTATTATTTAAAAAATGGTTTATATAAAAATAAACTTCATCTTGAAAAATAAAAGGAAACAAACATTTTTATTATGTTAGGTATCAAAAATATAAAACATAACAACCAATCGTAATCGTAAAATCCAATTTATTACCTCTTCATACAATAACTCTTGAAAAATTGTTAAATAATAGGCTTGAAGGTGTATTTTCTTCCAGTTTGTGTAGCATATGGAAAAAGTATCCGTATATCGAGTCTTCTTCATTAAGTGACCTCTTCATTTAATAAATATTGGCGTCAATTTTGGAATACTCGTTTCGATCCTGGTTAATTCTGAAAAGCGCATGGGCGTGGAGTTTTGTCCAGTTTCTCATGTTCTTTATCCACGAGTATTTCTTTTTACCGATGCCTCTATTTTTTTTTAACTTCCATAATTAGCTTAGGTAGGGTCCTTTTCTTCGCTTCACTATTTGCAGCACTTCTTTTTCTCTTCCCATTCGGTTGGTTTTGGAAGGATATTTGATAATTCTTCTGAACGCATGACGTTGATCGTTATTGTCCAAGTTTCCACACCATACAGCAGCACTGAGTAAATGTAGCATTTTACAAAACTGTTCTGTAGTGTTAAATTTAGACTCTCATATTCGTGAATGCTATACTTTAGCCTTTTCAATTCTGCTAAGTATCTCTGTATATGGGTCGAGGTTCAGAGTTTCAAGCATCCGAGATATCTGTAAATGTAAATTTGGTGTTCAGCTAACCATAAAGGAGGGGATGAATAGAGGCTGAGTAACTCGGCCTCTGTTCATCCATAATAATTCACGTTCACGAATGTAGCTCAGATTAACCTGCATCACGCGAAGGGAGCTTCAGCAGTGATTCCAAGGTTGTTCGCTAGACTACAACTGGATATTGTACTGATCCAAGAACCATGGATCAACAAAGAAGGCCAAATCAAAGGTTTGGCATGCAAGGATTCTAAATTGATTTATGATCAAAGGCAAGTATCTCCGCGTGCCTGTGTAGTCATAAGAAATAACATAAAATATATTTGTGTTTCAGAATACGTGTTACGGGACCTTATTCCAATCATGGTTCATCTTAACATTGGGGATATCGGCCGAGACATCGTCATTGCCTCTGCCTATTTCGCTGGAGACGGGCCGATGACACAGCCAGAAGAAGTACGAGAGCTACTGATACACTGCAATAGCAGACGGCTGCCAGGAAAATTTGGAAAACGTCGAAGTGAATGGGGTAAATCACCCGTACTACGACCTGAAACAAAGAGTCGAACAGATCAGTGAGGCAATAATGGAATCTTTTCATTCCAGTTGCCCACTGTCAAAATCTCGTTCAGAAAAGGATGCTCCTTGGTGGAATGAGACCCTGTCAAACCTCAGAAAAGAGGTCCGTCGGCTCTTTAATAGAGCTATACGTGACGGTTATTGTCAGGGGTACACTAAGAAGCTTACGAAAAGAAAATATCACTTCCACTCACATAGCGGACAGACTACAAAAGGTCATGGCAAATGGGGGAACTAACCCAATATCGCTGAAAAAGCAAGACGGATCATACACAGAAGGTGAAGAGGAACGATCGATTCTTCTTCTTAGAACCCACTTTCCAGGTAGTGAACCAGCAACAAGCACTGAAATAGCAATGAATTACACCAAAAATCCCGCAAGGAAGATTGGGACATTGCTAAGAAAATATTTACCAGACAACGGTTGGAATGGGCAATAAGTACCTTTCAACCATATAAATCACCAGGAGTGGATGGAATATTTCCAACACTCCTGCAGCAAGGGATAGAGGAGATTGTTCCTCACCTGCTGAATATTACAAGAAGCAGTCTAACAGTGGGTCTAATACCTAGAAAATGTAGAAGGGCAAGGGTAATCTTCACACCAAAAATAGGGAAAAAGATGGGACTGATCCCCGATCTTTTAAACCCATCAATCTAACATTGTTTTCCTCAAAACGATGAGGAAAGTAGTCAATAACTTCATAATAACAGAGAACCTGGAGGATATACCACTTCATAAATATCAGCATGCCTACAGAGCGGGTTGATCAACTGAGACGGCTCTGTATCTGTTGACCGAAGTCATCCAGAGAACTCTGAACAACAAAGAAATCGCGCATTCCTGGATATATCTGGGGCCTTTGATAACTCAACCCATGTGTCTGTCTAAGAAGTACTAAAAAGGCGAGGAGTAAATGAAACCATTGTAAAATGGATGTATGAGTTGTTGACGACGAGGATAACTGAGACACAGGTGGGGAATCAAACCACCTCAGTTAAAGCCACTCGGAGAACACCTCAAGGGAGAGTGATATCTTCCCTTCTATGGAGCCTCGTAGTAGATGAGTTGCTCCACAGGCTAACGGAGCTTGGCTTCTAATGTTTGGGCTATGCTGATGACATAGTTCTAATAGTCAGATGCAAGTTCGAGAGAGCACCTTGTGTGATTTATTACAAAAGGGCCTCAGAATCATTGAGCAATGGTGCTTGACAGTGGGGCTAAACATTAACCCAAACAAAACCATTGTAATTCCATTTACCCTGAATGAACACTTCCAGCCATGAAACCCATATCCTTAAACGGGGAAATCATAGAATGTAAATTAGAAGTTAAATATCTAAGGATAACCCTAGACAGTAAGCTTCTGTGCAATAAGCATGTTGAAATAACTGCTAGTAAAGCAATAAGAGCTTTGATGACATGCAGAAATCTAGCTGGTAAGAGGTGGGGCTGTACTCCAAAAATACTGAAATGTACGACGTGATAGTGAAACCAGCAAATACGTTTGGAGCAATAATTTGGCATACAAAAGCAAGTCAGTACAGCACGAGGAAGATACTCGACTAAGTTCAAAGGATTGCCTGTTTGTGCATCACTGGAGCTATAAGAACGTGCCCAATTAGAGCACTTGAGATCATTACAGATCACACACCTCTACATCTGGTGATAGAAATATCTGCTCAAGAGACAATTCTTAGAATATCTAAAGAAGGTTCCGGCAATGAGAGTATTAAAAATCAGGGAGCCTGGTCCTCTCTAACAAAATACATCTCATCAGCGAATTTTTCCAGTGACGAAATGATCAAGAAAGTGAGTATCGAAAAGAATTTCACTACGATGCTAAATACGAGGAGAGACTGGGAAAGGGAATACACCACACAAACTTTCAAAGAAAACACCATTAGATGGTATACGGATGGTTAAAAAACCATCACTGGAGCGAGCGCTGGAGTATTTGGGCCTGGCACCACCACTGGAGTATTTGGGCCTGGTACTAGATACTCATTACCGTTAGGCTCTTTCCCGAGCGTCTTTCACGCAGAAATACTTACGATGGAAAGATGCGTGGAAATGAACCTAGAAAGAACTATCAGAAATGTGACATATCGATCCATTCTGATAGTCAAACAGCTATCAAAGCATTGAGCTCTCATGTCGTTGACTCAAAGTTGGCATGAGAATGCCGAAGAAAACTTGATGAATTAGGCAAGAATAACAGGGTCTTTTTAGTCTGGGTTCCTGGTTTATCGGGAATCACGGGAAATGAAGAGGCCAATACACTTACCAAGAAAGGAGTACAAACGCCTAGGAAAATGCTCCTATAAGAAAGAGTTTCGGAAGAAGGAGTAAACCGAAAGACAAGCACTCTTGCGGTGGCTTCCCGGTCTGGAACATTCCAAAAAGTTTCTGCGGAACTTTGACACTGCTAGATCCAAAAAATATTTGGACCTCAGTAAAAATAAGCTGCACCTCCTCACGGTCTTTTATACAGGACACTGCCGCCTTAGGAAGCACCTAATGAGAATAGGTCTAGCAAAAATTGGCGAGTGTAGATTCTGTGGGGAGGAGGATGAAACTCCGGATCACTTAGTTCTAGAATACCTCGCCATTGCAAGCGAACGCAAGTAATGCTTCGGACAAGAAACTTGTAAGAGTGAGGATCTAACCTCGTTGAAGCCGTCCCAAATACTAGAGTTCATTAGAACCTTGGAACTGGAAGGCGAGCTGTAGTAGTAGCGAGAACAGCTCTGATAGGGGGGGCACAATTAACCTTTGGTTTCAGTGCACTGTAACCTCGTTAAAATCTAATCTAATCTAACCACCATAACATTTGTTTTGTCTCCGTTCTTCTTCGACTTCTATCCTGCCGATATGACGTTGAAGTGCTTCTTGGCTATCGGCTATTATGGCTGAGTCATCGGTGTAGCGGAAGCTATTAATAACAAGATGCCTTACACCTTTCTCTATTGGAAAGTTTTGTGTAGTTTCGTTCATAATAAATTATGAATAATTCTAATCTATATCACTCTGCCTTGGAGCAGTTTCATTAGCTCTGTATGTTTGGCACAGTCGAACGCTCTGATAATCTATCGTATTAAGCACAGGAAAATGTCTCTTTGCTGGTCTGAGTTCTGAAGTGATACAGTCAGGCTATAACGAGAAAACCTACCAACCCTCTCAGTGCTCGTTATAGATATGCGGGTTATCTCACGTGGTACAACCCGTGCTCGCCAATCGACAAGCTTCGAATCTAAGAAGGGGTCGATTCTTCAAAAAATTATTAAGTTTTCAAAAAAGGCGCCAGAGAAGTTTTGGCAAGCACCCAAGACTTCTTTAATTAGCCCACAACTCCTCAGTAGGTCAACAACACTCACTACACACTCCAAAGGTTAAATTTATAGGTAAGTTATCATAAGAAAATAAAAGTCAGCAAGTATCCCCTGATTGAAGTTTTAATTAGTCACTTTGGACCAAAGGTCTCTTTTCAAAATATTTATTACAATTTTACAACAACAATGTCCCAAATAATGTCTGAACTCAGCTGAAGGCTGTAGACTCAGAATGTAGATAGGCTGAAGGCCGGAATCTACATAAATCCTAATTCGCAAGCTAAATTATCGGTTACAACGAAACCGCAGCTTAAATAAATAACTGACAAGCAGGTTCTATAATCTCTGAGCAGAGCTGAAGGCTTCAAACTCAGGGTGCAGAGGAGCTGAGGGCCCCAAACTACACCGATGACTCAATTCTATAATTATAGAACGACCAAATGGTTCATGTACAAAATCTCAAAATACAATGATAATATATACCAAAAATTAACAATGTACAGTTACAAGGGTTCACACCTCCGCAATTTATAACAATATGAATATAAATATAAATAAATGCATAAGCATAAAATTTAAATAGCAAACGAGCTTAGTGTTGCTAAAGAAAATATAAATCGAAATTATGTACGGCGCAAAATTATATACATAAAATCGTCAGAGTTTGAAAAATCCACTAAATAACGCAGTACCCAGGTACGTACCGTAGTATCCTAGCGTTCAGAGCCAACAGCCCAATATTTTAAACTATAAGCAAAGATTACAACTTTAAATACAAAGTGTAAAGCGAAATTATAGTAATTGCCGCAAAAAGAGAAGTAAAACTTTACATAAAAAAAACTGTGAAATGTGACGCGTAAATGTGAATGTACAAATGAATGAAGAATAAAACCCCCCCTAAAATAGAGAAACGAATTAGCCTCTACATAGGGTTTACATATTACCCCGGTCAAATTTTCGACGTCCCACCGTAATATCCCATTATACAGACTATATTAACAACACCCGAAATTCGCAAATAATCATACATCCTGATTTTTAACTGTATAAAAGCCATTTACACTAAGAATAAAAATTATATGACTGGTTTTTTTCCGCTTAGCAAAAAAACTACGATATCAAAAAAACCCATAATATAAAAACTATGTCGTTAGACACATCCCTGAATATTTATACAGGTCCCGTGATATATTCTTATTTCAAAAAAATATAAAGCAATAACGAAAATGAACTAATAAGAATTTGTAAAATGTATCGTGAAATCCAGATTACATACTCCAATAAACGATTCAAAGCTAAAATTCCTACGTTAATATACCTATAGAACTGTTAATTCCGAGAAAGTATTTTCAACCATTTACCTTGATAATGAATCCTTCTAACCAACGCTGTCTACGGAAATTTACTACTAATTACGCAATTCCACCAATTCTACTGGTATCCTCAGTCATCGGCCCTTTGTGGACCAGTAGCTTAACGGGTCAGAGCTGCCAGCTGTTGGTTTAAGCCGTATTTTCTTCCCCTACGTAGGAATTGTCGGGTTTTTCGCAAAATACTTTATGGCTCCCAGAGCACATGCAAACATTTTTACGTTCGAAGTGTGTGTTTACACGTTGTCGGCAAATGGGGGACTAAATTTTCAACTTCGCACACTCAGCGCTCTCTCAATTCTCTCCGTCGACAGGCTTGCCAATATTAAATCTACGACAGCTTGGCGATTGTTCGCGTTACAAAGCTCGATAGGAAATAATATTTCTAAAAATCATTAGAAGGCAAAAAAGTTTCAAAAATAATGTATTCAATTAATGGGGCAACAATAATTTGGAAGAAATAAAAAAATCTCTCTTATTAAATTTTGACAGGATAACTTTTTTTATATGCTTATTTGTGCACATAAGTTACGTAAGATTGGTCAAAGAAAGCTCAGCATCAGTGCTGGTGATGAGATGGGGAAATTGAGCTCTTCTGTTGTAAATAAATTCGTGTTCACTTAATCTAAATTTAAATGTTCTAAGGGTTTCGACCTAAATAGACAGTATTTATTACATTCTGGACATTTAAGTTTATATATACCAGACATCTAATTGGGGATATTTTTGTGGCACGGCATACACACAGGATTTTTAACTAAAAACCCAACCATTTTTTCGTATTTTTCTCGATCAAAAACGAAAAAATCCAAAATTTCAACGTTTTTAGGATAAGCAACTACTTTTCTCGCGTATTAGATAGGGTAGTGTTAGTAGTCAAAGTAATATATTGATAGTAGCAGAAATGAAAAACCAGAATAGAACGAATGAGAAGCACAGATGTAAGATGGGGTGGGTAAAGAAAAAGACAATGTTACGCGTATATGAAGCGAATGGAAGAAAATAGGTTCCCACGCTTGGCCTTAGAAAGAAAACCAGCAGCAAAGAGACTACCTGGAAGTCTACTAAAAAGATGAAAGGCAATCCAACACTCAAGACATGATACAGAGGTAACCTGAAAACTAATAGTCCACCAGGTCTTAATAAAGAAGAAACGAGAAAAGGCAAACATATAGAAAGGATATACATAAGGATAAAATGGAGAAACTTAATTGGAAAGACCGGAAAGTACATTATCTTTTCAACCAACAATAATTTGAAGTCACGAAAAGATTTGGTGAAGAATGCTGCATTTTACATACTTTGCCATATGTCCAGCCGAAAAATCGTTGGAGATCCCATGTGTGTCTCATGGTTTTTAGAGCTATATTCTAGCTTTCTCTTATTGACCTAGTTTTTTGTCTCTCCTGATGGATAAAATATTCATACACTCAGTATTAAAGCTTGTTTCTTGTTTTCATTAAAATAATCAATTCAGCTGTCGTTGTGAATCATGGAAATATTGCAACGACCATCTCGTTATAAATAAGCCCGAAATAAACGTTTCGCGTGTAATTATATATTTTTAACGGGGAAGATCTTGTTGAGTGGTGTTAAATAAAATATGTCGTGTAGAAGGATAACAACACTTTAATAAATCCTATAAAATGTTGAAAGATTTAATTTATATACATCGTGTATGCAAATTTAAAGGCGTTTAGCGTATCAGATGAAGCATTACGTGAAAATTTATATGATCTCAGGCAAAATGGTAATCGAACCTAATGGCACAATGTAATGAAGACTTTCGTAGTTTTTAAATGGACTAAAACTGAGACTAAAACACGCCAGGTAGTTACTTTATTGTAAAATGGACATAATTAACTATAATTAGTATTGGTAATTACACAAAGCACCAAATAGATGATTAAAAAAGTGTTTTGACGTCGAATAAATAATTTACTGCTGTATAACAACTATTTAATCACCTCTTGTATATCTTCTGTTACATCAAGGTTTGTTTTCATACAATTCCTTTTAATTTCAAAGAGCTATGTACTGCAAATCCACATTTACCTAACAGTATAAAATCATTACGAGTCCCACCGTCATTGTTCGCTACTTGGTTCTAAACAATTCTCGAAGGCATTTACATTTTTTTTCTGGTTAATACATAAAATCAATTGTAGACTTAACAATACCAAAGTGTTTTTAATTTAAGCGGTATGGTTTAACTTCGTCGCCGTACGTGTCATTCCTTACGGCACGGTGTTAACTTTCTTTGAAATCACTGCATTGGCATAAAATAACTGACATTGTTGAAAAAATCAACAGTGTAATTAGGGTTTTATTTTACAACATCTTTCTTCCAATGTTGAATCAGGATTCGAATACGTTGCGTAATACCGTTTTGTTTGCTGTAGGTCAAGTTCTTAAAAAAGAAAATTTCAGGAAGAGAATGTTACAGGGGTAGGTTATTAATTATATTTAGAAACGTGGGAGTAGCGCCGCTCTTACGAGCTTTCTAGATCCTTTTCTAAGGGTGGATCAGACCCAGTGGCGTGCAAACAATACAGGCAAAAAGGCATTGCCTACCCTAACAAATTTTAAAATTAATTTATATTATACCATAATTTATATTTACTACCTCCTTCATTAAATCTTATATCAGCTACTTATATACATTTATATAATTTATTAAGCAAACGTAAACATTTCTGTGGTTTCTCAAATCCAAAATAATGTTATCTTGCTTTTTCGCACACTTCATATTTCCCATGTAGGTGTCCCATAAGAGCGCGTATTAAGGTGGACATGTAGCGATTATATGGAAACAAACAGAGATTTAAAGTCTGCACCTACAGTCGTCAATAGCGTGTATGTATACGTGTGGTTCTGTGCGCTGAAAAAGGATGGAGCGACTTTTTAATAGTTTGGCTTTAATTTAATAATTTGACCAAGCTAAATAGTGTTATAGTGGAGAGTTTAAAGATACATTGAATTGTGAAAATGCAGTGTGAATGTGACGAAAGTGAATATTGTATACAACGGCTGAAAATAATTCCGTTTAGCTCCAGAACATTTGAAAACAAACATGCCATTATTGCGACTGGTCGGCCAACCCCTGTACTTTATATTGTGCAGAAAAACAAAAACTGTAACAGGTATTTTAGCAATAAATTTTACGAAAACTTTAGTTGGCTTACAGGTTGTAAACATATAAATAAGATGTTTTGTTGGTCATGTCTATTATTATCGAAAGAAAAGAATGTGTAGACTAATACCCGCTACGCAGACTTAAATAATTTTACTAATGTTGCAAAAAAACATTACCAATGTGAAAATCATTTGAAATCTGCTCTTTCTTTATGCAACTTTGGACAAAATAGGATAGAACTGAATCTTTCTCACCAATTTAGAGAGGAAATAGAGCGACATAATTCTAGGTTGGACAGAAATCGCAACCTAACGCGAAGACTTATTGATATAACTTGCTTCTTGGGAAAGCAATAACCACCATTTCGCGGACATATAGAAAACACTGAGTCATCCAACAGAGGCAACTTTATCGAGTGCGTACAACTTTTGGATAGTTATGATCAAATGAAAATGAAAGAAGAAATGTTTTTTCTGGATTTTCCAATCGAATACAAAATGATTTGATATCTGCAATCGATTTTGTACTTAGAGCAAAAATACAGAAAGAGTTGCAGAAAACGGATTTCGTGGCGGTTATGAGTGAATATGAATGTACTTCCAAACTAGTAGCTCAAACTTACGATGGAGCAGCTGTTTTATCATTTAATAAAAATTGGGTACAATAAAAAGTGCGGGAAATTTGTCCTGACGCGTTATATGTATGGTGTAATGCTCATATTTTAAACTTAGTTCTGAAACAAAGTTTGATTTTGACAGATTGAAAAATGAGCTACATTGTTTGGTTAGTGTTTTAAATGAAACTCGACGTTTCTAGCTAATTCCACAATATAATGTAAAATGTTAAAAATTCTAATATTATTATTAGCTAATAATATCTCAGCTTCAATATTTGTAATATCACATCTTCTTCTTTTTCCTATTAACATATATTAAGTCAATCACAAGGTAGGTAACTTCTTGGTCTAGCCAAAAATAACTACTTAACATCAGGTAGGCATAAAATGAAATGTAACTTCTGTCATTCTGACAATGATACTCAGTTATCGAAACAATTGCCAATGTTTTAGAATTTCTAACATTTTCATTATGTTGTGGGATTAGCTAGAAACGTTGAGTTTCATTTAAAACACTAATATGAGTAGATTCCACGAAGTGAGGGTGAGACAGTTAATTTCATTTAAGTACATTGTTTATATTCATAACCAGAATTCAAAGATATGAATGTCTACGAAATTATGCAATTTTGTCATGAAAAAAAATGTGTGAAGTGTTTCCTCAAATTATTAAGTTAGCAAAATTAATTTTGATAATACCCGCTAGTTCAGCATCTGCAGAGCGTTCATTCTCTGGACTGAAAGGCATTCACACATACCTACGCAATACTCAAGGACAAGAGCGACTTAGCAGTTTGTCAACAATTTCCCTGGAGAAAAAACAATTGCTAGATTTAAAACGAAACCTTACGTTTTATGATGATGTGATAAATGCAAAAAATAGATATTGTTGTTACATTTGTTGTGTTTAATTTTTTTTATTAAAATGGCCAACGAACCTCCAAAACTTTTTGCCAGCGGCACAATTTTATTTGTTTCGTACCAACTGCCTACCCTACTCCTGATGCCACTGCACGCCGCTGATCAGACCACATTTATTTTTTATATTTTTTCTACTATTTGTAGCCATTGCTTCCTGTCCTGCGTTTTCTCTTCCCAGTATCTAATTCCCATAGTCTTGAGATCACCTACTACCTCCTGCAACCAAGTTAACCTTGGTCTTCCGCTTCTTCTCTTACTTAAGGACTTCCACTCTACCATTGAGTATATTATTGCTCTGTTACCTCGTCTCCATCTGTGTCCCAACCATTTTAATCTTTGTTCCTTGATTTTTCTTACTTTGTCTTTTTGTATATCTTGATATAGTTCCCTAATTGTTCTTCTTCTATATTCTTCACCTATTTTTTTGGTCCTAATATTGTTCTTAGTATTTTTCGTTCCTGTATTCTTATATCCTCTTGTTGTTTTTTAGTCATAGTTAATGTTTCTGCCCCATACATCCTCACCGGTCTAATTATTGTGTTATATATTCTTATTTTCGTGCGCTTGCTAATTATTTTATTTTTTAATAGTTTTTTGTTAGCCTGAAACGCTTTGTTTGTTGCTACGATTTTTTCCCTTATCTCAGTTTCTCTGTCTCCATCGATACTTATTGTTATTCCCAGATATTAAACTCTATCCACCTTCAAATTCATATCTTCCAATTTTCATATTTTTGTACTCAGAATTCGTTTTGAGTCTTAATAATTTGGTTTTATGTGTATTTATCACCAGTGTAATTTTCTATCCCTCCCTTATTATCTCCTCCAACATTTCTTACCATTCTGTTTTTAGTCACTAGTACTACATCGTCGGCATATGCTATTATTTGTCCTCCTCTGGTCCTTAAATTTCCTTTACATATTTTTTTCAACGTATATTCTAGTGCCAAATTGAATAGTGTTGCCGACAGATAGTCTCCTTGCTTGGCTCCTTTATTATATGTAAACTTCTCGGTTTTCCCTGTTTGTGTTATTACTTCTGCTACGCTTTGGTCTAGTGTCATTTTTATTAATCAGTTTATTATTCACTCCCATTTCATTCAGCGCTTTCATTAATTGATTCCTTTTTATTGAGTCAAATGCTCTTTGGAAGTCAAAGAATGTATCTCAATGTCTATGTTATATTCGTTGGACTTTTCCAAAATTTGTTTCGGTATATGTATCGCATCTGTAGTTGACCTTCCCTTTGTAAATCCGTACTGATATTCTCCACCTCTGTAACCTGCGTCATGCAGTCTTCTTTTTATGATTGTTGTTGTTATCTTATATGCTGTATTCAGTAGCGTAATTCCTCTGAAGTTTTCACAAGCTTGTTGGTTCCCCTTCTTGTGTATTGTTACTATTTGTTCCACCTTCCATTCCTCTGGCATCTCTTATTCTTCCCATATTTTAAATGTCAATTGGTATAATTTATTTTTCTAACAGTTTGGTCCCTCCGTATTTGATAAGATCCATGTTGATTCCGTCGCTTCCTGGCGCTTTTCCGTTCTTACTCCTGTTAATTATCTCTCTAATTTATTCCTTCGTTGGGCTCTCGATTCCATCTTGTTTGTTCTTTGCTTCTATATCAACCTCCTCTCTCCTGTTTCTGTTAGTAATTCCATCCACGTCTCTTTATATTCCGTATCTTCATCAACTATTCTTCCCTCTTTGTTTTTTATTCCCGTTGCTTTTTTTATATGTTTGGGTCTGTGCATTTATTTTTTGATAAAAAGATTTTGTGTTCCTTGCATACCTTGCCCTTTCTATTTCACTAATTTTGTTTTCAATTGTTACTCTTAGCTTGTTATATTATTTTCTTTGTTTCTTTTCTTAGTTTTTCATAATATCTTTCTTCATTTCTGTTCGTCCTTATCCATTTTACCCATACTTCTTTTTTCATTTCAATCATTTCTTTGCATTTTTCGTCGAGCCATTCCTTCTGTTCTCTGTTTACCACGGTTCCTATTTTTTTGTTTGCAGCTGTATTTATACATTCTTCTATCCTTTTCCATCCTGCTTGAGTTCCACTAATTTCTTTTGCCTCATTAATGATTTGTTCTTCTATACTATCTCTGTACTCGTTTTGTGTTTCTGTCTGTTCTAGTTTTCTTATATCCCATTTTTTGTTGCATATTTTATTTTTATTTTTATCTTCATCTTTTGTAGCATAGTGCCTACAACCATGTAATGATCCGTATCAGCACACGCCCCTCTATATGTTCTGACATCTTTCATTGTCGACCGTTTTCTTTTTGTTATCAATATGTGATCAATTTGTGTTTGTGTTTTGCAATTAGGTGATCTCCACGTAACTTTATGCCATGGTGTGTTGGAACATCGTACTGCAAATAATCATGTGCATTTTTACTGCCATATTACAAATTCTGTGCCCATTATTGTTTGTTTTTTCATGTAATGTGTGTATACCGCTTATCTGTCGGTAATATTCTTCTTTTCCAATTTGCGCGTTCAGGTCACCCAATAATATTATCGTGTCTTGTTTTGGTATTTTTAATATTTCTTCTTCTACCTTTTCATAGAAGACCTCCTTTTCGTCATCTTCTGCCACCTCTGTGGGTGAATAAACATTTATTATTGACATATTGAAGGGTCTCGCCTCAATTCTTATATCTGCCATTCTCTCATCGATTGGTCTCAACTCCATTACATTTCCTTTTATTTTTTCTCTCACTATAAATGCTACTCCATATTGTCCTTGCTGTTCTCTTCCCGAGTAAAATAATTGATATTTCTTTTTTCAATACTTCCTTTCCCCCTCCATCTTATTTTCTGCAGCGCTGCTACATTAATATAATATTTTTCCAATTCATATGCAATTTCCTCCATCTTTCCTGGTTCTAGCATTGTCCTCACGTTCCAAGTACTTATTTTAATTTCTTTAGTCCTACGAACCTTTTTTCCCCTTTTTGATCGATATTTACTTTTTTTATCGCCAGGTTTATCATTAGTGTTTTCCCTACCTTTGTCTTGTACCCTTTTTTCAAACATACCTACCTTTATCATTTGTATTTATATTATCTTCTTTTTTGTTATTTCCTTTATCTATCCTAATCCTATTATCTACATTTATCCCTTTACTCACTTCTAATTCTAAAACTAATCCTATCTTCCTTCTGTTCTCTATTTTTCTGTTCCTCCTCATTGCCTCTTTCTTCTCCATATTCTTCTTCTAGTTGTTCCTCTTCTTCTAGTTTTTTTCTTCTCTTCTAAGCATTTTGGTTATTTTCTCCTCGCTTTCTCCTGCGTCCGGTGATCTTACGTTTAGTTTCCTTTTAGGCTTATTTGTCTCTGCCTTTTCTATATTTTCTAAGCCTTCCTGGAAACTATACTTGTTATGCACATTTCCATCTATTATCAATTTATCATATTTAAAGTATGCTCCACTTCCATTTTCCCTTGCTCTTTTCTTCATAAACTGCATCATGTATTTCCGGTCTTCCTGTACTCTTTTTGGCAGATCATTATTTAGCCAAATTTTGTACCTTTTGGTTTTTATTTTTTCTCATTATTTCTTGCTTCTTTTCCTATTGGTTGAACTTTATAATAATTGTTCTCTTAGTTCTACTATTGAATTCTCATAATCTTCGTGGATCGTTTACTTCGTTTTTTAAGTTCACTTCTATTCCTGCTTCTTTTAAAATTCCTTCGATTTTTATTTTTGTTTCTCCAGATCGTTCCTCTTCACTATCTTGTATTTCCTATCATCTTTCTGTCTCTCCTTCCATCATTTCGATTCTTCTTTCTTGTGTTTTTATCATTTGTTTCAGCCAATTATTTTTCTCTTTCAGCTCTCTTATTTCTTCCATGTTATTTTCTAGTTTGTTTTGGATGGTTGTCATTTTATCAGTCAGGCATTCAAACATTCTTCTTATTCCATCCATCTCCCCCATTCTTTCTTTTTCAGTACCGGATTTCAGTGTCTCGTAAACAGTTTTTGTTACAGAGCTACTAAGTTCACCCTTAACCCGTAGGCGAGCTAACTTTTTACCGTGACTGATTCCTTTTATTCTTTTGAATAATTTCTGTTTATTACGCTCCTGTACCATTGATTTTCCGACTGTATAAAACTTATCATATTCCGTGTTACCAGTTTTCGTATGTATACATTATTTCTTGTTTAAATTGATACATTTCGGTATTGCTCATTTATTTCCCAATTTACTTGTATTTTGTTTTCAGAATTATAATTCATGCAAGTTTACTTACGTCTTCCTATTCCTGGTTGCTTTATCTTTTGTATGATATCATGTTCCGTATTTGTTCGCTAATTCTCAACAAATCTTCAATTATTCTCTACCGTCACATTACATTCACTGTGCGTATCTGAAGGAAGCTTTTGATAAAATGCAACTCAACTCAATTGAACCAAAACTGGTTTAACAAACTTCAAATAAATCTGGTAAAGCAACTAAATATCAGCACCACTAAAACAAGAATAAAAACAGAGTACGCTCTCACAAGGGATATCAAAGTTTCATCCAAAATAAGACATGGCGAAAGCCTCAGCCCTTGCCTTTTCAATATAATAATGGATCAAATAATCGAAAGTGTAAACGCTTCAAATTTAACAATCGCTACATGAGAATCTTATGCTATGCAGATTGATGTCTCATATCCAAAAATGAAGCCGAACTAGTAATGTATTCGATACAAGTTCAACACGTTGGCACAAAGATAGAACATGCAAATTTCGAGCGAGACAAGACAAAGCGTTGCGTCGCAAATTGGTAGTGAATGAGTTCACTATAAACCAAGTTAAGAACTTCAGTTATATTATTAAAATTGTGCTTGCCAGTGGGGCTAAACATTAACCCAAACAAGACCATAGTAATTCCAGTTATCCGGAAAAGAACACTTCCAGCCATGAAACCCATATCCCTAAACGGGGAAATCATAGAATGGAAATCAGAAGGTAAATATGTAGGAATAACCCTAGACAGTAAGCTTCTGTGGAATAAGCATGTTGAAATAACTACTAGTAAAGCAATAAGAGTTTTGATGGCGTGCAGAAATCTTGCTGGTAAGAGGCGGGGCTGTAACCCAAAAATACTGCGATGGATGTACGCCATGGTTGTGATACCAGCAATTACGTATGGGGCAATAGTTTAGCCTGCGTGTGCATCACTGGAGCTATGAGAACGTGTCCAACTAGGGCACTCGAGATCATTGCAGATCTCACACCTCTACATCTGGTGAAAGAAAGATTTGCCGAAGAGGCAATTCTTAGAATACCTAAGGAAGGTTCAGGCAATGAGAGTATTAAAAATCAGGCAGCCTGGTCCTCTCTAACAAAATACATATCATCAACGATTCTTCCCAGTGACGAAATGATCAAGAAAGTAAGCACCGATGCTGCACGTCCTCTCAAGCACATGCAGTTATCGATTATTGTAAAAGTGAGGTTAAATGATGTTTTGATAACCGATTATGGATTTTCAGTTAATGAGAAACGAAAATCGTGGTCTCTTAAAGGCGGCTGGCGACAAAGTTTTGAGGTTAAAGGACCTCGCACACCTTATATGGGAAAATGGCTCTCCGTCAAATTTCTTGAATTTTTGATATGTTTTAGAATTGATCATTCTGGTGAAATGTTTCATTGGGCGCAACACTATCCTATGACTAGTTTTCGAGATACAGGGTGTTGAATATGAGCAATATTCACTTTTCATCACTCCGCATCTCACAAGTTATGATATAGTTGTGATTTATCTTTGGTGGTATCATCACATCCTTGTATGACAAATTGATGAGAAATTCATTTTCAAATCTTTTCACTTGATAATAATGCTATTTTGAGACTTTCACAATTTCATTGTTTTATAGAGTAAAAATTCGGAATAACGAACTTCTGAGAATGTAACAAGTATAATATGACTTCTGAGAAACACTACGCATAAAAAATAGCTTCTCCATTGAATCGCCTTCTAGTCGATGCTGCAAATGTTAATTCGAGTCGTGGCTTTTTTTCGTGGGATATGGTACGCTATGGTACGGTCTTATTACCGATCTATACAAGCCCGCCGAAAACTGGAGTGAAAATTTAGCAATGGGGAAATGTACAGATCTTAGCTTTTTTCATACAGTGTTCGCCTTGTATATGAAAATTACGTCATATGATTCCGTTGTAAATTTTGTACGATATGAATGAAGGTATTTCGAGTTCTCCTATGAAAAAATATATGTGATATAGGGTGATGAAAAAAATCAAGGTTTTTTATTTGATAAAGTATACGTAATTTCTCAAATTGACATCATTCGACTCTGTATATGATGGAACACATCATTTAACATCCTTCACGAGAATTTTGTCATTTTTGGTGACTTTATTACTACAAGGTGTCCGAAAAACCAAAACTCGTTATTTTTTTATATTCGTGAATCACCTTGTATGAATTGTATTTACTGTGATGAAAGATGAACTGAATTTATAATATTATGTGATAATTCAACCATTTTTCGCATTTTATTTTTATAAAACAACAAAATTATCAAAGTCTCAAAATATCAGTGTCCCCCTGTAATTCAAAAAGATTTGTAAATGAATGTGTCATAAATCTGTCATACAAGGATAATACCACCAAAGATAAATCAGATACGGAGTGATGAAAAGTGGATATTCTCATTTTCAGCACCCTGTATCTCGAAAACTAGTCATAGGTTCGTGTTGCGCCCATTGAAACATTTCACCAGAATGATCGATTCTACAACATATCAAAAATTCAAGAACCATTTTCCCATATAAGGTGTAAGGGGTCCTTTATCTTAGGTGCCAGTCAAAGCTTTCAATCGCTCCTTTCAAAAATTATTTCATTTCAAGTAACTTCACTTCACTTTGCAAAAGGAAAATTATTCATATTAAGCGAAAACGAAAACATCCATTTACGTCATTTAGAAGAATTGTTTGAGATGTTTAAACACATTTGGCGTGAATGCCAAAGCATCTAAATGCATTTTCGGAGTTGGTAAGTTAGATTGTCACGGATACACTATTTCTTCAGGTGAAATTTCACCTTCTGAAGAAAAAGTAGATATTTTGAACTTTTCCAAACTCAACACATTAATGAAATTACCAAAGGTTATCGGAATCATCAATTTTTTTCACAAAGTTATACGTAATTTTGCAGAAACATCATTTCATTTACAAGATTTTGTGGCATATTTGAATTTGAATTTTCTAACCTAACCTAATCACACATTTTACTAACATAGTTTTCGTAATTATAAATGATTTTCTTTAGCTTTCACATACGAAATTTGATAAGGAAATTATAAAAAGAAATACTACAAATTTTCCCGTACTATTACTAATAAAGATATGATAACATCTTGACGAAAAATGGAAATAAAACGAGCTTGAAACAAACCTACAGACAATAAAGTACACGAGAACACGAAAGCCAAAAACGCAACCACTGATAGTATACATTGATTTTACAATTCTTTTTTATTTACGACACAAAATCCCTACGGGAAGCTGAAACCTTTAAATTCGTGGGTATAAATATCAAACATAAATAGGTTCATATCAAATATTAATAATAAAATCTTATTTCCAGTCGTCAATTTCATGAGTTATTAGCGAACAGATTAGTTACAACAGTTTACAGCTTTGATATAACATCAATACCATCATTAAAATCGTAAAACTTTATCAGTTTACTGCAGGACAGGACTCCCTATTTTATGCCATTCTTCTCAATTCCGCTACCATAAACTTTACTATCTAATCTCTCAAGAGTCATTGTGGTCTCTTCTCGGTCTTTTATTATCTCTTAGAATTCAAAATAGAAGTTGTTAGGTCCATGTGTCATCAATTCTTCTGGGAAGTGCTCAACTCAGTCCCATTCTACAAATGACATCAGTAACTCTGATCCTTGTGTTTCACTTTCTATATATATATACAGGTGAATCTTAACATACTTCTTTGGGTTACATGAAGTTTTTGCACAGTTTGGTCCAAGTTTCTGAAGCATAAGTAAATGTCGACGAAATATACTGATGAAAAGCTTTTCTTTTAAATTCAATCATAGTGCATTTTTTAAAATATTCTACAAGCAAGTTTAAATCTGTTGTTGATTTCTTCCATTCATCGTAATGACTTGTTTGAGATGTGTATACATCAAGTAATAATTTTGATTCATTGCATATTATTGTTAACTCTTGTGTATTGATATATTTGACAATAAGGTGTTTCATAGTTAATTGTTTATTACAGATCTCACATTAGTGAGGTTAGAATAACCGCATGCTTGTTACTATACCTGTGTGCAAGTTGAAGGTTTCACTGTTATTTTGATTGAACTAGTCCTATTACACAAATGTACCTTAAATTATAGATAGTCGGAATTAGGAAAGTAAGAATAATTGGAAGAAGGAAGTGAAACTACAGAAGAATATGAAAAGTGAAGAACAGATCGAAAGTAAGTGAAAGCATTGGTTGGAAGAATGAATGGAATTTGGAAATAGTATGAAGCAAGATATTGAGAGGAATCAAAAACTATGTTACAAAATGATGAAACATTGGAGATTATATAAAATGGGAAAATAAAGAATATTGAGTAAAGAATAGAAGATTCACAGAAACAAATGAGAGTAGGTATTATGAAGTTATGAGGAGAGAAAATTGAGGGATACAAATGGAAATTGATCCACAAAAATGTAGAACTATGAATATTGATGAGAGGAACTGAAACAATAATAAACTTTTACAATATAGAAAGCAAGATGAAAATCGTTACAGCTCAAAAAAACAGAAGAGCTTGAAATCACAATCATAACAAAATCACAGTACCATCAATACTATGTATGTGATTCCAAAACATGGGTATCAACAAGAGAACAGAAAGCCTGAAAATGCGATAGAGATGGAATATCGAAGAAGAATGGACTCATATGAGGAAAGCTACAACATTATACAAATATTCACAAAAGGAAACTGAGCTTGTATGTAGATATGAAGAGAGTTAATCAGAATAATTTGGTGGAAAGGATATGGGACGCAAGACAAAATAAGGAAAGAAATGCACGACAGAAAAACATGGAATAAATAGATAGTAGAAATAGGGAGCATAAAAGAAATTGAAATCAGACGGAGACTTAAGACAAGGAAGAAATGGCAGCGATAGTATTCATATAAAAGCAAAGATGCTGTTATGATAACATAATATTCTCGAAATATTAAATTCAAGACTTGTTTTTTTGATGTGCACATTAATTTCGGTTAAGAGATAATTTAATGATGTTTCTACGAAGCATAAAATGTTGTAACTTGAATAACAACTGAAATAAAAAAAATTCCCATTCATCAGTGGTATCACTTTCGCCACCATTATTATTAATGATAATAATGATTTCCTGTCTTCATAATATTCTCTCTTTATTATACCGGCACATAATTTATCTTTTGGTATGCTGCATACATTCATTCTTTCATCAACAGAAACAATCTTTTGCTCAACACTTTTCTTGTAGTTCATTTTTTTAAATGATGATTGAATTAGGATCAAATGTCAGTTATTAATATCCAAAATCTAATTGAATCGAACGTCACGTTGTTATCGATGTAATAAAATTTTGTTTTCTGTCTCATTTTGTATGTTAGTATAAATGTTTCCGATCATAACTTTCTCAGTCAACATTTCCTTTTTCTACTTTTTAATCTTACTTTCGACACTTGGTTTTCTATATATACTCTTTCATTCATTCTAGTTATCCCAATCATTTTGAAATTCCTTTAACGATTTTTCCTATGATTATATATTTTTGTCAAAGCTCCATTTCTCATTTTTTTCATTTTTGTTTCACTATCTTTGTCGTCTTTTATCACTATCTTATATCAAAATTCTTTGTTGAACCATCTGGCAACAGTTCTGTTATTCATTTGGCTTACATGTTGAATAGCTGTAGGAAATACGATCATTAGAATAGGGTAATGTGTGAGAGAAATGGAGAGAGCAAAAATGTGTATGTGTTAGTGTGACCTGTTGATGTTTTATCGTTACCTTTGACGTGTGGCACGTAACATTTCAACTTGACACCCCATAAACACACAAACGTTTTAAAAACGTAAAATATTTAACATGTAACCTAACGTCCATAAATGGTTTTTAGGCAACTGGCTATATTACGGGAGTAATGTCGCTCGTTTCTACGTAACATATAACGATTTTTCCAACGTCAAATTCAACGTGATTTTCGTAACGTCATTCAAACGTTACCGTTTCAATGACAAGAAGTAAATCGAACGCGGCATCCACCAATGAGAGGCCAGATAGCCATGTGTGTATAGATGGTTGCATAGTCGTTGTTAGAAATTTGTGGTGATACCTGGGATTGTTCTGTGATTCATAATTAATTTTATTTTATTCACAATAGAGTAGAGATATTTGTTTTGTTTATTCGTGGTTCATTCAATGCAGCTAGGCATTTATATAAGGGCATATATTTTGTTCAGAAATGGACAATAATAATTTTGTATGCACTATTTGTGAGAAGAGTTTTGCTTATTCTAGAAGTCTTAAGCAACACGAAAGAATGTTTTACAATCGTGAATATAAAGGTTTTAACCGTGCACTTTGTAAACAGTCACTAGTGCTTTTTATGAAGATCATTTGTTCAATGCTCATGAAACAGTTTAGAAACAGAACAATTATTATCATTCAATAATAAGTTCATATTTGTAATCTTAATCAAGCAACAAGAAGAAAACCGTAATAACTGAGTCAGCTCTTGCACAAGAGTTGGAAATAGGTAGTAAAAGAAGTTTCAAATTGACATAACTATGCATACATTTTTTAAATAATTTTTTTTGTGTTTATCAAACTTAATAAAGGTATCATAAAATTATTATCACTGTTACCAGTTTCATTTCTTATTTATTTAACAAAATATGTTTTTAGGTATTAATTTAAAATAGAATTTATACTATTAATAATGTTACACGCTGTGAGTATCAAGGTTTCAATATCCTTAATTAGATAGGTATTTTAATTAAATTTAGCTGTAATGTAATTATATTATTACTAGATAGCTTCTGGTATCTACATAAAAATTTGTCAACCTAATATAATTTGCCAGTTTATCTTTATAACTTATATATTCATACTAAAAATAAATTTGGTAAACTAAACTGCATTAGTAATCCTGAAATTTCGAAGTCAACTCGCAAAACTATGCAACCAACCATTCAGATACGTTCTTATTTGTTCTCTCATTGGTCGATGCCGCGTTCGATTTAGCCTCTTGTGTTTTAATGTAATTTACCGATTGCTTTTGAACGCAATATAATCGTTTATAAAATAGTCTTCTGAAACGGAATTTAGCACACATCTGACTAATGTCACTTAAACGTTACCTTTTCAATGTGATTTACCCATTATTTTCATAACGTAATATAAATGTTTTTATAATGCAGTTTATAAACATTTTTGTATAATGATATTTAGCACATACTTTTAACGTAATTAAAACGTTACTTATTTGATGTGATGTACCCATTGCATTTGTAACGTAATATGAACGTTCTTATGCTACTTATAGACGGTCTTTTGAAACGAAATTTAGCACCCACCTTACTAATTTCACACTTAAACGGTACCTTTTCAATGTGATTCACCCATTGTTTTTGTAATGTAATAGAAACGTTTTTATAATGCAGTTTATAAACGTTTTTGTATAATAATATTCAGCACTTACTTTTAACGTGATTTAAGCATTACATTTAATCGGTTTAAACCATCATTTTCGTAACGTTATATTCACATTTAAAATTAAAAGTAGAGGGGGGCATATTTGACAAAAACTGGAATCGTATATTAACGTTTGTAAACAAGTAATATTTGATAAATAAAACTTTATTCATATTAATAAAATAACAAATAATATTTATTATACAAGAAATGAAGCATTTATGTATTCTTTAAAAGGAGCTAGTCTATTCGTACAGCGACATCGATGAGCGGAAACCGGAACTCCACGGCGAAGTTAATAGGATTACTACCAACTCTAATCACGCGAAATAGTATAAATAATGTTAAAAATACTACGTTAAAATAACGGGCATTAAAAGCGTTTTTGTAAATGCACATGAGTTCAATTAATTCGTTGTTTTCAAATTTGAAAAAGCATTGTATATACAATGTGATAAAAACATTGCTGTATAACTATTTATATCACGCGATATAGTATGAATAATGTTAGAAATACTACGTTGAAATAACGGGCATAAAAAGCGTTTTTGTAAATGCATATGAGTTCAATCGAGTCATTGTTTTCAAATTTGAAAAAACATTGTGAAAACAATATATTATGAACATTTACTGGGTGACATTGTATATCACGGAAAATAGTATAAATAATGTTGAAAATATTACGTTAAAATAACGGGATTAGAAAGCATTTTTGTAAATGCATATGAGTTCAATTAAGACGTTTTTTCAAATTTAAAAAAGCGTTGTATATACAACGTGTTAAAAAAACATTAATGTATAACCGTTTATATCACGCGAAATAGTATAAATAATGTTAAAAATACTACGCTAAAGTAACGGGAATTAGAAGCGTTTTTGTGAATGCATAATGAGTTGAATTCATTCGTTGTTTTTAAATTTGAAAAAGCGTTGTATATACAACGTGGTAAAAACATTGCTTTTTAACTATTTAGATCACGCTAAATAGTATGAATAATGTTAAAAATGCTACGTTGAAATAACGAGCGTTTTTGTAAATGCATATGAGTTCAATCGAGTCGTTGTTTTCAAATTTAAAAAAGCATTGCGAAAACAACATATTATAAACATTTACTGGATAACATTGTATATCACGGAAAATAGTATAAATAATGTTGAAAATATTACGTTAAAATAACGGGATTAGAGAGCGTTTTTGTAAATCCATATGAGTTCAATTAAGTCGTTGTTTTCAGATTTAAAAAAGCGTTGTATATATCACATGTTAACAACATTACGGTATAACCGTCTTTATCATGCGAAATAGTATAATTAATGTTGAAAATACTACGTTAAAATAACGGACATAAAAAGCATTTTTGTAAATACATTTGAGTTCAATTGAGTCGTTTTCAAATTTAAAAAAGCGTTGTGTATACAACGTGTTAAAAACATTTCTGTATAACCGTCTATAACTCGCGAAATGGTATAAATAATGTTAAAAAATACTACGTTAAAACAACGGCCATAAAAACCGTTTTCGAAAATACATGTGGGTTAAGCTAAGTCGTTGTGTTCAAATTTGAAAAAACGTTTGGAATATAACGTTTCGAATTCAACCAATTTGTCAACGTTGAAAATTCAACGAGTAACGTTGAAATAACATTAAAACGTTTTAAAAACTTTTTTTACGTAGGTGTGTTTATTGGGCAATGTCGAAAGCATCGGTTACCTCAAAATATATTTTTAATTTTAAAAACTATCCACTATAACTTATAAACTCTTTACAAAATTAAATTGCCTCTCAGGTGGACTATTGGCTCTATTACTTGGTAGAGTAAAACCAAGGTGAGATAGCAGCTTCGGCTATGATGCACGTTCCTTCGTGAAGAGTTGTGTCACAGATATTACATGTCCACGATGCAAATGATACAATATAAACTGCGCCGCTAAATTAACGCATAATTTAAAAATTACCTCAAAACTACCTTTAACTCAGAGATTCTAAAAATTTTTCAAAGAGCAGTTATTATTTTGGTTACACTAAATATGTTTTTTACAATTTATTGAAATTCCGAAGCGTATATATAAAAATACGGGGATAATAAAAAAAGTAACCAAATTTTCATTCTTTTATTTGTTTAACCCTTCAGTGGTGACGTAAACATCCATAACACGAGTAATGACGCCGGTCTGGTAGACCACTTTAACAATTTATAATATATTATATGGCTTAAAAAAACTAAGCTTTTAAATTCATAGAAATATATTCTGGAAATGTTAAAAGTCCTTTTATTCCACATTGTTCAAAATATCGAAACAATTGTTACACATTATACCAACATGTTTCAAACACAGAAACTTATTGCACTTTCTGCAACAATACTTCGATTCTTCTTATAACCACATTCGGCACATCTTCCTAGAAGACGCCTCTCCGGTTGTCCCTCCTACGGCAATGGTATTTTACAGATTTCTGATATTCTTTGGCGGATAGTTTTTGGAAGGTTGGTGCATTGAACTCGAACCCTTAGATGAGGACTAATAAGAGTTAGTGCTAAACCCTCAAGAAATTTTCGTCTCAAAATCGTCTCTCCGGTGTTTCCAACATGTATCACTTGAGTATTTATACCAGATATATTCAATAAACTATAAAACACAACCATCTGCCAGCTTCGTGTGGGTCGTGCACAATTATAGTTGGCCGAAAGTTGATCAACCACATCCACCCCCGCTTTTGTCTTGTTATAATCCACTATTATTTCTGGCTTCCCAGTTTCAGCGTCAATTTTATCATCATCATGGCAAGTCGAAATCAGAAGAACGTTTGTATTTTTTTTAGGTAGGTACGATACAATCGTACAATTATCTCCAAACCCAAACATGCTGCTTCCAATAGCACGAGAATTATTACGCTGAACAATTTCGGGTGGCAGTTCTCTTTTGTTACAGCGTATTGTACCTATGGTTGTGAGTTCTTTATGCAACAAGTACTTAGCTAATGGCACGCTAGTAAACCATCTATCTGTCGTACCATTACGCCTAGAACCATAGATAGGCTCGCATAGCCGCTGAACAATGGACATTCATTCCGCTATTGTCCTGAGAGAATGGTCCTTCTGGTTGAGTTCCAACGTAGACCTCCAAATTATATGTATAAAACATTTTCGCATCACATAGAGCGAAAATTTTGATTCCATATTTGTTTGGTTTCGCTGGCATGTATTGTCGAAATGAGCACCGGCCCCTAAAAGCCTCCAATTTCTCATCAACTGTTACATAGTGCGACGTATTATAATTTTGTTTACAGTTACTCACAAATTTATCAAATACAGTTCTGATTGGAGCTAACTTGTCCATTGTACGACGTTCTTCTCTTGTCTCTATGTCATCAAAGCGGAGAAAGCGAATCAACATTCGAAATCTTTGAAGAGACATGGTAGTTCTGAATATATCTGGAGCTGTACCATTCGTTTTGAAAAGCATTTAGATGATTGCATTTTTTTACTTCATCTAGAAGCAGCAATCCCAATAACGCCTCGATATCTACTTTATTAGTTGGCGTAAGTTGCTCGCCCGTAATTATCTGCTACAGATTGCAGCTATTCATTGGTATGAGTCACCATAAGGTTTATAATGCTGTCGTCAAAAAATGAACGCCAAATTTGCAATGGATTCTGAAGGTCACACAGTCCAGCAGCGACAGAAGGAAGCTTCATTTTTATAATATTCTTACTTCTAGTTTTAAAGTTTGAAGGGACATAGTGTTTTTTCCAAGTTGTCTTTTTATCTTTGCCAATGAAATGTGGGCCAATAGATTCCGCTGAATCTTCCACTTCATTATCAAACTCTTGTTCAGTATCTGACGACTCTGAATTCACGTCAACATGATCTGCCTCCTCTTCGTTCTCATCTTCTGGCGCTACTTCTCCCTCCTCATCATTGAAAACATCATTCATAAGCTTCTCAAGTCTTCTCTGCTCCTGTTCGGAGCTTGCCATTGTTCTAAAATAACGAGGATGATTAAAAAATAATTAAAACGCATTAATTAAAAAAAATTACCAAACTAAAATTTCGGTTAGATCAGTGATGACCCCGGTCTAGGCGACCGTAAATAAGCACACACGTTAAACTACTGATCAGCATAAACAGTCCATACACACTAATATTTGTGGACCCGTCATGGATACACTCATAGCGCGAGAGCCTCCCACCCCACCCACAAGAATTTTTATTGGTGATAATTCATGCATGCGGTCTCTGTCTCCATGCGTCACCACTGAAGGGTTAAAAAAATATGAAATTACAATATTTAATATCTTGTGTTGCCTCCTCTTGCTCTAATTACGGCTTCACATCTCTAAGGCATGCTTAAAATTAGATTTCAATCTGCTCCCATATTTCAGTGAGCCTTAATGACAGATCATTTATGTTCTCAGGTGGAGGCATTAAGGCTCTAACACATCGACCCACGTTGTCCTATAAGTGCTCTATGCGGTTAGTGTTAGGACTTCTAGGTGGCCACGGCAAAGTAGAAATTTCGACTTCGTGGAGGTAATTTTATACCACTCTTGCTACATGTGGACGTTCATTAATAAAAAAGATTCTCCAATAAATGGAGTGTCTGGTACCACATGCGGTTCTAAAATGTCTGTTATGTCTCGGTCAACAGTCAAACGACCTCCCTGAATCATAACCAGCTCCGTATGTGCCTCGGAACTAATGCCACCCCATACCATTACAGACCCCCTCCATAGCTTACTGTTTCTACAATGTTGCATTCGTCGTATCGCTCTCCAGGGCGACGGTACACTCTCCTACGTCGATCATCACTAAAACGACTAAATCTGGACTCATCGCTAAACAATACATTGTCCCATTCACGATTGCCCCAGTGCTGATGTTCTTGGGCAAACTGGAGTCGTAGCCTTTGATGGCTTGCGGTTAGAAGAGGATCAGTTGCAGCATCATAGTGGGAATTTCGGCTTCTTTCAACCTTATTCGCACGGTATCTTGGCTAATTTGGTAATTATACCGACGAGAAAATCCTTGCTGCAGTGAAGTGCTTGTAACAAATCGAGTTCTTAATGCTTGCAATCGCAAAAATCGATGTTGATTGTTAGTTGTGCCCTTATTCCGTCATTCCGTCTCTCTAAATCGTGCTATAGCCCTGGATATGGTAGATTGTGTCACTCCTAGACGTTGTGTCACTTCAACTTGTGGCAAGCCTTCTCCCACAAGTACTACAGCAGTAGCATATCCCTCACGGGAAAGATTTCTTATCTCACGAGAATTTTGGGCCATTTTGTGTTGTAATGCACTTACAAAATTTGAATATTGCCTATACAAGTGTAAAAAGCAAACTAAGAGCAAATAAGCAACTAAACTTATTATCTAAGAATTTTGTTAAATTTCTGTTTTGTAGTAATGTAAATAAATCTGCTTTTTATGTATTCGATACAAAAACGGTATCTTGAAAAATTTAAAGAATATCATAAATGAATATTTTCAAACCAGCGGCCTTTAAAAAATTGTTTTACGGTCGTTGTTTCGATTTTAAAATTATGCGTTAATTTAGGGGCGCAGTGTATTATTGCACCACTGACCCTACCTACCCTCTGAACTGACTTGAAGCAACGCGCAAGTTATAGCCCTGAATAAAATTACTCTGCGCTACGAACCTCGTTGACGTTGTACTCGACAACCGACGTTATAAATATGAATGTTTATGTAATTTTTGTATTCTTTGTATCATGTAATTGTAGAATAAAATAGTCACTGCAATAATTTGCATTTTTTTAAACTACCTTCTTGGAAATCCAAACTTTATTCACATTTTAGCCGAAGTTGCTGTGCTATTATCAGCTTGGTTCTATTGTAATTCATTCGTTGTTACCTGAAGAAGGAAATAAACCTTGTACATGTCATAGTTGAACGTTATGGTTCAAAATTCTTGGAAACTGTGAGCTATGTTAACGCATCGTGAACGAAATACGAACCGTTGAAGAAGAATGAAGTTGACAACTCAAGAGTGACATGTCATTATTTTTGTAGACTCCCTGTTCATGTTCGATTATAGTTATATTCGATATTGTCAGTTAATAGTATTTTTGAGTGAATTTTGCCTATTCAAAGTTTTGAATCGTTGTTTGATCGTATCATATCATTTTCCTTGCCCACTGTGTTGGAAATTTAACATCGTTTTTTATTTCTGAATAAATTGTTGACATTATTTGGTGATAATACAGCATATGAGTGGAGAAAATCTTTAACTTAAACATGAAAAATTGTATCTCGCAGGTGTCGCCCATTTTGTGTCACAAAGTAATGCTCTTTCCAATGCATGTTGCAGGATTTTTCGCCAAACTTTATGGTACGGATTTCAATGTGAATATTGTTTTTCAGTTGAGGGATGGTCTATGGCTTATTGTCGTATAGTCTCTCCTTCAAATAGCTCCAAAGAAAAAAGTCTGGACCGGTCAAATCCGGGCAAGAGCTGATTTTCTCCTCATTTTTGCTGTAACGGAATTTCATAATCAAGTGCTGCGGGAAGTCTGCCGGCTTTACATCTTGCAATAGCTAGAAACATGTGTATTGGTGCCAACATTCCTTGAGAGCCCAAGTTGTGCCGAACATCTCCTGGTTGATGTTTCTGGACTTTTTTCCACATTCTCCCGTACACGTTCAATGTTTTCAGCAGTGCGCAACGTACGTGTTCTTCCGTCGCCAGGGAGGTTCTTTAAGAGGGGCCTCCTCACAGGTATATAAAGCTTAAAACTTACACAAAACTAGTTACTTATCCAGTAATTATTAGGTTCAAAATATCTACAATAGATGTCGCTAGTAGTACTGAATCGGCTTTTACTTATACCACCTATTCTCTCTCTCTCTTTCCACTCTTGAGGGTTCCAACAAACGTATCTCTGGATCAGTTCTTTCGATGTCTTGGTTTCAAATACAATGCGATTCTATTTAGAAGCGCTATTGCCATTTCTAGAGTAGGCAGAAAAAATTAATTTTTCAGTCGTCCTTTATCTTACAATATTTTTTTTAATATCAATAACTTATACTATTACCAAGTCCTCTTCTAATAATTATTTGGGTTCTTATTTTCTTTGATTGTTTTAAATGCTTATATAATCAATAAATTTGCAAGGGAATTTCGACTATTTTGACAAGACAAAGTAACAAAACAACTATGGTTCAAAGATTTTTAAAATCTAATGTTACCTATCTCATCATCATTATTACCTATGGCACGCTAAAAAGTAGATAACCATCCTCATATCTTATAAAATCTCTATGATTTATAACAGATAGATACAACATACAGAAATAAACTTATGGCCAACATCGACGTGCAAAGTGCGCCTCTCCATATTGATTGACAAGCTTACGCTATTACAAATATTATTATGTAGGGAGAAACTTAAAACATTGTTTATAATTACTTATGAAATCATTTTCCGTATAAATTTAATAAATGAAAGGTAATGGTAGTTATTTCATTATACCTCAGTGTTTTACGTTTTTTAATACTTGTTGAATTCTCATTTCCATGAATTCCATTAATGCTCAATTTTGCTTTCCCAATTGTCCTATATTCTTTGAGAATATTCTTCACATTTGACGATTACTACCTCATCTTCTGTCACTATTTCTTAATCGCGTAAGTCCTTCTTTTTTTCGTTTCTTTCATATGTCTCATACCGTTCCACTGGCACAAAAGACCATCGTTACGTCTTTCTACACCTTTCAGCACTATTCTCCTAATCACTTTTTACAACTTCAATTCTAGACACTTTTAAAATTTCAATATCCCAGTCAATTCCAATACAAATTCCAAACACTAACGGAGACAATAAAAATGTCGATTGATTTAGACAAAATGTTCAGTCCCTCGCCGCCCAATTTCTTTCCAACACCAAACAACCCATATATGATATGTAAATGCAACGAAGCGTGGTTAATCGTTCTCTAAAAGACGGGCAGTATTGTATCGTCCTAGTTACATTTTATCCACCCATTTATAGTCTTAAAAAGACGTTTCCGAGATACTTTTTTTCAAACGACTATCCTCTAATTGAGCGATCTTTACTTCCCAATCACCGTTTACCGAAAGCCCGCTTCAAATACTCTCAATAATTCCCACAATACAACATTTTATCCACAGTCACACTAATTTAAAATCGTCGAAATTTCATCTGGTGTAATAAAAAAATGACGTGACAATCGCTAAAATAAAAATAACGAAAGGTGTTGGGTCGGTTACTATGTATTTTCAATTTATTTCGACTCTATTTGCCAACATTAACTTTTGGAGAGTGGAAAAGCAGTTTGAAAGTTTTATGGCGTGTTTTATGACTTATAAAACAGCAAAGTTTTATATACATTGGGGGCGACAAGCAATTGAATTATGACCTTAGGAGAGAGGGGGGGATATTGGGACGCTACAAACATAATTAGCTGTCTAAAGCTTGGCTATCAATATATTGATCAAATAATGTTATGTTGTTGACATTGATAATCACCAAAGGCTTAGCGCTTATCCACTAAAAGATTAATCAGTTATTGATATTTTCCCAAGTATCCAAATTGTGCTCCTTGGCTGGGATAGATTTGGACAGTGTAGAGGCAGATGTGAACAAAAACAAATTTCTTTATTCAAAAAGTTTTAGTCATATTCATTTGGTGAATAAAGGTGGTACGATCTAACATAAATCATATAAACAGTAAAAATATTAAAAAAATCCAACAGAACATTTTCATTTAGTTTAGTTGACATTATAGACACGGAACTTGAAACAGACCTTGCAGTTGTTTCAGACGTTCTTGGCAGAGATAGTTTTATTTCCACTTGTTCCAATTCTATTAGGTCCTTATTACTTGGGGTAAGGAAAATCCAGTTGTTACCTACATGATCAATAGGTAACAAATAAATGTTTGTTGATTATAATCCTAAATATAACCAGTTTGATGACCAGCTAGTTAGTGGAGAAAGGGGTGGGTAAATCAATATTATTCACATTTAATTACCCTGAAAGGTACTGTGTAACAGTTCTTAACGTTTTATTTTGCAAAAGAATAGTGGAGGAGACAAGATATTTAAGGAAAGTTGAAATTGTTTACGGTTTCACACTATACGCAATTCCCCTATTAGTACTGATAGGTTCACAAGGTAAGTAGATATTAAATGTTATTTTATGAACACATATAAAATCTTAGTTCGGCGGAGTCCTCTACTATGGTGGAGTGGAAGTCAGTTTCTCAACAGTCGATAGGCGAATGATGCTATACAAAATAATAACTGTACTCTTACTTGTGGTCGGCAGTCTGGCTACATTAAAAAGGGACTATCCGGACGTCTAGCTGTGGTGAACCATGCAGATGGTCACAGCAATGGCACTACTGTCAGTAAATGATCCAAAGTAAATCCCAAAAAAAAAGCCTAAAAGAGTTAAAAGAATATGGTGGTTAGTTGAAACGTGGTTAGGTTAGGTTAGGTAGACTTACCGAAGGTGGAGTGGCTTTAAATAGACAAGTTTATAAAATATCCCCTTGCGGGCTTTTCAATACATGAAAATATTATAAAGTGTCTCGGAAAGTGTTTCCCTTTTTTCCTTTTGGCCTCAAAAATCCGGAAAAGTTCGGTTCACCTCATTCAGGTAAAATTCAGCCATAAAAGACAAAAAAAGTGGAATAGGAATAAAAGCATAATGACAGTAGATCAATTAGATAGATAAGTCAAAGTACCAACCTTAATTACTTACTGGTCTTCCACTAGCCAGCTTGACTCTTTGGTAGGGATAGCCCTTTATGTTTAGACTGTTTAAAGTGAGGGAACAATAAAAGAAGAATTTCTTATATTATTTAGTAAACAAACAATGTGATGACTAATTGATTGAAATTGAAATTTTTAATTTAGTTTTAACTAACTTCAATCAGTTTGAACCCGTAACACAGTTTCTTTCTTTTCCGTCGACCATTTCTTCCACTTCTCCAACATAATATTTTTGGTTTTTTATCGTGCACTACTTAACCAGCAAACAGTCACCGATTTTGATATTTGACATCACAGACTCAGGATCTATGATAGATAGCGCCTACATCTTGCATGAATTCTTCGTCGGAATTTTCACGGTCCATTTCACTTAAACAGTCAGATTCATCATCAGCGTAGCTCACTTTCTCCACGGAATCAATCATTCGCTTGTTGCTCTACATTATGTAACAGGTTATGTTCAATTTGCTTCTTCTTTTGCTTGGCTATTTTTTTCTTCTAGTCTATCTTTATCTTACGTCTATGTTAGAATTCGTGATTTTCCAATCTTCCTTTTGAATTTGATTTTTGATTTTTCTCTGCTTTGGGGTAGGACCTTATTGTGGCTGGAGATATGACATCCGTCTGTAATGAAGTTGATGAAGTCCTACTGACTAACGCAGATGTTGATGGTACGTCTATTGCTATTGAATCCCTTGAATCTGTTACAGCTGCAGCTGCGACATCACCTTCCTCAAAAATATCTCTATTAAAAGGCACACTACCGGTTTTTCTAAACCCAGAACATATGTTGACCAGAGTGAAAGCTTTCTGATACGCTTTTTCTGGAAGTTCTCCGATTTCATAAATGGATACCCTTTTGCCAGGATGGTTTACAAACCAATCATTGAAAGTACTTCAAATAGGTTTTAAATGGGCCATATAGCTCAACGTCAAGCGGCTGAAGGCGGTGCGTATAATGTGGGGGAAGCGTAACGAAAATAAATCCGTTCTCCCTACAATATAAAATAGTTTCTAGATTGGTGTGGTTGTCCAAAACATTTTTCGTATATTTCATATGCTTCTGTATGTGTTTAATTAGATCCAAGAATAATATAGATGTCGCCCATCTCGACCCTGACTTGTTGGCTAATCCATGACTTCCTGTGGGCGCTCCTTTATAAAATCATCCTTAAATGTTGCTCAAGGGAATACACAGACAGGAGGAATTGTATTTCCAACTCTACTTATTATAGCGCATAATGTAACAAGCTCTCCCCGTTCGGCGGGTACTGCCTGACCAACTTGTTTTGTGCCAGTTTTGGCAATAACTTCCGGTGCATCTAAAACATTGGCAACGCCTGTTTCCTCTAAATTGTAGGTTCGCTCTGGTGGTATCTTATACTTTTCTAAAGCTCTCTGTAAATTATCGAAAAATCATTCACATTTGTTTCATTAAATGCGGAGATTCTTGCCATACTAGTATTTTCTGCCTTCCTTAATGACAAAATTGGATACATCTTCATGAATAATTTCATCCAATCCTTTCCAGCGGAAAACGAGTTATTCCAGCTTTACATTTAGTTTTTTGGCATATTCATATGCCAGTTTTTGAGCTTGTGTATATGTGAGACCATAATTTATTTTCGAATTTTGGATAAAATATTTGGCCAGTTGTTCTACTTGAGCAGATATGAAAACTTGTTGAAACGAATACTTTGACTGGAATGGTGATGCAAATGATATTTGATCATCTGGATCTTGTTTGTTAGGAGTGTCATGGTCTCGGTCAGGATCTTCAAGACGTCGTCTCTGTATTTCAAGGTCAAGTTCAAGTTGTAGGTTGTGTCTGCAGTTCTTATTGAAACTGTTCCTTGCAAAATATCTTCAACAGCGGCAATTATGTTTTCCCCCACAATAACAGGACGATTGGTTTTCCTCCTGTAAGTCTTTACCATTTTAATGCCTGAAAAAAATTTCATTTCCCACATTTTTCTCTGGGAAGATTGGGACAGTATCCATATGTGCCCCCGACTAGATGTCCCAATCTACCCCAATCATACGTATAAACAAAGTGGGGTTATGTAAAATGCTAAAATGAACAATAACATAAACACATACAGACATAGTAAGCATAAACAAGTCGACGTACCTTTAGAATTTTAACTGATTCTAGCATCCACTTGGAAAATTTCTGATTTATTCATCACACCGGGCACGTGCACGTAACAAACTTTAACTAGCTACTGAGTCGCTCCACGCTGTCGAAACTTTTCTACAATAAAATAGGTACGCGGTGCGCTCTGATACAATTGAATTTTACGCTTAGTGGCGCTAAAATTTGTGCCCCGGGTCTCAATGTACCCTCCTCTCCCTATAAATAATATAAATTTGTAGATAAACATATTTTCTTCTTATGAAATGTCAGCTTCAGAGATAATCGTGAGAGTAATTTTCTTGCTTCGAAAAATATGATCTGTATTTAATTAGTATCAGGTCACTTAATTTCAAACTTCCCACTTGTTTTATGATTCTAGTGAAATATGAACCCACGCAAACAATTAATGGTTGATTATCTTTTTATACGACTCATTCTTCTCATTTTTGATTTTTAGTTCGAGAAGAGCTTAATACAGATTTTATTTGAATTATTCAAACATTTCTAATGTTAAATTTCGGTATTAAATTAATCGCACTCTTGTGGATTCATACTTTTGAATGTGTTGAAAATTTCAACGCGAAAGAAGAAATATCTTGATCTAATTATAAAGTAGCTTCTTCGATTGACTTGTGATACGAGGGACGTTTGAAAATTCACATAACCTTTTAAATGAGGTCTCTCCTGCTAGCCACTGTCATTGAAAAAATCTGAGAATGTCTGATGAGACAATTCCTCTTGCAGAATCGAGACCTATTCGTACCAAAAGGAGAGAATACTGGTAAAATATTAGCTGTCAAACACAAAATTGATACTAGCGATGCCAATCCAATTAGTACAATCAGCTCGAAAACTGCCACGAGTGAAGAGAAAGGGAGCTGAAATAATAATTCGAGAAGAGAAAGTAATAGAGCCATCTACTAGCCCATGGGTGTTCCCTGTGATGCTCATAAAAAAAAAGGTGCAACCACGAGATTGTGCGTGGATTATGGCCTGCAAAACAACGTGATGAAGAAAGACAGCTATCCTCTGCCTCGAATCGACGATACGCTAGATACTTAGGCCGGCAGCAACCTGTTTTCCACCTTTGACCTAAAGTATGGTTATTGGCAAGTGGAAATGGACCCAGAAGATAAAGAGAAGACTGCTTTTACCACCGGATCTGGATTATGGCAATTCAACGTCATGACATTCGGGCTCTGTAATGCGCCTGCTACATTTGAAAGACTTACGAAAAATGTCTTGAGAGGGTTGTCTTGGAAGATATGCCTGGTCTGCTTAAGCCCGAAGAAATGTCAGCTATTTCAGAACCGAGTTAACTATCTGCTTCCACTTAGCAACGGCCGCAACCAACCGACAAACATAAAATTAGGAGTTTCTTTGGACTCTGAAAATACTTTTGAGGGTTTATAAGAAAGTTTGGAGATATTGCCAAGCCACTAACTCGACTCACAGAAGACTGTCAAACGGCGTTTGAAATCCTGAAGAAACATTTAACCATGTCGCCAATCCTAAGATATCCATTATTAGAGGGAGATATCATTAATGGGACTGATCCAAGCAAGGTAGGAATTGTAGGAGTGCTCTCACAAATACAAGGAGGACAGGAAAGAGTGCTGGGATACTTCAGTAAAGTCCTCTCCAAACCAGAACGAAACTACATCGTCATGAGGAAAGAACTTTTGGCGGTCGCAATGTCTGTGGAACACTTTTATCAGTTTTTCTATGGAAGGAAGTTTTTAATCCGGACTGATCATGCAGTACTGAAGTGGTTGATGCAGTTCTAGAATCCCGAGGGCCAGATCGCTAAATGAATTGAACGACTTCAAGAGTACGATTTCAACATCGAACATTGAGCTGGTGTGAGTAATCGAAACGCCAACTCCCTGTCTAGACGATCACGTCTAGCAGACTGTTTCCACTGAATCAATGCGGAATCTAAGAAAGCTGCGTTTTCAAGTACTATAGAAGTCAACGAAGAATGGTTACCCACCAGCATAGGTTTAAGGTGTAGTCCCCTGTTAAAAATAATCCTTGAAAACTATGATGGTCCCAAGAAGAGAAGAGGGCTAAGTTATCTCGAGAACGAGAGTGGTTGAGGTACTGAGGAAATTACATAACAGACCATCAGAATGTCATCTGGGAGTAATTGAAGCAGGGCGTCAACATTATGTTACGATTTTATGTATACCACCGCATATTTCACACACGATTCAACCGTTGGATGTATCAATAATGTCGCCATTCAAAACGTATTATTCCCAATAAATTGAGATGTTGTTGAGGCACAATCCAGGTCAAAATACTACCTCATATCAAATTTGTAAATTGATATGACCGGCCTATTTAAAAAGTGCGACTGCAGATATTTCGGAAAACGCGTTTCGTAAAACTGGGATATTTTCTGAACATGACTTTATTTTAGAACGGCAAAGTGAGGAGAACACCACCATCAAAGGTAATTCAAGACAACACGGAAACTGTATTGTTAGCTGGTTTAGAAAATGTTCTTGAAACTACAAAGGAAACAATCCTGGTGAGCGCTGAGGATATAAGTTCTTTACCTTCATGTAGTTCTACCTCCCAAGTTAAGCAAAAAATTTCGCGAAAAGTTTCAAGTTATGTAATAACCAGCACAACCTATAAAAATCAACTAGAGCAAAGTATTCGCGAACAAGAGAGAAAAAAATGTTTAACAGGTAGAAAACCAAAATTGAGCACAGAAGTCGGAAAACAAATTAAAGAGACTGATCCAACAAAAAAAAGTGAGAAATCTAGAATCAACAAAAAACCCAAAAAAAACAAGCACAGTTAAAAATAGGGGGAAGAAGAAATTGATCAGTGACGAATCTTCAGATTCTGAAGGCGATGACCTTATCATGGATGATGATTCAGATTTAGATGCGGACGATGGAGATGCGGACGCAGAATGTTTATTTTGCCTGAAATTATATTCTGGAGATACTCATGGTGAACTATGGATCAGATGTATGCAATGATGCAGATGGGCTCACGAGCAGTGTGCCAACAGTAACCATAAAAAAGACTACGTATGTGATTTGTGTCTGTATATATAATCCATTTTGTTTTGCATAGGTGGTGTCCCAATTTCGGATAGATTATCCGAAATTAGGCACCCAATATTTTTCCAACAGAAAATGTTTACTTTTGTACTTGCAAAAGGCTATAAAAATTGTTTTGGTCGTTGGTTTAAATATTTTCAAGTTTTTAGATAAAATAGACATCGTCTTTTTAAATATTGAATCAATAAACTTTCTTGGTATCCGAAACACTCATGCAATAAATAATATTTGTTGTAAATATGTTTAGTTGGTAATTTCTTATGGTAGGTAGTCGGATTCGGGTAGTATTCGATTACAATCAATGTATCAAAACGAATCTGAGAAATTTTAAATCAAAGCTACCTACTGAAAAATAGGCTTCCGTTACGGGAGTCGTTAAGTATCCCTAACAGTTTTGAATAGAAAACATAAAATTCTTCTTTGGAAAAGGCAAAACGATTTATCGGTAGTGATGACGAGATAAGGCGTGAAACAGTGATTTTAACAACTTACCAGTGTCAAGAGCCGTGGCGCCTTCCAATGCACTTATCGCGCATCGTAAAAAATAATTGAAATGAGAATTTTTTTCTCGGAAACCCTTAATGATTTTTTCAAAATTTGTTGAGAGGACAGGGTGTGCGCGTTAATGAATTTTCATGAATAATGAGTCGTTTTGTTAGTTTAAAGCGTAATTAAAAATACACGGCCGCCAGTAAAAAACACGCATTTATAATTTGTTTCATGTTCGTATTAATCATTCAGGTATTTTACTAGCCAGAAAACATTGCATGATACAAAAATAATAGTTTTATGAAGTAATATAAATTTCCTTTAGTACTTAACTATTGGAACGGATAGTTTTTCAAATTTCTATGCAAATAGCCGTAATAAAAAACAACAATCACAAGCCCAAACGTTCACTTACATACTGTGTATGACCTTCCTTAAAAGTTGCGGATTTTCATCGCTGCAGTAGCGATGATTTTGCTTGATAACAAAAATCAATAATTTTGTCGAAATTGTCATTAGAAAGTTGTTGAAGAATTTGCATTTTATGTGGGTGAAATGTATTTAACTGTAGTGATTTCTCTGCTGTATCGTGAGACATTTCTACTTGGCGTTCCACACTGAGAAGTGATGTGGAGGGTTCTGCAGTAAAGGTGCTGCTTCATCCAAAACACGAAGATTATCTCTTCTTTTGTTAGCAACGGAACGGGGTCCATTAAACTTAGCAACTAATTCCAGGACATATTTATGATTTAAATTACTATTCGGATATCTTTAATTAACATACTGTATAGAAGAAGCATCGAAAAAAGCACTGGGTGAGTATGAGCTATACTGCTATACTGGTGGGACAAGGGCTTACAGGAGAAAATTAATGATAAAAAACAATTATCCTAAAGATGGTTCACTGACAAGAATCCACAAATAAGAGAAGAGTACAAAGAAGCAGACAAAGGAATGAAAAATATCTTTATAAAGAAGAAAAAATATATAAATGAAACTCTAGAAACATGGAAATTTTGGCTTAGGTGCCCCATATGAGCGAGGAGTTCGATTCGCAGAATTCTGCAAGGGGATTGACCCAATTATATCCAATACTCATTTTAAACAACCTACAAGGCATTTATACGCGTGGATTTACAATGCAGGTAAAAATATACACGATCAAATAATATATTTTTAACAGAAGATTCAGGAATACTATTCAAAATACTAAAACTTATCCTGGTGCAGATGTTTTCACGGATCACTGTTTATTGGTCGCTACATTGAAACTGAAAAAGTCCAAAAAGCGTCAGGCTCTACAGTGTATGGACACGAGAAATCTTTTAGATTCAGTAATAAGAGCGCAGGGAGAATTAAACATCACATTGGGTAGCATCGATCAAACAATTGATGAAAATAATATCGAAGACACGTGGAGACAAATTAAAATGTCAGTAATAGAAGTTGGTCAAGTTATGCTGAAAAGCGACAGAACCAAACACAAAGCTTGGATTACCGATGACATCCTGAAATTAATGGATAGCCGTAGATAATGTGAAAATAATGTTCCTGACAGATACAAAGATACATTGGGGCTAAGATTAGACAAACGAAGGAAAATTGGTTGACGGGGCAGTACAATGAAATTGAGCAGCTAGAAGCCAATCACGACTAACTTAATATGTACAAGAAACTCAAGCCGATATCTGGTCAATATGAAAAGAGCAACAACAGCACTTTCTTGATATAGTTGCGGAATTGAGGAGTTTTGACTTGGGATTATCTTTAGTTTTTTTAAATGTAATGTTTTTAGAGGGGGAGAAGTTAGTTCATTTGCTAATTTTGCTTCGATTCGAAATTGTCAAATCTTCTACTTTAGCAATATATATATATTTATATATATATATATATATATATATATATATATATATATATATATATATATATATATATATATATATATATACAGTAGGGCCCCGGTTATCCAAGCCCCGACTAACCGAGTTCCGGTTTAACCGAGGCGCAAAAAAAATAAAAAAAAATATTTAAGACGGCGCCATGGATGCAAAAAAAAAATTAAAAAAAATATTTAAGACGGCGCCATGGATGCCGGGCGCCCGGCGACAGTGTTTGTACTCTGTACAGTACCGTAGCGAGCGAGCGGTGGAGTGGGGTGACCGCTGCTACTGTGCCAAGGTCATTGCCACCCCCCTCGCTCTCCCGATGGAGAAGAGGAGTTTACTGCAAGCAGAGGATGGCTGCATCGCTGGAAAACCAGGTATGGAATTAGAGAGCTTAATATTGCAGGCGAAAAACTATCATCCGATCATGAAATTGTTGTATCGTTGAAGGACCGGTTTAAAGCTTTGATTGACCAGGAAAATTTGTCGCTTCAGCAGATTTTTAATTGTGATGAAACGGGATTAAATTACCGTATGCTTCCAACAAAAACACTTGCCTCCAAACAAGAAGCTTCTGCTCCGGGGTTCAAGAAATCAAAAAACAGAGTTACACTTTTGGCTTGTTCAAATGCTACCGGAGACTGCAAACTAAAGTTATTGCTCATAGGGAAATCTGCTAAGCCTAGAGCGTTTAAAAACATTTCCATTTCTAGCCTCCCCGTTTTGTACAAAAACCAAAAAAGTGCTTGGATGGATTCCAAAATTTTCAAAGAGTGGTTTTTTGATAGCTTTGTGCCTCAAGTCGGAAAATATTTGGCAGAAAACAATCTCCCTCGCAAAGCTCTTATGCTTATGGACAATTGTCCTGCTCATCCCGACACGGAAGAAATGGTTTCTGGCGAAATCAAGACAATGTTTTTGCCCCCTAACGTAACCCCACTTCTCCAGCCCATGGACCAAGGGGTGTTGGAAAACCTTAAGAGAAATTATAAAAGAAGACTTTTAAAACTGCTCATAAAGGAAATTGATGAAGGAAACGAAGTTTTGCATACTCTAAAAGCCATCACAATGAAAGATGTTGTATACATGACAGCCGAGTCCTGGGAGGAAGTTAAAAGCTCTACCCTTGAAAGATCCTGGAGAAAGCTGTATAGTGTTGATGTTCAAGAAGCCGCAACCTCGGAAAATGAAAATGCTGATGACTCTATCGTAAGCCTGGTGCAAAGAATCCCATCTGACAAGGCTATAACTACAGACGATGTGGAAGAATGGATTAATGCGGACGAACAATATGAAGTCACAGATGACATGATTGTCGAGACAGTCAATGATGAGGCACAAAACTCCGAAGAGGTGAGTGATGATGTGATGAAGATGAGCCGATGGAACAGACTAAAAATAAAATAAGTCACGCCGAGGGCTTCAAAGCCATACAAAGTGCTATAGACTATTTGGAGCAACATGCAGAAACAACTTCGACGGATCTTCTGCTGCTTCGTCGACTTCGAGAAACAGCTGCAAAGAAGCGGGCCAGTTCAGTAAAGCAGAAAACTCTGATGAACTTTTTCAAGAAGTAGGCTTAGTTCTAAAGTTAAATTTTTATTGATAAAGTACTGTACAGTACCAGTACAAAACTGTTTTTAATACTGTTATTGTGTTATTCTTAAGTGTATATTTTCATACATATTTACCATTGACCTTGTTTTATATTTACATATAGGCTGGATTTTATTAACTAAAACTGTATTTTTAGTGGGTTTCATAATAAAGTGAACTTAATATGTTATGTAATTCAATTTCACGTCTTTATTTATTACTGTATCAACCCCAAAATGTCTTTGTAACGCCCGTAACACAGACCAGCGGCCCAAAACGCACACGCTATCATTGATTTCAATGGCGGCACGGGACGCTCTCGTTCGCTGCTCTGTCTGCTCGTGTTATCCGAGTTTCTGGTTATCCGAGGGTCCTCTGGTCCACATTAGCTCGGATAATCGGAGCTCTACTGTATATATATATATATATATATATATATATATATATATATATATATATATATATATATATATATATATATATATATATCAGCACTACAGGCCTATCTAGCCCTCGGCTTCGAGATCTTTCACTCTCTCTCTCCATTTTTTTCTATTCCTCGCCTCGTTCTGCCAGTCCCTTACTCCCACTGATCTCAGGTCTCTCCTAACCTTCTCCAACCATTTCTTCTTTGGTCTTCCTCTTCTCTTTTTACCACCTTCTCCCCCTTTCAGCACTCGTTCTACCCATCTTACTTCTGCCATTCTACCTATATGTTCTAACCATCTCGCTCTCTGTGCTTTAATTATATGGGTTATACTTGGGTGATTATACAAATCTGATAATTCTCTGTTTGTTCTTCTTCTGTATATTCCATTTTCATTTATTTCACCATAAATCTTCCTGAGCATTTTACGTTCCCATATCTCTAGTTTATTCTGCTCTTTTTTGTTCATTGTCCAGGTTTCACAAGCGTAGGTTACTGACGGTCTTATTATTGTTTGGTACAATCTTATTTTTGCTGTTCGTGATATATCTTTTGAGTTAAGCATCTGTGATACCATTCCTGCTGCTTTACTGCCTTTTGTTAACCTTTTTTCTATTTCCCTTTCTTCGTCTCCTTTATTTGTGATAGTGACTCTCAAATATTCGATTTGTTCCACTTTTTCTATTTTGTAGCTTTTGTTTCCATTACAATTTATAATAATATCGGTTTTTTCATTATCCTTCATTACCATGTATTTTGTTTTTTTCTCGTTGATCACTAGACCATATTCTCTTGCCTTCTCTTCTAGTAGCTCAAATACGCTTATCAGTTCTTTCCTGGATCTTGCCATAAGTACTGTCGTAGCATATGTCGGCCGCATATGCTAGACACTGATGTTTATTCCCATAAATTAATCCTCGGGTTTTTATACCACTTTCTCTTAGTATAATTTCCTGAACTAGGTTGAAGAGGGTTGTGGATAATGGGTCTCCTTGTCTCAGACCTTTCTCTATCTTGAATTCGTTAGAAGTACTGCCCTCCAAAATTACTTTGCTCTCGGTTTTTCGTATGGTCATTTCCACTAGTCTTCTCAATTTAACTGGTATTTTTAACTTTCTCATTGCCTCATACACTTTTTTTCTTTTAATAGTATCATAGGCCTGTCTGTAATCGATGAATAGCACATGCAGACTTAGATTTTGTTCGTAAGCATTCTCCTGAAGTTGTTTCATAATGAAAATTTGGTCTATTGTCGATCTACCTGCTTTAAAACCTCCTTGGTATTCTCCTACATTTCCATTGTGGTATTTGTCTAATCGATTTTTTATAATTTTTGCCAGAACTTTGTATGTTACATCTAAAAGTGCTATTCCGCGGTAGTTATCGCATTCTTCCTTGGGACCTTTTTTGTGAATTGGAATTACTAATGCCTTATTCCAATTTTTAGGGATTTTTTCTTCTCGCCATACTTGATTCAACAACTGCCATATTATCTCCGTTAATTGTTCGCCATCATGTTTTAAAATTTCTATTGGAATATTGTTTTCTCCTGCACTCTTATTATTCTTCATATGTTTTAAGCATTCTGTCACCTCCAGTTTTTTTGGGACCGTTATGGCTAGATCTTCCTCATCACAATTTTCTTCTTTCATTTCATTATAATTTTTGCCTAGTTCTTCCTCACCATCATTTAGTAATTCCTCAAAATACTGTGCAAATCTATTTATTTTTTCTTCCCTATCCCCTATTAGATATGCCTCTTTGCTTTTCAAAAAATAAGGTGCTTTCCGGTTGTGGCCTTTCCCTTCTCTTATTTCATGATAAAAATTTCTCACTTCTTTATTTTTATAAGCTTCTTCAATTTTTATTAATTCCCTTTCAAAGTAATTTCTTTTGTTCTTTCTGCATATTTGTTTTACTTCTTTCCTTGCTTTTTTATACTCTAGTCTGTTTTCTTCACTGTTTTCTTTTAATAGTCTTTGTCTGATTTTATTTCTTTTTTCCAACGCCTGTTTACATTGTTCATCAAACCACTTATCTTTTTTTCTTCCCTTGGGGCTCCCTAGTATCCTATTTGTTACATCTCTCATTACAGTTTCTATCTGTGACCATTCTTCTTCTAGTTGCTCGACGCAAGGTCTTGAATTTAATTCTCTATTAATTTCTTGTTGGAAGTGATTTACTTTGGTCTCGTCCTTCAATTTTTCTAAATCGTATTTTCTCCGTTTTTTTTATCTTGTTCAATTCTAGGTGGTTTATCTTTATTCACTTTTGTAATTACTAAAAAGTGGTCACTATCCGCATCAGCTCCTCTATAACTTCGTATATCTGTTACCCTTTTCAAGTGCTTCATATCTATTAAGACGTGATCTATTTGGCTTTTTGTTTTGCCATTTGGTGATAACCAGGTTTCGTTGTGGATGTTCTTATGGTCAAATGACGTACTTAAGATTTTCCTTTTATTTTCTAAAGCAAATTCTATGAGTCGCTTGCCATTATCATTACTGAGTGCGGGTCTACTTTTTCCTCCCGTTACTTTATATACTCTTCATCTTGTCCGACCTTTGCATTCATATCCCCTATTACAAATTTAACATCAAATTTCGGTATTTTATTGACTGCTTGTTCCAGTTCTTCATAGAACTGTGCTTTCGTGTCTTCATCTTTGTCCTCAGAAGGGGCATGCGCATTGACTAATGTCGTTTTCCTGTGTTTTCCTTTGATTCTTATTCTACATAGTCTATCTGATACTCCCTCAAAATCTATAATATTTGCTTTAAGTTGACTGCTTACTATAAACCCTGTACCCAGCATTCTATTATCTACTCCACTATTAAAGAACATATAATCGTCTATCTCTGTAATTACTTTCCCTCTTTGTTTAGTTTCTTGTATTGCTAACACATCTAATTTGTATTTTCGCCTTTCATTGATCAAGTGTTTTATGGCCCCCTCCTCAAATGTACCTCTCACGTTCCATGTTCCTATTCTCATTCCATATTGTTTCTCTTTTTGTTTTCGTTTAACGCCGGAGTTTACCTTAAGTTGTTGCTTTTCCGTAATCATTTTATTTGTACTATTCTTCATCTTTTGCATTTCCTTGTCCATTTCCATTGCCTGGTCGACTTTATTTTCCTCTGCCTCTGAGTTTATGCTTGTCGCCACTGGTTTTTTGTCGATATGTTCTGTTTTGTTTTTTCCAACTTCTCTTCCTCCGTGTTCCATCTCCATTCCTCTGTTTCTATGTACATTTTTCTGAACCCAATTTTCACTCGTTTTCCTTTATCTCTTTCTTCTATAGCTTTCATTCTGATCTTTTTTTGAATTCCTCTATCCTTCTTCGACAAGTCATCCTGGATGAACAATCTCTCTTCAGTTTTAAATCACAATTTTTGTTTATTGAGCATCACCTTCCTTTTCTCTTCTTGGTTTGCCAGTCTTACTAAGCATTTTGTCTCTCCTAACTTTACTGAGCTTTCTACCGCTGTCTTTATTTGTAATTATTTTTCTAAGAATTTCTCCATTTTATTTCGTAGTTCTTCTGGATTATTTGTCTCTATTCCTACTCCCTGAACCCTGAACTTTAGCAATACGTTTACTTAATGCTAGTGTCGAACATTTGTTTTAGAATTCCTTGTAGTTTTAGAAAGGGTAGCCAAACTGAACGGTTGAAATCGTTATTAAATAGCTTGCTTATATAAAAATACTTGAATTTCTTTGTCCAAATCATTATTTTTAATAAAAAAGTTCACTCCTTCAGCTTAGTTCAACCAAATTTGTCTAACTTGATGAATCTATATTCGGTATCCATATTGAATAAAGTAAATTTATTTTTCTTAGATTTCGAAGAAAATTAAATAATTATTAGGTACTAGAAATATTATTTTAGTACCTATCACTTTATAGTGACAATCCCTTCTCTGCGCTGCTGTTCTGCAACATTAAACTGCCTCTGTTACTATTAATTTATGTTATCAGTGGAAACATCAAGAGCTAGCTCGAAAATAAAGTAAAGCAATTTAGTTAACAAGCTGGCAAAATCTACCTTTGTGTAGTGTCGCCGCATAATTTGGCTTCTTCTCTTATTCTTCTCCTTTTCCATGTTGGTTGTTATGGGACGAGAAGGGTAGCTTTTAAACATAATTAATAGCCACTTAAATACGGACTTTGTTCCGGCGCCTTTTAGCCTTCCCAAATTTACGGAGTGTACTCGGAAAGTCTTTTAATAAAATTATATTTTTTAATAATTCCAGAAAGTCCCGTGCCTCATTTTACTCTAAAATTTGCGTGTCATTTAGCAATTTGCATTAATAAAAACATAGATAGATGATAGATACATAGATAGATAGATAAATTTTATTGTGCATAAGATACATCTTTTCACAAGGGTTCGGTACATACATTACATTTATTACATTGATCGATACGGCATTTTCAGTAATTATTTACAGTTATTTGAGTTAGAACATATATATTTGTTTTTACTTGCTATTATCATATTGTATATACATATTATAGTGTTATTATTTATTTTCCGCATGCGAAAGCTCTTAATTTTAAAATACTAATAACACTATGGGCTAACATAGAGAGCTCAGAGAGATTATAATTAATGGTATTCAAATAATGTACCAGATCATCAACATTATCCACACTATTAAAAAATCTATTTTGTCTAACAGGGTTGTAAATGGGGCATTTGAAGAGGATATGCTCCAACGAGTCTGGTGTATGCATATTACAAACGGAACAGATTTCCCCACAATCAATTATATGGAAGTTTCCTTTAAAGGAAAATTTCAGTATCTCTTTCCTGGAAGTTCTGATTTGTGCGACAATTCTCGTTATGTATATAGATGCGGGTATTCACAAATAATTTCTCCCGGCTTCACCAATTAATAGTTGAGAGTACATCAGAGAATAACTAGACGTAACCTTCCTATACAATTTCGTAAAGTCGTTTTTCAATATTTTCTAGAATAACCCCATCTAATTTACCTGAATATGTATTTAAATAGTTTGTCCATAAATGTTCACACTCTGCAAAGGTAAACCATTCTTTAACTTGAGTTACCCAATTATATTTAGCGTTCTCCGTAGCTAATTGTAAAAGTTGCATATAACAGATTTTAGACATTCTAGAATTATCCATTATTTTAAGTTTATTTAACCAACATAAAAAATGTTTGAAAATAATTAGTGATAAATAGGGCGAATATGTCTCAAGGCGTACAATATAATCTGGAGTATTCTGAGACAAATTCAACAGTTTTTAAAAAAATTTAACCTGAACCCGCTCAATAACATCAGTATAACGTAGTTACTCCGGTCAAGATAGACATAAAAATAGTTATCAAATAACAAAAATTGGGGGAGTGCCTTGGGTTCACCATCAGAAATAAAGTGTCAAAAATCCCCATCGATCCCATGTGTGCTAAAAAAGTTATTAGGGGTCAAAGGTCAAAATTTCAGGTTTTTTGGATTTTTCTCTAAAATGGTGAGTTTTATCAAAAAAGTACTTCAGACCAAAGTTGTAGATCTTAAAATTATCTACAAAAATGTTATTAATGATTTTTTTTCTAGGAATCACTATTCCTGAGATATCGCGATTCTAAGAATCACGTTCTATGTGATATGCACACATACGCCAAATTATTTGAAAAAAAATATTTGATTGACTGCGCGAAAGTATTTACAGAAATTGATTCTTCTCCTCAAACAATAATTACGAAAGGAATTCGCTTTCTTCTTGCTGTTTATGGAGCTCCGAAAAGAATTGATTGCATAGACAAATACAGATATTTAACCTTTTACAAAAATACACGAAACAAGAAGCAAGTACAACTATCCTGTCTTCCTCCAATATCGGCCTCTGCTATTCAACACCTGTATCGAGTATACTATCAAGTTCAGATATGGCTAGGCTATCAACTGAACCCAGAAGACTGGGGTTGGAAATTAATAAACAATATTTTGGAACCAATTCAAACTTTACTCCTACCAGCTCCGAAAAAACTCCTTAACACAATTTTTTGCAATTGCAAAAAAGGTTGTAATGCCAAATGTGGCTGTAGAAAAGTAGGGTTACTGTGTTCTCCAGCGTGTACCAATTGCCAAGGTCAGTCTGGCTCAAATGTCGAGTTGAATACAACAGCAGATGATTCATGTGATTTTGATGAAGAATCGACTGATTCATCTTCATTTGAACAATTTATGAACATCCAGCAACGGGAAGAGGAAGATGAAGAAGAAATGACACCAGAAGTTGACTTTGAAGAGTATGAATCAGATTAAATATTCAAAGAAATCAGAATTATAATAGTTAATCTCAAAAACCAATATCAATATTAATAATCATCATGCACAGGTGGCGTGGAAATGTGTGCATATAACATAAAACGTGACTCTTAGAATCGCGATATCTCAGGAATGGTAATTCATAAGTAACATTTTTGTAGATAATTTTAAGATCTACAACTTTGGTCTGAAGTACTTTTTTGATAAAACTTACAAAAAACCTGAAATTTTGACCTTTGACCCCTCATAACTTTTTTAGCACACATGGGATCGATGGGGATTTTTGACACTTTATTTGTAATGGTGAACCTAAGGTCTTCACCAAAATTTGGCACCCCTCCAATTTTTGTTATTTGAGATGTGTACTTTAACCGGACTAAGTCCCCATATGCCAATTCCAAAAGAAAGACAAGATAAAATGATAGAATTATACAATTTGATTCTGAAATCCCATGTATTAATTTTTGATCGGCACATAATATCCATAACTGCTCCAATGGTACGACCAGCTTTAATTTTAGTATTCTTAGCTATGGTACCGAATATAGCTGTGGAAGAGAAATCGATACCTAGATACGTAAATTGCTTTACTGTATCTAACTTTTGTAATAAAACTTTTGATTATAATTATGTTTGTGCCCTCCTTTTGCAAATATTATTACTTTCGTTTTATCAGTGTTAACTGTAAGTTTATTGGTAGAACAATAAGTATCAAGTATTCTCAGTTTGCGTTCTATGTCTATTGGGGAGTCCCCCAGGATTACTATGTCATCTGCGTATTGAAGCATTAACACATCATTCTTGCCATCAATATTAATTCCGCGTAAGTTAGTTGAACGGAGGTAATCTTCAATATCCGAAATGAAAATAGAAAAAAGCAGTGGACTTAGCGGTAGCATCCCTCAGCGATAGCATACTTTTTACTATATAGGTTTTGGTGTCTAATTGAAAAAGTGTTTTAGTATTCTAATATACTTAGTACTAACCCCAAAATTAAATAGTTTTAACCAAAGAAGTGTATGATCTATGCTGTCAAATGCTCTCCGAAAGTCTACAAAAACAGCATATACTTTTCTGCGGGGGAGCCTAAGAGTTATTTGCAAAACAGAAGTCAAAATGAAAATATTATCCGAACATCCCCTATTCTTTCGGAAGCCAAATTGTGTTTCGGGAAGAATGAGATTATTTTCACACCAATTAGACAAGCGATTTAATAGAATTAACGAAAACACTTTGGCACAACAATTAATTAGAGATATACCACGATAGTTATTAGGATCCTCTAAGGGTCCTTTTTTGTGGAGCATTGTGAGAATTGTTTCATGCCAACCGGAAGGAATAATTTCCGAATCCAAAATTTTATTATATAAATGACAAATATATAAACGCCAGCTTTGTGGTAAATGCTTTAAAAACTCGTTAGTAATACCATCCTTACCTGGTGATTTGCCATCTTTGCACAAAATCAAAGATTGATCAAGTCCTAGAAGTGATATCGGGGTATCCAGAAATTGGTCTCCGACCCCAAAAAAAACATAAATCATACTGAACTTTAATTGAAGATATGCTATCGTAAAGATATTCCCACTCCCTGATTGGTATAGGACAACTTCTATCTTTACGTCTAAATAACATTAAGGTTTTCCAGAACTCCGAAGGATTTTTTGTGTTGGAAAGAGCAGTTACAATATCTTTTTCATAATAATTTTTCTTCCTTAAAATTAATCGCTTATATTCTTTTTTGTTGGAAATATAAGTTTTCTTGTTTATTTCGGAGAATCCTTGTTTTTTACATATTTTCAATGAATTTGTTACTTGACGTTTAGATTTCTTACAGTCAGCATCAAACCAATGCTTATATTCTACTGAGACTAAACCTTTAAGTTTTGCTACATCCCATATTGTGCATTAATAAAAACATAAAAAATAAACGGGTTTAAAGACTAAAACTAACGTTTCCCCACATATAGACTCTGGAGGCAGCATAGTGCTAACACACCGAAATTTTCCCAATTTTCAGGATTTATAGAACCCGTTGTACTGGCTCTGGTGAGTTGAAAATCAATTGTGTTCATCTGTAAGACGTTCTGAACAATAGCCAATCATAAATTTAGTCACTCGAATACACTACAGAGGCTGTTTCGTGCTAACAAACCAATATTTCTCCAAAAATGACTAAACATGTAGTATATCTGGATTTATAGCACCCATTGTACTGGCTCTGATGAGCTGAAAATCATTAGGGTTCATCTATGAGATGCCCTGAGCAATATTCAATCATAAAATTGGTCACTTATATATACTCCGAGAACTGTATCGTGCTAACAACCCGAAATTTCTCCAAAAGTGACAAAAAATGTGGTACTTCAAGTACCATAACACCCGTTGTACTGGCTCTGGTGAGCTGAAAATCAATAAGGTTCATCTGCAAGATGTTTTGAATAATACTCAATCATAAAATTGGTCACTTATATATACCCCGGAGGCTGTATCGTGCTAACAATACGAAATTTCTCCAGAAGTGACAAAAAATGTGGTACTTCAAGTACCATAACACCCGTTGTACTGGCTCTGAAAATCAATAAGGTTCATCTGCGAGATGTTTTGAATCATATAATTGGTGACTTGTTGCACTACGGAGGCTGTTTCGGGACGACTCAATAACGTCTAGATTGTTGTTTTTACCCAATGAGTGACATGAAAGTTTTCTTAAAAGAGGATGTTTTTGTTGAAAATTTTCCGTATGAGAACATTCGAGATTTTAATAATTTTGCCAATTTACTTCATTAATGAAGTGAAAAAAATTAAGATGTTAACATTCCTCATTTTTCTCCTATATACCTACCTAATATATGAGAGGAGTGGTCGTCGATGTTGAAGTTCGATTCGTTATTTGTGTTCATTTAGATACGATGAACGAATGATAGACAGTTAACAGTTTTTTTTTACCTATTTTCGGTACCATGGAATATGAGAATGATAATCCGATATTTTCATTGGTGAAACTTAACAAATGTCCATTCTCAACCAATCATAAAATTAGAATAAACGAATCCTATGAAAAGCATTAGTATTAGACTCGTCGGGACTCGGGACTCCTCGCCATCTTTCGTCTTAGGAATGTCTTCTTCTTCTTCGAATGCCGTCCCCATTTAACGGAGGTTGGCGACCACTCTCTTAAAAGCATCTCTGTCCTTAGCAATATGAAAAAGATCCTCAACGCCCATGTATGTCCATTCTCGGATATTCCTCAGCCATGATTTCTTCTTTCTCCCAATTCCCTTCTTTCCTTCAACTCTGCCCTGCATAATCACTTGTAACAGAGAGTATTTATCGTGTCGTAATACGTGACCGAGATATGCTGTCTTACGTATTTTTATTATTTTTATTAGTTTTCGTTCATGACCAATTCTATGTAGTATTTCCTCGTTAGTAATTCGGGCTGTCCATGGTACTTTCAGCATACGTCTGTAAATCCACATATCGAAGGCTTCGATTCTTTTAGTTATTTGTGCCTTTAACGTCCATGTTTCTACACCATATAATAGCTGGGACCAAACATAGCACTCCATAAATCTCAACCGGAGTATTAAATTCAAATTTTTATTGCAAAACATGGATTTAAATTTTAGAAATGCTTATCTTGCCATTTCAATCCTTACACGGATTTCCTGGTCCTGATTTAGGTCTGAGTTAATGAAAGCACCCAAGTATTTGAACTTTTCTACCCTTTCTATTGCTTGATCGTTTATTATTAATTGATCATTATGTGCGGGTGTTTTGAAGATTATCATGAGTTTTGTTTTTCTTGTGTTAATATCTATTCCCATTTGCTGACATTCCATATTAACAGCATTTACAAGTATCTGCAGGTCCTCCAGACTCTCTGCCAAGATCACCGTGTAGTCAGCGTATCTTATCGTGCTTATTACTTCGCCGCCGATTTTAACCCCTTCGCTTCTTTCCCATAAGGCTTTCTCAAAGATAACCTGAGAGTACACGTTAAACAATGTTGGTGAGAGAATACATCCCTGTCGAACACCTCGTGCAATCGAAATATCATTAGTTTCTGTATTATTGATTCTCACTGTAGCTGACTGATTCCAGTACAGGCTCTTTATTGTTTCGATGTCTTTTTCGTCTAAATTGATGTTTTTAAGTTCTTCTATTAGTTTTGTGTGTTGTACTCGGTCAAAGGCCTTTTGGAAATCTATAAAGCATGCGTATACGGTTTTGTTGTATTCTCTGCACTTCAGTAAAATTACTGTTAAGGCAAACAATGCCTCTCTTGTTCCCATGCCCCTACGAAATCCAAACTGAGTTTTATCTAATTTTTCTTCACATTTCTTATGTATTCTGTTTTGTATAATTTTTAAAATTATTTTTAGTGAGTGGCTTATAAGGCTTATTAACCGATAGTCCTCGCATGATTTGGGGTTGTTCTTCTTTGGCAGGGGAATAAACGTGGACTTTAGCCATTCCGTAGGTATTTTACTTTGCCTGTATATCTGATTTAGAATAACTGTAAACTTTTTCACTATATCGGTATCTAATGCTTTTAGTAGTTCTGTAGGGATCTCGTCCGGACCAGGAGTTAGGAATGTCGGAAGCTACTATTCAAACCACAGTGTATCATTAGAGTCGTCGGGACTCGGGACTCCTCGCCATCTTTCGTCTTAGGGATGTCGGAAACTACTATTCAAGCCACAGGGTATCGGAAGTGTCAAAAAGTATCGATGAATATCGTATTAATATTTTTTTCAAATCTCGATTTTGATAGATTTAATAAAAAATATCGGAATTTTGCATAATCTAGCTCAACCATTTCAAATTACATAATAAATACCCATCAAGGACCTTACTTCTAATAAATAAAATATTAATTATTTAAAATAATGAACAATAATTTTCGAAATTTTATATCGATACATCGAAAAATTGAATAATATCGGTATATCGAACTAAGCAATATCGATATTTTCTAGACACCCTGTGCATACAACCAGATCCCGCGTAATTCGTGAATTTCCTCGTGGCTCTTATAGAATAAGATACATTTGAGGTGCCAGTTCTGTTTGAGATTGTGTAGTATTTATTATTCTATTCCGTCTTGCTGTATGGATCAGAAGTCTGGACCCTAAAGGCCGAAACACTAAGGCGGCTAGAAGCTTTCGAAATGTGGGTGTATAGAAGGCTCTTAAAAATACCCTGGACAGACCACATCAGTAATGAAGAAGTTCTGAGAAGATTAGGTAAGGACAGAGACTTAGTTGTCGACATAAAGAAGAGAAAAACCGCATACTTGGGACATGTAATCAGGAGTGATAGAATGAGGCTGCTGAAAATAATAATGGAAGGCAAAATAGAAGACAGACGAGGTATAGGAAGACGCCAACATTCGTGGTTGAAAAACATAAGAGACTGGACCGGACTAGACTCGCATTCCTTATTCCGAGCTGCTCAAAACCGAACCCAGTTCGCCGAGATTATTGCCAACCTTCACTAAGGTGAAGACGGAACCGAAAGAAGAAGAAGTTTTTATTATCTGTGAATTGTGTTCTCGATATCCAATAAAAGTTTCTTGTATTTCTATTTCTTGGCTGACCAATTATATACATACTACAGGACGATATAATCGAATAGGTTTATTGAGGAAAAAAATCACTCGAGGTAAGTCAACTCTATACTATAAAATGGCTTTACAGAAATATTATATGCGTGCCAAAAGGCATAACGATGTTTATTCCTGCATTCCCAAAATTTATTCACAAGAAATCGAAGATTTTGTATTTTTTAATCTACAGTTTATAAATTTATTGTCCTAGGTGCCAGTGAAATGACAAAGGACTTCAAAGATTGAAGCGGAAACGGAAACAACGATTCAGTTATGGTTGAAGAGGGCGGGAGACCGCACATTATATGAATAAAATAAAAAATTAAAAATTCATTAAAAAAAATTCCTACATTTTGTTTTTCTCAATTACATTTTAAACCTGAAAATTTACAGAATATCAAAGTATTTTAATAACCAGAAAAGGTTTTATTTGTGTCGATATTGGGACATCCCAAAGACGTCTTTAAGACGTTCTATTTACGTCCATATGGACGACTTGAAGACGTCTTTAGGACGTCCCGTTTTGTAACAATGGACGTCTTAAAGACGTCTTTTGGACGCCTTCAAGATTTTACTGGACGTCTTCAAGACGTTCTGAACATCTAAAGAGGTACGTCTTAAAGACGTCTTTAAGATGTATTTTTGATGTCTGGGAAGTTATCAGTAGTAATACCACAAGTGATTGAATTTTCGCGATAAGTGTGTCGATTCATTTTTGAACGAAACTGAATTGTTTCGAGAAAACACCACTCGTCCTGCGGACTCGTGGTGTTTTCTCGAATCAATTCAGTTGAGATCATAAATGAAAGACAGACTTATGAGATAAATTCAATCACGAGTGGAATTTTATTAGACTATTTGACAAACTGAGTGAAAGATAAAAAATCTGAAATTCGTTCATCGCAAAATCTGGTAAATTGCTTCCAAATGTACTCCTTCGATTTCCTCGTATTTTTCGGTACATTTTCATCGATTTTTTCGTTGATTGATTCGATAGAATTCATCCCAAATCTACTCATTTTTGAATGCGTGCACAGCGTAATCACTTATATTTGACGTTTAACTGTTACATGCACTGTAAACAAATCTGAAAACACCGAACTTGATAGGCCAATCAGAGTCAAGAGTCAAGTTTGGTATTATCGGTAAGACGAACTTGACTAGAGCTTCTGATTGGTTCATTTCGTAGGTGATTGAAATAGTCACCAAAAGATAGACGTTCGACAAACACTTGATAAGTTCAACTAGATTGTAGATTCTAAGGGGGTCGTAAAGGCCCAATCGGTTCTCTGAGCAGTGAAGATTTTACCAGCTAGGCTTTTGCTGCATCTGTTGGGATTTTGGACAACTCCCTTCAGAAAACTCAAACTTTCCTTGGTGTTATCAGCGTATCCTCATCCCGGTCTTTTCATAAGTCTGATGCCGCTGGAATGTTCCATTGACAGAACTTTTTGGAGGAGTTGTGCTGTGCCCAAATTATTAATCCCCTCGCACATTTGTGTCCATGTTCTCCTTTTCGATTTCCAGAGTTCTTTAATGTACTCTGAAAAAGCCATTTTGTAGTCTTCTCAGTGTCCTAGACTCTTAGCTCTATTAAATACTTTTCTGACTTTTTTCTCAATTTTTGCCAGATCCTCACTCCACTAAGAAACATATCTAGTGGTTGCCTTTTGTTTTTCAGGACAACTACCGTCATATCTTTTAATATGGATTTTTGAAGTTGTTTCGAGGAGTTTTCTAATTCCTCTTGCCTGATCGCATTTATAAAGGTGGGTTTATTTCCTCTATTTATAACGTCGATATTATTAGCTGACAAATGTTCTAAAAGATTCTCACCTCGTGTATTCATGTCTGTGCTTTCTGATGTCAAGTGGTGGACGTTCGTGTCGCAACACGGAATTAAGTGTCTGTTCTCTTTCCTACACCATCTGATGAGGCCTTGGACTTCTTCTGGTGGAGGGTGTGTTGTTGAATCCCCTGAGAAGTAGGCTACTTGCCTCTTACCTGCTTCAGTAGCATTTCCACAATAGTGGTTGCCAAATATCCAGTGGTGAACTCTGGAACAGAAAAAAATTTAATATTAGGTGCGAGCAATATGGATGCTCGTGATTTATCGTGAGAAGTGCGACACGATTTAACATTGATTCCTTGTATACATCCTCCCTTGATCCAGCGCTCTAGGCTTAGCCCTCAATGAATATTGTCTCCAATAAACCTCCTTCAAAGCAAACTGATAGCTGCTTTTGAATGTCAGAGGTCTAATTGAATACAGTTGAGCTTCTAGTTGCTCATTTTTTCGGGGGCTTTGGAGGACTTTTTCGCGTATCTTCATTTCTAGCTCCGCCGACATGAAAGCTAGTTAATTGCGTTTTTTTGCAGATTTCTCTGCGACTTGGCCTTACTTGTAGTCGGTTCTTTGGCGCTTACTGCATCTGTTTTGGTACCTGAGGTAACAGGTTTTGTGGGGTCAAGTGTGTCAGATTTGGGTTTGCAGCTCCTTGCCCTGAGGGTGGTGTCTCCAAACTTGAGGTTTATGACAAACCCCATTTTTCTTAGTCTTTTCAACAAAATGAGTAAGTAGATCTAGAGGGACTTCGGATGTTCTCCTTACTACCCTCCAGTTGATTACAATTAAACAGGAGAGTAGAATTAAATAAGAGAGTAGTCGAATACACACGTACAATTTTGTGCTCCTGCTTTATTTTGAAGTTTACACTGTATAAGCTGTATATTTTGTAAATACATTTTTAAGTAGCAATCTCTGTATAAAGACTGGTGGAAAGTGGAGTACCACAGGGTTCTGTTCTTGGTCCTATGCTTTTTACGGTTTACACCAGCGATCTTCCTTATCACGAAGCTAACAAAATATCTTTCTACGCTGATGACACAATGATAAATACGAATCCAATCCCCAACAAACTCTCCATCTTCATCTGGTGTTCCCAGTGGTTACCTCCGTTGAACACTGAAAAATGTGTAGTGCTCCGAATTGGTAAAAATAACGCACTACTACCGTACTTCGTAGACGGCCGACCATTAAATTCCGTGTTTTCCTATAACGACCTCGGAGTTATAGTGAATAGCAACCTAATTTGGTCTGATCATATAACTTCAATCTGTAAGCGCGCAAACTCCAGACTGTATCTCATTCGTAAGTGTTTCGTTTCAGTTGTTTTGCAAACTGTATACTATCTATGTCCGACCGATTTTCGAGTACGCCGTTCCATCGCGATAAAAATCTTTTGGAAATTGTTCAAAGAAGAGCCACTCGACTGTTCCTGGGACAGCGAATACCTTCCTACGAAGAAATACTCTCCATGGCCAACTCAACTTCCTTTGAACTGCGCAGACACCGCGGAGACCTCATTACCACTTTTCAAATATTAAAATTTAATTTTGGTAATCTTGATATGATATTCACCTTAAATCCAGATGATCGTCTTATAGGACACCTTTTTAAACTCATAAAAGAAAACTTTACCGTCAGATCAAGACAGAACTTCTTGCCAAACCAGGTATTCGACAGCTGTAATAATCTTGATTTATCCACAGTTTCTGCACCATCTACAAACTCGTTTAAAAACAGACTTGATCGTACGCTGCTAGAGAACCTACAGTTTATTTGGTATATTGTAGTAATTTTACTGTTTTTTACCTACTAGTAGGTTACTTATGTAGTCTAAAATATAATAATAATAATAATTGAGGCCATTGTTCTGTGCCTCAACCAGCCCCAGGTTTTTTTCCGTGGTGTACTCACGGCAGCCTGGCAAGTACGCCACCAAAATCTCGTTGTGAGGCATTGCTGCCTCTTCAACGACCTTCAGCTCGGCCCCATCCCAGGGCTTAATGCTCCAGTGTCCCATCCAAGTCTGTTATGTAAGCTTTGTGGAAGCCTTTTTCCCCAACTCAACAATTTTGTCCGGTATAGCTTCCTTCGCGGCTTTGTTCCACATTCAGTAGAACCTAGTCGGCAGAATACCCACTTTTACTCCTTCAGTGACCTGATTAAAGTTTGGTTTTGTGGGCGTTGAGGCACTGTTGTCTCTGTCTGACGCTTTCAGTTTTTTCCTCCGATGATCGTCGGGAGCCTTTTCTTCTGGCCGGACTCTTTTCAGTCCTTTGTCAGCGGGTGCTTTCCCCCCTAACGGTTCAGCGGCCTCTTCTATTGTGATGCGGTTTGGTATTTAGATCTCTCTCTAGCAGCTCCGGAGAGCCTGATTCTCCCTCTCCCTTTCAGGAAGGCTTTTGAGGTTGAATCAGTTTCCTCCTCACTGCCAGATTTAAGTGAGGCAGATTCAATTTCGAGACGTTCAACATCTTGTACGATGCTGCCCATGAGGATTTCGTCCACTGTAGTTTTTGGAGAGTCCGCCTTGCTCTGAGTTTCTTCTTTTTGGGTTTCCATATACAATCACAGGAGAAGGTAGGGCAAAATCGGTCACCTACGGCAGAACCCCGCTTGCCGCAGGAAGCTTATTGAAACCAGGTTACACCGGGTGCCCTGGAGATCGCACAATTACGAACGACTAGATCACCCACTAGCTATGCAGTCATAGGATTATGCTGTTCCACCTTTGACTTGGGAAATTTTTTATTGTCATTCTCTTCTACTGCACCGGCTATATAAGGCAAGTCCCCACGTCTTGTGAAACGCGGTGTGTACCAGACAGGTTTCCATAAAGGGATCTCTCTCTCAGACGCGTTGTGGCAGATCATCCAGCCACCCCACGCGCCCTGGAGAACAGGCTTCCTCCTGCACGCTATAGTTCCTTACCCTATTAGGAAGATTTGTTCAGCTACGCTTTGTTTAGCTCTGTTGTGTTCAGTTTACAACAGCCTCTCGCAATAAAGCTTTAGAGGCCATTGCTATGCAGGGTCACCTCGGGCAGGCCGCTATTCTTCCTAGAGCACAATGGTACAAGCGTCCTCGAGAGGTTTGCCGGTCCTCCACGGCTATTCCCCTAGAGTTAGTGGCCAGAAAATTAACTCCTTAACCCCTAATACCTACTAATAAATTTCGAAATCTAAATTGAAAACAATGACAGTGACAGTTGAAAAAAATTTCAATTCATAAAACTGACTATACTGTTCTGTGGACAAATGGATCATGGAATAAAATGGAGTACTGAATATACTCAGAAAACGTGTGTCCTGTAGATGGATCGATAAGAGATGCATCTTGTTTATGATTAGCAAAATGTATCTTGCGGGTGTGTACCTCGGGTGTATCCTCCAGCTTCTTACTTTTCAAACACAACAGGTTGAATGAAGAAATTCTAAATGTAGGGTTTCTACATGTTTAACGGAGACGTCATGTTTTCAGTAAAATGTCTACTAGAAAAAGGGACGAGAAACAGAAACGGTCAGAAACAAACGTTTCTTCTTCTTATTCCTATTTTAATTGATCATAACGAGATTAGAATAATCTATCAATAGTTAACAGAACATTAAGAACGTAATTTTTATAGCATGGCCATTATTTTTGATGATAATCGGTAACCTGAGATATTTTGATAGTGATCAGACAGGTTAGAAAATGCGTCCAGAAATGTTACAAGATGATTTTAGTGGAATTTCAATACCTTCTGCGTTTGGGCATGAAACACATTCACACTCATAGTCACTCATGGGCATATAAGTATCTAGTATTCACTCGTTTATCCTTTTCACCCTGCATATTGTCCCAATTTCGTCAGTTCTTATTTTTAGTGTGATTTTTTTAGTATTCTTATTTCTGCTTTCTTCAGCATTGTTTGTGTATTAGATATGCCAGCTCTTGTTTACACTGTGTATATGTAATTGTTGATCTTATAGTACCTAGTCTTAAGAATACTTGTCTTAAATTCCGTTCTTTTATGCTTATTTCTTCAAATTTTTTTGTTCAAGTAAACCGCTTTTATAATGGCTTGATTTATTTGGTTTCCACTCTTCTTATATTACTCTTTTTGTACTGTATTGTATACATTCTGTTTTCTTTATCAGTTGCTTCTTGTGTTTCTGGATTTCTTGGTGTTAGTTGGTCTCCTGAATACAATCTTTTTAAGTAGTCTATCCAGGTAATTGTTTCTGTGACTATTTTTTTCCATTTATTATGCCGAGCCAAATATAAATCCGCACATTTTCCACTGTATTCCGTGAAAGCCATGTTCTACCTTTAACAAATCTGCATAATATTTGTTGCAAAATCGGGGAATAGATCTGCTAGTATATTAAAACAAATGAAAATAATATATCCATTTTTATCGTGAAAGGACTTCATAATTATTCGGTAGAAACAAATAATTTTATTAAGAATAGTTCATAACAGATATTACTCATCAATATATATTTACGAAAGAAAACGCCCCAGTGAATGAATTATATCAAATACAAATGTTCATGGAACCAATTCTTGCTGAGTGCATTACATAAAATAACGTTCAAAACTTTTGTGAGGGATTCCAGTAACATCAAAAAGTTTGATAGTGATATAAACCTTATACATAAACTTTAATTTTGCTGAAGCAAAATCGTATATAGCAGTGCTCCGCAACCGGTGTGCCGCGGCACACTGGTGTGCCGTAAGCCGACTTGAGGTATGCCGCTCTTTCAGACAATACGAATTAGATTCGTATTGTCTGAGACCCGCGAAAAATAAAGCAATCTGACAACAGCGCCGATGGTAAACGTCTATCCGTCTATCGGCGCGGCGCGGCGCGGCGGCTTGATTCTCGAAGGTGACTAAACTAGAAAGATCCGTGCCGTTCGAGGCGCGACTCGATGTTTTCCTGAACATCGCCGCTGCGTATATAAGCGCGCCTGTCGTCGCTCAGAGACTCAGAGAGAGTCGAATAGTCAAGTGAATCAGATAAATACGCGGGCAAACAAATAAATCGTAGAGTAAAATAAATAGTGAATTGCTATATAAATAAATTCTTGTGCCTTATAAATAAGTGAATATAAATTAGTTATAATTAGTTAAGTGTTATTTTTAGAGTTCCTGTTTTCTTTTTTACGTTGTTGGCCATATTGTGTCTAAATAAATTAAATTAAACTGGACTAAGTTTTGTTGCAGTATCTACTTTTATAAATAACTATAGTGCTTCAAATATGGATAAATTTTTACTGAAATCACGAGCAGATGACGAAGAACCTAGCACAATCTCCAGCATAAGTGCTGCAAAAAGAGCAAAAAAGGTGCTGGAAAGGAAGTACAATCAAGACTACCTTCGATATGGTTTCACTTGGTGTGGCGACGAAGCGGCTCCAAAGCCTGAATGCGTCATTTGCGGTGAACAGTTGTCAAATGAAGCAAAGGTACCCAGCAAACTAAACCGTCATTTGATCACAAATCATCCCAGTTGCGCCAAAAAAGACATTCAATTTTTCCAACGGCGCTTGGATCAAAATAAGAAACAAAAGCAGTTTATGAAATCGGCGGTTACGGTTTCTGAAAAGGCATTAGAAGCAAGCTACCTTGTTGCAAAAAAAATTGCACAACAAAAAAAACCGCACACTACCGGTGAAACGCTTATTAAACCAGCATGCATGGAAATTGTTAGACTTATGCTTGGGCCAAACGAAGTTAAGGACGTGAGTAAAGTTTCTTTGTCGGCCGATACTGTTAAAAGACGTATCCAAGATATGTCAAGTGATATTTTGGGAACACTAATTAAAAAAATCATTTCGGCTGGAATTTTTGCGCTTCAAATCGTTGAATCAACCGATATTAAAAATAAAGCACAACTGATGGCTATTGTACGTTTCGTTGACGAGGACTCTATTAAAGAACATTATTTATTTTGTAACGAGGTTCCAGAGAGAACTACCGGTGAACAAATTTTCCAAGTAACTGATAATTTTTTTAAAATATATAATATTCAGTGGACCAATTGCGTTGCTATTTGTACAGATGGTGCTGCTGCAATGATGGGCAGTAAGAAAGGTTTTGTATCTTGTGTAAAACAAAAAAATCCGTCAATACAAATTACACATTGCTGCATACATCGAGAAGCATTGATGGTCAAAAATTTGCCCGAACAGCTTTCGATCACAATGAATGAATGTAATAAGATCATAAACATAATTAAATCGAGAGCCTTGAATTCGCGAATCTTTTGAATAATATGTGAGGAAATGGGAAGCGAACATGAATCCTTACTGTTTTATACAGGAGTTCGTTGGTTATCCCGGGGAAAAGTTTTAGCTCGACTGTTTGAACTTCGCTACGAAGTGCGTGAGTTTCTTTCAAGTCAAGATATGTACGATCTATGCCAAACTTGCATACATGGCTGATATATTCGAACATCTGAATGAACTTAATAAAAAAATGCAAGGACGGAATGGAAATATATTGACGTGCTCCGATAAATTACAAGGGTTCAAAAAGAAACTTGAACTTAGGCAGGAACAGTTGCAAAAAGGATGTCTAGAAATGTATCACAGGACCAACCACAGTACGATCGAAAACAAGCAGTTGATTGTGGATTTGGCCCAACAACATTTAAGTATGCTTCAACAAAAATTTGAATACTATTTCCATTCTATCAACACGGAACAATACAATTGGATTCGAAATCCTTTCGCAACCAATGCAATAAGTTCCACGGAAGCACTGCCATTGCAAACTCGAGAGGAGTTCACAGAATTAAGTAATGATATGATCCTAAAACTTAAATTCGACGAAGTTCCGTTAGATGTTTTCTGGATTTCCATCAAGACAGAATATCCACGCATCTCCGACAAGGCCATCTTCACACTACTTCCGTTTTCCACAACATATTTATGTGAGCAAAGTTTTTCAACGCTTGTATTAATTAAAAATGATAAACGGTCATGCTTAAAAGATCTTGACCAAGAAATAAGAGTTGCGCTGTCTAAAATTGAGCCGAATATAAAACTTTTGTGTTCAACGAAGCAAGCGCAGGTATCACATTAATCAGTCATCATCATGTCAAAATATTTATTACTATTGACGTGTCAATAGAAGTAAATTTAGTATACCTACCTGTCCTACCTAGTATTTAGTATAGTTCTCATGTATGTACCTATTTGTATTTTTCATTCGATCTGAATAATAAAAAAAAATAAAAAAAAATATGTATTATGTCCTGAGTGAAAATTTTGATGCCCCAAATCTGAAAGGGGCTTCTTCACATTTTAAAACAATAAAAAAAACTAAGGTAGTTTGGACATCCATAAATAATTAGTATACATGGAGTGAACTGACCCCCGACCTAGCTACGCCACTGCTATAAATATATTTTAGATTTTGGTGTGCCACGAAATTCTAGGGAGCAGTTTGGTGTGCCTCAGATGAGGAAAGGTTGCGGATCACTGGTATATAGTATAGTTTTTTCTCAATTTAAAGAAACTATGATTTGACAACATTGTATTTAATGTGCCTAATGCATTCTTAAGCTATTGGTTATTTCGATACACGGCTATTTAACAACCTGCCGTATAGATTACCAAAGGCCAATGATCGCTTTTTATACATTGTCACTGCACAGGCAATCAAAAATTAAGATTGTTTCCAATAATTATAATTTCTAATAACCAGTGAAATAAGATGTCGGTCGTTTGAAATATATGCTATTCGAATATTTTAATTGAAATGTAATCAATATATAAAACTATAAAATTATATTGAAATGTACACCAATATTAATAACGATATTATATTATAGAACCGGTATAAGTGGGTCAAGGACTATTCTTATGATTTTTATATAACTTGATAGCTTATCCTTCTTGTTTTTATCCTCCTTCTAATGTTGATTATGCATTTCTATTAATTCTTAGACCTTTTTACTTATATATTAATGCATGTATTTCCTTGATTCAAGACCTAATTGAAATAAAAACCTTTTATAGAAATATACTCCTGACGTTTTGACGCAATACAGTCCGTTATCAAAATATTATTTTATCTGATATACCTTTAGTTATAATTTTAATATAAAATATTTTGTCAAAGAAGGGCAATAACACAAACGTCGGCTGAAAAATTTCAATACAGTACACACTAATATGAATTTTTCTTAATTCCTATAAACACTTGATCCTGCCAGTTTTGCTAAATATTTATAATTATTATTCGACAGCTTCTAAAGAGTTTTTAAAGTTAATTTATCAATGGAAATTGTGGAGAGAGAACAATATATTAGCCTCTAATACAAAAATCAATGTATTACTTAATTCGTATGGTCATTCAACAAATTAAAGGTTCCGATAATGTCGTAACTGACATTCTCTCCCGGATTGACGCTGTTTCTGCACTACTTGTTTACGAGTTGCTGGTTAAATCTCAAGAATCAGAACTCAAGAAGATCAAGCAAGAAAATTACTCTTTCCACATCGAACGTGTGCCGTTTCCGGGATCCTCACTTACTGCGTTTCGTGATACATCGCGCAGCAACAAGTGAAAGTTAATGACGTTGTCAGCAGTTTTCACACTACAACTTACGGTGTCCCTCAAGGCACCGTATTTGGCCCACTTTTATTCAGTATATATATTAATGACCTTTTCGATGTTGAAGTGGAGAGTAAAATAATCAGTTTTGCCGATGATACTGCTGTAATGTACAGCAGTGACACATGGGAGCGCTTAAAAATAATAATAGAGTCAGATTTTCCAAAAATTATCGATTGGTTCAGACATAAAAAGCTAACAATTAATTTTGACAAAACTTATTTTATGCCATTCAGTAGTTATAAAAATTATTTGCCACCTTACACTGAAATTAAAATTGAAACTTCACAAAATATTAATATAAAATCCACCCATGAAATAAAATACCTAGGTATAAAAATTGATTCTCACTTAAAATGGGATGCACATGTTGGAGACATTCAGAGGTGTTTACGATTACTACTTTTAAAGTTTAAATATCTGAAATCAATTCTAGACATTAGCCAACTAAAAATAATTTATTACTCACTCATAGAGCCAAGATTGAGTTATGGGATTCTTGGATGGGGTGGTATTTTATAAACACATTTAAAAAAATGGACTATACCTCTGACTTACTATTTTTGGAAAGTAGGGTAATGGATATAAGACAATTATATGTTTCCCAAATGTTTTTTCCTTAAGAGAAACAATGTATAGCTGTGCAATCTTCTTTAATAAAATTTCGCAGAGCGCTTTCGGCATTAAGCCATCATCTGTGCGGTCACTATAAAAATGTTGATTACATTTTTTTTTAAGTTTGATAAAAAATTTTATACATACTTGTCAAAAATCCCAAGACAGGGGCCTCCAAATATGTACGTCTTTACATTTAATTAATTTGGTGAATCACATTATTTACTTAAAAACAATTTTAAAATACATAAAAATTAAAATTTGATAAAATAATTCAGCAGATCTGAAGTAGACACTTTTTATTAGGTTCGACCATTTTGCCAAGCTGTCATCAAAGAAATATTCACAAAACCACAAAGAACCCGATTGTCATCCCATTCCATAGAGTTCCGAATCGTCGGAGCATAGACAAACATCGTTGATATTGTTAAATGAAGAGATTTCGCGACCCTCAACAGAATGGCATCTACCATCTACCAAAAATAATAGTTTTGGAGACAGAATTGATGACCACCTGGTGAGGGCGGCGAAATCCATAGATACATTGGGACGTGCCAAACCCGCAAATGCCCGAGAACCAAATTAATTATATGTTTACTCTATTATATCGAGCATCTATAAAAATAAAAAATCTTACGAAATATAGAACACAACTACTCTACTAGGTTGAAAAATAAAAACTATAAAGCTACCAATATAAGTAGGAAAACAATTGGACAAAGGAATATTCTATATCTATCTGCCAAGATCTTCAATTATTTGCCCAATATGTATAAAATTTATATAACAACTAATAATTCCTTGAACATGATTTCTTAAAAAAATTGTCCTAAATTCAAACAGGCAAGAGCTTCTTGCTATTATAGACCAAAAAAATTATTAATGAAATAATCATTGATAATTAGGGAAACCATAAAATTAGTATATAAATTAGAATATGGTCAAACTTACCTCTCCACAACTCACACGTTTCTCCCTTTTTTATTGATATTTGATTATTGTATTGCTTCCCTCCTTTAATCTGTGATGCATTTTCGCAGGATTATATAGGTTTATTTTCATGTTTGTATAAAAGAAATTGCTTGTGCACGACCATATCGGTTTTAACGAGCTGAAATACAGTCACTGTTTGATATGTTGGTTCATACTATCTCCAACCCTAGATACTCTTACAATCTTGGGAATTTGAAAAGTAATTTTTGTAAATTATGTTATGAAGAAAATATTATTGTTAAATTCATATTATATAGTAGGGTGCTCTTTTTATAATATTTACAAATTATTTCTAATGTGATATCTACAAAAAGATTTTTTTCCGTGCCTTTCAGTTCACACTGAAAAAAATTTATTTTTACAATTTTATTTATTATAATCTTATTTCTAATTGTTTAGTTTGTGAAGTGGTAGGTTCCTCTTCTGTATTATCCGTAAGTGATTTTGATATGATATCTATATATCTTCTCGTGATCTTTGCTAATACCGGAAGAAACTTTATTTTTACGGTTTTATTCATTACAATATATGTTATTTAATATGGTTACAACCCACGCACAGGTTCATCCTTCTGTGGGAATTCTATATTTATTTATTGTTAATAAAAATCATTGTATAATTCAAATTGAATGGTGAATGAATATTATTATTATTATTATTATTATTATGAAATTAACTGTCTCGACTCTTACTTCGTGGAATATGCACATATTAGTGTTTTTAAATGAAACTCACGGTCTCTAGTTAATTCCACAATATAATAAAAGTTATTGAACATTCTAAAAAATTGACAATTGTTTCGATAAATCAATATCATCGTCAGAATGACAGAAGTTACATTTCATTTTATGCCTACCTGATGTTTAGTAGTTATTTTTGGCTAGACCAAGAAGTAACCTAACTTGTGATTGGCTTAATATATGTTTATAGAAAAAAGAAGAAGATGTGATATTACAAATATTGAAGCTTAGATATTATTAGCCCTATGGTGATATCCTGGATATCATTTTTCCAATTAAGATCAGTATAACTGTGCAATGATATAGGAAACCAGGAAAACTATATCTGCTGATCTTTACAATTATCACTTAAGAAGACAGTTTATTAGTGGAGAACTCCCTAGATTCAACTGTTCATTGACAACTTCATATTGTGGGTTTCTTAAATGTCTTCTAATTTCCAGTTCAGCAAGGAAATCCAGTTCTTGTTTCTTTTCAAAAATATGCAGCACTTCTAGTTCTGTGTTAGGTGTCAATGAATGATTGGTGTCAAGTAGATGTTTTGCGTCGTGGAATTTATCTGGTTGTTTTAATCTGTATGCTCGTAAGTGTTCACTGTATCGTATTTCAAAATTCCTAAGGGTCTGACCCAAATAGACAGCATTACATTCTGGACATTTGAGTTTATATATACCTGACTTCTTTAATAGTGGTATTTTTGTTTTTACATTTAACAATTTTGTACTAACGTTACTTTCTGTTTTTAAAGAAATTGTTGTATTCGTTGCTGAAGATATTATCTTTGAAATATTATTAGAAATATTTCCTGCATATGTGATGGTTTTATAAGTTTTAATTTCATCAGCTTGTTTAGGATATATTAGTTGTAATGCCACTTTTTCTTCTTTTTTACTAATTAGCTTATTTATCATATCTAATGGATAACCGTTAGATGTTGCTATTTGTCTAATTGTATTAATCTCTCTATCAAAATTACATTTGTTCATAGGAACTGAAAAAGCTCTATGTATCGTTGAATTATATGCTGCTAGTCTGCGTGACATAGGGTGGTTAGAATTGAATGGAATTGTCACATCAGTCTGTGTTGGTTTTCGGTAAATTTAATAATCAAGTACATTATTAACTCTTTGAACTTTTAAATCAAGAAAATAGATTGAGCTATTTTCTTCAATTTCTAATGTTAATTTAATTTTCGGGTGTAAATTATTGATGTGGTTGAAAAATACATCTAATTGTCGTTGAGTACCCATAAAACAAGCTAATATGTGATCTACATATCTATACCAAAATAAAATATTTTTTCGAAATATTACTTTCAAAGATCTTTCTTTCTAAATTGTCCATAAAAATATTTGCTAAAATAGGTGATATAGGGATTCCCATTGGTAAAACTTCATTTTGAATATATATCTTATTGTCAAAAGTGAAATAATTCTGATTAATGCATACATCAAATAAATTAAGTATATCTGATATTATTCCTGGATTAATATTTTTATCTTCTAGTAATTTTCTTACAAGTAATAGACATTCTTTAGCAGGAATTTCAGTAAACATATTAGTTACATCGAACGGAATGAGTTTATAGTTATCTTGCAAGTGGATTGCTTTCAACTTTTTGATTAGTTCTATTGAATTTCTAATTGAGTACTGAGATTCATATCCGTAAGTATTGAGTATATTGTTGAGCTTCTTTGCCAATATATTATTAGGAGCATTAACATAAGAGACTACAGGTCTAATTGGTTTCGTTATTTTATGTAATTTAACGGTTCCATATAATTGTGGACAATGTGGATTCTTATGTATGGTAGACCTCTTTTCGTATTCATTTAAAAGATAATTTGAATTATTAACAATATCCCTTACATTATTAGAAAACTTTTTTGTTGGGTCTGCTTTAAGAACTTTTACATCGCTGGATTCTATAAAGTTATATACTTTGGAATTGTAATTTTCAATCGTCAAAATGACAGTTGTGTTTCCCTTATCAGATTTTGTAACTGTTAGGTTATAATCCTCTATCTTCTTTTTTATTGCATTTAAAACTGTATTGTCATTTTTTGTTTGACGTTTAACTTTTGAAGGTTCAATATTTTTGATCAAATTGGCAATTTTTGATTTCTCATAAAGAAAATTATTTGAATTAGATTTTAAAGCTATTTCTGACTCTGTAGCTATAATTTGAAACTGTAAGTACCTACATACCAACACACTTCGCATCACGATTTGAAAACCTTTCAGACACTAATTTTACAGATAGTGAAATATAATTTTTAAATAAAGGTTGAAAGTACAGCATACCACCAAAATTTACGAATAATATTAAACAAATTATAGCTACTGAGTCAGAAATAGCTTTAAAATCCAATTCAAATAATTTTCTTTATGAGAAATTGAAAATTGCCAATTTAATCAAAAATATTGAACCTTCAAAAGTTAAACGTCAAACAAAAAATGACATTACAGTTTCAAATGCAATAAAAAAGAAGATAGAGGATAATAACCTAACAGTTACAAAATCTGATAAGGGAAACACAACTGTCATTTTGACGACTGAAAATTACAATTCCAAAGTATATAACTTCATAGAATCCAGCGATGTAAAAGTTCTTAAAGCAGACCCAACAAAAAAAGTTTTCTAATAATGTAAGGGATATTGTTAATAATTCAAATTATCTTTTAAATGATTACGAAAAGAGGTCTATCATACATAAGAATCCTCATTGTCCACAATTATATGGAACCGTTAAATTACATAAAATAACGAAACCAATTAGACCTGTAGTCTCTTATGTTAATGCTCCTAATAATATATTGGCAAAGAAGCTCAACAATATATTCAATACTTACGGATATGAATCTCAGTACTCAATTAGAAATTCAACAGAACTAATCAAAAAGTTGAAAGCAATCCACTTGCAAGATAACTATAAACTCATTTCGTTCGATGTAACTAATATGTTTACTAAAATTCCTCCTAAAGAATGTCTAATACTTGTAAGAAAATTACTAGAAGATGAAAATATTATTCCAGGAATAATATCAGATATACTTAATCTATTTGATGTATGTATTAATCAGAATTATTTCACTTTTGATAATAAGATATATATTAAAAATGAAGGTTTACCAATGGGAAGCCCTATATCACCTATTTTAACAAACATTTTTATCGACAATTTAGAAAGAAAGATCTTTGAAAGTAATATTTCGAAAAATATTTTATTTTGGTATAGATATGTAGATGACATATTAGCTTGTTTTATGGGTAGTGAACGACAATTAGATGTATTTTTCAACCACATCAATAATTTACATCCGAAAATTAAATTTACGTTAGAAATTGAAGAAAATAGCTCAATCAATTTTCTTGATTTAAAAATTCAAAGAGTTAATAATGTACTTGACTATTCAATTTACCGAAAACCAACACAGACTGATGTGACAACTCCATTCAATTCTAACCACCCTATGTCACACAGACTAGCAGCATATAATTCAATGATACATAGAGCTTTTTCAGTTCCTATGAGCAAATGTAATTTTGATAGAGAGATTAATACAATTAGACAAATAGCAACATCTAACGGTTATCCATTAGATATGATAAATAAGCTAATTAGTAAAAAAGAAGAAAAAGTGGCATTACAACTTATATATCCTAAACAAGCTGATGAAATTAAAACTTATAAAACCATCACATATGCAGGAAATATTTCTAATAATATTTTAAAGATAATATCTTCAGCAACGAATACAACAATTTCTTTTAAAACAGAAAGTGACGTTGGTACAAAATTGTTAAATGTAAAAACAAAAATACCACTATTAAAGATGTCAGGTATATATAAACTCAAATGTCCAGAATGTAATGCTGTCTATTTGGGTCAGACCCTTAGGAATTTTGAAATACGATAAAGTGAACACTTACAAGCATACATATTAAAACAACCAGATAAATCCCACTACGCAAAACATCTACTTGACACAAATCATTCATTGACACCTAACACAGAACTAGAAGTGCTGCATATTTGTGAAAAGAAACAAGAACTGGATTTCTTTGAAGAACTGGAAATTAGAAGACATTTAAGAAACCCACAATATGAAGTTGTCAATGAACAGTTAAATCTAGGGAGTTCTCCACTAATAAACTGTCTTCTCAAGTGATAATTGTAAAGATCAGCAGAAATAGTTTTCCTGGTTTTCTATATCATTGCACAGTTATACTGATCTTGATGGAAAAAATGATATCCAGGATATCACCATAGGGCTAATAATATCTAAGCTTCAATATTTGTAATATCACATCTTCTTCTTTTTTCTATAAACATAAATTAAGCCAATCACAAGTTAGGTTACTTCTTGGTCTAGCCAAAAATAACTACTAAACATCAGGTGGGCATAAAATGAAATGTAACATCTGTCATTCTGACGATGATATTGATTTATCGAAACAATTGTCAATTTTTTAGAATTTTCAATAACTTTTATTATATTGTGGAATTAACTAGAGACCGTGAGTTTCATTTAAAAACACTAATTATTATTATTATTATCAACAGGAAAGCCTCGGCCAATTATCACACCACCTCCATTTTCAATCAACTTTATAACCTGAGTCATGCTCGCGCTCATGCCAATGCTTCACTCAAGTTAATTGGGCCGGCCGGACATTGGTCAGACAAAACGTTTTTTGAGAAAACGTTTCGTCGGAAAACAAAAATGTCCTACCGGTGTGCAGTAGTCTCAGACAAAAGACAAAAACATGTCGGGAAAACAAATCAGGTCAGTTACCGGTAGCCAGTGTAGTGAAAAAGCAGTCCGTGTGTGGTGCTTAAAATGCATGTGGAAGTGGACGGAGCAATTATGGTGTGGAATTTTATACACCTTGCCGAATTAAACGGGAAGGAAGGGAGCATTGGCTTCATCCCATTAACAAAAAACGGAACATTGGGGAGTTTATTGCGGAGTTACGAGCGACTCTTCCATGTGGGCAAAATATTCTATGATGAAGGCAATGTTACTTGTTCAAGAAAATGTTAATATCAGTTTCCGAAAATTATTGCATTTTTGGAAAAATGCAGCTATGGGCATCAACCTACGCAGTGAAAAATACTGACCCGAGAAGAAGTAAATTTATATCTTAAGAAAGCGCTCGATGAGAAGTATCTTCTGGTTAAAGTCGTTGCCAGAGAGAAGAATTGTGCTCGATGACTATCGGTGATATTGAGAACACTGAAAAACAACTTGTAATAACGATTCCCCAAACTAAAACAAACGTGGAACGAGTTTTTACTGTTATAAATGCCGTAAATGGAATTGATTTCCTTGGATAGTGTCTTTTTCTCGACAAAATAATCTCCAGCAAAGAATGCTATTCATTGGTTATCGAAACGGAAAATGTATCCAACAAAGAGTTGGAATCCATTCTACAGCTGTAACGCCTAACAAAATAACAGAATATCTGAAACCTGAGAGCCCAGAGAAATATACAGGTCATGTTTTAGAAGGACTTAGGCGACCTTGCTTGCAAATGCAGGTGTAGATATATCTGTGATAAAGCGGCATGGTTGCGTTATTATTTTTTATTTTGGAAAAATAAAGTCGATTTGTAGTACCGTTGGACGTTCGTTAATAAAGTCCAGCCAACTGTGTGGAATTTTTTATTGCAATGGAAGCAGAAAGAATTGTATCGAATATGTATGCGACATTTCATGTCAAGAGCAATAAAAAATAAGTGAATGAGAGCAGTGGTTTTTCCTAAAAAATCATACATTTTCGAGCGAAGTTTTGTTCGTTCCTAATCATAAGGAACTGCCGGCATGGGAACACAACAATGGTGGCTGGAAAAGCTCTTCGATAGCTGAGAAATATGTTGAACATGCTTTGAACGGAAAACACAAATTGCTAGAACGAGCCAAGGGGGTGAAAACTTAGTTCAAATATTACAACAAACCAAAACCACGAAGATCACCATCTCTGGAAAAACGCCTAGAACATCGGGAATAAATGTAACTAGAAATTGTAACTGTACACTAACTGTAAATATTGTCAAATATGTTATTAAAGCATTGCAGAATAAGTAGATTTGCTGGGCAGTATGAAATAAAGTATTTTTAAAGTTGTGCTAGAAGTTTAGTATTATTTTTTCGCTACGAAGTAATTAGAGAAGTGTATGGGTTATTTATTTTTGCTCACATATATTTTATTAAAACATTTTTAACATCACATATGGGGCCGACTTTCCCCCAGCTACCCTAGATGGCTTAGGGTGAACTTAATTACGGTGATATCTCGTGTATTATCCTCTTACTACTTGTTGAATATATTACAAAATGTGGAAACCCCAAATTAAATAAGCTCAGAAAACTAGATAAGTCGTCTACCAACATTTTTCAATTCAGCCTGTTTCCATGTATTACAATTGATTCCAATTTAAAAATAGCTTGCTGGTTGTAAATTTTAGGAAACTCTGCAATTCCGTTGAAATTATATCCTATTAATTTTTCAGTCGAGCAAACTAAACAATGCAGAGTCATTACCATAACTTCGCAACATAGCTAATAAAATTCAATACTTATTCTTTCTAAATAACTGGACAGTTTAAAGTGAATTAATGCCATAACTACTAACAGTATTTTTCTCTGAAGTGGATCTCTTGCAGAAAAACGTTATCGTTGTTTTGATATAATAGTTTGGGAATGACTATTCGCCTTTTTGGTAGTATCTTTTAGAATAAATTGAGAATAGTTGGTTCGTATTTAATGAGAATTTCTAAACTCGCTTGAAAAAAAAATATTTCTTATATCAAGAAAAATTATATAGTGATTTTATGTATTTGAAATAATTACTATCAACGATATATGTCCTAAAATGTCCTAAAATCAAAAATGAACATTATAATTTTGAAATTTAGACATAAATAAACCCTAGAGACTTCTCGAAGTTCAATTATTTTTTTATAATGATTGGATAGCGAATTTTTCTTTTTAATAACTTGACCTGAATTATAAGGAAAATATTGATAAAAAAATTCTGGGGAATTAAAATAGCTTGCTAGTCCCAGGAAGCGTCTAATTTCATGTACGTTTGGGTGGTGCAAAATTCGAAACAGCTTCTATTTTATGGCTTCCTGGTCTTATACCCTCACTAGAAATCTCGCGATCCAAATACTCTATTTTGTCTTGAAGAAAATAACATTTGTTTAACCTCATATTAAGTCCTATGGTTCGAAATACTCCTAAAACGTATTTTAATCTCTCCAAAGCCCCTTTGGTACAAGGTGCTGGTATTAGTACATCATCTAAATAGGTAATCGCTATTTCATAACGTAGTGGTCCCAAAACTAAATTTATGGTCCTTTGAAACACTGCAAGTGCATTAGCAAGACCAATGAACGTTCTCAAAAACTCATAATGTCTATCTGGCGTCACAAAAGCTGTTTTATGTATTGATTCTTTGTCCATTGGAATTTGGTGATATCTAAGGTAGTAAAGTATTTACTGCCTTTCAAAGAATCCAAGAGGTCGTCAATTCTCGGGAGAGTGTTCAGTGTTTTTCGATATAAGGCCCTATAATCAATGCACGTGCGCTGATCTCCATTTTTCTTTTCAACAAGCCGAATCGGACATGAGTACGGCGAAGTCGAATCACGAATTATTTCATCATCTTTCTTGGACAATCTTTCTAGTTACTTCTCGTTGACTAAATGCCATTCTGTAAGATTAAAAGAATAATAGAATCAGTTTTCCATAAATCAGGGTTCATTTGATTATCAATATCTTCATAAGTAATTATTTGAAAATTAGTAACCTCTGCTGACATAACAGTTATAGGATCTAACAAAAAGATGACCTTTTTGTAGCATAGCTCGTTGTCTGAGGAATTTAAAACCGACAGGTAGCCGCCACGTTCAAATTCGTCATATACTTGGATTTAACATGTAATTTTCCCGGTATATTTGTATACTGTAAGTCAACGAAAACATCACCTACGTCTTCATTACTGTAAACCGACATATAGCCTACGTAGGGTGCAGGAATCACAGTTGCTCCAGAAACATATAAATTTACCTTTTTTGGAGATAATTGGTTCATGCATGAATAAATATTATTCTTGGTTATCATGTATAATAACAGTAACATCTCCATTGTTAACAAAAGGTTGTCCAACAATAACAGGAACGTTTTGAATATCGTCAGGCACAATTAATGCTTCTACATAAGCGGCAGCCAAGTCAACTATTGAACGAATTAAAACTTTAGAATTTACGAAAACAGTTTCACCGCCGAAGCCACGTAACCAAAATGATGTGGCCTCACCCCTTAATCCAAGCCTAGCAACCTCACATTGTTGAATCGTTATTGCACCACAACTTGAATCGACTTAACCTCTCACAGGCTCGCCATTTATAACACAATCGATAAAGTATCATGTATTTACATTGCATGGTATGCTACGCCGACGATGCAGCCATTATTGCGGAAACGCAGGACGATCTACAGAGACCACTGCACAAATTCTACCAGGTCAGCCAAACGATGAACATGACCATATCCATAGAAAAAACGAAAAGCATAACCTTTGCTAAAGAACCTGTAATATGTAGGCTGGAAGTCCAGGGAAAAATCATCGAGCAAGTCTCACAATTCAAATATCTGGGTATGGATCTGTCGAGTTATCACGACCCAGTGAAGGACCTAGGAAGACAGATTAACAAAGTGACTGCCATATCGGGCTGCTTAAAGCAAACAATATGGGCAAACGAATACATGCGAAAGGATAGCAAGGTTAGGATCTATAAGACTTGTATCAGGCCAATCATGACATACGGAATAGAAACCAGAGAAGAAACCAACAAAACGAAAAGCATGCTTAGAGTAGCCGAAATGAAAATGCTTAGAACTATAGTGGGAAAAACAAAAAGGGACCGAATTAGAAACAATGACATCAGGGAACAATGTGGAGTGCAAGACATCGTAAGATGGGGGAGACAAAGAAGAAGACATTGGTACGCTTATGTGAGAAGAATGGAGGAGAGCAGACTGCCACACATCGCACTTGAAGGGAAACCAACAGGGAAAAGAGCACCCGGTAGACCACCTAAGAGATGGAAGGACAGTTGGCAGATCTTAAATACGAATAAGAAGAAGAAGAAGATTATTTACATCATTATCGTCAGGAATTTGTAAAATGTTACCTGTAGGGGCAACATCTGGGCGGTTTCGAGACGTCCCCATGTGACACTTACTAGCCCCGTGACCTAGTAGTTTCCACACGTCGTTTGGGGCATTGTTTTTGGTAATGCCCTCGCAATTTGCAATGGGGTGTTGAACTGATATCCGGTTTTCGGTATTTTATTAAGATATATTAGTACTACTTTGCAAAAATTAAATTAAAATTTTTTTGAACCGAATATTTAGGAGAAAACTGGAAATTAGGAATTCCTAAATGTTTGCAACCTTCACTACAGATACGTCACCAACCGAAATATGCGTTAACCACTTTCTGATTATATGTTTCATAAGAGTACTTTTCAAATTCATCAAATACCTAGTTTATTTATATGGATTTATTCTTAGTGGTACTTGATCTGATATATGCACCTGTAAATGTTACCCTATATTAGTATATCTATCTATTGGATTACAGTTAATAGATTAAAAAAAATCCTAGCGAATAAGGTACTTTAACTTTCTACTTAATTGGAATAATTATTACTACCATTCCACTTTCTTTTACTTTTGTTATGTGTATTATATTAGTATTATTTTAAAATTGGTTTCCTATCAATTTCCATTCATACTTTTGAATGGGACGTTTCATTATGTAAAATATACTTGTACACCCTCTTAAAAGAGTATTTTAATGTTTTTCAATCATTTTATTGTAACAATGACTTGACGTCATACATTGCTTCATTTTGATTCACTAGATGTTTTTTGACACCTGTTATAGTTTTATGACGACAGTTCTGAGAATGGCCTAATGGCCGAAAGCGCTTAGCTGAATTTTAATAATAAATACACACTGAGTACTCGTCGTTTCATTCACTCAACTCCTTGTTGTGCCCTTGTTGCACAAGAATTTCTAAAAGATACTTCAAGCGAACGACTCGTGCTTCAACCGATGACGTGGAGTTCTGCGCAAAAGGGTTCTGGTGCCTTCGCTCTCTATCGCTGGCTCCTTTGTATTTGGTGGAGTTGTAAAGCCTTCAAGAATTGCAACTTCATGTATTTGAGGAGTACGTAACTGCTTACCATTTTTTTTGCCGAATGCTCATATTTCTTTTTTGATGGACTCTAGTCTACGGGTTCTCCACTCAAACGTTTTCGTCCCGAATTGAGAGATTTGTATCTACTATCATTTGTGGAGCTATCTAAATCGGAGTTACTCGATGTAGAATTGTCACGCTTTCGTCTACCCATGATAAATTGAACACTTAAATAATTTTTTTCAAAATAATCTGAATAATAAAATTACATAGATACAAAATTTAACAAGCCATCGGTATAGTGTTCATGCACAGATGTGATGTACATTAAATAAACAAGAGTCGTAGAGTACCCGATTAAATTCATCAAAGAACTTGTCTTCATGTATTGATTCTTTATAGAAAATATATCTTCAATGTATTTTGACAAATGCTGAAACTTAAAAAAAAACATAAACAGTAAAAACGAGTATTATATTAAAATGTGCTTTGACTCACGAAAAATTACAAAAAAACATAATTTTTTCACATTTATCATTAGTTATGGCACTAATAACTTTTATTAAGGTGAAATACATATATTTAGGACAGTTATCATTTTTATAAACTAAGAATATACAGTCATATACACATATATAAACACAAGGTTTAAAATAACAAACAAAATTTATATAACTAAAATCGGATCAATTACATCAGCGAAATACTTTCTGTCATTTGAAAATATCCATTCCTTTAATTTCTTTTTGAAAAGACGAGCTGAATTATATTTTTTCAAGGTGTTGGGTAAATTGTTCCATAGTTTTGATCCAATAAAGCAGAATATTCTCTGGCCAAGTGCTTTATGAGTAACAGGGGCATATATAGCGGATTGTGTATTTTGTCTCGTTCCGTAAGTATGTGGTATATTATATGTATAATGCCTGTTTGTGTACAAAAAACAGAGAGTTTTGAAGCAAAAGGAAGGCCGAATGTCCATTACCTTTGAATTAATGTATACTTGATTGGACGAGAATCAGCGTGGTTTTTTTAGAATAATCTTCAGAATGAGTTTCTGGATGATATTGATCGAACTTAGATAATTATTCCTAATTCCTCCCCAACCAATGATACCATATAGTAATATGGATTCAACAAAAACGGAGTATATAATTTTCAGTTGTTCGTGAGATTAAAATTCTACTAGTTGTTTGAACCTGTAGATTAGGCCTTTGAGCTTATTGGTGATGTTACGAGCATGAACGTCCCATTTCAAAAAGGAGTCAATATGTATGAATAGATATTTGACTATGTGCACGAGCTCTAGAGTACGATTTTCTACAGAGACAGTATTATATTCCGGTAGAAATGGTTTATATGAAGTAAATGGTATAATTTTAGTTTTAGTGACGATAACAGTAAATTTGTTTGATTCAAACCACTTAAGGATATTCTTCATATCATCAGAGGCAATTTGTTGGATTTCAGACCAGTTTTGCCCTTCGTAAATAATCTCTGTGTCCCCAGCAAATGACAAGACTACTCCAATTGAATCCAACTGTAGCAAATCGTTTAAGTATATTATGAATAGTATCGGTCCAAGGATGGTTCCTTGGGGAATTCCGACTGTTACTAACTCTTCTTGGCGACACACTTAAATTATTATTATTATTATTGTGCTAGTTGCTCGAAACTTGGTTCGGTAATTATTTAAGATTTTGTGACGGGCCTAAGCCAAGTCACATCCTCTTTCTATTGCAAAAATTTTCTTACTATTGAGGTTGTCTGTAGTATAACGGTTTTTTGTATATTTGTGTGAGTATTTATAGGCTGAAGGTCGATTGTTTTTAAATGTTGTGCAAATGATTTAGTTGTTATACCTGTAACCGACATAAGTATTGGGACTATTGAAATTTTATCCTGTTTCCAAACTTCTCTCATTTCCTCGGCTAAGGGGGTGTATTTTTCAATCTTTTCAGTTTCTTTCTGTGTAACATTATTGTCATTTGGTATTGTGATGTCTATGAAATATGTATGTTTTTCATTCTTGTCCATTAGGGTTATGTCTGGTCTATTGCAAATAATTGTTTTGTCTGTGTGTATGGTTCTGTCCCAGTATAATTTAAATTTGTCATTTTCAACAATTTTTTCTGGTGTGTATTTGTAGTATGGTATTTCAGTTTGGGTTAATTTGGGTTATTTATTATTATTATTATCTTCTTCCTTTCTCAGATATTCTCTGGTTAGTTTAGGAATATATGCGGACGTCAGGTCAGGCATAGTTTCCATTCTGTTTTTATTATTCCCTGTAGTTCTCATTTAAAAATTTTCTAGTTATAGAGCAAGTATCTATTATGACGGACTTCTGTTATTATTATTATTATTAATATTATTATTATTATTATTATTATTATTATTATTATAATTATTATTATTTTTTATTAATTCACACTTGTCAGGCTGGGATTCTCAAGGTTTCAGCAGCCTAGTCATGTGTGAGCACTCGTCGGACGGTTCGGCATGTTCCCAATATAGCTGCTTGTTGGGCGGTAATTATATCCTTATCAACATTTTCCAATTTCCGTTTCTTTAACTCGTTTTGTAAGTGTACTTCAACGAGACCAGTAGTTGAGATAACCAGCGAATGTATGGTTACGTGTTCTAATTGGTAAGCATCCTTCAGTTCGTGCGCCAAGTCAATATATTTGTGTATTTGTTGGGTCCTAGCTTCTTTAATGTTGTGATCGTTAGGTATGGTGATGTCTATTATATTAGCTGTCCTCCCTTGTTTTTCTAGTACAAGTATATCTGGTTTATTGTGCGCTATTTCCTTATCTGTAATTATCATTTTGTCCCAGTATACTTTAACATTTTGGTTTTCAAGTTGTTCTTTCGGGGTGTAATTGTAAAAGGGCAGTTGTTCTGTCAGCAGGCCGTACTTTATGCAGATTCCCTGGTGGAATACTTTGGCTACATCATCGTGTCTTTTCTTGTGGTCCCGAGATACCAAGTAGGAGCATCCTGCCAAGAGGTGTTGAATGGTCTCTGGGTTTTCGTGACATAATCTGCAACTATCGGATGGGATTTCCTGTCGGATGATGAAACGTCTGTAGTTTCGTGTGCTTATTACTTGATCTTGTGTGGCCAGTAGAGAACCCTCCGTTTCGGCCATGAGTGTTACATTCGATAGGTACAGATTTGATAAGCGTTTATGCACCTCTTGTCCTGCTAAAGCTGCAACATATCTTTCATGCAGTTCTGTACCTTTCCAGATTTGTTCTAGTTCAGCGAAGTAGTTCTCATTTTCTTTTTCAGGTGGATTCTCGTTCGCTAACTTTAAGGGTGAAAGAGAGGAGTCAATAGATGTTATTGCTCTATATGCGGGGTGTGTTACGGACTTCAGATAAATAAACAGCTTTTCACATTCTTTATTGTGCATTTATTTAAGATTTATAAGTCCTCTTCCGCCTTTGCTCCTTGGGAGATATAACCTGACTCCTCCTTGTAAGCGATGTTCGAATCCATCTGTCTAGACTTTCCAGGTCAGTAGGACTCCATTTGACAATACCAAAGCTGTATGTTACCACTGGTATCACCCAAGAGTTGATAGCTGAGAATTTTGATCTAGAGTAAAGGTGTGATTTGAGGATTGATTGTAATCTCTTTTTCAGTATGTTTTCCATCTGTTCCTTTGAGTGTTTTTGATCTATGTTAACTGTTTGTTGGATTCACAAGTATTTGTACATTATTATTATTATTATTATTAACACTTAAATAAAATATACTAAATTGTTCACCCCACACCTGAACTGTAATCTATCGATAATAAATAAAACGAAAATTAATAACAAAAGAGTTTGATAATTAAATTTTATCAAACGTATTCACTAACAGTTCAAACTTATCTGCCTTTACAGTTTCGTATCAAAAAAAGTATTTCATCATTCCTCTGTGGTGATTAAATGCTATGAGTGACACGACGGAGTATATTATAGTCGTACATATTCCTTTATTAGAAATCTTTATATATCGGGTGTCCCTCAATGTTGACCGTGTTACAATTACTTAAAAGTAATAATTTGTTTTTTTCTTAATAAGTGACATCTTGATTTCAAAATGTCTGTTCTTAATTTGATTATGTTGAGTCTTAATTTGAAATTGAAAATGTATATATAATCTCAATATTATACTAATATTCATTATTTGAATGTTGGATTCGTAGACAACACGCTAGAATTACGACCAAAAAATGGGACTACTATCGAATAAATGGGAGCACCGAACGCGAATTTTAGTTGTCGAACGTAGGTGTTATTCAACCCTGTTATTCTCCAGCAGGTTATAAACTAGTCAGTCTAGGAAACTTTTTATCTGTATACCGACAAACAATAGATATATTCCGTCCCACATAAAGTTTTGAGCTATAAATGCGGATAACTAACGTCTGAGTTAAAAAGTTAGTTTTGTTCGAGACTTTGAAAAGTACAGGGCTATCTATATATCTCGTTCGCCCAATTTAAATTATTCATTTATGTTCACGTCACTAAGGGAAGTTACTATTGTTGGAAATTTTGCCATTAGATACCACTTTTAAAAAGAATAAATCTATTATTTTGATAAAAAACTAGTAGGTACAATTAAAGATTCGATAGAGAATTTGATATAATAATGATCTTATAATGTCACGAATATGCCAATGTCAAAACTGTTCAGCCTTGTATTTATTCTATGAGTAATTTGTGTGTGTTCTGTATTCTTATTTTATTAGTTTTCTATCATACTTGTCATATTTGTCATACTGAAGTTTGGTTGTAGGTTACGTGATTAACTGACATTAGATTTATGAAATTCTAGAACTGTAACGATTTTTCCATGGACTTCTCTAGATGTTGTGAAGAAAAACCAGTAGTGAATTTGTAACATTTTGGAGGGACCCTACAAAGTTGTGAAGAGGCTTAACAACATGGTCAACCGGATCCAGAGAGGATCCCGAGCAAAGATGAAGGTCGTTCACCTGAAGAGGCTGGCTCCATATCACAGAGCGGACCAAGAGGAGTAGTGGAGCCGCTGATCGGGACGATCACTTCTAAGGAGTGGGTAGTGTCACGAATAAATACAAGGCTAAACAGTTCTGACATTGGCATATTCGTGACACTGTCCCCTCCTTAGAAGTGATCAGCGGCTTCACTACTCTTCTTGGTCCACCCTGTGATATGGGGCCAGCTTGTCCAGGTGAATGCTCGGGGTCCTCTCTTCTGGATCCGGTAGAATACATCGTTAAGCCTCTTTACAACTTTGTAGGGTCCCTCCCATGACTTCTGTAGCTTAGGACAACTGCCTTTCGTCCTCGCCGGGCTGTACAACCATACTTCATCACCTTCGCGGAGACCTTCAGCGTTGGCTCTGGCATTGTAGCGGATTTTGGACCGGTTACTCTCAAAAGTTATTTTCTTTCGCCTTTCATCATGGATGGAATCTAACCTTGCAGCCAACTTGGAGACATAGTCTTCGAAGGTCTCACCGCGCTCTTCTAGATGCCCAAACCGCAGATCAGCTGGTAGACGTAGTTCTCTTCCGAAGAGTGCAACCAGTGGTTTCATCGACTGCTGCTCGATACGCCAAAAGGAAAAATGGTATGCAGCGATCCCAGGTGTCTGATTTTCATTGAAAACGATTCTGAGGTTGTTTTCCAGGGTTCGGTTGAATCTCTCCACCATGCATCTGATTATGGATGCAGAGGCGTAGTTCTCGTCTTCTTTATTCCCAGAAGTTTGCAGACTTTATGGAACACTTCTGACTCGAAGTTGCGGCCTTGGTTGAATGCAGCTCTCTGGGCACTCCAAACCTGCAGACGAGATTCTCCACCAGAACCTCTACTACCGTCGCTGCCTCTTGATTTGGGATAGGGTATACCTTTGGCCATTCACTGAAGTAATCCATTGCTACCAGGAGGTAACGATTTCCTGACTCTGTTACGTGGAACGGTCCCGCAACGTCGATGGCAATTCTCTCAAAAAGGGCTCCTACGTTGTACTGCTACATCTGGCCTCGGATCCTCCACTTAGGTCGTTTGCTGCTATAACGGGTAGGGCACCGTCGGCACCAATCATCTACGTCGGCTCGACTTCCCAACCAGTAGAACCTCTCTCGGATTTTTTTCAAAGTCTTGCTTACAAGACTTCGGTTTCTACTGTCCCTGGACGAAATTCAAGAATATTGGCAAAAAGGTTTCAAACAAGTGGAGAACGTTACATAAGCACAGCGCGGAATTTCGACAACAATAGTGAATCAGCAGCAGCAGAAAGTTCTGTCCCTCCAATGCTTATTTTCAATAGCAAACAAATGAAGGCAGAACTGAGAGACGGCGCTCCTTAAGGAACCGTTTTTGCGTGTAAGGAAAGTGGTTGGATACGTACAGAAGTTTTTAAGCAGTATTTCGCTCATTTCGTATCTTTTGTGAAGCCAATTATTGATGAGACCGTGTTACTTCGATAACACTCAAGAAATCTCGATGTTATTTTAAGTGTCAGAGAAACTTTGTAACCATCTTATGTTTACCTCCCCGTTGCATACACCAGCTGCAGCCTCAGGACGTTGCTGTTATGGATCCTCTTAGTGTTTATTAACATACTAGGAAAATGGTTGAACCATCATCGTGGTAGAACCGTGACAGCTTTTTTGATAAGCAAACTACTTAAAGTTTTGTACACCAACAAATAGAATAAACGGGTTCCGCAAAACTGGCATATATCCATTAGATCCAGAGGTTTTCTCAGTAGTTAACTTATAGCAGCTGAAGTAACCGACCAAATACCTAGTGACCTTGATAAATCTCTGTGGATAGGATTCCAGGAACTAGTTCCTGCAACGTATCTGATTTACCGACAGACATAACCAACGAAACAGAAAATAATTCTCGCGAAACAAACTATCTATACCAAAATCCTGAGATGAAGAAATGAATCATCCATTTTTTACCGTTCAACCACAAGAATGTCAACCGTTTCCTAAAATTCAAGAATCACGACAAAGAAGGAGTCTTGTGGAAATGCAGTTCAAACCAGTACGCCATTCAAATCTGCTCTTGAGGAGAATATCAACAAAAAAGAAGCCAAGGAAAATAAAATTAGAAACAAAAATTGTGATGTTAAGAAGACACTTAAACAGAACAAAAAAAGTAGAAGAAACTCTTCCCAACTCTTCGCGTTCGGAAGACAACGAAAGAAATGCGACTTGTCTCCACTGCTGTAAGGAATACGTTACATCAATTGACGGATGCATTCAATGCAGAAACTGTTTTGAATGGGCTCACGAATTGTGTGCAGGAATAGAAGAAGACGAAGATGTATTCATTTGTTTATAGTGCTCAGATGTTCCCTTAGCATTTGCCAGAGTCCGGAAAAATATTGATTTTTAAGTACATTTTATCTTGATGCTACAACGGCAGAGTATAATTTTTAATTTGTTTGTTGAAGGGATCATTTTACCCTCAGCATGCGGGGAAAATATTCCATTTGCTCTTTTTTCTAAGTAAATATTTTTTTTTTCAAAATGTGGTGATTTGTTAAGAGAAATGACTTATCTGATTAAACTAAAATTTAAAAAAAATGTTTACTTATTTTGAAGTTTTTTTTCTTAAGATGATCTCTCCCTTACAACTAGTTTAATGCTGTTTCCATTGGCTCTCCAATGGAACACATTGCTCACAGATATATTGACGAAGGATTTCAACATTAATATTGTTTATTTTATCAAGGAATCATTTCATGCATTTATTCTAGCTTCTAAGAAAATGGCCTAGTCAGTTTGGATATAGTCTTCCTTTAACACGAGATTCATTTAATGATTAGGGTAAAGCAAAATAGGAAAGTAGAGAAGTAAGTTACTAATTGCTAGATAGAGACCAGAAGAATTCATGATTATGATGATTGGATACAAAAACTTGGTATCAGTAACGTTGTAGTCACTATTATGATTTTGATAATGAATACAATAAATACAATGTGAGATATATGAAAAGAATTAAAAAATATGTAAAGGGAAGTAGATAATAATTAAATAAAAGCAATTATGGTGAAGATACCCATATCAAAATAGGGAAATTAAATTGTAAAGTAAAGACAATAAAAAAGTAACAACCGATGAATATATGAACTGTGCTGACAGAAGGAAGAAAAATAGAAAAAAGCAGCCAGATTATACTATAAACTAAATATGTAGAAGTTAAAAATTTTTAGTGTAATGAAAATGCTAATAATAATAATTCCAAGATGGCTATAACTCAGAAAGTAAGTAATGTTTTTATTTGAAAATTGAAAAATGTCAATTGGACCTATAATGCTATGATTTTAGATGTACTTGACATCTGTAACGCCATCACAGACGCTAAGACGTCTTCACAATGAAAAAACTTAAATAGATCAAGGGGTGAAAGTAAGCTCAAATGGAAGTATTTTTATTCCCATTTCAACGATATACCACAATGGCGGTATTGCTGTTAATAAATATGATACATTTTCAATTTATTTTTTTCATATTTTTCAAACTTTCATATTTTTTCTACTATTTGTTGCTATTGCTTCCTGTCCTGCGTTTTCTCTTCCCAGTATCTAATTCCCATAGTCTTGAGATCACCTACTACCTCCTCCAACCAAGTTATCCTTGGTCTTCCCCTTCTTCTCTTACTTAGGGGCTTCCACTCTATCATGGAGTATATTATTGCTCTCTTACCTGCTCTCCATATGTGTCCCAACCATTTTAATCTTTGTTCCTTAATTTTTCTCACTATGTCTTTTTGTATCTCTTGATATAGTTCCATATTTGTTCTTCTTCTATATTCTTCACCTATTTTTTTTAACCCAATACTGTTCTTAGTATTTTTCGTTCCTGTATTCTCATATCCTCTTGTTGTTTTTTAGTCACAGTTAATGTTTCTGCCCCATACATCATCACTGGTCTAATTATTGTGTTATATTTTCTTATTTTCGTGCGCTTGCTAATTATTTTATTTTTTAATAATTTTTTGTTAGCGTGAAATGCTTTGTTTGTGGCTACGATTCTTTCCCTTATCTCAGTTTCTCTGTCCCCATCACTACTTATTTAACTCTATCCACCTCTTCAAACTCATATCTTCCAATTTTTACATTTTTGTACTCACAATTCTTTTTGAGTCTTAATAATTTGGTTTTATGTGTATTTATCACCAGTCCAATTTTCTTTCCCTCCCTTATTATCTCCTCCCACATTTCTTCCATTACCATTCTGTTTTCAGTCACTAGTACTACGTCGTCGGCATATGCTATTATTTGTCCTCCTCTGGTCCTTAAATTTCCTTTACATATTTTTTTCATCGTATATTCTAGTGCCAAATTGAATAGTGTTGCCGACAGAGAGTCTCCTTGTTTAACTCCTTTATTATATGTAAACTTCTGTGTTTTCCCTCTTTGTGTTATTACTTCTGCTACTGAAACAAAGACCTCTTACTCTCAGGGTAAAAATTATTTAAATAATTGAAAGTATTAAAAGAGAGTAGGTTCTTTCCAAACTGACAAAGAGATTGGAGATAACGGAGCCAGTTCTCAGGGCTCTGTTATCTGAAAGAAGTTTAATTAAAGAAAAAAAATGTGAAAAAGAAAGAGAAAGAAAGAGAGAGAAAAACTAAAAAAAACAGTAAAGTTACATCAATAGTAAGGGCGCCACTAACTTTGTTCCTAAACAAAATTAGAAAAAAATCAACCTCCTTAATCAGTCAACTCTTACCTGCTGTGCTTTGCTAGTTTTTTAACAATACTTATGAAAAAAAATGTGCTGAAGGCTATTTCTCAGGTCTTCCTGTATAATAAATAAAACAACAGACTACCAATATGTATGAATATAATGAATGAAAAAATATTTAAACGTGTTACATAGTTTGACAATAATGGATTAGTAAAAGTGTGTATGTGTGAAGAAAAAGAAAGTATAAATTAAAACTAAAACAAGCTGTACAAATATGAATGGTGAAGCCATACAATATAATTTTACTTATCTTGAAGTAGAAAGTCGAAGTCAATTCTACATAAAATCTTCTTAGGTTAAATAATTCTCAGTATAATACACAGTTGAGTATCTAGATCATTCATTGGCTCTTATGGAAACACCATTTCTTGTGAGTCAATACAAATTGCCGACAAATCTTCATCTAAGTTCTTCAGTCGGGTGATTTTAGTTAAATTTACCGATATAATTAAATTATTCCTGGCGGTATCGCTACAAGAACACCAAGTGTGTTACAGATATACCTTTTTTTTAATTAACACGATATTTAGATATCTGTCCAGCGACATATATAAAACTGTACTTATCATTTTTTTACAGAAATACAATCTAGTTTAATGATTTGTCCTGGACAAAAACCTTCATCAATTTAAGAAAATCTTACACAGAAAAAAAATAAAACATACCAGTAATCCCTGCGAATTTGTTCTTAGAACAAGTTTTTTTAATAAATATACGGAATATTTAAAACTTTTATCAGGATTTCTGCGACTACCATTCTCTATTACAAACTCTCGTATAGTGCCGCATTCCGAATTTCTATTCAGGATTTTTTCTGTGAGATATCTATACAGTTAATTCCACCAACATTTAAATAGTTGTTTAAAACATTGGCAAGGAAGGACGTGTGGTCTATTCCACCAATAAATTTAACATTCATCGCTGAATTATTTATTTAAAACTCTATTAGAAAAGTTAACTGCTAAGTGAACGTTTCACTACGCTTTGGTCTAGTGTCATTTTTATTAATCTTATCAGTTTATTTCTCACTCCCATCTCATTCCGCGCTTTCAATAATTGATTCCTTTTTATTGAGTCAAATGCTCTTTGGAAGTCAATTAATAGTATCTCAATGTCTATGTTATATTCGTTGGACTTTTCCAAAATTTCTTTCAGTATATGTATCGCATCTGTAGTTGACTTTCCCTTTGTAAATCCGTACTGATATTCACCACCTCTGTAACCTGCGTCATGCAGTCTTCTTTTTATGATCGTTGTTGTTATCTTATATGCTGCATTTAGTAGCGTAATTCCTCTGAAGTTTTCACAAACTTGTTGGTCTCCCTTCTTGTGCATTGTTACTATCTGTCCCACTTTCCATTCCTCTGGCATCTCTTCTTCTTCCCATATTTTATATATCAATTGGTATAATTTTTCTAACAGTTTAGTCCCTCCGTATTTGATAAGTTCCATGTTTATTCCGTCGCTTCCTATGGCTTTTCCGTTCTTACTCCTGGTAATTATCTCTCTAATTTCTTCCTTCGTTGGGCTCTCGATTCCATCTCGTTTGTTCTTTGCTTCTATATCAAACTCCTCTCTTACTTCTGTTTCTGTTAGTAATTCCCTAAAGTATTCCATCCATGTCTCTTTATATTCCGTATCTTCATTTACTATTCTCCCTCTTTGTTTTTTATTCCTGTTGCTTTGTTTTTATATGTTCGGTTCTGTGCATTTATTTTTTCATAAAAAGCTTTTGTGTTCCTTGCATAACTTGCCCTTTCTATTTCACTAATTATGTTTTCAATTGTATTTCTCTTAGCTTGTTTTATTATTGACTTTGTTTCTTTTCTTAGTTTTTCATAAGTTTCTCTTTCTTCATTTCCGTTCGTCCTCAACCATTTTACCCATGCTTCTTTTTTCATTTCAATCATTTCTTTGCATCTTTCATCAAGCCATTCTTTCTGTTCTCTATTTACCACCGTTCCTATTTTTTGTTTGCAGCTGTATTTATACATTTTTCTATTTTTTTCCATCCTGCTTGAATTCCACCAATTTCTTCTGCCTCATACTTTTTATCTAGTTTTTACAAATTCAAAAGAAAATCAAGTTGGCCTTGGGATATTAATTAAATTGTTTTTTGACAACTACAAACAATGTACAAACACCTAATGTCATTTATTTCTTCAAACCAGTTTTAAAACAGATATTATAATGCATAAAGCGAGTGATACCATTATGTATCCAAAACCATATAGTTTGATATGCAATGAAAAGGTCCTACGAAAAATAACTAAGCTGTATATTAACAAATATACAACGAAGGAAATTGGGATGGAGAATGAAATGAGAGGAGAAATATGTATGAAAGAAAAAAAGAGGTATACCTTAGAGAAAATAAGATGAAGGAAGAGAAAAAGTATGAAAGAAGATGAATTGATTAAAAAATGTTAGATACAAGACGATCCAGAATACTCTTTTGACGACAGAAAAAGTAAAGAAATGAAAGAAGCAGCATTCCTTAAGCTTTCCCAAGGTTCCAGAGCATTTATAAAGTTTGTGTTAGGGTAGGTAGTAACCTCGTTTACTTTCCTTTTCTCAATAAATGCGCGTAGTTAAAGTTCAAGAATATCAACTAGATGGATTGTAAAAAATAAGAAAATGATGTTATTTGATTCGCTGAAACATTTACGAGAGTATGACTCTGTACGTGGGGGAAGTATGAGCGGATTGAAAAGAAGACGAACAAGAAGGCATCGCGACGCCGTCGTTGTGGTCCGACGTTGTCGACGACGTCGACGTTGTTGTAACGGGTCAGTCAGTGTGCCGACGTTTATCGACCGACTCGCTTCTTGTTCCGGTCGAAAAAAGTTCGACCACGCGGCTCCGATCAAATGAGGCCTCCATAGACACATGAACCAAAATAAAAGGTAAACGAGATTATTAATATGCGATTTCAAAAGTGATTATTTTCAAAATTAATGATATTTTTTTAGAAAAAGTGGTGATGATGTTAAACTTACATTCTTAACTCTTCCGTGAAGTTAATCAGAGAAATATTTTGAAGTGACACCGTTAAATAAATTTTGTGTTTTATTTACTCTTTTGATATATGTTATTTCTATAAATTTTCCACATACATGTCTTGATAAAGGATAAAAATTTTAGTGGCTATGTGTTTTTGTCACGTCAGCTACTAAATAACTTACATTCTATTTAAGGTGCACCTGTTATAACTACTATATTTTTTCCTTTAACAATCTTTTATCTTTAAGATCGAAATAGCAAAACTGTCATACTTTATGTCATCTTACGTCACTGCTGTTTAATATTCAATTGTAAAATACTTTAGATCACTTTACCAGTTTATTATCTGTGAAGTAAGTTTACCATTTTAGGCCAGTTCAAAATTCCAGTCAGTGTATTTTATTTTGACAATTTTCTTTTCTATTTCTTCACCTGAATTTTTAAGCTTACATATGAATCTATACCCTGTTTTTAAACTAGGAGGACCGTTTTAGGAAACTACTAGAAATCTCTAAAAAAGTTACTAGTCATACTAAAATTATACAGTCTGGAAATAATTAACCAGAAACTAAATAATAATTAACCTAACAGACACACAGTGAAAGAGCATATTTTTGAAAACGAAAAAAAAAATTCAATGAATTGTAAAATTAAATTCATAAAGAATTTCAAGGTTGGCGACTAACGTTTGTAAAAAAGTTAATAACAGTTGTCAAATTTGGTGGCACATTCAAATTATTAGCCAGTTAAATCCCATGTAATTAATTGGTCAATGTTTCAATATTCTCCACTATCTTTTTAATCTATAATCTTTTTTCAAAAAAATTCTTTTTTGTCAAAATTATGTCAAGTACCTAGCTTTCATTTTCAACAAACTCCCATCCAAACTTAACTACTTAATTTTTAAAGGATTGTTTGCATACATTTCTATTCTACTAAATGTCATGTACTATGTACTCACATATGATGTCTGTTAGTACTAATATTATCTGAGTCCATTTTCAAATTAATCCTGTCCAGAACTGTTTTGATCTTTCAATGAAACAATAACAAGAACGCAAGAAGGAACAAAATGGATACTATTTGTTTACAATTTATAGAGAGAGAGAGAAGTTCGGGAGATTTTCTGGTGGGTTTGTTGGTTTTGACTTGGTTTTGGGGGTTTTCGAGATAAGGCCCTGATATAGGATGCGGTTCCTCTGCAGGGCGGGGTTGGAGTCTTTTTTATTTGGGAGTTTGTGTGCGCGTTCGTTTGGGGTTGGCGGGTTGTGTTTGTGTTGGTGTTGAGAGGTGAATGGTTGGCTGAAGAATTCGAGGGGAGGTTGTAGTTTATTGTTTATGTAGGATTGATTTGAGTTGAATGTAGGTTTGAGTACCAATAATAATATTAAATCCAAAAATTTCATCGATGTCGGCCCATTTGGCTAGTGAATAAATTCACCATGCTACAGGAAAAAACTTGAAAAACCTGTAGCACCGACGGGAGGGTTGGGGCTCGCGGATTTAAGTGGAAGTGCTTTCACTCCTGATGGGAGTGAAAGCGAAGTGAGTACGCCTGCCTATGTTTGTGATAGAACAGTGGTGTCGATAGATGAACGGAATTAGGTGACGAAGAGTGTCGGATATGATGTCCCTCGAGTTGGGAATGGCGTTCATTAGGGTGACGGTAAGGATTTCTATGATGATTTTAGAGTCTGTAGAGAGTTCGAAGGGAACTGGTGGCTTTTCGAGGGTGACTGGGGCGGTTTATTGGGGGGTATTTGGTGTGGTTAGCCTATGGGGGCAGCGAGGGTGGAAAGCGGCGTGAGGTCCGCCGCAGTTGGTGCAAGTAGGGGTACCGGACTTGGGGCATTTTTCGATTCGGTGGCCAGTTTGGCCGCAGGTGGGGCAAATCGGTTGAGACCGACAAGATTCGGAAGAGTGTCCGGATTTGGTGCATCGGTTGCAGTATTTTGGGACGTGGGGAAGAGGGTTGGCGTTGGAAAGTTCGCACTGGTGTGGAAAGCCAAAGAATGAAATTCCAGAAGAGAGGGCTTGGTGGTAGTGGATCTCGAAATGTGTAATGATGCGGAACATCGAAGTAGGTTTATTTGTGGCCTTGGCGATAATTCGCCAAGCTTTGGTCTTGATCGTGAAGAATTTCTTCGAATTCTTCGAGAGGGATCGTTGGGTCTACATTCCTGCATACAAGTGAGAAGGAGGGAATTAGGGTTTTGACTGGTTGGGGTGGACGTTGGTTGGAGTTTAGAACGTGAATATTGATGTTGGGGTCACCAGTGGAGTTTTGGATTCTTCTAAGGATTGTGTTTGCTGATAGCGGGGAAGAGGTTTTAAGGAGGGCTGTTCTATTGAAGTTTGCTTTGAGGTATAGGATGTGTCCGTTGAGAAGTTCGAGGGTGTTCAAAAGGGTAAAAAGAGATTTTTGGGTAGAATATTGGGGTGGGAGGTTTCTGAGGTTCAGAGTTTGGGTGTATGTTGTGTTGTTGGCGAGGGTTGGTGTGGGGTTGTTGAGGGAGGTAGGGTTGATCGGGGTTTTGTTTTCCCAACGAGGGTGAAACCATCCTCGCCGGGGATGGAAGATTGTAGGACAATTGAGGGAGTATGGGTTGGGGAACTTACAGAGGAGGCGTAAGTCCTGGAGGGGAGTGGAGTGGAAATGTGTATTGAGGTTGAAGCGGTGGGGTTTGGGGTTGATGTGGAGGAGTTTTGAGGGTTTGGGGAAGATGGATTGGAGGCTTGAAGTCTATTTACGAGATTGTCAAGTTGTTGTCGAGTGCGTAGGGTTGTCGCGGGGTCTTCTGTGGGATCATTAAGTCTACTTCTGAGTTCGTAAAGAATGTCTTTGATGTCTTTGGTTTGGGGTGTGGTGCTTTGGGATGAGGTGTGTTGTGATCTGCGGGTGCTTCTGGAGGACATTTTGGATATTTTTTGGTTATGAATGGGTGTGGATGGCTGTGAAAGTTAATACCAACAGCGGACTCACTGCTGGAGGAAGTTCGTGGGTGTTTAATATTTACCTGGATTAATATCCTTCCTGCGTCTGGTGCGGATTTTTTTGTGGTAGTAGTTGCGGGTTTCTTCAGGGGTTCAAAAATAAAAATTTTGTTTCGAAAGAAACAGTTGTAACACTTCCAAGTATTACAAGAACTGTCGAACGAAAAAGTTCGACAGAACACGTGGGTGCGTAAATTTTTTGGTGGAAGCGTCCAAGTTGCCGGTGAAGTCGACTACGAGTTGGTTTGACTCAGTGACCAACTCTGCTATTACACCTGCCTCTAACGATGGACTGGAACAAGTGTACAATTTATACAAATATCAATCATAATATATGTCAAAAGTGCTGTGTAAAGCCGGTTACGATTTGACCAATCAGGAATCAACAAAATTGCTAACTTGAATTCAAATCAGTCCTGTTTAGAAACAGGATATAGGAGATCATCCTTGAAGGTTATGAAAAACGTGGTCTCCAATCAAAATCTATGAATTGATCTTGTCAAATATTCCGACAGTTGTTTGACAAATAAAAATAAAAATTGACCAGGAACTTTCTTATCCCTGTACTGCATGAATTATGAAGGAAATTATTTAAATAATATTCGATGTTTTTGATACCTTATTTAAAGATAACATTTATTACAAAAACGAAATTTAAAAAAAAACACAAAAACTGAAAAAAAAGAGCATATATGGGATCGTATGCATCCTAACACATTTTAATCAAAAAATATAATCCAGGGTACAAAAATTCGCACCCAGCTCAAAGTTGGTAGGATTGTTCAAAATACTTTCATAAATGAAATCTAAAAAGTCCTAGTTGATACGATACCTGGCAAAAATTTACTAGAGGTAAAAGGTCGCAAAAACGGGGTTTTTCGTAATTTTCAGCAAAACGTATCATAAAATTAGTTCAGACAAAAATTGTAGATAAGACAATTATCTATAAAAAAATGGAGTTTGTTTTTTAACGTTTATAATTAACGTAATGAAAATTTATAAATTTATTGTTAAAGAATTAAAATTGATTTAAAAAAAGTACAGGAACGATGTAGGCATTTTTATAGACGCCTTTTGAATATTAGTGTTTTAAATGAAACTTCAGTTTCTAGATAATTCCACAATATGTTTAAAAATTTAAAAAACTCTAAGAAATTGACAATTGTGTCGATGAGTAGATTCCACGAAGTGAGGGTCGAGACAGTTAATTGCCTTTTAAATACGTTTAGTCTATAGCGAAAACAACAGTTCTTATTATTCTTCTTCTTCTTTCTCTGAAACCCTTATGCCGTTCAGCGTCGGGTTAGCCCTTCTTTACCCATTCCTTTCAGTCATTTCTGTTTCTGGCCAGTCCTCTCATATCTTCTATTGATTTCCCTCTTTTCTCTCTGATTTCCTGCATCCTCCTTATCCATGCTTTTCTTGCTCTTCCTTTTTTTCTTTTTCTACCTCTTCCTGCCTCTGTAACTGCTTTGACTAATCTGTTCTCGTTCATTCTTACAATGTGTCCGTACCAGCTCAGTTGCTTGTTTTCGATCTTTGTTAAAATTGGTTCCTGTTTCAGTTGGTCTCTGATTTCTCAATTTCTACGTCGGTCATATTTGGTAACTCCCGCGATCTTTTGCTAATATTTCATTTCCACTACATTTATTGAAGTTTCATTCTTTTGTAAAATGACCCACGTCTCACTTCCAAAAACAGTTACTTTTAATATTATGCACTTCAAAACGTTAATTTTGTTATGTCGTCGATTTCCTTCCTCCCCATTACAGATTTATTAATACTATAATATATCCTGGTGGCCTTTCTTAATTTATTATTTATATCTGCATCTATCTTTCCGTCATCTGTTAAGATGTTTCCCAGATATTCAAAACATGTAACTTGTTCGATTTGTTTTCCGTCGAGTCTTATAGTTGCCCTTCCTTTATCTTCCTCTTTCTGGTTAGTAATCATATATTTTGTTTTCTACGTATTTTTAGTTTTATCATTTCCTTCTGCCATATATTTGCTAAACTTTGCATTTGACTGTTCGTGCCTGCTATTAGGACTATTTCATCTGCATATAAAAGAGAGTCTATTTTGATTGGTCTTAGCTTTCGATATCCTATAGCCGTGCTACTTTTCTCAGACTGATTTCGTGTACTCTTTATTAGCGAGTCCATTATAATTATAAAGAGCGATGGACTGGCTGTCACCTTGCTCAAATCCTTTTTCCATGTTGAACGATTCAGATCGTTCGCCACTTATTTGAATTTGTGCTGTGACTTCATTATAGATTGATTTTACAACTTTGATGGTTTTCTCAACTATATTATACTTTTCTAAAGTTTTCCACATTATTTCTCTGTTAATCGTATCAAAGGCTGCCTTTAAGTCTATGAACAGTAAATGGAGTTGTTCGCTTGTTTGGAACTTTCTTTTAACTATCTGCGTTATTATGTGTACGTTATGGTTTGTACTTCTAACTCCTCTGAATGCAGCCTGTTCATCTTCCAATTTACTTTCCATCTCATTTCGCAGACGTTTTTCTACTATTCTTGTATATGTCTTGAAGAATACTGCCGATAGACATATTGCCCTGTAATTGTCGCAATTTGTATAATTTGTATCATTTCTGTAGCCCATGCATCTTTACATATCTTCCAGAACCACTTCTTACCTTCCTCGGCCAGCCATCTTATCATCTCAGGGTTAATTTCGTCCTCTCCCGCAGCTTTCCTTATTTTGATGTTTTTAATTGCTTCCTCTACTTCCTCTTGGGTTATTTCGTTATGATATTCCTCGAGATATTCTTTTTCTTGTGTTACTTCTTTCTGTTGGTCAATATGTGTTTCAGTTTCTTCAAGTTTAAATTTTTCCCTGAAATATTCTCTCCATACTTTTGTTATTTCGCCTGTCTCTATATGTATTTGATTATTTTCATCTTTTATTGCATAATCTTCTCTTTCTCTTTTCCCCCGTAATGTTTCAATTCTACTCCAGAATTGTTTTGTAGCTTTCATTTAGTTCCTCTCCAAATTTTTCCCAATTTTTCCTTTTTGCTTCTTTTACCTCTAGATTCGCTACATTTCTTTTCTGAATATACTCCAGTCTATTTGCCTCGTTTTTGTTAAGCTGATATTTCATCCTTTGATGTTTTTCTCCCTTATTTTTCTTTGTATGTCTATGTTCCACCAGTCGGTTCTCTTATTATTATTTTTCCACATGTTTCATTTGCTACGTTATATATAATATATTTGAAAACTCTTCATCTTTCTTCTAAATTTGTGTTTTTTATTGCCAGTTCTGCCTCTGTAAACTGTATGTTCGTTTTATCTTGGTATTTCTTTCTTATTTCAAGATCATTTACTTTTTTAATATTTAGTCTATAATAGCTTTTATTATTGCAGTTTAAGTTTATTTCTGTATTCATTTCTGCTAATACCAAACTATGTTGTGTTCCTAATTCTGATTTTTTCTCTGTTCTATCGTTTTTTAGTTTATTTAATTCTAAATTATATACGATGTAGTCAATTATACTTCTTACGTCTCTTTCAGGTGCTTCAAATATATACCTATCCTTCATGTCTTAGTACCATATTGTATTTCCTACTTTTAGGTCGTTTATTTGGCAGAACTGTAGCATTTTGTTTCCATTGTTATTCCTTATCTTCTCTCCGTGTATTCTCCTATGCAGCCTAATCCTATATGTATATCATTCCCCAGTCTTGCATTCCAATCTCCCATAATAATTACTCCATTTTTTACCTCTCGAATTTAATCTAGTTCTTATTGAAGTTCCTCATAGAATTCAGCCATTTTGTATCCTCTGTTCCTTCTACTGGTCCGTATATTTGGATAATATTTATTATTTCATCTAATTTTATTATGGTAATTATTCTTGAGTTGACTTTTTTACATTTAACTATATGCTTACTAATTTTTTCTGTCACACTAGTCCGACTCCTTCTTTTGCTCCTTGATCAGGTTCTACTCCAGAGTAATATAAGCTATATCCATTTTTAGGCATGTGTTATAACGGAATTTGTAAGCACGATAGAGGGCGTATTTTTTGACGGATCGAAACCAAACTCGCCACAAAAATCGGTTAGGCCAAAATCTTGAACGATTTCGTTAATGAGCCAAATCGGCCCATTAAAAACAAAATGGCGGCCTGTCAAAATTGAAAAAAAATCGTATTTCCTTTGTTTTTCATTTGACGCAAAAAAGTTACTGAGCTTTTTGATAGACCTTAACACGTTCTACAACTTTTGTATCCAACATTTTTCTCTAAATCGTATATTAAAATATTTATTTGAGAAAATTCACAAATTTACCAGAATTTTTTTTATTTTTATGTTTTTGATTTGATGCCAGAATGTTACTTTGGTTTTTTGTACATCTCAAAACATTCTATTACTTTTGTATCTAATTTTTTATTTTGGGTTTTATGCAAACATGTTACTGAAATAAGCCTGTCCAATTGGTCCTGTGTCATTGGGATTTTTTAGCTTCATGGTTCCTTTACTCTTCTATTTCACTTCGCTAATGCCCAATATGTCTATCTCGTATTCTATCATTTCATCTATTAATTCATTTTCTTTTCCATGTAAAGATGTAATATTCCAAGTGCCTATCCTAATTTTATCCCTCTTTTCCTTTAATATCTTCGAGAAAGTAGACAATGGACTATTTTGTACTATATTTTTGCTGGTATGATTATTTCCATTTTTACGTACAGATGTCCCCCTTTTATTGTTCCTTATATCAGTATTACACTTATCTTTTTTGTTATTTTTGCTTTCTCTTTTATCGTATTTATTACTGTTTGTACATATTGTAATGTTTTTCTAATTTATTTAAAACGTAAACGGGTGGGATAAATTGAAAACACACGGTGTAGCTACTTACTAATTTATTTAAACACTAACTCACTAACTCTTAATTTATATATACTTATCTAATCACTTAAATTTAATTTATATGCACACAAACGTGATTATATTAGCACTTTACTGTTCGGTGTATTTTTGTTTATTTCTCGAGATCACTTTATCAACTAACTCATCCGCTGATCGGTCCTTTATTTATATTAAAGCCTTTTTTACCAGAAAACTCCTGACAGCGGCTTACACACACAAAAACAATTGGTTCTGGCCTTTTCTAGATAAGTCTGGTAACAAAAACAATATCTAAATAAGATAATCACAATTGTAAACAATTCATCCCTGCGCGTCCGCCATAATTTTAACTTTCATACCTGGCTTAGACAGAGTGGGATTCAGGGACTATACCAGTGTGCTGTTTCGTAACAATATTTTGTTTTCCTTACAACTATTATTATAACTAATCTTATTTGTATTACTTATATTTATAATATTATTACACCTAATTTTTCCTATATCTATGGTTTTTGTCGTGTCCATAATTTTCTCTAATTTTTCCTCTCCGTTTGGTGCTACTTGAATAAGTTTTTTGAGATTTCTCCTGTGTATGTTCTTGTGGTTTTTCTGGTCTTTTCTTGTGATTCCTCTTTCGTAGATCTTTCACTAACTTTTCTTCCTCCTGTTTTTTGTTTTTATATTTCCTCAGTGTCGATGGTGTTTGGCGTTTTACGGTAGCCCAGTGTCCGTACGTTTATATACAATTTATTGTATGCAATATTTGCTTTGTTTCCGTTGTCGCTTGCTTCTTTCATATGTCGACTTAGTATTTTTCTTTGAGTTTGGTTATCTTTTGAAAAATCTTCGTTTATGTATATTCTGGAACCTTTCAGTTTTTTTGCTTTCTCTCAGGATTTCTGCTCTCTTTGTTGCGTTTTTAAGGTCAACCCACACTGGTCTTACTTTATTTTCTATTTGTTTTCCTAATCTTTTAATTTCTATTATATCTTCGTTCTCCTATAATGGGGCTTTCATTTTGTTTGTTATTTCTTTTACCTTCTTTTTTAAGTCTAATGTATTATCTTCCCTATTTTCTTCTATTCCATATATTCAGATTTCTCTCTCTAATTCTTCAGTTCTTATTATTCAAGTGAATTTTATTTTGTTTTCAGTACATTATTAAAATTGTAATTAGTGTCATTCTTGATCGAGACCAATCAATTCTTGATCGAGACCAATCAATTCTTGTAATACCTGTATATCTACAACAGTAAAAGACCAAGATGGAAGAAGATCAAACCACATCGCCATCTAGCCTGTAAGATTCTAGTTCTAATCCAAAATCATAGCAGAATCAAGGCAAGTCACTGGGGTAAAACATAACCTACTGTAAGAAAATATAGATTCATAAATTCAACAAACTAATTCCGATATCTGCACTTATATAACGAGGTTTGCTTTAATCCTATTTGATAAACGTGTTATTCTAATAGCTAAAACTTTCTCCAATATCTCGAAAGAGTCTCATATGGATCGAGTTTTAGATCTCTCTAATGTGGTTTAATTCAATTTTTGTTAAACCATGTATAAACTTAACTTCACGTTCGTTCAAAAGTGAATTTTTCTATTTTTTTTCATCAAATCGCAATTTTATTTCATTTTAATATCGTCCTTCACTATATCTGGCCTATTTACCTTGTTTATTGGTTACGCGGCAACTTCAGCTACCAGTAGGTAGCAAGAAGAAGCAGATCTATCAATCTGCATTTGTATTGTGTCGAAGGCAATACGTTTCGATTAATTGTAAACAGCGATAGACGATTGCTGTTGTTGGTGGATGGTCGTACTCTTACGCCTATACCTCAGTACTTATTGGTAATTTGCATTCCATTGCTACGTATAGTTGAAATACGGTACGATTTTAAAATGCATACATAACCGTTTTAAATACTTGTATTGATTGAGAATAGATACTCAATAAATAAAAAGGGACGAAAAATGCATATTTTTCAGAAAATTGTTTATATAAACAGTGTTCATGCACTAATGATTTGAGTTTTTTATAATTTTCAAATAATTTCCGCGCTGATCAAAAACAGCTGGTTTCAAGCGATTGGGTGCGCATATCGTGCAGCGCTTGCGCTAAAAGGACAAGACAGACAACGTTTGGCAGGCGACCGTTAACCACGGCAATTCAAAAAGTATTAATTTTGGTGATAAATAAATACAAACTGAACATTAAAGTGATTGAAAAGATACTGAGACGTTCAAGTGAATAATAAAAATGGTGATAGCTTAAATCAGGGGATCCTAAGGTGTAGAAAGCCAGCAATCCGATGAGTACCCACATTGCTAAGAAACTGCAGTTGTTTGCGAATTAATCTACAGTCCGCGATTTTTTCATAAGCAAATTTCATTGGTGCTTACACAGACAAGGTATCACGTTAATTCAATAACCGTCTACAAAACTAAATCCAAAGCACCGCATCTCTCTCAAGAAAAATTTGAATTTCTTGAGGCATGACTAAATATAAGCCGTTGAGCGTAGGAGGGGTACCTTATTATTTAATCCAGGATTTAAATTATCTATTTCTAGTAACCGTTGTTCAATCCGTCATATAGTTTTTACATTATATTGCAATAGATTTGAGAATATTACTTCAAAAATTTACTGTTTCGACCTTCACTACGTGTAATCTACTCACGTTACTTCTCTTAATGAAACTAACTGTTTCTAAATAATTCCAAAATATAATAAAAAATGTTAAAAGTCCACATTAAACTATAACATACTAAACATTATATAAGAGCACATTTTTTTTATTCGTTCTCATCGTTACTAGTTTCACTATCTGAAGCCCTCGTAACAAAAGGTTTCAGATTATCTGAAGGACAATGTCCGTATAAACAGTCCTACTTCGTTTCCCCCAATAAGAACGAGCAGTCCTTTTTGGTCAATGAAGATAGAGGTTGCGCGATAGCTACAAATCCTTTTACAATCTTTCGAAAATACCTTGCTGGTACCAGGAAGCGTCTAACTTCATGTACGTTTTTGGGTGGTGGAAAATTCGAAACAGCTTCTATTTTATGGCTTCCTGGTCTCATGCCTTCACTAGGAATCTCGCGACCAAAATTCTCTATTTTGTCTTGAATAAAATAACATTTGCTTAGCCTCATAGTAAGTTATGCGGTTCGAAATACTCCTAAAACGCATTTTAATATCTCCAAAGCCTCTTTGGTACAAGGTGCTGGAATTAGTACATCATCTAAATAGGCCATCGCTGTTTCAAAACGTAGTTGTCTCAAAAATTGATTTATGGCTCTTTAAAACAATGCAGGTGCATTAACAAGACCAAAAGGCATCTTAAAACTCATAATGTCCATCTGGCGTCAAAAAAGCCGTCTTAGGTATTGATTCTTCGTCCATTGGAATTTGGTGATATCCGGAAGCCACATCTAAGGTATACTCGATAGTCGAAATTGTGTAAAGTGAGTCAGAGCTATCTAATCAACACTTTGGTTAAAGCGCAGTTGCCATATGTATTCTAGAGAGAAATGCTGTATTTTATAAATACACTTCAAATCCATTGTGTCAATATTTCAGGTACAAAAGATGCAATGTAATTAAGTCAATACCAATTTAATATATTTATTTCAAATTTCAAGCAGACTAATAATAATTAGTTTACTTGAAATGTGAAATAAAGTGTTTATGTATATTTCTTGAACGCAAAGTTTGTTGTGAAAAACTCGCCGATTTGACAATGTTGGAGAGTCGCTTCAATGTTCCGGCTTTGAGAACGGGATAGATTGATCGAGCTACGCGAATGAGACAGTGATAGTAAACAGTTATGTGAGGTGTTTATTCTCTTCATGAGCGTAACATCAGTATTTGTGTTGTGGTTTTGTGTGATAAATCGGTTATTATTGGTATTTATTGTAATATTTATATCGGTATATTTAGTGACAATAATGGCGGAGTGTAGCGGTGTTGGCGATAAAAAACGGCGTCGTAACAATTTAATTCGGGAAGAAAAAGTCCTCATATTAAATGTGTACGAAGGACTGCGTGCCATGGACAAACAGTTGGGTGTTAGTGACGCTGTGATTAAGTGCAGTTATTTAACTAAAGTTTCTGAGAGTACTATATACAATATTCTAAAGAAATCGCGGGACGGATCTTTGACAAGAGAACGAGGTGAAAACTGTAAACCGGAAAGTAGGGGAAGAAAGAAAATTGTTTTGGACGACCAAACACGGAATGCTATACATAGGGAAATACATTCTTTTTATTTTAGGAATGAAATCCCCTCGGTAGCTAAATTGAGCTAGGTAATAGAAGCTGATGTTACTTTACCAAACATCAGTGATAAAGTTTTGAGACGAACTTTGAAATTAATGAATTTTCGTTACCAAACAAGAAGTAGAAACAGTGCCTCAATTGAACGAAATGACATTGTGGAATGGAGGAGAAATTATTTAAAACAGATACGACAGTTTCGTAACGAAGGACGGCACATATATTATCTTGACGAAACATGGTTAAATGAAGGCCACACTGTGTCAAAAGTGTGGCAAGACATGAATATACGAAGCAATCGACAAGCCTTTATGGAGGGTTTCTCTTCCGGTTTAAAAGCTCCCTCTGGGAAAGGACGTCGACTGATTATCACTCACATTGGCAGCGAGGAAGGATTTGTAGAAGGTGGATTACTAAGTTTTCAGTCCAAAAAAACTGTCGATTACCATGAAGAGATGGATGGTAACCGGTTTGAAACATGGTTTAGATCAATTTTAACAAAGGTAACTCCTGGTTCAATGATAGTTATGGATAATGCTTCATACCACTCTCGTCGACTGGAGCAAATACCTACTTCAGCTAGCCGCAAGAGGGTTATAATTGATTGGTTAGAGAGTAAAAGCATTCCGCACAACGAGGCAATGCTAAAAGTTGAATTATTATCTCTCGTACGGAAACATAAAAGCAGTTATATTAAGTACGTTGTCGATGAAATGGCGAAAGATTTCAACGTCTCAGTTGTTAGACTTCCTTCCTACCACTGTGAGTTAAACCCCATCGAGCTGGTTTGGGCCCAAGTGAAAAATTATGTTGCGAGAAAAAACAGTACATTCAAAATGGCTGACGTTGAGAAACTGTTTGACGAGGCGCTGCATACCGTTACTGCTGAGAGTTGGCGTAAATGTATTCAACACGTATTAAAAGAAGAAATAAAGTTTTGGGATTTAGACATACGTGTAGAAGTAATGACGGAACCACTCATTATCGATATAGGAGGAGAAAGCGATGATTCTGAGGAGTCGTCAGGGAGTGATACCGCTTCCAGTTAGTCAGACATTTTACAAGTGACCTCGCAACATACCTATACTTATTGGTAATTTATTTTGGTCTTGACAAACAACTTTTTTTTAGTTTTAGTAGTAGTAAGTTGGAATTGACTTCTAAACATTTTTTTATTTGGTTTTAACTTACTTATGAACAACTTGTGATAAGTTATTATTTCAAATGTTAAAAATTGAAATTCCAGATATTTCATTATTCGCACCCTTAAACTATGATACGCTCATGGAGTTCACTTTAAATCGGTAGATAACCGATGACGTCACTTTACAGAATTTCGACTATCGACTTTTTTATATACATCTTATTATAGCTCATCCTTAAAAATGTGTATTATTCTTGGTAACACCCTGTATATACATAATGATACCTACCATAATAATTTCGTATTTCTGTTCTCTCAAATTTAAACGCCAGAACGTACAAGAACATTTTCTATTTATTTTTTATTTAGGACTATTAAGAACCCTTCAAAAATGATGCGCTCATGAAGTTCGCTTCTGCAACTGATTTTATGGACAGTAAGAGCGATGAGTCACTTTACAGAATTTCGACTATCGAGTATAGTAAAGTATTTACTGCCTTTCTAAGAATCCAAGAGGTCGTCAATTCTCGGGAGAAAGTACTTGATTTCAGTGTTTTTCGATTTAAGGCCCTATAATCAATGCACATGCGCTGCTGTCCATTTTTCTCTTTAACAAGCCAGAACTGAACTTAAGTACGGGGAAGTCGAATTACGAATTATTCCATTATCTTTTAGTTATTGGACTTACCGTATCCAAAAAAAAGATTTCAATATTCCTCTGTTGTGATTAAATGCTACGAATCACACAACGCATTATATTGTAGCTGTACATATTCCTTTATTAGAAATATTTATATATAGGGTGTCCCTCACTGTCGAACGTGTTACACAAAGGAAGTCGATGATTTGTCTTGCTGAATATTTGGTATTGAAAAAAGCTCTTACTCTTAGAAGATGTTTAAAACTCACACGAAACGATAATGGATACTATAATGAAGAAAGTATTGAGTTTTCAATACAATTTAATGAGAGACTTTGATGTGTCTTCAATATTTATTTGACACTGTCAGAATTTTCCGATAAATAGGGTGTACATATAATACTAGTATATAACATTTCTATAAGAAGGAAATGACTGAATATTGTTAGAAGTGGTTTGACTTGATAATTTCCTACTGATCCTGTATGTTGTAGTCATAGTTTACATGAACGTTTTGGGGATTATAAATTAAAAGTCAAAATAAAAGTCAGAACTTCTTTATTTAAAAAACCATTATAATTTCCTATAAATTGGGCAAATAGTTGGAACTACGCTACAAATATAACAGGTTATGGGCACAGGACGATTTGGATTATAAAGTTTTGAAAGTTCTCAGCAGACGACGCAATTCGTATTTTTAATCGAGGTAAAAGCAGACGACGAACTTTTCCTACTAAAAAGACGACGAAGAATCTGATTCGAAGATGGAAGATCTAAAAATCGGAAAGCTTAATCCAGAGAATTATCGATATTGGTCGATGCGCGCACAGGGGATTCTGGATGTGAAGAATTTGTGGAATGCTATAGATTCTGGTTTCAAGGATACCCAAATTCAAGAGCCCAAAAATAAAAAGACTGATCATAGTGCGAAGTCGATATCATATCTGTTGATTGGAAATGATAGTCTCGACGATGTTATGGAGTGCAAGACGGCATAAGAAGTATGGGAGACGTTGGAAAGTATACACACAAAATTTGATACTTGGCATGGGTGAAGGATTTCGTAAATACTACTAAGAATCAGAACGAATCAATCCATGAGTATTTAACGAGACGTAATAGCCTCTATCATAAAGTCAAATATGCAGGGTATGATTTCAATGAAAAAATTCAAGCTGGTTTCACGGTACTCGGTTTATCAAGCCAGTACGAGTATCTCGCAAGAAACCCCCGAGTAGACAATGATGATTTAAATATGGCCTCTCTGAAATCAAAATTGTTGGAGGAAGAACGGGGGATAGAAAACACATGTAGAACAGAAGGTGAAGACGGAGCAAAAACACTGACAGTAAGAAGAAAGTACGGAAGAAACTATAAACACAATAGACAAACCAATACTAATAATTTTAAGGAAGAAGGTAGGCAGGTCCCTGCTCAAAATTCAAATCAGACGCAGCCCTCTCGTTAGCACGAATTTTTGAGGTGTTTCCGATGTTTGTAAATTGGACATATTGGAAAAAATTGTCCTCTATCCGTCGGAAAAGAAAAACCGTTGTTGACGAAAGAAGAAGCAGGTACCTCAAATTCCAATTTTGCGTTTACTGCCATCAAATCTACTCCTGATTTAGCTGATCCTCATCGTTTATCTTATATGGCAAATAAAAGGACTAAAAGAAATATATGGATAGCGGATAGACAGATCATATGACGAGTTCAATGGAAAAATTTCAAAATTTTGTTCATCATGAAACTAAAATTGAGGTAGCAGGTCGAGGAATGCTCGTTTCTACCGATTTTGGAGATGTGAACTTGAAATTATCAGACGAAAATGGATCGACTCAACTTACTTTATTAAACGTTCTGTATGTACCTGAGTTGAAGACGAATTTGCTATCTTTGAGTTTAGCAGCCGAACGAGGTCTTAGGATAGTTTTCGAAAACAATTCTTCGAAAATTATGACACCGAATGGAGACGTCATTGCGATCTCAACCAAAATTGGAGCCTTACATTTTATCAAAGAGAGACATCACTTGGACACGATCAAACCATGTGGCAACAAAATGACGAATACAGCGATTTCGGAAGAATGTCAACTATGACATAGACGATTGGCACATTTAAATATATCTAGCGTAAAGAAGATGTTTGGAATAAAAGATGTGACAATTTCAAATGACATTGACGCCGAAATACTAAATTGTGAAATATGCTACCAGGGGAAGTTAAAAAGGAGTCCTTTTCCAAAAGGTTGTTCAAATCGAGAGACATCTTCTTTGAACCTCATACATACAAACGTCGTAGGTCCTATAAATCCTATTTCGAATGGAGGTAATAAATATATAGTGACGTTCATTGACGATTATTCAAGATATTGCGAAATTGCCTTCATGAAATCGAAAGATGAAGTGATCGAAAATTTCAAGAAATACAAAACTAAAGTTGAAAATATTCATGGAAAGAAGATATCCTGTTTGAGAAGTGACAATAGGGGTGAATATTTGTCTCGAGAATTCATTCGTTATATGGAACAAAATGGTATCAGTCACCAACTCACAATACCAGGCACACCTCAACAAAATGGCGTTGCCGAAAGATTCAATCAAACATTATTTGATGCAGCTAGATGTTTATTGATAGAATCTGGTATTCCACATAAATTTTGGTCAGAAGCAGTAGTAACATCTTGTTATATTAGAAACAGAAGTCACACTATAGCGAATGACGGATGCAGTCCAATAGAAAAATGGAAACCAAATATGAAAATTGACCTATCCCATTCAAAAGTATTTGGTTGTAGAGTATGGACAACCAATAAATTTAGACGAAGTGAATTGGCTCCAAAAGGTATTTAGAGTATCTTCGTGGGCGATGACAGCAATTCTAAGGGGTATCGATTGTGGAATCCTATGAATGATAAAATTGTCATCGGCCGCGATGTCAAATTCGAGGAAGACGTATTCCCTTTGCTGAATCATCAAGATAAACCTTCCAAAGGAGATATATTTCATAATGATTTCCATGTTCGTGGAACGGATATATTAGCAATGAGAAATCATTCTTCTAATGAAGAAGTAACAGAGCAAAATCAAACAGAAAGCAGTCCAGTCGAAGGGGAAGATAATGATGAAACAATAGTAGAAGAAAAACTACAAATGATGATATATCAGGAAATAATGCAGAAGAATATAGAGATACAGAAATCAAAACAAGATCAGGAAGAACAATACGGAAACCTGAATGGATGACACAATTCGAAGTTGGCGAAAATTCAAATTCATGCAACCAAGCAATTTTGAACAGGCGAGATCCTCGCAATTTGAGAGAAGCATTGAACGGGGATAACAAAATTTCCTGGAAGGTAGCCGTCATCGAGGAATTCGAGAATATTCTCAGGAATGAAACTTGGATTTTCGTGGAAAACCAGAAAATAGGAGAATCATTAAAATGAAATGGGTTTTCAAGTCCAAAAACAACGTTGATGGAGTAATCGAAAGATACCGAGCAAGAGTTGTGGCTTTGGGTAACACTCAAATGCCAGGTATTGATATCGAACAGAGATACTCACCAGTTGTACAGAAAAAATCTATGAGGTTACTTTTTGCCATAGCAGTTGAGAAGAAGTGGTCTGTACAACATATAGACATTATTGCAGCATATCTTTCAGCTGACTTAGACGAAACAGTTTATATGGAAATACCGGATGGATATTTCCAGTTCTTCGATAAACTGAAATTGAAGTTTCCCAATTTACCAGAGAATTATTCAGATGGAAAGAAAGACCTGGTTTGTAAGTTGAATAAGAGCATATATGGCCTACATCAATCGAGTTTACTTTAATTCTTAAAAGTAATGTAGAATTTATTTTGTTGTTTCAAATTATTTAAATGTACGTTATTAGATGTCTATATTGGTAGAATCATTAAAATGATCAAGACGTAAATATATACTCCTTACTTAGAGAAGTGTACGAACGAATACAAAAGTTTAAACATATAGAAATATGTATCACTTTGTTAAACAACAACTCGACACGTAGTTATGATATGCAAAAATACGTTTCACTAACGATTACAAGTTGAGATTGAATGAAAAAAATATAAATAAAAAAGATATATCAACTATAAACGTAACTGATGAGGTGTGAGCGCCTTTTGACACCCTCGCCTCACGATATGTTACATGATAAATGGTATTTCTCACAATAATCCTTCACTCACTTTCAACCTTTTAAAAGCATTGATAATTAAATTCTGCCACTCATTTAAAAAAATTTAATTTGTTGGTCGGTTTATAGTAAAAGGACGGTGAATAAAATTAGAGCTGAACCAGATCTTTTACGTCGGAATGTCTCAGCAAAATGTATATATTTTTTTTATTTTAATTTAACTATATATGGGAATGTAGATGTTGATATATTCATCAGTTAAGACTTTTGTTTTTGTCCTTATAAATGCTTCGTTTCTGCACAGATAGTTCCAATTGACTAGTCTCTTATCCTAAAATGCTCTACATGTGGAAACCATTCGTATTCTTTGTGTCCTTATCTTGGAAAATAATATAAAACTTTAATTTCCGATATCTTTTGCGCACTGTTTAAATTTCAATTTACAGGGTGATTCAGAAAGTATAGCATAATTGGTACTCTTTAGTTTTAATGAAACACACTGTATATATGTAGAGTTTTGGAAGCTCCTCGACAAACTGATATTAACAACAAAAATACTGGTTTAGTATTAACAATAGAGGATGAGATTTGGGAATTAGTATACCCTCTCAAAAATCAACGCAAAAGCCCTATAAAAACTGTCTAAGTTATGTCAATGTAAAATCATGAACAGTCAGTCTATACAGTAATTATTTTATACAAAATAACAATTTTCAAATTGCCGAAAAAATGGGAACGCGTTGACCAATCAAGATGGAATTCTGTTAGTTGACTTGGGGCGATAAGTTGATGCTACAGTAAAATTTACAGCTTCCTAGCTGTATCCAAAGTTGAGATACAGGTATCTCATTTTTGGTAGTTTGTCGGTATATATATATATATATATATATTTTCTTGTTATTTAATGAATTTTAATTTTTTAGAAAGGTTTGTGCTTATCAAAACCTTTTAAATTTTGTATCTCCAAATCAAAATAAAACAAGACGCTTACTAAGAAAAAATTACAATTTTATTTATTTAATCATTTTCCAAATAGAAACGTATTACCTATTAAAAACGAAACCGTCTTTCATACTTTCTCCATGCACACCGTATATCCTGTACTTATAAATACCATTTAGAACTTTAAACCAAAAATAAATATTTATCTTTCGAAAAATTTTATGTAAGTTATTATTGTGATTATATTAATTCCGGCTAGCTGTTATATAATCTACATCTAGATTAATAATATTTGATTAATTTTGAAAATCTCAGTCTTATACGAATATAAGAAAGTGGGTTACTAATATAGAATTCAAAGTTTTTTTAATTGTAACTTTCTAACGAATCTTGTGGAACGTGAAGTCCCACCTCGTATTTCCTTCGTATCTCGCTTAATATTCGATTACTTTCGTTATCATCGACAACTCAGATCATATAATTACTACTATCGACAAGTTTATTTCACTCGTTTGTGGTGGTGTCAACATTTAAGGTTAGATGATTATTATTGAGTTTATTGTTAAAATAACTGTATATTCATAATCAAATCAAACTCTGATGTGAAACAAGAGAAAAAACGATAAAACGATATTGAAAGTTATTTACCTCCAGTGACGACGATATATATAGGTTAGTATTAGACGTTTTTCCTTAAATTCTTGATAATATGATCTTCTTACTGTAAACGTTTCTTAGGAATTAATACATTTCTCTTTTCAGATCAGGATATTAGCTTATGTACTGCTCAGATGTTGCAACGGAATACTACTTACCACTGTATTACTTGAGGATTAGATATTATAAATCATTAGGAAATATGTAATTCAATCACACTTTTATAATCCATTGTTATTCATAGGAATCAGAATAACGATAATATCCCTTTTTAAATGGTTACTTTCTTTGTTCATGTGATGACTTCTTTTAACCAAGGTAAGTAATAATTTTCCTTTCTTCTACCACTTCAGTTTCTTCTTACAATAATGTAAATACTGTATTATCAATACGTATCAAGTTTTATAATCTATTTGTTCCCATTTACCTCTAAATTTTTATAATTTTTCACCACGAAAAATTTCAAACTCCTCTCTTTTCAAATTCAATAAACAACTCTCCAAACAAATAAAAACAAAACAGCATCAAATCACCTCCTTATTTGCCAAGATCTTAAAAAAAATCTGTTGTTGCCAAGACAATTGTCAATAAATTCATTGTTTTACTTTTATGAAATTTTTTTTATTCTATATTATTTGTTTAAATAACTTTTAAAACTAAAATTGATTACTATTATCACCTTCCTTTTGAAATAAACTTTATAAAAATACCTCATTTGCTAGGATTGGTACTATATTGAGGATAGGAGACCGTAAAATGCACCAACATCGAAATGGACTTCTGGGCCCTTTCAAATTGTCCCCAGGTCTAATATTTTACCCCAAGTTCAGTCTAGAGAGATGATTTTAACTATTAATCATTAGAAATGTAACCAAAATAGGTTTTATGTATGAAATTTTGTATCATAATAATATGTAAATTTTGACATCTGATTCTTATGAAGAAACAACTTTACTTTTAATGTTTGCTTCTATGCTTATTTCTCTGTTAAATTATGATTTTCAATTTAATTATGGTCACTAATTGAGTTATAAGAACTATTTTTATGATTTTAGTTACTTTTATGACTTCTGGATAATAATAACTTTGATATTAAATATTTATTGTTGATTTTGTGTTTTCTAAACGCTTATATCTTAAATTATAAAACATGTCTATTTAAATTACAAAACTATCCTTTTTACTGAATATATGGTTCAAAACAAAGAACAATTTGTCATAAAGTTCAAACTTAAGATCTTAGATCCACGATACAATACCGTAACGTAAAGTTACATACTAGGTAATACATATGTAGACAACTTTAACCAACAAACTCTACAGCTACTGTACAATCTACATCCCCTTTACAATTCCATATTATAAAGTTTGTGTGCACAAAACCTAGACACTTTAATACCAGGGGAATCAGATAAGTTATACCATGAATTTTATGAATTTTAATAATATTGTTAGAAAATGTTTCTCTAAACATGAATTACATGATAATATATATATACGAGTATATATATATATATATATATATATATATATATATATATATAACAAAAACAGAATTAGCGGGCATATCACGCAAAAGAGGTTACAGAGAATGAGTGGTAACCGTAGACATGCATGTTTCTGGCTCATTAGCCTTCATCGGTACGGCATAACCAAGAAAAGGTGTACAACTTGGGAGCAAGGATGTAAATTGAAACATGAGAAAACACAAACAACGGATTTCAACAAGATAACCAAACGCACATTTGCGCCTTCAAATGGAAGATCCCGAGTTGTTGTCTTGAAAACTCGGGATCTTCCATTTGAAGTCGCAAATGTGCGTTTGGTTATCTTGTTGAAATCCGTTGTTTGTGTTTTCTCATGTTTCAATTAACATCCTTGCTCCCAAGTTGTACACCTTTTCTTGGTTATGCCGTACCGATGAAGGCTAATGAGCCAGAAACATGCATGTCTACGGTTACCACTCATTCTCTGTAACCTCTTTTACGTGATATGCCCGCTAATTCTGTTTTTGTTTTATATTCCACGCGTTATTCTTTAATCTTTTCATTGATTATATATATATATATATGTATATATATATATATATATATATATATATATATATATATATATATATATAATAACAAGATGTACGAATAGTGGGTGACATATGAACAATAAGCAACGAATAAATTAGTGGGTATTGCACGCAAATAGAAGAAGGGGCTACTGAAAAGAGTGGTAACCGCAGACATGCATGTTTCTGGCTCATTAGCCGTCATCGATACGGTACAACCAAGAAAAGATGTGAAACATGGGAGCAAAGGTGTTGAATTAAACAAATGTTGTGTTTGACTATCCTGCTGAATTCTGTTATATTTTCTCATGTTTCATTCAACACCTTTGCTCCCATGTTTCACATCTTTTCTTGGTTGTACCGTATCGATGAGGGCTAATGAGCCAGAAACATGCATGTCTACGGTTACCACTCTTTTCAGTAGCCCCTTCTTCTATTTGCGTGCAATACCCACTAATGGCCGACATGTTTGAAGTTCTTTCCCATTTATACGTTTTGACCTCAAATAGAGGAAAAGCGTCTTTACTGTTTGCTGTAGCACTATTCAAGACCTTTCCAACGGTATATAACATTTGAGATACTTGGTTTACCCTTGTGGAGGTATAGCCAAAATAAGTGGCTCACTCTTTAGTTTGTTTTCGTTTTTTCAAGTATTTTTCAATTTACAAAAAATTCCGCACGAAAGTTTTTCATACTTAGCTACCGATAACCTTGCATGTTTTACTTTCGCTTTCGCTTGCCTATTTAAAATAAAAAAAATATATTCTCGTAGGGGGAAGAATTAAGTAATATATTATACACCAAGCGACTAAAGTGACCTATTTAAGTATTTAAGTTAGTATTTAACTAAAAAAGAAGTTGGCTATGCATGGCTTACTGCACTTGTTGATATTATCTGTCAAAACTAAGTAACTTCTAAAGTAATAGACAGTAAATGTTTAACAAATAGGCGACTGGGTGTGACATTAACAAAGAATATAAATAGCAATATCAATAGCAAACAACATAAAAATCAATACACTGTTTATTACAAAATAGAAACCGATTTGATATTTTCATACATTTTAAACAAACTATAGTAAATGCTCAAAATGACCGCCGTTAGATTCAATACAAAGTTCATACCTTCTCATTATCTTTTCTATACAGTCTAAAATTTTATTACTATTTCGATGGTTAAAAAGTTCAATTTCAGCTTCAATTTTCTCTCTAATTATTGCAATACTGTTACTGGTATCGGAATAAACTTTTTCTTTTAAACAGCCCCATGAAAAGCCATCTAAAGGCGTTAAATCAGGACTATTTGGCCGCCATTGAATCGTGCCATCATTACCTATCCAAGTTGCGAACTCATTATTTAAGTGTTCTCGCACTTCTGTTACATTATGCGGAGGTGCTCCGTCTTGTTGCCATATTATGACATTAAGCGCATCTTCTGGAAATTCCTGGAGTAAATCGTCGACTTGTGGCAGAATATTATCGAAATATAATTGACCCGTTAAAGTGAAATTATAGAATATTGGCCCAACTACTTTACCCCGAAAAATTCCACACCAGACATGAATATATTTTTGCGACCTGATTTTTAAATTTGTTTAATTTTGTATTTCCTAAAACTTTATCGTTCCCACGAACATATATTTTTTTTTTGTTAAACAGACCTGATGTAGAGAAACTTGATTCATCCGTCCAAATAATTTGTTTATAGTATATTAAGTACCAAGTGTCAAAACGGTTACTTCAGTCACGAGTTTTACTAGGCACGAGTGAAGCGAAGCGTAACGAGTTCCTCGTGAAACGAGTCACTAAAGACGTTTTTAACATGAGGTGCTTACTATACTTTTTCTTCGCCCGCGGGAAGGAAAACATTATATTATATTTGAATTATATTCATTACATGACGGACGATGACTGACAGCTGACTGATAAATCAAATTACGCAGAATAACAAAATTATCAAGGAGCATGAAATTTAACATACAAAAGATACACTTGATTTGACATTTAATAAACAAAAGTTAAACGAGATGTGACTTTTCGCATTTTAAACACTAGTGTTTAAAAAGTCGTTTTGTGCATGTCAAACCCGTGTTCAAAGTGCGGTTTTAGTAGAGGAAGTAGAAAAACGTAATTTTCGTTGTCGTCTAAATTTCTTATCATTTGTTGACAGAATTCCAATCGTTTTCGCTTATTTCTTCACATAGTTCCTGTACTGGTAAAATTTTGTGAGGACGATAGTTATTATTTTTTAGTGTTTTTTTAACTTCATAGTAACTTGTCTGTAATTCGCCAGAAGCTTTTTTTATACTACTCTCTGCATTCTCTAAAATAAAAATAATTGATATTTTGGTGTGTCTTATTCTAAGAATATATTTTTAGGTAATTTAATATTAATTGAATAAAAGTATTATTTTACCTTCAAAGTGTAACAGTATATTCAACTGTTCTTCTTCATTTACTATGGCAATACGCTTCTTTCTCAAAAAGTTATGATAGACATTGACGTGATGGTAAATATTTACAAATGTGTTTAGACTAGGACATTGTCGATTTGGATACAACTGTAGATATTCTCGTCTTGTTATTTTTGACATATACGGAAAATATTTCTACTTTTTCAGAAGCCGTATCATCCATTTTTGAAAAATATAGCTAGCAATTAGTTGTATTTGTTACGTTAGTTTATAATTTTGACAGATAACATTAACAATATTGCAGTGACAACTACGTTTTTTAGCTAGACACTAACTTAAATACTTTAGGAATTTACTGTCCATTATTTTGGAATGTATAAAAGCTAGACCTATAAAAGTATATATTTTTTTATGAGAGAAAAAAGCCCTCTCCGAATATGTCATAATATACAGGGTGTTCTATTTAAAAATATATATTCTTATTTTATACCCCCTAATGCAAAAACGCTACTGGTGTACAAAGTATATTTTATTAAAATTCGTTTATACTCCTACAACTTTTACTTGAAACTTTTCTTGTATCTGTATGCATAAGAGAAATAAAGGGGTGGTCAAATTTTATTTGTACTTTAAATCCCTTGTGATTTTAACTGTCACTTTATATCCCTTGACTCTAAAAGTGACACTTTAGTTTCTAACATGTGAGAGTAAAGTGACCACTTCGGTCTCGGAATTGCAAAAAAAATTAATAATCGAAAATGGGTAGCGATATTGAGGATGATTTGACATTTACATGCTGATCCCGATTATGTAAACTAGCCATTGCTTTAGAAGGACATCGCTTACTATCCTGGTAGATGCAGGAGGTGATATTACTTATTTAAAGAGACACAAAGAGACACGATCGTTGATAACTTTTTCCGCAGGTGAATTATAACGATTTTTTCTGCATAAAGTATTTTTATTTCCGAATTAACTAAATTTGAAAATTTTGAACGTTATTTGTTTCACGACGTAGGTACGTACATGTACAAAAAGAAAAAAAATATATGGTTCGTTCAACGGGTTCAGAACCCGACTTAATAATTTCAGAGAAAAAATTCTCTAAACCATGCAGCAACGACGGCGGTGAAGTTAATAACAAAAATTGTTATGAAAAATATTATAGATGTACGAGTATATGATTCAGATGGTCGTAGAGAAAGTAGAGTGTGCATTTTGCATGAAATGACCCATTTCCAACTCGTAGGTAATGAAATGTATAATGGATCTCAGTTAAACACAGATAAAAAGTCCAAATAGTAAGTCTTTCTAGGACTACTTCGCAACGACTAACTATATAGAATTTTAGTTACAGTCAAAATTAAAAAAAACTAAACACGATACGTTATTTGTAAAACTCCTGACTCGGCTTCAAGAAAGTCGAGTCCATTAAGGATAAACAATCTAAATATCTGATTATAATTTTTGCTTAATAACCAATACACCCCCTCAAAAAATATATGAGGAAAAACTTATTACTTTACGGCTTTCTGGGGAATTCACAATGATCCAACATCTGTTGCTTGGGTTAGGAAAACCCCACAAAACCTAACCAGATCATTAACACTTAATTCTCTAAATCAGTAATAAAAAGAATTTTATAATGTGAACATTATTTTTCTTCTAATCCCATTTTCTTTCTCAGTTCCTTGAACTGCTGTGGTGGCAACGATTTTGTCAACAAATCAGCTTCTTGATTACCTGTGGACAAATATTTCAAACAGATCATCTTGTTCTCTACTTGTTCCCTCGTAAAATGGTATTTAATGTTGATATGTTTAGAACCTTTGTGACTTACGGGAATATTTGACATTGCTATACAACTTTGGTTGTCTTCATATAAAATTATTGGTTTAAACATATTGACATTAATACTGACAAATAAAGATCTTAGCCATAGGGTTTCTTTTACAGCCTCAAAAACGGCCATATATTCCGCTTCGGTTGACTACGCTGCAACCGAATTCTGTCGCCGTGTAATCCAAGTTACTATACAATTGTCATACAGTTGAAATAAACAGCCCGTTGTACTTCGGCCATCAACTTCATTATTTGCCCAATCAGCATCAACATACCCTGTTGATATTTGTGCATAATTGTCAATTCTTCTATATACCAATTTAATATTAATCGTTCCTTTTACATATCTTAATACCCGCTTTAAGCATAACCATAATTCTTTATTATTTTTAGTTTGGTACCTACTTAGTAAATTTACCGCTGTACACAGATCGGGACGTGTGCATAGCATTGCGTACATTAAACAGCCAATTACATTTCTACAAGGTGCATCATAACTATCCTCTGAATTTAATGCGGTATAGTTAAATTTTACTGGTAATGGTGTACTGACGGGATTGTAATTACTCATATTATATTTTTGTAATACAGGCTTTAAATACGTTGTTTGATCAAGTGAAATTTCTGAGTTTGATCTGCTTATTCTTATACCCAAAAAATAATTAATTTCTTGTAAATCAACCATATCAAATTGTTTCATTAAAAACTGTTTAAAATTATTCATTGTATTGTTATCTTTAGTTGCAATCACTAAAACATCCACATATAAAATTACGTAGATATTAGTGTTTTTAATTGAAACTCAAGGTCTCTAGTTAATTCCACAATATAATACAAGTTATTGAAAATTCTAAAAAATTGACAATTGTTTCGATAAATCAATATCATCGTCAGAATTTTAGAATTTTCAATAACTTGTATTATATTGTGGAATTAACTAGAGACCTTGAGTTTCATTTAAAAACACTAATATGAGCATATTCCACGAAGTAAGGGTCGAGACAGTCAATTACGTAGATATTTTTATTGACATTTCCTCTTTTCAAAAAATATAAACAATTATCTGCTGCTGAATTTGAAAATCCTTTTTCAATTAATACGTTATTATAACATTCAAACCAACATCGAGCAAATTGTTTTAAGCCGTATTAAGACTTATTTAATTTACATATAACATTATTTGCATTAACTACAACACCGTCAGGTACTCTCATGTAAATGTTTTCTTTTAATGTTCCATTCAAAAATGCTGTCTTCACATCCATTTGATAAACTAACAGCTCATTTTGATTTGCGAACACAAGCAAGCATCTAAAAGTGCTGATTCGCGCTACCCGCGCGAACGTTTCATCGTAATCTAACATTTTTCTTTGGCTAAAAACGCGCGCTACCAGGCGAGCTTTATATTTCACCCAATTTCCATTACTATCACCTTTTATTGTAAACACTCATTTGCAGTCGACGATATTTACGTTATTTGGCTTTTGTACTAGCGTCCACGTTTTATTTTGATCTAATGATTTTAACTCATCTTTTATGGCTTTTTCCCATTCAACTCTAAATTTACTTTTAGCTACATCTTGAAAACACTTTGGAATTTCATTTTCCAATATTTGACCAGTTATTAAGTAATTTTTAAATTCAAAATCATCTTCTTCTTCGCAATCGTAAGATATTATTGGTTTAGCTTTCAATCTCTCACTCCTTCTTATATCCTGCGCGTTATTATTTAACTTTCTTAATTTACACGGAGTTATTTCAGAACTATCTGAGTTCGTACTTATATGTTCAGGGACATCCTTTATTCTGGATGTTTGACCTTTAATGCAATTTTCAGGGACAACCTTTTTTATAAGGGTTTGATCGCATATTTTATTATCCGTTTTACCAGGAGAGATTTTATCACCAGCATCACTATCAGCATTACCTCCTGCTGATAAATTATCTGTGCCTATTGATACATTTTTGCCACCAATTATAATTTGATCATCGATTTCTTGTCTTGATGTTTTGTATGTAATTTCATCAAAAATTACATCTCGTGTAACTATGAATTTTTTCGATTCTGAATCAAAAATCTTATATCCATTTGGCACGTAACCCACAAAAATTCCCTTAGATGATTTACTATCAAATTTTGTTGTTTTTGTTTTATTATGTACATAAGCTGTTTAGCCAAATATTTTTAAAATACTTAATTTCGGTTTTCAATCATGCCACATCTCGTAGGGAGTTTTATTAAATTTTATGGCTTTAGTAGGTGACCTATTTACTAAGTAAGTTGCAGTTAAAACTGCTTCGCCCCAAAATCGTTTGTCTAAACCCGAGCTATATACCATTGCACGTGCTTTTTCGGTTAAAGTTCGATTCATCCGTTCCGCCACACCGTTTTGTTGCGGAGTATATGGCACCGTAAGATGATATGTTATTCCTTTTTGTTTACAATACTCCTTCATTTCGCCAGATAAATATTCTCGACCGTTATCGCAATATAAATTGACTATTTTTGTTTTATAATGGGCTTCGCCTTTTGCAGCGTAATCTTTGAAATAAGTAAAGACTTCAGATTTCTTTGACATTAAATAGGTTACGGTATAATGAGTATATTCATCTATAAAGTTTACATAATAATTTTTATCATCTATCGTAGATGGTGTTATTGGACCACATACGTCTGAATGAACAATAGATAGCGGTGTTTTAATACGACGTTTATCTTTTATTTTGGCGAAAGGAAGGCGTGTTTGTTTTCCGCTTATGCACGCTTCACGAACTGAATTTATGGGATTCATATTTTTTAAATAAATATTATCACTTGCAAGTTCATTATCTTTAAATTTTTAAAATTTTTCTTTACTCATGTGGTCCATTCGTTCATGCCACAATATATTTTTCTCAATACTTTTAACAGCAGCCACGTGGCCTGCGGCCCGTGCCGAATTTCGCGCATTTTGTATTATAAGCTCAATAATATACAAATTATTTATGCGCTTACCTTTTATCATTGTCGTGCTTCCCCTTTTGATTTCCACGTTGCCAGTTTCCGTGAACACGACTGACATCCCAGCTTCCTGGATACGCCTCACTGAGATGAGGTTGGCAGGTACACTGCTGCTGTAGAGGACATCCTTCAATGTTCCATTGTAGCCAAGGGTTGTGTTGATTTCCACTTGCCCAATATGTGTCGCCTCGATGGTTGCACCTTTCTTCGCCACAGTTATGCAAATTGGCTTCGCTAGCTGTCTGTGTTCTGTGAAGAGCTCCAAATCGTTGATAATATGCTCGGTCGCACCAGAGTCTAATATAAAACGTCCTGATTCTTTTTCTTCGTTATTTGAATCATTAGTACACATAAAGGCAAACGGTTCCTCTACTGCTGCAGAAACATTAGCACTAGTCTCCTGATGCTTGTTTTTCTTCTTTTGATAGTGAGGTTTTTGATACGTCTTCAAACTCTGTTTGTAGAAGAAGCAATCACGTTTAAGGTGGTTTTTCCTACCACAATGGAAACATTTTTGCACCTGTTTGTTCTTAAATGTTTTATTTTTAGAAAATTGTTTTTCTTTCTTCCACTTTTGTCATTTGTATTACGAAAATGAAGAGCTTTAGTTGTTGTATCATTATTCTCTCTCGCTAGATATTCCTCGTGCTCAAGAAGCATTCCTTTTACAAAGACCAATGTAAGTCTATCATCTGTCATTGTTTTTATTGCAGCTTTAATTGGTGCATAACTTAAAGGTAGTGAATTGAGCATATACCATACTTTTGTTGTCTCGTTCACTTCCAAGCCACATGCAGTTAAATCACGCACCATTTCTTCAATTTCCAGCATGTGTTTCTTCATTGATGTATCAGGCTTCAGTTTGCAGTTAAACAATCGATCTTGGACACATAGTTATGTGGATATCTTTTTGCAAGCATATAGTCCATCGAACTTTTCTAAGATTTGTCGAGCTGTCGCCCGTCCTGGAGGTAATTGCGACAGTGTGATATCGTCCAAATATTCAATCAAAGTACCTCTGGCAAACCGCTCCCATTTTATCCACTCATCAGTAAGTGGTTCTGGTGGATCCTCGTTCAGCACTCTACTCGCACCTTCTTGTTCGATTATTTCCGAAAGTCTAAATTTGCACATTAAATAGTTTTCTTCATTAAAGAGTTTTAAATTCCGTTTCATCACAGTTGACGCGCCCCTCGCCATTGTTATTTTTTTTTATTTTTTTTTATTTCAACTGAACAACTGAAACTCACGCACAATCACAATCGGTGACTAGGCCCATAACCTAATGAAAGGTATAATGGATCTCAGTGAAACACAGATAAAAAGTCTAAATTGTTTTATTTACTTCGAGCCGTAATTTGTAAGTATTTCTAGGACTACTTCGCAACGACTAACTATATAGAATATTAGTTACAGTCAAATTTAAAGAAAACTAAACACGATACGTTATTTGTAAAACTCCTGACTCGGCTTTTAGAAAGGCGAGTCCATTTAGGATAAACAATCTAAATATCTGAATACAATTTTTGCTTAGTAACCAATAGTAGGTATATGAAATTTTGTAGTACGAGCGTAGCGTGGGAAATGTATGTCATTTCATGCTCATTGTACAATCTACTATTTCAACATTTCCTAAAAATTGGGGTTTCAAAGAATCCGTCACTTTGAAAAAAAAGGGCCTCGGCTCCTGGACTAAAGGTGAAAGGTGAAGTCGAAGTGTAAAATACATTTTAACTTGGAAGAATATGTATTTTATATCATGTTTTTGGGCTAGCCTGTATTTGAATTAAACAATGCTTATTCATAGTCATACAGAAGACAAAAAACAAATAAATAAACAAAAAAATGAATAGTGATTAATATTTTCGTCAAACCCTACCCACTACTATACTGGCAGCGCACCTTATTGTTTCCAACATAACAAAAACAAATGAATCACCGTACGTATGTAAATTCGGAGCCGGCGGTCTGATCTGATCGGAACGATTTGATATGATGTGAATTGATAGCTCCATCGAAGAGCTATTGACAGCTGTTCCTAATTACGATCGCTGTATATAAACAACTGCCTGCCACTTATTGGAATGACTGAAACGTGTTTCAGAACGTCAACACAGACCTCCTGAAATCGATTCCTGTTAATACCGCTAGTAGGGTTACTCACCTCTGGGATTTTTGTAAATACGAGAGAAATCGAGAGGCTAAATACGAGAGAAATAGCTGATATAATGAACATTAGGTCAGTCCCCATAGGAGAAAAAATGGTAATAGATAAAAGAGTGAACGAGGATAAAAATGTTGGGAATGTATAAATTGAAGTTTAATTATTCAAATTCAAGTAGGTGTTACACGGGGTACAGTGTTAAACTCTGCGCAAGCTTTTTAAATTTGAACTGAAAACAGTACCGCCGTCACTGTCGACACTTCCCATCATTGTTTGATACCGTGCCTGTTTGTAGAGCGCTAAAGTGCATTGAAGCAGAAATATAACCATTTTCAAGTTTTTTTAACAGCAAAGTAAGTATATCATATGTTTAAAAATATGTTTTGTTGGTCTGTAGATAAATATTACAAGTTGTTTTGATATTTGGAACCATGAACACATTAGTTAACTACAAGCTCACAATATAAACATAACCTTACAAAATTGTCCAATGTAAGAATTGATATTTGAATAAGAAAACGGCGTTTGGGGAACAGTGTTACAACTGATAGAGGGGTACAGTGTTATACTGTTTTGTATGTGGGGCACACTGTGACACTTACTTTTTCAATTAGAAAATATTGGTTATTAAGCAACAATTATATTCAGATATTTAGATTGTTTATCTTAAATGGACTCTCCTTTCTTAAACCAGAGTCAGGAGTTTTACAAATAACGTATCGTGTTTAGTTTTCTTTAAATTTGACTGTAACTAATATTCAATATAGTTAGTCGTTGCGAAGTAGTCCTAGAAAGACTTACAAATTACGGCTCGAAGTAAACAAAACTATTTAGACTTTTTATCTGTGTTTCACTGAGATCCATTATACCTTTCATTAGGTTATGGGCCCAGTCACCGATTGTGATTGTGCGTGAGTTTCAGTTGTTCAGTTGAAATAAAAAAAAAGAAAATAAATAACAATGGCGAGTGGCGCGTCAACTGTGATGAAACGGAATTTAAAACTATTTAATGGAGAAAACTATTTAATGTGGAAATTTAGACTTTCGGAAATAATCGAACAAGAAGGTGCGAGTAGAGTGCTGAACGAGGATCCACCAGAACCACTTACTGATGAGTGGATAAAATGGGAGCGGTTTGCCAAAGGTACCTTGATTGAATATTTGGACGATATCACACTGTCGCAATTACCTCCAGGACAAGCGACAGCTCGACAAATCTTAGAAAAGTTCGATGGACTATATGCTTGCAAAAAGGTATCCACACAACTATGTGTCCAAGATCGATTGTTTAACTGCAAACTAAAGCCTGATACATCAATGAAGAAACACATGCTGGAAATTGGAGAAATGGTACGTGATTTAACTGCATGTGGCTTGGAAGTGAACGAGACAACAAAAGTATGGTATATGCTCAACTCACTACCTTTAAGTTATGCACCAATTAAAGCTGCAATAAAAACAATGACAGATGATAGACTTACATTGGCCTTTGTAAAAGGAATGCTTCTTGAGCACGAGGAATATCTAGCGAGAGAGAATAATGATACAACAACTAAAGCTCTTCATTTTCGTAGTACAAACGACAAAGGGTGGAAGAAAGAAAAACATTTTCCTAAAAATAAAACATTTAAAAACAAACAGGTGCAAAAATATTTCAATTGTGGTAGGAAAAACCACCTTAAACGTGAATGCTTCCTCTACAAACAGAGTTTGAAGACGTATCAAAAACCTAACTATCAAAAAAAGAAAAACAATCATCAGGAGACTAGTGCTAATGTTTCTGCAGCAGTAGAGGAACCGTTTGCCTTTATGTGTACTAATGATTCAAATTACGAAGAAAAAGAATCAGGACGTTTTATATTAGACTCTGGTGCGACCGAGCATATTATCAACGATTTGGGGCTCTTCACAGAACACAGACAGCTAGCGAAGCCAATTTGCATAACTGTGGCGAAGAAAGGTGCAAACATCGAGGCGACACATATTGGGCAAGTGGAAATCAACACAACCCTTGGCTACAATGGAAGATTGAAGCAGCAGTGTACCTGCCAACCTCATCTCAGTGAGGCGTATCCAGGAGGCTGGGATGTCAGTCGTGTTCACGGAAACTGGCAACGTGGAAATCAAAAGGGGAAGCACGACAATGATAAAAGGTAAGCGCATAAATAATTTGTATATTATTGAGCTTATAATACAAAATGCGCGAAATACAGCACGGGCCGCAGGCCACGTGGCTGCTGTTAAAAGTTTTGACAAAAATATATTGTGGCATGAACGAATGGGCCACATGAGTGAAGAAAAATTTTCAAAATTTAAAGAAAATGAACTTGCAAGTGTTAAAAAAAGTGCATACCTTTGTTAAGACCCTATATTTTCAATCGGAAATTCGTATGCAAATGGTGCTATTTAAAATTATGTCGGGAAGCGAAATTTTTTTATGGAATGGATATCCCTACGAGATGTGGCATGATAGAAAACCGAAATTAAGTATTTTGAAAATATTTGGCTGTACAGCTTATATACATAATAAAACAAAAACAAAAAAAATGGATAGTAAATCATCTAAGGGAATTTTTGTGGGTTACGTGCCAAATGAATATAAGATTTTTGATTCAGAATCGAAAAAATTCATAGTTGCACGAGATGTAATTTTTGATGAAATTACATACAAAACATCAAGACAAGAATTCGATGATCAAATAAAAATTGGTGGCAAAAATGTATCAATAGGCACAGATAATTTATCAGCAGGAGGTAATGCTGATAGTGATGCTGGTGATAAAATCTCTCCTGGTAAAACGGATAATAAAATATGCGATCAAACCCTTATAAAAAAGGTTGTCCCTGAAAATTGCATTTAAGGTCAAACATCTAAAATAAAGGATGTCCCTGAACATATAAGTACGAACTCAGATAGTTCTGATATGACTCCGTGTAAATTGAGAAAGTTAAATAATAATGCGCAGGATATTCGAAGGAGTGCGAGATTAAAAGCTAAACCAATAATATCTTACGATTGCGAAGAAGATGATTTTGAATTTAAAAATTACTTAATAGCTGATCAAATATTGGAAAATGAAATTCCAAAGTGTTTTCAAGATGTAGCTAAAAGTAAATTTAGAGTTGAATGCGAAAAAGCCATAAAAGATGAGTTGAAATCATTAGATCAAAATAAAACGTGGACGCTAGTACAAAAGCCAAATAACGTAAATATCGTCGACTGCAAATGGGTGATTACAATAAAAGGCGATAGTAATGGAAATTGGGTCAAATATAAAGCTCTCTTGGTAGCGCGCGGTTCTAGCCAAAGAAAAATGTTAGATTACGATGAAACGTTCGCGCCGGTAGCGCAAATCAGCACTTTTAGATGCTTGCTTGTGTTCGCAAATGAAAATGAGCTGTTACTTCATCAAATGGATGTGAAGACAGCATTTTTGAATGGAACATCAAAAGAAAACATTTACATTAGAGTACCTGACGGTGTTGTAGTTAATGCAAATAATGTTATATGTAAATTAAATAAGTCTTTATACGGCTTAAAGCAATCTGCTCGATGTTGGTTTGAATGTTTCAGTAACGTATTAATTGAAAAAGGATTTGTAAATTCAGCAGCAGATAATTGTTTATATTTTTTGAACAGTGGAAATGTCAATAAAAATATCTACGTAATTTTATATGTGGATGATTTAGTGATTGCAACTAAAGATAACAATATAATGAATAATTTTAAACAATTTTAAATGAAACAATTTGATATGGTTGATTTACAAGAAATTAATTATTTTTGGGTATAAGAATAAGCTGATCAAACTCAGAAACTTCACTTGATCAAACAACGTATTTAAAGTCTGTATTACAAAAATATAATATGAATAATTGCAACCCCGTCAGTACACCATTACCAGTAAAATTAAACTATACCGCAATAAATTCACAGGATAGTTATGATGCACCTTGTAGAAATGTAATTGGCTGTTTAATGTACGCAATGCTGTGCACACGTCCCGATCTGTGTACAGCGGTAAATTAACTAAGTAGGTACCAAACTAAAAATAATAAAGAATTATGGTTATGCTTAAAGCGGGTATTAAGATATGTAAAAGGAACGATTAATATTAAATTGGTATATAGAAGAATTGACAATTATGCACAAATATTAACAGGGTATGTTGATGCTGATTGGGCAAATAATGAAGTTGATTGCCGAAGTACAACGGGCTTTTTATTTAAACTGTATGACAATTGTATAGTAACTTGGATTACACGGCGACAGAATTCGGTTGCAGCGTCGTTAACCAAAGCGGAATATATGGCCGTTTTTGAGGCTGTAAAAGCAGCCGTATGGCTAAGATCTTTATTGAAGTGAAACGTTTTATGGGACACTAGCGTTTTGTCATGAGAGTTAACTCGTCGAGCTAACAAAACTGTTAAACTCCTTGTGAGAGAGGCGGAAAAAATTAACGAAGATCCGCACAAAGAGGAGACGCCGAGAATAGTCGCAGGGCATTGTTTATTGATGGCGATCATTTTATTCCGTTTATCAATCCCCACTTCGCTGCGCGAACGATAAAGTGAGAACGCATTCGGGGGGAAAAGGATACAAAAAGCGCTTAATAATTTCTGCCGATATTGGTATAATCCAGTGCGAAATTAATATAGAAATTGTTTACCTTTAAAATTAAGGCGATAAAAACTAGGAAATTTCTTTGCATTGTGTAATTATTTGTATTATTTTGAAAAAAATATGTAATAAAACGTAACAAGAGTATTGAAATATATTGAAAAAGGAAATAAACAGGTATACTTGTCCGTACAGATAAGTTCTGTACTCATTAAAGTTTAAGCATAAACTGTGTTATCTCCTACTTTCCGCATTGAGACCAACGCGCATCGTGGGCGTGTCCACTTTCAAACTTTCAGCTTTATTTGCTAACCTGTACGTAGAAGAGCAAGTAAGTCTCAGTTTATCAGAGAAAGTCGTTGTAACTAGTGTTGCTTTATTTATGGAAATATTTTTGAAGTGAAACTTTTTATGGGACACTACAGAGGTTTTGGTTACGAGGTAATCTCGTAAAGGCTAACAAGTTTTGTGAAGCTCTAATTATCATTTGTACTTAAACTTAGTGAGATAAACGCAGCGCTGTTCTCCCCTTCTGTCATCACTCGACTCGATTTAAAATCAAACGAAAAACGCGGGTTCGATACCCCCATGGGCGGCCAGAACTTTTCTTAGGTATTAAAAAGGAAGGATACGTAATATGCATTCAAATTTCTAAAAAAGAATATTTACTTTTGTTTGTCTTTTATTGTAAATAGTTTTTTATAGTCTATCCGAAAAATTTTTGTTTTTATTTTGGAAATAATTTTTGTTTTAATTTTTTTAAATTATAGTTTTTTATGTTGTTGATATTTATGAATTCTCTTTGTACACTCATTGGCGGTTATTGCGTCATAAAACATAAAAAGTTTCACTTCTGACGCTGTTAGTTTTCGACTGACGCATAAATCTTTCTGTCAGTATTAATGTCAATATCTTTAAACCAATAATTTTATATGAAGACAACCAAAGTTGTATAGCAATGTCAAATAATCCCGTAAGTCACAAACGTTCTAAACATATCGACATTAAATACCATTTTACGAGGGAAGAAGTAGAGAACAAGATGATCTGTTTGAAATATTTGTCCACAGGTAATTAAGAAGCTGATTTGTTGACAAAGTCGTTGCCACCACAACAGTTCAAGGAACTGAGAAAGAAAATGGGATTAGAAAAAAAAATAATGTTCACATTATAAAATTCTTTTTATTACTGATTTAGAAATTTAAGTGTTAATGATCTGGTTAGGTTTTGTGGGGTTTCCCTAACCCAAGCAACAGATGTTGGATCATTGTGAATTCCCCAGAAAGCCGTAAAGTAATAAGTTTTTCCTCATATATTTTTTGAGGGGGTGTATTGGTTATTAAGCAAAAATTATAATCAGATATTTAGATTGTTTATCTTGAATGGACTCGCCGTTCTTAAAGCCGAGTCAGGAGTTTTACAAATAACGTATCGTGTTTAGTTTTATTTAAATTTGACTGTAACCAATATTCAATATAGTTAGTCGTTGCGAAGTAGTCCTAGCAAGACTTACAAATTACGGCTCGAAGTAAATAAAACTATTTAGACTTTTTATCTGTGTTTCACTGAGATCCATTATACCTTTCATTAGAAAACATTGAAACTCGTTAAGTCGGCACCTACCTATATTACAATCAATTGAAGGTATATTTTTATATTCTTTTCAGAACTAGAATGGTACGTAATAGAAATCAGACTCGAAAAATAGCCGTTTTTACTGTGGATATGATGAAAACTGCAGTTCGAAATGTTGTGGATAATGGGTGGTCAGTAAGGGCAGCAGCAATCCAAGCCAATGTAGTTCATATGCCTTTATAAAGGTATGTTGACAAATAGTAAGCTTTGTCTGAAGAGGAACGTACACATTTTCGATTAACGCCCAACTATGGAGTCAATCAAGTTTTCTCTAAACAGCTAGAAGACTTATTAAGAGATTATTTGATTACAGCTTGTAAAATGCACCACGGCTTAACTAGGAAGAATGTAATGCAATTTGCGTATGAACTTGCGGTGGAAAATAATCTTAAATATCCAACATGTTGGAATACTCATAAACAGGCAGGGGTGGATTGGTTATATGGTTATATGAAACGACATCCTGAATTATCTATACGAAAACCTGAGGCCACCAGTCTGAGTCGTGCAACCAGTTTCAACAAAACTAATGTTAACGAATTTTTTGATAACCTAGTCAAAGCTTTCAAGACATTTCCTAATGGTCCAGCTCCAGAAAATATTTATAATTTAGATGAATCAGCACTTTCTACCGTACATAACCCTCCCAACGTCGTAGGACCAAAGGGATTAAAACAAGTTGGGCAGGTAACTTCTGGCGAAAGATGTGTGTTGGTGACGGCATGCTGTTTTATAAACGCAATAGGGAATTCTGTACCACCTTTTCTTGTATTTCCCAGAGTCAATTTTCAGGACAGAATTTTGAATGGTGCACCTCCTGGATCTGCAGGGGCAGCTGCCAAAACAGGTTGGGTTAACGGTGAAGTTTTTATTGATATATTAAAACATCTACAACGTTTCACAAAATCCTCATCAGAATCTCCCATACTGCTAATTATGGATAATCATGAGTCGCATATTACAATTGCGTCATTGGAAGTCTAACGGAATTATACTACTGACTTTACCGCCACACACTAGTGGTAAACTTCAACCATTAGATAAATCGATGTATAAGCCGTTAAAAACACATTTTAATAAAGCTTGTAATGACTGGATGATAATGAATCATGAAAAAACGATCACCATATACCAAATAGCTGAGCTCTTGGGAAAAGCATATCCTCTCGCATTCATTCCAAATAACATTACCAGTGGTTTTAGGTCGACTGGCATTTGGTCATTGAACAGGCAGATCTTTTCAGATGACGATGACTGCAGTAACAGATAGACCGCCTCCTGTACAGCAGATCACGAACGAAGCAGATGAGATACCAGTACAAGTTACTATTGGAACAGCTGAACCTGAAGCAGAGTTTAACGAAACTCCCGAGACACCACAGCAAGTCCAGGATAAACAAACTAAGAAGACACCCTTAGTGGCTTCATTTCAGCTTCCGTCATGTTCAACATCATCAGAAATGCCTTCTACTTCGGTAAAAGAGTCCTCATTAGTTTTGTCACATCAAGTTCGTCCTTATCCCAGAGCAGAAGCTAGAAAGGAAAACAAAGGAGAGAGTAGAAAGCGTAAAAGTGCAATCTTAACAGACACACCTATTAAAGACGGAATAATAGCTGATTTAAAACATAAACAAGAAAAAAACGGAAAAAAGATGTCTAAAAAAAGTGGTCGAACAAAAATGTCTACTTTACATAAACGGATGCAGAGGCCAACATCAGCTTCAGAAGATGAAGTCTCGAATATTGAAAATGAAATCGTCGCAAAGCGACAAAAATCAGTGAAAAGAAATGTTTTTCAACCAGAGAAAGCAAATATTGAAGAAGTATCCGATTCAGATGCGCAGATACTGAGTCCAGTATGGGATGTTTTATAAGTGCAGATGGAGATCCATCAGAAGCAAATGACGATGATAACAAGGAAATTAACATTGGAGATTATGTTCTCATTAAAGAGGCTGTTTCTAAAGGCCTTGAAGTAATGTCCATTGGATATGTTAATAACAAAACCGAAACTACGGTGAACGTAACGTACATCCGCCGTTTGTTTCCTAAGTTTATATTTGTTCCTGCTGATTTAGACTATGTTTTTGATATTTCCCAAGTTTTTATGAAATTACCAGCCCGCAAACCTTCAGGCCAGACAGCAAGAAGAAATGAAATGTTAGTTTTTCCGGTAGATTTTCAGGCATACTATAATGTATTAAAATAAGTCTTATTTGGGTACTATGTAAAGTGTTGAAAAATAAATTTTCCGATTACAGCTTTTCACTTATCTCCTATTTATCCATCAAGTAACAGTGTGCCCCATAGCATGCAACACTGTTCCCCACTAACGGGGCACACTGTTACAATTGTAGTTGTTATACATAATCATTGTCCCAGTCTAGAAATAAAAGTTTTTCTTTCACTTGATTATCCTGAGACATGGTCCTATCAGGAACAAATCATTTGGTATCGGAAAATTCACTGTGAATAAAATAGCGCCAGAGTAACAAGAAAAAAATATTTTTGTGTAACACTGTGTCCCCTGTTCCCCTATGTTGAGGAAAAAACATTACTATTCCTATTACAAGAAAAAAATTACACAGGTGATATACGAGTAATTGAAATTAAAAGTGGTATTTGATTATGCGAGTAAACAAATTCGTATGTTTCGCATAACAATGGTAGACCACTATAACTTTTCTGGTCATTAATTCAGGACTATATTTTATGGAATAACCGCTTTTAGTGATGAGTAAATGCAAGACCAAGACCAAGAGCGGGTTAGTCTTGGTTTTGGTCTTGCATATGTAGTCTTGGTCTTGCAGTGTGATAAGTAGTCTTGTTTTTACAGGGTCCAGTCTTGGTCTTGGTCTTGTACCAAGACTTATAAGTCTAGCACTTTTTCAGTAGATTTTTATTGAAGGCAATTTTGAAGTGAAAAACGACAGAAATACCATAGATACTTAGCAACAAACAGCGAGAATGACAAAATAATATATAAACAAGCCCAAGCCAAAGTAAGAAAAAGAATTATCAAGAAGAAAAATGAAACGTGGCAAAAAGACTGTCAAAAATTAAATACATACATAGGGGGAAGAAAGAGTTCAGAAAGCTGGAAATTTTTGAAGAACATGAGGGCAAACAAGACAAAAGTAATAATATCACCAATAGGAATACAAAAATGGCAACAATACTTTAAGGGTCTACTAATTGAAAACAGGCAAGAATTTAACATAGAGGAAAACAATAGAATGAATATCACATCGTCTCCATTAAGGGTCAGTTGTAAAGAAGTCGAAGAAGCATACAAATCCCTCAAGAACGGAAAATCCGCCGGACCAGGCGACATTCCAGCCGAATTAGTTAAAGTAGGAACCGACAAGTTATACGAACAAATGCGAAAACTATGCCAGGACTGCATAAATGGGGGAGAAATACCTAGGGAGTGGCAAACATCCGTTATGGTAACAATCCACAAGAAAGGTAATAGAGACCAATGTGAGAACTATAGAGGTATTGCAGTGACCAGCACATTAAGTAGAATATATGGTAAAGTAATAAAACATAAAATCGAGAAAGAATATAAAGATCTGGAGGCTGAAGAGCAAGCTCGTTTTAGAGCTGGCAGATCCACAGTAGACCACCTATACTGTGTTACACAGATGATCGAAAAGAAAAGAGCAGTGAACCTAGAAATTCATCTATTATACGTAGACCTACAGAAGGCGTATGATAGCATACCCCTTAATAAATTATGGGAAACGCTGGAAAAAACAAATATCACAAACGGGTTGATAAAAGCAGTTAAAAGAATCTATGAAAATAATAAAACAAAAATTAAAGTAGGACGTAACATATCCAAAGGGTTCACGGTCACAAAAGGTCTACAACAGGGATGCTGCTTATCGCCGACGCTTTTTAAGATATACTTGGAAAAGGCACTTAAGGTATGGAAAAGGAAATGTAATGGAATGGGAAAACCTCTCAACGACAATACTACAGTCTACACGCTATGCTTCGCAGACGACCAAGTAGTTATAGCACAGGACCATGACGACTTAAACTACATGACTCGAAAGCTCTTAGAAGAATATGGGAAGTGGGGCCTTGAAGTAAATATAGGAAAAACTGAATGTATGTTCATCGGAACAACGGCACAAGACATCGATTTGGAGGACGGAAAAAAATTAAACACTGCGAGGAATGGAAATACTTGGGAATGAAAATAACACAAAACGGAACACTAGACGCGGCTATCAAGGACCGAAACATACAAGGTAGAAAAGCTATATCTATGATGAACGGAATACTGTGGGACCAAACAATATCAAAGGCCAATAAACAACGAATATACAACACAAGCAGACTACGGAGAGAATCCTACTAGCAACGGAAATGGACTTCTGGAGAAGATCAGCGGGTAAATCGAGAAGAGATAGAGTACGTAACGACAGAGTCAGACAAATCATGGGTGTCGGGCACACAATAATAGATGATATCAGGACCAAGCATTCGGTCTGGTACGGTCACGTTCAAAGGATGCCAGACGAAAGACTACCAAAGCAAGTCCTAAAATGGTCACCACACGGAAAAAGAAGAAGAGGAAGACCAAGAAAAAGCTGGAGAGAGTGCATAGATACCGAAATACGAGTGAGGGAGCTACCAGAGGATCTATGGCAAGATAGAGAAGGATGGCGGTTAGGAGTCGGAAGACGTCGGAGAACGTTATAAACCGATTTATATTTATATATACATATATAAAGGATTAAGAAATGGACTGTATTTGTCAACATGAGAATTTTGGTACTCCACCGACAAATTTAAATGTGTAAATCAGGTATTTTTTTCAATTATTGTTTTAAATGAAACTGTTTCTAGATAATTCTACAATATATTGATAAAATCTTGAAAAATCTTAGAAATTTGACAATTGTTTCAATACTAAATATATCTGACGATGATTTGCTTCGTTTAGTTTTGAGATTGAGATGTATCAGAGACTAATGGGGTAGGCGGTGCTGAATATAGCAAAACAAAATCTATAATATCATCAACAGATATACGGGCTTCAACCACCTCCTCTATTGCTAAATTTGACGCTTTCTCCTCGCTACCGTACTCGTCGTATATTGACTCAAATTTTCTTTAAACTCAACCTTTCATCGTTTCAGATTAAAAGCCTCTGCTTTATGTCTGGGACCAAGTTAAGCAATAGATCCAATTTGTTTTCCGACAATGCTTCAAAATTTTGTTCCATTTGTCTAACGATATATTCCACTTTATCTATTATTACATTTATCGAAACCATAACAAGGGAAAGGGTGGTATACTTGTCTCCCCCAAGTTTAGTTGTTAGTATTTTGAAGTTTATTAAAAACTTGTGAACTTTTTCGATTATTAACCATTCTGATCCAATGAGTCGGAATTCGTTTAGTTCTGATATAATATCGCTACAGCACAAAATGTTGATGCCGCCTTTCAATTTTAAAGCCACTCCAAGCATGTCGTGTGTGGAGTTCCACCTCCTAGGGCAATCTAATAATAATAGTACTTAAAAACGTGGTGTGGTGATTGAGCTGGCAAGTGTTCCCCGTAAAGTCCTCCGTCCATTATACCATTATCAATGCGAAACACTTACCCTTAATCGGTGGGAAGAAATAATACCATAGTTTATCAAAAATTACTAGGATAATATATTGAATACTATTTTTTACAAAGTTACTGACCACATAATTTATATAAAATGCATTACTAACATGACACTAGTTAACAATGGACGTAATGAAATTTCTATATATATATATATATATATATATATATATATATATATATATATATATATATATATATATATATATATATATATTATTAAAACATAACAGTCGATGATCTTCGTCGACCTTCCTACACTTAAATTATTAATCGTCGAGCCGCGTTTATTATTATGTTTACAAACAGTGGGGATTCCGATTAGAACGATAACAACCTTCCTATAACTTGTTAACGACTTTCAAGTTCACTGGCCGCTGACAATACTTAACATTAAACTAACTAAATGTAATACTGCATGCACAGCGAAATTTATTTTTTCGCATTCCGCTTCTTTTAATCTTGCAGATTACTGAAACTCAGTTATTGGTGTACTTGAAACATGCATTAAGGGGGCGCCTGAGATGCCTTATTCTTCGTTCTCACTTTCGCTTCTATTTTCAATTTCCTGTTTCTCTAGTAACATTAGTGATTTCATCATATCTTGAAGTTTTAGGTTCAATATGTGCGCCGTCATCAGGATAAAAATCGGGAAGTAGTTTGACAAGTTCACTCAAAACTCACAACAACGCCCTGCTTGTGACAAGACAACCCCCTTCAAAGGCTTTTAGTGTTATAATAACAGCTTTGTCAAGTGTAACATCTAAGAAGAATACTAAATGTTTTATAGACAGTGGAGCTTCCTCTCACATGTCTCATCGAGAGGAACGGTGTGAAAACCGATCTGATTGTGATCGTGAAGGTTTTACAACAAATAAAGAACTATTGATATGCACAGGCAGAGGTAATATACTGTTAAATAGATTAACAATATCTAAGGCTTTATATTTGACAGAACTGAGTCGATGAGTGAAATAACTAACAAATGACTCCAAGTTACGTTCAGCAAAGATATATGTGACATCATTATTCAAAGAAATGTGATAGTTTCTGGATTGGATACTGAGGCAAATAATGTAAGAACTGAAGTAGTGAATGTGGTGTCTGAACGAAAATGGCATTTGAGAATGGACCACCCTTGCAGGAAATCCATGTAACTTATACGTGCATTGGCTTCTTCTTCTTCTTCTAACCCTTTTCTATCCTTTGGATATAGGCCTCTCTCATATTTTTCCAGTTTTCCCTCTTCTGTGCCACTTGGTACCAGTTAAGTCCAGCTGTTCTTTTGACGTCATCATACCATCCTCGCTGTGGTCTGCCGGTGCTTCTTCTCTCCCCCCAAGGTCACCATCTTGTTATTTTCCGCTCCAATTGGATGTATTTCGGGCAACATGTCCTGCCCAGTTCCATTTAAGTCTACCTATTCGCCTCGCTATATCTTCGACCTTTGTTCTATTTCTTATCCACTCATTGGTTTTATGATCTTTAAGCGATATTCCTAGGATTTTTCGTTCTATTGATCTTTGGTGTATCTTTCATTTGTTTAGGATTTTCTTTGTTAGAACTCTTCTATTCGATACTCTTGATGCTTTCTTATGTCCTGCTTGGCCATTTTCCTTGCTGTTTTGTTTAGTTCAGCATACTTTACTGTATTCCTTTTATTGCCTTTAATAAGCTCTCTCCTTTTTTCCACTAGCTGTTTGGTTTGTGTTGTAAGGTTTTCTATTCTTTTGGTTTTTGCTGTTACTAAACTTGCGGTTGTTTCTTCCAATGTTTTTATCAATCCACTGTTCGTTCCGTCCATGCTCTTGTGTGGTGGTGTTGTTTCCTTTGTTAGCCGTTCTGTCAACCTTTTGCTGTATATTGACTTATTGTCTGTTATTATACCAGGATCTACACGGTATTGAATGCTGTTGAACTCTTTTGCTTTTTCCGATTTTGTGTTTATTAATATCTTGCACCTACCTAATCTGTGATCACTGCCCGTAGTAAAAGGGTTCAGAACGTCGACATCTTGAACGATATGTTCATTTGGTGTTAGCACGTAGTCTATTTCATTTTTCATAGTTCCATTGTGGTGGTTACTTAGTAAGGGTCCCTCGTATACTCGACGCTTACCATAAAGGCATTATATCTTGGAGGAAACCACTTACCTAGCAACCTGTATGCGGGAATAAAATAAACAACATCACTACTGTAAATATCACTGGGATGACGTTTAATACATTAAAAATACACAAATATAAAACCAATCGTCTCATTCAAAGTATTAATAACAACTCTCCTATCCTGGTTCGTTAACTCTTAATTTATAGGAAATATAGATATGATTATCTACATGCCTGACCTCCATCTATAAGTTGTACATGTTTGTATATAAACACGAACGTGCTTCCACTGATAACTGACATTGACCGTTGCCGATCAATGCTCCCTAAATACTATAATTAATATTAACCTAAATTTAAATATTATTTCTAAGTTAATGTTTTGCCATTGCTGTCCTTTAGGGATCACTACACCATCTGGACTGGCCCAGGTCCTCTTTCCGTACGGTCTTTTTTGAAAAACGTATTCATTATGTATAGTTGTTCTCTTTCTAGGTAATTTGCGAGCATCGTCCCTTTCTCATTTTTTCCCAGACCGAATTATCCAACATACTGCAACGATTTATTTTTAATCGAGACCTTTTTTTGGTAACAAATTTTAAATTATCCTCAGTTGTTATAAATATTGTAATTTAATTATTATCATTTATTTATTTTTCCTATACTTACTACGTAAGAACTGATATTTCCGTAAAAGAATTCTCTTGGGACATTCCGTATGACCTATCTGACCTTTATTCTTATATGCTAATATTAAATTTGGCACATCCAATGCCACCTTGGACCAAGGTAACTAATTAGTAGAATCGATCTACTAAAACTGGAAGCTCGCTTGTAGCTACCTCGAAGCATAATACTAGGCAGTACCTACCAAATCTTTCGCGTGAGGGCAGAAGACACCCATCCGTGACGCATTCTCAATTGTAGTCTCGGACACAGATAACCCACAGATAGATGAAACACTGATTGTTGCGCCATCTAAAGAGCCCGTCGAGTAAACAACTGAGTGATGTTGGAAAGATTTCTGTAATTTTAGGTTTTGGCGGAATATTCAAATATACTGTATTTTAATTATTTTATTCCAAAATAGCCATTCATAGTCCATCATTTGACATTTCATTCAATTTACTTCCATTAACTAAATAATGATTAGATGCTGAGTTAAATTAAATGAAATATCAAATGATGGACCATAAATGGTTAATTAAATTGGAAAAAATAAAACAACAATCATATAAACAATTTATTTATTTTGGTATAAAAATACACAACAAATAATTTCTTTCACAAAGTACTTTTCTTAACAAACATAATGACAACAAATAAATTATAGTGTAAAAACCATGCAATAATTAAAAAATAATTTGAGTAACATACATTCTAGATTGGAGTATTATTAGATTTTCAAATGATGTTAAATCAAGATAAAAGTAGAAAATTATGTATGATAAGTTTATATTAATTTATTATTACACTCGTATAAACACACAGAGCTGGACAAACTGCAGGAGTATAACTGCTACTTGCCTAATTAAAAAAAGTGTTAGCAATAAGTTTTTAACTACTATTTTTGGCAACTTTCTGTGAAAGAAAACATTTGAGTATAATTACTGTGTTAGAACAAAAGTAATTAAAATATTTTTATAAAAAAAGTTGTTAAATACTGCCCAGCTCTGTAAATACAATGTGCCAAGTAATTACATATAAGAGTGCTAAACAGCACTTGTTACTGTACAACATTTAAAATAATATATCTAACATTTCATTTCCACTTAAAACACATCTTTATTTCTTTACTGGAAGTATTAAATAGGTTTATAACACAAGCTTAAACCTAGTATATTGCATATTTGTATATTTATACATTTAAAAGCATTCCGTTCTTATGAAACCATTGCATAAGGCAGTTTAAGTTACTCTGCAGTTCCTGGCAGTCTATGACCGTTAAAATGTTTCTTAGGGGCTCTTAAAAATCCCACCGTCTCATGGAGTCCTTTCTTGTTTCTGGTTGAGGTTCTACAAGTAAACACACAAAATAACAACAAACAAATATGTTCGAATATTTATGTCAACAAAAGAAAACAAAATGTGCTTACTATCGAAATAATAAGTTTACATATGTTTTTGTACTAAGCCAAAAAAATATCATAAAATGTTTGAATATATACATTTGTTTGGCTTTTTTGATTCCCTATTTTGAAGCTTTCGATTTTTTTAGGAATTCTTGATTTTTAACAATTTTTTTATTTTTTGTCTTTATTGGATATTTTGGATTTTTGGTTACCGCTAGACCAAATACTTAGACGTAATGCCTCAACAGAAGTTAATACTCGCTTTCATTTTCCATAAATTGTCACACCTTGGGCTATATATGAAAATCGGCAAGGGATCAATACCTTCCATCCCACAGCTGGTAGAGGGAATATAGCTATAACATAAAATAAAACCCAGATTTATTTTTATTCAATGGATACATTTTAAAATGGAATTGTCTGAGTATTCCAACTAAGCGCTTTCAACCATTAGGTCATTCTCAAAGCTGTCGACAAGAGAAAAACATACAACAGGTACAATGTACACACAATGAAATAAAATGTACAATTGTACACACTCTTTATAGAGTGATTTTAACAAATTTTAGTTAAATAATGATGTAACATCAAACATTTTATTTCATTGTATGTAGCAGGTTTAATGTTTTTTGACACTTTCTGTATATTTTTTTCTTGACGAGAGCTTTCAGAATGGTCTAATGGATGAAAGCGCTTACCTGGAATTTTAATACAATTCACACTCAGTACTGATCTTTTCGTTCACTCAATTTACTTTTTAAAATGTCCAAAATTATAGCATGCTATATTGAATAGGTACAATAAAACTTACCATCAATTTTTGTTAATTTCAACTCATATGGGAAGGCAAATCAAACTGTCTTAATAACCTATCCTCGTCTTCCTCAAATCTAAAGAAACACTGTTTTTGAAAATGAATGGATCATATCCTCCATCGTTTCTTCGTCGACAAATTTAATGATGTATTACCACTGCTTTTCAGCCATATAATTTTATCTTCCTGGGTTGGAGGAACAAAACTGTAAAAAGAAATATTTACTTTATTAATGCAGCAATTTTCAGTTTAGGTAATGTAAAGAACAACCATGATCTCTAAGTTAAATTAGTAAAAATTTTCTGTGATTTATAAAAATGAAGATAATGGTTGTTAATTGTGAAAGAAAAAATGCTCAAATTTTTCAATAAAACTTACCGAGTATTACTCCTTCAGAATACACTTTGACATTGTCTTTTCAATTAATAACAATAAAGCAACGAAACAACAGATACATATTACACTATAGCAATTAAAAGATACACCAAAATACCGTAACCTTAAAATAACCTCTACACTTGAACTAAGAAATGATAACAGTATACCAACATATAACATGTGGGGATGGGGACGTGCATATGATATCGCGCATACACAGTTATAAAAATCAATAAAATTTGATTACTAACGACGTTACAGTTTTCGTTAATTTTTTGGAATTATCTACCGATTTTAGTTACTCGACGGGCTCTATAGATGGCACGGTCTGCAGTGTCCCTAGCCTGGTCTGGGAGTAGATGGTGTGTAACACCCGTTGTGGTTTTAAACAATTGATTTTGAAGAATGATCCATTCGTGGGAATTATTTTGAAACCACTTTGATAAGTCTGACCATCGTAGTTTTCGATAGATTGTATATTTTTGGTGTTTCAAACCTGTTTTAAGGGATTTTGGATATCTACTTTTTCAACCACCATTTTGGATCAGAACTGTTCATAATAGGTATGTACTGGTTGTGTTATTCTTTTTTCCTGCTACCAAAACTATCTGTCTTTGGCTATAAAGTTTATTACTAACTCTAGAAAAATTGTTCGGCTCATTTTTCTATTTTTTTCATCACAAATAGATTCTCTAAAGGAGCGAACGGTCTTCGAAGTATATTAGTCTCTGTTAGTTACATCAGACCTGGTAATTGGAGTCACTTTAGATTGTCTTACACAAGTAACCCCGTGCATAAGGGTAAGTGATTGTTTATTATTCATATCTTTCGTTTCAACAGCAAATACATGTTTTGTTGTTATCCGTTTTTTTCCTATCCTTTTTATACATTTTTATGGAGTTAAAAATAGGAAAAAAAGGTCAATCCATGCGTTTAATTAGAGTTTAATTCGATTTTAAGTGATATTTATATTCATTTGTATTTAGATTTAAACACTGGGAGAAATTAGCAAAGTTTCACATTAATTTTGATATAATTTTAACATTTTAGTTATTGATAAGTAATTAGTGAATAATTATTCTAGATTTAGGTTTTAATGGCGTGGCATAAAGTGCTAGCTAATTGTCAAACTGGGAATTATAATTTTTGTTGTTGTCTTTTGAATACCTGAAAAAAATAAAACATTTTCTTTAGGGTTCACGTAAGGGGCTGTTCCTTTTGGCATACCTAGTTCTTACTATTTGGAGTGGTGTTCCAAAGATTGGAAGTTGAACACCAGGAATCAGTAGCGTACTTCATCAGGGATCATCATTACGCAAGTTTTCATTATTTTCTTTTATTACCAAGTATAGTAAGGTCAATTCTTTATTTGATTAAACTAAACTATCAAAAGAAACTCTTAATTCTAAGAAATAAAGATATATGTGTTTAATTATTTCAGCGTTTTAGGGCGTATACTTTTATTAATTGTTAAGCGTTAATTAATGCTACGGGTATCTTTTCTAGTCAATTAAAATATTACTCCACATACCGGTGATTACAAAGATTTTGCGCATGCGCCTGAGCTCAAGCGACTTTGTTTTATTTTTTTTAAAGCATGCATTAATATCGCCTGTAGTAAATTGGTCAGTAGGTACGTAATTGTAGAGTTACTTGATCTTTGTTTAACTATCTATATATATATATATATATATATATATATATATATATATGTATTTATATATATATATATATATAAAAATGAATTGCTGTTCGTTAGTCTCACTAAAACTCGAGAACGGCTGAACGGATTTATCTTATCTTAGTCTTGAAATGTTCGTGGAGGTCTAGGGAAGGTTTAAAGGCGAGAAAAAATCGAATAATTTCCGGGAAAACCCTAAAAACAGCCTTTTTCTATTTCCCATACAAACGTTTTCTAAAGTCAATTTGAACTTTATTGCTATTCAATAAAGTTCATATTAAATTAAAATCACTCACTGTTGTCTAAGCAATGTAGGTGTGTTCCTAACGTCAAAGAGTCAATTTGCAATTTATTACCGCTGCGTAAAGTTCAATTTCAATCATATCTATGAAAATAGTCTTCGCGTGCGCTTTGGAGGATCTAATGTCGCGTTCCGAAAATAAACAAAAGTGAATCGCGAACGCGACAAAAAATGTAATAAACTATTAGTAATACTGATTTCCAATTAATTTGGTCGGCTTCGCGAAACTTAATTTTAGCTAACTTTAGTTGTAACTGTATCAGATTATTTTTTAAGTTTGATAAATCTTAAGTTTTGTCACAAATTAAGTTTCTGAACACAACCATAATATTTGACATTAGATTTGACGACTAACTAATATGTCAATCATTCTGTCGCACTTCAGAACACGGAGATTTATGGCTTAAAGGTAAACTCCAAAAAAATAAATAAAAAAATCGGAACACGGAAAAAAGTATTACGATTGACGATATTGTGTTACGATCATGGTTACGATATTCTATGAGTGCATCCTTCTATCTTTGTGAGTGATGATTACCGCCACGTGCGCGAGAACTTTCTTTACTTTTGTGATCCTTTGTGATAGTGACATTCTAAGTAGTGTGCTCTTTTTTTGTTGATATTTTGTGATAGAGACACTTTACTGTTAAGTTAATGTTAGGTGAGCGAGAAATTTTCTCACTTTGATTAATTACGTTACGATGCCGAGGAGAAGACGACCTGACTTAGGTAGTCGCAGTCAATCAAATGTGCGAAGAGCTACCTCACGTGCTAACCGCACTGATGACCAGAGAGAGAGACAGATCAAGAAAATAGTCGTATTGCTATGTCAGAATTGCGTTATTTAGTGAGTTACAATGAAGTGGATAGGCTTAGAATGCAACGAGTTCGTGCACATCAAACACAACAACAGCGAGCACGACATAATGAAATTGAGCGAATCCGCAGACGCAGTGCTCCTGTGATTCTTGAACGAGCTGCATTCCACTATGATCCGGCAATTGATTATTGTGCCGACAAATCGGTAACAATTGGGGAATTGAAAATAATTTGTAAATATTGTAAGGCGTTAAAATACACTGGTGAATCTACTGGATTATGTTGTGCTGGAGGCAAAGTAAAATTACCACAAGATCCTTTAAGCTCTTTAGTTTCTGGGATTGGAAATGATTCTAAGCACTTCTTGGCCAACATTCAGAAATATAACAACTGTTTCCAGATGACATCATTTGGCGCTACACATATTATACAGGACAATTTCATGCCCACTTTCAAGGTATTATACCAGAATATTTTTTTATAATATTCAAGTTTGTACTAAAATATATATACAGCGTGTAACGGAAGGGGATATCAACCCTGAAGGAGGTGAATGTGCTCATGAAACTCAACAACTTTCCCCAAAGAACATAGGTCGAAATATGAAAAAAAATTGACCCTTCCATAGTAAATCAATCAGCTGGTAGTCAATTTTGTAAGGGAGGGCCAAATTTTTTTTCATATTTCGACCTATGTTCTTTGGGGAAAGTAGTTGAGTTTCATGAGCACATTCACCTCCTTCAGGGTTAGGTTAGGTAAGTAAGCAACATGATGTATCGAAAATAATGATAAAACTTCATACTTCAATAAAAAAATGCTTTTTTATTCAATACGTTTTGTTTGTTTTGAAATTAATTTATACAAAAGTTTAGGTCTTTTATTTATCGATTGAGGCCGTACGAAGTGTGCCGGGTCAGCTAGTAATTTATAATTATAACCAATAATTTGTAACTTATAATTAGTCTGTAAAGTCAAGTACATGCTTGTAGATGCTTAATCGAATTTTTATAAACTGAACTGGTATTGTTTGACTTACGATCTTATGCTTTCTATTTGGGAATAGCTACTATTTTTTCCTTGTGTAACATTATCTGGGTTCCATAATTGCTTAAGAGTAAGTGTTATCGCTCACTTATTTTTTTTAATTTCTTACTATCGCTCATGACTTTTAGTTATTTCACATGCATTATTGACTACTGCTGCTGAATAAACGTAGTTAAGAGATTCACGACTTTTATTCTTTTTGTATTGGCACCTATTTGGTAAGTTTAGAGGTGTTGGATGAAAATCAGGTAGTTGCCCGGGGCAAACTTACCTGGCGCCCTTATTAAGATTATTATTTTTATTTGGACACAATTTTGAACCCCTCCCATCTTCGCGAGAGCTGGCGGCAACTCCTACGGTCGTAGATGGCGACTTAGGTTTTAGCGAAGTTCAGCTGGTATTGTTGAAGGATTGCTTTTTATAGGTATTATCATTAGCAGCTGTCGGTCGCAATACTGCGACCTGTTACACTGCTCTCCTATTCTTGCGTTAAAGTCTCCTATTATCAGCGTGTATTTTTGTTTAATTTATTTTCTGTTAGGCTTTGTGTGATTTCATTATACAGCACCTCGACTTCTTCATCCTCATGGTTACTTGTTGATGCATAGATTTGAACGACTTTAATTGTTATAATGGAGTTAAACTTAAGTGTTACGTTTATTACTCTATTTGATATGAATTTAAGTATTTTCAGATTTGGGGAAATGCGTTTGTTGATAATGACACCCACTCCACCTATACTATTGTCTTCTCTTCCTTTAGGAATAGAATATGTCCTGATCTTAGTCTAATGGATTCCTCACCTCTTCTCCTTGTTTCTGATATTCCCAGTATATCCCAGGTTATTCTATCCAGTTCGTATTCCGTTAGCCATTCCTCGTTTTCAACTGACCTAGTGTCAGTTGCATTGGCTGATGGTGTGGAATTTGGAAGTTCTGACACTGAACCATCTGTTTATTGCATCAAAGGTGAACAAACTAGGTTGCCATTTAAGAATGCGGTTACGCGAACCACACAGAGGCTGGAGATAGTTCCCTGTGGTTTATGTGGACCCATATCTGTGTCTTCAAGAGGAGGAGCTAACTATGTCTTGACTTTTATGAGTGACGATACCATAAAAACATGGATATACAGTATCCGCCAAAATAAACAGTACCGAAAATGAAAATAAAGATTAATTTTTAATTTCTGTAATGTAAGTGTTCACAATGTTCACCATTTCGACGAAAACAAGCTTCATATCGATTTTGTAAGTCAATATACATATTCATAAAAAGTGGTTGATGTAACTGCCGAAAAATATTTTGTATTCTTTCCCATAGTTCGGCAATATTCGCCGGCGGATTTTCCGAGTGAAATATTTTGTCCTTCATTATGCCCCAAATGTATGCGTCAGGTGGCGTCAGATCAGGTGAATGAGAAGGATATTCGAAGTCTGTTCCCAGAGAAATTATTCTATTATCGAGATGCTGACGGAGTAAGTCTAAGGTGCGCACAGCTGTATGGCTCGTTGCACCATCTTGTTGGAACCATTGTGTGCGAAACTGTAGATTTCGTGCACGGCAAAAGTTATTTAGATCTCTCACAAAAGGTATAATAATTTTCTCTCTATAACGCTCTTGGTTGACAGTAAGTGGATTCTGATTATCATCTTCAACGAAATAAGGACCAATCATTCCATGACCAGATACCGCGCACCAAACGGTAACTCGAAGACTGTGGAGTGGTTTCTCTACAATGACATCAGGACGTTCAAATCCAAGGAATCTGGTTGTTTGTCGATTAATATAGCCGCTAAGATGAACGTGACTCTCGTCTGAAAACCATGTTTTTCAAAAATTCGGGATCTTCGTAAATTAAACTCAACATGCGACCATAGTAAATTTCTCTTGCACGTTTGTCCGCAGTATTTAGTCGTAGTCCAACTTGAATACGGTATGGATAACCACCAATTGATTTGAACATGCGACGTTAAGACGTTTCACTAATGTTGAGTTTACATGCAGTTCTTACAAGACTTCTTTGAGGTGATTGCACAACTTGGTTAAAAACACGTCCTTCATTTTCGTTAGTGCATACTGTTTTTCGACGACCTGAAGAACCTTCACGTTGACACAATACACTACCAGTGCGACGAAATTTTTCAACAACAGCTAACATCACACTTTTACTAGGAGCTGCTTTATTAAGTTTTTGTTGATATTTTATTGACACCTGTTCTGAGCTTGGACCATCATTACGACCTTTTCCGTATGAACGAAAATAATGCTCTACCAAAAAAACTTTTTCTTCCGTTGTTAGAACCATTCTTAAATCAAATTCAACTGCAGCGTACTAATAATATATCAACTAATGACAATTAAGTCAAATATGACAAATCCATATTACATAAACAACTCCACAGCACTCTCTGTTTCGGTACTGTTTATTTTGGCGGATACCGTATTTGGTGAAGACAAGTATGAAGTTTTTAATAATTTTTGTAAAAGCAAGGCTACCATAGAAAATCACTGAGGTAAAAAACAAAAATAATGGCAAAAAATATACTAACAAACAGTTCAAAATTTTTCTTGCAACTCATTGCATATTCCATCAGATGATTGTGCCGTATACTTCAGAATTAGATGGTGTAGGTGAAAGGGTTGAAGGTGAATCTATCTCATATAAGAATTTTTGGAAGCACAGCATTTATACGTATTCCTGGTACTGAAAGAAAAAAAATAGATTCAAAAAGTGAAACATATATTTACTTTTTTAAATGAAACTAGCTGATCATTTTAAAAAGTAATATGAGTAGATTCTACAGAATAAGAGTCGATACAGTATAGTACATATATATTTGTCGTGTAACGCCTACGCGTAGGACCAGGCCGCATTAGCCACTGTTGGCTGGTAATTGTCACTAACGAGACCACTTACCTCCAGGGGTGGGATCAGGACAAATAGAATTCTATTTTAATGACGTTACGTTACCTAGCAACCGTTTCAAATCGTTCGCAAGCGATAAATTGGTATCATGACATAAAATTTAAACTCGCGTAGAATCGACTTTATTCTACAAGTCTTAAGTGATAGAAAAAATGGTTTTTCTCTATTTTCTTAATACTCCCGACAAAGACGTGATTTTTATTTGTTTGACTTTTGATGTTAGGTCCGAATCGTTTTCGACTTTTCGTATCTCTTTTCAAATTTTCAACCAATAGTACCTAATTCCAAATATATTAATCGGTGCACATAATAAAAAATCCTAATTATCAACAAATATGAGCTGAACAGTCATTTTGGACTTTGCAGAGGAAAACCCCGAAATTATAACAAATAAATCAAAAAGTATAAAATAGCGAGAGGTTCTCCAACAGCCTTGGTATATGGGAAAAGACAGGAGAATGAAAAAAAACATAATATACAATAAAATAAAAGCAAAACCAAAGCTAAAGCAGTTTCAATCAGCCCCCACCTAGGAGGTTAAGGAGGTGGGCCACCACCAAATATAATACTGACTTCCTTTGAGGAAAGACTTTTAGCCATAATGGGCAAGGTAGCTGTTGAGGGAAATCCCAACGTTATGGAAATAGGCTTAAAAAGATCCATCAGCCCTTCGCTGTTATATTGTAACACATAAATGATTCATATCTTCAGTTAATCGAAACAGATCAGTAAATTGTGTATCTTTCAATATTATATTGTTGAATTTCTTGTAGATGTTCATCATTATCAACCAAAATTGCACCTAAGATTTGCGCAGGCAGCATCTACAATAAGAATAGTTACTGTTAATAATTTACCTTACATTGAGGAGCACAAAAGTGCCCATAATTTTGGAAACTTATTTAATTTTAGTTTTGTTTATAACTGTTCATTTTATATCACTTCTTTTTTAACTTAGAGACTGTTGAAAATATCAAAAAACAAAGATGTTTTTTGAATAGTTACTATATTTCCAAAGATTGTCGAACCTAGATTTCTATAATCGCAAGAGATCTGACGTGATACGTGATGCCAAATTTCAAGATTATCGTCTGTTTGGCTGACGTCACTAAAATAGCATTCTATTTGTCATGATCCCACCCCAGGAGTGAACTGTGACAGCTGACAGGGCGGCTGAACATTATTTGACGCCAATAATGAACGGACTTTTACTTTTTTATAAATAATTCATTATATTTAGTTTGGGTAAAGTACCTTCCGTTTTTATTTTAACCCTACAGGATCTTCAATAGTTGGATATTGTGTTTTTTAAATATGGCCAAAAAATTCGAAGTTGAGATTGTCTTTTCCGTGATCACAAATCACCTACTCTATAGATGTTTCACGCAGATGGATCAAGGTCGAGCTATTTTATTAGTAAGTGTTTCAGACAAGCAGATGGAAGCACCATTGAATTTTAGTAGTATTGTAAAATTTCCTGCTTTATCCACTCACCGCTGCCAAATGTCAATAATTTTGATTTATAACCACAAATCGAGGTGATTTGTGTTGATAACTGTGTTATAACGCTTTATAGTTTTATTTTATCAGTTTTCGTTTTCAAATGATACAAAGTCAGTTTGAGTGATAAATTTCAATTTTTAAATAATAGTGTGTGTCAGGTTTTATAACGCAACGTTATGTGAAATGCTGTGTGCCTAATTGCACACCAACATCTAAACATCTAATATTAGACATATATTTCCAAATCCAAATAAAGACTCCCAAAAATTCAAGGCAACGCAATAAACTGTGATGAATTGAAGACAATGGAGCCGTTAGCTGTATATCAAGCAAAGAGATTGTATTCAACTGCTAGTCCATCCTTATTTTTACCCGGTAAGAAAAAAATGTGGTGAACAAATATTATAAACATGTGATTTCTTGAAAAAATTTCAGACCTACATTGTAGATCAATGGTAAATTATGTTTTTTAAGCTGCAGTTATGTCACTTGAAAATACACAAACTCATGAGCCTTTCTTATTGCCTTGCAGTGGTATGTATTTCTATTACATAATTAAAACAAAAATCAGTAAGTTTATATTATAAACTTTATAACTTTGTAACATGGCTACACAATCATAAATTTATATTATGTTTTATATCTACAGGAAATCAAGTCCAAGAAACAACGTCTTATAAGTACTTAGGTCACGAGGTAAGAATAACCAGAGATAATCAGGTAAGAGAACTGGGAAGAAGAATAGGATTAGCATGGTCTGCTTTCGGAAAGCTAAGACATATCCTAAAATCCTCACTGCCCATATGTCTAAAAAGAAAAGTTATCGACCAGTGTGTTTTACCTGTGTTATAGTATGTACAAAAAGTACGAGGAGTAATAAACCCTAATTAAGTATGCAAAACCTTTACAGGGAGCACCATGAAATTTTTGATAAATCTCTTACTTTAAATTACATTTCTTCCGTAAATCTAAAAACCAGGTAGATCGACCCCGTATTTGTTTCAGTTGTAGCAAAGTTTAGGGTTTATTCATTGTTAAAGGATTAGCAGATAAGCAATAACGCAATGCAGTGGTGTGTATTTTGGGAAAAAAATACGTTTTAAATTATAATATAATAAAAAATGAAAAGAAATAATTATTGGAATACATTTATTACTTACATTTTATTCTATATCCGACTCGGAAGAGGAAGAATCGTTGTTGACATTAATAATAATAGGGTCGATTAAATCATCACAAATATTGTCAATTTTCCATATATTTGCCTCTACTTTGATAACATGCTCGATACAGTTTGTCCAATTTTCCTTACTCACATGACTTACAGCACTCTCAAACAATTTCACAACATCGTTTATTTTAAAAGTAGTATTTTTTTTCCAACTTCCCCCTTTACCTGAGCCCATATTAATTCTATGGGATTAAGTTCACAATGATAAGGGGGAAGTCGAAGAACTGATATACCACGAGAAGAAGCCATTTCTTCTACAATGTAGGTTTTGTATTTATTCTTGTTCATTTTTGCAATTCTGTAAAGTTATTTCCTTAGTGGATCTTTTGGAAACTTAATATTTTTCGAAATAAGCCACTCCAAAAGCTCTGCTTTACGCCAACGACTTGTGGGCAATGCTTCTCGTAACCGTGAATGGTAACTTGCGTTGTCCATAACAATAACAGCCCCTTTTGGAATCAGATCCAACATTTGAACAAACCATTCCTCGAAGACATCCCCATTCATATCTTCGTGATAGTCCCTCGTGCGTTTTGAAATAAAAGTTAATAATCCACCATCAACAAAACCTTCAGAACTTCCAACATGGACAATGATAAGTCTTTTTCCTTTTCCAGATGGTGGCTGCAAACCTAACGACAAACCTTCCACGAATGCCTGCCTTCCGCTTTTAATGTTTTCATCTTGCCAAGATTTGGAAACTGTATATCCAGCATTTATCCATGTTTCGTCTAAGTAGAAGATTTTCAAATTTTGTTCTCTGGCATGTCGAATGCTTCTTAAATAGTCTCTTCTCCAAAAAACTATTTCCGGTTTATCTATCAAGAGAGATTTTCTATTATTTTTTGTATATCTGAAACCCACATCTTTCAAAAGTTTGCATAATGTCATTCTGGAGAATTTTGGATAGTCCGTATCTTCTTGCACTGATGTCATAATTTTGTCAAGTGTTGGAATTTCCTTTCGTAAGTAAAATCCATGGACTTTACGCCTTAGTCTTTGTTTTAATGACTCATCGATCTCAATTGGTTTTCGGCCTGAAGTAGTTTTAGGGGGTTGAAGAGTTCCATTCTTGCTTTCTTTTAGTAATCTATAAATTGTTGATTTAGCAACACACAACATAGCAGCCGTTAATTCCACAATATCATCAACACTTGCACTTGGATCCTTGTTTTTCAATAATATATAACAATTCAATATCAGAGTTTTTTCATTTAAAGATAATGGACCTGTTTTTGGTCGTTTAGATGGTCCTTGGCTTATCGACATTGTTTGGTACTTGCACAATTAACATTCAACAAATGTTTTAAATATATTCCAACTGTTTACAATATTATGACAATCATACAACTTCATACAACTTTACTCAAAGAACTAATACTAAGTACTGATTTAATGTACCTACTTTATTTTAAAATAATATTCCCGATAATGTTTCTAAGAAAACTGGGTTGTTTGGAAAATCCCTCTCAATAATCGAATAATCTGTAAATAGGTGTAATCGTATTAAGTCGATTACAGTAGGCCACTTGCCATTTAAAATTTCTGAGAAAAATTCCCCAAACACTACATATAGGAGTAATACAAATAAAAAATTTTATGAATAAACGGGCATATCCGAACTCTGCCACAAAATAAAATTTTACCTGACTTGTATCAATTTGAGGATTACTGAAATGTTCGAACTGTGCCGCAACCATTTAGTTTAATCCTATTAGAGTCATTAGGGTTTATAATAGATAAAATCGGAGGCCCATAGAATTATGTATATTCCTGAAAGGTTTCAAAGATTTCTTGAATTAAATATTTTGAAGAAATCTTGATTGTTTTGATCGATATTTAGGGGATTAGGGGAAGGATGTTGATTCACTTACACTATTGCCTAAAAATCAGGAAGAAGTATTTAATAGGGTTCGTGAATTACAATTACGAACGAACCGAGAAGAGGAATTTCTATTAACAGCAGACCAGGTATTTAAAATTATTGTGTTCTCCTGTTTTTCCAACCTTAATTTTTTATGTAATTCGGATTGTATTTTGATGGATGGGACTTTTAAATACTGTTCAACTTTTTTTTTTCCAAATGTTTACCATTCATGGTTTTAAAAACGGATATTACGTACCTCTTGTTTTTTGTTTGCTGCCGGACAAATCAAGTCAAACATATTCAAATTTGTTTTTAATTTTAAGACAAAAATGTAAAGAAGTAGGCTTAAATTTTCAACCTAAATAAGTCGTAGTAGATTTTGAACTAAGCATTCATAACGCTATATATGAATGTTTTGGCAGAGATCAAATTCTTTTTGGTTGTAAATTTCACCTCTGTCAAGCTTGGTTTCGTAAGATTCAGGAGTTCCATTTGGTACAAGAGTACAGACAGAAAGGTTCTGTAATTGGCGAATACTTAAAAGTACATTTCGGTATTATGTATTTTAGTCCTGAGGAAGTTGTAGAATTTTTTCATAATGAACTACATTTTTTGCTTCCGAATGACGAAAGAGTTATAGAATTCCGAAATTATGTCAATAAAACATATATAACGCAAAATTCGATATTTCCACCACTTATTTGGGCAAATAATGCATCCTTTTTTAAGAGAACAACGAATTCTTGTGAGAGTTTTCATTCGCATTTCGGTGCTTCTTTTCACAAAGCACATTTAAATATTGTTCAATTTACTAGTGTGTTATTGGATTTACAAACGGAGGTATACGCGAAAATTCGTTCGGCAAACCAAAGCCAGAAAAAAACCAAAAAAACTATTAATGTTAAAATTAATTTCATTAATGATCATTTGGATCAATATAGGAAAAATGTTATTTCTCGCTTTATGTTTGTGAAAACGGTTGCATGTAAAAATCTTCCACACGTTTAATTTTTTGTTTTTTTTATATGTTTATGTATATTGAATATATTTTATTGTAATGTAGATGTAATGTAGATGTAATTTTTTAGAAGTGGTAAATATACGTTGAAAATATATGTATGTTATTAATATTTTCTTATATTGGATTTTAGTACCTAAAGTTCAAGGTAAATTGTTAAATCGGATTAGGCTATTAGACCCCTACTGGTTTGGTAGTTAATCTCCAAAATTTTAAACACTGGCAGAGTTCGAACAACCCGTAATGACTACCTGCATTTTGTGGCAGATTTCGGAAACTCCGGATTAAACTGTGTTGCCTTTCTTTATCAAACTTACTAAAATTTATGTACCTCTATCACTTTTTTTTATTAAAATCAGTACATCCCGTTACCTCTGACCTAAATCGTATATTCTTTAGCATAGCTGCAACTCATTCGTTCAATACAAAATGTACCTCTTGAAATATATTTTGGTACGTCTATGAAATCTACTTAAATGAATGATTTATTACTCCTTGTCCTTTCTATATAGACTATAACATACGGTGCAGAGACCCTAACTCTAACCAAAAAACAAGCAACTAAGATAAGAGTAGCTCAACGTGCCATGGAAAGACAAATGCTGGGTTTATCCCTAAGAGACAGAATACCGAACGCAGAAATTCGAAGAAGAACGAGACTAGTTGATGCCATGGAGAGAATCGCATCCATAAAATGGAACTGGGCGGGTCATATAGCTAGATTAACAGACAATAGATGGACTAAAAAGATTATGGAGTGGAGACCGAGACATGAAGCATTTCGAAATAGGGGAAGACCGCTAACACGTTGGCATGACGATTTGAGACATATCCATAAAAACTGGATGCTAGCAGCACAGGATAGAAAGATATGGAAACAATCAAGGAAGGCATATGTCCAGCAGTGGACTGAGGGGGCTGGGTGATGATGATGATCTACAATTTACAATATTCTTGTTTCATGATATGTCTCTGATTTATTTTAATGAAATTGTAGCTTGTTGCAGTAACAATAGTAGCTAAACTTTCATCATTTTACTGTTGAAAATATTTTGTTGTATCTACATGTACTTTGTACATTATCCCTATTTTGTGAATATACTTTTTTCAATAAATGGTTTAATAACATATGTTTCTTATTTTGGTCCTTCTGTAAACAGTCAATTACCAAAAAACTGTTAATTTCGTTAAATATTGCTCAGTACATGACTTGATTTTTTGAAAAGTCTAATATCTTTATCTACAATGATAGATTGTTTGGCAATTATATTAGAATTTACAAGATATTAGCTACATTGATGATTCGCAAACAATTGAGTGTGCACAATATAGTAGACTTTTTAGTAAAACCTGTCATTTACTTACAATGAACAAGGATCTTCAAACCAACAGTAAAGATAATCGCTATTTAAATTTAACGCCTATTCTTCTTTCCCTAGTAGCGACTTAAGGTACAATTTACCCACTATTTAATTGTCTTTCAGTTCTATAGGCGGCGCTAGTTTTTGTCATTTCAAGAAAGCATTGTCGTGAACTATCTACAGAGTAGGTGATTTGTGAATGTGATATGTAAACAATTATCTATTATACTAATATTTCGTAAAAATATCAGTAATGTTACCAACGAAACGTAAACAAATACATAATTCCATCATATTTTGATTCGAACAATTGATTTTCGTAACATAATTCCTCCCAACCTTTTTTTATACAATACGTTACCTGCTTTTACTGAATGATTTATTCGTTCGAAGAATTATTAATTAATCCTTCAATTTCATGAGCTGATCTATCCTGAAATTACACGAAGCACGACATGAAAAATTATTCTCAAGTTGGTACTAATACTTTTGAAGCTGGCGACTGATTGACAGAAATCTGCCCATATTTTAGCCGACCTTTTTGATTACGGTTGTTAAATTACGCCTATACCATTTAACTTGATTGATATTGTATTAATACTTGATATAATTTTCATATAAACTCATAAACTCGTGATTATACGATGTTTTAAATACTTTAATTATAGCATCGTGCGATGGGTTGGTCGTCGAACAAATTATTTTTTGAACATAAAGAGGGAAAAGCCGACTGTCGCTGAGACGTATACGTGAACGGCAGCGATCTGCTTGTGAATCACTCTTTAAACAGGATAAGTTTTAAATATCGTCTGAGTTTATATCAGTATTTTCACTTTCAGCTGCCTTTTTACCCAAAATGAATTTTTACATGAACTATAATGCTCTTAACATTTAATATAGTTTATTCACGATAAAAAGACGATGACGTTGCAAAACAATATATTGTGATATTGCCAAGCTGTAGTTTTTTCCTTTACTTAACGAAAACTAGAAAAGTCAATCTGATGTTAGATTGACAGTTCCTCTTTTTCATTGTTCCGTGCCTCGTAGGGCGTAAGTCAAAAATATTTATTTAAAAATAAAAGGCTTGTATGATAGGTTTAATTAATTTATTATAAATATTTATTCATGAAAAACTATGGATAAGATACAAGAAACAGTAACCAATCATTCTATATTCGAATTAACATTTAATTATTTTACATAGAAGAGGGTTAAATGACGAACTGTAGGTTCTTATACCTTATTCTATGCTCTATAGAACCATCTTCAAGAGCACTGCAAGGGTTTACGCTAAAAGGAATCAATACCAACTGTAATCATCTTCATGCAAATTTAAATATTGTTTCTTTATACAATATCTATTATATTTATTATAATAAAAATAGAATGGAAAAGAAAAATATAGATACATAAAATAAAATTGTGTTACAAGATATGAAAATAAAAAACTTCCATTTTATAATTATTATTTATGTAGAGATACTGTGGTTATTGTTTTAATTTGTGTATTATAAAATAACTGTACCTTATTAATTGATTAATAGTTATTAGTGATTATGAAAAGGTGGAAATAAAGCAAATTGGATAAAACTATACAAAAAATAAAACACAAGATTTCCACTTCTCCACTACAAAATCATCACTATCTTCATCGTCACTGTCAAAATTAATAATAAGTGGAGACACATCCTGTCTATCAAATACTACTTCTCTATCTCACCCATCTTGTATAATTTTTTAAGTGTGCTCTACTGTCTTTGACCAAACATCAGGAGTCACTTTTTCTAGAGACTTTTTCCATACACCTATTGCTTGTTCTGTTGAAGAACCATCAGTTCCCACATGATCTCTATAAAAAATTTTAACTATGCCCCAAATATGTTCAATTGGGTTGAACATACAGTGATAAGGGGGAAGTCGAAGCACTTTGTGACCATATTTTTCAGATAATATGTCAGCTTCATATACTGTTGGTGGTTTATTCCTACAAAAATTCATATATTCAAACAAAATAAGTCATCTAAGTACGGTATCCGCCAAAATAAACAGTACCGAAACAGAGAGTGCTGTGGAGTTGTTTATGTAATATATTAAGTCATATTTGACTTAATTGTCATTAGTTGATATATTAATAGTACGCTGCAGTTAAATTTGATTTAAATATTGTTCTAACAACGGAAGAAGTTTTTTTGGTAGAGCATTATTTTCGTTCATACGGAAAAGGTCGTAATGATGGTCCAAGCTTAGAACAGGTGTCAATAAAATATCAACAAAAATTTAATAAAGCAGCTCCTAGTAAAAGTGCGATGTTAGCTGTTGTTGAAAAATTTCGTTGCACTGGTAGTGTATTGTGTCAACGTAAAGGTTCTTCAGGTCGTCGAAAATCAGTATGCACTAACGAAAATGAAGGACGTGTTTTTAACCAAGTTGTGCAATCACCTCAAAGAAGTCTTGTAAGAACTGCATGTAAACTCAACATTAGTGAAACGTCTTTACGTCGCATGTTCAAATCAATTGGTGGTTATCCATACCGTATTCAAGTTGGACAACGACTAAATGCTGCGGACAAACGTGCAAGAGAAATTTACTGTGGTCGCATGTTGAATTTAATTTACGAAGATACCGAATTTTTGAAAAACATATGGTCTTCAGACGAGGGTCACGTTCATCTTAGCGGCTATATTAATCGACAAACAACCAGATTCCTTGGATTTGAACGTCCTGATGTCATTGTAGAGAAACCACTCCACAGTCTTCGAGTTACCGTTTGGTGCGCGGTATCTCGTCATGGAATGATTGGTCCTTATTTCGTTGAAGATGATAATCAGAATCCACTTACTGTCAACCAAGAGCGTTATAGTGAGAAAAATATTATACCTTTTGTGAGACTCTAAATAACTTTTGCCGTGCACGAAATCTACAGTTTCGCACACAATGGTTCCAACAAGATGGTGCAACGAGCCATACAGCTGTGCGCACCTTAGACTTACTCCGTCAGCATTTCGATAATAGAATAATATCTCGGGGAACAGACTTCGAATATCCTTCTCATTCACCTGATCTGACGCCACCTGACGCATACATTTGGGGCATAATGAAAGACAAAATTTTTCACTCGGAAAATCCTCCGGCGGATATTGTCGAACTACGGGAAAGAATACAAAATATTTTTCGGCAGTTACATCAACCACTTTTTATAAATATGTTTATTGACTTACAAAATCGATATGAAGCTTGTTTGCGTCGAAATGGTGAACATTTTGAACACTTACATTACAGAAATTAAAAATTGATTTTTATTTTTATTTTCGGTACTGTTTATTTTGGCGGATACTGTATTACAATAATATATTGAAAAATGTTTATATCAACTTACCGTTGTACTGAATTCAATAATTGGGTTTTGAGGAAAGTATTTTTAAAAGGAATATCATTTTGTATCAACCAGTTCTGTATATCAGCCTTTTTGGTAGCTGTTGTTGGTACCTTATTGATAACTGTACTGTGATAACTTGCAGTATCCATTAGAATTGTGGCAGGTTCTTCCAAGTTCACTAAAAGCTGGTATTCAAACCAATGGAAAAAAACGTCTCGGTTCATTTCACCGTGGTAATCACCATCTTGTTTTTTGGAAGGAAAAACCAACCCTACTCCAGGAATAAATCCAGAAGAGGAACCAGCATGCAATACTATATACCTACAATAAGGAAATAACAAATTACTACTCGGTTTCTTAGATAGACTGCATAGCTCAAAACAACTATTAATAATTATATAGATTTAAATAAAATAGTGTGACTAGTAAATATTTGAAAAGGTCTTAAAATGGCAGGAATGTTAGTACATCATAAATTAATTGCTAAATTTTATTATTCAATTACCTTGGACCACCAATTTTGGTTTTTTTCACGCTTCTATGATTAGAATCTTGCCAAGAACGTCCAACAGTACCGTCTTTAAATATCCAGGTATCATCCAAAAACACAAATTGATATAAACCTTCCCTTTTTATCTTGATATATTCATGTAGAAAATGTACTCGTTTTAATGCAATATGTGGCAACTCCATTAAACCACGACGAGGATCATCTTTTTGGAATTTGAGTCCAATATTTTGCACTATCTTCCAGAGTGATGTTAAACAACCATTAAAGAGTGTTTTTAAATGAAACTCAAAGTCTCTAGTTAATTCCACAATATAATACAAGTTATAGAAAATTGTAAAAAATTGACAATTGTTTCGATAAATCAATATCATCGTCAGAATGACAGAAGTTACATTTCATTTTATGCCTACCTGATTAGTTATTTTTAGCTAGACCAAGAAGTGTGATGGGCTTAATATATGTTTATAGAAAAAAGAAGAAGATGTGATATTACAAATATTGAAGCTTAGATATTATTAGCCCTATGGTGATATCCTGGATATCATTTTTCCAATTAAGATCAGTATAACTGTGCAATGATATAGAAAACCAGGAAAACTATATCTGCTGATCTTTACAATTATCACTTAAGAAGACAGTTTATTAGTGGAGAATTCCCTAGATTTAACTGTTCATTGACAACTTCATATTGTGGGTTTCTTAAATGTCTTCTAACTTCCAGTTCTTCAAGGAAATCCAGTTCTTGTTTCTTTTCACAAATATGCAGCACTTCTAGTTCTGTGTTAGGTGTCAATGAATGATTGGTGTCAAGTAGATGTTTTGCGTAGTGGGATTGATCTGGTTGTTTTAATCTGTAAGCTCGTAAGTGCTCACTGTATCGTATTTCAAAATTCCTAAGGGTCTGACCCAAATAGACAGCATTACATTCTGGACATTTGAGTTTATATATACCTGACTTCTTTAATAGTGGTATTTTTGTTTTTACATTTAACAATTTTGTACTAACGTTACTTTCTGTTTTAAAAGAAATTGTTACATTCGTTGCTGAAGATATTATCTTTGAAATATTATTAGAAATATTTCCTGCATATGTGATGGTTTTATAAGTTTTAATTTCATCAGCTTGCTTAGGATATATTAGTTGTAATGCCACTTTTTTCTCTTTTTTACTAATTAGTTTATTTATCATATCTAATGGATAACCGTTAGATGTTGCTATTTGTCTAATTGTATTAATCTCTCTATCAAAATTACATTTGTTCATAGGAACTGAAAAAGCTCTATGTATCATTGAATTATATGCTGCTAGTCTGTGTGAGACAGGATGGTTAGAATTGAATGGAATTGTCACATCAGTCTGTGTTGGTTTTCGGTAAATTGAATAATCAAGTACATTATTAACTCTTTGAATTTTTAAATCAAGAAAATTGATTGAGCTATTTTCTTCAATTTCTAATGTAAATTTAATTTTCGGGTGTAAATTATTGATGTGGTTGAAAAACACATCAAATTGTCGCTCACTACCCATAAAACAAGGTAATATGTCATTCACATATCTATACCAAAATAAAATATTTTTCGAAATATTACTTTCAAAGATCTTTCTTTCTAAATTGTCCATAAAAATGTTTGCTAATATAGGTGATATAGGGCTTCCCATTGGTAAATCTTCATTTTGAATATATATCTTATTGTCAAAAGTGAAATAATTCTGATTAATGCATACATCAAATAAATTAAGTATATCTGATATTATTCCTGGATTAATATTTTTATCTTCTAGTAATTTTTTTACAAGTATTAGACATTCTTTAGGAGGAATTTTAGTAAACATATTAGTTACATCGAACGATATGAGTTTATAGTTATCTTGCAAGTGGATTGATTTCAACTTTTTGATTAGTTCTATTGAATTTCTAGTTGAGTACTGAGATTCATATCCGTAAGTATTGAGTATATTGTTGAGCTTTTTTGCCAATATATTATTAGGAGCATTAACATAAGAGACTACAGGTCTAATTGGTTTCGTTATTTTATGTAATTTAACTGTTCCATATAATTGTGGACAATGAGGATTCTTATGTATGATAGACCTCTTTTCGTAATCATTTAAAAGATAATTTGAATTATTAACAATATCCCTTACATTATTAGAAAACTTCTTTGTTGGGTCTGCTTTAAGAACTTTTACATCGCTGGATTCTATAAAGTTATATACTTTGGAATTGTAATTTTCAGTCGTCAAAATGACAGTAGCATTCCCCTTATCGGATTTTGTAACTGTTGTCTCTTTTATTGCGTTTAAAACTGAAATGTCAGTGGTTAACGCTAAGTTAAAAAGCTTTTGCAACTCTCTACATATAATTACTTCTATTTATGAAAGGAATTTTATCAGTGGATTTGACAACGTCTTAAAGTTTTGCCAACCCGTTAGCTGTAAAATGCCCTGGCTGTTGAGGATAAATTGTATTCACGGTTGGCAAATTAATATTTATTGTGATAAGCAGGGAAGTAACTAAAAATGACATCATCGTCTTTTATCGTAAATGAAATATATAAATGGCATCAATACATTTGTATATACTATATAGTTTTACAGTTAGCAAAGGCAGAAGTAAAAAAATATACATTTGAGATATTTCAGACCTCGCTCATTCCGAATTCGTTTTTACCTAACCTGTAGTACTTAACGTTCATCCGCTTAAATCAAATAGATTTTCAGACAGACGGACAAAGCCTGAATATAAGACTCGTGTTTGGAAGTCTAAAATGTTATTGCATGTGGGATTTCACCTTCCATTTCTTCAAGAGAGACCAAGGTTATCTCTATTCCCTCCAGATGTTGTACAGCACAGTAGTTCAGTGCTCTATTATCATTAGGTTTGTTGTGATAATTTCGATTGTTTGTTGAAGGACCACCCTGTGCACATGGGAAACATTAGACGGTAGTCTTGAGATTAACTTTTATTACAAAATTGCGTGACGGCGAGCTTATATATGAATTCTTTTTTGTCAATCCTTTTTTCGTTCTAAACTTGTCACTTCTGTTGTTGTTGCTACGTTACACACTGAAATCCCATCTGGTTGCTTGGTAATTTCTCAAATCTAGATAATATTTCAATTATTATATCTGAACAAGGTTATTGGGGTAAAGACATGGTAAAGACGATTGAATTGTATCTCTGGAGTGCTAAATAGTTTTGATTAACTTGTTTAGAAATGTGCATATTTAATGAAAATGCTTTCATTCGCACGCGTTACTCCTTCAAAAATAATATCAGAAATTTAATTGGCGTTTTGATGGAGACTATAAAGAATGAGAACTGATGAATGCTGGGTAGTTTTGATTGTATTTATATAAATGAGTTCTACAAGCACTTGTCTTTTATTTTCTTTACTCTTCCTTTGTCGTATTTCCTGTTTGTAGTAGAATTCTTCCAATCCTTTACACTTGTCTCTGTTAAATAATTTTGCACTTCTCCCTCGTTTCTTTTCTTTGCTTTCTGTAGTGAACAAGACTTTCCTGGTTGTATCGGATTATGTCAACAACCATCTGGCGCTTTGTACTTTCTCTCGTTCCTTTTGGTCCTCCATTCAAGCTAATTATCTCTCAATTAGTTCTAACTCCTCCAAATATGTTTATAAGCACTTTCTTGTTGTTGGGTAGTTTCAATTAGTATATTATATATTTGATTACCATAGCAAGATTATTTTAAACATTTTGATAAACAAGGACAACAATCGGACAAATATTGTTCATCCTACTAACTCATAAAATTGCATTATGGGTTGCTTGAAGATGCACAATATTTACCAGATTTAATTTCAGGATTAGTAACTTTGTATAGAAATTATTACTGAGAAATAAAATTAGTAAAACTGTTAGTCTAATATAAACAATAGTTATATGACATTATTAGATGAGTTTTGTTTTCAAATTGACAATTTTGTTGATAAGGGTGTCAGCTGTGAACTGTAATTATTTGAAAATAAACAGAGAAACTTGCTTATTCAAGTATGTTTCCAAAACCAACGTGTTTGATTTAAAATATTCATTTGTTTGCTACCGAACCATTCAACCGTTTTGATGAATAGAAAACGGACCTTCAATGAATCTTTCAAGTACGTACTGTCTCCTAATCAAACGTAGTGACTACTAAACCTACAATACTATTTCAAGAAAGTAAACTAACGTTATTCAACTTAGTAATATTGGAAATTAAGGCTGCTTATTTTTGATAAACGAATAGAAAATAAAAACAGAATTATAGGCAATAGGTTGCCCAAAATTTTCAAATAAATTCAAAATCCAATGACTATGAGCAAATGCTTTTCCCTTCTAGTCACGAGGCGGTTAGGGTTCGGGTGCCCAAATGGTTGCCGCTCAGCCATTAACTAGGCTTATTGTGCACCCCCAAGCAGAGTCCCATCCTAATTACTTGGCGAATAGTGAGATTCGTCGGACAATACTTTCCTGCAGTCCCTCTTGATTTGAATCTGGGATGATATCTAAACAGGAGGCTCTTCTTCATCACAATGCAGGACAATCGAAGATAACGTGCTTTGCGGTTTCCTCTACCTTTCCACACATCCTGCAATGGGGGTTTGTTGCGTCAATCCCCATCTTCGCTAGGTGTGCATTGAATAGCCAGTGGCCAGTTAAGAATCCTACCACTTTTCGTAGTTCTTTCCTGCCCAGAGCATCTGCTGCATTGAAACTTGATGGTCCTTTGAGCATTCTTTTGGACTGAGCGTGTCTCGCAACTCTGTTCCGGCACTTTTGGTGTTCATGCGACACCCAGTTGGAGACAGTTTTTCGTACGACACTATATGTCTTTATTGGAAAGTTGGCTTACGGCCCTGATTCAATAAAGTTGAATTTGACTCTATTAGGTTATTATTAAGTTACTCACCCCAGATATTGGTGTTGGAGCTCGCCCAGGCCAGATAGTGGGCATTGGCGTCCATTCCCAGGATGAGGTGCTTGCCCGTTGTTGTCCCGTGTTCCACAATCCTCCTAACTTCCATGGACGGAGGTGCTTCTGTGGAGTCGTATTATACAACCCCTTGGGTTTACATTATCAGTGTCATTCATTAACTTACTTTTCGCAGTGCTCATTCCAACACTCTGCCTTTGACGGTACATGTTTCTTGAATAAGGACCACTCCTATGTCATCAGGCCAGGATCTTCTGGCAGAGCATCGCCGTCACTGCTCTACTGTGGTGCAGGTTGATTTGCATCCACATAAAAGGAAGCTGATGTCATGTTTTATCACTTCCAACCATTCAACATAATCAAATATTACTTGTAGAATGGTGTAGTAGTCCCCACATGGCATCGTCTCGGGATCATATTCTTCGTAACATGCTGGAAGTGATGCACTTATAAATGAATTTTCATTCAAAATATCGGTTGCGTAGCCCATTCGTATGTGCTGAAGGAGATTTTCGCTGGTTTATCAATGTATGATTCACAGAGAAAATTTTTTAGGTAAGTACATCTGTATTATAAAACTACCTAAATATATTGTTGAGCAAATCCTTATTCCGAAGAGATTCCAACAATTTTTTTTGGTTTCTACGTATTGATTCACTTTATTACGAAACTTTAGTTATACAATAGTCATTCGTCTAAGTGTTAGAGATCTTCTTCTTCATGTTTTTTCTATTCAATAATGTTTGCTAGAATAAGCTCTTCACTTATTTTATGAAATTTATCATCATTCGGGTGTAGTTGTTTTAATATGTCTACCAATAAGTTCGGATCTGACCAATTAGAAAGAATATTATAGCTCTTTGGTGTGTGAAACCCTCTTGTAATTGGTTCATTGAGTTGTTTTCTGGTATTATTCAACTTATTGGTAATGCAAAATTTATGAGAGTACTATCTTTGTTTGGTCCCCCCTGCAACTTGAAGAGAACTCTTTCTGCTTTCACGAATGGCCGCATCCCAAGTTAACTCAGTTTCTGCAGGGATTCGTCGTTTATGTGTATGACTCAACACTGTCCTTCTGGCGTGGCATTGCCACCCACGACAGTCCAGTGCTCGGTATTTGATCCACTCTGGCATTTCAGACCAAGCATCACATCTTCCTTGGTCTCCGCTTCCGTGGATCGTGGTACAAAAGTTCACCAGGTTTCTGGCTGAGCTCAGTCTCAACTGAATCTCGCCAAACGGATTCAGCTGTTTGAACTGGGCCCTCAACCACGCCTTGATGGTAAAGTTTGCGCAGCCTACAACTACCGCACCGTTCTCAGGATGGCAGCTGGATATTCTGACGTCTATGCCCCGTAGAGTACGTCTTCCCAGCTTCATTTTGATATTTAAGGCTGTCTCCTTGTCTAGCCTTATCTCTGGATAGTTCACATGGACGATTTCCATCTTTTCAACCATCAGTTTATCGGCAAAGGACTCAGGTGCCTTCAAGATTTGCACTGAGAACTGTCACTGTCTCATATCTCTTTGCAATATTTGCAGTTTCCTCCGAGATCCGCTGCGATTGCAACCTCTTCCCACCTGGAGCTTCATGATTGGATGATGACAGTTGGGCTTCAGGTTTCGCACCTGGTCTTGGCTTCACCCCAGTACCCAGGGTTCCAGGTTCCGGACTTGCTTAAGACGGAGCAGCGTATTGCTCCTTCCACGCCAACTCTTTCTTTCCTGGAGAGAATCCTCTCGCCTTTGGCGAGGGCTTCCCTTCTTAGCCGTTTCAGTTCACCTCTCGAGAGCCTCTTCTTTGGTCCTCTCGCTGGCGACTGCATTCATGGGTTTTTTGATATGTTACCCTCCTCCCCAGAACTTAGCAACTTATTCTCCTCCATCGCTGAACTGAAAACTGAACTATGGCCATGGAAACTGACATAACTACTTTCTACTAGGGACAGCATAACATCTCAGAGACATATCCAGAGTTTCTGGACAATTATATGATTTCTGGTTGCTGACATTCTCACAGAATACTGTGCACCCTAGTCCAAACAAACTTATTATCACCAATAAGAAGAGTTTGCATTATTTTTGTTTGCGGACTCTATTGAATTTCTAAAGCTAGACGTTAAGAAATAAAACCCATTAGCTAACACCAACAGCTAACCATTAATGTTAAGCACACATCCCCGATTATTTCCCCTCATAAACGCATCTATAGCAAGGACAATATTCAAACGTCACAACGTCATACTCCGGACTATTAAAGAGAGGTCCAATTTTTTCAAACAATTATTTATAGACATTAAACATTGGGAAGTTGCATTTAAGATGATGTCTCTGTCTAAAATAGCATCAGTAGGATTTGGAAAATTATTATGTGGAACTACTTGAAATTTATGTTGTAACGAATGTTCGATTATGAAAAGTTAAGCATTGGACTGTCCCTAATGATTTTAGACAACCGTCGGTTATTCCTTTAATTGAAAGATGAGTGATTGAAAATTGAGACATCGGTTTCCGTGTCAAATATATGAGTACATATAGAAACCGTTATGTCAGTATATCGAGTTATAAAATTGGAGAGAGATAAATCGAGATTGAATATTTTTTATAATTTCGTTTACACCCCCAACTGTGGCTGGGGGTGTCTTAACTTCTGACAATTATTTATAAATGTTAAATGGAACCGACTCACCCGGTTGTCTTCGCGTTGGAAATACCCAATCTTCATTTTTTTCCTTTTCGGGCACTGATTTTCTGTTCCATCCACCTCGAAGGACCATATGTGAGAACAATGAGTATTTTGATTTTTGAAGGACCATCAAAGTATGAAATACATATATTTTTTAATGGTTCATAATAAACAGTGTATATCATCATATTAATTATGAATTAATTCTTTTTAAACATGTAGCAACGGAATAAAAAAATCAGATCACTGCTACCAACAGTAACAAATACATTAAAAGATAAAAACACAGAACGGTATTTTTCATACACGTCACTTAAATATGTAAATATGTTTAATTGTTGGATCTTTGTTGACTGGGTCAAGGTTAAAAGTGGCTGTCTGAATATTATAATCCTGGCGAATCATTGACGCTGTCTCAATCCTAATCTCTACGTGGAAAAAGCTGATGTGAATTGGTCTGCTTGATGATTTAAATAATAAAACAATTAGTAGTTATGAAGAAAACTGTTCTTGTCGATTATTTGTCCGACCTTCGACCTACTAGTCACTTCTTCTATTAAGATGCGACGGCCATATTCAATATACCGGAGACTAAAAGTCATCTCATCCCACAACACATTTTAGCGGTTATGAAACATGTTTAACTTTCAACAAGTCGTTACCAATTTAAACAATAAAAGAAGTACGAACAGTTAATTAAATATTTACCTAAGATTGGTGCATGTGATATGAGTCGACACTAGAATGTCTACGAATACTTACTATTAAAATAGCTCAACTTACACTTGACGTTATTTTTTTTCAGACAAATAAAAACAAAATGAACTTAGTGAACATGTTACGCAAACAAAAATATGCAGCATCGCTTAAAGCTTTAAGTGAGAATCAATTATTGGCATTCATTTTAGTAGTTATCATCTTTATCGGTAACAAAATAATGAAATTACGGTGTATGGTCATTATTACATACTACGACAGACCTACTTTTTTCAAACATACTGTTATTTGACATTTGAATCTGGATAAATCTATAGTCAGAGTAAGACAAATATGAACGCTGTTTGTTTGTCATGGGACGTTTTTATGGTAGTTTGGTCTTGGCCAGAAGTGTTACAGGGACAAAAGATATTTTTTTGTTAGTGCTGTTTGTACTGAATTATTGATCTGATCTGTATTTAATGTGAAATATCAACAAAATATCATCATAAATAAATATGGAGTATAGATTCTAGTTTTTATACTTTAAGTGAATTACTCCTCTGATTTTTGCATTTTCTTCTCAGTTATTCACCTCCATCACCCTGTCTGCTTTCATTCGGCTTTTATGTTTCTTTCTAGGTATTCTTCTCTTTGCTTCTTCCATTTTTTAAGTCCTATTACGTTACCAGTCCACATAAATGTGACTGGGGGCAGTTATCTCACCTGGACTGAAATTTTATTATTTACTTTGATGCGTCGTTTTCTCAACGAATGATCTATTTTATTGAAATGAGTTTTCAAGAGTTCAATATGACGCTTCGAGGATAGTATTTTTTGCACGGGCTGATGCTAGGTTGTTATCACTTATTGGTTGATCAGCAAAAGATATAACATTGTTCTTATGCGACTTTGTGGCACTACAAAATCAGATTTGTAAATAGGTGTTTCTTTTTCTTGGTGGTTTGCACGAAAGTAGTGATTTGCAAAGTAGGATATGACAAGAAAAAAATTGCTCATGAATAATATCAATTGGTTTTGCTCAATTACTAGTAGCAATATTTGAGTTAATAATTTTTCTAGATATTAATAATAGTTAGGACTATGAACAAATAACTTTTAATAGTAATGTAACTGACTAGCATATATTTCTTTTCTGGATGTACCTTCAGGCCCCTCTTTTCGCTTCTTCGATGAGATCACCCAGCATCTTATCCAAATTGATTTTGTTCCATGCTCGATCGTCTTTATACCCTATTATTTGTGTTATGTTCCGGGCTATTGCTATGCCTGTCTCTATCGCCTTAATCGCTCCATTCAATGCTATATTGAATAATACAGTTAATAATGTTTAAAATTCAGAAAATCTCTGTATGTACCTAATTACTTATTACTTTGGGTTTCGAGTTGTGCGTTGCCATCTTTGTCAGTCGAATTTATTTGTTGGGAATTCCTATTTTCTTCATGTCCGCTATCAGTTATGCCTACTAATGCTTTCTTAAAATGTAAAAACAATATATAGGGTGATTCATAACTATTGGGACATATGCTAAGGGTAGATTGTTTGGACCAAAATATGGCGATAGAATCAAATATACCTCAATAAAATATTGCTGTGGAAAAAGATAGAGGGCGTTAAAGTTGAACTTTTTTTTTCGTTTTTTGCTAATCATTTCACTGTATATTTATCGATTGTTATCAAAATCGGCACAGAGCCATAATTTTATGCAGGCAATATGATTTTATGTATTATTTGACATTTTGTTACAGGGGGAGCCTCGTGAAGGATTTCTGATGATGAAATTGACTGGTAACTTTTTTTGACGAAACTTTTTAGTGATTTTTATTAAAAAATATGACATAAACATCATTTCTACATAATATGAGTACTCTTGTTAAAACACGATATTCTCATTCGCTTTCGAGAAAAACGCAATTGAACAATTCAGAGTATCGGAAGGGGATTTCTAATATTATTCCATTTATGAAAAGTGTGCTTTGGACTGTCGGATAATTGTTGTTGGTAAATGACATTTATTGTCAGTGAATATTTTTTTCTGCGAGTTTATAGTCAATTGTTGCATTTTTTAAAGCTTTCATATACTTTTTCGATTGAAATGCCTCGTCACAATCATTTTACGAATAAAGAAATGCGAGATATGATTTGTGTATACGCACAAGAACATTTTTGCGGGCGCTCTGCAGCCAGAAGGTATGAATTGTTATATCCAGGCAGAAGGCGACCAAATCACAGAACTTTTTCAAATCTATTTCATCGTTTGGGTGAAACCGGGTTATTTCACAATAAAAATCAAGGTGGTCTTCCGAAACAAATTTCACCTAATCAAGAAGATGAAATTTTGGTTCGAATAGATGAAAATCCTACAGTAAGTTCACGTCATTTGTCATCAGCAACAGGACTAAGTCAGTCGTCTATTATTAGAATTCTAAAAAAAGAAAAGTTCCACCCGTATCACTTAACTCCTGTTCAAAATTTGCTTCCAAGAGATCTCCCACGACGGTTACAGTTCTGCCAACGTATTCTCAACAAGCATAATGGCGACCGAAATTTTATTAAGAATATTATGTTCACCGATGAAGCGACTTTTACCAGACGAGGGGTATTAGAAGAATTAGAAACGGCATAGAAGTCGGAGGAGGCGACGTAGAACATTCAATTTGAGTTTGCTCTTTTTATGTTACATTGTTTTTAATTATGTTGTATCGTCGAAATAAAAACCTTGAGATACAAGTTTTTTATTGTCCGTTACTTGAAATCCCCTTCCGATACTCTGAACTGTTCAATTTCGTTTTTCTCGAAAACGAATGAGAATATCGTGTTTGAACAAGAGTACCAATATTACGAAGAAATTATGTTTATGTCATATTTTTCAATAAAAATCACTAAAAAGTTTCGCCAAAAAAAGTTACCACTCAATTTCATCATCAGAAATCCTTCACGAGGCTCTTCCTGTAACAAAATGTCAAATAATATATAAAATAATATTGCCTGTATAAAATTATGCCTCTGTGCCGATTTTGATAATAATTGAGACATTATTAGCAAAAAATGAAAAAAAAAATTCAACTTTAACGCCCTATATTTTTTTCCGCATCAATATTTTATTGAGGTATATTTGGTCCTATCGCCATATTTTGGTCCAAACAATCTACCCTTAACCTATGTCCCAATAGTTATGAATCACCCTGTATGTAAGTCGATTCCATATTAATAGTTTTTTTCTACTGTCTGTGACATTACGTGCACTGCATCTATGGGTGAATTCCCACTTCCATACTGGTATTCTCCTAGTTTCCGATCCGTCTATTTGTTTATTTTCTTTCTTATGAGCGATATCATGACCTTGTTTACTTTTATTCTTCGGTAGTTATAGCACTTTGTGTGGTCTCCCTTTTCGAAGATTGGGCAATATCAGTCTTAAACTCCATTATGCAGGCATCTGTTCTTCCTTCCATATGTTTATCAGTAATTCGTATATCGTTTTATCCAGTTCTTCTCAGCCCTTCTTTATCATCAACTGTTCCATCTGGTCTTGCTGCCTTTTTATGTTTGAGATATATTATTATTTCTTCGTATTCTGCATATGTTGGAAGTTTTCCTCTCCTTTTCTTCCGTTACCTCATAATTTGCTTCTGTAACCTTATTCTTCTTTAGCTGGTGTTTGTAATATGCTTCCCATTCTCTTTTGTTGATTCTGGCCATTACTTTGCTATCCTAAGTTGTTATATAATCTTCTCTATTTCCATCATCGTTTCCTTTATCCACTCTGTTTTTGCCTTTTTTCCTTGTATTCTTTCAATTCTGTCTTTCACCTGGGAGTTATCCATTTTTTGGCGCTTAATCTTCTTGTTCCTTTTTGTTTTCACATTCCTCATCGTATCATTCTTTACTTCCTTTTTTTGTCCTAGTATTTCCTCTGCTGTTCTTGTAATACTGTTTTTTATGTTCTCCTCTATGTTTTCCTAGAAAATATTTCACCATATATTTGAAATAACCAAGTTATACGATTGCGATAGGCAACCTAGGATAACCTGTATCGTAAAAATAAACTGGAAATTTTGAGCAATGTTAACAAACGAAATGACAGTTGACAGTATAGACAATATTTGTGCCAACTAAGGGACAAGAAATTAATACCCCAAGACATCCACCAAGAATTTCACTAAATTCTATAATTTTCATCAATGTGAATTAAATGACAGCTGTTGCATGTCAATTATATATTAATAAATGAAATATGTTTCAAATAAGGAGTTAAACTTCTATTTTAAATTGTATTTATTTTAACGGTTCCATTTGCAGCTATAAATTTTCACATTCACTGCTTCAAAATTGTAAAAAATATTGCTTTACTTTCCAATAAATGTATTGCTATTCTTTGCTTGGTTAACCGATTTGATGAATTCCCTATCAGTGTTCACTTCTACCATTATTATGAATGAATATGCAATCCGCTTGATTCAACAAAAAAACTTCGATGTCCTCACAAAAGCAAATAAATATTTTTATCGTCCAATAAGTGCGTGTATAAATAAATTTGTCTTTTCAAACAACGCCACAAAACATTTTTTCTGAGAATGGCCTGTAGCAGTAAGCTTCTAATACGAAAGCGTAGACAAACACTTTTAGCGGTTTAGAAGCCAAGTCTAGTGGTCAACCGGTGTTAGTTGTGTACTCAACCACCATTAATGTTTGCCTTCAGCATTCCTTATCATCCGGCACCACTCGCTATACAGGGTGGTACAATACATGTAAATAAAAAAAAATGTCACTTTAGAAACTAACGAAAAAATGGTACTTCTGGTAATGGTTACACGGAACGAATTATATCGGACAAATCTTCAATATAATATTTTCCCTTCTTTCTACTTCATTTTCTTGTTGGATATCTGTGAGAGGAAAGATGGTTTGAATAAAAATCTTGATCTGTTTTATTTGAAAGAATACTGGACCAAGAATGTCCTTGACAATTGGTACGTGCTGTTGAACAGAATCATCATACTTTTTTGCAGGAACATCTTGCAGTAGAACACTTTTCTCAATTGCAAACAGTATAATGCCGAATATTTTCTGGAGCAGGTTGGAGTAAAGTTTGAATTGGCTCCGAATTATTATTAGCTTCCAACTCCAGTTTGGTGAATCCAAGCTATACCCTTGAACTTGCTATAGGTATTGGTAAGCAGAAACATATGTTACAAGAAGATAAGATAGTTCTAACTTTCATTTTTTTTCTTCGAATTCTACAAAACTTGAATATCTATACTTGCCTATTCATTCAATTTTTAACAGGGTAATGAAACTAGGAACCAGCTTCTTATAAGTGTATATTTTTTCAAAATCGTTTCTGATAGTCATACAAACATATTTTTACTTATAATAAACGTCTGATGAGGGCAACACTTAACAATAACAATTATCGAAAAGAAACCAAATTTTGTGGTACACTCAGCTGACTTCACTCACTTAACAATAACAGCATGAGTTCAGCTGGTAATTTGATTCCTCCCACGCTCATATTTCCTAGGAAAATTGGAAACGGTAGTTAACAGATGAAGCACCAATAGGGATCCTCGGAATGGTACAGCAAACAAGATGGATGACCGGCGAGGTGTTTTTGAAGCGGATCCAATATTTTATAGAGTATTCTCATTCCTCTGTAGAAAATAAAGTTCTCCTCCTACTTGACGGGCAATCAAGTCACAAAAACATCCAAGTTTTAACTTTTGCTAAAGAACAAGGGACTTACTACAAGCAGGAAGTGACAAAATTGTCAAAGGGCCATCCGAGCCGAACTGTTTGTCAACATCATGTCGGGAAGGCAGCGACAAATCAGAATGCTACTAGCGGATTCTTATACAGTGGAATGTGGCTTATCAATCTAGACATATTTCCTGATTATTTATTCAATCCTGCAGCAGTTACAAGAACAAGACACACTCCAAGCTAAAGTTGAGCCAGAAGAAAATAACAAGCATGCTCAAGTTTCCGCCGAACAAATCAACACACACTCCTATGTCATCGACAGCAATTGCAAATCGTCCTCTTATTCGGCCTCAAGAAATTTCTCCTTTGTCATCCACTTCAGGTGTGCAACAAAGGTCTAAGAAAAATAAAACTGAGATAACAACAGTTCTTACGAGCACTACTAGTATTGAGGAGATAAAAGCCAGATTTCTTGAGAAGCAGACTGTAGAATTTTGCCGTCCTGAAAAACGTGTAATGCTCGACAGCTAGCCAAAACGGAAAGTGAAGCATTTCCAGTTGATGATACCGAGGAGGATCCCCCATGTTTATACTGCAATAGTTCGTACTCCCTGTAGAGGTCAAAGGAACCCTTGATTCGGTGCCAAACGTGCTCCAGCTAGAAAAATCTCGCAAACAATGTGTTTGCGAGTTGTGCTTAATTACCATGTGCTATTCTGCCCAAATGGATATATGTTATTCTATCCAAGTGAACTTGTGTAAACTGACACATTTGCTATATGGTAAACAATGGTAAACAATTTTCTTCAATACTGAAGAAATATGAGGCACATAGAATAATAATGGTCCAACTCCAAACAAGTTAATTTCTAATAATTAGGCTCATTATAAAAATTCGAATAAAAAATTCAACAAAATTTTTGAACATAACGTGAATGTTTATTCTCAACCAATACAGTAAAACATAAGTAGGTTTTATAACACATCGAGAATTTTTGCAAAAAAAAAACACCTTAAAACTAGGAGGCAAACAAAAAAATGTGGACCACTATAAATCTGAACTATTTTGTTCAAGTTGGTCTAATCATGAATCATTTCATCGTCAGAAGATCTATCTTCCAAGTTTTGTTGAGCAGAACCTCGGGTGACTGTCTCAGTGGGCAAGTTTTTATAAAAATTAAGGTGTACGGGTGGTATGTAGGGCAGCATGTCCATCAGGTGTTTCTTCTTTGCAGCTGTCATAGTTCTTCTTGTGTGATAAAGTGGTTGTTGCATTACATTAGTCAAACCCCTACTAGACCTACCAACACTTTTCTTTTTGGAAAGATCAACAATATGAAATTCAGTTTCTGGATTTAGAGTTTCCTTAAATTGAAATTGAAGGGGTAGATCTCTCTGAAATCGAAGCCATCTTATTTTAAGCCAGCTAAAGTCATATCCATCCGCAGTAGTTTTCCAATTGGTAATCAAATTTTCTAAATTTGTCGTGCTTAAAAACTCTTCATGTTGAATTTCAGATACTACAAACTTAGGTTCCTTTCGCTTTGAGTTTTTAATTATATCTATCCACTTATCTGGATGATAAATCATGCAATGGCGTCTGCTTTCAGACTCATTTATACCAAAATCGCCATCGTTAGGAAGAAAAGAGTGTCCAGATACCAAAAATTTAAGATCTATGACGTTGATTTCAACTTCTGGATTTTGTACAAGTTTTAGCAGAGATAAACTCATCTTTATATTCCGATTCTGTCCTGTATAAGAATCTGAATAAGCAATGACATGTTTATGATTTCCAGCATAAAGCTTTAAATGCTTTACTAAACAAGTTGCAATGTCTTGTGAACCGCGCCCTCACTGTGTTTCATTCCATACGTACATGTAGCCAGTATTGCTGTTGAAGGAATGTTTTCCCAGATTATACAAATACAGATTTCTTTTGTAGTGAGCAACAGACGTTGTAAGCTTAGAAAAAGGCGAAGCCTTTTGTAAATCAAATGTTACTATGTATGCTTCTGCAGCTTTAATTGAATCGTTTCGTAAACACTCTCTCGCCGATTCTGCTTCCCGTAAATGCAACTCCTTTTGAGCTGAAATTTTTTTTTGATATCTTCGTTGTCGGCACCTCTTAGTTTTAACTCTAGATCATCGCACAACTTGCAGGTGTCTTGATGGGGAATTTTAAAATGCAAATTAAATTTGGTATTAAATACCTGATAATAGTATTTCAATTTTTTTGGTACAATATTCTGGGTTCGACATTCCTCTACATTAAGATCATACATCTTCTTTACAGTTAGACCGCTATTTAAATACTTTCTATTTGGATTTTGAATTCTAGAATAATTGCTTTGATGAGCCGGAAATGTTTTTATATGCCTCACAATATCAGAATCGTCCAACTTTCTAGAGTCTGTCGTACCTCTTAGCTCTCTGCAATCTGAGGCTTCTCGTTTCGAAATGCATCTGTGCAGACGGCCGTTACTTATTTTAAATGTATCAAGAAAATATTTCTTGCAAACTCTGTGTTTTATTATTAGTCTTGAGCACGTATTGATAATGGGTATGCTTTCCTAAACGAGATCCATCATTTGGGCGTTTTCTATTCACGGGTGAAGCTTTTACTAAACCAAAAATGTAACTATTTTGCGCCACATGATCGCCAAGCCTCCAAAATGATTCAAACGCGTTCTGTCTTTCGGTAAATGAAAATAAATCAATACACTCCTTTCTGCAGTTGCAGTCAATGTTTTCGAATTGTTTTGCGTTCATTTTTAACCCTCTTCTAGAAATGTACTCTTTTCCAGCATTTCTCTTTTTTTTAGTATTAATTTTCCAATTTTTCTCGTTCCTCGATCGTTTTCTCCTTTTGATTTTTGCAAGGCCACCTGTAAATATTTTGAAACCTGTAAAATGTGTATTATTTGATATATAAAACATTTCCCATAGTTGTGGATGGTTGTGGGTCCTGCTCAACAACGTCAAATCCCTCGTCAAATCCTAACTGTTCGTCATGTGAAGCTTCTGCATCTATAATACCAAAAACATGCATTAAAATCGGATTGACAGTTTTTATACTTCTCAGATAATAAAAAAATGTATAGCATCAATTTAAAAATAAATTTGGAAATAATTAAACCTATCTTAAAGCACGAATTTATTGGCAAAAATTGTTTTCAAATTTTTCAGGTTATGTTTCCATAATTAATTCAATATTGAAATTGACTGTCTCGACCCTTACTTCGTGGAATATGCTCATATTAGTGTTTTTAAATGAAACTCAAGGTCTCTAGTTAATTCCACAATATAATACAAGTTATTGAAAATTCTAAAAAATTGACAATTGTTTCGATAAATCAATATCATCGTCAGAATGACAGAAGTTACATTCCATTTTATGCCTACCTGATGTTTAGTAGTTATATTTTTGGCTAGACCCAGAAGTAACCTAACTTGTGATTGGCTTAATATATGTTTATAGAAAAAGAAGAAGATGTGATATTACAAATATTGAAGCTTAGATATTATTAGCCCTATGGTGATATCCTGGATATCATTTTTCCAATTAAGATCAGTATAACTGTGCAATGATATAGAAAACCAGGAAAACTATATCTGCTGATCTTTACAATTATCACTTAAGAAGACAGTTTATTAGTGGAGAATTCCCTAGATTTAACTGTTCATTGACAACTTCATATTGTGGCTTTCTTAAATGTCTTCTAATTTCCAGTTCTTCAAGGAAATCCAGTTCTTGTTTCTTTTCACAAATATGCAACACTTCTAGTTCTGTGTTAGGTGTCAATGAATGATTGGTGTCAAGTAGATGTTTTGCGTAGTGGGATTTATCTGGTTGTTTTAATCTGTAAGCTCGTAAGTGCTCACTGTATCGGATTTTGAAAATTCCTAAGGGTCTGACCCAAATAGACAGCATTACATTCTGGACATTTGAGTTTATATATACCTGACTTCTTTAATAGTGGTATTTTTGTTTTTACATTTAACAATTTTGTACTAACGTTACTTTCTGTTTTAAAAGAAATTGTTGCATTCGTTGCTGAAGATATTATCTTTGAAATATTATTAGAAATATTTCCTGCATATGTGATGGTTTTATAAGTTTTAATTTCATCAGCTTGCTTAGGATATATTAGTTGTAATGCCACTTTTTTCTCTTTTTTACTAATTAGTTTATTTATCATATCTAATGGATAACCGTTAGATGTTGCTATTTGTCTAATTGTATTAATCTCTCTATCAAAATTACATTTGTTCATAGGAACTGAAAAAGCTCTATGTATCATTGAATTATATGCTGCTAGTCTGTGTGAGACAGGATGGTTAGAATTGAATGGAATTGTCACATCAGTCTGTGTTGGTTTTCGGTAAATTGAATAATCAAGTACATTATTAACTCTTTGAATTTTCAAATCAAGAAAATTGATTGAGCTATTTTATTCAATTTCTAATGTAAATTTAATTTTCGGGTGTAAATTATTGATGTGGTTGAAAAACACATCTAATTGTCGCTCACTACCCATAAAACAAGCTAATATGTCATCCACATATCTATACCAAAATAAAATATTTTTCGAAATATTACTTTCAAAGATCTTTCTTTCTAAATTGTCCATAAAAATGTTTGCTAATATAGGTGATATAGGGCTTCCCATTGGTAAACCTTCATTTTGAATATATATCTTATTGTCAAAAGTGGAATAATTCTGATTAATGCATACATCAAATAAATAATCCAGGAATAATATCAGATATACTTAATTTATTTGATGTATGCATTAATCAGAATTATTTCACTTTTGACAATAAGATATATATTCAAAATGAAGGTTTACCAATGGGAAGCCCTATATCACCTATATTAGCAAACATTTTCATGGACAATTTAGAAAGAAAGATCTTTGAAAGTAATATTTCGAAAAATATTTTATTTTGGTATAGATATGTGGATGACATATTAGCTTGTTTTATGGGTAGTGAGCGACAATTAGATGTGTTTTTCAACCACATCAATAATTTACACCCGAAAATTAAATTTACATTAGAAATTGAAGAAAATAGCTCAATCAATTTTCTTGATTTATCTTTTCAAAGAGTTAATAATGTACTTGATTGTTCAATTTACCGAAAACCAACACAGACTGATGTGACAATTCCATTCAATTCTAACCATCCTGTCTCACACAGACTAGCAGCATATAATTCAATGATACATAGAGTTTTTTCAGTTCCTATGAACAAATGTAATTTTGATAGAGAGATTAATACAATTAGACAAATAGCAACATCTAACGGTTATCCATTAGATATGATAAATAAACTAATTAGTAAAAAAGAGAAAAAAGTGGCATTACAACTAATATATCCTAAGCAAGCTGATGAAATTAAAACTTATAAAACCATCACATATGCAGGAAATATTTCTAATAATATTTCAAAGATAATATCTTCAGCAACGAATGCAACAATTTCTTTTAAAACAGAAAGTAACGTTAGTACAAAATTGTTAAATGTAAAAACAAAAATACCACTATTAAAGAAGTCAGGTATATATAAACTCAAATGTCCAGAATGTAATGCTGTCTATTTGGGTCAGACCCTTAGGAATTTTGAAATACGATACAGTGAGCACTTACGAGCTTACAGATTAAAACAACCAGATAAATCCCACTACGCAAAACATCTACTTGACACCAATCATTCATTGACATCTAACACAGAACTAGAAGTGCTGCATATTTGTGAAAAGAAACAAGAACTGGATTTCCTTGAAGAACTGGAAATTAGAAGACATTTAAGAAACCCACAATATGAAGTTGTCAATGAACAGTTAAATCTAGGGAATTCTCCACTAATAAACTGTCTTCTTAAGTGATAATTGTAAAGATCAGCAGATATAGTTTTCCTGGTTTTCTATATCATTGCACAGTTATACTGATCTTAATTGGAAAAATGATATCCAGGATATCACCATAGGGCTAATAATATCTAAGCTTCAATATTTGTAATATCACATCTTCTTCTTTTTCTATAAACATATATTAAGCCAATCACAAGTTAGGTTACTTCTTGGTCTAGCCAAAAATATAACTACTAAACATCAGGTAGGCATAAAATGAAATGTAACTTCTGTCATTCTGACGATGATATTGATTTATCGAAACAATTGTCAATTTTTTAGAATTTCCAATAACTTGTATTATATTGTGGAATTAACTAGAGACCTTGAGTTTCATTAAAAAACACTAATTCAATATTGACTTAAAGTATGAAAATTAGACTTACCAGAAGATTCTCCGCTTTCGCTGGGTATATATTTAGACCCAGTGTCACTAAAATCACTCAATTCGTCCATTATAAAACTTTTATTCCACCATAAACACACAAAACGTTCTTCAACGTCCGGTTATTGCAAGTAATAATGGTCTAACTCCTAAGATGTTCCAATATTATTCTGAATGTGATAGTTGTACCATTTTTATACTGAACTATAATGAAATTCAATCACAATAAGAGTAAGATAGTGCCATCTATTGAGCAGAAACTGAAGTAGGGAGTTAGACCACCTATATAATGACAGATCAAGATAGATTGATTGAATTGAATTATTGGAGTTAGACCATTATTATTCTATGAGCCTCATATTAAGCTAGATCTAATCAAAGTGGAAAAATATTTTTATTTGTTAACCTGCATATTAATTTAAATAACTATTGAGTTTTTATTCAAATAAAAACAAATAGGTAGAAACGTCTCGAATACAGTGTAGTACAAGTAACAAGATTGCAATGTTTAATTCTATATTATATCAATATCAATGAAAACGATTGGAATCGATATTTCAGCCTTTCATTAATTGAGGGTCGTCGACTGTTATTCCCCGTAGTTATTATCTCATGTGACAGAAATTCCTGCTAAGTCACCTTGTAGAAGATTTGGAAATAACCAAAAAATAATATCATAAAATGTGACATCCAAACTTCGAACTTCCAAACAACAATGTCGAGAAATCGTTTCGAAGTAATTGAATGGAAGGTTTTTATGCGAACTGAATGATAAATTCAGGAAAGTTTCGTAACATATTCATTGTGAGATTTTGAAATATCTTATCTAAATGGATGTTTAGATTCGGTTTAAACGAATACGGAAATGAAGTAAATAATAAACAAAGTGCCTTATCATGTGATACATTCAAGATTGCAATTCTTTGTCGTAACCTTTTTTCTAATTAAAACTTTAACATGAAACAGAACAGTTTGTAGCAATTTTAATCACTCTTCAACTTATTCATCTTCTAATTTACTGGTTATAAATATTATAATAATAAAAAAAAATTCAAAATAAAAAATATAGATGAAATATCCTCGGTGTCAACCTGAACTATCTTTGCTAATACAATAATCCTTCTTGTAGGTAAAATGTCGCAACAAATCATCTTAATTCTATGAACAGAACTGATTGCATCGAGTCTAAAGGTGGGTACAGACATAGAACAAAACTTCGTATCGTAACTCCGTCGCGCAACAATTGTTTGTTACGCATCGAAGATACGGCGTGTCAACAAATATAGCGTATCAATACATCGTCGCGTGTCTTATAAACGGAACATTTTCCCGTTCCGTCTATACTAAAACTGAACAATTAAATTAGTCTTTTTCTTGTGTGCAATGGAGGTTGTTGCAGCAGCTTATATATATATACATGCATTACTTAGTTAAAAAAAAATAAAAAAGACGCGCAGAAAGACGCTGGTGGCAGACCCGGTTGTATACTAATAAAAGTGTGTACAGCGGAAATCATTCACTGTTGGATTTAAAATGTCAGGCAACTAGTGGCCTTTACAAAAATTTTACTAGAATGTCTCCAACAGACTTCGGTTACTTGATTAATTTAATTGGACCCAAAATAGCACGAAAAGATACTAGATGGAGAACGGCAATTTCTGTTCAAGAAAGATTGGCAGTACCAATTCGGTTTCTGGCGACTGGTGACTCTTTCACCAGTCTACAATACCTTTTTAAAATTTGTAAACAATCGATAAGTGCTATAGTTCCTGAAGTGTGCGAAGCCATTATAAAAGGATTAAAAGAAAATATACAGGTAAGACACTGTTTTATTAAAGAAGTATAATAAACACACATTAAACAAAACAAATGTTTATCTTAAATTCTCTAATTCAATATCGGGCATATCCAATAGTTGGCGTGGTAAAGAATTGACTGGAGTACTGCGACTTGAATGATCCGAAATACTAGAATTAGCATAATTATATGCTGGAGATGGTACCTGTGAATGCTGTTGAGTAAAACTGGAAGCTTGGCTATCCTGATACTGTTCAAATTGAGAATGTTGTGGCACAGAATTTGCAAAGAATGACTGAAGAGTATGATTGCGAATGATAAAAATTGGTTGAACTTTGTTCGAGATGGGTATTGTCTGCTCTAAACAAAATTAACATAATATCTTGTTGTACAGTACTTTGGAATTCAAGAGAATATTTGGCCAGTTTTTTAGCCACAAGATTTTCAAATATTTGACAGTCGTTTTGCTCCTGTGGGTTTCTAGCGTTTGCTGATGCTTCTGACAGTATTTTAAAAGCTTTATCTAATTTCTCAGAATCTTCATTCCTCTTTTGGCGTTTCTTACTAGGTGTCGCTTCATCACTTTTCTTTTCGGTACTAGGTGTTGCTTTTCTCTTCGGTACATTTTCTATACTCTCCCGATTCTCTTGTACAGCAGAATTTTTATCGTTATCTGCTAATGTTCCTTCATAACCCGATATTTCTTTCTCATCATTATCTTCTTCTTCGTGTACAATCTAAAATCAAAAATCAATTAAAATAAGTATTTAATAAACAATCTTATTTAGAAAATAAAAATTTGCCCTATTTTTGGCGCACTGTATAATTTGCTTTAACGAAATTTGTTTTAATTTTTACAGATACTTTCAACACCAGAAAGATGGTTAGAAGTGGCAAAACAGTTTGAGGACACCTGGAACTTTCCACATTTTCTGGGTGCTTTAGATGGGAAGCATGTTGTTCTACAAGCTCCAATTAACACCGGAAGCGAGTTCTTTAATTACAAATCAACATTTAATGTAGTTCTATTTGCCCTAGTGGATGCTAATTATAACTTTGTTGATGCTGGAGGCCAAGAAATAATTTCAGATGGTGATATCTTTAAAAACTGCTCGCTTTACAAAAAATTATAGCGAAATGACTTAAATTTACCTGAACCAGAAGCTTTACATGGCAGGCAACAGAAAATTCCCTATTTTTTTATTGGAGACGAGGCATTTGCCTTAACTGAGTCGTTAATAAAACCGTTTTCGGGAATACATCCTAAAGGATCATTGAAAAGAGTATTAGTGTTTCAAATGAAACTCACGGTTTCTAGTTAATACCACAATATAATAAAAATTGTTGAAAATTCTAAAAAATTGATTTATCGAAACAATTGTCAATTTTTTAGAATTTTCAACAATTTTTATTATATTGTGGTATTAACTAGAAACCGTGAGTTTCATTTAAAACACTAATATGAGTAGATTCCACGAAGTAAGGGTCGAGGCAGTTACTTTCATTGCAAAGAGTGTTTAACTACAGATTATCTCGCGCACGAAGAACTGTAGAAAATGTATTTGGCATCGCCTCAGCCGTTTTTAGAGTACTTCGTAAACTGAATTAGTTATAATGGCAGTAGCTCATCTACATAATTTTTTAAGAGAAAGTTCCACATCTTGTGCTTTGCATACGCCACATGGAACGTTCGATACAGAAATTGATGGAAAGCTTGTAGGAGGAAAGTATAAAACTATAACTAATGAACCAATGTCTTCTTCATTTCCAATTATAAATATTCCCAGAAGACCAACCGAAAATGCAACACGAATTAGAGACGAAGTGCCATCGTACTTTCAAAACGAAAATCGACTTTTGTGGCAAGATAATTATACGTAATTCGTTTTATACTTACGGTGCTTTGTATTTCCCGAATCTTATTTTTGTCCCAAAGGAATAGCAAACTTTTAAAGGCAAACCAACTACTTTCATAGACATCTGAAAGCCCTGTAATGAATAAAAATAAAATTTGTAATTGAAAAGTAAATAAACAAAATAGAAAAGAAATTAATTTTCAATTATTCAAACTTACCTTTACCCGTACCGTGGCTCTTTTTAATTTTTGCTTTCTCTCGCCAAGTTCTGACAGAAGAACATTAATTTTTTTTGCATTCATCTACTGTTGTCCTGAACTCTACAGAAAGTTCTTCCCAAGCATCATGCTTCTTTATTTTATTATAATATTTGGGATGTTTTGCATTCCACAAAATTTCTTTATTACGATAACTATTTATGAAATCCAGGGTAGATTCTTCTGTCCACTCCATGTTTTCAACTGAATAAATAAAACGAAAAATAAATCGCAACTGTATACCGCAGACCTGTCCAGACATGCTAACAAGTGGTGCAACGTCAGTGCATATCATTTCTTTGATGTAGCGTCAAAAAACCGACAACCGATGGAACGCCGAGATGTTACTATATGTTCTGGTGTTACGGTGTTACGCAGTGCCGTCCACACTTGTTACGCGACGGCGTTACGATACGAAGTTTTGTTATATGCACGTACGCACCTTAATAGGGAGGCATTTTTACGGCTACGAGAGTAGAGCGACTTATCTGGAGCCTACTTAATAATATGAATTATACTATACTGGCTGTAATTGAATGGTTGTACCAATAATAACATCTCATCAAAAATAAATTTTATGACTGGAAAACCTTTGAAATGTTTCTTGAACTATGCGGTACAGCTGTATAATTTTTGTGTGTTATTACCATCAAATCTTCCCCATATTCAACCGAAAGTGTAGCACACAATCTACGAACTATATGTGAGTTAGGAACCGCGAAGCGGTGAGTTGCGCAAATCACGAGTACTACAGAAAGTCATTGTGGCACAAGTTTTACACAATATTTTTTATAATTCGCATTTATTTAAGTTTTTTAAATAAAATAGAATTACATTTAATCCCCATTTTTAAATTAGGGGGAGTGGTTTGAATTTAAGTTGGCAATTCTGTAGATTCCTGATTTGTCAGATCACAGATAGTTTTATTCAGCACTCCTGACTTTTGTAAACAAACTTGTATTTAAGCAAACAGAGGATGATTTTTTCTTTAAAAAAGAACTTCTTCGCATATGTTCTTGCGATCTATTCATATTATATCATGTAAAACATTATTTCTGTAATACATCTTCACATAGATATCTGGTAATTTATCCCAAAAATCGAACGTTTTCTATAGGTACCTATATATTGATCCTATACAATATAAAAATAAACAATTGACAAATCATTGATAAATAAACGTTAGCGTACTTTATTCATTAATATTTTTAATATATAAATCATTCTAATTTACCTTTAAGAACTTTTAATATGATTTGCTAGCTAGAACATTTTATTCATAATTTGAGTCAAGGTTAAAGTCAAATGTCAAATAAAACTATAACTAAATACAATAATCAACTGTACACTAAAAATTACTAAAACAGTATTCAAAATGCTTAATTGTGACACTGCAAACAATGTTATAATGAAGTCTCTTTTATACGCGAATTATAAAAAGTATTTTGTAGAGGACCATTACCATACGGCAGCACCTACCGTTTAGTAGGAAAATGATTAAACATGACTCAGGTTGTGGTGAAAATATTAAAAACGAAAAACGAAACTTAAAGAAAATTTAAAACAGTGCCGAAGATGGTTAGATGAAATATTTCCCAACGACAAATTTAGTCGCCGCTTTCTGCACCATGTACTAACAACAAAAATTAGAAATACCTATTCTACTGTTTGTCTTTGAGAAGACAACCAAAATAAACACTTGAAGGTCGTAAAAACAAAATTATCGGGTTTAGTTAAATATGTTTTTCAGTAATTGAAATAAATTGTAGACCGGTAAAAATAAACAAAATTAATGACTGTATTCACTTTAAAGTTGCCGTATTTTTTTTTGTAAGTATATCTGATAACAATCAACAAACTAACGACAGCATACTTCAACAAATCATTGATGAACTGAAGAATTTCTGTAATGTATAAATCAAACATACATGGTAGTCAATGTTTACGTCGTTTTTTTCTGAAATATTGTTGCGTAAAACGAAATTTATCATCAGCTTAGAATAAAAGTTTTTCAACTAGAGGTTTTGTTATTTTTTTCATCCCATACTGTACTGAAGTATTTATATTTCTACATGCTGTCAGAAAGTATTAATTATCTAAACAGTATTAACTATTAACAAGGAATCGCAAGAACAATTAACAGCTCATTACACAGATTTCGATACTTGCAATTTTGTATTCTAGTCTAATGTTGTGTATTCATGTATCATGAAGAGAAACCTGCAAAAATTTAAAATGGTTTCCAAGGTCTTTGAAGGGCTACTATTAACGAACAGACTTGCTTTTGCTTTGTTATGCTATATGTTTTACCTCGACCATCAGGCTAGAATATGCTTCCTAATTATGTCTGTCAAAACGGTTATAGCATATAAAAAGATCTCCAATTGATATGTTTACTAGAAGGACAAGAAATACATTCAACTTAGAACAACATGTGATAGTATTCCATGCAGTCATTGGATAGAGGATATATTAACTCCCTTTGCTACACCCAAACGGCTATAAGAGCAAATACTTCTGCACATGCTTAATGCAATCTTAGTTGAGACTGCTTGAAAAGCTTATAAGCATGAGATACTGCTACCTGCTAGTTATAAAATCAATGTGGATTCTGATTGGACCAGATATAAGTTATATAACTAAAATTTTGGTATTACATAATAAAGACTCCGGTATAATGTTAATTAAAGAACCATTACAAGAGCTGTACCTATTATGTCAAAACAGTGAAAAAATTTTGACTGACAATCAATACCAAGACAATATGAGAGCATTTATAATGCATCTACAAAGGTCGAAGGGGAGAAACTTCTAGTTATTGAACCCTATTTTAATCAATGTATCTAACCACATATTTTCCTGAAAATGGAGGTCTGTAGTGCGGATATATAGTATTAGTACACTCTGCTTTTATTTTATACTATTCCAGGCTGCTGTGCGTCATTGGACAGAGGAGATATTAAGGCAAGAGTTTACTATACCTAAGAGCAATAACTCTTGGTAACGTATTAAAAGGATTCACTTTATTTCGAACTTAAAGGATTTGTTTCAATTGGTTGCATCCATACGATAGAAATATTGTTTTTTATCTTCAAAAAAACTTTCTTGAAAAAAACTTGTTTTTTAACTAGTCTGCCATGACTAACTACCAGCTTTGGATATTGGTGTTAAAATTATAACGATGGGAAACCCCCAAAAGAATTAAGGACGAAGCAATGGAAGTTCTAACCTAGCTTTTTAAGTGAATGCCTTTAAACTAAGTTCAAGCTTTCGTTTGTGATTACAAACTTCATCAGGATAAACTACAAAAATTATGGAAAAACACTCCATTACAAGTTAATTATTATTATAACTCACCAGAATCAGCACTAAAGCCCTAAAAATCTCACATTACTAAAAGAGGCGTATTCTAACATATCCTCACCTATGGAATATTTGAAAAAATTAATTTAGAACCTCTCTAATCCAAACTGAAGATTCCTACTTGTCAAAAGACGGAATCTCTTGGGAAAATTATGGAATTTCAAATATTGCTTTACTTGGATTCATATCCAATATTAAGACATCTCTCCTAATAAACTGTTTTAAAGATTAAAACTAACTTTTCCACATCTGTGGCCCTGAACAATATGCTATCATAAAATTGTCACTTGCATACTTTCCGGGGGATATATCATGCTAACAAACCGAAATTTCTCCAAAAATAACCATAAATGTAGTATTTCTGGATTTATTGGACCCGCTGTACTCACTCTAGTCAGCTGAAAATCAAAAGAGTAAATCTGTGAGACGCCTTGAATAATATTCAATAATAAAAATGGTCACAAGTATACACTCTGGAGGCTGTATCGTGTTAACCAACTGAAACAAAAATGACAAAAATTTGGTACTACCATTGCACCCGTTGTACTGTCTCTAGTGAGCTGAATATTAATAGGGTTCATCGTTGAGATGCTCTGAATAATATCCAGTCATAAAATTGATCCCTTGTGTATACTCCGGAGGCTGTATCGTGCCAACAAACTGAAATTTCTCCAGAAATGACTAAAATTTCGTACTTAAAGTACTGTAACACCTGTTGTATTTGCACTGGTGAGCTGAATTTCAATAGGGTTCATCTGTGAGATGTTTTGAATAATATTCAATCACATCGTGCTAACAAACTGAAATTTCTCAAAAATTGACAAAAATGTATTTCAAGTACCATAGCACCCGTTGCACTGGCTCTGGTGAACTGAAAATCAATAGGGTTCATCTGTGAGATGTCCTGAATACTATTCAATCATAAAATTGGTGACTTGTTGAGCACCGGAGGCTGTATCGTGCTAACAAACTAAAATTTCTCAAAAACTGACAAAAATGTCGTATTTCAAGTACCATAGCACCCGTTGTACTGGCTCTGGTGAGCTGAAAATCAATAGTGTTCACCTGTAACATGTCCTTAACAATATCCAATCTAAAATTGGTGACTTGTTACACTCCGGAGGCTGTATTGTGCTAACAAGACATGTAACGAAAAGTGACCGACGACAACGGCGACGACGACGACGACGACATGCACACAGAATGTTTTTTCTAAAAACAGTGTTGTAGTTTTTGCAATACGTAAAAATAACTGAAAAAATTTTTCAAAATTCCAACTTTTTTTGGAGTAAACCAATACTTTTCTCGCATATTAGATAGGTTGGGCGGATTAGTAAAAATTATATATGATATTCTGGAAGCTACAGATAATGGCAAAACGACAATACTGCTACTTCTTGACTATTCGCAAACTTTTAAAACTATTTTCATAGTGTTCTGTATTCCATACTACATTTTGTTGGATTTTCTGAAAATACCAGAAATTCAATAAAATGTTACTTAAGCGACAGAACCCAATTTATATAAGTATACGGGCAAGTCAGATAATGAATTCATAAAGTGGTGTGCCTCAGGGTTCGGTGCTTGGTCCGTTACTTTTAAGTATTTATACTTGTAATATTGTCACAAAGTTGCCTAACTGCAAGTCACATAAGTACGCTGATGATACTCAAATAAATTTTTTTTCTTATCAAGATTTAGCATTCAATCTGATCAGTCACCTAAATATTTTGGAACACATTTACGTAGAAACTATGATTGAACCGACAGACACTATGCTAGTTAAGTACGATTTTGGAAGGCAATTTGAATTTGTCATAAACAACCAAGAAATATGCACAGAGAATGGATCTCAACTGGAAAGGAACGCATCAGTTTGGTACACTGATAGATCCAGGATGGATGGAAGGACTGGAGTGAGAGTGCTGGGGCCTAGTTTCAGGCTGTAAACTCATTTGTAACGCCTCAACCATATATCAAGCAGAAATAAATGCTTTAAAAATTTGTACACAGAAGTGCTTCAAAAGGAACACCTGGAGGCATATACGTATACTGCAGATGCACAAGGGATGGGTAAACAATTCGTATATGTTCGGCTTTGATCGTTGTAGTAATCACGGCAGGCTTTTCAAGATTTATCCGACCACTAATAATAGCAGTAAAGAGAAGACGTAGATTGTCCTTATACGTCTGCAGTTTACTAAGGTTGGTCAAGCATCAGACGTAGTTTATGTTAGTACGTCTATATGCCAGTTTATAGAATGTAAATAAGGCGCAGTATAAAACCAACTTTTCAAATTGCTATTATATTTAAATTAACATAATGACAAATTAACATCCGCAAAAAATCACTATTTCCTAAATTTATTGTCACCTAGACCAATGTTACTCTCTACACACAGTTGAAATTTGTGTGGTGCTCTTTTTTGCTGTTTCCTGTTAGATTTTCCAGGTTTTCGTCCAGCTTACGATGCTCTTCTACCTGTCAATGTAACCTTACGTCTCGATATTGAAGTCAGTTGTACAGATATATTTTTTCCTTTTCTCAATACTGCCTCTTATTTTTAGACGGAATTCCTGTATATTTGAAAGCACAACGTAAGCCTGATATCAATGATTGATTTGATTGGGCATACTTGGTACAGTTGTCCAAACATTTCATTATAGCGGGTCCAAAAGATTCAATATCGCTTTCAAGCTTTGACATAATTAAATTCGAATGTGCCGTCCATCTAGTTTTTATTGCTTCTATATCAATATTTTCCTTATCATCAAATTTCATGGCATCATCATTATCAAACGTCTCTTGATCTTGCTGGTCTTGGACAGAAGAATAATTATCAGTAGAAGACTTGTCTTGGCTTAAATTCTTTGCTGTAACGTCATTGATTTTCAGTGAATCAAAAGTAAATGAACAATTTTTCCCAAAGCGATTTCACAAAGTATATGTTTGGATGGAAGTGATGAGGTGTTAGTGGCTGTAAATATATTATATTTTTTTGCAACAGCCCCTTGGTGCTTGCAATAATGGCCATTATAGCCAATTAGGCATGAACATTTGAAAACAGACATATCTACGTCGTACAAAATTTCTGGATTTTTAGAACTGTTAACTCTAAAATCCATGTTTCCAAGACTGATTATATTATAAACGTGATTGTCCCTTTGGTCCAGAAAATATTTATTTGCAACAGCTTTAGAAACTCTGTTAAAGACAAGGTCCATAATACGCTGTGTGAAGTAAGACTCAAAACTAGTGATTATAAAATCTGTCAGTTGCGTTAAATTAAATGCCTCTGTTCTTTCCAATGGTGTATCATTCAAAAGACGAAACATAACCTCCGTATAATTGTTTGTATCAGATCCTCGTACCATGAGATCATTTCTTAACAGTAAACACCACATCTCAATCTGATCAAGCATATGTTCTACATAATGAGCAAAATTATCATACAAACGTTTTTTGTAGAAAGTCATTATAGCTGTTTTAGTATCTTCAATGTTTCTTGACATTAAAATGTCTTTGAATAATCTATAATGTTGAGTTGAGCATATTCTTTCAAAATTCTTTTTTTTTGCCATTGTAATTCATTTTGAACATGATTTTAAAACATGAAAAGTACATAATAATATACTTGCATTATGTCAAACCATCTGGAGTGCTTTTCTTTCACAGAGATCATCATCAGTGAGAATTACTGAATGTGTAATTTTCACAGGAAAAATCTTATACAACGATTGAACAGCGTCCGAAAACAGTTTTGACTATTTGTCAAAATGCACCCAACAGGCAGTCCGCCAGCAGGAGATTGTGTCACAAAAAGTATACTTTATGGTTTTCTACGTCGCAGTTGCCTGAAGAATCGACGAAAAGAATTTCATTTGCCTGAGGTAATAATCGCGCTACGCGTTGCATGATAGGTGTACATATTGCAAATAAATAATTTTCTTTTACGGAAGAAATTTTATATAATAGCCCTTGACTTTTTTTTGTTCTGCTAAATATTTTTCTAGATAAATCAGCATATTTTTTCCTGATCTTTCTCCGTACGATGTTTTAGAGTTAGCTTTCCATAGGTTTTGTACGTTATTCTTGGTTGGAAAAAAGCGTCTATCTTGAACATAATTGTAATACTCATCGCAATATTGTGCCATAATTTCGACACAGTACGTGTGATATGCATTAGAAGTATTATGACCATGTTGGAACACTTCAAAAATCCTTGTTTTGGCTGTGTCTCCTATTGGCCTATAGCGAAGTGCAGCCGCTGATAGAATGCTATGGTTATGATTATTCTTGAATTATATTACACAGGGCCAGTTACCAACAAGATTACTATGGTCTGGTGACCTTGATTTGACAAGCTTCCGTTCAATTTTAACGGGATTTAACGGGATAATTGCGTCTCTTCCGTTCTAGTGTTAAAATGGCAGTGATATATTCTTTTAAAGATATTGACTGGCCTTACAGAACCTACTGGAAATGTTTTGGTTATTCTGTAAGTAACCTTAGTTCTTCTAAATCGTGAACCCATTTCTGTAAAAAACATCAATATCAATCCAAGGAGAGCATCAACGCCACTGCATGTTTTTTAAGTAGTGATGAATATTAAAAAAAAACATTGTCGCTTTTCACTTGTAAGTAAATATTAAGTATTAGTAAGTAATAAATTATAGTTTAAAAAACTAAAAAAAACTCTTTTATTGTGCTAAAAAGTATAAAATAATAGAATTTAAATAAAATGCTGGATAAAAAAGCGTGGACACAAATAACTCATTTATAGTGAAAATGAAAAAAAACTTTTGTTTAGTATGGACGGATAAAAACCTTCAAGGCGATTAAAATTTAAACTTATTAAATACCGACCCACAATTTAAAATGGCTGGCCTGTGTATAAACAAAACGCCTTGTCAACCGCCACATATCTGTTTACCGTTATCATTAATTTCTTCAAATAAAATATTATTATTATACTAACCTCTACTTCTTCTTTAGGTTGTAGTTTGGTTCTAAAACTGCATTGATTCATATAATTATATTCATAACCCTCAGGCACCACATTCTCCATTGTTTATATCACTTTTGTAACACTAAATACCTAATGCAAATTGCAGACGTGTAAGATCGAACCAGATCCAATTAGTTCGCCAGTTTACGCGCCTGCCGTGATTACTACACCGATCGTAGCCGAACATATACGAATTGTTTGCCCATCCTTGTGCGTCTGCAGTATACGTATATGCCACCCGGGGGGCAGAAATCTATATACTATCAGATAGCCAGATAGGTAGGTCATACACATGCTAAGCTGATTTGGGACTGAGAACAATCCCTAAGACAAGTGGCAACAACCAACCAGGTCAGTCTGATGTAGGTGCCAGGTCACAGGACGTTATAGGCAATGAGGAAGCAGACATCCTTGCCAAAGAAGGAGCAAACTCCGAATACTTTGGCCCTGAATCCCTCTGTGGTCTTTATAAAGCGCACAAAGAAGAGTTTCGATGCTGGAAAAACGATCTAATGAGATCTCACTGGAAAAAAGTGCCAGGACAATGACAGGGAAAAGGCTGGTGAGCCTTTCGCCATCTCGAGTTAGACAGAAAAAAAAACTTGAAATGGTTAACGGGGACACAACATTGGACACTGCCCTCTGAAGTATCACCTCAAAAAAATGGGTAAATCAGAGAGTGAATGCTGCCGATACTGGCAGAAAGTCGCTAAAACTGCACAATATTTGCTTCGCAAATATCCAGCACTTCTCTGCAAAAGGCTGAAATTCCTAGGAAGGGACTTATTTAAAGGATATCGCACAAGAATTGAATGTATTCCATGAATTCCGTTTGATTGATAAAACTTTTTTAATCCCAAAATATAAGCTCATAATATGTTATCTTATTAGCATTATTAGCGAACAAGTTGGACGACGTACAAATTTTTACAACTCTATTATTAATTATATTCGACTAATAAGATCGATAAATTTAACAATCTTATTATTATTATGTCTTTTTATAACTATCAGTTAACACATATACGCGAATAAGATAGTTATCCGTATCTTTTTTGCATATCAGTATTTGTTTGAAACTTCTTGGCGCCTGATATATCCTTGAGTAGTTTCATATGCGAAGATTAAACAATAATAGAATATAATTTATGCATATTATATAACAAATATGAACTTATCAGTAGAAGTTTTATATTTTCCCACACGTCAGTAATTAAATTATTGATTTAAATTAGAGTTTTCATTTTTTTTTCAAAAATATCAGATAAAATCTTATTTGTATTTTCCATTAAACTAAATAACGTCAATGAAAACCTTAAAAATATCCTTGTGGAATTTCCCACCTAAATTTGTTAACACATTTTACAAAAACATGGATCCGTGTTGTAAATCAAATATTGAAATTCATTTCTTAGTCGGACGTTCACATTCTTTCATGCTAAAACAAATTTTACTGTACAAATATTTTAAATTAATATATCAAATATAGAACATGGCGCCAGTAAAACTTGAATGTCAAATATTTTCATATAATTTATTTATTTATATTTTATTCATACGAATCGTATAGACTTGTTCATGAATACATTTTAACTAATAACAAATTAGTAAAAAGTTCGATAACATGTTTAATATCTATAAATTTAAAGAGAAATAAACATTTGATATATTGAATGACTACTTTTGATGCAGCTAACAATTTATGAATTGGATATATCTCAAATTCTACGTTCACGTAAACTTACACGTTGCAGGCATTCGATTGTACATTTATATTAATTGTAAAATGCATTGTTTTAACACGAGAACAAGTTATGAGAAGCATTTAATTATGATAATTCGAGAGGTTGCAATAGATCAAGCTAATTAATCCGATCAATTTGTTCAACGTTTTATTGTACTGCTGGAAATTGTTCTAGTTTTTAGTTTGAAAGCGGTTAAAATCTTTACTCTTTTGAGATTTGGCAACGTGGAAATATGTCGCCCGAACACTTGTATTGTTTTTTGTTATCAATAAAAATGGTTACACTGTTTTTACGTTTGTTTTCAAACGTAAAACAGAAACGAATTCTTTGTGTAAATGCACACAGTACAAATTAGAAAAAAACGCTTAAATAAAGTCGTATTCTAATGAAAACACCTATTATTTTTCAATAAAAGTAATATTCTGATAGGTAATTAATTGAGAAATAAAAAAACTTAATTTTTCATTAAATTTAAATCAAATGATCGAATAAGCCCCCGTTTAAAGCCGAACACTAGCCGAGCCGGTTAAAAATTTCTTGACGACCATGGGTGAGTATTTGTTTTTTCATTCAGAAAACTGGCCCTGTTCTCCTGGAATCCCTCATGTCGGTACCAAATATCATTGTAGTTGACACCTAATTGGATGAGGGCGGAATAATTTGGTTATGCAGCATATTCAAATATTTTTATCCGGTTAAATTACCGTCAATTAAAAATGGTCCAGTTAAATGTTCACCTAATATTTCAGCTCAAACATTTAACTTTAGGGGATACTGAGTTCTACTATTCTAATATTTGTTTAGGTTTGTTCTGGACTAATATCGCATAAAGGATGAATTATGTGCACCGTGTATGGTAAAACTCCATTCATCTGTGAACAAAAGACTTTTTGAAAAGTTTGCATCCAATTGTATTTTTTCCTGAACTATTTCACAAAATTCCATTCTTCGAAATTGATCTTCTTTAAAATTTTGTACAACCGTTCTCACTTTTTTCTTGGTATTTGGTTGGGTATTTTCGAATGCTACAGTAAATAAATTACCCTGGTAATACCATTTTACACTGGTGTTCACGCGATTTTATTTTGCTAAAGAAAAATTATAGGAATACGATTAAAAATTTATTATCGAGGATAGTGGTAGGTACTTTCAGTATTGATCGGCTCAGTAATAGAATAAGGTATAATTTTCGGTCTCGGTATTTCCAATGGCAAAATTCTGTCGGAATCGGTTTTTGTGATAAATTGAAACCGATTTCGACACGCGATTTTATTTTGATATAGTAAAATTATAGGTACCGCTTGACAATACCGCCCAAGAATACGAAAAAAGTGAAAATTTAAAGTTTAGGGATAAATAAGGTTAGCCAACAACACCGTAAATTCCCAGATTTCAATTAGCAACTTGTTTATAATTATATGCACAAAAAAACCAAAATAGATAAATTGCAAAATTGTTACTCATACAAGAACCAACAATTATGAGAAAATTTGTTTAATTAAAATTAAATATTTTCAAAAAAAAATAGAATTTTAGCAATATATTTTAATATTCAGCTCGTTAGGATCAATTGTTTCTGCGCAACTCAGTTGTATCAATGTTTTCGTTTAAGACCAAAAAATTTAGAACCATTAATGGGAGACTTGCCCGCTGTTAGAGTACAAGAAGCTCGGGTATTTTTGAATACGGGGGTTGATTATTTTTGTCCCATTAGGATTACGATGAGTAAAAGAAGAAAGGCGACCGTTCATAAGGCGTATGTATGTTTATCTTGTACGAGTGTTAAGGCCGTACATTTAGAGTTAGTCAATTCTTTTTCTACGTCTCACTTTATACGGTTTCAAGCGCTTTCTGTCACGTAGGGGGTCCGTGCAGCCTATGTTATCGGATCACGGTACAAATTTTGTCGGAGCTAAGCGGGTGCTCTGTGAGATTCTTAAGTTGGTTAACTCTCCGGAGTATATTAGTGCATGGGAAACCGAGTTAGGGATTCAAGGAGTTCAATGGAAACATATTTGTCCGTTGAATCCTCATGCTGGTGGTATATGGGAGAGTAATGTCAAGTCAGTAAAAAATCATATTTACAGGGTAGTAGGTGAGCAGTTGCTAACTTATGAGGAGTTTAATACATTATTGATCCAAACTGGAGCTTTATTAAATTCGCGACCCCTGTGTCGATTGTCAGTTGATCCCCTGGCACCAGAAGCATTGACACCCGAACATTTTTTAACGTTAGCTCCGTTAAACGGATTTCCTGTCGAAAATGTGGAAAATATTCCCTTGGGTAGATTGGATAGGTTTCAACTCGTTGACAAAATGAGTTAAGATTTTTGGAAACAGAGGAGATGGGAATATCTTACAACCCTTCAAACTCGTCAAAAATGGATCGAAACCAAGCAAAATGTTTTGCCAGGTACAGTAGCTCTTTTAAAAACAGACGATACTCCCCTTTTACATTGGCTTTTGGTAATTATTACGGAAGTCCATCCCGGAAAAGATGGAGTAGTTAGACATGTTTCGTTAAAAACAAATAAGGAGACTTACACGTGACCGGTTATAAGGATCTGTCCTTTACCCCCGCAGTGAACTTAGTAATAAGAAATATTCATTGTTCTTAGAATATTTTATTCAACATTTTTTGGGATTATGCCATAACATTGATTTTTCTTACTAGGGTTATAAAATTTGTTATGTATAACATGCCTATTAATATTATTATTTTATCTCTTTTTTTTCTGTTCAATTTGGCTGAAAAACGATTTTTCCGGGTGGGCGGTATGTTCACGCGATTTTATTTTACTACAGTGAAATTATAGGTACATCTTGACAACACCGCCCAAGAATACGATTAAAAATTTACTATCGAGGATAGTGGTAGGTACTTTCAGTATTGGCTCAGTAATAGAAAAATATATAATTTTCCGTCTCGGTATTTCGAATGGCAAAATTTTGTCGGAATCGGTTTTAATTTATCCCAAAAACCAACTTGTCTTGAAACAAAATGACAGTTAATTAAGTGGTTGTTACTCCCCCCTTGAATTTCCGTTTGGCCTTCCTTCCCCCAAACCCTCGTTATTAATTTTTCTTTGGAGTAAGTAATAACAAGAAGCGACCACGTCGTATATTTGTAAGTAAAAACAAAAAAAAACAGTCCACATTCATACAACTGAGTTACGCGGAAACAGCTAGTCAGAAGTACCAACCACGAGAGGCGCACGCGCGTTTCGTATTCATATATTCTAGTATCCTTATTTTAACTTTAGTAATCTACGTTGACTTTATATTGTCTATCTCACCATGCCTCTCTCTAACACACTGGTAATCCCATGTGCCTCTTACATTTTATCGTTGACTATGAGGTGACTATTGTTTTACGTTGGAATGATTTCTGTTATTATTAAAAAGGAATATTTTATGGGCAGTTATACTTTCAACGTGTAAATTAAAAATGAAGAGAGGGCAAAAATAAAAATAGAAGAATTCCGACTATAGACGAAATTGGTTTATCAGGAGCGTAGGAATTACAATATCAATATTGTCGATTTATTGTTTTATTTTAAGAATCTTTATAATGATTGGAATTATATTTGAAAAGCAATTGAACAGTTTGTGCAGCTTCTTTAGCATGTTATGATATCATGTTAAAGAAAATAGGTGATACGGTGAATATACTTGTTTCTTTCTAACACCCTATGTTACCAAATAATATTCCTAGCACTATATACGGTTCGGTGAAATACAACCCTGACTTGGAATTACGAATCCTTAATATTTTGCTACCCATACATATTTTCAAAACAATATTTATTTTATTTTGGGATTTCATAAAAATTAAGGTCGGCCTTCTGAGCTTGCCGGGACCCTAATATAACCGCCTCCCACCTGCGGGGGTTTATTTTACGCCACTGCATCAGCCCTTGGTAGACCTGTAAATAGTATCAATAAATTCCAGCTGACAGAACACTGCGTTAACTTGAACTGGTTCAAATCTTACCTCAACATTAATCAAGAATTTGTCAAAATTTACGGGAATTACTCAACCAGTAATAAAATTACAAGTGAGTCCCTAGAAAGGGTCAGCTTTGAGTCCGATATTATTTCTATTTATCTATAAATGACAGTACAAACCCAAAGATTAGTGAAACATGATTGATCTAACATTAATAGGCTTAGTTTCAGCCCAAGCTGAAATCATAAAACAATGCAGTGTATCTCCAATGGCCTCCTTAAGCTTCCTTCGCAGCGATATTATACCTACAGCACTTTACCTTGCTTTTGTACTACCCTAGTTACACAAACTTGAAAGGTTTTATTGAGTCTTGAGTCTGCAGGAGCTGAATGGCATCGACAATGACACGGTTGTGAAATGTCTCGTTTGTTTCTATTTCTTACGTACTAAAAGGTATTGACCATATTTCTAAGTATTTTGGTCTGGAATTTTCGTCTCATGTGTACCCATAACTGTCCATCTAGCACACTCCCTAAGTTATATACTCTATGCTCCAACTGGTTCTATAAGTATGTTCAAGATTATAAAATCTTGAATTTTATTGTTCACTATACTTTTAAAATATGTAAGATATTTGTATGTAACTTATTTTCTTCATTGTATATATTTAAAGCGTAAATTCATTTTAGTTGCTAGCGTTGTAAAAATATGTTTCAGAATTGATAAGATCTTTCCTATTGTTGTAAATTCAAAGCGTCGTTACACTTTATTTCCAGCTTTTGTTAAATACCTTTAAGATATCACGTTTTGCGACAATAATTGTAAATAGTTTTGTTTGGGCATTGACATAGCACATTTTTGAAAGTCGACATATTGTCGCATTGTGTTTGGAATATTATAGTTAAGAAGTTAGGAAAATGTCACGTTTCACACTATTATCTATTGTATTGTAAAAACCCTAAACTTATTGACAATTTGTGAGTGAATTTTATGGTCGACGATCGGAAGATTTGTAAGAAATTTTTGAATAACCTTTTTGAGTAAAAAGGTTGCAATTGCTATTGGAGTATTCAATAGAAATTAAAATATCTATTGGAGGCACCCATTGTTGATTCTTGTCGATGAACCCGACCAGTCAAATGATACTGGCCAATAGGAAAGATTTATTTTCGTTTGGTCAACCCAATCTACGTGTAAACACGCCCCTTGCAGATTTCTATTTAACACGTCTTACGTGAAGAAATCAATTTTTCCACACTCATCGAAGCGAGTTCAATACTCTCGATAACAAAGTTAGTTCTACTACTTATTGACGCGAGTTTTACACTCATCGAATCGAGCTCAACGCTCAACAACAAAGTTAGTTTTTTCACACTCATCGAAGCGAGTTCTACTCTCTATAACAAAGTTCTACTACTTATCGACGCGAGCTTTACACTCATCGAATCTATCTCAACGCTCAACAACAAAGTCAGTTTTTTACACTCATCGAAGCGAGCTCAACGCTCAATAACAAAGTTCTACTACTCATCGACGCGAGTTTTACACACTTATCGAATCGAGCTCAACGCTCAATAACAAAGTTTTTTACACTCATCGAAGCGAGTTCAACTCTCGATAACAAAGTTCTACTACTTATCGACGCGAGTTTTACACTCATCGAATCGAGTTCAACGCTCAACAACAAAGTTAGTTTTTTAACACTCATCGAAGCGAGTTCAACTCTCGATAACAACGTTCTACTACTTTTCGACGCGAGTTTTACACTCATCAAATCAAGCTCAACGCTCAACAACAAAGTTAGTTTTTTAACACTCATCGAAGCGAGTTCAACTCTCGATAACTAAGTTCTACTACTTATCGACGCGAGTTTTACACTCATCAAATCGAGCTCAACGCTCAACAACAAAGTTAGTTTTTTAACACTCATCGAAGCGAGTTCAACTCTCGATAACAAAGTTCTACTACTTATCGACGCGAGTTTTACACTCATCAAATCGAGCTCAACGCTCAACAACAAAGTTAGTTTTTTAACACTCATCGAAGCGAGTTCAACTCTCGATAACGAAGTTCTACTACTTATCGACGCTAGTTTTACACTCATCGAATCGAGCTCAACGCTCAACAACAAAGATGGTTTTTTACACTCATCGAAGCGAGCTCAACGCTCAATAACAAAGTTTTTTACATTCATCGAATCGAGGTCAACACTCAACAACAAAGTAAGTTTTTTACACTCATCGAAGCGAGCTCATCGCTCAATAACAAAGTTTTTATACTCATCGAAACGAGTTCAACACTCAAAAACAAAGTTAGTTTTAATATTCATCAAATCGAAACATAAAGTTTCTTCCGATCTGAAACCACCGAAGTTCAACATTCATAACTTTGTACCATTTTGTAAATTTGTACATAATAAATTATTAATTTCGACATTAATTTTGTCAAGTTAAGATTATTTATCTAGTTGAATGTCTATGCCAGTCGACAAAGTTCAGCTAGAAATATAATCAAAAACAAAGTAAATAATTAATTTAGCCAAGTAGCCAACACAGTCTTCTGTATTTAAGATTCAACTCAATTTATTTGTTTTTGATATGTGATGTGCATCTTTTACTTTTGCAACTAGGTTCATATCTAGATATTTTGCTATTCCACATTGTTGTTCCATATTATATATGTTGATTTTGTTTCTTTGACCTTGATGTAACCTTTTTTCTGTATTTAATGTTATTTTCAGTTTTTTCAATTCAATCTAAATGTGGTTATTTTAGTGTTACCTGGTACTGAAATGTCAAGACTATACAGCAGATATAATAGTGGATCTATAACATTACCTTGATGCACTTATATTATTTGTTTGAGTTCTGAATACTACTGGTTTCTATAATTTATTCTGGATAGTCGCTCACTAGATGAAAGATATTTCAGTTTTTATCCATAAAAAAGTCTTGTCGAAGATGTACGTATCGTTCGGAATTACACTAATCGAATCATTTTTCTTCCTGTGCCTTTTTAATCCAAGTAGTAATTCTATGTAATTGGTATTAATAAAAATGGTTATTGTTGAATTACAGAGATTATGCAAAATTTTTGAATATCTTCATACATATTCAGCATTCTTCTATCTTTTTTCAACACGTTTTGTATATGGCATCTACTTACTCTTTATCTTATACCTACAGCACATACTATTCATCTAACATTGTTGATACAAAATATATATGAGACATGAGCAATAAATAAAATGAAAGACATATATGTAAGTTATTTTCACTGGTGGCTTGTTCCAAATTCATTCAGACTTGTTTGTTACTTTTATTTATTAACAGGTTGGTGTCATGAATTTGTCGAAAAGTTCACAAACGTGTGAGAATTAACTCTGTTCCTAAGAATAATTTATAGATAAATATTTATCGTCTATTTTCTTTAGTCTTGTAATATTTGTAGGGTAGCTATCTCATAACTCAATTTTTTCATGATTCGAGTTTCTCAGTGTATTGAAGAATCAGTCCAAATATAATTAATAATATTCGAATATTGGTGAGAACAATTTAGATGAAAGCTAGTGTGTAATATGTTATATCTTGATAATAACAAGAATTGTAATGAAGTTGAAAGCTTTCACAGATTCAAGAATCACCAAATGTTATTCTTTAATGCTTCTAGATAATCCCTGACATGAATGCAATAGTACCTACTAGCAAACCTGGAAGACTGCTTTCTAGCATCTCTTCTTTATTGGTTTGTATAACCTAACCTGACAAAAGTATGAATCACAGATTTTTTTGGTTTTAAACCCTTTCAAAAGAAGGAAAAAATATATAAAAACATAATTGGAATTCAGGTTCGTTCAAAATTTGCTGTTGCCATATGGCAATACTATGAGCTTGTGATGCATGGTCTGGGATATCTTCATTTTCAAAGTGAAAATGATTTTACGAAAAAAGGGCACACTCGTACATGATGATAATTATTGTAAAACTGTTTTTTGTTACAGTTTATTTTTTTTACAAATTAATCACAACATAATAAGAACTTTACTGAGAATGGAAAGGAATGAAACAGTCAACACATAAAACAACATTAAATTTTGAATACATTGTTCTTATTATTGACTTGCAAGTGCTACGAGCCCATTTCTTCTTTTTCTTTCCTTCTGTGTGCATTACAAAATGATCGATTCGATCAAATCTTATTGCGTCAGAAATTCGACTATCCGAGGAGGAAGCACAATCATGACCTTTCGGTATTAGACGGTAGTTGCGCTAATAGACATTGACTACCTCTCGTTTGAATTGAAGGGCTTGGTGCAAGAACCTGCTAAAGGCCAAATTATTCAAATATCAGATTATGAAATGTTTTGGGCAATAAAGTGCTGCTACATCGTTTGGTGCAATAGCCGGCTTCAAAAAGTCATAGTAAATAGATTATGTGATCACAAAGCCGCCTTTTGCCCCAAACGAGATAGTTATTCAAAGCCACGTTTGGGTATGTTGGAGGCAAGAATGTGTCATGTACTTCACATAGCTGGTTTTTGCTCCAAAGGAAACCTTCACCTAACCTTAAAAATTTGCAAGTGATTTAAGCATTGGTGCGTTCGGGTGTAGCAATTTCATTTCAAAATATGAGTACTCAGTATGAAGAAAGTGAGGAAGATCCTCTTCATTGTTCAGATAATAGTGATCAAGATCCTGATTATATAGAAAAGCCAGGAAGTAGTGGAAAGTCCAAATATAGACCTATTTCACATATTGCCGCTGATGATATAATACCAAGTAGTGATGACGAACAAGGTATGTTTTTACAGTTGCATTTTAAGCAATATCTACTTATTTTATTATAGTATTTTAGGCAATAATTCGACAGAAGAAACATCGCTAGAACAAAGATGTAAAAAACGCAAAAAAACTTCATCAAATTGGAAGAGAAACCAAAGAAAAGTGAATAAGAATACGGGAAAAGAGTACGTTAATAGTGCAGGAAGAGTGGTTACAGCAAAAAGACAGGGACCCAGGTGCGAGTGCCATGAAAAATGTTATGATAAATTCACAGTGTTGGAAAGAGATACAATTTTCAATCAGTATTATCAAATGGCTGACAAACATCTCCAAGATAGCTACTTAGGGTCTTTGATTGTTGCAAAACAGGTGAAACGAAGGCGTCAACAATCGGATGCTCGTAGAAAACAATATTCATACTACTATTACATCAAAGTTGGAACAAAAAGAGAAGACGTTTGTCGTACCGCTTTCTGTAATTTACACGCCATAGGTAGATCACACGTGATGAGAATAGCACAAGTTTGTGCTTCTCGCCGTGGCACCCACCACGATAGACCAAATAAAATATCAGAAGCAACTGTTGCAACTGTCGCGGAACATATTAGAAGCTTCCCAGCAAGAAATTCACATTATTCAAGAAATGATAATAAAAAGAAAACTTATCTTCCCGCCGAACTGAATGTAAAAAAAATGCATGAACTGTACCTCCAGAAGTATGAACCAGAAAGCTACAGACTCCTCAAAGATAATTTAAAAATAAAACCCAAAGTGTCATACAACTTCTACTATAGATATTTCACAGAACACTTTAATATTTCCTTCGGATACCCACGTAATGATACGTGTTCCACATGTGACTCTTTCAAAATACAAATAGATTATACCGACAACCCGGAAGAGAAGCAGTCCTTGATTCAACAGAAGGAACTACATTTACGGAAAGTACAAGCGTTCTACGATGACCTGAAAGCTAAAACTGCGTTAGCAAAGACGGATGCAACAGTGGATGTTATTTGCTTTGATTATCAGCAGAATTTACCGTTTCCTGTACTGACTACTGGACAATTTTTTTATGCTCGACAAATTTGGGTGTTCAATCAGTGTTTTCATTCCTGCTCCGACAATAAGTCTGTCAACTATATGTTCGATGAAACAGTGGCCAAAAGAGGTTGCATTGAGACAGTCTCATTCCTTCATCATTTAATTGAGAAATATGTTAATAAAAATGTTACCACTTTATATATTTTCACCGATAACTGCGGTGGCCAAAATAAAAATGATGCTTTGGTGCATTTTTTGATGACCTTAGTTGGCAGCGGTCGATTTCTCAAGATAATTCATCACTTACCAGAACCCGGCCATAGTTTCTTACCGAGCGACCAGGATTTCGGTAAAATTGAACAAAGAAAACGTAAAAAAGAGCTCTTGTATGTTCCTGAAGAATGGTATAATTTAGTAGAGAACTGCGGTAAGAATTTTATTGTCGAGAGAGTTTCTCAAAGTATGATATTCGACTTTAAATCTTACCTACAGCCACACTTCAAGAAGTCAGCAGTTGTTAAGAAAAAGCCATTTACACTTTCCAAATACAGGGTATTGTTGTACGATGCTAAAAATCCTCAACAGGTATTTGTTGGATACAACCATTCCACTGAATGTTTGATGCCATATGTTTTATTGAAACCTAAAGGTACTATTCCCGATGTAGAGAAAGTACCCCGAGCATATCATGAGAAGTTACCTCTGAAGTATAAAAAATATGACAGCATCATGCCATTGGTTAGAAAGTACGTCCCACTTATACACTTACCATTTTATGACAGCATCAAACGAGGGGAAGAGCAGGACAGCAACAGCGATTCCGAGTAGCCAGTAACTTCACACCCAAGTTTTGTTTCACTTCAAATGTATAGGAGATTATGTTGATATTTTTAATAAAGTTTCATTTGGAAATTAATGTAGTTTTTTTGTTTCTTGTCCTGTTTTTCCACCATTTTGGTAGCAAAAAAGTGCTATGTGAGTAGTTCCAACGAATTTATAAAAAAAACTAAAATGAATTTCGAGTTGAAAACAAACACTATGGATCACAAGTTCATTCATAGTCTCATAACAGACTTCAGTTTTCATTAAAAATCATACTAACACCTTCTCGACGTTTTTCTCACTTTTCTCGAAATTAGCTAATGTGAACATAGCAGGTTCTTGCACCGAGCCCTTCAATTGCAACTGCGAGTCTTGATTTAGTTGAAGCCAAAGGTCTAAGTAGGCGTTTAAAGTATCGTTTGAAACTTAGAAAAGATTTGAAAAATAGAAAATGTTTTCGTTTTCATTGCAAAGACGTTAGCACTAATTTATTTAAAATGTTCTTATATCACCGTTTTACTAGGTTTTTAGAAAGTGTGGATTATTTGGGGGGGGGGGTCATAACCCTGTGACCCCCCTCTCGGACCACGCCTGCACAAGAATAAGAAAGAACCTACTCTTGTGATGGGCCAACGCCTCCTATATACATAAATTTAGGAGGTATTGGATGGGCACCATTATTTAATATACAGAGTTCATATCATTTCCTCAGGTTGGTTCAACTACTTGAGATAGCATTATTATGGTTCTGATTTAGTTCATAAATTAATGCTTCCATTTAATATCCATAATCTTCTGGAAAGCTATCTGTACCAGAGAAAACAATTTGTACAAATTGAAAATAAAGTTAGTTCAGAAGAGTTAGTTCAGTTTGGTGTGTCACAAGGCACTGTCTTTGGGCCACTATTATTCTCAATATATCTTAACAACTTATTCACCTTGAATAGTACAGGAACTATAATCAGCTTCGCAGATGATGCAGTGATTTTCTATGAAAATAAAAATTGGAAGCTGATATGCCACAAATTATCAATTGGGTTAATCATCAACTATGAAAAAACTAACTTTCACGGCTTACAGGAATCATTTGCCACATTTTAACACTGTCGATATACGGAACGGCGAGTTGATTGTTGATGTTTCCAGAACAGATACCATTAAATATTTGGGTGTAACGATAGATAGTCATATGAGATGGGACGTACACACTGAGAATGTGACAAAAACCTTAAGAAGTATGCTGTTCAAATTCAAATATTTGAGCAAATTACTTGACACTTATCACTTGAGGATCATTCACTTCGTTCTAGTAGAATCTCGTATTCAATTTGCTGTACTGAGCTGGGGAGGGGTTGCTGCTACTCACTTGAAAAAGTTGGAAACGGTGCAGAAACGAATTCTGAAAATTATGTATCGAAAAGAACCAACCTTCTCAAGCAGTTTGCTTTTTTTACAAGCAAGAATCTTCGATGTAAGACAAATATTTCTTAATAACATTCTTACTCATATACACAAAAACAAAAATCTATTAAATAATATCGACCATGAACATTTCACTAGGAAAAAAAAGAATATCACGTTAAAATATCTCTGAGTAGTACAAAAATTGGACAACGAAACATATATTATCTCATTCCAAAAATTTTTAATTTTCTACCCCCTGAACAAAAATGAATATAAATTCTCGTCACATGCTGAAAAAAATAATAAGAAAATATGTTCTTAACTTAAATCGAGATCTGGTTCGATCTCTTTTTAACTGACAGACTTTTTAAATCTTCATGTTACTATTAATTGTCAATTGGAATACTCTACAAAGTGTTTGTTTTCTATATTTTATTGTTAATGTTTTCTATTTTTATTGTTAATTTTCTCGAATTTATGAACGAAATATGTTGAATGCCTAAGATGGAAATCAACAACGTGAAAGTAAACCTGTTTTACATTCTGAATATCTGATGTGTTTGGGAAATATTGTAAATATTTTGTATTTTATTGTGAATGTTTTATATTTTTCATTGTTAATTTTCTCTTATTTATATATGAAATGTGTTGAATGTCCAAATGTTAGAAATCAAACTATTAATATAAAAAAGGTGAATTCAAACCTACTTTACATTGTCAATATCTATGCAGAAAGACTATTGGAAATTTAAATGTGTAAAACCCACGCCCAACTTTGGTTTTAGTGGGAATTCCATGTTTATTTACATGTAAACAACAATTTTTATGTAAACCATGTAATAACATTTTGATAAATAAACTTATTATTATTCTTATTCTGTTTTGAATAATCTCAACACTTTCATTATTATTAAAGTAAACTTTTTCCTTCATGAACGGCCAACGGTGTTAAATCTGGACTATTTGATCATCACTTGACAATTGATTACTGAACTTGTCTGGTGGTTCTTCAAATTTGAGACTCTGTAGTTCTCAAAATAAGGGAGACAAACCGACAAATGCATATATATTCGAAATCAGGGGAAAAAGAGCTAGCCAAAAATAGAAAAACATACAGGGTGCCTCTTTTGAAAAAATGAAGTTGCATTTAATATCTTATACATCCTTATATATTTCATTTTGTGAAATCATTTAGAAAATAATTGGTTTCAAATATTAAAACTAACTTTTCCGCATCTGTGGCCCTGAACAATGTTCTATCATAAAAGTGTTACTTGTATACACTTCGAGGGATGTATCGTGCTAACAAACCGAAATTTCTCCAAAAATACCCAAAAATGTAGTATAACTGGATTTATAGGACCCGCTGTACTCGCTCTAGTGAGTTGAAAATCAATAGAGTTCATCTGTGTTCAACAATCACGATCCAGCCTTCGGAATGTATAAGTTTGTTTTAATCTTTAAAACCCATTATTTATAATATTTTCCTATTTTTCAGATCTCATCTAGATGGTCTGGGCCTCAGATTTTGCAAACTTCTTAGAAGGTAAGAACTCAAAAATTTTAATTAGAAAATCTCAAAAAACGTCAATAATATTGCTTCAAAAGAGAACTGTTGACAGTGGTTGCCAATAGTTTCTACATTCTCCAACTGAATATGTTTTTTTCTTCTGTGATTACGACTGCTTTACATTTATTTATTATTCGAAATTTGTAACTTATTTAATATTCCCGTGAGGGTTTGGTGTGACATTAAGTCAAATACCACCGGTAGTTTCCAATATATTTCCCAATATATTAGTTTTAGGTGTTTGTCAAAGAGATCCAGTAAGAAATTTGATAGATTTCGGTCTGAAGTCGCGTCCAGAAAAGGATATAGCATTCAATAAACAGACATATTTTGATAACGTCAATTTATTTCCAAGAATAATTCAAGAAAGTGGGACATTGAGAAATGAAAGAGGCTGTGATAAACATAATAATCGATACACAGATCTCATCTGAAATATATGTTCTGAAATATGCTAATGGTTTCCTGAGTATAACTAGTGTTCTGAATGAAACTTACTGTTTCTAGTTAACTCCACAGTTTATTGGAAACTGTTAAAAATTCTAAAAAATTAACAATTGTTTCGATATTACCTAAATATCATCGTCAGAATGACAGAAGTTACATTTCATTTGTTGCCTACCTGATGTTTAATTATTTTTGGCTAGTCCAAGAAGGTAGTTAGAATCAAAATTATATATTATACTATCGGATACGCAAATTCAACAAAATTATTATTCCCAAAAAATACCATAAAAGAACAACAGTCATAATCTCTACAAAAAACTTAAAATTAGAATACAACTATGCTAGAATTTAACCTAATTAATTATCATTATCAAAACGTTCAGCTTGTGTAATTCACACTTGACGTGTATCAATGTCAAATAACGAAATTTCTGCTCAAATTGTCTATTCACTTGATGTTGAAATTGATATATGTATGGATAATTTTGGAATATTCCAAAATTTCTTATATAGATGCATCTAAATTTTCAACTGTATTTAAAAATGGCCTGATATTTCTCGAGAAACAAATTTAAAAAAAAAACTGGTGTGGACTCACCAAATGGATCAGGAAAACTCGTACTTACTCTAAACGTATTTAGAATTCTGCTAACTTTCTAAATATATACAATTTAGAAAACTGGAACCACATACACTTTATACGATGCAATTCTTATCCGATTTATACACGCACTGGCTTTAACATATGGGTTATTTATCTGATTGTATGATATACAATTTGTACAATCTACCAAAAAAAATTGAGACAACTCTAATTCTGATGTTGTCTCTTCAAAGGATAAAAAACTATTGACTAAATTTTTATAAAATAAATAATTCTCGTTTCCGTTGGTTACCGATTTTTCTTGTTTTTTTTAAAAAATTACTAATCAATGATTTTCAATAACCAAGTTAGATTTTGAAATTCTTTTATTACATTTGTAATGTTGCTAGCAGAGACCTCTATATTTTGCAATTTCAAATATTTTCTCAAAATCCTATTATGTTCTATCTATCATTAGATATAATTTACCCAAATGTCATGGAAATTATGAAATGTCATGTTTGATATTTCTACTGAATCTTTCAAAATTTCATAATTTACCTATAGTACAGTGTGTATCGAAAGTATGGCAGCCAAAATTAAATAAATTTTCTTATGTTTTACTTATTCTTTAAATTTCAAATAGAGGATCTGTATTAATATATATATATATATATATATATATATATACGGATTTATTTTACAGCCTAGGCTGCCTTTCCGTTCCCAGTTTCCAATTTTTTCGGTCGAAGCACAAGTCTTCTTCCAAATCCCTCAATTCCATGGCTTCATCTATCTCGTTCCTCCAGCTTCTTCTCGGTCGTCCTCTTTTCCTTTTTCCTCGTGGCACCCATTCCAGTATTCGTCGTGGCCATCTATGTTCTCCCATTCTCTTTGTGTGTCCAAACCATGTCAGCTGTTTTTCTTGAATTTTTTCTATCAGATTTGTGTCTGTAGAATATTAAATTCACATATATGTACAATGTAATACATACCTACCTTTTATAATTTCTCAGAATTGTCATTTTTATACTTTATAGACATTTTTTTTAAATTTTTACATTTGTTGACCATAGCGATATTAAGTTGATAGGAATAGATATTATTCATTGATCTGTGTTGAAGGTCGGGGAAGAGGATCACTGCACAGTGGCGAAACAACGCATTTCCGAGGATTTTCAGTTTCGTATAGGTGCTAAATAATAAGTCTACAATATAAAATAACATCAATTTTTCATGTATCTCATTTCGTTACTTCTAAACCGCATTCAAAAATGGCAACAGCGCATTTTCCGCGAAAAATTTTTTTCAGTAATATACTCCCTGAGGTATCTAAATGACAAAAATCTTTTTTTTCTTTTTTAACAGATTTTGGCTAAACGAAACTTGCCCCGATTGTATAACTAAATATAATCTCTAAAATTATGACTTACTTTGACGAGTAGATGGATATTTTCTGGCGCTTCTTCTAAAAATTTATGGATTTCAGCAGATGTCAATGTAAGAGATTTTTTTTGTCACAGCTTTTTTCGTTTTGCTTTTTTAAATGTGCTCGAAGTTTTGTATACATACTTTGAAATATCTATGTTATGTTTGATACTTATGAGGCTCCTTATCGTTGAATATATAGACCACAGTGTAGACGGTTTAAAGTTTGCAGAAATTTCTTTAAAATAAGCCAACAAAACATTTTCTGAGAATGATTTAATATTGTTTATTTCCCTCCAGTTCATAAATTTGCTGTATTGTTTTTGATATTTGTTTTTTGAAACTCCAGGTAACAAATTTTCGATTGCATTTTGAGCCTTTTCGATAATATCTGGAGGAGTGTTCTCAATACCGTTATTCTACAACTCGAAAGATAAATTATGATCTCGGTTCATAGTTCCCAAAATAATGGGTAATAAATGAATTTGTTTATAATCTATAATCAATAAACTGAAATACATAATCTAAAAAATAGTTTACTTACAGAATTTTTAGTTTAAATTAAAATTTGAACACCTAGAAATCCACTATAAAGTATTGTCAAAAAAATTTGACATTGACATTTCCGTGGGCAAAGTACCAATAACGTGTACTTTTCCCACACTCTATATTATAACTTTTCTAACGGATATCAAACTAATTGAGAAAAGGCTTGCTTTGCGCATAAAAATTTGTTTAGAAAAGCGTGTTTTGCATAGTAGTTGCAGAAAAACATTATTCTAAAATAAACAAAAAAAAATTCCAAACCGTGTACTTGTGACTATAGATTTGGAATGAATTTTCAGAAAGTCGGTTGTGAAAAGACTAAGTTTGAACAATGAATAAGTGAATAATTAAACCACTTTTTTTATCCTGTTAAAATATATCTTATAACAAATTTATTGCGTCGTATTTACCGAAACAACATAAAATTTTCTTTTTAAATTTTCATTGTCGATATGAGTACACATACTCATTGACAAACAAACTCAACGAAACGAGCTGCAATTAAAATGTATGCTTCATTTCTCATTACTGCCTAAGGTTAAGTATCATTTAAACGTATATGTAAATACGATGGCAAGGTTAAGAGGGTAATATGTTGTTAAGTTAGTCGTAATTCTGAGAAATATTCCTGTGGTTAGTTTACCTGATGAATTCACAATCATTTTCCTTTTAAAGTCGGAGATAATCTGTGATTTTTATAAGTTTTTTACAGAATTACATGAAATAAATACACAAGTCGACATGGTGTTGTTCTTGAAATTTGAAGGGTCGTTCCCTAATTATTTTTTACGGCTAATAGAAGGATAATCGAGGAAGGAGAAGAATTATGTCTAACACATAGATCTGAGGGCAACTCTTGACACTATAGATAGGAAGAAATGCTTAGAAGAAATGGAAATAACAACATTAACTAAAGTAATAAAAAGCTCATACGAAACAGTAAGATGTCATATATAGTTAGGAGGAACAATAATATAAAAACTGTTTATTGAAAATAAGAGTAGGTTGAAAATTTAATTTTTGATATTGAAGAAAACAGGATAGGATAAAAAAGAAAGTATCCATATATCATAGCTATACAGCAGATACATTTATAATAACTAATAGAAAAAAGAAAATGAAATTTTAAGAAGCTATCAAAGTAGATACCTTCTCGAATTTAAATTTGAATGGAGTTAAACTGATATTATAAGTTTTGACATTAAGTTAACGTCACTCAAGACGTAACAATAGGCAGAATCATACATGAACAGTGAAATTAAACGGAAGAATATGAGAAATTAGCTGTATTCTTGTTAAATATCATAAAACACTCGATTAAATTATTATTTGTATCATAAAACGGTTAGAAATAATAATTGGAGTTAGTTAAAAATCCTACCCTAGAAAGTAAAATACCCAAATTCATTACACAATATAAATACAATCAGCACAGTAACATAGAATGTACATGAATAAGCTTAATATATACTTGGTATCTGAAAAGAAACCAATATTAATATTATAATTAGTTATGGATCTTTATTATTTTTGGATACTACAATTAAGTAATATGTCATAACCTATATAAGGAGACATTGATTCATTAATAAAACGGAAACACTTCCTTGAATAATAACATATTTATATTAGATCATGAAGTTTTGAACGAGAGGATATGATGTCACAAAATGAGACCATTGACAACACTGTTTTTTTTTGGTTAAAATCGATGAAAACGCAAATTACAGATTTTTTAAACGATTAAGAGATTATGATTATCAAATAAATGAAGAGAAATAAAAATTAAAATGAAACAATTACATATATGGTATTTAATTAATTTGGTTGTATTATCATTATAAATAAAGATTATAATTATACCTTTAAAAAATTATAAATGAAGAAAAAAGGCATTAAGACAATTAGAAGGAACGAATTTTGAGAATTTTGTGAAGAAATGAACAGAGTGAAGTCTTAATAGAAAAGCTATAAGACATAATTATTAACAAACAATGAGATAGTGAAAATAAAGAAAAAGGAAGACAGCTAGGTACAATAATATAGGATACAAAAATTAAGAGCCAATTAGACTTAGAAATTTGTTATAAGAACATAACATAGTATTGATTGCACATTCCAGAAATAAAATGCAGAAATTAGTAAATATATGGAATATCGATAGTGACAAAATCGAAATAAACATAAATAAAATGAAATTTATGATAATAAACGCAATAGATATGACTAAAAGAAATACCGAAATCAAATGAAAAGATAATATTTTAATTCATACAAAAATTAACCAACAGAGCCAATAAATCAACAAAATCACAGGTAACGGCAGGCTTTTCTCAAAAAAGTGCATATGGATGTCCAACTGTAAAGTTGTCGCCAAAAACAATCGAAGAAAACAGGCAAATATTGTCATCAATTTTTTTCTGTATATTCTGCGGCAAATTCAGAGGAAAAGAAGCGAATGAAGGAGTTTTCTTCGATTTGTTGCATTTGAGAATCGATTCTGGCTTTAAAAAATTGAAGAATCACTTAGAGAGATGTCATATAAATGCACTTTACACATCGCCAAACATACAAAATGAATTAATAGGTTTATGTGGCGAAGCTAATCCTGCATCCGTTTTTTTCAAATGACCTAGAACTTTGGAACGTGAAGTGCACCCAATATATACAGTTTAGACAAATTTGGTTGTTTTCCAGTCCATTTCTCACAGGGTGTAACTTGAACTGTTTAAGATGGACTTCTGTTTAAACGATATGTAGCAACTCTTACCTTTTCTCCCCAAAATTTATTTTCAAGGACACTGTCAAAGATAAGTCCCTTTGCTTTTCCTAAAGAGTAATGTTCAGTTTTTCAGCTTTTCCATTTAGTTGAGTGGAATGAGGGATTGTTGTGTCCATAACGATTCCGTCATTTTTAAACCAATTCTTCAGATCTTGATTCATACATTCTCCACCGTTGTCATATCTTATTTTTGATATTATTGTATTATGATATGCCTCAGCTTCGTAAACATATTGTTTTGAATATTCTTTTACTTCAGACTGGTTTTCAAGTAGGTATATCATTGTAAAGTGGGAAAAGTCGTCTAAGAAAGTTAGTAGATATATTTTACCATTCCAAGTAGGTAGATCTTCAGGCTCACATAGATCGGTGTGAATAATTTCTAAAATTCTTATTGCTCTTGTTCTAATTATACTGAATGGCAACCTTATTTGTTTTTCTTCTTAACATATTTTACATATTTTGTGAAGTTGATCTACGTCTACAATTATTCATTTTATCATATTATGTATGCCTTGGTGATCTAGCTTACTGTGCAACATCATAGCTTCCTCTGTCTTGTTAACGACTAGCAAGCTTTCTTCATTTTCTTTTATTTCATAAGAACCATATTAATTTTTATATCCTTTCAGAATTGTAGTTATATCTATCATTACTTCACTTTTTCTTTTGCGAACAACACCTGACCATTGGTTTCTGTAATTGCATTAACTGACAATAGGTTTCTGCTCAATTCTGGGACGTGTAATACTTCATTAAGTACAAATCTCTACCTGACTATTGCTTTTATATTTCGTTGTTTCTCTTTTCATAGCTACTTTACTTGCTGTATCTTCCGTAGCAGTTTTCATGATTGACCATCCTTCTATGTTGGAGTTGTAGCATCTGTTAGCGTTGTTTCTCCATTGAAAATCTGCCACAGATCTTTATTTTTCAGGCGACTTATGAGTATTATAATTATCTGGAGTTTTATTTTAATGTTCTTTTATATAAAATATCACACTATTACGATTTTACTTTTCCGCCCAACCTTTTTATATGCGAGAAAAGTATTAGATTACCCCAAAATAGCCTTTTGTAAGTTACTTTTACGTTTTCCATCAACAACAACATGAAAAAAAGGTTTTTAGAAAAAAAATCCTGTTTTTATATCGTCGTTGTCGTCGGCCACCTTTCCTTACATGTCTTGTTAGCACGATACAGCCTCCTGAGTTCAACAAGTCACCAATTTTATGATTGAATATTATTCAGGACATCCCACTGATGAACTTTATTGATTTTCAGCTCACCAAAGCTAGTACAAGAGGTACTACAGTACTTTAAGTACGATATTTTTGTCATTTTTGGAGAAGTTTCAGTTTGTTAGCACGATACAGCCTCCGGAGTATATACAAGTGACCAATTTTATAATTGGATATTACTCAGAGGATATCAAAGTTGAACCCTATTGATATTCAGCTCACTAAACTACAACGGGTGCTATGGTACTTGAAATAGCAAATTTTTGACATTTTTGGAGAATTTTCAGTTTTGTTAGCACGATACAGCCTCCAGAGAGTATACGATTGATCAATTTTATGATTAAATATTATTCAAAGTGTCTCACAGATGTACCCAATTGATTTTCAGTTGACTAGAGCGAGTACATAGGTTCCTATAAAGCCAGATATACTAAATTTTTGGTTATTTTTGGAGAAATTTCGGTTTGTTAGCACGATACATCCCCCGAAGTGTATACAAGTAACGATTTTATGATAGAATATTGTTCAGGGCCACAGATGCGGAAAAGTTAGTTTTAATCTTTAAAACCGTATATTTTTTTACCATTTACTGTGTGTTCTGCATATTCTCTTTATCTTTTGCCAGTCTACTCTATTTTCACATTTTAATTTCCAATTATTTATTTGTATGCTCCTTGCATCTTCTTATATAGCATCTTTTCATCTTTTCCTAAGTCTTCCTTTTTGTCTAGGCCAAATCAAGGTACACATTGTAGAATATCGACGTAAAATATAAAAGTTGAGCCTCCTTTCATAGATTTTTTATGAAATTGATAGTTCTGTATTTATATTTTCATCCCATATATGAACTAAGGCTTTTTATATACTTATAAAATCAAATCTGAGCTCAATTCTTTTTGATCAGTTCAACAAAAATCCCGCTGTAGAATGATACTTCGTTGCTTTCGACATGTTTTCAAATATATTATGAATAATACTTTTTTAATGGAATCCGTCTCTGGACAAATTGTATTGCATTAATTATTAAGGAGTGTTTTGCCAAAGGCGGCCATTACATTTCGCATGGTGGACTTGATAACGTGTTAATAATTCCAACTTGACATTATTACTACTATTAAGTACGTTTCAGAGTACTCAGACTTCTTTACCTTGGTGAAGAATCACTTTGCATTTGTCTCAGCGCCACTCCTGTTTACAACTTCTCATTTGCACTTTGAGCATTGTTAAATGTTAAATAATATCCCCCGCAAGAAAAGATCTATAAAACGCTTTTAATAAGTCGTCAAAAGTTTTATGAATAAAAAAAAATAGAACACAACTGTTTCATAACTGTGAACGAAATTTATCTTAAATTTGATATTTTACTTACTTTCAATATATTTTTTACTTGATGATTGATAAACTATTTTTTTTCAAATAAAAACAAGAAAATTATGCCATGCTTTGCCTTTATCAAAAATTACGATCAGCTATTACTAAATAATATATATATATATATATATATATATATATATATATATATATATATATATACATATATATATATATATATATATATATATTTTTAAATCAGAAAATCAAAACAGATGATTATTCTGTGGTAATTATCGACCGTACTATTTATATAAGCAAAAGGTGATGATTGTCGGGTATGCGGTCAGTATAAGAAATAAAACTCTATATTCTCATTCTCTCAATATTTCGCTATTGAACTCTTCATATATATGTATATATATATATATATATATATATATATATATATATATATATATATATATTGGTGTGGGTTTGGGTTTGGCAGTAAAACACCGGAGTACACTCTTTAATATATTTAATCCGAGCTTACGAATAATTTTTCATTCTTTTTCAAGGACTCAAAATTAATGGTCAATGTTATCAATATAGATAATAAAATAAAATGTTAACTATTTACATGAAATCTATTGAGCATTTTGGTTAAGTTGTAAATTTCTATAATAAATTATTTTAAACATTCTTCAATGAAAAACACAAAAAACAATATGACACCAAACAAACTATTTTGCTTGAACTACTATAATTTTGATTTTTTTGTTTTCAAATTAAGGGTTGTTATGAATGGCGTGTTGTTTTTTCAAAATCTGAAGGATGGGCATAGATTACACTAAGGTTATTTATGTCTGTTTTTTTATTTATGCAATAATTTGGTTGTGCGATATACGCTGTTTCCAAAAAAAGACATTTTTTGTAATAACATTCTAGTGTCAAAATTTTGGCAGAATCATAATCCATAGAATGTTCTCAGATTATGGTATATCTGTTTTACCCTTCAAGTTGTTCTTCATCAAAAAATATGTAGATGATATAATATTGTCTCTTCCATGTGATGGATGGAATAATATCCTCTTTTACTTTAATAGCTTCTATCCTCATATTCAAACCAATAAATATTTGAAAAACCGCCTAAATGGCCACAAAATACCCCAAAAAAAACAAGACAGCTCCTACGAATCATGTTTCTGAACACAAACACTGGGAGTTCTACGAAATTATAGAAATCCAAACCAACAAACATTCTATCAATGCAAAGTCAGGTACAAAAAACTTATCGAAGTTTTATTTTAATTTAATAAATTGAGTATCAACTTCAAAAATTGTTATATGTCGGAAAACATGACAAACACCTTATTCCAAAAGATACTAATATGAACATTAAGGTCAAATAGGTTTGTTTTGCTCCTCTTTTTAAATCCTAATTAATGTATACGATACAGATACTAGTTGTACTTACAATCGATAAATGTTGGTTTGCTTGCAAAATCTGTGACGGTTTAACACAATATATTTTACCGCGAGAGTGGTTATTTTGTTGCAAATGTTTTTAATTAAAATGTTATTTTATCATATATGTAGACATTGCACTTGCAAGCGTTTGTTTTATGGTAAGTTTTCAAAAAGAAGTTTATATTGTATAATTTGTTGATTGTAAACGACCTTTTTGTAGAATAAGTTTTTGATGAAGGGCACTGAAAGTCCGAAACGTCAAGCGAAAATGTAGATAAGAAGCTCACAATATTAGTGCGAGGAAGTCTAATTACTCACATGTCGGGAGAGATACGAAAAAACTTTATTTAGATAAAAGTTAGGCCATATGTAGTAGTGTAACAAAGCGGGTTCAAGAATGGTAATAGGGCAAACAGTGTGTATGAGAGAGATAGTCGTGACGTAATAGAACAATGTGAGTCTTGATGCGTGACGTCACGAAATGTTGTGACGTCATTGTTTTGATGTAATTTTTGTGACGTAAGTATTGAATATATTTAATTAAAAATCTTTCGTTTCAACGGAGATTCGAACTCACAACCTTCATGGCCAAATTTATCAACTCGGCGACCATGCCAACTAATCTATCAGATCACTTTGGAATTGAAGCCGAGGAAAGTATAAAAGCGATGATGCACAGTCGTTAGGGCATTTGCGACGCATCAGGGTGTAGTAATAATTATACCGTATATATACAGAATGTACCAAAAAAGGGTGTTGTGTCTTATGTAGTCATAAAATGTACCATTTTACAGTAGTTATTTTGGGTCGAGGAAAGTATTTAATTGATCGGATGATGCGCAGTAGTTAGAGCATTTTAGGACATTATTTTGCGAAAACGACGCATTTCCATTTCTTTTTATGTACAAAAAAGATACAGAGTGTAGTAATAATTTCGAACGCCATTCGGGGGGTGCATAGATGGGCACTTGCCTGGTCGACGCCATTAGGGGTGTACAAAGATGCCATATTTTGAAAATATGTTTAAATATACAGGACCACCAATATTGGCAGGATGAACCTATATATATATATATATATATATATATATATATATATATATATATATATATATATATATCGGTTTTAAAACGTCTTTCGACGTTGTCCGATGTCTAACTTCCATCTCTTCCTATCGTCCCATTGGCCCTCTCTCAGGTCTCGTGAGCTCATCGCCTTCGCTATTCCTTCTTTCCATGTTTTCCTAGGTCTTCCGCGTTTTCGACGATTAGGCGGCATCCAGTTCATTACTTTCTTGGGAAGTCTTTTCTCTTCCATCCTCTGAACATGCCCGTACTACACTAATTGTTTTCTCTCGATGTCCGTTATTAAGGAGCCTTCTATCCCCATTTGGAGACGTACGTCCTCATTTCGTATTCTTTGTCTTCTGCTGATTCCTAACGATCTCCTGAATACATCCATTTCTACAGCTTCAAATCGTCTTTTGTTGTTTTCTGTTATTCGCCACGTTTCTGACCCATATAATAGGCTGCTCTTTATGAGGGTTTCGTAGATATTATATTTTCTATGTTTTCCGATTTCCTTACTCCAAAATATCCTATTCAAACACCCAATTATCCGTCTAGCTTGTGTGATACGTTTATTTATTTCTTTGTCGTCCTTCCCTGTTATGTCGAAAGTTACACCTAAATATGTATATTCATCGCAAGCCTCAATTTCCTCCTTTTCCAGTTCTATGTATATCTTCTCTTGTGCTATAGGTAAATATTTAGTTTTTTGGGTATTAAGTTGCAAACCCCATTTTTCGTATTCTTCCTGCAGTTTACGTGTCATATATTCAAATCATCTTTGTCATTTGCTATTAAGACTTGATCATCCGCAAACTGTAAGGTATATAGACAGACACCGCCAAGATCAACACCCATTCCCTTACACTTTCTCTTCCACAGGTTTAGTGCTCGGGCTACGTAGATTTTAAATAGTGTGGGTGAGACACAGCATCCCTGGCGTAGTCCTTTATTTACTATAAATTCTGGTGACAATTTATTGCCTACTTTTACTTGTGATATCGTTTGGTCGTAGAGATTTTTCAAGGCTTTTATTAGGGTATGACTAATATTAGTTTCTTGTAGGACTTTCCATAACTTATTTACAGGAACCGTATCATATGCTTTTTGGAGGTCAATAAACATGAGATGTACATCCTGATTGGTAGGATGAACCTAACTTATCTTTTTTTAAATGGAACACCCTGTATATTTCCACATTTTTTCATTCCCCTCGATTTTTTTTTTGTTTTTGTTTTGTTTGTTTCATATGGCCTAATTTTGTATTTATCCCGCACACTTCTCTTGCAGTATCTAGTATGACGTTTTTAAACCATTTATCTCTATATTTCTGTTTTTATTTTGTTTATAATCAAGTTTTTTATTCACTTCTTGTTCGTATTTCTGTGCTATTTCTTTTTCTCTTAGTTTGTACGTTTTTATTGTTTCATGCTGGACTTTTTCTTTTTTTGGTGTTGTATTTATGTATCTTTCCATTTCGTCTTCTTTTAATTTGGATTCTACTACAAAATGATCACTGCCAATTTCTGGTTCTCTCCTTACTTTTATATCTTTTATCAATTTTTGGCATTCTCTTCCTATTAGTATATAATCTATTATTGATTTTTCGTTTCTGCTCTTTACTTTTCTTGTGTATTTGTAATGTCCTTATGCTGGAACCATGTATTAGTTATTATCAAATCATTTATTAGACAACCATCAAGCATTCTCATCCCATTATCATTCGTAGCATTTTCTCCATATGCTCCTATAACTGTTTTATATTCTTCATCTTTTTGACCGACTCTACTGTTAAAATCACCTATTATGTACAATCTACCTGTTGATATTTCTATTATTTCTGTCAATTCATCCCAGAATATTTGCTTATTATCCGCCTTATCATCGTCGTTTGGTCCGTATACTTCTATTATTATCTTCTTTTGACTTTTCTCCGCTTTCATCTCTACTGTTAATAACCGTTCTGAACATGCTTTCCAGCTTAATATTTGTGATTCTAGTTTTTTATGTATTATAAGTCCTACTCCTGCTGCTGCTCTTCTTCCTTTTGCTACTCCGCTGTATATTAGTATATTTTATTTTGTTACTTTTTGTATTCCGTGACCCTTTTTTTTGTTTCTGTTATTCCTAGTATATCAAATTCTTCTTCTAATTCTATTTCTTTTCCTTTATTACTTTCTATATTCCATGTCGCTATTTTCCATATTAAAGTGTTTTTTGTTCCTAATTGTTTTTTATTATTAGTTTTACTATTCATATTATTATTCTTATCACTTTGATTATTATTTAAGAAACTTGTTTTTTTAATGCCTCTATTATTGTTGTTCTCTTTGTCATTGTTATTGTCATTGTCCTTGTTATAATATTTCTTCTGTACTTATTACTACTACTGATCTGTATATTTTTAATATTGATATTTTCATGTTTATTTATGATTTCCGTTTCCACATTGTTAATTTCACCATAATCATTACTATTAATAGAATGCCCATAACTATTACTATTCTTATAACTATTTTTACAAAGGTTATTACTATTAACCTTATAATCTAATTTAATTTTCGTTGTTTTTCCTTCCTCTCTTCTTTTTTCTTCTTCAGTTCCTCCCTTTTCATTCAATTTTTTGGTCTTTCATTGTTATTAACTTTCATCAATCTATTTTCTGTATTGTCCCTTTTCCATTCCAATTTTAATTGATGATCCTTTTTTCTTTTCTTCATTTGCTCTTATTCAAATTATCTTTCTTATCTCTTTGTCCTTTGGTGACATGTCTTCTTGAATGAATATTTTCTGTTCTTCTTTGTTCCTCAGTCCATTTTTGTTTTTCATAATCATCTGTTTATCATTTCCATTGCTTAATTTTATTAGACACGTTTTCTCTCCCAATTTAATAGCCTCGTATACTTTCGCTTTCACATCTAATTCTTGTTCCAAAAATTTGTTCATCTCTTCTACTAAATCTCTTTTATTTGTAGTATTCATCTGTATTCCTTGTACTACAATATTATTAAGTCGTTTCCCATTTTCTATTCGATCCAATCGGTTTTTTATCTGTTTAACCAATTTTTCCATTTTTTCATTATTTTTATTCAGTTTTTCATTTTCAATTTTCAGTTTTAATATTTCTTCTTTATAGTATTTCTGATATTTCCTCATTTATTTATTTATGTGAATAAAAATTTCAAAATTTTACTCCGGTCCTGATATTAACGTGTAGTATGGATTGGTTGTTCTGCATCAAGAAAAGGAGGAGTTTATTAATTGATTGGCTACACGTGATTTAAATTCAATGTGCATTGTTGATACGTTTAATATATTGTCGTAATATCATTATGCCGCTGAATTGACCTTTAATACATTTGAACCGCAAAAACAATTTGTTTACAATATTGTAGTCTGGAAATTTGTTTCTCAGATGATTTTAAAGTAGATGAATAGTAGATTGTTTTATTAGGATTAAAAATGACACTTTTTTTGACAAGCAAATTTTGCATTTGCGAGGCGCAGTGTAACGGACTGCAACCCTGTAAAAATGGAATCTAACGAAGATTGAGGTGTACCTAAAGATATACAGGAGGGAGCGAAAAAAATTTATTAAATCTTCTCCCACCATTCATGAATATGCGTAACAACGTTTTATGGATTGGTGCAAAAAAAAATATTGAGTTATATTCAGAAGATATACTGACGGTATATTTCTCAAATTTAGCAAATAAAATGAAGTCGTCGACGCTTTTAGAATGTACTTTAGATTTAGAAACGCCACTAAATATATGCTATGGTTGGCATACGAGGACGGACTTAATCAAGGCAACCTTCCAGCTTTTCTACCACTACTGCACATGTCCATCTGGTACGAGAACTTTAGACACATACGCATACGTTTTAACAATTTTATGGCTTTTTGGATTTGCTAGACACAATAATATCACATTTCCACCAACACGCCTGTGTCGACGATGCAGCAAACCGTTTATTGCCAGAAAATAAAGCTTCTTGCCAGTAGGGTTTCAGTTCTGCCTGAAATATTCAAGATTTTCTTGTACGGAGTATAGTTCCCACTAAACAAGAAACGTAACAAGTCTTTTTTGTGATGTTCTTTTTAGAGACTTTTCGTGATGTTTATTTAAAACGTTAATAAGATATCTCCTAGATGATTTTATTACCAACTCTATTAACATCCATGTCATGTAAATAAAACCTATTTTTGATGTACACAGTAATACTTGAATTCGTAGTTACATACACATCTTATGAACTTCTTTTTAGTAACTTCCTATAGGAAACATTCATACGATGTTAATTTGTATGCTTCTCACTAATGTCACATACAGAACGTTACTGTAATATTACAAATTAACATGTTTCTAAGATGATCACATGTTGCAGTTACTTTTACATCTTTCGAAATAATTTTTATTAACATCGTACTTATTACATTTGTACGACGTTAGTTCATAAAACTCTCAGTAATTATCTCATATTAAACATCACAGTAACATAAAAAAGAAGAAAACAAAAGAGGAACTGATGAACGTAACAAACCAGTAGTTATCTGTGGAAACAAAAATTACAAGCATGAAATGGCGGATGGTTTTCAGTTATGTGTTATATTTTATTCGCAGGAAGCACATATTTCGCAAGTAGTACTTGAATAAAGTGGTCTTCGTTTTCGTTAGTTCCTACTAAGCTACGGTTTCTATACTTAGTTATAATTCTTGTTATAATGGACGAACAACAATTGTTATCGGTAAGTACTATTCCAAAATCATAATTATTAAAACTTAATACTCATTCAGTACTTTAATCGGCTATTATATATTGATATTACCTAGTAAGTATGTCGATCTCTGACGTTAACTACCAAAATAAGACTCCTTCGCTGCTACGTTTTCTCCGTCTTACTGTACGGGGTCGAATCATGGACCTTGACCGACGCAACAACAAAAAAACTCGAAAGCTTTGAAATGTGGCTCTATCGTAGAATATTAAGAATCTCATGGACAGACCATGTGTCCAACGTAGAGGTCTGCAGAAAAATGCAGAAAGACACCGAATTAATAAAAACGATAAAGATCCGCAAGCTAGAATATTTCGGTCATATAATGCGAAATGAGAAAAGGTTCAGTCTATTACAAAATATCTTGCAAGGGAAGATCCCTAGTAAACGTGGCCCAGGACGACGGAGAAATTCATGGCTCAAAAATCTCAGGACATGGTTTTCAACAACTACTACAGGACTATTCCGTGCAGCAGCAAATAAAATCATAATAGCCAGAATGATCGCCAACATCCGGACCGGATAGGCACTAGAAGAAGAAGAAGTATGTTTTGAAAACGATTCACAATATTTCAAATCCTATATATGCATTATACCCTACAAAAAACTTGATATTGCAATAGGATAGATATTATTATTAATAATAAAACATGCTCATATGTTAGCAGATATTTAAATCTAGAAGAAAATATTTTCAATGTTGAAGATGTTTCAGAAGCTACTTACACAAATACAATAAAAAACCAATAGTTGATAATTATGTAATGAAAGGGGAGTAACTATTTCAGATAGTCTGATACAAACATTGTATTAAACAGTACAAAACATATTGAATCAAGTATCTCTAGTTCTAGTTTTTTTAGTAGTAGTCTTATCCATCAATATAGTTTTGCAGGTTTAGAAAATTTCAACATTATTACTAACAATTCTTGTGAATAATTAGAGACTGTTCAAGACTTCTAAAACAGAAATTTCTGTTAAATTATATTCTTGAGGTTGTTTTTGGTGTAAATGATTTTTCTATGAAGTTGTGCCTTTACCCTTTCTGAAATACTTTCCACCTGCCCCATGAGCTGCTACTGGTCCAAGCTTTATCAACTGAGTCACCTACCCCCAAACATTGTCTTGAGTGATTATAAAGTAATTGTAATTTATAATCCCAATTTGCATATTTATCTAAAAAATAAAGAAATATCTTACTTTCTGGTCCAATGGATTTAATATTAGGAGCTTCCACTAGTTTCTGCTGGTTACATATAGTATCGATAACATTTTTGGTAACATCAGCATCTCCTAAACCACAATCTCTGACACATCTCAACAATAAATTATAAGTGTAAAGACTGGGCTTTATATTTTTGTCAATAAGCTTTCTCCAAATAAGTAAAGCATGCCTGAACCCTGCTTCTTTGTCTGATATACAAGCTTGAAATAAGAAATTTATCGTATCATCTTTCACAGGGATTCCTAAAAAATAATTAACTAATATTTTTATTTTTGTTTTATTAGTGAAATTACCATCAATATAGTTTTGCAGGTTTAGAAAATTTGAACATTATTACTTACAATTCTTGCGAACAATTAGAGACTGTTTAAGACTTCAAAAACAGAAATTTATGTTAAAAAGCTCATTTACATTTGAAAATTCACTGATTGCAATAAATAAGCTGTAGCTGTCCCTTACAATGGTACCTATATTAATCTAGTTGAAGAATATGTAACTTATGATACTGAATGCTCCAGTCAACAAACAGCATTCAATTATTTATTATTGTAAAAATACATCTATTGGATACTCAATTGGTTAAAATTAATTATAAACTCATTTAACTTGATAATGTGTTCATATCTCTTCTTCATAAGTAGTTTTTTTTGTATACAGTGTATTAGTAATGTTTAGTTTTCATTAAGTTACAATTCCACGATGTTAATATACAATTTGTTCCAGGATGAAAATAACAAGATGAGAATATTATATTATTTTATACAGAAAAGAAGTATGAATTTTCATAGCACACCTGAATTTACCTGCCAAATGGAGTGAGGCATGGAATAGAAGGTAAATCATGAAAAGTCACTTCTCGAAATAAAATATGTTATTATTTCTTTGAAGAACGCCGCATGTATCTTATGGAAAATGGGTCCCAGTCAATTGGCTGAAAATCAAGTTTGATGTAGTTTATGATGATCGATCAAAGGTCTCCATGGGCACAATTTGATCTAAAGTAATTGTTTTATTAAATGTTGTTCAGAACACCTTCAAATATTTCACAGATAAGGATTTTGAAGTGTACGTTATGGAATGGTTGAGGCACTCGAAAAAAGTAACCGTAAGTAAACGATAGAATTTTCTTTAATCAGATTGGATTTCTGTTGATGTAACGTAATGTTTCATTAAATCTTTATGGTGTAAAATTTTTATTAGTTTTAATATAATTAAAAAACTATTCTAATAAATTCTGTAAACTAGCTGTAATGTATGTGTATCCGTTAAACTTTATTAATTCAGTTTCAAAGTATGTTACGTTATGGTAACTACGGATTAATATACCCTTTTTATTTCTTGCTTTCACTGAATGTGTTCAATAGTTTTCACTTCCCAGACTTGTTATGTAATATGCTTACACAATTCTATTTGTTTTAGGTTGGATTGCTGGACAAGATATTTTTTTTTCTAATTTTGTACCTGTTTTTTTCAAATTTACTGTACTGTTCATTGTTAGTGAATAAACGTTTTAAATCCTTTATTGCTCTTTTGCTATTTTATTTTAAATGTACAGGTTAAACAACTAAGAACGACTGTAGGCCACATCTCAGGAAAGAATCATGGTACAACTTCAAATAAAATTACCGTTAGGTAAGGGATCCTGAAAAATTGCTGGAAAATATTTTGCAGCCTCTAAAATATCCGCTAGGGGTGGAATGAACACTCGAAAACATAATACTCCAAAAAAACATACTAAAGGTGTCCTAAAAATACAATTTTTGAAATCTTGATGAGATTATGAATAAATTTAATTAAGGTGATTTTTTTGCCATTATTTGAAGAATAATGGGTGGAAAAGGTTCAAACTTATGAACAAATGTATAACTTTTTCGTTTTTTAACCGATATTAATGATATTAGCTGCATTTAAAAGTTTTGTATCCACTCGGAAATTTCAAATGTAAATTGAAGCATTTTTTTATTTTTTATATCTAATATTGTAAATCTTATATCTTGGAATAGATTCCTATTTTTTTTACCCCTTTTCATCAGAATTTAAAAAACGCCTCATTACATTTGAAATTTCTGAGAAAAATGGGAAAATTGTGGACTTTTATCAAAGCGTTGACAAAATTTTCCAATTTTGTTATTTTTGTTAAGCATTTCTTATTAAAAAGGAAAAACTCTTTCAAATGATGCCAAAAACATGGATGTCGATTAAGAAAAAAAGTGTTACGTCATTTGTTGTTTGGGTTGAACCTTCTCCCACCCCTTACTTGAAGAATAAAGACAAAAAGTCCCTAATTACATTTTTTCATAATCTCAACAATATATCAAACATTGTATTTCTAGGATACGTTTAGTATGTCTTTTTTGGAGATAATCACAGTATTATGTTTTTAAGTGTTCATTCCACCCCATAGGAGATATTTTAGGAACTCAAAAATATTTTCCAGCGATTTTTCAGGGTCATTTTCCTGAAGGTATTTTTTTAAAGTTGTACTAAGACTATTTTTTGAAATATGGCCGACAGCCGGCGTTCTTAGTTGTTCACCCTGTATTTGCTGATTAGGCACAGAAACATCTATAGGATGTCATCCAGAATGTTTGAGGTATATCATTTAGAGGTTTATGTAATGTCCATACAACATCTACGAGAATACACTGTATTGTTTTTGAAATGTCGCATTTAGATCATTGATAAGATGTTATTTTTTAGACATTGCATTAATATCGACAAGATGTTAAAAGGCATTTCAGAATGTAACAGTTGTTTTTAGTTCGTTATAAAGACTTCCTTTTGAGGAAGTTCTAGTAACATCAGAGTAATGTAAAAAGGCAGCGCTTTAACATCTCTGAGAGGTTAACTTGAAACATCACAAAAGTTAACAGCCACAAGCTGGGCATAAGCGGTTGTATAGATGTGCATGTGATGAAAACAAGAGGAAAAAAAGGAAGAACATTATCACAATGTGATGTTGAATTAACATAACTGTAATATTTATTTGCATAGTGGGTTGAGTTTTGGAAGTTGTTTGCTAATGAAAGAATTTTGGCTTCCGTTATCCAGAAGAATTCTATCTTGAGCAGGTTCGTACTGGCGATTGAAAATTGTTGCTTGCGCGGTAGCTAGCAACATTAAGTTACTTTTTGTTGAGTGCGCTGAGGCACTGGATAAATTTGGAATTGTTTGATTTTCTTAAAAGTTTTGAGATGAGGACGGTCTGTCCTGAGTTTGAGGAGGATTTTCTAATGATTATTGCAATTTAAAGTTTGAGTGTTATGTTGGAAATTTGAATTTTGCAAATGAGAATTGTTGGAGTTGAGATTTGGATTACAACTCTTATTGTTTGAAGGCCTTTGTCCGTTATGTTGTGGATTTAGAAAGTGCAGAAGAGAATGATTTCTTGACCTTTGTGGACAGACAGGTGTCAGCACTGTGTCTCGTGCCTAAGCAATTTAGACACAGTTTTTTGTTTTTGGCAAATTCATTTCGCTTCTTTAAAGGTAATAATACAAAGTTTTTACATATGTAGATTTTATGGGCATTGTCTGAACACATAACAAATCCGCCAATGTTTTGACTTCGATTATTCGAATTTTTTTTGACAAGTTGAATGATCGTTTGAGTTTTTGTTGAAATTTGATTGCGATTGTTTATGAAGGGCTACTTTGTTTTGAGGATTTTTGTGCGAAAATGAGCTTTGTAACGTGTGTGATTGACATTCTCGGGTATTTCAAGTTCTTCTAATAGAAATTGTAAAAATTCGTCGACTATTGGTAGAACGTTCCTGTTCCAGCATTCTTTTGATTCCATAATCTAATTTTTGTTGATAAAGATAAGTTAATTATGCTTCTAATAAAACTTTCTGTTCAAGTTCAAGATACTGTAATAATGTAGTTACGTCTACAAATAATAGCAAAATTTGATAGTTCCTTTGGATTGTGGTTATTTAACTGTGGTATGTATACTAGTTCGGAGAAATATACATGTAGAATTTTTATTTTGTTTTCATCAGTTTCTCTTAACAATTCTATAGCTACGTTATGTTTTCATAGACTTGTTATTTCCTTATCAATTGCATTTACGATAATTTGGTCAACTATTACTGTACTTACAATAAATTAATGCTAGTTATAATTTTATAAATTTTGACATATTCTCTGAGGTTTGTTAAATAATGATTCAAATCACATTTCCCCTAATCGCAAAATATGTTATTGTATGTCAATTTTCCGTATAACACCCTACAAATGATCAACTATAAGCTCAATCTGCCTGAATTTATCTTTCATTGTATCCCATGTCAACGAAAAATAATGTATTGATACAGAATATCCGACATAATACGTAAGAACACAATTGGAAAAAGGTAATTTTTGGCTTTATATATATATATATATATATATTTCACAATTCTATAAAAGTCACTCGTGCCTTGTCCTTTGTAATGTTAATGCGGCCTCGACCCGTTTTGGGGCCACCTTTTCTGGACCCTAGCCAATTATAGATTTACCATGCTTTGCTTTCTATCGAATATTTGCACCTTTATGCCCTTATTTTCTATTTTTGGAACTACTGCAAGCAGAAAGTTCAACAATTTGGTTTCATATTAATTCTGTATATAAATGAATTTATCAGTTTAGTTAAGAAATAATTTAATAAAACAAGTTCATAATGTTAGTAAATTATGTCACTTCAATTATGCAAAAATTCAATAGAAAAGAAAGTTTTACTTATCTTCTATAAATAAACCAAATTCTTTTTAATATACATATACACTGAGAACATTAATTTGACTACAGACAGAACCGAACTTTTGAAATACTATTTATGCAAGTAGATTGATCGATAATTTGAAAAAAAGTAAAATACAAGAAGCAGCCAATTTTTGAAAATTATTTTTGGGTATTTTTATATAGAATTTGATAGCAACCAATTGAGGCTGTACCTTAGCGCACTCCATGGTGATGTGATTTTGTCTTCTCGCGATTTTCAGGAATAATCGCTTAAAGGTATTATTGTGAATGTCCTCTTTACTCCAGCGGAGTTCGATCATTATCTCTCATTTTGATTGAATACTGTGATCTATTTGATCAGCTCAAGTATGTTTCGTGGTTTTCTCAAAGCAAATGTTATCTACTCCCTGATGTGGCTTCTGCTGATTCGCTTCTCTTTACAAAACTAAAATTACCACTTAGAGTCATCCGTTATTCTCTGCAACGTCCTTTGCTATATTTACAGCCTCTTTTGTGTCTTTGTTCTTCAACAAACGTACATATTTCTGATGTTTCGTATGTGTTATCTACTTACATCATATTGGGGTGGTAACTTTGTTGCCCTCTGTATAAATCTTCTTATTTCTAGAGAATTTTCTTCTATTAACAAATATCTTTAATTCCTCTTATTTGTAACAGTTTCATGATCTACTTTTTTGAATGAAGCTCCGTCTGTTATATATTCTCTTCACACATCTTACTTCTGTTATATCTATTGAGTTTTAGCTAGAAACTTTTACTATATTTATCATATAGTAATTGATATTATATTATCAAAATATCAATGTTGACTTTTGTACAGAATATCTATATAAACTTTAAATTTAACGAGTAATACAAGCGAAGAAGTTCATCGTTTCAAGTGTATAGATACTAAAGTCTTTCAATTAAAAATGCATCATAGGTTATAATTTCAAAAAGAACATATTTATTGTTATAAACTGAAGTGAATTAATGTAATCTATATGGGTCAGACACGAAGGAATTTTCAGGTTAGATATACAAAACACTTAAGAGATTACTGACTCATAGGAAAAGAGAACTAACACTGCTTCTCGGTAAAATACTTATTGATACATTAGCAATACCAGAATCTCCATAATTCAATGGAAAAACCTATCACTTTATTTAATTCATATTTGTTTTGCGAAAAGTTCGTAAATTAGTTGATATATTCACCACTTTGTAGTCTCGTCCCCGTAGGTGTACCCAGTTCCTAGCTCTTTTTTCTTTTTCGCACAACCCTATCTAATAGACGAGTATTGGTTTACCCCAAATAAGTTGGAATTTTTTTGAGTTATAAGACAATTCCCGCCATGTCTCCCTGTATTCAGAGCACTGCGGTATCCAGCTACCATTAAACGTTTTCCAGCCCTAAGAGGATGACAATTTCATAGAGACATCATTAAGAACAAGGGCGTTGCCCATAAGTGGCTCACTTAGTATCTGTTGATGATGTTTTTGTAATGCTGCCGATGTTGGTGGAATGCTGGTTACCAATTTATTTTTAGTAGCAAATAGTTCCTTGCTCATCAAGCTGACTGACGAATGTGCTGTTTGTAGATCATAAAGATAGCAGGTGAACTTTTCCAGCATAGACATTCATCCTTCAGGGAGACGTTGTAATAGCTGTATATTTCTTTCAAAGCTGGTGTAACTTCAGGGTATGATAACCACATTTTGAAGCATAACTTCTTTCCTTTTGTAAAAAAATAAGAAATAGTGTCACACTCTGTAAAGGCGTGGAAACCACGAAGAGCAGTCTGTCAGGACACAAAGTATTAGCTATTTCATGAACTTCGATATGACGTCGTTTATTTGCAGTTCCGGTCAACAGTCATAACTGTTACAGGCCACCCTAAATTGAAATTAGATGAAAATATAATATTAATAGCACCAAAACATCCATATCAGAAGATATAATCAGAATACGCTTGATTCACTGTTCCGCCATATCGTTGCGGCCACCAGCTTCTTCCGCTTGCGTTCCTGTTGCTTTTTCAAAAATCACGGTGGAAGTGTCGTCTGAGGAAGTCAATTGATTAACAATATTTGGTCTGATTAATGTTTTCATTTACGCAGAAAATCTGACCAATCAGAAAGTATGCTATTATTAGCAATTTGACGTCGAATCAGTGCTGTATTTACCACTAGGCCAACTAAGCCGCGGCCTAGGGCCGCAAGCAAAAGAGGACCGCACGCCGCAGCGTTCCATAAAAAAAATTTATTAAGAAAAAATATTGAATTTCATTTTCTTGAATTAATACTTACCGCAACTTTAAATCGAATACATCACTTTTGAAACAATACAATCTAAAATCTAAGTAAAGTAACCAACGTACATAAAAATAAATATTAACGCTTGCCAGGGTATAAGGCGCCGGGATGCCGGATGCGGCCCCCTCTCCCCCTCCCTCGTCAAAACTCTTGTTTACACTGTCACAGAGTACATTATATGTACTCTGTGACACTGTTTTGAGAGTGTCAGCGACTCAGCGTCACTCGTCAGTATAGTTTTGCAAGTGGCAAATGAACTACTTCTTGAAAGTAAATCTTCTCGTGTACGTGTTTTATATAGGATTCCTGAATGATGACAGTTGTTTTGTTCACAGATTGTTATTACTGTCATAATAATTATTGTGGTGTGAAGTCAGTGAAGTGAACTCATATTTTACAGGTATCGTAACACGTAACACATAATACTTTTTCCTCTGACAATGATGAACGATAACAATAAAAATATTCATACGTCTAGTGGAGCATATAAACGCAAATTAAAAAAAAGTCAAAGAAGAAAAAAGTTTAAAATTGTTAAAAAGTAATTCTAAAATTGGAAGTTTTTTTGAAAATACGTCAGGAGATCAGTCAGAATAGTCCAAATGAAAACTATGTTATTACTGATGTTCAAATTCCCAGTACTTCTGCTGCTGTAGAAGAAACTACAGACTTTTCGAGTGATCTAAATACTTCTAGAAATGTTTCTAGTACTCAATCGGCCATGCCCCTGCCTCAATCTACCTTAAATGTTCTAGATCCTAGTTCATGGGGCAATTAATCTGTTGATTCGACGGATTTTGTATTAAGAAATCTTCCCAAACACTTACAAGCGATTAAAGATTGTGATTTTTCAAAATCCAAACGACATTATACTGATAAAATAAGAACAGTAAATGAACATAAGTTTTTTAGCCGTTTACCAAACGGCGAGATGAAGAAAAGAGAGTGGCTTATGTATTCAAATACTACCGGCTGCCTGTATTGTGGTTCATGCAAATAATTCCACTATCACAACGATAGTTCTTTTTGCAAGGGATTCAATGACTGGAAAAATTCTAACCGACTTAAAGAACACGAACAGAGTGCGGAACATAGGTTAAATGCAAAAACCTCTGCATTACACGAAAACTACCTTAAGGAAGTTGAATATTGGCATCGAGTGCTAAAACGTGTAGTAGACGTTGTCAAGTCTCTCGGCACCCGTGGCCTGGCTTTTCGAGGGAGCCAAGAAATATTCGGTTTCCAAGGAAACGGTAATTTCATGGGGGCATTAGAGCTTGTTGCAGAATACGATGATTTTTTAAAAGCCCATATTGAAAGTAGAGGAAATCCAGGATCCGGAAATATAAGCTATCTGTCAAAAACTATTTGTAACGAGTTTATAGAGTTAATGTACAAAAAAGTAGTTTCTGTCATTGTGGATGAATTAACGAAAAGTAAGTACTATTCTCTCAGTGTTGATTCTACACCAGACATCACTCATTGAGACCAGTTGACAGTGATCCTACGGTATGTTTTAAGTGATGGTATGCCTGTAGAAAGATTTATAGCTTTCATTAAATTTCATGACCACACTGGAGCACACATGGCGGAAATTATTTTAAATACCCTGTCAGAGCTAGAGATTCCATTGTGCGCTATGAGAGGCCAGTCATATGATAATGCCTCGAATATGTCAGGCAAATATAAAGGTTTACAAGCGATAATAAAAGAACAAAACAATTTAGCTGAGTACGTTCCATGCTCCGCTCATTCGTTGAATCTAGTAGGCACACATGCGGCTGATTGCTGTTTGGCAGTAACAAAACTATTTATGTTTATTCAAGAATTTTACGTTTTCATGAGTGCATCTACTTCAAGATGGGCCGTGTTGGAAAACCTTGTCAAAAATAGCAGTAGCGAAAAGAAACTCCTTCTGAAAAGAGTGAACATTACAAGATGGGCTTCCAAATGGCATGCTGTAAAAGCTATTTTACTCAACTACTGGAGCTACTACGATGCAGTAAAAAAAATCAGACGATAAAGGAGAAACAAATGTGAGCCGAGCTGAAGCTAATGGAATCATTAAACAATTTTTTAAGTTAGAGAATGCTATTTTACTGAACATGTGGTACGATATTTTACAACGTTTTGACAAAAGTAGCAAAACATTGCAAAACACTGCTACAGACTTGAATGTGACTTGCAACATATACAAATCTCTAAAGGAGTACGTACTAAGTCTGAGAGATAACTTTGATTCCTACGAAAAAAGAGGAAAAGAGTTGTCTAAAAATGAAACCTATATTCTTGAAATGAAAAGACGCCAGAAAAGAAAAGCTCTCCCTGGCGAAGATCAAGAAGATAAACCTGAACCCCACTTTGATGGAAAAGAAGACTTACAGATAAATACATTCAATGTTGTAATTGACAGGCTTTATTCAGAATTGAATAAAAGGTCCGAAGTTTATTTCAGTTTTAATGAATAATTTGGGTTTATAAACAACTTATCATCAATTTCCAATGAAGAAATAAGGGGAAAAGCTTCTATTGTAGCTAAAAAGTATCGAACGGACATAGATGGTGACTTTGGAGAAGAGTGTGTACAGTTCAAGGGCTTCGTTGAAGGTATATTTGATGAAGAAAGAGAACCTCATGATAACAAGATTACCAAGCCTCCAAGGAATACACTTTTGGAGTATCTCGTGTTAAAAAGAATAAAAAACTACCTGAGGAACTCGACTTCTGACGAAGATTCTCGATTGTCTAGTTTGGCTAGTTTTGTGGCAAATTCTGAGCTTTTTGAAGCATTAGACTTTAACGAGTTGCTTAAATATTTTGCAGCCAAAAAAGCTAGGAAAGTGAGCGTTTAGATTTATCTGAACATTACTGTGAACATTCACTGTAATTCATACAGTGTGAGTGAATGTTTATTTTTAGAACTAATATGTTGTACCAATTTTAAAAAGTAAAATTATAAAAATAAACGTTATGTATTAATATGAAATCTGCTTTATAATTTAATTCCATAATCGTGAAGTTAAAGGATACGATATAATAATTATAAGCCATTTTATATTATTGCTAGCATTCGCATCCTGCATCCATTAATGTTTTCCAATTGGTGTTTATCTTTAAGATATCTCAACTACTCACTTGTTTTGACGTGAGCTTGAAATAAGGCACATTTCAATTTTCCACCTAAAGGGCGGCCGGGGCGGGGGCCGATCGGGTTAATTTGGCCTAGGGCCGCAAGTACCCTAAATCCGGCACTGCGTCGAATGTCAGCTTTCCTTCTCGTTCATGTCTCTTTAGGCTATTCGGCAAATAAAGATTCCATACAGGGTCTATTCTCTTTGCATTTATTTTTGCACTAGTTGGAGTTGGAGTTATTTGGCCGAATCATTTGTATAAGTGCAGTACTATCAAAGTTTATTCCATCATACCGAATGGGTACGTTTTCAGTTTGAATTAGAGATTATAGTTTTTCAGCTAGATCAGCTGTAATGCTTGAGCGAAGTTGTCCATTTGCTGACAAAGAAGGTGAAGATATTTGATTCTCATATTGAAAAATAGTATCCAGATCAAGCTGACGCTCTCTTGCGATTATAAAAAGTCTGGAATTAAGCTGAATGACAATTTCCAGCTTTTGACCGCGGTAATTTCTGTAACTTTCTTGGTTTCTGAGCAAAATGTGGGTATTTATTTACTTTCTTCTACAACTTTCTCTTATATGAATATTTGGTATGCGCTATTTCCTGATTTCTCAGCTGCGTACAAAGCTATAACAGTTGCCGAAGGACTTACTACATAGCCAAGAGTTCTATGCCAAGCTCCATAAAACGGTTACCGGTTTCAATAAAGCTGGTTTTTAATTCGCGTTTTAAATGAAACTCACTGTTTCTAGCTAATTCCACAAAATAATAAAAATTGTTTAAAATTCTGAAAAATTGACAATTGTTTCGATAAAACAATATCATCGTCAGAATGACAGAAGTTACATTTCATTTGATGTCTACCTGATGTTTAGTAGTTATTTTTGGCTAGACCAAGAAGTAACCTAACTTGTGATTGACTTAATATATATTAATAGAAAAAAGAAGGAGATGTGATATTACAAATATTGAAGCTTAGATATTATTAGCCTTATGGTTATATCCTCGATATCATTTTTCCAATTGAGATCAGTATAACTGTGCAATGATATAGAAAACCAGGAAAACTATATCTGCTGATCTCTACAATTATCACTTAAGAAGACAGCTTTTATTAGTGGAGAACTTCCTAGATTTATCTGCTCATTGACAACTCCATATTGTGGGTTTCTTAAATGTCTTCTAATTTCCAATTCTTCAAGGAAATCCAGTTCTTGAATCTTTTCACAAATATGCAGCACTTCTAGTTCTGTGTTAGGTGTCAATGAATGATTAGTGTCAAGTAGATGTTTCGCTTAGTGGGATTTATCTGGTTGTTTTAATCTGTATGCTCGTAGGTGTTCACTGTATCGGATTTCAAAATTTCTAAGGGTCGGATCCAAATAGACAGCATTACATTCTGGACATTTGAGTTTATATATACCTAATTTCTTCAATGGTGGTATTTTTGTTTTTACATTTAATAATTTAGTACTCACGTTACTTTCCGTTTTAAAAGAAATTGTTGTATTCGTTGCTAAAGATATTATCTTTGAAATATTATTAGAAATAATTTCTGCATATGTGATGGTTTTATAAGTTTTTATTTCTTCAGTTTGTTTAGGAAATATTAGTTGTGATGCCACTTTTTCCTCTTTTTTATTCATAAGCGTATTTATCATATGTAATGGATAACCGTTGGATGTTGCTATTTGTCTAATTGTATTAATCTCTCTATCAAAAGTACATTTGTTCATAGAACCTTCATTTTGAATATATATTATAACATGCAAAATATTTCTGTAAAATAAATTAAAACAAAATTATAATAATAATGATTTTATTTTGAACTTCATTATGATCTATAGAATGTTTGACAATACATAATTTGACGGCTGCCAAAATTGCGATTTAAATGAGGTTGGATTTCTGACAAGGAACAAATAGTTATAGATCATTCACAATTCAAATGCAATGAATTTCATTGGATGAAACTATCATTAACAAAATACAGAGCTGAGCCTTTATTGGACTTTAAAACATAATTGTAAACATAAAGTAAACAGGGTTATAAATGTGTTTATAGTTTTGAGCATATAAATAACCTGTAAATAATTATCCAAATAAAGTAAGAGACATTTGAGAAATATTTTGAAATTTATAAACCTGATTCCTTTTATTTGTCAAAGAAATTGTAATTTAAAGTAGTAGTGTTATAATTGGTTGTTAAGGGTATTTTGTTTAAGTAACTACGGGGAAGTTTGTTGAGCAAGCATGCTGAAAAAGTCAGTTTTGAAATAAAGAAAACGACAGAGAGTACAATTTTGGAAACATATTGAAATTTATATAACTTATAAGAGGCATAGTAAAAAAAATAGTGTTATAAACAATTTGGACGAGATATATTAACAAAGAACTGTTGGTGTATTTATGTAATCAAAAATCTATTATCCAGAAGACAGAGTTGATTTTGTTTATTATTAGGTTTGTTAAATAACAAAAGAGAGATCTGACCAATCTACTCTAGTTAAATCATTGTATGTACTTGTATATTTTTATTGTCATTGTAATGGTGCAGTTTAATAACGATTTTCAAATTTAATTAGAACTAATAAAATTATTTAATTTCTTTTTTCAAGTATTAACTTGCGAAAGTGTTTGGTTAATGTTCGAACAATTTACTTCCTCTGCCATTTATAAATATTTGGTCTTTGTCAATAAAGGTCTACAGTTCAGATTTGACCATCAGCTGAGAGGTAGGCAACACTTATTTCACGTATTCAAATTTCTTGGCGCTATATGAACCCTACCTGAGATAGGAGTATTTACAGAAATACGAAAATTGAAAAGGGCAAGATTCATATTATTATAATATGTTATTTTTAGAAGTACTACATATTTGTGATAAGAAACAAGAACTGAATTTCCTTGAAAAGTTGGAAATTAGAAGACAACACAGAACTAGAAGTACTACATATTTGTGATAAGAAACAAGAACTGGATTTTCTTGAAGAATTGGAAGACACTTGAGAAACCCACAATATGAAGTCGTCAATGAACAAATAAATCTAGGGAGTTCTCCACTATTAAACTGTTTTCTTAAGTGATAATTGTAAAGATCAGCAAATATAGTTTTCCTGGTTTTGTATATCATTGCACGATGTAAATATCGCCTTAAGCCATAAGACTATTTTAGTAAATATAAAACTAAAAACTCAAAAAGGATATAAAGCACATTATCGAAATATTTTAGTGGTCAAAAATCAGAAACGGGGAGAAACAAAGGAAGTAAAATTATATACAGTACTTTGTAATAAATATGAAGGAGTGTATATAGGACAATCCTAACGTTATTTTCAAAATAGAATGAAGATGTATCAATACAAAAAGAAAACAGCAATAACTTACCATAACATAATAAAAAACATACATTTGATTATGAAGATATAAAAAATTTTAAAAATGAATCGAGTTCAAAATTTTTTTTAGAAATAGTCTATATAACCAAAAATTAGAAAGCCATCCAAAAGACGCAAGCAATTTGAGCGAAATATATAAGTTTGTTTTATAAATTCCACGTCTGTATTTATAAATATATAATTCAAGTTGTTCATTGACTTTTGTTTATATTTCAAATTAGTGATCAATCAGAGGACAGTTTTTATGATTCTTGAGAGACATAAAAAGTATTTACTAAGACCCGTTTAATTACAGGCTCACATATTCATAATTATTCATCTCTATCGTACCTAATGATCATATTAGAATTAAGAAGTTCCGCGTAAAGTTGTGGCGCGACAGTAAGTTGCCCAATTACTGAAGAAATGTCCAAATATATTATAGGAATGGTTTTTACGAGCACTGTAAGATACTATACGTGTCATAAGCATTACGTGTTAAACATCCATTAATATTCGAAAATGGAGTTAACGTTTCCAAAAGATAATGAAGCTGCCTAAAAACTATTACTCTATCAAAAGTATTGATACATAACTTAATTTATACTTTTTTTTTCTCTTTGAGAAACGCGGTAAATCTATAATACCTTTGCTTCAAGTATTTATAAATATTGTTAACTTTAACATCACTTTATTCATCCCCATTGCCCATATAAACTATCTGTAGAACCTCTCAGACCACCAATTTTAATTAAAGTACAATGATTATACAAAGTTATGGCAACTATTGTCTTTATAACACATTATTAAGTTCGTTGATAGACCCATCTCATTTTTTAATGAAACAAATAACACAAAATTAGCATCCTTTCTTCGAAAACAAAATCTCTTCACTTCTAAATTCCCGTCCATAAATCTGATGGGTTACCTTTACCTTAGCTATGTGTCAAGTGGCAGCATATCACAGACCACCTTGAAGAAGATGTTACTAGACAGTAAAACGGCAACCCATCAACTGACAGCTGTCGATCTACCTTTTAATATATATATATTTTTTCAGTATTCTTCGATTTTCGTTGAAGTCTATGTGTTACCGGACAGATAATTATTTTTTATAGAAACATTGGCTTTGTTTAATTTTACTCGAAATTTGAATCATTTAAGACAAAGTTTTCTCGTTATAATAAACATAGAAATAATTTTTAGTGTTAAATGACAATAAATGAAGAAATAAGAATTTTTATGAAAAAATCTGGAGTGCAAATACATTTTTGAGAAAAATAATGATAAATTACTCGTAATCGCCTGTGCAAGGAATTGGAAAAAAAAAGGAAAAATGAAAGCAAGTGAGGGTTTGGGTTTTAGGGATTGAAAATATTTTTTTGTAATTTCCAGCGAAGTTCAACTTCTGATCGAAAAATTGTATACAGAAAAGTTGTAGATAATGAAATAACCTACAATTTTTCTTAAGGGGATTTTCCAACATAACCTCAAATTTTACGAGATCTCGACATAAATCGGTTTTCGGATTTAAAATAAAATTACTCTTCAAAATTTCTAGTATTGGTACATTTTTTAGTCCTTAATTGATTGGGATTTGTCAAAAATCTGTGACTTGAATATTTTCTGAGATATAAACGATTTTCGAAGAAAATAAATTCTATCAAAAATTTTCACGAAAGTTTTTTCGATTCTTCATCTTTTCAACGGCCCATTTTGTTTGTCTTTAATTGAACTATAAAAAAATACTGTTATATTTAAAAACCCTCTCAAAATTGATGATGCCTAAAAAACTAAATATACCAATTATTGTTGAAGTTTTTTATAAATCATCAATATTAATCTGAAACATGACTAATACATTTTTCATTAAATGTAAAAAGCTAAATATAATATGCGCTCATAGACTACTTATTTTAACACCACCAATGTCTAACAACCCCTTAAGGCTTAGAAATCATTCGAACTCAGCTAAGTAGTGAACCTTTCACTACCTTGGGCGTTAAATAACATCAATTAATTAAATTTACCCTAACTTTGTGAAATGTATTCAGTTCAGTTCTTTTCTTAGACGTCCTTGGTTGAATAAGAAGAAAAATTAAGAAAATATAGAATTCAATACTATAAACATCATGAAATTGTAAGTATTTACATACCAACACACTTTGCACCACAATTTGAAAACACTAACTTTACAAATAGAAGAAGTTTTTAAATAAAGGCTCAAAGTACAGCATACTACCAAAATTTACGACTAATATTAAATAAATATTAGCTACAGTATCAGAAATAGCTTAAAATATGAGTCAAATAATTTTCATTGTGAGAAATAAAAAATTGCCAATTTAATATAAAATATTAAATCCTCCAATTCTAATGAAAAGAAAGTAGAAAATTATAACATCAAAAAAATCAGGAGCTATTAGGTCACATGAATTAGGAGCCAATTCTACTGGACTATTTCAGCCAATCCGGTTATCACCAAATTTATTGGAAACAGAGTTTCTAGCTATTACAGAAAAATGGGGGGGAGGGGCATACAGTACTTAATTTATTTGATGTATGTATTAATTAGAACTAGTCCACTTATGACAATAATTAGGTAGAGGAGACAAGGGATAGTTTTGTTTTAAGAGTTTTTGGCAAATTTGGTAGGTCTTTTATTGCTATGAATAGGTATCATTCGACACTCCAGATCCTAAGCTTGAGCTTGAGAAACTTGCCTTACTTTCACTATTAAGTAGTTAGGTGATAATAAGCTCAAAGTTACATGTAGTCCAAACAATCCCCATGGATGTGGATACACTGGATATCACAGGGCTAATTTGGACAGTCATATACAGGGTGTCCCACGACGATTAAGACAAGTAATATATCAGAACTGGGCAGTAGTAGATAATTATAATTTTGGGGGTATAAATTAGAGCAAATGTTGCATCTTTTCTTGTTATTGTGTTACCCAATGAGGTATTTGTTTTTGGTCACGTGACGTCGCATTCAGAATTATTAATGGGACAACCTGCATATTTGTGTTCCTCCCAATAAAACAATTCCAACAAAATAGCACACTTGGGGTCTAAAGTGATTAATTCAAGAGCTACAGGTACTTAAAGGGTTGTAAGATAAAAAATTCATAATTTAATCCTCTGTAATTTTCGGCAACCTTACATTCGTACGTAATGATTAAGACAAACCAATATTATAATTAAATGAAAAAGACTTTCTCTTTCAATTCATTAAAGTAATTCGTCATGTTGTGAATTCCCATTTTTATCTTGATACCTTTTACAGGCCTGATGATGGCTCAGTGAGCCGAAACTAGTTGCCCTTCTTCACCTTTCACTAACATATGATGTAGTACTGATTTTGAGTCTTAGTTACTGCTTTTCAATATTATAATTGTTAATAATACTTGAAAGTTAATAATGAAACGACCTGTATATCATGGAGTAAAATTACATAGAATTGTTTTTTTCCACAAAAACTTGTTTGCCTATTAAATATCGATTGAAAAGTAGCATAGCAAATTTTATAAAAAAGACTGCCTATTGTCAAGTTTGCCATGTTAATGACAAAAGTGCCAGTGGAAAAGCCAAAGTAGAAACATCTAGGACAAAGTCTGTACAAACTGAAGACAATGTAATTAATACTTTAGCATATTTACAAGCATATCCTCATACCTCCATTGGACATTTGGAATCTGAACTTGGTATCCGCAAATCAACTATCCACAGGATATTAAAAAATCATAAGTATCACCCCTTTAAGATACATTTGGTGCAAGGTCTGAATCCTCAAGATTTTGATCTACGATGTACATTTATTGCAGATATGCATGTACGTTTTTTAGATAGAATTCTGTGGTGCGATGAATCGAGATTTCATAATAACGGAATCGTCAATCGACATTATTGCCATTACTGGTCTGCAGAAAATCCAAAATGGATGATGGAAACCCGATTTCAGAGAATTTGGGGGGTAAACATTTGGTGTGGCCTATTCAATGGGCGTTTGATTGGCCCGTACTTTTATGATGGTATACTAACGGGAGAGATACCTAAATTTTTTACAAAATATACTTTCAGACATTCCATTGAATGAAAGAAATACAATGTGGTGACAGCAAGATGGTGCACCTACACATTATGATCGTAGAGTGAGAAATTATCTGGACATGATATTTCGAGTACGCTGGATTGGACGAAACGGTACTATTTACTGGCCTCCAAGATCGCCAGACCTGACACCGTTAGATTTCTTCCTTTGGGGATATCCTAAAGGTATGGTTTATGCAGCTCCGTCTACAGATTTAGACGATTTGAAAAGAAAAATACGCGATGCTTGTAAAACTGTGACACCGGAAATAATTTGAGAAATGCATTTGCGAAGGGGGGCATCAAGTTTTTTTGGGACAGTTAATTTGAATTATTATTAAAAATTATAATACTGGTTTGTTTTAATCATTACGTACGAATGTAAGATTGCCGAAAATTACAGGGGATTCAATTATGAATTTTTTAACTTACAATCCTTTATGTACCTGTAGCTCTTGAATTAATCACTTTACACCCCAAGTGTGCTAGTTAGTTGGAATTGTTTTATCGGGAGGAACACAGAAAGGCACAAATATATAGGTTGTCACATTAATAATTTAGAACGCGACGTCACGTGACCAAAAACAAATACCTCATTGGGTAACACAATATCAAGAAAAGACGCAACATTTGCTCTAATTTACACCCCCAAAATTATAATTATCTACTACTGCCCAATTCTGATAAATTACTTGTCTGAATCGTCGTAGGACACCCTGTATATTAGTTTTCCATTTTTTGACGGAGAGGAAAATTAATGTAATATATAGTTTAAGCCATAAAGAGAATTAATTATTTTTTTATCAAGTCACAAGAAACGAAGTAATAAGTACTCTAGAAAGCAGTAATACCTAGGTAGGTATACTAAAATGAAAAACACGTCTACTAACGTAAATTTATCAACTTTGTTAAGATTTTTGCATTGAAATAATACTTTCCCTTCCTAACCGATAGCAAAGGGTCTTTTATGCAAATAGCTTCTATAGTTGGGTAGCCCATTCGTTGATGTCGGAGAATTCTAATTTCGTATTCGAACGCTGATTGGATCACTTTCGAAATATGCATCAATAACTTTTTTGACCAAAGATGACAATGATGAAATACTTTTCATACTTCCATTCTTAACATTCATCTTCATCTCCACTCTTCTCCTCGGACGACTCTACAGAGGCAGTAGAATGTCCCGACTATTCGCATATGTTCTCATTGTCGTCTTCAGCTTCACTGTATGACGATGACACTAGAACCTTCTTTTTGGGAATGGGGCCACTTTTTTCCTCTCCAACTCCATCTGCTCGGAAGTATCAGTAGCAATTATACAGCGACTCCAATTTCGCCCACGGTTGGACTGACTACTAATACTAAAAGGTTCCGGCACTAAGGCCATTGTGCCATTCCTGCTATTCATGAAGCCAAGTCCTTCAATGAAAGTCTCAATCCTCTTTATTGGGTGCATGCATGTATTCCCAGCGGCCATAACAGGGACTCCGAAGATTCGCCTGCGTAAATCAGCCCAATGTGGACATACAAGGAGGACGTGGACCGACGTTTCGTCAGCCAAGTCACAACCCATACATTTGGGACTTTCCTCTAAACCTAAGTAATGCGGGTGTTTCTTCAGACAGCAGTGTCCTGTTAAGATTCCTGCTATCTTTCTTAACCTACTCCTAGGTAGTTCTGTAGCTGCCCTAGCATATTCATCAGTCCATCCCCTCAGTAGGAGCTTGAACTGCCTTAGACCCTGTAGAGCGTTCCAGTAAGCGAGGTGTTGGTTTCTCAACCAGTTCCCCGCTTCTCTATTGATTGCTTGTTTTATAAGGCCCAAGATCGGGCCTGGACCGCTGAAGGGAACTGCCGCCCCTTCCAAAGCAAGTGCATCCTCCCTTCCATTACCTTTAAAACCAGAGTGGGTCGAAATCCATTCTAGCCACACTACGTTCCGCCTTGCTAGGTTAGCAAGCCGTTCTCGACATTCAGCAGCAAGCCCTGAGTTGATGGTATATCCTCTCAGGGCTATGATGGCTGCTTGACTGCCGGTTTATATGTTTATTTTTCGGTCTACATAACCTCTGTCTAGGTTTATCTGTGCACATTCCAAGATAGCGTATACCTCAGCTTGATATGTGGATACAAACTTGTGTCTCTGGGTTCCTATTGTAAATTCCAGCCCCCGCCCCATCAATGGAGCATGATCCATCTGTGTACCATACGATCCCATGAGGTTGCGGATTTTCCTCTCTCCCAGAATTCTCTATTCCGCACTGTCCTCGTCCGAGAAATCCACTCTCGCCGATATTAGATCGCTGAAACAGAGTTCTCTTATCAGTATTGCATTTACACTATTATGTGTCGAAATGCATGCTCTCGGGTTAGGTTCACCCACAGCATAGAAAAAACTACGTCCGTGTGTACTCAGACCACGGTTGGACTGAACCCTAGGAGCTGCCTTCGGGCAGTCTAAGAACTTTTGGTGAGACAAAACCTATGGTCGCAGAGTTTGTTTTAGCAGCCACTTTAGAGCCTCGACTAAGAGTGGTAAAGTTGAAACCAGCTACTGTAGAGCTTGAACCAATCAAAGCATATATGTCAACTGATTGGGTGCCGTGTCCAGAAATATCTCCATTATCCCCTGGGATGGGACCATCTGACACTGTATAGGATAAAAGGTCCTCATTACAGAATATGTTTCTGTCGATGGGAATGATTCCCGCAACCAGAAAACCAGTGGAATTCATCCAAAAGCTAACAGCACCACTAAATAATTTTTTAAATGGACCAAATACACATCGATTCAGAGGCTGCAGCTTCTTCGATGTGTGTAGAGGGAGTGTCAACACCACAATTACATTTTTTTACGAAAGTATATACCCTCAATATTCAAGTGGGACTCGTGATTGTCTATGATCAAAAGAACGGGACTTTCTTTAGTGCACCCAACATGGTCTCTAAAAAATGTTTTACAAAGTTTTCTGTTGTCATTCAGCTCGACTTATGCACTAGGCCCAGACTTCCAGCTGAAGCTGCAGACAACATGCGGTTTTTGTCAAAGCGCATACGAGGAAATACCCACAATGGTGGCAGTGCGTTGCCATTGGCGCAGATAATTCCCACTCGAGTGACAAGCTTTTCACGTTCCTAAGACGTGACTTGCGCCACCAGTTTGCGCCCCTTCATTCCAATGACTTTTTCTGCACGAGGGACTGTGGGGACTCCAGTTTCGTCCAAATTGTATATCTGCTTTGGTTGGAAGCTGTACCTCTGTATATCAGTTTCAAATTTATCAAAAAACATACCTACTTAAGTACATCGGTTGTCTTTTCACAAATGCTGAGAACAAGTCTTCTTCAGCTTCTTCTCTTTCTTCCCAAATAGGTGGTAGTCGTATGTCATTTTTCTTTTCGTATTTGTATGCCAGTTTTCTAGTTGTTTTTGGAGTAAGCCCGTAAACATTCCAGAACACTTTAAAAGATATTCAGCAAGTGAATTTTCCACCATATTGAGAATTATTTGCCTGTATTGAAAAATTTTAGCTTTATTTATAACAATAATATCAATAAAGTGACATCTCACGTTTTTAAAAGGCACTACAGCCCTAATGATATTCTTCATTCACCCAATGGCAAGTATTCCGAGCCTCAGCACCACAAAAAATAAACGGTTTTAAAGATTAAAACTAACTTTCCCGCATCTGTGGCCCTGAATAATATTCTATCATAAAATTGTCACTTGTATACACTTCGGGGGATGTATCGTGCTAACAAACCGAAATTTGTCTAAAAATGTAATATATCTGGATTCATAGGACCCGCTGACTCGCTCTAGTCAGCTGAAAATCAATAGGGTACATCTGTGAGACACCTTGAACAATATTCAATCATAAAATTGGCCACTTGTATACACTCTGGAGGCTGTATCGTGCTAACAAACTGAAATTTCTCAAAGAACGACAAAAATGTCGTACTTATAGTACCATAGCACCCATTGTGCTGGCTCAGGTGAACTGAAAATCAATAGTGTTCAGCTGTGACATGTCCTTAACAATATTCAATCATAAAATTGCTGACTTATTGCACTCCGGAAGCTGTATCGTGCTAACAAGACATGTAACGAAAAGTGCCCGATGACAACGACGACGACGACGGGATTTTTTTGTCTAAAAACTGTTTTTTTGGGTTGTTGTTGATGGAAAACGTGGAAATAACTCAAAAAAAATTTCAAATTTCCAACTATTTTTGGGGTAAACCAATACTTTTCTCGCATATTAGATAGGTTGGGCGTAAAAGTAAAATTGTTAACATTTTTTATCAAATGTGACGTGCTTTTTTTAGATTTTGACTCAGTTGGGAGAATCTACAGCTATAGTAATACAAATATTGAAAATATTACGAAATGATTTGTCATTTACCTGAATTTCAGCTGTTGTGTCTCACAGAGTTGAACGAATATATCCAGTCAATATTTTCTTTACTTTACCGATGATAAACTCAATTGAAGCGTCGATGATCACCCAGAGGCAAGGTTTTGACAATAATATCATTCTTGTATTTATGCTAAGTGAAGTAAATTATCTAAAATTGAAATAGGACATAATCGGTGGTACGTAATCAGCTTGTAAACACCAGACTTCAAAAACTGTTGTATTATAATATAATCTGCAGGATGTATGGAGAGGTATTGATTTAACTTGTACATTGAAGATTTATGATGGTCTTGGAAGTATACCACACAATCAATTGATGAATTTTGAGCTGTGAAAACTATGCATAAGGGAAGATTAAATTCAAATATCTATTCCAGAAGAGCGATGGAGAAATGGAACTCTTATTAGTCTAAAAAAATATCTTTCCTTCAAACATTTCCCAAATGTTTATCAATATTTCCAACGTTGACAACAGTTTTGAATATTACAAAGGCAATTTTACTTTGTATACTACGCAATATTTAAAAATTTTTTTGATTGTGGTGACGCAAAAGTAAAAAATATGCAACATTTTTTCAATTAATTCATTTCAATTCATTCTGGTATTTTGGTAATCAAATATCGACGAAATGAATTGTCAAAAATGTGTTAACTTTTCCGTGAAAACTATCCATTACCCATAAAATGAGGCCACGAATCTGATATCAATCAAATACTATTTGCAAGAAAAATATATCACATTAATTCACACGCAATTTCGCAACATTTGGAATGGAATTTTTTTTATATAAATGCGCACTATTTCTATTGATCGAAAAATTAGCATTTGAACAAAACTTTGATATTGTCCCGTTGATAAACAATATTCAACAGAACATATATGTCACCATGTGATTTATTTAGTTTTTGATACAAGATATCTGGGTTCAAATAAGGGAAAAATTAAGAGGTAGTCTTTTTGAAAGAGATAAAGTCGCTACACAATTGTTTTATGAAGTTATTCACGGTAGTTTCTGATCTTATGTGATATTAATGAATATAATATTCTAGTTATTAAAATTTCCAATGTTTTATGATTTTATGGATTAGAATTAGATATCTAATTTTTATAGATTCAAGCGGATTAGTTGGATTAAAAATTGAGCACGAGGACAATGAAAACAGATCGAAACTTGGGATTTTTATAATATTCTCTTTAAATTAGTAGCAAAGAATATCATCCTTCTGCGTATGCATTGATCAGCATCATTGAGATATTAAAAAATTGTGGAACAATAAATATACAGGGTAAACCAACAAAAATGTTAACACATACTCAAAAATCCCAAAGGGAGTTTCTAGAAATTTAGTAAAACATCTCAAATTTCTCTTGTGAGGGATACATTTTTTAATATAAAATTTAACCCTATTGGCGGATTTATTTCAATAGAAAATGTAGTTATTAGCGGGAATTGGTCAATAAAATAAAAAGTATTCATTTTATTTTATCCATATATTTCCTAAATATACATCAACATTTTAGTACTACCCGAAATTTTTAGAATATCTTCTGTCATCTGAAAACTGGTCCTCAAACTCCTAATTTGACTTTTAAAAAAAGATAGAAGCTATATCAAGCGAAAACAATCATTATTATAGTTTTCATAGACTGTGACATGTTTTTTTGTATGTCAAACTCGCACAACCATGTCTCAATACCAGTTATGATGCGCTTGTTAAATTGTGTAGGAAGTTAATCATTCTAGGACTAGCACCTCTTCAATTTTCAGCAATCCTTATATCAATAAGTTTTCCGAAAAACTTAGATTTGTTCAACATTTCGAGAGCTAATGCATTTTATACATAAACAATCGTTTAAAATGGTACAAAATGATTCGCGAGAAACACAAATTTCAGCGATTGTCTAAATGATTATTTTCATTGACCATTTTTTTTACTTTAGTTGAGATCCAATTAAATCGAGGCAAATATTACACCACATCTTACATTTTCGACCCCTCCGCACATAATGAGTTCAATGATTGTATACCATGGTTAAGGAGAGTAGTTCTTTTATTTAATCATACTGAAAGGTTAGTCACATATCAAAGGGCACAATATTCATCATTTCGGCTTAGAAATTGTTTTCAAATGTCTGTCTTCGAATGATCAATCAATTTTATGAATAACACTGCCAATAACGTAGAAGATTTTCATTTTTTTCGGACATTTTAAAAGGTGTATTTATTTGTCGAAAAACGACTGTAAAGATCTTTGTCTGTAACTCTTTTGACCATTCTTCTGATCTGTCACTTCACTATACCCCTTATACCATCACTCAACTGATTTTCGGTCCACTGTATACCTTAATTTTTATAGACAACTCTGCAATCTGCGACCAACAACGTTGCTATGTCTTTCTCACACTATGGGATCACCATTGAATTTTCCAAGTGTAACTCCTACCTATGGTAAATAAAATAAAGAAACTGAACGTACAACTCTAATCTTTAACTAAATTTTTATAAAGAGTAGTTTAAACTATTTACAACACTACATTCAGAAGATTTTAAACTTTTTATTGCAATGAAACATTTTTTTATTTTGTACATTTTTTTAACAATAAATTTATAGTAGTTGCAGACGTTTTCCAAATTATTTAAGCATATACGTTTTTATGGATTTGTGATACATAGTTCTGCAATTAGGGTACCATTTCATAGTCAATTAATAGGTACCAAATACAAAATATTGTAAACTAAATAGGATTAAATCATGAATAAACTTATTATTTAAACTATTTTATATGCAGTAGGTAACTACATTATCAAACGTTGCCATTTAATTACAAAATGACGTTATTCAGCTTAAATACATTTTTGCTAACGTTCTTCCTTTTGGTTGGGAATATTCCCCAGCAAAAATCTAATAAGAAACAACCCTCTGGTCGCAATACTCCTAATTGCCGAAAATTGGACAAAATCAGTACTGTTTGTGTGTTGTGTGTACTAATTTGAGGAATCTGTATGTTATTAATAAACCAGCAAATAGGAATTTCATAGTTTTCAAATTACTATCAAATTTTATTGAAGTTTTGAAACTGTCTAAATTCCGATCCTAGCTGCTTTGACTATCGCATGTAAATCGTGACGGATAATTTTTAATAGATAATGTTTATAAATATTTATCAGCTGACAATCCATTTCATTGAATTGCATTAGGTATAAAGAGAATTTTGTTCGATACGAATTAGATAAATAAATTATAATCAAACTACTAAAGCACGCAATACACAAAACTGCGGTTATATATTTGAAAATAAAGGAAATTATTGATAATTTATTGATGTTTGGTGATCAATACACCTGTTAGTGGCTTTAATGTTCATTTTGTTTTGGAATGAGTGCAACCTCTGATTTTTTTAAGTTGGACATATTCGACATTTATGTAAAGATGCGTTATTGACTTCTAACTTTAATACTGTTTGAACAAGGCTGATAAAATTTAATTTTCAAACATTTATTGAAACATTAAATGCCTTGAATACACTTGATACAAATTTCGCTTGTGAAGCTGCATTCATTATTTATATTCAGTTCTTATAGACTTCTAAACATGAGTCAACGAAGTCCGTCCGTCCATCTTAAGCTTCAGCGGACGATCGGTAAATGGTAGAGCTTAACTGATGTGAACTTAGCAGACCAAACTTGGCAGCCAAAATGTCGAAACAACCAGTGACGTCGGCAAAGTTTCACTTTTTTTTATAAAATAATATATATTAGTTTATTTTGTGCCAAATTTTAGATTATACATAATATTTATTGGTATTTTAAACCTCTTTCAATATTCGAAATGTAAAAATTAATAGAATGAAAAAGGTACACTTTCCACAAAATATCAGTACTTAATAACTATTTCCTTGAATATTTGACACGTTTTAGCCCACATAAAGACCTATTTAATAGTACTATTGCCAATTACTTGCAAGCCGTCAAACGCTAGAAAAAAATTAAAATTTATAAAAAATTTAGAAATCAATGCATATTTAACTGTATCCCAGTCTCATCCATGTTAAAAATATGGCTGGGTTTATCAAACAAGTTAAACTTCTCAAGGACAGAGCGGAGTTGATCAAAATAATGATTACTCTATCTTGAGACATTCCTAATCCTCTGGCTATGGAAACACCTAAAATATAAAAAACAATTATAAATTGATGATTTGTAGACCCTCACCTTCAACTTCTCTCACAGAGAGCTGGGTATTTCTTCTGTGAAAAGAGCGAAGCCAATCTTTTCCTGCCAGTTCATTTCTAAATTTATGTGGAATGCTTAAAGCGATTGCAAATTTGTAGGCCATTTGTCCAAGATCTATATGACGAGGCGCGAATCCTTTTTGAGAATTGTTTGACTTCAGCTTTCTACGAAGAGTTCTTGATGGCACGCCATAATTGCGAGCTGCTGCATTATACCCAGTTCTCCATTACGAACTGCTTGAATAGCTGCCAATAAATTTGCTTCTGTCCACATCCCCCGTTGAGGACAAATCCGTGAATAAGCCATCTCTACCCATTTTGACTGGGGCATCTATACCATAAGATGCCCCACCATGCAGTTTGTAAAAACCAACAGATACGTGCGTTTTGAGGTTAGAATGATGAAGCACAAGCATTCCGCAATTGTTTGGCAAAGTTTGGTATTAAATAAATAAATATTGATGATTTTACAACCTATCCCATTATCATGTATATAAATTTGCACCTAGCTCAAAAAAACAGCATAAAATTTTGTCAAAACAAGACAATTGTCAGCAGTAAAATCACTTTCCGTTCGTGAATCATGAACAACTGATTGGCTGGGAACAAGTCGCACGATCGTACATGTAAAAGTTTTCGAGTAATAAACGATGGCCATCTCCACCAACTTTACCCTATGTGAGTCTAAATATTTAATATTTTGATACAATTGATGTTTTCATCAATTTCTGATAAAATTTGTTTTGAAAAAAATGGACAGCCTAGATAAGAAAAATCTTCCAAAGAAGTTTGTAACAGTTCTTGGACAAAATTTAGAAATTTCGATATAATTTGTCATGGGTTTTTTGAAATTATTGAAAGTTCACATTTTTGAAAATTTGGGTCTAAACCAATTTTTTTACTGTAGTCTACTGTCTTTTTAAAATCCTCTGAAACGATATTTGGATGTTCCGCAATTAGTCCATCATCAAGTTACCATAAATTTATTTCGGATTTCATAAGCTTTACTATCGGTTGGAAGGCTAGACAGAAAAGTTTGTTAATCAACCAATTAAATGCCGAAATACAAAATCGAAAACAGACTGATTTTCGATTATCAACAGGTATTTATCCACCAAACAATATCTTGCGTGTGCTCGGTCGTTGAATAATCTATACAATTAACCTCTCGTAGTTATTTTTTGTAGAGTTCTGACAGGTCTTAGACTCACTAAACCAACAGAAGCTTTTTCTAAGCTTTATAGAAAAAGTTTCAGTTAAAAATGTATCCTATTAGTCAATATGGTATCTTTAAAATAAACTAATTTTTTTCCAAATCCTCTTTTTTATATTCTCTGATACTTTTACTTTTCCGCCAACCTATCTAATATGCGAGAAAAGTATTGGTTTACCCACAAAAAAGTTGGAAATTTGAAATTTTTTTTTGAGTTATTTTTACGTTATCCATCAACAACAACACGAAAAAACGGTTTTTAGAAAAAAAATCCTGTGTGTATGTCGTCGTCGTCGTCGTCGTCGTCGTTGTCGTCGGCCACTTTTCCTTGCAAGTCTTGTTAGCACGATACCGCCTCCGGAGTGCAATAAGTCACCAATTTTATGATGGCATATTGTTAAGGACATTTCACAGATGAACCCTATTGATTTTCAGCTCACCAGAGCCAGTACAACGGGTGCTATGGTACTTGAAGTACGACATTTTGTCGTTTTTCGAGAAATTTCAGTTTGTTAGCACGATACAGCCTCCGGAGTTCAACAAGTCACCAATTTTATGATTGAATATTATTCTTCAGGGCATTTCACTGATAAACCCTATTGATTTTCAGCTCACCAGAGCCAATACAACCGGTGCTACAGTACTTTAAGTACGATATTTTTGTAATTTTTGGGGAAATTTCAGTTTGTTAGCACGATACAGCCTCCGAAGTATATACAAGTGATGAATTTTATGATTGGATATTATTCAGAGCGTCTTAAAGATGAACCCTATTGATATTGAGCTCAGTAAAGCCAGTACAACGGGTGCTGTGGTACTTGAAGTACCAAATTTTTGTCATTTTTGGAGAATTTTCAGTTTGTTAGCACGATACAGCCTCCATAGAGTATACGATTGATCAACTTTATGAATAAGTATTGTTCAAGGTGTCTCACAGATGTACCCTATTGATTTTCAGTTGACTAGAGCGAGTACAGCGGGTCCTATAAAACTAGATATACAAAATTTTTGGTTATTTTTGGAGAAATTTCGGTTTGTTAGCACGATACATCGCCCGGAGTGTATACAAGTAATAGAATATTGTTCAGGGCCACAGATGCGGAAAAGTTAGTTTTAATCTTTAAAACCGTTTATTTTGTCTTGAAAATACAACATTGAAAACCTAATGCTGCCGCTTTTATTAGTCTGAAAGTACTTCAAAAAGTCATTGCTGCTATAAACATTGTTAATCGGAAATTAGTTTTCTTTTTGTTGAATTTCATTGAATAATTTGATTTTTCATTCTCATCACTTTATTGACTTTCTATGTTTTAGTGTATTTATCGAAATATTGGTATTAGTGCCCGCAATTTTTTTGGAGTTTTGTAGTCTTTACTAGTTAATTTTAGAATTCTGTACTCTAATAGTATGTTTACGTAATTGGAAAGAGTAGCAATATTAATAATATTAATGATAAGAGTTTATGGCAATGGAAAAATAGTATATTATACACCAAGACTATTATTATCGAACGAGTACCATAATTATTTCGCGAGGGGCTTTGCCCCGATCGGAATAAGGTGCGAGGTTTATGAATCTCTTCACCACCGTGGTGTGTATACATTTTTTTCCACTACTAGCCAAATTTAAGACAAAAATCAAAAATCAAAAAATTTCTTATAAAAATCATGTTCAATTTAATCACTCAGCAACAGAATACCATTATTCCTATAGTTCATAATCACCAATGCTAAATGCAACGAATTAACGAAACCAATTATACGATCACATCCAAAAATTTCCCAAACCGTGGTTTATGTTTTACTTTGAACTTTGGACAATTACAGCGGTAATGCGTTCACAACAATTGAGTACAAGTATTTAACATATACTTCACCATAGAGAAAGTAATATATTATTTGTCTATGTACTTCACACTCTACCCCACAGAGTTCACAAACGAACCACGAAAATCGACGAGAGTGCACTCCTAGTTCCCCGCTTGCTATCTGGGAACTGATATGAGCAATTCGTAAAATTTGTACAATTCGTATAATATGTACAATGTACACATGTTCTTGTTTATAGAGATTAAGGCACCGTTAATCGATATTCTGTGGGTCAAGGCTAGCTACCAGTTTCTATCAACATAAGATTTTCAAATTATACTGGTGATAATGTTGAAGGTAAAAATATTCCTCGATCCACCTTTTTTCTGCAATTAACGGAAAATTCACATTTACATTCACATTTCAATGTCAAAATCAAATTTTGATATTGTCGATCTACAAATAGTTCAAACTGATTTCTCCCTAGGCGTTTACTCCGTCGTCTGACTGACACTGTTCTCGCTCCTCACCTCACCCATATATTATGAACGCACTCCTTATGTCATCAAAAATGTTTGGTTGAACGCGAATTTTAAACTAATGGCAGCTTTATTGAAATAATTTTATCTTGTTGGGTAATTTCAAGCAGTAAATATGTTAAAGACAATCTCCTGGGTATACAAAATTATGTTGCACTAGTTTTTGTCAAGCTATTATCCCTGAAATCTCAAAACATTTGAATTTGTCCATTATTGACCTAGGTTAACAATAGAAAAAATTATTAACCACTAATAGAGAAATTTTACTTCTCCGTTGGCTAGAAGATGCAATAACTGTCAACTTCACAGCTAGTAGTGGAAATATAGTATATTGTGCAACTAGTGCGGAAAATAGGATATTTCCAGGCGAGTGATTCATCATCTTGTCACACGAGTACGAAATATTCAGTTTCCGCACGAGTTGTACACTAAACTTTTCCGACGACCTACCTGAAAAACAAAATATATCGGATTTTAAAAATATCTTTCAACCACTAATAATACAACTTTTCACGCATAGACATTTTTCAAGTGAAAATTACATTATTAAAAAAGATATATTTGAACAGGGAAAAAGATCAAATTTTATTGAACATTCAACATACATATTTAGGTACATTTTGGTCGGTATTCAGGTACTATTAGAATAGTAATTATTAATTGTTATATTGGAACAATTGTTTAACACCAATGGAATATGACCATTTTCTTTAATTACACTTTGAACTGCCTGAGCCTTAATTGCTGTCACATTATTAGTTTGAAATACTGTTTCAAATAAAATAATAATGTAATTCCGAACTGGTTGTGAATGATCTTGAAGATAGTTCATCTGTGAAGGTTGTTGCATATTCTATAGACTGCTTTTCCAACCACCATGTCTTTTCAAAGTCAATAAGTCACTGCCACTGTCTACTAATATTGTAGCAGAAGAACCCCTGAATGAATGACCAGTGTAGGTTTGTGGGTTTGGTATGTCAAAAATGTAACGATTTCTTTGGCCATTGCACCAAACTTGTTTATTCCTGCAAGCTGGGAGGTACATTTTCCTTTTTGATAATTCATGAAAAATCTCTTATTTTTATCCACAATACTTTTGGGTCGTAGATCAGGATACTTTTTATATATTTCATAAAATGTTCCTGTTAATGTAAAAGTTCCAGTCACTTTATTTTTGGTGTTAGGAATCTTTACAATTAATGCAGATGTTACATCAGTTGAATCGCATATTTTTACACTGGCTAATTCAGCTCGTCTTGAGGCTCCGCTTATAGCGAATACTAAAGCAACCTAGAAAGATTAAAATAATCAGTTCTTATTATTCGAATAGTGCGCACTTTATCTTAAGAAAAAAAATTAGAACCTAGTCTATACGAGTATATGCAAATCAAATAAGTTACATGATCAATTCCTCTTCAAATATGGAAAATTTTAATAGCAAAAATTTGACAAAAATTGCTGTTTTGGGGATTTGAACCTACGAGATTCATCATTCTACTACTTGGGCATACCTTTCGACGTTTTGAGCCACCGGCGAATATTAATAACTTTTAGAAACAGTAACATATGAACACACAATGAGTACTCATCGTTGTGTTATAAAATATCTAATATATCTTCAATTAACTTATGAGTGGTAAATTGGTTAAATTAAAAATCTCTTCATAAATATCCCATTCCTAAATTAATCAACTCTACAAATTGAAACATACACCTACCTTGATTAACAAGTATTTTTCATCCAGAGCAGTCGCTATAAATTGGTTGATTTGTTAAGGGTTCAAAGTACTTGATTTCTTTGGTTCATATCTGTTATAGTTTTTTAATAAGGACTGGTGAAGGAATTAATTAAATTGCAAATTCACCAAAAGTAACAAACTGTATTATTATTTTGACATTGACATTACATGTATATATATATATATATATATATATATATATATATATATATATATATATAACGACAACAACATTGCTTACTACATAAATTACATATTACTAAATATTCTAACACACCCCCTCAATTTCAAATGTTTTATAGTAAACAAAAATATGAAATCGTATATATTGACATACCACATAACTTAACTAAACATGACATTTACAAAATGCTAATTTTATTTCTAAGGTAAACAAACTGTTCTGTATTTAAAGGTTTGGTCAGTATGTCGGCTATATTTTGGTCAGTTGAAACATATTGAATAAAAATCTCTTTACTAGAAACTAAATCTTTTAGATAATGGTGCTTTATGTCAATATGTTTTGCTCTCTTGGAGTTTTCATTACTCTTACTCATTAAGATTGAGCTTTTATTGTCGCAGTATAGAGCTGGTTTGCTAAAAATTTGAAAGTCTTTTAAAACTCCTTTCAAGTTTACAAGGTCTTGCGAACAAGAAGCCGCCGCCACATACTCCGCTTCGGACGATGATAAGGCAACACAACTTTGCTTCTTTGAAGACCACAGTATTGGATTTTTCCCAAATAATATAAGACAACCGCTTATACTCCTTCGATCATCTCTATCTGTTCCCCAATCTGAATCAGAAAATCCTTTTAGTGTAACGTTTTCATCTGTATTTTTGTAATATTCTATCCCTAGTTTCTTTGTTCCCTTTAAATACCTTAGTACCCTTTTACCAGCGTTCCATACTTCTATTGTTGGTCGGTCTAAAAATCTGCTTAGATATGATACTGCAAATCCTATGTCAGGTCTGCTAGTTGTTGCAAGATACATTAATCCGCCTATTAACTGACGATATGGGACATCATGTACAATTTCAGTTTCGATGTAGTGGAATCCTTTTTCCATTGGAGTTCTTTTCGGATTACATTCTTCCATATTGAAGTTACATAGCAGTTTCTCTATAAACTTTTCTTGGTCGATTTTTAGTTGGTTTTCTGTTCTAGCTATTTTCATACCCAAAAAGTTCCTAATTTCGCCCAAGTATTTTGCTTGAAAATATTGTTTTAATATATTAACAGTTTCTTCGAGGTCTCTAATTAGTGTATCAAACACCATTAAATGATCTTCTAATTTGTCATTTCTGTTTAATTTTAATGTAAGTAATCTTCTTTTCAAAGTTAATTTGGTAAACACGCTTTTTCTCTCAAATACGTCTTGTAAAGTTTTCATCATATCTTTTGCTGTTTTGAAGTCCTTCACCAAGTCTAAGTATTTGTCAGTTAAACATTGAACGATGATGCTCTTTACTTTTGCATCTTTTAATTTGAAATCATGTTTATCTCGATCTGCTGTAAAGTCAGCTTCTGTATTTATTAATGCACTAGATAGTTATCTTTCTTCTAGTATGGTTCTCACCCGAAACTTCCAAATATTGAAATTGCTGGAACTTGTCAACTGCGGCATATTTACCACTGTACTACTTGTACTAGCCATATTTAAAGAGACTTTTTGATCAACTTGAACTTGCTTTCTATATTTGTAATTTTAATAGCCCATAACCTGTTATAGTTTTTTAATAAGGACTGGTGAAGGAATTAATTAAATTGCAAATTCACCAAAAGTAACAAACTGTGTTATTATTTTGACATTGACATTACATGTATATATATATATAAATATATATATATATATATATATATATATATATATATATATATATATATTAAGCCAGTCCTCTAGTATAGATAAATATTCCTATATTAGATTGAATTAAAAAGGAATTTTTTTGTATATACGTATGGTGTATCATTAGACACTACCTAATTAAGAACAAAATTTAACATAAAACGAATGAATGACTTAAGCAAATGTATTATAAAATATTGAGTACATCAATTTAAGAAATGGATTAAGGATAAGGAATAGAATGGTAATGATAATATAGAAATTAATTCTTAAGAAAATGTTACCTTCACAAATAAATCCTAAGGTCAAGTCAATGTCAACAATTTTCATTAAAATCAATCTGAACGCTCCTATGTCCACACTTGAATCAGGAAAAGGATGTTAATTTGTTCAAAACCTAAAATAATAAGAATTAATAATCAAATCACTAATTTATTAACGATATGCAAATACAATAAAAAGTTGCAATTTGAAAAAAATAATTTATAAAAATAAAACTGTATGAAATATGACATTCGGAATAAGAGCCATATTGTATGTCATAGAAATCTAGTTATCAAATCAAAATCAATGAAGGAAGTGATTGAATCTAGTTATAATATTGCCAACCTAAATTCAATGAGTTGGAAGTTAATATAAAACAGAGAATGTAAATTTGAAATTAAGTTAGAGTTTATATAAAGCGAAATTGGTGCTAATTAAAGAATTAAAAAATAAACAGTTCCATATATATAAATCATAAATTTAGATTGTAGAAATTGTATATTAATTGTAAACAAATTTACTAAAAAAAAGGAATTACAAGGATTGAAACCATTGTAATACATGTGAAAGACTATTTATATATTCTATAAGATATTGTTAAACCATTTATACAAGTGATTTCACTCTCCAAGACTATTTTAATTGAAGAATTCAGTATTTCTATAAAAAAACATTATCATTGACAATTGTTGAATAAAATAACAGATTAGGAGGCTGTGTTTTAGAGATTGTAAAAATGTTGTTGATTTTTAAAAAAAAAAAGGGAGTCGAGAGTGAGTTGGGGAATGAGGAACTGGGATGTAATTCTCTGAGAAGGTTTTTGTAAAAACTTTAAAGTAAAAGTTATAAATTTAAATCTAAATCAATAAAAAATTCATGAGATTAATGACGATTGACCCCTGTGAAAAAGTGAAACGTGCCGAACGAGTATTTCTTGGGTAAGGAATACCTAAGAAAAGAGACGAGATGTTGCAGGTCCACCACGCCGAGAATGGAATATAAGGTCTGTGTTATTTGAGTTTTTTTAATTTGGAATTCCAAACAAACAAAGAAAAGTGAACTTTTGAAATTAATTTGAACATTTAAAATTGAATAATCTAAAATTGGCCAAAGAAACTTTAAAATAATCAATACTAAATTTTATCCATGGATAATTAAAGAACTCTAATTTTCTGCAACAATAATTTTAGATATTAAATATGTACTTACTTGTAAAAAGTTTTTCGTTTGTAAAATAATCAAAGTTCACACTACTCAGAAATGCTTTTCCAATCTTAATTTCCGCTTTGCATGCTAACCTATTCTTATAACTATCAAACACACACTTAATTCACAACTTGAATTATATATGTAACTGTTTAACATAAGTTTTCAAACATATGATTCTAAATGCACTAAATTGATGCACATTGAACCGTGAAACGTTTGCATCCTCCATGTTAACTGCATACTATAATTTTGTGACGACGAGAAACGTTGTACCGGAAGAGTTGCTCCGTTGCGCCGAAGCAGCTACTATAAGCGTTCAGTGCGCATGACGATCAAAGAATACAGAGGAGGTTCAGGAATATTTGTGTGTGTAAAATTTTGAAGATTTCATCAACAATTTATTAAAATATTTTTATTTAAGTGTTGGTATTTTTTTTTATTCCAGTCAATGTCCATAACACTTTTCACGAACATGGTTTAAATCATTCATTCGATTATCCTATCACGAAATCATAATAAGTAAATGTTCATATATGTAAAAATTTTTTCTAATAGGTGTCCAGGACTCAAAGAGAGAAGTCTCATGCTTCCGACTACAGTATAAAATTTAAACAATTAAAAATTTTCATATAATTATATAGGGCTAGCCGAAGGTAAAAACGGGTAAATAAAGTTAAATCATATAAGTATATATATTAAAATAAATAACATATCCACTATAATATATATATATATATATATATATATATATATATATATATATATATATATATATATATATATATATATATATACGACAACAACATTGCCTACTACATAAATTACATATTACAAAATATTCTAAAAATATCCATCTGAACGTATTTTCAGTACAGCTTTCAATTTTTGGTAATTTCCTATGCACACGTTATGCTTAGCAATTAATGATGTCCGTAGCATAGAGTATATTGACCAGACAGTACCTAGCTTTTAATTATTTCCCAATTCTCCTATGTAAGCCAATAAAACAACCTCGGAGAAGCTTTTCGTATTATTTTTTTCTGTCCATGCCATGAAATTATTATACGCACGATCATACTTGTGTTTTCATTTTTCCCGTAGCAACTCTTTCGTCGTTTCCCTTGCTAAATTATGAACTTCCATGGAAATAAAATCTACCGTTTCATCGTCTGACGAATATTCCATGTTTTCGTTACAGATATCAGCAGATTCAACTTATACAAATAAGTATCAATCTGATTACTAAATAAAATCAAATCAACGCACTGACAGTAGATATTAATATGTAGTGAATTTATTTAAATATATGTCATTGTCACAGCTGCCTACAATTGTGTGAACATCAGAGTATAGGTACCTACTAGGTAAATAAGCACAGCAATCCATCAGAACAGGTGACTGCGAAATATTTCGCACTAGTGCGAAATGAATATTTCGCACTAGTGCGAAATACATAACTTTGTGCGCTAGTTTAGAGTGCGAAATGATACGTTTTCAAGCAGGTCGTCGGAAAACATATTTATTTGATAATAGTATTTCAAATCAAAAACTGCAGTTTCAAGAATTGTTAATAGCTTTGAAACAATAGTTCTAATTGGAAATGACTGTAAATGTGGTGCAAACTTTTATAGAAAATCCAGAAAAAACAACTGGGCAATCTGTATTAGCATTAGTATGTGATATTATTAGTATGTGATCCATACAGAGTAAATTTTCACAAGAATTATTTGAATATTATTGAGATAACGAATATTACAGAGGGTAATCTCGATTATTGGGAAGTTTTTGAAACAGAAAAGACCTTTAATCTCAACAAATATTGAATAATATATAATAAAAATGATAAAATTTTGCTAGTCATAATTTCTAATCCCCATAAATTATCGATAAATGTGACTAAGAAGAAACATTTGCAGGCTTTTCCTAAAAAAATTATATTATTATTTATCGGAACGTGTATCATATCTTAATTTCCTAGAGTACTAGAGTTCAATGTCATCGGAGGCAGCGGCACCGGCCCCGGCGCCTGAAAACGTCGTGGAATTTAAATACGTAAAGATAAGCAGTCACTTCTACACTTAACTAGATATGATGAAAAGTGTGAAACTTACACAATGTCTTAGATAGTTACATACAAAAAGTTCAAATGGGAGCCAAACAACGCAAGTACACCCCACAAAAACCACCACACCGATACAAACTGTCTGCGGCACATAAATGTCAAACCATGTGAGGTCACTTAGGCGCTTTCCAATTTATTGAGCACTTTGTGCACGAAACCCATGGGCTCGACGCTCATGAGCTTGGCACACAAGAATCAATTGGAACAAACTTCGATGAGTTTTGTGTCAAGTGTCAAATTTTAAAACATAACCAAAAATAAGTTGTTTTTTTGTTGTTGTGTCCGAAATACCAGATAATCGATTAATTAAATACAAAATAAGAATACTATGGAAGCACTTATTTGTAAGTATACTTGGTATATATTATACTTTATTTCAAGTAATAATGTAATAAAAATCTACCAATTTATTGTAATGTACAATATTTAGTTTGTGCATCAGATACTATGCCTGACTGGTCCACTTCTTCATCTTCAGATGAAGAGGAACATCTTACACTTACAAAAATAGAAAATTTTTACAGCAAACAGTCATACAATACGATCCTGACACTTTTAAACGCCACTTCCGAATGAAACGAGAAACAATCAGTGAACTTATTGGTATGTGCTTACTAGTCTTGTGCATTGTTGAATGAAAAATTTGAGTGGATTTTAATAAAAAACGTGGTGAAATAAACATGTTTTTGCCTCATTCAGACAAATATAGGATCATTTGCAAAGACAGACTTTTAAATAAAATGAAGATAAATGAAACTTTATTTAAATTATAGATCTTCCCATTCTTTTGGGCAAATTTATCAAAATATTATTCAAACACTGTGCATCCACCATATAACCAAACTGTAAAATAAGTTGTGTTTGCACTCGGATATCAGATATTTTAAGTTAACATGCACGAGACTAATTTGTAAATTTCACTAAATTCCAGTTAAAACATTTTGTTCTTTTACAGATAACTTTGCAACAAGTGAATACAGTACCAACATCGTTAGAGGGATAACTCATATATCAAATTAACCCAGTGTGATTTTAACAATGTGGTATCTTGCTAATACAGAGAGTTTTAGACAAATATCTGATCGGTTCAATGTCAGCTTAAGTTCAGCACATAGATCTCTATTTCGAGTGATTGACTTTTCAATATCTATGAAAACTAGATACATAAAATGGCCCAGTGATGAAGAAAAAGAGATAATTGCGAGTAAATTTAAAAAAAAACAACAATTTAATAGAGCTGCAATTGACTGTAGCCATGTGAAAATCAACCGACCAAACAAAGATCAAGATTCATATTGTAACCGAAAGGGTTATCATAGCTTGATTATACAAGCAGTATGTGATACTGATAAAAAACTCTTAGATGTATACTGTGGGGAACCAGGATCTCTTCACGATGCGAGGGTGTTAAGAAAATCAGCAATTTATCAGAAAGCTGGCAATCCACAATCTTTCAAACATTATTACCTCTTAGGTGATTCAGCTTATCCAAGTATGTCGTGGCTAGTACCTCCTTGTAAAAACACGGGTGCCCTTTCAGATGAACGGAAACAATTCAATTATAAACATTCGTCTACTAGAGTTGTTATTGAAAATGCATTTGGTTTGCTAAAAAATAGATATAGAAGACTTCTTCATTTGAATAATAACAATATCAAATTTTGTGTTAAAATTATAATGGCGTGTTGTGTATTACACAATATTTGCATAATACATTCTGATGAAATAGAGGTGAATTAAAATGTCACAGATGAAGAAAATATACCTAACCATGATCTGGTTGCAGAACTGGTTCAAAATAATGAAGAGAGAAGAAATATTTAGAAAAATGTTCACTGTATGAATTTATAAATAAATGTATTAATTTATAATAATAGCATAGTATGAATTTAGTGTGGAATAAATTTCTAGTAAAAGTAGGAAATATATTGTAACGAATTTATTTTTGAAAAAAAGATAATATATTTATTTTACATGGCATTATTTCAGTCTTAATATATGATAGAGTAAATTGGGGGAATATGCCGCGCTGGGTAATACGCCGCAGTTTGATATTTCCGTTCCAAGTCAACATTTGGCAACAATGGTCGTTCATCCATATTTGTGTCAGACAGAAAACAAGCGTGAATCATTCGCAAATCGAAACCATTAGTTTTTTAGTGAGTGACGTCGATATAAAGGTAAGCACCGTGTAAAATAGTTTCTAATGTTAAGTTATATACAGTGGTGAAGGAAGTCTTAAGCAGATTTCGTCAATTTTAATAGAAGTGTGTCAAAGAATGATTCATAACCTTACTCTTTTTTGGCGGAACACTCTGTTAAACGTATGATAAATATGTGTTTTGATTTTATTTGTCATAAGATGCAATATGGGGTATTATGCGTCACATTTTTTCAACTGCGGCGTATTACCCCGAGCGTATTACTCTTACCCTTACCTGCTTTTTTTTGGTTTCAGATGCCTCGTACTTTTGTTCGGAAAAACGTTAGAGCTTTATGGTCAGAAGAAGATCTTGGCAATGCCATTGAAGATCTTAGACATGGTAGAGGATCTGTTCGCCAAATTAGCTGTACTTATAACGTTCCTGCCCGTACTTTGATGAGAAGAATGCGGTCTGGAAACCTCCGCAAAGAAAAATTGGGCCGCAAAAGTTGTCTAACTTCAGATCATGAAGCAAGTTTGGTAAAATACATCCAAACTATGGAAAAGCATGGATTTGCACTTACATCAGTTGATGTGAAAAAGATTGCATTTTCTTTTGCGGTTCAAAATAATATTTCAAATACCTTTAATGTCGAGAAAAAGCAAGCTGGGTATGACTGGTTTGTATCGTTTATGAAAAGACATCCTGAATTGTCAATTCGCCAAGCTCAAGGAATGTCTATAGCGCGAGCGCAAGGCATGTCTAAGAATGAATGCGAACGATATTTTGATCTGTTGCAGAAAACATTAACAGATAATGACTTAATGAACACCCCGAGAATAATATTTAATATCGATGAATCAGGGCTACAACTTAACAATAACCCAGGAAAAGTTATTGCCACTAAAGGCACCAAAACCGTAAACTGCGTTACAAGTGGTGAGAAAGGTGAGACGGTGTCAGTTATAGCCTGTGTTAATGCAGAAGGTCATTTTCTTCCTCCCGTTTGTATCTTTAAAGGCAAGAAGAAAAAACAAGAGTTCGAAGATGGTTTGCCTCCTGGGGGTAAAGTTATAATGAATGAAAAATCGGCATATGTAACAACAGATATTTTTAAAATATGGCTTCGAGAGCACTTTATTGCCAGAAAAGAGCCAGGTAAAGTATTGCTCATTTTAGATGGCCATTCGTCGCACTGTTCGGATGTAGAATTATTAGATTTAGCCGCAAGCAACGATGTCATCATGTTGTGTCTACCAAGCCATACGACACACTGGCTTCAGCCACTAGACAGATCGTTTTTCAAACCTTTAAAAACCTATTGGTCACAAGCCTGTAATAACTGGATACATAATCATCCTGGTCGGAAATTGAATAGGCTACAGTTTCCAGCACTCTTAAACAATGCATGGTGTAAAGCAGCTACGGTTCAAAACGGGGTTTCGGGTTTCAGAACCTGCGGAATCCATCCATTTAATGCAACCATAATTCCCGATCATGCTTTCATCCAGCATACTCCCGCGACAATTCCTAGGAACAATAATTTAGAACAAAATGCTGATGGTGTTATTCCTGATGATGCCGACAACAATGTTGAAGATAATCCTAATGATGAGGTCAATAATATTCATAACAACGAAGTATCATTTGAAGCGATCGTACCTATTCCAGCTATACCTGGTCCAAGTGGGTGTCAGAAGAGAAAGCAGCATGCTCAGTTACTTACATGCCCAGAAACAATTGCAGAGAAACGAAAGAAAAGAGAAATTAAAGACAAAAAGGAAGCAGCAAAGCTAAAACGTAAAAAAAATAAGATGGAAAAAGATGAGGCCGATAAAGAGAACAAAGGAAAAAAGAAGACATTCACTCAAAAGAAAAGACGTGATGCTAATCCTGATACTAGTTCATCAGAAAGCGAATTAGAAGTGCCTACAATGGAGAGCGGTGAATCAGAATTGGAATACGATGAATCAGAATATTGTGCACAATGCCGTGGATACTATTTTGATAAAAAAGGACCAAAATGTGATTGGTTGCAATGTGTGCAATGTAATCATTGGGTTCACGAGATATGTACTCCATCAAACATATATTGTGCAGATTGTGTTCCAGATCAGACATAAGATTAGACATAAGATTCAGTAATATATAATATGTAATGTTGTAAAAATAAAGTTTTTTTTTCAGTTTCATGAAATATTTTATTTCTTACGAGAATAGCATGTTGCCATATTACTCATCGTATGATGCCATATTACCCATGGTATGGGGTAAAATGGCAATAGAGTATCACTATGCATTTTTACTTCTAATCTTTCGCTGTGTGTGAATATGGCATCGAGCGACTCTGAACACATACATATATTGTGTAAGCTCTAACGTGCAGCCATCGTGTTTCAGCTAGGCGCGTTGGTTCTTAGAATGTGGGCATTTGAATTTTATGTTGCCATATTACCCCAATTTACTCTACATACATTAAAAGAATACTAACAAAAATAAAGGTGATTTTAAACAAAACAAATCATAAAATAATAACAAAAATACATAATCACAACGTTTGGAATAAACGAAAATAAATTGCATTATAGCATACTTATTAATTCTTGTTATTTTCATTGAGCTTCTGCAATATTTCTTGTAATATTTCCACTTTTTGTTTCTCTACAGTTAACTTTTCCCTTTCAATATTTATTCTGTCTCTGTGTCGTTTTTCTTTATTCTCTTCTTTTATTTCAACATCCCGCTTCCGTTTCCGAAAAAACATTGTTCGGCTGTTGTCACTTTTTTCGTTCTCTGAACTTACTTCCAAGTCAGGTTCTACATCAGTATGGTTTTCAATGAAATTCATATTGTCACTTGTATTTATATTTGTAATTAAATTACTATATGCTTCTGAAGATTCCATTGTATGTTGGGAGCTGATGGATGGTTTATCTCCTAATAAATTATCCATTTGTTCAAAAAACATAAATCTGCTGGCACCTCTGCCTGTTTTGTTGTTTTTATCTTTGGTACTTTTGTAACTTCTTAACAGACTGCGCCATTTGTTGTAGCATGCTGTAGCGCTGTGTGTGAAGCCATTACTTAAAAGTTCATTGCTAATATTTGGGAATACATTTTTCTTTTTTTTGGGATGTTGCATGTCCTCCATGTTATTTTCCATACAACTAAGCAAACAAAGAACAGCATTGTAATCCCATGATTCACTTTTTGGAGATTCCTGCTCCTGTATGTTTTCCTTGTTCACGTATTCATCCGTCCTTAGCTCTTCATTTTTGGCAAAGTTTAATAGTGCAGATACAAAGGCAACATCTACAATTAGAAACATTTTTAAATAGTCTTGGATAATAACTATGATTTTTACTATACATTAACTGTTTGGGCCCTTTTATAGTCTTCTTCATTGAGTAATAATGCATATTCCGAATTTGTTTCTGCATCCAATAATGTAAGAGAATGTTGTTTTGAGCAGCCCGGTTGTGATTCCATTTTAAATTTTAAAATACATCTAAATAAATTGAAATAAATGCCTACATAACCTCAATTGTATAGTTTGTGTTTAAAGCGCAATTTTGAAGCTTATAAAACACAAATCTTTATCTGGTGTTTGAGGGGCAAGGGGAAAACGCAACCGTGTTTGACACACAGATCTTAAAAACGACAATTTGGAACATGCGTTTGAAGCACTGCGCACGCATGTGCTTGACTGGGTGCTCAAATCGTGCAATTGAAAAGCCACTATTATCAAAGACAATAATCATTTGTACATAGACATGACACTATGACAAAGCATCTATGATCATTGACAGTGTTGAAGGCTGTCATACTTCAATTATCACTTAAGGTTTATTCATACATTTCATACACAAGTAATAAAAAAAAGGGGAGTCATACATGAATACGTTAAACCTCTGAAATTAGGCTTAAATGAATGACAGATAATATGACACAATAAACAACAAGACACTTTGATTATATATCATTCACCCTTGCCTGTCTGAAACGTAGTCTTGTAAATAAAGTGGGACTTTTTGGGTTCTTAACGGTCTTCTTCGAGGTGGCGAGCTGTCGTTAGGTTGTGAGAAGCCGGGAGGTGGATCAACAGCCTTCATGTTTTCATCCTTTGTTGCTCGATTATTGGTTGATAGTGCGACGATATAGGGTTTTACTCCAACACTAGGATTTTTGGGTTGGTTCCCTCTCCGTCTACCAACATCCACGATGTCGCCACTGAACCCATTATTTGGGTCTGGGGGGTCGATTAAGAAACCACTAATTTAAACTTAACAAACGTATTGCAGAATAAATAAAAATTGACAAACTATGTACAGGATAAATATGAAAAAACTATAACCAGCCCTTCCGGGCATATATTCAACAATAATCCTCAAGGTGCAATATAATATCCGATCCCAAAATTACAATTACAAAATATATATAATTACCTATTAACTTACATAAACATCCTAGGGCACGTCTTCTCTACTCGAAGGGGCACCTTGTCTTCAGTCACGGTATACCCTTCTCAGGTAGGCCTTTCCCGATTCACTTGACTGGTCGCTGGTTTTTCTCAAAACCCACGGCCCCGAAAAATTATGTTTTTCGAACCAAGAAAGTGTTCTCTCCAAAAATGCTGAGTTTGTTGTCTTCTATATTAGAAAACATTATGCTCTACTTTGAAGTAATCAGCAAAACATATTTTAAAACATTGACCTACTTTTGTTTGGCATACCATATACTGCGTGCTATTTCTAAACGTGACATGTGCCCCCCTTCGAAAAGAGGACTGCCCCCAGTCCCAAGTTACCATTGTTATCTTTAACCTAGAATAAAAAAATTCCGCTCCTATGATGCTAATAGTACATATCTACTATACTACATGGTTACCCCTTTATAAATATCTGCGTTTATACAATTCATGTCCCTATCATCTGAATTTATTGTTCGAATAGCACAGTTCACACGACTTCTTCCTACTGTTCTCTGGGCGAGTCCGGACCTGGGTCTGGCGGTACGTCATTTTCTTTACATGGTATCGTCTTACATTTCGGCTAAACTCACGGTATGTTATGGAAGCAGATTTACACCGTTTTTTGGACTTCCGGTGCTTCTGTACTTTTGGCTGATTGGGCAGAATGGTATTCGGCATGCTAAACTCTTCGGTTTTCTTCTGCACTTTGCACTACTTAGTACTTATTTGATTCCGGCGCATTGCATCCAGATTGCCTTTTTCTTCCACTCAATCGGGTTTGGTGGATTGGTACCAGTTTGTTCGATGTTCGAACGTATGCGACGATTCGTGAATTGTAACTTCGATTGGTTACTCGGGTCTGTTTACTGGGTCTGATAGTCAATTAATATTGTCCCAGGATTTACCCGGCAAGTGGCATCTGGTTTCCCATAATGTGTCAACAATTGTAGTTCTAGCTTGAATCTGCCTCTGCCGGATGTTGACCAACTACTGGAGGTTTATCTGTTGGATTCTTATGTGGGCGGAACTCTACAGCCTCTATTTCTGTGTTAGGTCGAAGGAACTTTGGTGTGGAACTTCTAACGAGTTTCTTGTTTCCGGTTATCGGGGTCGTGACGATCGTCTAGGGACCGTTGTGCTTCAGCCAGTGGATTTCTTCTTCGATGTCGGACCGGACTCCACCCAGTTGTGACGGCTATCACTCTTACATGAAAAAGAAATAAAAACAAAGGTAGTATTGGGGTAGCCATTTCCTTACTTAATACTTATTTCCCTTCGGGACTCAGTTTACTTCATGGAATTCCGAAATAACCATAGATAAAAAAATATCGATGTAACTGTATACAAACGAAATCGAGACTTACATTTTTCGTAATTTCATAACTTCATAAATTTGGCAACGTCGCTAATATCAATGATTAGCAAATGCCAGTTGAGATTGTTGTCAAAGCATAACAAAATCATTTTGAACAAAACTAGTGTTTATCGTAATGATTCAGTCTACAATTATCACATATCTATTAAGAACAAATTGAATATTATACTTCGAGAATATATATGTATATATACAACAAGAAAATATGGAAATATCCATTCGAAAAGGGACAAATTCGAAAATGAAAATCCTTCTACTGCGCTTGTTATGTGTTTCCGCGGCAAAATTTGTGGTGCTATGTGTTTGTTAGTAAGTGCCTTACATAATTAAAAAAGAATGTTAGAAATAGGTGTCAGGTAGGTTTTCTCAAATTTTACTGAAAGATGTGTCCACAATAACTGAAGATGTATTATTGGTATTTTTCTTAGAATAATCGAAGATGCTGCTACATTATGGTCAGAATACTCATCGTTGAAATTGACTATTTCATTAAATAAGAACCAGTATATTTCGAAATTTGGCCGGCATTCATAAAAAGGAAAAATGATGGATATCAACCTCGAAAATCTCAGGTATTTAAAAAATGTTATATATCAAAGTTTTTGTTAGAAGCTCCTGATGAAATATATTTAATGAAAAAAGTGGTAGCAATTTTTGGAGTAGCTGGGGCATGCCGAACTGACGAGTTATATAATTTAAAAGTGAAGGACGTGGAGTATAAAAATTATGTTATTTTAGTGCAGATTCTTACTACAAAAAATAATGTGCAAAGAAGATTTGTAGTAACAGAAGATTGGGTAACATTTGTTAATCGTTATATGCAACTCCGACCAAAAAAGGCGTAAGATGAACGCTTTTTTTATCGTTATGAGCGAGGCAGATGTGTAAATCAGGTGGTTGAAAAGCATACAATTTCAAAAATTCCGTACGACGTATCTAAATTTCTTAAAATTACAAACCCAAATCAGTACACCGGCCACTCGCTTCGAAGAGCGTCCTTTACATTACTAGCAAATGCCGAGAGAGAAGTTCGTGAGTGAGTTCTGTTGAATGGAGTTTTCTTGGGAGAAGTTGAACTTTTCTTGTGATGCCCTGGTGTAGGATAGGTTTCCTCTTCAGGGCTGGGTTGGGGGTGTGTTGGGTGGTTTAGTGCGCGTTGACTGAGAAACTGAGTTGGGGGTAGGAAAGGTGTCTAGTAAAAAATTTTTTAGAAGTGACTAGGAAAGTTTGTTTTAAAAGTGTATGGAATTTAGAGTATTGGATGGGCTTTTCGCTAGAAAGTAACTGGAGGTTGTAATGTGTTGGGGTGTATGGGGGTTGATGTTTGGAAGCAGCGAAGCTCAAAGTGTGCGGAAATGGTGTGACAAAAAGTGTCTAGGATGGAAGTGTTTATGTAGAAGACGAACCATGTATCGTTGCCGATACATAGATTTAAGCGTTGAGATGGCTAGGTGTCAGAAATTATTTAGTTAGAATTGGGTGTTGTTTACTGAATTTGCAATGTCTCCGATATTTTAAGAGGTGATATTATGAAATACTACGGGTTGGGGATTTTTACTGATTTTGGAATTTTCGAGAAAAAAGTGTATAGGAGATATTTTTCAAAAGTGTATGGAATATGATGAGTTGTTGAGATTTGATGAAAAATTGTGGTGACGTTCCTTCGGTGGTTCGGGACTATTTACGGTGGTCGGCGGTAAAATAATAATATTAAATCTAAAAATGCGGGTGCGTCGATCGTCGGTCCATTTGGCTAGTGAATAAATTTACAGAGTATGCAGGAAAACCGCAAAAAACCTGCAACACCGACGTGGGTTGTGTGGGGGCGGCTGAAAGTATAGTGTTTGTCCAAAATGTTGAACGATTATTAGTTGAGATTGAAAGATTTTAGATTGTTAGAGATCGTTAAAATATGGATGATTTTGGACTTTGTTGCGGAAAGTGAATAGAGATGTATTAACCTAGAATAAGTATGAGAATTATTTTGAGATTTTTACTGTTATCGGATGGAAATTGGGGAGCTGTCCAGGTAGTCAATGTATTCGTCGGGGAGGTCGTCGTAGGCCGTGGCTAGTAAGCATAACGGAGGAAATGGGAGCTTCCTCTTGGGAATTCTACCGATAGGTCGTCTGTTGGCGATCCACGGTGTAAGCAGGGTGTTTTTGGAGATTTCGCTGCCCGACTCGATAGTACGATTAACGTATCGGGCCTGTAAATTATTTAGACGAGATGGGATGGGTTCGATGTCGATATTGACATAAACTGTGTTAGTGGGCGAGTATGGAGCCTTGTATTGGCAGTATCTCAGGATTGACTGCTCGCAAGTTCGTAATCTTTTGACAAGATGGTTGGGGAGGGTGCAATAGACGTTTACTCTATAGTCGATTATTGGACGGATATATGTCTTATACGTATGAAGTAAGGTGGTAGGGTGAGTACGTCCGCAGCTGCCGCCGAGCGCCTTAAGAAGATTAACTCGACGTCGGACTTTGTTTAAAGTGTCCATTAGGTCGGCCATCCAGTTGAGAGTGTAAGTAAATTTCACTCCCAAATAGACGACTTCCCTACGGATTTCGAGTTGATCACCCCAGAGCACGAGGCGGAAGTTTCTAGGTAGAAGTTGTTCGCTCATGGTATAAGGGTGTTGGAAAACGATGGCTTGGGTTTTATGAGGGTTGAGAGTCACCCGCTATCTCCTGCACCAATTCTAAAATTGAGACAGTAGATTTTGGGATCGAATGTTGAGAGGGCGAATGTCGGTGGCAGAAATGATTAGTGCGGTGTCGTCCGCGTATAGTTGGATGTTAACCCGGGGATGTCTTGGGATTGGTGTATCATACGTATAAGTGATATATAATAGAAGAGCGAGTATCGAGCCCTCAGGAACGCCAGTTTGGGGTGTAAAAGGGTCGGATATGCTAGAACCAACTTTGACGCTGATCGATCGGTCGCTGAGGTAAGAATATAATAATTTGACGATTTGGTCTGGCAATCGGATGCTCAGTAGTTTTCTCACTAGTCCGGCGTGCCAAATTTGATCGAAAGCTTTCTGAACGTCCATGAGGATGGCGGCAGAAAAGCGTCGTTGATTTAAAGCTCGGGTGACGATTGTTTGAAGATTGGTGGTGGCGTTCTGACAAGAGTTGCCCGGCCTGAATGCGAATTGAAATTCCGGAATTATATTATTTTCAGTGCAGGTCCCAGATTCGTTCTTTTAACAAGCGTTCAAAGACTTTACCTAGGACGCTGATTAATGAGATGTGCCGGTAAGATTCAGGCTTTGTAGGGTCTTTGTCGGGTTTGGGGATGAGAACTACGTTGGCTGATTTCCAACAACGAGGGAAGTATGAGAATGCAAGGCAGGCGTTCAGCAGGATACAGAGCGGAGGGAAGACCTCTTCTGGCAGGTTTTTAAGTGCCTGACTCGAGATTCCGTCGTGTTCTGGGGCACTGTTTCTCTCCCCTCGCCACCCCAGCTGAACCCCTTCGATTGTGAAAGGTGTAAGAAGCGGAGAGTTCTCATTTAGTGGGATGTGAACGTGTGGGCTTCGAGTCATGAGGTCGGTTTTGACGGCAAAGTCCCTGAGAAATCGGGGGTTATCGGGTGGTGAAAAGACAGTTTGTAGGCTATTTTTGAAGGCGGTGGCTTTGTCTTCGGATGTGTAGATCTTCTGTCCTTGCACTTCGAGATGTGATTCTACCTTTCTCTTGAGGCCTTGTCTGAAGTCCAGTCCGGCTGTTTCGGCCTTCCATCTTCTCTGCTTTTCAGCATTGATCTCGTGCCGAACCTGGGCGTTGAGACGGTTCCATTGTGTTTTGACTGCAGGATCTCGAGTGCGGACGTATAACCTGTATAACTGTCTTTTCTGACGAATTTTTTGCAAAATTCTTTGCGGAAAGGCATGAAAGTTGGTGTGTATAGTGGTGAGGGGGACGGCGATGTCTTCTGCATCGATTAAGAGGGATTGGAATTCTTCTGCGTAATTATCTATATCATCAGTATTATGATGAATGACGGGTTGTGGTAAATTGGTAGAGACGTGGTTTGCAAAGGAATTCCAATCGGCTTTTTTAAAATCGCGGTAAGTGAAATTCGTTGTGACTCATAAAATAGAAGTTGCTAATAAAATCATGCCCACAAAATCGATTTCTATTCAGGAAAGCCAGAATTCAGAAATAGAATTTGATGATAATGTTGCGTAAATCAACAAGCAAGTCAAAATTTCCAGTGACGTTGCTTTCAAACAAGATTTCAATCAACATTTGCCGTTAAAACTTTCAGGAACATACAACAATTGTAATTTTACATTTAATTTCCAATCTAAATAAATATTTGACATTTTATGTGTTCATTGCCCAGGACACGAAAGTTTTTCATACTAAGCTACCGATAACCTAGCATGTTTTACTTTCGCTTTCGCTTGCCTATTTAAAATAAAAAAAATATATTTTTTCTGTAACAGGAAAAAAATTTGACATTGTATCTCTGTTGACAGGTAACAAAATACAACTTTACACGAAATTACTTTTTCCTACGACCACATAGGGAAGTGACATATATCGCACTGTCTAGTTCTATGGAAAGTGGCATTTATTCATATGCGTACGGAAAAAAAACTTTTCCGTACGTGTACGGATAAAAAAGCTGTCAAATGAATGTTGAAATGCTAGTCTATTTACCCCGCAAATTTATGTATATGTCAAATGCGTATTTTCTAAGTTGATTTCTCCATATAATATCATTTATTTATTTCATTTAAAATTAAAAAAAAATCCACGGAGCCCGTTTTCAATTATTTAGAGCATGGTTTGAACAATGAATCCTTAAAACAGCTAATTAATTTTTTTGAAAAAGTAGGCGTCTAACAATTCATGTAAAGTGTCAAAAGTTTTTTTACAGTGACTATATTAAAATTATCTGTTGTTTATCTTCGTACAGCTGTACAATATTTGATAAAAACCTAAAAAAACTATGGATACGGACGACAGTAATAGCGATAGTGAATGCACTCCGCCAGAAATTGTCGAAGCAGCAAAAATAACATGCTGAAAAATCCTACCTACAAAATCACGAGCCAGATATGAACGTACATATGAAGAATTTATAAACTGGAGAAAAGGTAAAGATATCAAGTTCATTTTCAGAAAATGTACTACTTGCATATATGGATGAACTATCCAAAAAAAGTACGACCAAATACACTGTGGTCAATATATTCTATGCTGCGTACTACTTTATATATAAACCACAATGTAGATATTGCTAAATATCTAAAAACAAAGGCTTTTTTAAAAAGAAAGAATGATTGTTATAAACCAAAGAAATCGTCTATCTTAACCACCTTGCAAATAAACGATTTCATAACACAAGCTCCTGACGATCAGTTTTTATTCATTAAGGTGAGTTTAAAAAAGTTTTGTATTGCTCAAGTGTTTTACTAATAAGTGTTATATTAATTTTCAGGTAGTTCTAATCTTTGGAATTAGTGGAGCATGCCGCAAACAAGAACTAGTAAACATTAGTGTAGATGATATAGAAGATCTGGGTTCTGCAACGATAATTAAAATGTACAATACAAAAAATAAAATTGACAGGAAATTTAATGTAACAGATATATTTTATGAAAAATATAAAAAATACGCTGATTTAAGACCTGCAACGCATGAGAAAAGATTTTTTCTCAACTACCAAAACAAAAAATGTACCAAACAAGTTGTAGGTATAAACAAAATAAGTTCTGTACCTATTGTAGTTGCCAAATTTTTAAAACTTGACAATACAAAAACATAAACAAGTCATTGTCTTAGATCATCCGCCACAATATTGGTAGATGCAGGAGGAGATATTACAACTCTTAAAAGACATGGAGGATGGAAATCCTCTACTGTCGCTGAGGGATATATAGGCGACTCGACTACCAATAGAATAATTGTTGCATTTAAAATTGTAGACGCTGTGCTAGGAGGATCCAAAGATACTGCAGAATCAGCGATATTAGAAAATATTAATTAGCATCCCTCAACTTCGACTACAATTACAAGTAACATCCGAGAAAATATCGAAAACAATCTTGCACATACACCATTGCAATTTATAAATTGCACTAATAATAATTTTACTTTTAATTTTTACAGTGATTCAAATAAATAATTAATTCTCAATCGCAATATATATGTAACAAAAACAGTTTAATTTCTGATGCTCTGTTTCCAATTGTTGTTAGTTATTAAAATAAATGTTCGTAATATTTTGTGTACCAATATTTATTCTAACTTTTTTATGAAGGCACTCTTTTTAATCGCATAAAAATCACAATTATCTGGGCCACTTTCAAAGGTAAGTAGTCAAAACTATATAAAGTAATTATAAATACACATATATAAAACCTCTCACATCCACATAAAAACTCAAGATTGTACATGCCTGATTCGGTAAAAGTATATCGCGTGGTCATAGGAAAAATAGTGTACATAACTTGTACGAAAGTTATTTTTCACACTCGTGGGATTGTCTCACTCGGCTTGCGCCTCGTGAGACAATACTTCCCACTTGTGTGAAAAATGTTACTTTCCGCACTCGTTACGTAATATACTATTTTCACCGGGAAAAAAGTGAGTACTTTTTACATATAGATAAAGGAAGATATTTGATTCTAGAATATTTTATTGAACATAAGTTTCATTTCCTTCATATCCGGTGGAGTCAGAGAAAACTCGGAATCAGACATTTTTTAACTTTATATTTTCCAAAATAACTACTAAACAATCACTGAGTTCGCAGTTTTAGAATCAAATCACAGAACTAAATTGACATATATTTGATTACTTTGAAGTTTTCCTTAGCAACGCAGGTCTAATTGTCGCTTACTAGTTTAAAAATTCAAGTTTCATATTGATAACATTCTGACTTTAATATATTGTAATAATATGTTATTTCACTATTAAATCGTCGTTTATCCTGACACAGTGTGTATTATACACGGGAAAAATAATAGATTTTATCCCTCGAGCTAAAGTCTAATACTTTTTTCCCTTGTATAATAAATAACTATTTCGTAGAGGGGAGAATGAAAAATATTTTTCTGCTTTGGTGAGTTTACAAAACTATTTTATTTTTGGCAAAAAACACCGACTGTATATTTTTAAGGTTAGTCCAGACTCCAGACAAATCTGGCGGCATGTTAAGTAATTGTTAATTTATCTATATTGTTACACAAATATCAATTATTTTTTTACACTTTGTTCAAATTCCGGGAACCGGTTAATTCAATTGTATGATAACGATGTATATATTTCTCGATAAAGAGTTATTTCTAGATAGTATCTGTCTATAAATAAAATATTCCAATTTTTTCTTATTATTTTTATGGATCATTGAGACATAGAAAAATTCTTTCGAATTACTGTGATTATTGGAATAAGCCGAATGATAAAAATGAGTTTTGGTATGATACTGGGGTTCGGTTCTTTCACCTCCTAATAAAATCCCTACTTACTATTATTATTCAATGAAATTTATTGTCTCGACCTTTTACTTCGTGATATCTACTCTTATTACTGTTTTAAATTGAACTAGTTGTTTCTAAATAATTCCACAATATGTTGAAAAAATGTTAAAAATTCTAAGAAATTGACAATGGTTTCGATATTAAATATCATCCTCAGAATGATGCCTACCTGGTGTTTGTTCACTAACTATTTAACGCGGTTATATTAATTCAAAACACACACCATCTCGTGAAGAAGGGGTTACGAACTGCGCGCAGGCGCGACAAGCAACGTGCGTCGAAAAATGACTGACGAATGGAACCTTTTTCGGGTGTACAATAGACAAATTTGAGTGTGTGAAGTTAGCCAAAGAAATCAATTGTATATAAAGAAACATTACACGCCTTCAGCCAACTTGGGTATCCGAATGTGAAACTCCAGTAATAAATTAGGTCAGTACCCTTTTCTTCATCAAGTAAATGGTGTGAAAATCGTTAGAAGCTTATCAATAGCAATTATTCAATAACTAAATCAAAGTTCTTCGCGGTACAAATAAGATATAGTCCACGTTCTAATTGTAGTACCGTGAACGAACAGTGGCCCTTCGAGCCGGATTTGAGATAATTTATTTTAAAAATAATTAATTCGTAACATATGAAGACATCGTCCGGCAGCCATTAATAACCGGTACTTCATTATCCATATCAAGTTGTTCTTGCCAGGGAACGACATCAAACCCATCAAAACAAACAATAGAAAGGCGTATAGACTAATTACCTTGTTTGTTTACCAACTTGCTAAATAAATGTTAGTTTTTGAACTCTAGGATTTCGGCAATCGTCTAGCGGTGTTTAATACTAATATTTATTATTTATCAATATCAACGAATTGGTATTATACGTATCTCGACAAAATCGTCACAGTGTAATACTAATAATAAAATCGAAAATTTCTCATAATTAAATCATCATATCATATCAAATCAAAATTGGTTGACGTATTGCGACAATATCGACACAGTAGCTTAACACTAATAGTCAAATCGACATTTTCATCAAAATCAAATCAAGTAAATTCAATTAAGCTCCATTATATAATCAATCCAAATTTAATTGAATAATAATAGACAATTTCGTCAAATTTAATCAAATTAAATTAATTAGGTTTAATAAGATAAACTCGACAATTTCATCAAAATCATATCAGATTTAATTAGTTTAATTGGATAATAACACTAGATCAGAGTCGAATCTGATTCCATCTATGGATCATTCATCAAAGTCTCATCTCTAAGTATCTGTATACGGTATCCTCACTACATTCTCAGGACATCTAGCAAAGGAAGAAATTAGTAGACATCCCGAACATGCATTCATTAGACATCTCTTTAAATCTCATACCTAATTATATTCTCACAATATCTCTGGTACTTATCAAATATATAAGATTCTTTGAACGTCTAATATGAGCGGGGAGTTCCCACTGCCATTCCGTATATCAGAGTAAGAATCCTCCTGGTAGGCAACAATATCCAAATTACAATGTTGATACCAAAATGAACAATATACAGATATTAATGCCATATACGTAGCTTTGTGTGATACATTTGCGAGCAGAAAATAAAAATGGATTTCCACTGTTTGTATAATTCTTCGAATGCACGTATTAAGAGGGGTCTCCTCACAGGTATATGAACCTAAAAACCTACACAATACTAGTTACTGATTTAGTAATTATTTGGTTCAAAATATTTACGATAGATGTCGATAGTAGTACTGAATCGGCTTTTACTTATTCAACATATTTTCTCTCTCTGTCTTTCCACTCTTGATGGTTCAAAGAAACGCATCTCTGTTCGAATGTTTTGATTCCAAATATTTCAACTTATTGTGAGCACAGAAACCGTATCTCTGTTTTTTATGTTGCATCCAAACCACAGAACACCTGTGCATAGATAAGAGAATATTATATACACGGATCCAAACAAAATTAGTTGAAATAATTTCCATTTGAGTGTAGATTTTTGACTATTTAAGAGTTTCATAAATGTTTTTGAATGGAATAAATTGTTAAAAAAAACGCATTGACCCGATATCAAAAATTATAGTTATGGTAATGTAAATTATCCTGCAATCCGTATTTTTTAATTTGAAAAGCTATGTTTGAGGTTATGTTTACTGGATTATTTGATTAATGTGAAAATATGAGATAAATAATACTGATGGTTTGTTCTAGTATCATCAAACCATCTTTCAACATTCTCTTGATTCCCTGTTTTAATGATAATATTGGTTTGTTAGCGAACAGCGAAAAATGCTTAATTGAAGTGAAGTGACCTTTGAAGTATCTGAATGAAGAAAAATTGAAACCGCTCTCAAAAGACAAGAATTGCATAACTCATTTTGATGAATATATAATAGTGATAATTGAAAAATATAACTATTATCACCTGATACAAGGTGCATTACATATTGCATGAAAGGACATGTGCTATTTAATAATATGGATACCAAGAAATTGAGAATGGAAGAAAAATATACATACTTTAAAAACATTCTACCTTTCAAAATTTGTACCATTCATTTTAACATAATAAAATGTTTTCATGATTATAAATTTTTGTTTGTTTCATGCTAAGAGAATTAAACTGCGGAAAACTTGCAAATGTACATGATTCAAAATAGGCCATTTAGTCTGAAAACACAGAACGTCGTGTCACAACTTTGCCTCAATCTAATCATATTTGTATCAGTTTCAGAGTTTCTGTTGGTTGCTTTCAAATTTTATTTGACTTGTAGGCTCTTTTTTCAACTACATGTGTAAATATATTCAATTTTATCTAGAAACAAATAATATAAACAAAGAGCTTCCAAATTTATTATACAAAGAAATATTTACTTGTAATACAATGCTTTATATTTAATAGAAAGAGGAAAGTAAGATACAGTGATGAATTTCCATTTAAAATAGCAAACGTTTAAAAAACTTACAAAGCAACTATAACAACTAATAAAAACATTGAAGCGAAAGATCTGTAATGACAAATAATAATGTATATATTGGGGGGAGATGGATATATACAGTACAAAATCAAACATACAATCAACATGTACAAGTTTGTTTCTACCTTATTTGCAAGGATTGATCATATGTGTTGTGGAGATTGGAACTAAAACATTTTTCCTTCATTATACAAAAAAATAGTTGGTTCATTCTCTTTTTCCATGACAGATACACATATGTGTGATCACCTGAATGGTAAATATTTTTTTGTTTTTGTATAATACATTATTGGTTTTATTACTTTTCCATCCAACCCATCTAATATGCGAGAAAAGTATAGGTTTACCCAAAAAAAAGTTGGAATTTACGATTTTTTTTAGTTGTTTTCACGTTTTTCAGCAAGAACAACACAAAAAAATGGTTTTTAGAAAAGAAAACCTATCTGTATAACTCGATACAGCCCCCGAAGTGCAACAAGTAGACAAAATTAACTTTTTAGTCGTCCTTTGTTTTACAATTTTTTTTAATATCAACAACTAAGACTATTACTAAGTCATCCTTTAATAATAATTTGGTTTCTTCTTTTCTTTGATTTTTTGAAATGCTTATATATTCAAACAATTTGCAAGGAAATTTTGACTATTGGCTAGACAAAGATGGTTCAAAGATTTTTAAAATATAATGTTACCTACTTCATTCATTAATTTTATTCAACAATTATTATTACCTATGGTGCATAGGCTAAGGCAAACTAAAAAGTGGATAACCATCCTAATTTCTTATAAAATCTTTGGACAGGTTGTTAAGAGAAAAACAAATACACCTTGTCATTCTCTTGTTAAAACTGTTCTTAAAAAGACTTATTGTATGACGGAGGTAATGGAGTATGGAACTCTTAAGGAAAAAGTGCCTAAGAGCATTTTTGAACAAGTACAAAATGTTGTGGTGGTTGATACAGGATTGTGGGTAGATGTTCAACACGGTTTTCTAGGTGCTTCTCCTGATGATAAATATATTCAACATAACAAATAATTACCATGTGTTATAAATTATTTTTGCATATTAAATGACATACATTTATTGATAAAATATTTTAGGGCTTGTAGGTGATGATGCACTAATTGAAACAAAATGCCTCCACTCTGCATCAAAACTGAATTTACAAACAAATACAATAAGCGAAATAATTGACCTCATGAAGAACTAAATTTGTCTAGAAAAACACAACAATAAAATTCAACTTAAGCCGAATCACAATTACTATTATCAGGTATAAACATGATATATTTATTCCAAAGAACAAAAACTCAAAATCATTCTCACATAATATATTTAATCACTTTGATGTATTTACCAACAATAAATAAGAATAACATTGAAGAGTAGTTATTTGTGTAATAGGTGCAATAAGTGCATTTTTGTTGCAAGGAAGCATGAAGCACTAAACACAATCTTGTGGAGTAAATATAAATACCATTTACGAAGCACAAATTTACTTATTTAGCATGAACATTACTTAATTATAATCACTTACAAATACAATACACACTAAACTATAAATTTGGGATATTTTTATGAAAACAAAACATATGACAACAGCATTTGACCCATAGAGAAAGTTATAATATTATTTGTCTATGAATTGACCGTCGTCTTCTGTCATAGTTCTATATTGTTCTATACAGCGCCATGCATCAAGACGGTGGAGCGGTTGAACTAAAGTACAAATATGTTCGTTTGCAAAAATTTACGCACAACAAATCTCAAAAAATACAATGATTTTAGATTTCATATTTTCAGAATCGAATTCTCTAGGCTTCCTTTTGGGGATCAGGTTTTGGTGTCCAGATTGGTGACCACAAATTGTGAAAACTGTCAAAATCACACCATCACTTAATGGCTTATATCTTTTTTATAACAATATAAAACTCAACCAAAATACCTGATCCCCAAGACAAAGGTCCAAGTTATATTGTGTTAAAATTTCAACACTTAATTTCCCTGCGTTCTTTAGATTTGTTGTGTACAAAATGACCTAAATTTTGTTGCAAATCACGGGTGCCAACTGTTTTCAGGTTCCTAAAACGTGGGGCCCCTCTGAATGACTGATATGAAACAAGAGTTCCCATTCTGCCATCGATAGAATGTATGCAATGTAGTGGAGAAGTTTGATGATTTTAATTTCCCAACTGATGCGAGTTTTTTATTTGAATACTGTAGATAAATTAGACAAGAGATGTTTTGAATGGTCTCAAACTTGAGATACGGAATTATAGATCTTTGATTTGATTTGTCTTGAGTATTTATAATAATAATAGTTATGTCAACAAGAGGCAGCGGTTGCTGGATATCTGTAATACAAATGATTCATGCATATTACCTGATAACCTCTAGGGTGGCGTGGAAATGATTTGAAATAATGTTCATTTCACTTCACTGAATTCCTTACTTTTATGTTTTGAGTAAATATCTAACATATGTATTTTCTCAGTCACATCAGGTGACTTCAAATGGATTGGTTAGTCTACTCATCTAAGAGTCAAAGGATAATTTATTAGAGGAAAATTGTGGAAATATATGGATTTTTTCACAAATTGTTCTCGTTGTATATGAAAATCACGTCATAGGATTCCGTTGAAAATTTTGTACGATATGACTGAAAGTATTTTGATTTCTCATGTAAAAAAATATCGCTACCTTTTCGTACTCCCTGATGAGATAGAGGGTGATTAAAAAGATCAAGGTTTTTATTTAATAAAGTAAACGTAACTTTTCAAATTGAACATCATTCGACTCTGTATACGATGATTAACATCCTTCACGAGAATATTGTTATTTTTGATGGGTTTATTACTACAAGGTTTCCTAAAAACCAAAATTCGTTATTTTTCTATATTCGTGAATCACCTTGTATGAATTGTATCAACTATGATGAAAGATGAAATGAATTTATAATATTATGTGATAATTCAACCTTTTCCGCATTTTCTCTTTATAACACAACAAAATTATGAAAGTCTTATTATCATTAGCATTATTATCAAGTGAAATCGCCCTGTAATACAAAAAGATTTGGAAATGAATTACTTGTGATTTTTTCATACAAGGATGTGATGATAATACCACCAAAGATAAATCAGAACTAAATCATAACTTGGGAGATACGGAGTGATGAAAAGTGAATGTTTCTTATATTCAACACCCCGTATATCTAAAACTAGTCATAGGATCGTGTTGCGCCCATTGAAACATTTCACCAGAATAATCAATTCTACAACATATCAAAAATTCAAGAAAGTCATTTTCCCATATATGGTGTGCGGAGTCCTTTAGAAGCTTTTGGGAATACCCTGTAGATTACTAGAATGTTACGGGTTTTGAGTAGATGGTCACGGTAGCGTTCTAATATCAGCGCCTTCCCCCAAAAGATAAAAAGATAAAATACCTTCCAGATTGATCAGTTCCAGATAATCAGCAACCAAATTCAAAAATAAAAACTCAATTAGATTATCCGATAAAACTTTAATTTATAAGCTTTGTGTAAAATGTTCCGAAACGTAGACATGCGCGGTTAGCGTAAGCACACAGGTAAGGGTAGGTGTGTATGTATGAGCGACTAGAGTGGGGAACGATCCGTTTGGTTCCACGGCCGCCAGCATTGTGTTATCACCGTTTATGCTGGAACGTGTACGTTAGATCGTACTTTTTGTACGCTCTATCAGATTATCAACTGTTTCTCTCGAGCTTTTCCAAGTGACCGAGTTGATCGGACGCTGCTTTTAAATGTTGAAGTTGCGTCTTTTGGTGAGTTTTTTGTTTTGTAAAAGAGCGCGCTCAGGCGTCGCCATTCGACGGTTAGTTTAAAAGTGCGAAGCGCAATTTACCGGACGTGTTTTTCTGTGTGCTTTTCTTTTGTTGGCGACTTTTTAGGATGTGCTTGGGTGATGCTGCCACTGGCACCACTCGCCCTTGATCTACTGGATGCAACCTTATGTGTAAGTGAGTAATTTTTTATAATATATTAATAAGAACACGATAAAAACATTTATATTTTATTTGTTTATTATATTTTATACGAGTGAAATAAACTTTATTTATTCATAATACTTAAAGGCAATAATAAAATATATTAATTTAAAAAAATTAAATGAATCACAGTATGGAAAAATTTAATTCTCAAACTAAACTAATTTCTTCAACTTTTATTATATTTTTGCTTTTTTATGACAAGTATATAAATTTTGATAAATAGAAATGAAAATATACTCAAAAAACTGTTTTTAAGCGAGTTATGACTTGTATACTGAATAATTGATTTTATCCGAATCAATTAATGAGTTGAACAATTATAAGCAGTTGAAGGAAAACGCATCAAGTAGTAAAAACTAAAGGAACTTCAAAATTGCCACTAAAATTTATTAAATCTGCAGCTGTACTTAGATTATTGGATAATAAGTATAAACGCAATGCTTGTTTTATATTTTAGTGAAATTTTTTTATAAATAAGTAATTAACACATCATAAGATTAATTAAAAACATTCCAAGGAAGGAAAAAAAATGTTTGAAAACGTTATTTTACGTTGGTAATATGGGAAATCCGAAAAAAAGGTAATAAATGAAAAGCAGTTAGACTTTATTACAACCGGAGTTTTTTTTTATTAAAAACGAAGAATGCAGTTTTTGTAAAAATGTCTAGGAAGCAAATATGTAGTTTTTACAAAAGTATCTGCGAAACAAAAAATATCGTTATTGTTGAAAAAGAAAACAATAAAAAAGTTGTTATATGTTTTTCTTCATCAACGGCACATCTATTAAGAAAATCTAGGTTACAGGAAATTTATTTACTGGAAAACCATCTAAGAACGCAAAGTTCTTTAAAAGAGACTAGAATATTATTAAGAATATATAAAAAAATTTCTCTTATATTTCTGTTTATCTTTCCACGAGCGACAAACTGCTTCGAGAAAGTAAATAGAAATAATTCCTTTCATTCACACATTAGGAATAACCTGGTTTTCACTGTTTGTACTTTTCAATATTATTTTTTCACATTTGAAGAAGTTTTTAAAAAAGCTTTTGAAATGGAAATTATTTATACAAGAAATATTATCCCAGGCGCTAGGAAAAAATGTGTCTATGAAGCGACGACCAGTGATTGGTGCATCATGAATTAAAAAAAATTAAAAAAAAAACATTACTTCTGGTTGATCTCATTGCTCATCGTTCACAAAAATAATTTACGTCCGGAAAATATTGTTTTTTGAATAAGTAGACAAAATTCTATAGGCGAGTCCTGGAAATCTGAGAGTCCAAAAAACCGTTTTCGGACGTGTTACGTGCACTATTTTTTCTGTAATCGTGTAGAATAACAAATCACTGAGATTTCTTTATTATATTTCTTTGTAGAACAAAATTTCGATCATTTTAATTCTTTTTTGTATTAAATATTGAAACTCGAACCGAAGATAACTTATAAACAGGAAGGTAAAGTTTCCGTTTCGTTTCACACTGATTGATGTAATCTGATAATTTTTTTTTAAATATTCTTTATTGAATGTTATAGTCCCCTTTTACAATAATTGGAAAAATACATCACTATTTTTCCTCTTATTGTGAGCGTCTGTTAGAATAGTCATGGCTCCTTGCTTGTAGCATTATCCATATGCTTTTTCTATTTACAATAACTTTGTCCCTTAGAATGTTTGCGAGGGGATAGGCAAATTCCCTCCCAAGAAAATAGGGGTCAAAAATAACGGGTAAATTCGGTGCGCAATTTTGTTTTTACCTGAAACTGTATAGGTAAATTCGGTTCCGGGTAAAATATTTTAAGATTGGACCAGTGCAATAAAACTGTAGTATTGAATAATTTTAATTTTAATAAATTAAATTGTTGACAAAGTATACATAAACGGAATTGATATGTCTATATATTGTTTATACCTATAAAAATATAACATATTACATGCAATTATATATTTAATAATATTAAGAAACGAAATTCTCGAAAATTACGGCTACAAGACATAGGTACATAATATTGTATACCTAATAATTAAACTCCACAGTGAAATGAGACACATTTAATAAAATGCAAACGACTTATTTCGTTTTTCGTATATGATTCAATCATTTTTGTAATAAATTTTTGACGGTTTTTAACTTTACTATCGGTAATTTTAGTATTCAAATGTACACAAGTTTCGATTTCAAACTCTTCAAGTTTATTAATAAAAACAAAAATGTTTGGATGAGACTTGTAAAACGAATCGTTAAATTGTCTATGGAAAGATTCGCATGTATTCGTAGTCCGTGTAAGTTCTGCTGAGTTTGTAGTCCAAAGTGAAGGAGGGAATAGTGACTCTTCAGATATGTAATTATCTATCAAATAATCGGAATACATTTGAATCTTTTCATCGTCTGGTGCGATTGAGAGCAGATCGAATACAAAACAATCGCTGAATTCTACAGGATTTAAGAAAGTTAGGGCAAAAGTCATTTTTAGCCATCGCCCCGCATCGGAACATTCATCGTTGTAGGCAGATATTAAACCAATTTGCTGAATTTTTCTATACCTTGCCTGCAAAAGATGAAATCGACATCCGATTATTTGAGCTAATGGCCAAACTCGTTCTACAGTCTTATGGATACCTTTTTCAAAATCGATTACAATTTCAGAAATATCTAATCTAATACTATTTTTGATGCAGATCTCTGTTACAATGTTAAATAATTTTTGGTACGTTTCACTCCGTTTGTTGGGTAATAGAGAAAAAAGCAGAGGAATATAGTGGCCGTTATAATACCCGTGTATCGTAAAAAACTGACAAAAAAATTGTGGGCAGTAATTAAATGTTCCATCTAAATATATTCGTCCGACTTTTCCGATAAATTGAATATTTGATTTACAAGAAAAGACGGCGATTTGATCAGCTGCATCATTAAAAAGTAAAAAATATTCACCTCTGGATATTTCAATGTTGATCTTCGCCAGAGTGTCGAAAGTTTGTTGAATACTTGTTGGCGATTGTGGAAGCAGTTTTCGACGAGCATTGTACGAATTCTTCCTTATTAACGCAACGTCTGACGTATTGATCGTTGAAGGCAGATTTTCTTGAAGCTCCCGGCGGATGATTTTAGCAGGCTTCTCCGATAAATCATCAATAGCCTCTCTTTTACAAGAAGTGCTTACAATTTGGCGGTTCAACTGTTCTACATATGCATTATGGCAATGATCCTTTACATGCTTTGTAACAGTTACATTGTCCACTTCACCCATACTAAGCAAATAAGATCTACATTTTTTATTTATACACGTCCACCGCTTTTCGCTACTTTTTAAAATTTTTTGAAAACTATACTTATAGTTATTTATAACTACTATACGCTTTCCTTTTTCACTCAAAATAATATTAAGATCCATGGTGCCAGACTACAAAGAATACTTGAATCGACTAATATGTAAACTGGGGAAACATACGCAACTAAATGGTACATATTTCAATCCATTTCATGTATTTATATTATTCATTTACCTACAACTACCTACTATTTTCAGAAAAGCCCATTCTTACCATAATTACTTCATTCTACGAAAGAGATTAAGCTTCTCAGTATCGTAAAACTCTGGTTGGGAGGGAATTAACCTACCGATAAAAGGGTATAAAATTTTTAATTCAATCTGCTACTTGCTGGGACCGAATTTACCATGCCCCGTTTGCAACTCCTAGATTCTTTCGGCTGTGTTTTCCCTGAAAAGTAGCTGAAAACAGGGTTTCAAAAATGATATGGGTAGTAGTTTTAGAGAAGGCAACTTGACTGACGTTGATTATATTTATTTGTTTTGATTGATTTACACATTATGTGATAATGTAGGTTAGAAGTAAATCAACCTTGTTATGTAATTAACGAGCCATGCAGAAGCCTACACCCGCTATCTCGGATGTCTCCTGCGCGATTAGCGTCTATGAGATTCTTATGAAGATCCTTTGGCAGACAAGATTATAGACGTTTAATGAAATTTGTTATGAATTCTTTAATAGCTGGCGTCTCGGTTTTGTCATATAACCAAGTATTTCTGCGTAATTTGGGTTAACAGTTATGTTTGATTTCCAGTTGCAGGGAGTGGAAATTGTGTTTAATTTTATATTGACATGTTAAGTTACTGTGTGTGCAAATGAATGGATAAAGCTTGCAAATTGCAATCTTGTGCGTTGGCATTTGTGTTGCCTTGTACAATGTACCCTAAGTATTTCAGGGTATTACTGGGCTTAATAAGGTCAATCTACACAACGCTGAGATTGCTATGATGTGTTTTTATTCTATTCTCCTTAGTAATAAATAATAATTTTTGTTCATGTAAATAAGGTATGATTTTTGTATTTATGTGTGTGTACTGATTCCAATGCGTGATCTGAATTCTGTACTGTGGCTACAAAACAAGTGTGGTCGGCGTACATTGCGCTTAATAATTGTGAGGATGTTGGGACATCGTGGATAAATAGGGAATATAATAAAGATGATAATACCTTGTGGAACTCCAGCTTGAATGGAGTACGATACTTCAGTGTAATTATGAATTTTTAAATAAAATTTTCTATTAGTTAAATAAGAGTTTAATCTTTTGATTAAGTAGTCAGGAATTTCTAGTTTTGTAAGCTTATACACTAAACCTTCGAGCCATACGGAGTCAAAGGCCTTCTGTATATCTATGGGGACCATGATGACTTTGTTTTTTTCTTGAAAACCATCTCTAATTAAATTTATCACCCTAATTATTTGTGCTACCGTGCTGTGGCCGCTTTTGAACCCGTATTGATATGTGTGTATAATGTCTTGTTTTTCAACAAAATGTTTTAATCTCAGTAAGATTATTTGGTAAATCACCTTTACTATATTGTTTAGAAGGGATATTGGTCTACATCTATCTACATACCATGGTTGTTTATGGGTTTTGACTATGGGAATGATAATTTTTGACTAGTCTTCGCAATTTATTTTTGTCTATATAAAATCCTTCAGCGACATTGGTAAACCTCCAGCCACCGATTCTAGTTAAATTTGCGATGTTTCCACAATTATCAACATGCTATATCATGTGTAGTTTTTTGGATTGTTTAAATTTGAAAATTCCGCGATTAATAATTCGAGATTCCCAAAAATGTGGATACCAACAGGATGAATCGAATATTTTCCTTTATTGTAATTAACGAATAATCTGTTATGTGGAGTATGGGATGGTAAAGATAAATATTGCCTATATAACAGCAGCTTTTCTTGCCCAATTACTACAAAAGATCTCTCAATATGTGTTTGGGAATCTAGTATTTTCACTAGCAACATATTTTTTTTTATTTACAAGCAAGTAGCATCTACCACTGGGGTAATTAGCGACACAAATATGGGTTGTTTATAGTTTAGTTAAAATGTTAATGTCACTTAGATATGTAAAAAGGTTCTGTGTATTACAGTTTTCGCCAAGAACTTGGTCTAAATTGTACAAGCAACATCTCTTTCTTGTCGTTTATTAGATCAATTGACATTTTTGTTAGTTTTTCCCAATAATTTTTGCTACCTGAAAATTAGGAAAATTAAGTTGATACTATTATATCCTACAATCGTGATGTTTTGTTGAAATTACCTTTATGATTAGATATGTTTCATTATCTGCTTCCTTAATGAATTCGTTGATCAGCTCTCTGGTTATGACTTCTGATTTCTTTGCTTTATAAACAACATTCTTCGTTTTAAGAAATGCCATAACCTCGAAAGTGGTTATGTTTACATTTTTCTTCACTATAATGGTGCTTTTCAACATAGACACACTTCACACATAGTAGAGAATTTGACATTTTCAAAATTTTGTGCTAAATAAGCCAACATTACATACTCTGTAATACTTTTGCTTTTCGTACCCGTACTTTCGTTTTTCAGGTAATATTTGTGCTGTAGCAGTAACTGCTAAAATTGGAAATTTCGTAAAGCATATTTCCAAACCCACTATGGCTGCTGGTTTCCATAATTTATCGCCATAATTACGACCAAAAATCATGCGAACTTTCATAAATCAAAATGTTAACTAATTTCATGTCAAATAGCTATCAGTCAGTGTTTCGCTGCCATGGTAATGACCAACTGCATTTATCAAAACCATACCTACCAAGGTTTTAATATTTACAATGTCAACAACGTTCTTCTATTATTAAAATAATCTATGTAAATATTGCAAGGATTCACACAATATTTAAAAAATAAATAAAATCTTCAACTGGTAGTTCTAGTGGGATTATTTTGACCAAATTTGAAATTTAAAATAATTTATTTAAGCAACTGAAATGATTTTGCTCATTTTCGAACTTTGCTTCAGCTCTAACGTTCTGAACCTACAAATAAAATTTAATCAAAAAATTCAGTCGGATTTTGAAATATCGTGTTGACAGAATAGGGTTTCTGGACTTAGAAACGTCTAGATCCGCTCGAATCTCGAAATGTCAAAATCACAATTACAATACTTCCTTTATTTGAAGAAAATGAAGTCTTTCTAATGAGAAATTGTCTGTCAGATTCTAATAACCGTAGAGAAAAGGAAGGAGCTATTGCGATTAGAAGGAAATAGACAGAAACCAACAACATCAAAAGACATTAAAAGTAATTAAAAACGATGTTATATACAGTGCGATTTTATTAACTGTGGCCATAGGGACTTGCATGTCGAAAATTTGACACCCATGTCAACTTATGATCTCTTCCAGATTAGCGGCCGTTTTCAATTTTTACTAATAGTACAAGCCTTCTACTTTACATTGTCCACTTGCACGGGAATTATTTTGTCGTTAAAAATTAAAAGATGATACCATTAAATAATGAAGGAATTTTTCACAATGTGTTTGTTATTTCGAATTTTTAGACTGCACCCATATCATATAGTTTTACAGCAAGCCTGATTGTTGGGCATGATTAGGGAAAATAGAGATAATTTATTAGAAATTCTTTGGGTGGACGAGACCACTTTTAGAAGTGAAGGAAACGATAATTTGCATTTTATGCATTATTAGTCGGACAACAATCCTCACTGTTTGCGCGAGATCCAATGGAGTCTCAATGTATGGTGTGCCATCCTGGGCGGAACTATTATAGGTCCCTATTTCTTCAATCAACTAATAAATGATGCCGTGTTTCATGATTTTCTGATAAACCAACTGCCTATTTTATTAGGTGTGCCCTTGCAATTACGGCAATATATATTTATGCAAATAAACGGTTGCCCTCTAAAATTTTAGAGAAATGTGGGAGAACATTTAGATCGAAGACATCACCAGAGGTGGATTGAGCGAGGAAATCTATCTCCGAGGCCACCACGATTCCCAGGCCTCACCTGTTTGGGATCGGTAAAAAACTATTGTTTACCTAATTCCACCAACAGAAGAGACGACATAAAAGCACGAATATAACAGGCCATTCTTGTCGTCAAGAGCAGAAATTGAAACTGCTGCAATGTCCACGCATGAGCGGCTTCAACAATGCTCAGCTTTTAAGAACATATATTTTTTGGTACATTTACTAGGTGGATTTCAGTAAAAAATTACTTTGGTTTAATATGGTGACCGTCTTTTTGGCCACTTTAGTAATATATTTTTTCACAATATCATGTATAAAATTAAGGGATTGCATGCTATTAAACTTTACACTATCAATCATTTAATCTAATGCAATCACTTAAACCAAGTAATGGTACTTGATCTTTAACATCAACTAAAATAAATAAACATTTTCTAACAAAATCATCAGTTTCACATGACTATTTCACTAGAGTAAATTGATAACTGACAAAATTTGAAGGTTTTGAACCGGTAATGTTTTGTCTTGTCGCGGCAATTTTTTGACGTTTAATATATCAAATCTATGTGTATAAAATTCTATCACTCTGTGATAAAATTCAATATGAAATCTTTGTTAGTGGTTTCTAAGGAAACTAAGTTGTTTATTTATTTATTAAACTGTCTGAAAATTATTAAAACTGTTTCAAAAATTTAAATAAGTGTTATTAACATGAATAATACAAGATTTGGAAATAATTCAATAAATGAAATAGAGAGTACAATCAAGCAAAGTATACCGCGAAATACAATGAAGACAAAAAAGTCTGCGTGGGAACAGTTTAGAATGTTTCTGGACGCACGTAATTATACGTTAGAAAAGGATACTTCTGAACAAGTTATAGCAAAAATTCTTGAAGATTATGGTTTTAACATGAAAAAAAGAGATGGAACTGATTATACTGAAGCTAGTGTAAAAACACTTTGGAATACGACTGCTCAAATGGTTCAGGAAAAATATTTTCTAGAATTTAACATTAAAATTGATCCATTTAAAGATATTACCTATAAATTTGCTAGATTGGCCAGGGATACAAAACGTAAAAAGCTTCAGGCTGAACCTGAAACCAGAGAAAGAAGTTCTAACGCGTTTACCAAAGAAGAAATAATGGAAATGGTAGAAAGCTATTCTGAAGATAATCCTGATGGGTTACAAAAAAGTTTTTTCATTTATGTTCGTTCGAATTAGCATGGCGTGGAAATGAAGCTGCTAATTGTGATATTAATTAATTTAAAAAAGAATATGATAATAAAGGTAATTTTACCGGCAGGGTAGAATATAATCCAATCTTTTCCAAAACGACACAAGGAGGATCAAAAGCTTTATCTGGCAGTAAGTGGCTGGTAAGATATAATGCTAACAACAATTTGTGTCCCGTTCGTTTATTTTTAAAAATTATTGAAAAAAGAGAATCCAATCCTTATCTAACAACAACAAGATTATTTTTAACAGTACATCCAAATTGGGAGAAAGGAATATGATACAAAAATTCACCATTATGAATTAATACAATTTCAAAGTGGACGAAAATATCGGCAGCATCAATTGGTATAGACACAAAAAAAATAAAAATAACCAATCATTCACATAGAGCTTCTGCAATATCTGCGTTAGCAAAAGAAGGAGTTGGTGAACAAGAAGTAATTAAGCTAACAGGACATTCTTCTGCCCATTCTTTGAAGCCATATTTACAAGTAAATGAAGAACACCATTTCCAACTTAAAGAGAACCTTCGAGAAAATAAAAATAAAGAGAAGGAATCCTCAGTTTCTAACTTAATTTCATCACAGGTTATGATGCAAAACAATCCCCAAAATAATGCTACAACGTACAATTATTATAATTGTACTATTTACATAAATAAGTAATTTTTTTTCATAATGTTATTATTTTTTTGGATTTGTATAATTGAAGTTTGCAATAAATAAAACGTTTAAACATATGATTTTTCAGTTTTTCTCTCGTGAAATAGTCATGTCGAATACCACTCAATTAAAAATTTTGTAAGGTAAAATTTTTCTTTTGTCGTATTCAAGTTTGTTGCTTTTAGGTAATTTTGCTCATGACATTTAATCCAAAACCATGTCATTCGCAAAATTGCCAAGCAACAAACTTTCATGACAATCGAAAAATTTTGCCGACAAAATTTTCACTCTCGTGGTATTATATATGACAAAATCACTTCACCAACAGATTTAATTTTAAATTTTGAGCTACCATATGAAACTACAGAAACATCTGAACAATTAGTTGGCACATTTACGCTTTGAGACTCAAAAATATGTAAAGGCAAAATACTTATTTCAGCGCCTGTGTCTATCTTAAACTCTACTGTCTTATCATTAATAAGTATCTGATTTTTTCAGCTTCTCTCTATTTTACCATCTGGATTTTCAACCGTACCGACGATTTTTACCACTGAGTCTACACGAAATTCGCTTTCATCTTCTTCACTTGCACTACACTTAATTTCAGTTTCATCTTTAATAACTTCATTTACTTGCCTTCTAGTGATTTTTTTCTTAACGTCTCTTTGTTCATTTTGACACATTTTTGCAAAATGTTGCGCCTTTGACACTTTGCACATATTTTGTTGTAAGCTGGGCATATACCACCACTTTGTTTGGGAACAAAACCACAAAATTTACAAGTGTTTGGTCGTAAAGAATGCTTCACGTTCCTGTTTGCATTTTTCATATCTCTAGTTTGAGTTTTTTCATACCTTATTGCACTTGCACTTTCACTTGTGACTTGATTTTTACTTGCCTCTATGGCTCTACAGAAATCTTAACATTTGGTCAAAGTTAAATTTGCGTCTCTTGAGTACTTTTATCAGAAATACCCATAACAATTCTGTCTTTAATCATATCATAAGGTTCTTTATAATCGGTTGTCTTTATTGCTTTACGTAGCTCTGTTACAAAATTATTAAAGGTTTGACCTTTCTGTGTTATGGAATTTAATTTGTACCTTTCAAATATCATATTCCTTTTTGGTCAACAGTAATATTCAATTTTTTCATAACATTGTCTAGTATTTTGTCCTCACCTGTGTCAAATGTGAAGCTATTAAACAGTTCGAGACCTTTATCTCCAAGCAGATTTCGAAAAATAGTTCTTTTTCTCCTCTTTCGAGAACAGATTAAATTTTTGCAAAAAACGTCCCCAGTTACCTGATATATTTCCATCCAAAACTAGGGGTTCAGGCGGTTTGAACAAGTTTTCCATTTTCCTTCACTAACTGAAAACTTCCAGGGGCTTGTAACCTTGAAAACTTTGTCACGAAAATGTTCACTAGCTATATGTTGAAACCGCTATACACTTGACACGATGTTAAATACTTTGGTTGTACAGTTAATTCAAACTAGAAGAATTATTCAACTCAAGTATTTTTTTTAAGATTATAAAAATATTAATTGCAAAAACTAGCCAGTTGTCAATCTGACTAAACAATGACACATCTCCTTATGACCTACTTATAATATTATATATTATTATAGACGGTTAAGTCTAAAAAAATAATATATTGAATTGAATAAACTTAAATTAAAAAAAATCCGCCTGGCAAATACACTTTAGTTATCAACCTTATCTGTCGTTAGTGATAAATTGAATTTCAACTATAACTGTTTAATTTAAATCTTTAGATAAAAAAATCTTTATTACTGCTTTAAATTATATTTTTAGCGACAGGTTTGGAACAATTTACAAAACTAATTTATATATTATGTCAAACTAAATTCAGTGTACTGAATCTATTATTTTCCAAATTACGTTTTTGGAAATTAGTTGAAGATATACATATCTGTTCAGTGATATTGTTCTCCAATCATTTTTAAAAATTATATCTTGATAATCATTTTTGATTCGTTGTTGTTCCTCCAAATGAGGAAAAAGTATTATGTTACTAATATTGTCTGCATTTTTGTTAAATGTATAATAAATTGTATTTCCAAAAGCATAGGTACCTCATTGTAATGAAATAACAATTTATGAATAACAAGATATTTATTAATAAGTGTTTAAAGATCGAGCAACAGATTATTCAATAGACATAATTGCCAAGTTACGTAGCATGTCTTGTCCCTGAGAGTTTCTTATTATCTGTAGTCACAAGAATTGTAACATATACCATTATAGTCGCATCAACGCCTGCGAACTCTTGGAAAAGTGGTGCGACAGGACGGATCGGGATGCGGTTTTCTGCATTCTCTTCCAAAAACGATTATCACGAAATATGGTGCGGTAGATTTTCCCTCCCACCGAAAATTTCATTGCTGCAGGCCAAAGTGCACGCGAAAAATGCATTATCAGGGAGGCCTTTTGGAAGATTTTCAAATTTGATAAATAAGAGTCAGAACTGGCCCGGATCGGGTACTCGGTGGTTTCCGAGGCCGCTGATCACGAATATAATGTTCAAATTGACCTCCGAACACCTGGTGCACCAGAACCTGACCCTAAACGTCATCTCCGGGGGTTTTCCTGACACAATCAAAGAATGTCAACCAAAAATTATTTTGGGGGTTTTTTGGCCCGCTGAATCCAAATCTGGCATCGGCGAGCACCCCACTGGCACCTGGTGCACCGAAACCCGGGCTAAAACGTCATCTCCGAGAGTTTTCTTGAGAAGAGTGCCAAAAACCACCCGAAAATCATAAGAGGGCAGTTATGTGGGGCGGTGGTCCCGATTTTCACGTCGGAAACAACCCCCGAATACCTGGTGCACCACAACCTGACCCTAAACGTCATCTCCGGGGGTTTTCCTGACACAATCAAAGAAGGTCAAACAAAAATCATTTTGGGGTTTTTTTTGGCACGCTGAATCCAAATCTGGCATCGGCGAGCACCCCACCGGGGTGTGGTGCACCAGGTGTTCGGGGGTTGTTACCGACGTGAAATTCGGGACCACCGCCCCACGCGGGTTTTGGTGAGTTTGTTGGGGTCGTATCTGTACAACTCTCGGAGATGAAGTTCTAGCCCGGGTTTAGGGGCACCAGGTGCCAGTGGGGTGCTCGCCGATGCCAAATTTGGATTCAGCGGGCCAAAAAACCCCCCAAAATAATTTTTGGTTGACCTTCTTTGATTGTGTCAGGAAAACCCCCGGAAATGACGTTTAGGGTCAGGTTGTGGTGCACCCGGTGTTCGGTTTTCGTTGTTTCCGACATGAAATTCGGGACCACCGCCCCACACAACTGCCCTCTTATGATTTTCGGGTGGTTTTTGGCACTCTTCTCAAGAAAATTCTCGGAGAGGAAGTTCTAGTCCGGGTTTAGGTGCTCCAGGTGCCAGTGGGGTGCTCGCCGATGCCAGATTTGGATTCAGCGGGCCAAAAAACCCCCCAAAATGATTTTTGGTTGACCTTCTTTGATTGTGTCAGGAAAATCCCCGGAGATGACGTTTAGGGTCAGGTTCTGGTGCACCAGGTGTTCGGAGGTCAATTTGATCATTATATTCGTGATCAGCGGCCTCGAAAACCCCCGAGTACCCGGTCCGGGCCAGTTCTGACCCTTATTTATCAAATTTGAAAATCTTCCAAAAGGCCTCCCAGATAATGCATTTTTCGCGTGCACTTTGGCCTGCAGCAATGCAATTTTCGGTGGGAGGGGAAATCTACCGCCCCACATTTCGTGATAATCGTTTTTGGAAGAGAATGCAGAAAACCGCATTCCGATCCGTCCTGTCGCACCACTTTCCCAGGTTCATCCCTATTTCCGCAGGCGTTGACGCGACTATTAATGCAGTACATACTTCAGGAAAGCTTCACGACGTAAAATGATACGTAATCTTGTGTAAATCACGCAGAATGAAAAAGAGGCTACTGAAAAGAGTGGTAACCGCAGACACGCATGTTTCTGACTCTCTAGACTTCCTCCGTACGGTATAACCAAGAAGGTGTGTAAATCTTGAAAGCAAAGCTGTTGACCGAAACACGGGAAAATTGGAAAATCTTTAATTTTCGAGACAACAACCAACATCGACACGGAGGCACATATTGTCCTTATGTTTGAACCTTCCTACCCAGAGTAATAAAAACAACAATATGTACGAATAAAATGATTCTTTATTAATAATGAATCAGCTAGAATGCTGCTTATTATTAGTGCCAAAAATCCTTTCTCACCATATGCATATGAACATTGCGTAATGCAAATTTATTAACGAAAATATAAATATCGTATATTTAGGTCAACCAGTAACTTGATAATAAAATAAGAAAAACAATTGATAATCAAATATATTGCTACTAATAATAAAAATGTTTCAATTGATACAACATTTTAACAATTATTAATAACTACTGGCTTAATTTTGCGACTAGTTATGATTGCTGTAGGTAATATAAAATTTGAAATATTTCTGTCCCATTCTTCATTACGTTCTTAACATTTGTGTCCTTTAGCAATTGTAGCTGATCTTTTAGTTAGATTCGAACTGCCATTAACTAGAAAAATCGCTGAATTCATGTCGTATAGTTGATTTACTGCTAACCTCTTGATTACATTTTCTACGTTTAATTTGCAGAACAGGATATTGAATATTTTGAATAATGCAATAACTGCACTTGTTACTATTGTTAGCGTCAACAAATAACTATATATTTCTTTAATTATTATAAACATTTGCTGTTATTATGTTTTACGTTTTGTAAACTGAAATCTATCACGTAGACATTGCTCGATTTTTTTCTTATATAAAATCAACTTCAAACGTGAAGGTTAACTATGTAAATGTAACATCAAATTCTCCATATTATTGTTTCTTTTCTGCGAAAGTGGTCCTTCATCGAATTCATCTGTTTTACCCATCGGCTTACTTATTTCTTCTGGATCGTAGTACGTTAATAGTTTTTGTCGACGACCGTACTACAAAACAATAATTATATATTATGTGCTTCCTAAAGTATAATAATACTTATACTAGTGAATAATGGTTCATTATTCACAGAATGACCTCACACTCAGGACGTATGTATAAACTTGAGAATATCATTTACATTATTATGATAGTATTACTGATTAGACTTTAGGTTATGTCTAACTAATTCTTAGGACAAAATATTATAGTAATATTTAGTATAATACCCAATTTTTTGGAATATTTATTCTCAAAGGAAGAAATTTGGATCTTATGAAGATATTTGAATGTCTTGAGCTAAACCTAACCTCTAGAACATATGGACTCAATTCCTACCATAAATCAACACCACTATGAACTCCTAATATTACAATTAATATTACTAAGGTAGTTCAAATAGTTATATATTAGTTATAAGTAATGACTATATTTTTTTTAGGATTTCTAGTTAACTTTATTTGTTAGTCGTAGGAAAAGTATAGTATTCTACTCACATATATGTTCGTTGAATAATATTCTATTAAATTTGTGCTTTTGTATCACATACCACTCTGAAGTGAACAAAGAAGTGAATTTAATAAATTTTGAGGTCAACAAAAAGTAATATTTCGACAGTTGTCAAATAATTAGTCTTCCATAAAATCTACATCTTTTAAGTTTAATATTTGGCTAGAATCTAGTTAAAAATGTATTCCATTGAAGGAACAGCAATTATTGCGTGCAGAAGTTTGTTACCGGAAAAATATAAAGACCGTTACAATCAAGCCTATAAAAATTTCATCAAATGGTGTACAATGAAAGATGTGTCCACAATAACTGAAGATGTATTATTGGTATTTTTCTTAGAAAAATCAAAAACATTGTTCCCTGCTACATTATGGTCAGAATACTCAATGTTAAAATTGACTATTTCATTAAATAAGAACCTGGTGTCAGGTAGGTTTTCTCAAATTTTACTGAAAGATGTGTCCACAATAACTGAAGATGTATGATTGGTATTTTTCTTAGAAAAATCGAAGATGCTGCTACATTATGGTCAGAAAACTCATCGTTGAAACTGACTATTTCATTAAATAAGAACCAGTATATTTCGAAATTTGGCCGGCATTCATAAAAAGGAAAAATGATGGATAGCAACCTCGAAAATCTCAAGTATTTGAAATAGTTTTTGTTAGAAGCTTCTGATGAAATATATTCAATGAAAAAAGTGGTAGCGATTTTTTGAGTAGTTGGAGCATGCCGAACTGACGAGTTATATAATTTAAAAGTGAAGGACGTGGAGTATAAAAATTGTGTTATTTTAGTGCAGATTCTTACTACAAAAAATAATGTGCAAAGAAGATTTGTAGTAACAGAAGATTGGGTAACATTTGTTAATCTTTATATGCAACTCCGACCAAAAAAGGCGCAAGATGAACGCTTTTTTTATCGTTATGAGCGAGGCAGATGTGTAAATCAGGTGGTTGAAAAGCATACAATTTCAAAAATTCCGTACGACGTATCTAAGTTTCGAAGAACGTCCTCTACATTACTAGCAAATGCCCCAGGTGTGGACATTTTAGATATGAAAAGGCACGGGGGTTGGAGGTCGTCAGTGGTAGCGGAAGGATATATATCAGATTCAGTGACTCATAAAATAGAAGTTGCTAATAAAATCATGCTCACAAAATCTATATGTATTCAGGACAGGAAACGTTCAGAAGAATTTAATGATCATGTTGCGCAAATCGACAGGCAAGAAATCATGCCCACAAAATCGATATCTATTCAGAAAAGCCAAAATTCAGAAATAGAATTTAATGATAATATTGCGCAAATCGACAAGCAAGTCAAAATTTCCAGTGACGTTACTTTCAAACAAGATTTCAATCAACATTTGCCGTTAAATCTTTCAGGAACATACAACAATTGTAATTTTACATTTAATTTCCAATCTAAATAAAGAATTTGACATTTTATTTGTTCGTTGTACAGGGCACGAAAGTTTTTCATACTTAGCTACCGATAACCTAGCATGTTTTACTTTCGCTTTCGCTTGTCTATTTAAAATAAAAAAAAATATTATCGTAGGGGAGAGAATGAAAAAGGTATTAACCAGGGTGGAGGGGTTTGGATATTTGTTGGGAAATTCAAGTTTTAGGTCATTAAGGTTTGTTCTGACTCTTTCGCAAAATTGTGGGTTTAATCTTGTTGTAATGTATGTATCCTGAGAGCGATCTGTGAACGTATTTGTATAAATTGGGTCATATTTATTATGGTAGCATATGAAAGACCCCAATGTTTTCATTGAAAGCTTAGAGGCGGTACTCCTGTTAGACATTGTAAGCTTTTAATTGGTGTTGTACGAAACGCTATCTGTATCTATTCGTTGAGCTGTGTTCTAAATAGTGTTCAATTATTTTAATGTTGACGTTTTAGCGGAAGCATAAACTTTGGCGCCATAGTCTAGTTAAGATCTAACTAAAGATTTATATGTAATAATGTATTTTGGTCTTCTCCCCATTTTTTACTAGTCATATTTTTCATGAGATTTATTCCTACTTAGCATGATTTCTTAAAACATTTTTCCACGATAGTTTTTGATCGAAAGTTAATCCTAGGAAACGAATATTATTTGTGAAATTGAATGTTTGATTGTATAACTTCAGGTGTGGTGTGTAAAGATTGGATTTTTTTGTGAATAATATAAACTTAGTTTTTGTTGGAGAGAATTGTAATCCGGTCGACTTGAACCATAATTCTAATTTATTGATGGTTTGTTGTGAATAGTTTTGAATGGATGTAATTTTTTTTTCTTTGGCAAATAAAAATCATCACCGTTGACAAGTGGCGAGCATTGATCTAATACATCATCTATGGCTATTAGAAAAAGTGTGCTTATTATTGATCCTTGTGGTACACCGTTCTCTTGTACTTTTACTTTTTTGCCCAACCTATCTAATATGCGAGAAAAGTATTGGTTTACCCACAAATAGGTTGACAAGAACAACACGAAAAAATGGTTTTTAGAGAAAAAATCCTGTGTCTATATCGTCGTCGTTGTCGTCGGCCACTTTCCGTTACATGTCTTGTCAGTACGATACAGCCTCCGGAGTGCAACAAATAACCAATTTCATGATTGAATATTGTTTAGGACATCTCACAGATAAACCCTATCGATTTTCAGCTCACAATAGCCAGTACAACGGGTGCTATGGTACTTGAAGTACGACATTTTTGTTATTTATTGAGAAATTTCAGTTTGTTAGCACGATACAGCCTCCGAAGTGCAAAAAGTCACTAATTTTATGATCGAATATTATTCAGAACATCTCACAGATAAACCCTATTCATTTTCAGCTCACCACAGCCAGTACAACAGGTGCTATAGTACTTTAAGTACGACTTTTTTGTCATTTTTGGAGAAATTTCAGTTTGTTTGCACGATACAGCCTCCGGAGTATATGCAAGTGATCAATTTTATGATTGGATATTATTCAGGGCGTCTCAAAAATTAACCCTATTGAGATTCAGCTCACTAAAGCCAGTACAACGAGTGCTATGGTACTTGAGGTACCAAATTTTTGTCATTTCTGGAGAATGTTCAGTTTGTTAGCACGATACAGCCTCCAGCGTGTATACAAGTGACCCATTTTATGATTGAATATTGTTCAGGGCGTCTTATAGATGAACCTCATTGATTTGTAACGTTCATAATGGCAGTGTCATTGTTGATAGCATAGTGAATCATAGCTTTATCTGTCTTAATGATGGGTCACCTACAAGGATTAGCCTTCCAGGACAGAATAAAAGTGTAACTGACCTTACCTTTCGCACAGAAGAGTTGGGACTCAAATGTTCCTGGGTAACCTTACCAACAGACAAGGGTAGTAGTTATCATTTCCCTATAATTTTAGAATTATCAATAAATAATAATGTATCTGAGATCAATAATTATGCAATATCTGTTACGGACTCATTTAACTTCAAATTAGCAGATTAGGGGAAGTATGTGAAGGACTACCTCAGGGCTCGGCATTGAGCCCATTGTTATACAAAATTTATACAAATGAGTTGTTTGATTTGACTGTAGAGGGAGTACAACTATTGGCATTTGCGGATGATTTAGTTCTGAAAATGGAATGCGAAGACATCTATCGAGCAGTCAGAAAAATAAACGAGTCTTTATGTAATATCGGGAGCTGGTTGGAGCGGCATCATCTGCAGTTCTCTGTCCAAAAATCGGAGGCAATCTTATTCCAAAATAGGAAATCTCCTGTATTAATACCGGATATTAGAATCAATGAAAATGCTATTCAGATTGTTACTTCATTCAAATATTTAGGGGTTATACTAGATGAAAAAATGAATTTCACAAAACACATAGACAATATTGTAGCAAAAGCACAAAAAAGGGTAGATGTTATGAGATAAATTTCTACAGACAGGTGGGGGGCTGATTCTAAAACGCTACTTTGATCTATAAGGGGATTGTACCATCACACTTAGATGTTGGTTCTATACTATTCAGCAATGTTTCACAGCAAAATTTAAATAAACTTGACAAAATTCAATTCAAAGCTTTGAGAGTGGTCATGGGCGCCATGTCTTCTACTCCAAAAAATTCTAGCTAGCGAACTCCCACTCAAGTGCAGACGGGTGTGGCTAGCAGAAAAATATATCATTAAACAACTGTCCTTGAATGATAATCCAGTCTCTTTTCTACTTATAAACTTATACCAAGATCAGGAATTTGTTTCTAACTGTACTAATTTCCCAATAGTGGAAGGCCTTGACAGAACCCTAGCAATAACCCCCCATCTTAAAAAAACCCAAGTATTACCTTGTTTTTTTCTTTACTATAAATCTCAACTAATCGATGTCAAAACATATAATCTTGAACTTTCAAAATCCTCTTCTAACAATCAAATACTCCTATCTAATATCCTACTGGACAAATGACTAAAAATGAAGAAAATAAATCTGGGTTTGGTATATATATGGGAAACAAAGACAATTCAACTATATTTAGAGTATCAGCAAGAATCTCGAATTATGCGAGCATATGCTGTGGATATGAAAAGAAGTTTAGAACAGAAAATACCCAAGGTTTTAATTCTAACAGATTCAAGCAGCGCAATACCAAAAATAAGAAGATTTGGACTTGATAGTTCTACAGACTTGTCACAGCTAATGGAGAGACAGCATCTATGGGAAGCCAAGCAAATGGGAATGGAAGTTGGATTGGTTTGGATACCTAGCCACACATGTATTCACGAAAATGATGAAGCAGATAAAATTGCTAAAGAAAGCCCCAATAAAGAAAATATTAATTTTAAAGAAAATTACTATAAAGACCTATTTCTGACAATTGAAAAATATATAAGAGACATTTCTGGAGAATGTTCAGTTTGTTAGCCTCCAGCGTGTATACAAGTGACCCATTTTATGATAGAATATTGTTCAGGGCGTCTTATAGATGAACCTCATTGATTTGTAACTCACCAGAGCTAGTAAAACGGGTGCTATGGTACCTGAAGAGCCACATTTTCTGTCCTTTTTGGATAAATTTCAGGTTGTCGATTGTAGATTACAAAGGGGTCGATTTGCCTATAGCTGGCCTTTCCACACTGCGACCTGAAAAGATCTTTTGTGTATACCCTCCATCTATTTTTTGTTCCAGAGATTAAGGCTTCTAAGGTAGCCCATTATCCGATTGGGAGCTATTTTTGTTACCTGGTCAGGTCTCAAGAACAACCGTTCCAGGTACTTATGGCGTTGGCGAATAAGTACACCGCAGTGGCATAATATATGTTCAACCGTTTCATCTGCACTGTCGCAGAATCTACATGTTCCTCTATCCACTTTTCCCATCTTGCAGAGGTGATATCTGAGTGGGCAGTGTCCCGTAAGGAGTCCTGTGATTGCTCTGAAATCAGACTTTTGAAGCTCTAAGAGCGATTTCGCATAGCGAGCAGAAGGTTGTAGCAACCTTTTTGCTTGTCTTTGGCGTGGAACATGTTTCCAGTAGGCTGCACTAAGTTCCTTTTCCCATTTCCGGACTTCTTCCACAATGTGGCTTTTAGTAATGCCACAAAACGGTTCTGGTCCGATGAAAGGAGTGCTAGCTCCTTTCTTTGCGAGACCATCGGCAGTCTCAATCCCAGCAATTCCCTTGTGCCCGGGCACCCATAACAAAGAAAGATTGTTATGTCTAGCCAGTAGCTTAAGAGATTGTTTGCAGTTCCAGACTATTTTGGACTCATAAGTTATAGACCTTAGAGCTTTCAAAGCAGCCTGGCTGTCGGAGGAAATAAATATTCTGGCTGCGTTGAGGTTAGTACGATACAGCCTCCGAAGTGGCCAATTTTACAATTGGATATTTTTCAAGGTGTCTCACAATGTACCCTATTGAATTTCAGCTAACTATAGCGAGTACAGCAGGTCCTATAAATCCAGATATACTGCATATTTGGTTACTTTTGGAGAAATTTCGGTTTGTTAACACGGTACATCCCCCGAAGTGTATACAAGTGACAATTTTATAATAGAATAATATTCAGGGTATCTCACAGATGCGGAAAAGTTAGTTTTAACCTTTAAAATAGTTTATTTTATCCGAGGTAACGTTGTTTGATCGTACATGAAAGCTACGATATTGGAGAAAATTTGAAACTAATTTTAACATTATCTCTAATATTCCAATTATGTAATTTCGATACGATAGTAATTCGCCATACGATATCGTAAGCATTTGTAGTGTCAAAGAAGACTGCGACACTAATTTGTTTATTTGCAAATGATACGTGTATTCCTAATTCGTTGAAATTTTGTAACTTTTACCGCGAAGTTTAAAATTAAGAAGTTTCGTATTTATTTAAGACGCAAATCTTGTTCTTTTCAATTAAAAATGGCATGTTTTCAAAATGTTTATCATAATCGTATTAATTTAATCACTTTGTACGATTTCCCCATTTAAAGACGATTTGTAAATAGTTAAATCAAACCAGATTCTACAAGATCGAGTCTATTAATCCCAGTATTTAGATTCTCCAAAGACATCTCAATAAACTATGTCTGCAAAATAATTGTAACAGTTAATACGACCATTAAAAGTCTTATGTGCTTTTAAACCGTTCATTTATTTTCAATTATGGGAAATAATCTAGGTATATATACAGCGTTTTTTAATAAAACCAGTATTCTGATGGAGATTACAATTTTGAAAACATCGTGGTGCTCAAGATGGATTTATATTGTTTCTATTTAAGAATTCAAAAGAATGTCAAGGAAGCAGGTGTTTAAAAAAATGACAAATTTAAATTGCGTAATATAAAATATAAGTTAATAATTATTACAAATACAATTAAAATGTTGATAGTTGGATGGAATATTATTTTGGCTCGAAACTATAAACAATTTGAGTTATATCTTTCCTATTATTTTGTGCGACATATTTTTATATTATATATCTATTTAGTGCTATTTCAGATTTTGTGATATCAAGATAAATATTTCTCAATAATGAGTACATAAATAATCAAAAATACCTATCTACCGCTGGGTGTAAGGTTGAAGTGCTATAAGTCCTCCACTTAATCTTTTGTTCTGCTGTCTATTTTTATTTTAACGTTTAGTTGTTACCATAATTTTTGTCAAGCATCTTCAGGGCCGTCTTTAAGCTATTGGGTGCCCTGGGTATATTAGCATATTGGGGACTCCATGACCTACAGCACAAGCTTTTTATTTTTTATACTGCAATGCTGATTCCGATGTTGTTAACAATTGAAAAGCATGTGTGCGGAAAAACGGGCCCTGAGGATTTTGCTCCACCTTCTCCAGTTTCTAACAGGAGCTGTTCTCTTTTTGCATACATTGCTACAATTACCATAATAATGGTGAATATTTAACTTCTAAACTGCTAAATTTATGATTTGATGAAAATATTCCAATCTGTAACATTTGATTTTTATTTAGTGTGAGCTGTGTATAACAAATTGTAAAAATAGTAGCAACTTAACCCTGTTTTCCGCTTTCTATATGCTTCCGAATTTTTTAAAATCTATCTTTGGATGCTGTTTTCAATTACTCACTAACAAGGCCCTAATAATAATCAATTAACACTTTTTTCCTGATTATATTCAAGCTTTCAATTTTGTATTATAATTTTTGAATGTAGATAATAGCATTAGAGCTTTTTTGGATTAGTCAGATTCTTGATATCAATTAATTATACTATTCCAAAGCTACAATTGCAATATTTCCTGCAAATTCTAGATTGTAGATTATTACTTTTCCGCCCAACCTATCTATATGCGAGAAAAGTATTGGTTTACCCCAAAAAAAGTTGGAATTTTTAAATTTTTTTTGATTTATTTTCACGTTTTCCATCAACAACAACACAAAAAAACGGTTTTTAGAAAAAAATCCTGTGTGTATGTCGTCGTCGTGGGCCACTTTTCCTTACATGTATTGTTAGCACGATACAGCCTCCGGAGAACAATAAGTCAGCAATTTTATGATTGAATATTGTTAAGGACATGTCACAGATGAGCCCTATTGATTTTCATCTCACCAGAGCCAGTACAACGGGTACTATGGTACTTGAAGTACGAAATATTTGTAATTTTTTGAGAAATTTCAGTTTTTTAGCATGATACAGCCTCCGGAGTTCAACAAGTCACCAATTTTACGATCGAATATTATTGAGAACATCTCACAGATGAACCTTATTGATTTTAAGCTCACCAGAGCCAGTACAACAGGTGCTATAGTACTTTATGTACGGGATTTTTGTCATTTTTCGAGAAATTTCAGTTTGTTAACACGATACAGCCTCCGGAGTATATACAAGTGATCAATTTTATGATTGGATATTATTCAGAACTTCTCAAAGATGAACCCTATCAATGTTCAGCTCACTAAAGCCAGTACAACGGGTGCTATGGTACTTGAAGTACCAAATTTTTATCATTTTTGGAGAACCTTCAGTTCGTTAGCATCATACAGCCTCCCGAGTATATACAAGTGACCAATTTTATGATGAGATATTGCTCAAAGTATCTCATAGATATACCCCATTGATTTTTAGCTGACGAGAGCGAGTATAGCGGTCCCTATAAATCCAGATATACTACATTTTTGGTTATTTTTGGAGAAATTTCGGTTTGTTAGCACGATACATCCCCCGAAGGGTATACAAGTAACAATTTCATGATAGAATATTATTCAGGGCCACAGATGCGGAAAAGTTAGTTGTAATCTTTGAAACCGTTTATTTGTTGTGGTGTTGAGGCTCGGAATACTTACCATGGGGGAATGGAGAATAGTATTAGGGCTGTAGTGCCTTTTAGAAACGTAAGATGTCACTTAGTTGATATTATTGTTATAAATAAAGCTACAATTTTTCAATACGAGCAAATAATTCTCAATATGATGGAAAATTCACTTGTTCAGAGCCACAGATGCGGAAAAGTTAGTTTTAATCTTTGAAACCGTTTATTTATAATCAATATAGGTGAGGGTAAATATATTAAAATCCTTAAAATTCGTACAAGTTTTCTAATTACCACATTCCAACTAGTTTCGACTTAACAAGTCATCATCAGGGCGGGTAAGCAGTCAATCAAAAAATTTCCACAGGACGTATATCAACATGAATTTAAAATAAACAGCGAAAACAATACAAGACAACAGAACTAGACGAACGTTTATTTATAGTTCAAACGAAACAATGTGACATGAATATTTGGCAGACATAACATTTTGATATTGATCTAGTTTCATGACACTGTGCTATTTTTTTTGATATTAGAAAATCTGAATACAGGGCGAGCCAAAAGTCGAACACATAATTTTCTCTATTTTTTCAAATGAATCACCCTGTATTTCATTTCAAAAAGTGAAAAGACGCATTATAAGCTTTCATTTCTATCTAGCATTCCCCATACCTAAAATCATTAATTTCTGATATCTTGTCAATTTAATACCAAAAAATAAATCATTGAAAAATGCCGTTTCAATATGGAATTACACAATTTATTTCATTACAAAGATATTTATCTTTGAGTAAGTTCATTATCTATGGGATCTGCACCATCCCATCTCAAGCTTCCATTCTGATTTAAATAGAAATTGTGGAAAATAAATCAAGACTAGATATTTGTACAATCATACACTAATAACAAAAGGTGCCACTTTCTTCCACATTAAACGTTAAACGTGTTTCAATAAACATTATAGTAACATACCAATGGAAGTAGGGATTTCACTTATTTGCGTAATCAAAGTTGAGTTAATGAGTCGATACAAGAAGGAGTGTAACATGACAGACAATGTTTCGTTGCTGTCAAAATTTGAGTTCTCTTGCAGATGTAAGTCAATATTGTATTCATCGAAAGTAACACAGTTCTTTTATTTCGATAATGCTACACTATATCCTCTAAAGATGAGTGACTTTTTGGCGAAAACTGTGTTTACTTTTCTTAAGACCATAAGTAAGTTCATAATTCATAGACAGTACACTATTTTTTAGTTTCAAAGGGGTTAGGGCTGGGGTGCCCTAAGGGTTGCTGCTGCTCCATTAATTAGGCTTTTTGTGCACCCCCATTCGCAGATATTGAGCAGAATCCCATCCTAATTTCTTGGCGAACACTGATATTGGTCGGACTATACTTTCCTGCAGCCTCTACTGATTTGTATCTAGGAAGATATCTAAACAGGCGGTTCTCCTTCTGCACAAGGTAGGACAATCAAAAATAACGTGCTTTGTGGTTTCCTCTACCTTTCCAGACATCCTGCAATGGAGGTTTGTTTCGTCAATCCCTATCTTCGCTAGGTGTGCATTGACTAGCCAGTGGCCAGTTAGGAATCCTACCACTTTTCGCAGTTCTTTCCTGCCCAGTCTAAGAGCATCTGCTGCATTGGAACTCGATAGTCCTTTGAGCATTCTTTTGTACTGAGCGTATCCCGCAACTCTGTTCCAGCGCTTTTGGTGTTCATGCGACACCCAGTTTGAGACAAGTTTTCGTACTATGCTGTATGAAATGCCGTATGCTGGTTCTGGTGCCATGAGGGTGAGATCAGCTCCTTTCTTGGCACGCTTATCAGCTCCCTTATTTCGAGCTACCCCTGTATGGCTTGGCACCCAAGTGAGAATGACCCTATTGGCTTTTGCTAAGATTTTTGAGGTATTATGACAGTCCCATACTATCTTCGACGGCTTGCTAAGGCCATAAGAGCCACCCGACTGTCCGTATTCACATAGATAGTATTTTTGTTATATTTCCTGTCTATGCATGTTCTCCCGCATTCGGTTAGTGCAGCTATTTTTGCTTGAAATACGGTCGGCAGGTTATCAAGGCAAACATTTCTGCTTTTCCTGGGTCTGACGCCGTAGACGCCTGCTCCTCTACCCGTTGGGGTCTTTGACCCGTCGGTGTACCAGGTGATAATGTTCAACATATGTTGAGGTTCTCTCTGAATCCATTCGAATCTGCCACTCATACGATATAGTATCTCAGTTTCCACGACCCTGGGCATTCTGTCAGGAGGCATTTCAAGGATGTCGCATCTCATGGTGTCGTGTATTTTTATATGTTTCATGGCTTAGTGCTCACATCTGTTGCCATTACACTGCATTCTATATGCAGCAATTTCAGCGTCCCCTGTATGAATAGATCTATTGGTGGGATGTTTAGCAGTATTGCCAATGCTGCGGTTGGAGTGTCCTTCATGGCGTCTGCAATGCGCAGACACGCAGCTCGCTGCACTTTAGAAATCGTTTTAGCGGCTGAGCTTTGCTGGACTATAGGCCACCACACAATTGCACCGTACACTATCATTGGTCTGATTACTCTGGTGTACAACCAGTTTACCATTGACTGAGCTAGACCCCAGGTGCACCCAATTGCTCGTCTCATCGTTATTAGCGTGATCTGAGAACGGCTTGTGATGCTCGCTAGATGTCTGTTCCAGGTTAGTGATCTTCACAATTCGCTGTTTTGTGAATGGTACCTTGCTGGTTTTCGAGGAATTGACAGACAATCCCTCCGCATCACACCATCTCTCCACTACGGACAGTTCCCTCTGCATTCGTTCCAGGCAGATGCTCACGCGTTTTCCCCGTATTAGAATAACAATGTCATCAACATATCCTTGATCACACCGTCCCTGTTCGTTTAGTGCAACAAGGAGGTCGTGACTACCAGATTCCACAGCTTTGGTGACAGACATCCTCTTTCTGTCTTCACCCCTCTTGCGACACTACACCGGGATGCTTGTGCTCGCCTGCTGCTTAGCATGTTCTCTATCCATCGGCTGATTGTCCTGTCTGTGCCCCTGGATTTCAGCTTTGACACTATTGAGCGAGTGCTCGTGTTGTCAAATGCTCCTTCGATATCCAGGAACACAGCCAGTGCAACTTCTTTGTAAGTAATGGCTCGCTCTATGTTACACACCAAGCTATGCAAGGCTGTTTCGCAAGATTTACCATTTTGGTAGGCATGTTGGTTAGGGTGTAGCGGCCTGTTACCTAGCAAACACTACACTACACATGATGTTAGCTTACTACTCTCAGCTAGTCTAGAGTCTATTTTTGACACTGATGGACTCTAGCTGCTCTTTTTTCTTCCTGTATTTTCACAAACAATTTCACTTCTAAAATAATTACAAGTAATGCGTCAATCTTCATTCTATTTTTTGTTTACAGGAATGACGTTTGCTAGTCTTTATAATACCAAAATTATTTTGTGAATAGATTGATGATAGTGCTTGGAACTGTAACAACTTGTAGATTTAATTGGGAACATATTTTACAGGAAATTTTTCTCGTTTTCAACTTTTGAATTTGACAATCCATTGTAGTTTCAATATTGTACGTATAGCATCAAAACTTTAGACTTAGGTGAAGGAATAGGTTAACTTTCTGTGGTGACATTTTATCAGAGGCTCTCTCGTTGCCTTCAGACAGGCATCTTGTTAAACAAAGTTAACCTTTTCAGAGACCAAAAGTGAACAATTTACTTTCGGTCAATGATGAAAATATTTGGTTATCGAAACGCGTGGTAATGTAAATAACGCATCAATTATTTTGTCTGTTAAGATAATCTGTGAACTTTTTGAAAGTGTCAAATATTCAAATAATATATTACAAAATATATATATATATATATATATATATATATATATTTACTAATTTGAAAAAATCTATAATCATCTCGTTGGCTTTGATAAACTATTCAATTAAACTAATTTACTGCAAGATATTTATAGTCTCTACCATAAAATAAAATTTCATCTCTGGAAATTGAACCATTTCTTTTAATTATTATCTCTATTTGTTTTATTTACTTGAAACTATTTGATACTCTAAATTGTAAATCAGTTATTCTCCCTTAACAAAATTCATGCATAACAATCTATAATGTACCATTTTCTCCACATGTATACTACAATTAACGATTATTCTGCCCTAGAAAAGAGGGTCGATGCCTTCCTACCTACTGATTGTTCGAAGTGCTGCTACTATTAAACTCGGGAATTGGTACTAGTATGCAAATTATTTTTAAGGAATTTATAACCCTCACCCTTTTATTTGAAGGAAATAGAACAGTAGCGGCGGCTAATCTCGTTCCAAAGATATTAACAAAAATAATGATGCAAACAATTAGAACTAATAGAAGCAGATATATTTTAATATGGAAAACTAACTTTCTCTCATAGAAAAAAATTTTTGAAATGTTATTCATCCAGTTATTCAAATTATTCTAAATATTCTTAGTAGAGCTATTCGCGACTCTAGGAGAGATATAAACACATACATTCAATTATATCCGACTCTAAATTTGTTGGAAAATATATAAAGCCTTTGTCGCTTGTCCTAAATCAAAAAACAACTGCATCTAATTCAGAAAAGCAATTTATTTTATACCTGTCATAAGAGAATAAAGAATCATATAAAGCAGCACGAATAGCGGCAACAAAATCACTAGAAAACTCAAAGGAAATGGAAAATCGAGTGAAATAATTCTTAAGACAAGCTAAGATCAGTAAAACAACTATTGAACTGAATATTTTGGATATATCAAATACTTTTAACTGAAGAAAAAACGTTATTGGTGCGTATTCAGAGAAACTCACTCTACAATAGATTGGGTATTTATAATGAGTAGTAGTTGCTGCTCAAGATCCTGATATGTGACTAACGAGGATTTATAGTTATCAATGTCCATCAATTCACCAGATAAATCCAACAAAGTATACCAAAAATAACAAACCGAAAAACAAATTTCATTAAAAATGTAGTATATCTAGATCTATACGACCCGTTATACTGACTTTAGTGAGCTGAAAATCAATGGAGTTCATCATCTATGAGACGCTCTGAACCATATCCAGTCATAAAATTGGTCACTTGTATGCCTTCTGGAGGCTGTATCGTGCTAACAAAAATGACCAAAATGTGGCACTCAATGTACTATAGCACCCGTTGTGCTGACTCCAGTGAGCTGAAAATCAATATTGTTCATTTGTTAGACGCCATAAACAATATACAATAATAAATTGGTCACTTCTATATACTCCGGAGGCTGTATCGTTCTAACAAACCGCTATTTCACCAAAAACTACCAAAAATTTCGTATTTTATGTACTATAGCGCCTATTGTACTGACTTTAGTGAGTTGAAAATCAATATAGTTTGTCTGTGGAATGTCCTGAATAATACTAAATCATAATTCTTGACTTGTTGCACTCCAGAGGCTGTATCGTGCTAACAAGACATGTCATAAGTGGCCGACGACAACGACGACATGCACACAACATTTTTTTCTAAAAACCCTTTTTTCAAGTTTTTCTCGCTGAAAAACGGAAAAATAACTCAAAAATTCCAACTTTTTTTTTGGTAAACCAATACTTTTCTCGAAAGTAATAAATGCGAAATGACAGTTTAGGGTATAACGAATTTTACAGATCAGATAGTCGCTTTCAAGGAAAACTTATTAATAAAAACCGAGTGCTTAGTCAGCAGCAAATATTTACAGAATACATTGTTTTCTTTGAATTATTTCTCATTGTTTAATTATAAAATACACAGAAATAATCTTTTAATTCCATGGTTAGAATATGAAATATTCTCATCAAATATATCCAGATATTACTGGCTATTTGTAATTTCAAAAAATCTTTTCCAAAAACAAATCAATGTCTCTCCTCTTCAACCACATAGCTATAATTCTCTTCGCTCTCATCCATTTGAGACCGTCCAGCTGGAAAGCATCATCATTATCATCAATCAACCAGTATATATCTGTCAACTGCCAGACATAGTCCAAAGTTATCTTTTGTTTATGATTTGGATCCAGTTTTTCTAATGTCATAATCTCTCTAGCCACTTGGTATAGATCGACTTTCATAAGCCTCCCCTCTACTATAGATTTTGTGCCACTGTCGTCTTGTTCCGCCCAGTTCCACTTAGCATTATCTTCGCCAGTTCTGCACCTTATTACCAGTTTGGGACTCTGTTACCTAAATGTATTCCTAACATGCTTCTTTTCAGCGCTCTTTGTGTTGTAAGTATCTCATTGACTAACCTTGTTGTGAGAATGCCCAGGTATTTATATATATTTATTTTTACGTAAAATACATCAAAAGAAATTTGGTTCACCTGAATAAGTTTCTATTAAATCATTGAATGATCAAAACGTATAAAATAACAGAAGAAGTCTTTAGAAATAAGAAACCAAATGAAACAATTGCAGGGGTGCCACAAGGAAAGGCATTAAGGCCAGTCTTGTACATATGTATACGTTAGTGGTAGAAAACATATAAAATGAACTTAATTATGGTCACAAGATTTATGAATACGAAAACGAACAGACTAATTAACTACGCAAAATATTGAGACTATATAAGTCTGAGTTTATTATTTTTTTACGAACTGGAACTTCAGTCTACACAAATAGGATTAAGCAATAACTGATATGTAAATTGCAATAGCACTTATTTTTAAGTGACAAAAGATCAAATTTTTAGATTACTCTATCAACAATAATATGTAATTGAAAAAGACACGTGAAAAAAATATATATATATAGCAACAATCAAAGAATTTATCAATGAACATCTTCAGGGACAATTTAATGTCGTCCAATTTGAATTTTGATAAGAAAGTTCAAAAGATAATTTATATTTTTATATGTTAATTATTATTATAACTGTATTAATTACGATTTGCGAGAGTTTTGGTGAACTTTTATCTGAACAAATTTTTCAACCGAAACAAACTTAACATTTATTTTTATTTTGCTTTGTTCGTTCAGGTTCTCATTTCTCATTTTCTAATAATATTGATGTCATATTTACTCAATTATTCTCTTGATATTTGACTGATATAATTAGATTCTTGTTTGTGGTTTTCCTAAATTTTCTTCCAAGCGCTGAACAAGTAACAAATATCAAAAGTAAACAGGAAATTATGATGACTAAATTACTTGGAAGGCAAGAATTCTTGCTTGGACTCGAAATTTTGATGTCTTCAATGCACCATTTTGGCTAGTGTATCAATTTTCACGTTGTTTTTTTTCTATAACGCGTTATTCCTTCGGAATATGAAGACAATTAGAAGAAAGTGGCTCTCCAAGCATCAGGATTAGTAAACTGTATCTTCAGTTTTAGAAAGAACGAAATACTTTACTTGACATTTGAGAGAATGCTTAAACTTATAAACGTAATAGCGATGATTAAAGTTCATCACTTAAATTCATAAAATCATTACTGAACCTAACGATGTAAATAATTTTACCAAACATCAGTTTTTATAGTCGAGCTTAATATAAAACGAGCCATAGAAAATATTTTTGACTTTTGTTTTAAAACTTCCCATGTTTAAGTTCCATGTTTTTACCAGCAGTACTTCCGTTGACAATGAGGAATTGAAATTGAAAAGGACTTAACTGTAAACACATTCATACTGTCGGCCATTTACTATGCAATTTCGTTATGTGGAAGTGTGCAGTAAGTTTTGTTTTATTATCGGAACAAATCAATTGATGCATTTTGGTGCAACGAGTGAAACATTTTATTGTAAATAATAAATCATCTAGATAGATCGTTATGAGCGGTATTTAGTTAGTTTCATTTCTATATTATTAGAATGAAAAGTAAAAACATAATTTTATCACCGATAAAGACCGGCATTCAAAGGTGTTTCCCACTTTTTTCATAATATACAACGTAAATATATCAATTACTGCTTTAAACATCGAAAAAATTGTCAATATAGTTAATTCTTAATGTCGTTTGGGGCCAAATCAGCGGACGACTCATCAATTCGCAGCTCTGGTTTATTACTTTTCCGCCAACCTATCTAATATGCGAGAAAAGTATTGATTTACCCACAAAAAAAATTGGAAATTTGAAATTTTTTTTTGGGTTATTTTTACGTTATCCATCAACAACAACACGAAAAAACGGTTTTTAGAAAAAAAATCCTGTGTGTATGTCGTCGTCGTCGTTGTCGTCGGCCACTTTTCCTTGCAAGTCTTGTTAGCACGATACAGCCTCCGGAGTGCGATAAGTCACCAATTTCATGATGGAATATTGTTAAGGACATTTCACAGATGAACCCTATTGATTTTCAGCTCACCAGAGCCAGTACAACGGGTGCTATGGTACTTGAAGTACGACATTTTGTCGTTTTTCGAGAAATTTCAGATTGTTAGCACAATACAGCCTCCGAAGTTCAACAAGTCACCAATTTCATGATTGAATATTATTCAGGGCATCTCACTAATGAACCCTATTGATTTTCAGCTCACCAGAGCCAATATAACCGGTGCTACAGTACTTTAAGTACGATATTTTTGTCATTTTTGGAGAAGTTTCAGTTTGTTAGCACGATACAGCCTCCGGAGTTTATACAAGTGATGAATTTTATGATTGGATATTATTCAGAGCGTCTTAAAGATGAACCCTATTGATATTGAGCTCACTAAAGCCAGTACAACGGGTGCTGTGGTACTTGAAGTACCAAATTTTTGTCATTTTTGGAGAATTTTCAGTTTGTTAGCACGATACAGTCTCCAGAGAGTATACGATTGATCAACTTTATGAATAAGTATTGTTCAAGGTGTCTCACAGATGTACCCTATTGATTTTCAGTTGATTAGAGCGAGTACAGCGGGTCCTATAAAACTAGATATACTAAATTTTTGGTTATTTTTGGAGAAATTTTGGTTTGTTAGCACGATACATCCCCCGAAGTGTATACAAGTAACAATTTTATAATAGAATATTGTTCAGGGCCACAGATGCGGAAAAGTAAGTTTTAATCTTCAAAACCGTTTTTCTGGTTTTTTCTACCAATGCGTGAAACATGGCCACAAATTTGAAATTAATAAGTATTTTTAGCAGATCTGCGGAAGCTTGCCATGTCCTGATCATCGTGTGAAACAAATTTTACCTGGGTATCTCTTCAACTGTCTAAGCATACCTAGCCACATGTTCTCTTATAAATGAGCAACAGACTGCAACATCCAGTATTGCTGGTGGTAGTTGGCTCAATTTAGAGATTCATTCAGTGGCATTAGTATTTTCTTAACTGGATACATGATAGATATTAACTCCATCTTTTCGGTATACGCTCTGCTTTCAAAGAAGGTTTCTAGGCTGAGATGGTTTGTGGATAAACTTTTCGTTTGGCTGAAGAATTTTTCACTTCAAGTCCTAAGAACAAACGTCTAGACAATATAAAAAGTGTCCTTTTGAACTTACGTACTTCAGTCCTTCAAGTTGTTGAGTAATTTTAACTTAAAAGAATAAATGGACACGATTTTTTGCTACATTGGGGGTTATGTTTCATAGTGAATAATAGTTATGTCATCTCATCTCTTATTTTACAAAATTATCTTCGCAAATTTAGGAAATAAGTCTGTTTCATCGATATATAGTTGATTGAAAGTGGCTTGTAGCTTTATTTATCTTGACTTAGATCCCTGAACCTTCGATCTTGCCTTAGCTACTGGATTTTTTTTCATCTTGACTTTGGTTTTTGTATGATAGTAGTGCGCTAATTCACCATATTGGAAACCCAAATTTCAATTTTCCAACTTGATATACGTATTCAGCGATCCTATTAACCTCTGAGTACAAATTTTTGAAGTGGAAATACCAGTAAAAATATGATCGCTCATAATATGTTTACTTTTGCTTCGAATCTGGTACGGTGTGATTATTTATGTTGCAATTTAATTTTACAATAACAAAATATCAATATGTATAAGCATTAACTTCTTTATTTTGTATCTAATCGACTATATTAACATTACATTAGATTATATACTTTTGCGGATCTGTTTTTGTCTGTATTGTATGTGATTAATGTGATATTGAGAGGCTTTTCTTAAAACACAGAAGCTTTTAAACTGATGTATAGCGAACACCGTTTTCGAAGAATGAAACGGACCAAACTGTGTAGGCTTTTGTGTAAAAACCAGGTAATTGGTCAATAATCCTGTGCAACTAAGGACATTAATAAATGAGGTTTCGACAGATAAATGCTTAGTTGAAAGCATTATCAGATGAAAATTTATGGTTGATCTTTAAGATCGGTTTTAATTAGATAATAAAAACGAATACTAGGAAAAAGGGGCTTCAGGGCAGAGTAGGAGTTTGAATTTAATTGTCATTCGAAATATCGTTTTTAATTCTCAACATCCAAGAGGTGTAGAAGATATTTATTTGGACATTATATTAGGAATTTTATTAGTTGATTATTTTATCAACAAATTTGATTTCATATAACTGTATTCAGTTTTTTGTGGTCCTAAAATTTCAAAGTTACGAATTTGTTTGCTCTTTCATTTAGCATCTGAATTATGTCAGCTCTTGGCTACGTATATTAAAGTTGAAGCGAAAAGGTCATCGACAGGTATGGAATAAGACTTTTCCTTCCAATAATTAAAAAAAATGCATTCCATACGAGTTTTTTATTATTATTACTCTTGGTATACGTTTAGAAAGTGAAATATTGAAAAAACTTTTTGCATTGTAAATGTAAAGTAATTTCTAAACATCTTTATGAAGCGGAAAATAAATCTCAGTGACGACTATCATTTTATTCAAAGATTCCTCAAGTTTGAATCAATTTCTTAACCAAAAACACTCTTTTTATGACTTTAAACGATCTTCTTAGCCAAAGATATATATATATATATATATATATATATATATATATATATATATATAGAAAGTAGTTATTTTGCCAATAACTAGTTAGAAACAAATATTAGTGGGGGATTTGGCATCTGAGACAAAGAATACTCTGTTTAATTAGTCCGAGCTTTCGAAAATGTTTATTTCCATCCTCAGGGACACTACAATTGATAAAAATAGTCAAAATTTAAAATCAAACAATAAAATTAACACTTACATTAAGTGAGGTTTTTTGTCATTGAGTTGGTGTAAATGTGAAAACAACATCAATGTGCTTTTTCTTTCCTTGAAAAATGGTTCTTACTAATTACACTGTACAAAATTGCATGTTAAAATTATCATAGTATCTAGAATTTCTCTAATATATACAATTTTTTTGTGATTAAAACAGATCAGCTACCACGTGAAACTTAATAAAATTTTAAGGTTAGGAAACTGTCACTAAAGAATTCTTCTCTTCCATTGACGCCTTGATTGAGACTTATACATTTGGTTATCTAGTTATATATATCAATGAAAGGAGGCCGCTTGAGTGAAGTTCTCTCAAAACAATACTGTTTATAAATTTATGTTATTGAAGTATGTGACCGTTGTGTATTGAAATTGATTGTTAACAGGTATGAATAAATAGAACTAAGGTTATCAATATCTGTACGTTTGTTCATAATGTTAGGTGTCTGCGAAATATATGTCATTTCCAAGAACGTTCTCTTGGTATTATTAGTTTCGGTGGCTAAAATACGAAAATTGTCATAATCCATTACATGACCCTCACTGCGCACATGTTCCGCCAAAGCGCAGTTGTCTGACCCCTCCTTTCACCAAAAAAACTATAAAATTCTGTTTGGTATGTTTCTGAGCAATTCCTACCCGTATGCATTACTGAACCAATTAATTTATCATAATAACTCAGCGTTAGAAACTCATATTTCTCCCACGGAGGTGACGGGCTCAGCAAACCATCAGTCATTAAAAAAATATGTTTCTTTGCCATATATAGAGGAAATAACACCCAAGTTGAAGAAGATTTTTGAGATAGTACCTGGCATTGTCATTGCGAACAGAAGTGTCCTGACGGTGTATTCTATTTTCTCAGTACTTAAAGATAGAGTCCCTAGGGCGCAGATGTCAGATGTAGTTTACTCCATCCCTTGTACAAATTGTGATAAGGTATACATTGGCCAGACCTCGAGACCAGTAAAAGACCGTATAACATCTCATAAGAGTGATAGTAGACTGCACCCTGACAGATGCGCTTTGGCGGAACATGTGCGCAGTGAGGGTCATGTAATGGATTATGACAATTTTCGTATTTTAGCCACCGAAACTAATAATACCAAGAGAACGTTCTTGGAAATGACATATATTTCGCAGACACCTAACATTATGAACAAACGTACAGATATTGATAACCTTAGTTCTATTTATTCATACCTGTTAACAATCAATTTCAATACACAACGGTCACATACTTCAATAACATAAATTTATAAACAGTATTGTTTTGAGAGAACTTCACTCAAGCGGCCTCCTTTCATTGATATATATAACTAGATAACCAAATGTATAAGTCTCAATCAAGGCGTCAATGGAAGAGAAGAATTCTTTAGTGACAGTTTCCTAACCTTAAAATTTTATTAAGTTTCACGTGGTAGCTGATCTGTTTTAATCACAAAAAAATTGTATATATTAGAGAAATTCTAGATACTATGATAATTTTAACATGCAATTTTGTACAGTGTAATTAGTAAGAACCATTTTTCAAGGAAAGAAAAAGCACATTGATGTTGTTTTCACATTTACACCAACTCAATGACAAATAACCTCACTTAATGTAAGTGTTAATTTTATTGTTTGATTTTAAATTTTGACTATTTTTATCAATTGTAGTGTCCCTGAGGATGGAAATAAACATTTTCGAAAGCTCGGACTAATTAAACAGAGTATTCTTTGTCTCAGATGCCAAATCCCCCACTAATATTTGTTTCTATATATATATATATATATATATATATATATATATAGGCATAAAACAGGCCCTAGGGCCTATAGCCGTGTAAGAGTTTTCCATCTGTATCTATCGCTTGCTACGCTTTTCCAGTTCCGTAATCCCTTTTCCGCGACGTCCTGCATTACGGCTTCTTTCCACTTTCTTCTGGGCCTACCTCTCTTCTTCTTTCCCTCTGGTCTTTTCTATGCTACTTCTTTGACATCTCTTGACTGTTCCATCCGTTCTAAGTGACCTAACCACTGCAGTCTTTTCGATTGGATTACTTCAATTATTGTTGAGTCATTGTATAGATCATACAACTCCTTATTTGTGCGCCTCTCCCATCCTTCTTCTGTTTTTTTTCCGCCATAAATTTTCCTTAATATCTTCCTCTCCCAGATTTCGAGTTTGGATTTCTGCTTCTTATTCATAACCCATGTTTCACATCCGTATAGCACTGTCGGTCTTAATATTGTTTTATAAATTCTTTTCTTTGTTGCTCATGTGACTTGTTTTGATCTCAAGATTTTGAGTAATCCTCCAGCACATCTATTGCCCTTGGCCAGTCTAAGATAGATTTCTGCTTCTTCCTCACATTTATCATTTATTAGGACACCTAGATACATATAGTTCTTGGTTTCCTTTATTTGTATTATTTTATCGTTCTGTAGCTCTAGCCGTAATGTCTCAGGCTCTTCCGTTACTGTTTTATTTCTTAGTTTCATGTACTGGCTTTTTGCTTCATTTATCTCCAACCCCACTTCTTGTGCTGCTGTCACTAGATCTTTTGCTATTTCCATCAGTTCTTTTTTTTTTCCTTGATAATAAAATCACGTCATCTGCATATGCCAAACATTGGTGGCTTTTGTTCAGTAATGTACCCCGACGGTTGATTTTGCTTTTCCTTATAACATCTTCTAATGCTATGTTGAATAGCATGGTAGATAGGGGGTCTCCTTGCCTCTGTCCTTGGGTTGTATCAAATTCTTCTGATTCTTTCCCTTCTACTCTTACTACATTTCTTGTCTGCTTGAGTGTCATTTCCACCAGTTTGCATAGCTTCTCTGGAATTGTGTGTGTTAATACTTGTTTTAGTAAGAAAATTTGGTCTGTTGTTCCTCTAGCCTTACGAAATCCACACTGTTACTCGCCGGTTATCTTTTCTGTATAAGTTTCTAATCGTATTTTTATTAGTGTGGCTAGTACTTTGTACATGCAATCAAGTAGTGCTATTCCTCTGTAATTGTTGCAATGTGAAATGTCATCTTTCTTGTATATCGGTAGAATTACTGCTTTTTTCCACCTTTCTGGCATATGTTCAGTCCTCCAAACCTCTTGTATTAACTTAGTAATTTCTCTCTTTCATACAATACCTCCGTATTTCAAGTTTTCTGCTGTAATACTATTGGATCCTGGGGCTTTATTATTTTTCATATTGTGGATAATTTCTTCTATTTCTGCTAGTGTAGGTTCTTCATCTTCGGAACGGTTTTCTTCTCCCAATGGAACGTCTTCTCTTTCTTCTGTTTCTAGTTCTGCATTTACTTTTAATAGCTCTTCAAAATGGCTTTTCCATCTTCTTATTATTTCAGTTTTTGCTCCTAGCAGTTTACCGTTTCCATCTTTGATGTTTGGTGTTTTTGACCTGTGTCCTTTATTTATTTCTTTCACATCCTTGTAGAAATTTCTAATTTCTTGTCTCCAGTATTTTTCTTCCATTATTTTTATTCTGTTTTCATCGTGTTCTCTTTTCTTAGTACTGCAAATCTTTTTTGTAATTTTCGTCTGTTCAATGTATTCCCGTATGTACTATTCTTTCCTGGTCTGTAGATATTTTTCCCTTAAACTTCTTTTCTTACTTATTTCTTCCATACATTCGTCGTCAAGCCAGATCTTCCTTTTGGTAGCCTTTATGGCGTTTAAGCTTTCGTCTGACGCTTTCAAAATTGCTGTTTCCATCCGTGATAATTTCTTTTCTACACCCTGTTATAATTCTGTTTCCCTAGTTTGTTCTAAGTATTTCTCGATTTTGGATCTGTATTTACCGGCTACTTGAGGATGTTGCAATTCTTCCATGTAATATTTCACCGTTCTTCTGTTTTTTCTAATTTTTCTTTTATCTGTTTCTGTTAGTTTAAATTTAGCCATTACTAGGAAATGGTCAGAGTCTATATCGGCACCTCTATATGATTTTACATTTTTTATTGATTGGGAATCTTTTTCCCCTATTAGCACGTGATCAATTTGGTTTGATTCGTTAGTGCCTGGAATTATCCAAGTTCCTTTGTGTATATTATTCCTTTTAAAATGTGTACTCATAATCTTCATTTGCTTTTCTATAGCCATATTGATTAATCTAAAACCATTATCGTTACTCGTATTATGTTTGCTTTCGCCTCCCGTTATAGTTCTAAATATGTCTTCATTTCCTACTTTTGCATTTGCATCTCCCATTATTATTTTTACATTGCCGTTTGGTATTCTGTCAATAATTTCTTCCAGTTGTTCATAGAATGCATCTTTATCTTCATCAGTTTTCTCTTCTGTAGGTGCATGAGAGTTAACGATTGTTATGTTTTTGTCATTTCCAGTAAACTGTAGTTTGCATATCCTGTCTGAGATCGCTTGGAAGTGTGTGATTTTTACTGACTACAAAGCCTGTACCAAATCGTCTTTTTTCATTTCCACTTGTAAATAGGACATATTCCTCCATTTCTTTTATATTATTATTTTTTAAATGTGTCTCCTGCAGCGCTAGTATTTCTATATTGTATCTTTTTGCTTCCTTTACTAAATTTGTTATGTCCCCCTCTCCGTATATTCCTCGCACGTTCCATGTTCCTATATTTATAACTTCATTTTTTTTTAATTATTTCTTTTTTGCGGTTCTTTTCTTCACCTCTTTTCTTGTAATCCTGTACCTTGTTCATTGTTTGAGTCGATGCTGGAATCGTATTGTCACGTGTGTCTACTAGTTTTTTTCGTTGAACTGTAACTGTTTTTGTTCATCATTCCATTTCCATACTATACCATTAACTATTAATTTCTTGTAACCTACTTTTGTTTGTTTGCCCTTATCTTTTTCTTCCTTAGCCTTTCCTCTGATTATTTTTTGTACTTCCTGTTCCTTCTTGGTAAGATCCGACTCAATGGAATTTTTTTCCCGGAGATGTCTCAGTCAGCCAAAGATATAGTCGTGAAAAACGCTGCTCTTTTATTAATACATGATTTTCAGTTAATTATGTGATTATGCCAATGTGTGACGGTCTTATCGTCTTACTTTGCCGAAGAGAACCATTCAGAATCACCATTTCCAGAAATACTCAATAAATAAACGAACAGATCCTGTTTTGTTTACTGCTCCAAGATGGAAGTTATCCATGGCGAATGAGATACCATGATGATAAACATAATATTTCCTAAAATTAGAAAAATGGAACAGCACTTGATTAAAAATACTAAATTTCACTGGGTTTAACATTTAAGTATCAATACTAAAGTGCTACAGCAAAGAGATTTGTTAAAAATTTGTTTTTTAATATAGTATAGTTGAAACAGTCATTCATGTAGTGATGTTTGGAATTAGTCTCGATGACTAATGGCAGAAGATAAACGATGTATTTACAAATATCCTATTTTTAAGACAGATTTCATTGGTGGGAGAATAAAAAAAATCTCTGTCGTACTTTCAAACAAATTTCCTGTAAGATTGTTATGTCAATAATGCACTGGGCATTGTCCCTATTTACCTCAAACTTAGGAAAACATAACCTCATTACACTGGCGAATTTAGTGAAGATTTGCAGACAAATATTGCTTCGAAATACAAGGGGTTTCAAGAATATGTATGGTACAATAACATTTTACGATGTGTAATACCACCGCTTATGAGTATTTGACAAAATTCTTTCTGCTGATGAGCTTTGAAAAGACTATAACCTATAAAATCCCAAATTTTTTATATTGATCAAAGTAGATACTTGAGTTTGTTCGAATTTTCCTTGCAATACGCGACTGTTAATTTCAATACCATGCAAATCAATTAAGAAATTCCACATCGCATCAACTTATATATTTTATATATTTATTACGATACTTACCTCAGTCATTTTTATTTATATAATAAATTTGTTTGCGCATAAACAGAAAATTTATTAGTCTGTGAATTTTGTTCGTTTGATGCAAATCAATAAAACAGAATTATATTAGCTAAGCGACATTGCATATTTTCGTAATTGATAGGTACGAATATCTAAAAATAAATTACGAAGAACTCACCAATGAAGGTGTCCTTTTGATGTGATTACTATTAATCGCAATGGAAAATAATTACATATAAATACACATTTATTCTCCATGCATCTTCACAACTGTTACTATCATATCTCGTTCCATAAATAACTCGTGAATTCCTTTATGTGTCCTCCTCTATCGTTCTTCCAAAGATTTTTCTCTAAATTCTCCTTTTCCGAATACCATTCTTGGTATTTAGTCCTTTGAAAGTGTATATCTCATTCAATAATATGATCGTGTTATAATTTCTTAGTTTCCAATTTTTTACTTCTCTGTATCCAAAACTAACATATATTTTTACATTTTCTTGTTTAAATGATAGTAATTTTACGTGTTTTCAGTCAGCTTCCATCACATCCAATATTATCTACCTTTTTTACTCAAAGTTATTATGCAAGTTGTAGTGTGTGGTTTGAATATGACGACAACAATATAAACAAAACAAATAATTTTTTTTATTCAAACTAATCCGCTTCCACTGAAGGTGATTAGTGGTGTATAACAATATACAATATTAAATTTTGTTTAGTTGATTAATGTCCTTTAGGAACCCCATCAATTTTTCAACTGGGCAGTTTACACCTAAGAGTTAATTTAAATCTGTAGGTAGTTCATATTTTACCCGGTACGTGACAAACTCAGTGCAATTAATCAGCAAAAAATTAACTATTAAATGCTCTTGACATCATCACATAGAGGAGAATTGTCTTTATTGAAAAGATAAGTATGCTTAAATTTGCAATGCTCTATTCTAAGTTTAGTAACAATCACTTGTACTTTGCGAGTTCTGGTTGGATGCTTCCACAACGTCACTGTTGACGTGAATTCGCGAAGTTTGTTTTGCGATCGCTGCCAGCAGGTGTGAACTTTCTCCCGAATAATATTCTCAAGTCACTCATCACGCACTTTGTTATGAGTTCGGAACTAACATTTACTGTTGCGTTACGCGCACGAAGTCCGCTTCTTCGTTGCCTCTGATGCCAATGTGAGTAGGAATCCACATGAAGTCGACTTATTTTTTGTCGTTCTGGATTTTATGAAGCTGTGACTTAATTGATTGTAATATTGGGTGCTTGTGATACGGATGTTTCAAGGAATAAATACTACTTAAGGAATAAGTTAAAATTAGGGTTTTGGGATTTGGAAAGGAAGTAATTACTTTGCGGGCATGGAAGATAGCATAGAGTTCTGCCGTAAAGATGCTAGTGTGAGAGATGAATTTTATGCTGTAAGGTTTAGTTGAAGTCACTATTGCAGCACCCACTCCTGCCTGCGATTTCGAAGCATCCTTGTAGACTAAGTTAGTCATTGTAATCATGCAGTATTCTGTTGAATTCTGTGAAGATTGCATAGCGATTTGTATCCCAGTCAGGTTAATACGGTAGCGCGGAGTGGAAATTGTCCACGGAGCTGGATATTCAACAATGGATGGAAACATTGTTGGGAGCTCAAAATTAAATTTTTGAAAAAATCTGGCTTAAAATGGTTTAGATAGATGCGGTTTTTTATCAAAAAGATACCTATATCTGTTGTTGAATGTGTTACTGTAAACTGGTTTTTCAGCATTAGTGGATATAGTAGGCGCGTAATTCAAACTCAGTATAGAGCTTCTGTAGCTTCATGATGGCTAACCAAGAAAACTTTGAATGCTGGTGTTAGAGGATGATGTAAACGAGCCTGAAGCTGTTCTTAATGCTGTGTTATTGATGACATCAAGATTGCGAAGTACAGATTTTCTGGCAGATGCATATGCTATGGAGCTCTAGTCTATTTTTGTTCTGATGAGCGTTATATATAAGCAGTAGCGTTGTTTGGTCCGATCCCCAATTCATATTTCCTAGGCTTTACATTAAATTAAGCCGCTTCATACATACTTGGACCATGTGATCTTTCCAGGTAACCTTATGGTGGAAGATCATTTCTAGAAATTTTGCTGATTGTTTCATGGTAATGTTTTGGTTATAAAGTTTCAATTTTGGAGTAGCATAAGAACTTTTCCTGCTAAATACCACATCTGTTGTTTTGTTAACAAAAAATCTGAAGCCGGATTGACGTGACCATAGTTCCAAATTTGTGATGAATTGTTGCATAAATAGAGATATTGTAATTGACTGTCTCGATCCTTACTACGTGGAATATGCTCATATTAGTGTTTTTAAATGAAACTCACGGTCTCTAGATAATTCCACAATATAATAAAAGTTATGGAAAATTCTAAAAAATTTTATTATATTGTGGAATTAACTAGAGACCGTGAGAGATATTGTATTTATATTTTTTCTTTTTATGTAAACCACTAGGCCATCTGCGAAAACTCTTGCTTTCGGTGGTTTTTTTAAATTGTCAAGAATGTTGTTAATGGCAATCAAAAATAAAGTAGAGCTGATAATTGAGCGTAGTGGGGTTCCATTTACTCGACGGTAAGCATCGTATAGTTCGTCATCAGCCCGAACTTCGAATGTTTCGTTGGCAAGAAAGTTGTTGATGAAAGCTAGGCAATTTCCTGTGATATTCCATCTTTGCAGTTGTATCGGGATATTTCGAGTCCAGCAGGTATCAAATGCTTTTTAGATATCAAAGAAAATGGCGACGTATACCTGTTTGGTGGCTAAAGCCACATTGATCTCACTTTCCAAATCCACAATATTGTCTAGAGTTGAGCGGTTTGGCCTAAATCCAGTTTGTTCTTTGATTAGGAGATTAATCATTTCGATTAATAATTTCGAGATGCCACATTAGTCTCGGGTTGACAATTTTCTCTAGCTTCCTAATTGGGTTTTTTACTTTTCAAAAATGCTAGAGTAATAGCTTCAGACCATAAAGAAGGGGAAAAATTGTCTTCCCATATCTTGTTGAAAAGTTTCAGTAGATGCTATCTTGCTGAAGATGGTAGATACTTGAGAAATATGACTGGAATATTGTTTGTACCTGGACTCGAATTTTTCATTTTGTCCAAGGAATTGTCAAGTTCTTCTATGGTCATAGGATGGTTTAGATGGTTATCGAGTGTATCTTCAAAACTGATGGGAGTTGGTTCGATTTGAGCCTTGTAATTGAGAAAGTCGCGTGTGAAGTTTGAAATCGACGATTGGTCTTGATAGGTTTGGCCCAAAACATTGGCTATATCTATTGTGGATGTGTAGTAATGATAATTGTGTTTAATACTACGAATTATGCCTTTTTACTATTCAATTCATTCTTATAATTTTGGTCCAGACTTGAGTTATTGAAATGGAAGAGTTTATTCTAGAAACGTATTCCTGCCATAATTTTTTCTTGGATTGTTTGATTACAAGTTGTGCCTTTGATTTGTATTTCTTTAGCTCTACGCGATTTTGGAGAGTTTTGCGTTTCCTATACTTGTTCAACGCTGCTTTTCCTTCCCTGATAGCTTTTTCGTACTCTTGATTCCACCAGGGGATAGGAGTATGGTCTTTTATGTCTTTTGTTTAGCCAATGTGCTGGCTGGCATTATCCAAGATGATTTCATTGAAGTTCAATACACATTTCCGGATATCGTTGGTAGTATCGCAGTTATCCATATTTAGTTCAATCTGATTTCTGAAGGATGTCAAATCTGCAGATTTATTTATCCATTTAGGCAAGTATTTTGGTGAACATTTGTCTGGTTGGGGTGAGCCGGTTATGTCATCTAATAAACAATTAATTGGTCGTAGTCCAGATAAAAGGTGGCGAATGATTTTCGATGAACTCTTTGCAGAAGATGATTGATTGTTTCTTGCTCAATTTATTCTTTTTTTGAGTTGCTTTTGGTTTAGGGAATAATTCTTCTGGCGTTATGTTATTATCGCTATGAGGTGTGGGGGTATCTTCCATAGGTCTTTTGTTCGTGACTTTGGCCATATTGGGGATATCTGTTGTTTCCGTTCTTGCTTCCATATTCAATAATGTTGTGGACGTCTCTTGAGTAAGTGGAGAGTTTTCTGTTATTGGATCAGAAGTCAATTTTTGTGTTTTAATGTTATTTGTTGACGAAGATAGTGGGAGAGTTTGGATTGGGGTTGTAAGAAGAGTTTGGGAAGTCGTAAGCGGTTGATTCTTTCTTTTTGAGCTATATGTGTTGGGTTCTGATTGGTTAGAGCTATTGATACATTGTGAAGGTATATGACCATCAGCTTTACATTTGAAGCATGTTAGTCCATCTTTTTGGAGGAAAACTCGGTAGCTGGTTTGTTCGAATTCAATCAATATAGAGTTTGGAAACTGATGCATATAAGGTCTTACATAAATCTGAAACTCAGGATGTGACTATACTCAGGTAATGTTGCACCGATTCTTAAAAACTTCATGGATTTCGACCTATTTTTGAAATTTTATCTGTTAGCAGTTGATGTGGGATGGTTGGAGATATGAGTTGGCGAGCTACTAGTTTTTCACCGTTGACGGTTATGGAGCCATAATTGTTCATGAAGTTACCAACCACTGATTTTTTTTGCCAAGTACATACAAACACGATTGTTCGAAATCCTTGATGAAAAAATGATATTTTTTTGATGAATGATTGATCCTAATGGGAAAAGGTAATCCTGTAATATGGCATTGTTGGTAGTGCAAAAAATTATTGCTTGTTGCTTGCTTGGGAAAACAGCTTGGTTAACTGCTGATTAATAACTTTTATTTGGCCAGAATTTGAAATACATCCCTGGCCGCTATTAGTAAATAGTGGCATGCGAAACTAGTTTGTTGCTTCTTAAGCGTGATATACTATTGGAATTGACAATGTTTATGATGTGAAAATCATTAAGTTTTGATAATTTCAATAGTAATGTAGGTAAAGTGAACTTACAGTTTATGAAAGTACTTCTCACTGAACAAAAGATTTAAACTAACTAAATTTGTAATATTTCGGGAACTGCACAAAACTAGGCTAGTCACTTGTTCTGTCAGAGCCGAACTCCAAACAAATAATTAAAAATGTCGTGGTAAAGTCAATTTCAAATCCTGCCGAGTTACACTATACAGTAGAACTTTTAAAACATTTATTCAGAAAAAGATATGTTGAAAAAGTTTGTGTTGGAGATCCAAATATTTGAGCTCTTTTTTGATAGTTCTTTAGTTAAATGTTTTTGGTTTTTTCAAATCATTTTAGAACTTTCTAAATTACTTTTTACTATTGTACACTCTTCATTTGTTTACCTTGCTTCATTTTGTCATTGGAACTATTTTGGCATTTGTACAATATACAGAAATTTTATTCTAATAGTCTGTCTCTAATTTTGTACGGAAGCTGAAACAATGTATCCCTACATTAAAGAATAAATAATTGTTACATATTATAACTAAAAGACAATTATTTTGATATTCAAAAATAATCTATTCATAATGCTAGTACCATACGTTTGATAATATTGACAATGGCGTGTTTACGTGTGGAATAATTATTTGATTTTCTGTTATCACTCTAAGCATATTTTTTTATAAATAGAATAAATATCATGTGTTTCCTCTACTTGAAATAAAATATGTTACGTTATTTGAAATATGAATTTAAATACAAATGTAATAACACAATACTTGATGATAACGACATGAACCTTATAAGAGTAGACAAATTGATAACCAACGAAACGGCAACCCTTTTCAATCACACCGCGATTTATGTAAATTCGAGATTCAGCACGCGCTTGCCAACCTCCATTCGCATGCAAGTCCATTGGCGTTCTGTCCGTTGGGGCATAACAATCAGAAATGATATATTTATACATATAGAAGGTCAACTTTGATAATAAATATTTGTAGAGCTAAATATTGTTCTCTTTTTTCTGGTATTAATAAAGTAAATACGAAGTACAAATTTATTGCACGTCAATTAATTATCAGGGAAAATTATGTACCGAGTGTATGATTGAGAGAGGTAACCCGCTGTATTTATTCATCCTACAACTTAAAAAAAAAATCTGTATTACAGACTCGTATAGGGGAACACGGGGCAGAATGGTATACCGGGGCACAACGACATACACCCGTCGTGAGAAATAAAAATAAAGCTGGCAACACCGATACGATCTAGGGATGCGCACGATGTATCGATGTTTCAAAAACATCGATTTTTGTATTTCGATGTTCGATGTTTTTTTATTCGATATTTTTAGGGAACATCGATATTTTTTGCGATGTTTTTTCCGATGTATTCTTCTATTTTGATTAAAGAAAGCAGAAATTTAATAGAACAACTCTGATTTATTTATTCTTTAATATGAATGCTTTAAAATATGCGTCGTAGTTTGTTGCCAAGCTTAACTGAAAAACATTGACTTATTTTGTCTTACTTACGCGCAATAGACAAAGATGCCCTCATACAAAATTGTTGTGCCTTTGCTGTAATCGCATTCATATCATTCAACTATCAAACTAGATCTTAATTCTTTTCTATTCTGTTTACTTCTCGAATACCAAAAGTGGGCCGCACAGTCCCACACCCTAAATCGGTCAGACCAATTAGTCAACATCTTTCCTGCTTGAAGGACTTGAAAGAGTACTGGATTGCTACATCAGGCGGGTAGCATTAAACAACTCCCCCTGAGCATCCACCAGTACGCTTATCAAACTGACAAATGAACAGATTTAGCGTTACACAACTTTGTTGGGAAAATCACACAATTCCTTAACAATAAGGAGATTGCGGTGGCCATTTTTTCTTGACATCGAAGAAGCATTTGACAATGCACTACCGGCCTCCATTGGGCATTAAACCAACGATTGCCGGCTGTATATATGCCATGCTTACTAATAGAACAGCCACTACGTCTCTTCAAGATGAGGCCATTAGCTTTAAGGTTTCCAGGGGCTGCCCGGACCCCCTACTGTGGTCACTCTTGATGGATGGCCTGCTTGATACTCTCGTAGGAAGAGGGGTAGAACTACAAGCGTATGCAGACGACCTTGTCATTCTGGAAAGGACCAGGTCAGGACGGGTAGTATATAATATCCTCCAAAAGACGTTGGACGACGTCCACAGTTGGTGCCAGAGGGAACAGATGTCTGTTAAGCCTGGTAACCCTTCAGCAGGAGAAGAAAATTGGTGGACCTTTCACCACTTTCCTATAATGGTGAGGTTATTCCATTCCAGATAAATAACTTACTTGGAACGTTCACTTTGAAAACGTTATCCATAAGGTCAGACTATCCTTGTGAACGTGTATCAGGATCTGAGTTAAATCTTTATGCTTGGGTCCCAAACAAATCTATTGGATATATGTGATGATTGTTAGACCAATGATGACATTTGGAGCCATTGATGGTGGTTAAAAGCTTTACAAAAAACGGCCCAAACAAAGCTCTCTGGTATACGAAGACAGGCTTGTATGGCTATTACTGGTGCCATCAGTGCCACAACGTCATCAGCCATGTAAATCCTCCTGGACCTACCTCCTTTCCATATATATCTGGAAAAGTAGGCCAGATGGACGGGTATATACGGGCGCAGACCTTGGACAGAAATTTCAATCTCTCTAGGATCTTATGCAACCGTATTTCAGGCAGAAATTTACGCCATTGCTTCATGTGTGGAGAGTTTGGAACAATCCAACCACACACATATATCAATAAAAAAAATTACGGACAGCTAAGCGGCTTTGAAAGCCCTTAGCTCCTAATATGAGTAGATTCCTCAAAGTAAGGGTTGAAACAGTTAATTTCACTTAGCTCCTATGTAATTTCGAAATTCGTTTTAGACTACCAAAAAAGACTCACCTCAATAGGAGAACGCAACAGGGACTGGATCCCTGGCCACTCTGGTATGGATGGAAATGAGAAGGCATACTCTCTTGCAAGGGATGGTGCAGCTCGTGTCTTTATCGGACCAGAACCTACAATTGGCATCGCAACAAGTATTGCCAAGCAAACACTAAATACCTGGACAGCAAGAAGAGCCTTAGACTTCTGGCATAATATACCAGGATTCAAAGGCTTTCATACATCCTTCGAAAAATGTATCCATACAAAAATTAGGCTATAACAGCCTTTTAACAGGCCACTGTCGTTTGAATCATCATATGCTGAGACTTGGACTCTCAACGGATCCGATTTGCCGTCTTTGTTTGGAAGATAATGAAACAGTAGAGCATATAATTTGTGCCTGCCACGCCGCGGCTCAAATCAGGTCTCTCTCTGGCTCTTGGACCTGAAATACCATTTACCGCACAAATTAATCGACTTCGTTAAGAAGGTGAAGTTGTTCGGTGAAATCTGAATCGGTATGAGTCACAATAAACTCTTACGACCCACTCATTACAAACCTAACCTATTTCTCGAATTTATTATTAATTTTTTCATACAAATTGTATTAGATGTATCATGCAATCAAAATGATTTTCTATTTATTAATAGTTCAATATTTTCTTGCCATTCTTAAAAACATCGATGATTAGAAACATCGATATTCTCAAGCCGATGTTTTTACAACATCGATGGCGCATATTCGAGGTATCATTTGATGCCAACAAGGATGTTTTCAAAATTTTGCGCATCCCTAATACGATCCTACTCTATCGTGTCAACACAAAAACTGGTGCGTAAATCATTTCAGTCAAGTGATAGTTCCCAACGTGTTGATGTTTTATCTATATTTATAATATTCTACGAAATTTTATACTATGGCAATTACTTAAATAACACTTTACACGTATTATTTTATATTTTTTGTTTTGTATATGATGTAACGGAATGATTTGTTGCCCTTTTTGCATCTTGTTTAAATTATAACAATTTGGTAAGGTAGGTTTGGGGCGGAATGGATCGGGGCAGAATGGACCAGAGTACCATTCCGCCCCAGAATAGGCCATTGCGCCACAGTAATAAGAAAATCACCGTAATAATTTTATGTTATGTTAGGTTGGAAAAATATAATAGTATAATAAAGTAATATTTATTGCTTTTTTGTCGAAATGGTATAAATGTCTCATGACAATTATTCCCTTTCAGATGGTTCGCAGATATGTAAGAAAAACCGAGCGCCAAACATGGGATATCAGTACCATGAAGGCGTTGTTAACAATGAGATGGGTTAAAAAAGGCATCTCTACAATATTTAGTTCCTCGTTCCACACTAAAAAGATATGTCCTAAGGAAAAAAATGGAAAAAGAATCTTTCTAAATTGACAAAACCAAAGGAAAATTTCAAAAAGTTTTTATTGTAGATCAGGAGCTGGAACTTGTAAATTACTTAAAAAGTATAGAGTCCAACGTCTGATAAAACTCCAGTTCACGTTACAGCTGAAAGTGAGAAGAGAAATACGTTGCCGGACAATATGGATAATTTATTAAATGATCAACCCCATTGTTCAAGTGACCAACCCCATTGTTCAAGTGAATAACCTCATTGTTGAAGTGCTAAAGTCCAATGTCCCGTTGATGCGCCGAATTCTGAAAATGGTCAAATAATTAGTGAGATACCCTTTAATAATGTTGAAGATGCCAAAAATAGTAGTTTTAATTGCAAGTCTCCTACAGATATTATCAGACCACGAAAAGAATTTCTAGAAAAAGAGGTAAAACGGAGATTTTTTCATTAACTTCATGTAAGGAGGAGTTAGAGACTACCATTACCAAACAAGAGTTAATGAAAAGAAAACAAATTCAAAGAAGAATCGGGAGTATCCCAACAGAAAAACCCTAACAAAAAAGAAGGTAAAACTCGATGCAACTGGAAAAAGGAATAAAGTTACTCAAAAAAAAGTTGGCATAGAAGAAAATTCCTCGACAGACAGTGACACTGATGATGATGCCACCGAATGTCTTTACTGCAAAGAATTTTACTCTAAATCAACGGAGGGTTGGATAGCATGCTACATTTGTAAAAATTGGGCTCGCAATTCTTGTGCAGGTGTTAAAAGTGACGACGATGACACTGTCCTTGTCTGCGACTTATGCAAATAAGGCTCACTTACCAAATATGGCTTATTATGTTTTTATTTTTTTAGTTTTGATATTAAAGTTGTATATCTAAGCTTTAGTTTTATTTAAACGCAATACGAATATATGGATTAATATTATTTTTGGATAAACCATTCTGCCTCAACGTTGGAGCAGAACGGGCATTTTGAAATTTTCGTTGATATGTGCTAAACATTCTAAACTTTTTTCTATATTTTCAAACTTCTGTAATTTGATAATTAAACATCGAACAATGTTTTGTGTTTAATTGGGACTCAAAATTTAAATGTCTTCTAAACTTAGGTATGCCATTCTGCCCCGTGTTCCCCTACGAGAAACTGCTGGAAACTATTTTCAAGTTTCCTACTCCACCGCTAGTTCACAATAATAACAGAAAAACATAATTTTTCGATAATAAATGTACCGTTATAGTACCACAAAATTTAAATATTCGTAATCATTAGATCATTTTACAAAGTTTGCTCCTGTACTTTTTCCTATATCTTCTAAAATAAATGGCAGGGGTGAGTGGGAAAGCTGACTCAATAAAACTGTTATAAGTTTTGTTCCGCTTAATCGATTTTCACAAACTTAGTATCATTTGAAAGAGAATGCAATGTCTAATATAATATTATATCACCGTTACAGTCCAGTGAATTTAACGGTCGCTAGGTGGCGGTGATTGAACAATTGTTTTGTTTAGTTTATGACTATTCATCGATTCTGTACGAAAATAAGAAAACAGATTCTTCACTATGCTGACGTTTCGGATTTATTTGAATCCTTTATCAAGGCTACAAAGATATACATGCATTTGGTGATTATGAATATTAAATAATCAATAAAAACTTTAAAACTTCAAAAACTTCAAAGACCTCAAAAAGTTTCAAAAAACTTTAATAACCTTAAAAACTTTAAAACCCATGCTCATCCAAAAATTTAAAAATTCAAAAATTTTAATAAAGTTTCAAAAAACTAAAAAACTTAAAAATCCCTCTCATTTTGTCTCTAAGAAACATCATCAAATAAAATCTAAATTGCTGACAATTTAAAATTAAGGTGTCACACTTACCTAATGAGGTTTTTTCCGTTGAGCACAAATTATTTATTTCCTTGTCAAATTCAAAATAGGCGAGAAATCGTGAAAACATTTCAGAAAGTTCTGGCACGTCATGTAAAAACAAAGCAATGCAACATCTTCAAACATAGGGCGAAAATTATTTGTCTTTATTGAGATTCTATACACAAACTGTACCTAGATTTTTTGATGTTGAAAGTAAATTATACGTATTCATTGACAAACGAAAACAAAAATATCAAGACATTTACAATAATATTGTCAACAATTTGAAGGCATTAAACTTAATAGATCAAGATATATACAAAGTATTGAACAGCTATAACTCACAACCACCGATAATTTATGGTTCACTAAAAATACATAAAAGTAATTCTTTGCATTCAATCTCCATCGTATACACTATCAAGGTTTGTAGTAAACATTTTAAGGAATTTATGGCCAGGTTTATTTTTCAATTCTGAGGAACTTATAGATTTCATTCAAAATTTGGAATTACCTAAAAAATATGAACTGATTAGTTTGGATGTAATAAGTTTGTTTACAAATATCCCAAAACAAAGTGTTTTAGAAATTATTTCAAAAAGGTGGGATGAATTTAAGGAATTTACTGAACTTACATTAGAATTTTTTTTAAATATTATCAATGTTATATTTGACAGTTATTTTGGTTTTGATAATATTTTTAATAAACAGAAGGACGGGTCAGCAATGGAAAACCCAGTAAGCCCCATATTAGCAGCCCTATTAATGGAAGATTTGATTTCTACGGTAGTTTCAAGGTTAGATTATGAAATACCATTGGTTAAAGTATATGTTGACGACACTATTTTAGCTGTGCCGAAATCAAAAATTGATTCTATACTAATAGTTTTCAATTCCTATCATTCGGGCTTACAGTTCACAATAGAAACAGAAGACAATAACTCCATTCCATTTTTGGATTTGTTATTGATTAGAACTGAAGATCAAATAATGACATTTTATCATTATGATAAACCTGTTAGTTCCAGGAGAGTTTTAAATCATTATTCACAACATCCATTTGCTCAAAAATTAAATATCATGACTGCCATCAAAAATAAAATTATTAAACTCAGTAGCCCTGAATATTCACACAAAAATATGATTAGGTTCAAAGAAAAATTGCTGTTGAATGATTATCTCCTTAATGTTTGTAATATTATAATTAATAAAAATATTGAGATAATTTGAACACCAGCATTGACTGGAAATTCATATAGATATTTTAAGATTCCTTATGTTAAGGGTCTTTCGGAAAAATTGAAACACATACTACAAACAGAAAAAACAAAAATCGTATTTTACCATACAAAAACGGTAAATTGTTTTCATTCCCCTATAAAGGACAAATTACCGAGAGACTATGAATCAAACCTTATTTATAAAATAAATTGTTTGCAATGCGATAGATGTTATATTGGTCAAACAAAGCAAAGGTTAAAAAACAGAATATTTGCCCACAAGAACTCATGTGATTAAAAACATAGGGACAAATCAGCAAAAACAGCATTAGCAACACATACATTTGAACCAAATAACCAATTTGACTTTGAAAATATTAAAGTGGCCCTAGACCAAAATATTGGAATAGAATTATCGCCAATTTACATAAACCGATATATTTAAAGGAAAATAAGTATGCACACATGGAAAGTATAAGCTTTAAAATAGTCGCCAATGGTGCTACAACTTTGAATAAATGGAAAATTTCTTTATTTTCAGGTTTTTCGGCAAGAAGGAGTAGGTATAAAAATGTATAGAGGAAATGTTTGTGTTCTTTAAACGTCGATAACTTTGGCCTCAGCAGAATTTAACAATTTTAGTTCTGTTAATTGTTACAAAAGGCTCGAGAGAACCTGTCAATTGATTTAAATTCCGTTTCGTATGAGACGCGCGACCACAAACACAGAACTAGAACTATGTATTTGTGATAACAAACAAGAGCTAGATTTCCTTGAAGAATTAGAAATAAGAAGACACTTAAGAGACCCACAATGTGAAGTCGTCAATGAAGAGATAAATCTAGGTCGTTCTCCACTTTTAAACTGTTTTCTTGAGTGATAATTGTAAAGATCGGCTGATATAGTTTTCCTGGTTTCCTATATCATTGTACAGTTATACTGATGGGAAAAAGATATCTCTATAGGCCTAATAATATCTGTCTTTGTTCTCTTATATATGGAAGTATTTTAAAATCAATGAATGACCTAAGGACTACTGATGCAATTCTTCATGCTAGTAATGTCCAAAAATGGCTTTTACTTATTATGTTTTGAAGATATTTACATAAGAACTCAGTGGAGGAAATTCGACAAACTTGCCCCAAAAATAAGCACATTTGAAAAGTTCCAAGAAAGATGCTCGGCTTGATACATTCCAAGCGAAAACTACACGATTGACGAAATGTTGGGGGTGTTGTAATTGGAACTTATGTTATCTTGAAGTTCCGTTTTATGTTTATCTCTTGATTTTGAAAATAAAATGTTGCATTAGCCACCAAACATATTTTTCTTCACGCGATTAGAGCAAATGAAACTCACCTGTGACTAACGCAGTGTTAAGCAAAATGATATTTCATTAAGCCTTTTGTGTTATTATTCAATTTATTATTAAAAAATTTGATCAAAATCTTAACGTTAAAACTTTTTATTATTCAACAACGTTAAGTAATGAAGAATATTTCATGGAAGAAAGTTGGAGTGAAAAATTCGATACGGCTGGTATTTGAAATCACGAGCATCGATTTGAAATAAAATACAATAAGAATCTGAATAAAAGTGTAGGTTTTATTTCACATTAACGTTTATACTTTTATAGTGTTTACTATGCAAATGATTTTGAAATATTTTCAGTAGGATTTTGTACCGTTCATTTGTCGAAGAAATGGTTGTGTAATAATTAACAATGGATGGCACAGTAGGTGAAAAACCCAGCATTGCTACTAATTATATTTTAACTAAATTTTTTCTTAATCATATTTCTGATATTCTATCTAACACCTGCACTAAACGAAAATTATTCTCTTGAGCAACTTGAACTTCGATTAAACGCACTTTGAACGAATCGGTTACTTTTGATAAACAAACCATTTTATTTCTGCAAGTAACTATTTTTAATGAAATTTGTTCTATCAGAAGTTTTGAAAAGTACATTGCAACATTTATAATATATTGAACGAATCAATTACTTGTTTCTGGTACTAATTTTATCTATAAATTGTCTGATATTACATTAAAATATGTCCAGTTTCGAAGAAATGTGTTTAACAGTAGCTTTCTGGTGTAAAACCCCTTATTTCTAATTATTCTAAATGCCATGTAATTTATTATGGGTAATTACCTCCTTAAATAAATTGAAAATATCAACGAGCATTATTTGCAACATTTTTATGTATCATAAATAACAAAAACGTGAAATTGACAATCATCAAGTAAATCAAATTAATAAAATTCGCATTTACATTGTAATTATTACAACAGCTGATACGTTTCTAAACTAACACACAGATGGAGCTACAAATACAGAACTCATAACTTTTTAAGTAAGTACCAACCTTCCAAAAGCAGAAGTTATTTTAATTTCAAAATATTGTGGAGAAAATCTAAACCAATCTATATCGCGGTTCCTAGAAAATTCTAAAGTATTTTACCACTTTTTTTCAAAAACATTCGACTAAAAAACTATCAACCTCTTCATATTATCATCTCTTCGTGCAATATGTCCAAAAAATCTCAGTACGCTCGCAAGGCCGTAGATGAGAGTCTATTGTGGATGTTCAGTTCTCTGTCCACGGAAAGACTTTAGCTGGAATTTTTTGAGGTGTATTACGGTAAACGAAAAAAATATTATCAAGTTGATGCTGAATTGGTTCTTTGTTGTTTTCCAATTCTATCTTTAGCAACGCTTGTTTTATTATTTGAACAGTTCTTTCAGCCGAGTCATTTGTTTTTGCTTGGTATGGAGGGTTTTCTATATGGTTAATACCGTTCTTGAAGCAAAATTCTTCAAATTCCTCAGAAATAAACTGTGGCCCATTATCTGAGACCAATTTTTCAGGTATGCCAAACCAGGCAAAAATCGAACGCAATTCACTTTTGGCTGTTATTTTCGGTATAGAATAGTTCAGAGGTAACATTGAAGGTACTCACTTCACTGTAATCACTGATCATGCTTCGTTTATGTGCAGATTGTTTACATCTACAATGTTGCCCAAAAAATTCAAGGATGGAAGACGAAAACACGCACTCTTCCATGTTAATCGTTAAATTCGCATCTAAAAGTTTCTTACGTAATTGTTCTCAAAGTTCCAAATATCGGAGTACTCATCATTATATCGTTAATATAACAAAAAAAAGTGAACGAGCAAAAGTGGGGGTATCTATCCTAATAAATAAAAGATGGAAAAAGAATATAAAGTCTTGGGAAGCATTGAACGAAAGATTAATAAAGATAATCTTGAATATCAGAGAGAGGAATATTGCGGTTATAGGAATTTATGCCTCCAACGACAACGCCCTAGTGGAAGAAAAGAATAAATTTGAAGAGGAGTTGGAAAAGATTCTGGATCAAATACCTACCTCACACGAAATAATAATGATTGGAGACTGTAATGCGAGAGTTGGTCGACAACGAAACAGCAAAGTGGTAGGAAATCATGGTGAAGATGCAAATAATGACAACGGTGAAAGATTAATAAACATATGTCAACAATATGAACTGACTATAAAAAATACATTCTTTGCTCATAAAGATATACATAAATATACGTGGTACCAACATACAAAAGGCCAAAAGCCGATTATTGATTACTTCATCACCAAACAAGAATCCAGCATAAAAACATTAGACGTCAGAGCTATGAGAGGGGCACATTGTGGTTCTGACCATATATTGGTAAATGCAAAAATATATATTCCATGCATTATACCATTACAACAAAATATACAGACGGAAAGAAGTAATTCAGAATATGACACTAGAATAGAAAATTACAATTTGGAAAATCTAGAACATGACAGTACCCGATATTTATACCAGAAAAGACTTGAGAAAAACTCGAACAGGAATCAACAACGGAACAAAAGTCCACAGAACACGAATATCGAACTCTGGAAAGATGCATAAAGGAAGCCGCTGATGAAGCTATTGGACACAAAGCAAATGAAACCGATGAAAAACCATATTGGTGGGACCGAGATATTGAATCCAAAATAGGAAAAAGAAAGAATTACATATAAAAAGAATACAAGATAGAAACAACGTAGAAATTCAAGAAGAGGACAGACAACTGAATAGAGAAGAAAAAAGAGAAGTAACAAATAGGAAAAACTCAACATGGATGAATAAATACCAATACATTGAACAACATATAGGAGGAACAAGGAGCTCGGAAGCTTGGCGAATAGTTAGGAACCTTCGAAAGTCTAATAAAAAAAATAACATATTGAAATGTGTATCAAATAACGACCTAAAGGAGCACTTCCAAAAACTACTACAGGAGAATAGAGACCGATTTTTACCAACACATCCAACCGAAGAAGAACAGTTACTGAACAGAATATCCATCGAGATCTCGAGTATTGAAAGAGCCATACAACAAATAAAGATTAAAAAAGCACCTGGTATTGGAGGAATTTACCCAGAACTAATCAAGTATGGACCCAAAGAACTGTTCGAGAAACTTCGAGAGCTATTTGAAAGATGTATTAACGGTGAAAATCTTCCAAAAGAATGGTTAACATCTTATATAATACCAATACACAAAAATGGACCGAAAGACAACCCACAAAACTATAGGGGTATTGCTGTTATTTGTACCATTGGGAGGCTCTACTCCCGCATACTACGAGACCTAATGGAAAAAGAAATAGAACATAAAAAACCGGAGGAACAAGCAGGATTTAGAGCAGGACGATCCACAATGGACAATATATTCTCTCTTAAAATAGCCTTCGAAAAACGAATGCAGAGAAATAGAGAAGTTCATATTGCGTTGATCGACTTAGAGAAGGCTTATGATAGCGTGCCGGTATCGGAGATGTGGAACGCTCTAAAAGGACTCGATATTAATAAAAGTCTCATCAGGGCAATTCAAAACCTCTATAAAAATAACTCGACGAGAATAAGAAACGGACAACACTTCACATCAACGTTTTCCACCTCCACAGATCTACAGACAAAGCTCTACAGAATTTGACCAAAAAAATCAAATATATGGGGCTGCAAATTTATTAAAACAATCTATATAGTCTCTATTTTGCCGACGACCAAGTAGTTATAGCTGAGGATCAAGATAACTTGAATTACATGTTAAGGAAATTGAAAGGAAGTTACCAGGAGGCAGGACTGACCATCAATACGAACAAATCCGAATACTTAAGTATCGGAAACGATGACACAAATAACCTAGAAATAAAAGGAGTAGGAACTTGTAAGTATTTGGGAGTTATATATAACAAACAAGGAAACAGCCAAGATGAAATTAAAGAAAGAATTAATAAGGGAAAACAAGTCACACGATCTCTAAACTCAATACTTTGGGACAAGAACATAACTATAAAAACGAAGAAAAGAATATACAAAACCATTTTTGAAACTGTAATAACATATGGAGCAGAAGTATGGGACATTAGTACTAGAAACCGTAGTAAACTCCTATCAGCTGAAATGGATTTCCTAAGACGGAGCTGCAGAAAATCTAGAGTAGATAGAATTAGGAACGAAGCAAATAGAAATCTGACGAAAACAGACACAAATCTGATAGAAAAAATTCAAGAAAACAGCTCACATGGTTTGGACACACAAAGAGAATGGGAGAACATAGATGGCCACGACGATTACTGGAGCCACTACAAACAGATATCAGAAGTCTGATGGGGTGCCTCCTTCGCCCGTTTTTTTACTCGAGGGTACTCTCCGTAGTGCCCGAGAAGATAAACTTTATCTTCCCGAGCCCATACCGGATTTCTCCTTGCATTCGATTGATTATCTCAACCAACCTAGGATCGATCCACAATACGATTTGCCTTTGCCTCAAGGAAGCAGCATCTCATCGGTAAGGCCGAACTACCCACCCCTCAGTTCTCAGAGCCGGATTGCTAGTCTGGATTCTCTTGAGGACCTCTTGGGGAGACGACTCGATCGATGTTGGTATCCACACAATCGCCCTCTTTAGGCGTTCAACTTAATCCCGCCCACGGCCTTTTGAAGCCAGGCCAGAGAGCCCTCGTCTAAACAGGTCACCATAACAGCTCCCCGAGTAAACTAGTATACCTCAATGCTTGGCACCGTGTCGCCAGGCTTGTACATACTCATGCAGGTGCGTGAGGATATGTGCGAACTGCTCCTTGGTGTGTAGGTTGTCCGGGTAGCCATAACAGATGATGGCCACCTTGAGGTTGCTGCTTGCAGCTCCTCTATAGGATTTGTGCCCACCAGGCGCAGGGCACGCCTTCTTGGGGATCGGTCTGGCCTCTGGCGGCGTATCAACCATCCAAGACCTCTTAGCACCGTAAATGTATTTACGGTGCCTTTTAGGACCCTCAGGTGTAAGGGCAGTTGCTCCCGCATCGCTTGGGCCCTCACCGCTCCCACCACCTTCTTTTGCTTTGGGGGTCCGGTGTCGGGGTTTCTATCGAGAGACTCCTTCTGAAGGGTACTGTAAAGTTCATCCATCTCCAGAGTCTCCTCCGAAATACCTTCCTCCAGAGCCCTCCCCTCTTGTCCTTCATTTTCTTCAAAGTCTATAGATGGTCCCTCGAGCATCTAGGTAAATTTTCGGTCCACCTCCACCGAGCCCTGCATGCGGAGGTGAGTTTGCTTACAATGGGGCTTCGCCCGGTTCCCCAAGGTCAAAAACCATTAGTTGCCGATCTTTTCTTCGACAACGCATCCTATGAGCCTGGTTCTTCCACCGCTGGATTCAAGTTTTTGACGAGGTTGTCTCCTCGCCTCCAAGCGGCTAAGCCAAGACCCCTTACTCTCTAGCCCGCGAGACATGACCACAGTCAGGCAGATCGTCGGTCACACGGGGTCCCGCATGGGGCCCTCCGGCATCGTTTATTCCGACACTACAGCCGGGATTTTTATCGACCTCCCGGTCTAGATCCGCTGAGTTTATATGCAACAGGGTCACCACGTGAAGGGTGCGATCTGTGATCACACACTCCCAATCATGTTGGGAGTACCCAGCGATCTTAGGATAGTTTGAAGAGGTGCAACGTCCTAAGACTCTCCGTGCAAAACCCATCCCCTGGGCTCTATGTCTCTCTTCCGTTCAACTTTACACCGATTGGAAAAGGAACAGACACCCTCAATCTCGAGTTTAAACTACATAACAAACCTTATAAAATCATGTTTTGAAACGCCGACCTAAACTGTTAATAATTATTTTAAATGTAAAATTGGTCCAAATAATAAAAACCAGAGCTAATTCAGTACTTGAATGTATTAACAAGTTGTGTACTTGAAAATATAGATATCCGTCCACGTCCTTGGCAGACATTTGAGTTGGTGTCTTTTCATAATCTTTTTCTCAATTACTGCTCTTGTTATATCCACCACTCTTCAACAATACGTGTTCTCCAATTATACCAACCCAAGTATTCAGAGTCCAACTAGTTTGACTTTTAGTTGATGTAAGATACGGATTATTTGTGGAATTGTAAGATTTTCAAATTACACAATTTTTGGATGTTATCCTATAATTGGTTTCGTTAATTCGTTGCATTTAGCATTGGTGATTATGAACTATAGGAATAATGGTATTCTATTGCTGTGTGATTATATTATACATGATTTTTATAAGAAATTTTTTTATTTTTGATTTTTGTCTTAAATTTGGCTAGTAGTGGAATAAAATGTATATACACCAGGGTGGGGAAGACATTCATAAACCTCGCACCTTATTTCGCTCGGGGCGAAGCCCCTCGCGATTTAATTATGGTGCTCGGTCGATAATAGTAGTCTTCACCACCTTGGTGTATAATATACTATTTTCATAAAGTTTAAAATCTATTGAACTTATTATTTGTCTTGAAAATTTTCTGGTAGATCAGATACTTTCACATTTTATATAGACTGAAATATCTTCTAGGCTACTGACTTACTAATAAACACATTGGCAATTATGCAAATTAAAAAAAACTGCTCCTATTTTATTGTTTGACATATGTTGGAGTGAAATTTTTCCTATTGCATTGCTCTAACACTGTAGGAGTGGAATATTTTGAAGTATAATTTTAATTTCATGTAGGAGCGTATTTTAATAATTTTTATCTTGCTACACCTTGTAGTTATATTATCCAAATTTACCATTTTGATGGAATTTGGATATTTACAAATTCCTAAAAATAGATATTAAATATTTTATTAATCAATAACCTCTAAATTATCCAAATAATGTTATTCAAAGTTGAATTGTTTCAAGTAATTACATGAATTTTAATAAACTACAGATTCACTGAAATAAGTATTTTCCAGGAAGAATCTTTCATATCTATAAATTGGTAATGTAGGTTGGTTTTAACGTATATTTGATTTCTACTGACGATTTCAATAATTAAATTTATCAAAACGCAAAATTATAATTCATAGGAAATAATTTTATTACAAATATTGAATTAAGGTGTTTGAAAATATAATAGACAAGAACTTTATTATGATTTACGTCAAAACATATAGATAAAAAAGCAGCGCACACCATTGAACTCCCGCAACTAATTTCTTGTATACCAAGATTTATTATTAATTTCAGTATGTTTCATTTGCATAAGAATTCATATTTACGTAATAAAACATAGATTTGTTCTAGAGAAAAATATAAAACTTTAAGAATTACGTCAAAATCAGAACTTAAACACAAATTTATGATTAATTTCAAATGTGGTTAGATAATTTATATTTTCTTGAATATTATATGTCATTAATTAACTTGAAACTTAAGGTGATATTGTGTCCAACATTTTTTTGTTTCTACTTCAAGACCAGTTTGTTCTTGTACTGAAACTAATAAATATTAAAATTGGACATGACATCCTTGTTTTTACTAGGATAAAATTACGAGGTAGGGACAGAAAAATTCCTATTTTATCCTCGTCAGTTGATTGTCTTAATTATGGATAATTGAATAAACAAATGTTGATTTTATTGCTTCTTTAGCAGCAAACATAGAAAAATGTCAAAATCACAAGTATGTAGTAAAACAATAACTAAATAAACAGTTTTACGGGTTAAAACTAACTTTTTCCACACTCGTAGTATATCTGGATTTATAGGACCCAATGTAGTAGCTGTGGTGAGCTTAATATTGATACAGTTCATCTGTGAAATACCCAGAATAATATCCAATCATAAAATTGGTCCGGAGGCTGTATCGTGCTAACAAACCGAAATTTCTCCAAAAATTAGCAAAAATGTTGTACTTCCGGTACCATAGCACCCGTTGTACTTGCTCTGGTAAGCTTAAAATCAATAGGGTTCATCTGAGAGATGTTTTGAACAATATTCAATAATAAAATTGTTCAGTTGCTTATACTTCGAAGGCTGTATCGTGCGAGCAATATGAAATTACTCCAAAAATGACAGAAATTTGGTAGCTCAAGTACGATAGCACCCATTATACTGACTCTAGTGAGCTAAAAATTGATAAAGTTCATCTCTGACTCCCTACAATCATTAAATTTGTCATTTGTGTACACTCCGGAGGCTGTGCCGTACTAACAAATTGAAATTTCTCCAAAAAGAACAAAAATGTGGTACTCTAAATACCATAGTACCCATTGTATTGGCTGTGGTGCCTTGAAAATCAATAGGGTTCATTCATGAGATGCCGTGAACACTATACGGTCATAAAATTAGTCACTTGTACATACTCCGGAGGCTGTATCGAAATTTCTCCAATAATATCGTACATCAACTATCATAGCACCCGTTGTACTGGCTTTGGTAAGATAAAAATCAATAGGGTTCATCTGTGAGAGACTCTGAACAATATTCAATCATAAAACTGTTCAATTGCTTATACTCCGAAGGCTGTATCGTGCTAATAGAGTGAAATTTCTCCAAAAATGACAAATAGTTGGTAGTTCAAGTACCATAGCACCCATTGTACAGAACATGTTACGAGAAGTTTTAGAAAAACGAGTAAATAATTCAACAAAAAAATCCAAAATTTTTTGGGGTGAACCAATACTTTTCTCGCATTGTAGAGAGGGTTGGAGGAAGAGTAAAATCGTCTACTAAACTTATACTTCAAAAATTAGAATATATGACTCCTTATTCTCATCAAGTTCAGATGGTTCAGGTCAAGTGTCTTGAACTGTTGTGGGGTGTATATTCTCCATGCTCTCTTTCAATCATCTTTGTCGATAATTGTTTTCGTTGTCAGTTTTTTCATTCTTGCTTTAAATACGCCAACAAGAGGATTATGATACGACCGTATGTCAGCTCCTGGGTAAGTTTTCATTTACTTGATTTTCGGAATCGAATTGATTTAACTAATTAATTTTTGACTGGCTAATTCGCCACTGCCAGTGCACTTCATTTATGCATTTGCGGAAGTAAATTTAAAATTTTAGAATCAATAATATTTGAATAATATCTAAGGACGAATCAAGGATTTATAACTGGAAATTAATGTCTTAGAATAAAATTGAATAAGAACATTAAGTTATGAAAAATCAACAGTGTTGTTGAGTAATTTATTTTCTTCGGACATCGCATAAATGAGGGGTTAAATAATTAAAATGTGCTATTTTGTTGTACCGCTATAAAAGAGCAGTTAGTACTTTACTGTTAATTTAAAAGTTGTTTTCATAATTTTATCACCTTGTACAATACCAAGGCGCCAGAGAAACAGACGTCTGAATCAAATTAATTTCATTGGGATGATTTAAATATTTAATTAGCTAAATTGTGTGGGAGTAGATATTTTGATTATCTTTTAAATCAAATGGTTTTCATAATTTGTCAACTGGCGTATTTCGAGAGAAAAAAATTGTGATATATGGGCATCCAAATAAAAAACAAGATGTTTGAATTATCAATTTATACATTTTTATGAAGGTCGTTTATGTAATGGATAGGTTATGGTGTCACATTAGCAAATATAATGATTTATCCGCATGTCGAGCTTCCTATCATATCCCAATAGTCCAGTCATATAATATAACACTAGAAATAATTTGGAGAAACAATATGATGAGTACACAAAGCAAGATAAAAATTTACAAAACATGCGTAAGATCTATTCTCACTTATGCAATCGAAACAAGGGCCGAAACATTAAAAACAAAAAGAATAATGAAGACGACTGAAATGAAAACGCTAAGAACAATTAAGGGAGTGAGCCTCAGAGATAGAATGAGAAGTCGGGACATTAGAGAAGAATTAGGAATTCAGGATGTGGTGAGATGGGTTAGAGAACGTAAATGAGGTTGGAGAAATCATCTCAAAAGAATGCCAGAAAACAGATGGGCAAAATCGGCGAAAACCCAGAAACCAAACACACGGAGACCACTAGGTAGGCATACTACCAAAAGGATGGTATAAGAGCTGGAGCTCAGCATCTCAAGAAGAGCTCAGGAGGCGGCTAAATATTCAGAATTAAACAGGACAGGGTCCTACTAAAAGAAGAAGAAGAAGAAATCACTAAAATCACAAACTAACGGCTAGTTATTATTTTTCTACATTTCCACCAACCCTTTCTACGATGCGAGAAAAGTATTGGTTAACCCCAAAAGAAGTTGGAAAAGGAAAAACGGGTTTAAAAAAATCCTGTTTGTATGTCGTCGTCGGTCACTTTTTGTAACATATCTTGTTAGCACGATACAGCAGCCTCCGTGGAAGGGGAATACTACATTTTTTGTGAAATTGACTGTCTCGACCCTTACTTCGTGGAATATGCTCATATTAGTGTTTTCAAATGAAACTCACGGTCTCTAGTTAATTCCACAATATAATACAATAACTTGTATTATATTGTGGAATTAACTAGAGACCTTGAGTTTCATTTAAAAACACATTTTTTGTCATTTTTGGAGAAATTTGAGTTTGTTAGCACAATATAGTCTCTAGAGTGCAAACAAGTGACCAATTTTATGATTTAATATTGTTTTGGGCGTCTCACAGATGAGCCCTATTGATTTTCAGCTAACCAGAGCAAGTACAATGGGTTCTAGAAATCCAGATATACTTCATTTTTGGAGAAATTTCACTTTGTTACCACGTCACTGCATTTGAAGTGTAAAAAAGTGACCAATTTTATGACTTGATATTATTCAGGGCATCTCACAGATGAACCCAATTGAGTTTCAGCTCATTAAAACCGGTACAACGGGTGCTATTGTACTTGAAGGACCACATTTTGGTAATTTTTGAAGAAATTTCAGTTATTTAGCGCTATACAGCCTCCGGAGTGTAAAAAAATTACCAGTTTTATGATTTGATATTATTCAAGTTATATCACAGATGAACCCAATTGAGTTTCAGCTCTCTAGAACCGGTACAACGGGTGCTATGGTACTTGAAGTACCACATTTTGGTTATTTTTGAAGAAATTTCAGTTTGTTATCACAATACAGCCTCCGGAGTGTGAAAAAATGACTAATTTTATGATTTGATATTATTCAGGGTATCTCACAGATGAACCTAATTTAGTTTCAGCTCACTAGAACCGGTACAACGGGTGCTATGGCACTTGAAGTACCACATTGTGGTAATTTTTGTAATGAAATTAACTGGCTCGACCCTTACTTCGTGGAATCTGCTCATATTAGTGTTTTAAATGAAACTCACGTTTTCTATTTAATTCCACAATATAATAAAAATTATTGAAAATTCTAAAAAATTGACAATTGTTTCGATAAATCAATATCATCGTCAGAATGACAGAAGTTACATTTCATGTGATGCCTACATCAGGTAGGCAGAATAATGAAGAAATGATGATGGACATAAAATATATTAGAAAGGAACAAAAAGGAAATAGGCAACACTTTAGGGAGCTAGAAGCAAAAACAAGAAACTGGAAAAATAATTGAAAACAAATGAAAGAATAAAACAACTGTAAGGAATTTGAAAAATAGTAATTTTGTCATCAAAGGAAAACCGACTCAACCAAAAGATGGCAAGACACTTGAAGAAGGGTTAGAAAAATTTATAAAGTGAAACCTCAAAGAAAGAAAGTTTTTGGAGCAACAGTAATGTGAGAACAAATATGCACCATAGAAACAAACCGTATTATAGATAATATTGACTAATAAAAAACAGGTAACGGCAAAAGATTATTTGAAGAGATCGAGGCGAAACCATATTTGAAGTTTACAAGAGGGTAAAATTATTGATGTTATTTTAGTGTTGTATATTCACTGATCAAGAGCAATAAGCATAAGATATCGGGAGTTTCGGCGACCGGAGTCAATATAAGAAGAGAAACTTCCGGGTCACTACCGCGTCATTTTTGAGCTGGAAATTCATCCTTTGGTCAGTATCTTTTTCGATACAAAAAACAGGAGACAAAGTCAAGAGAGAAAAAATGTGTATTTAGTTTTAGGTTGTTTTAATTAATAGTTGTTCATCAATAATTGGCAATTGGCATATACTGTATATATTTATTGTCATTTATTGTTAATTTATTTCGTATTCTGATAACCATTTAATAAAAAAAATTTTATAAATAGAAAAATAAGTCTAAATGATCTTAACTGTCTCGACCCTTACTTCGTGGAATCTACTCATATTAGTGTTTTAAATGAAACTCACGGTTTCTAGTTAATACCACAATATAATAAAAATTCTTGAACATTCTAAAAAATTGACAAATTTTTTAAGAAATTTCAGTTTGTTATCACGATGCAGCCTCCGGAGTGTGAAAAAGTTACCAATTTTATGATTTGATATTATTCAGGGTATCTCACAGATGAACCCAATTGAGTTTCAGCGTACTAGAATCGGTACAACGGGTGCTATGGTACTTGAAGTACCACAATTTGGTCATTTTTAGAGAAATTGCAGTTTGTTGTCACGATACAGCCTCCGAAGTGTGAAAAAATGAAAGCAACGATGTATTTGATGAAAAAATATTATCTCCACGTTTTCAAAATTGCTACAATATGAAGCTAGATCCAGTTCTGTAGGTTTAATACTTACAAAGTTATAGCCCTCTAAAAATGTAAATTTTCTCCACTAAAGTGAAATTTCAAGATTTGTTCAATTTTCGACTCCAATATTGGGGAGAATACTCATTTTACAGGTATAATGATACAAAAAGATGATGTATCAAATGTAATTATCTTTAATTTAAGCAGAAAACGATGTTTGTAGGCCGTAAACTTTACAAAATTCCTGTTTGTAAAACGTCCTAAACAAAAGAATTTATAACGTATTTTTCACCAAGTAATAAAATTAAATACGGCACTGTTTTTCAAATTTCCTACAATGTATGTAATTAATATTTAATAATGAAATTAACTGTCCTTAGTTCGTGGAATATGCTCATATTAGTGTTTTAATTGAAACTCGCTGTTTCTAGTTAATTCCACGATATAATAAAAGTTATTGAAAATACTAAAAAATTGACAATTGTTTCGATGATATTGATTTATCGAAACAATTGTCAATTTTTTAGTATTTTCAATAACTTTTATTATATTGTGGAATTAACTAGAAACCGTGAGTTTCAATTGAAAAACTAATATTTAATAACGTCAACCATACAAAATACATGAAATTGAGTGTCTCGACCCTTACTTCGTGGAATATGCTCATATTAGTGTTTTTAAATGAAACTCAAGGTCTCTAGTTAATTCCACAATATAATACAAGTTATTGAAAATTCTAAAAAATTGACAATTGTTTCGATAAATCAATATCATCGTCAGAATGACAGAAGTTACATTTTATTTTATGCCTACCTGATGTTTAGTAGTTATTTTTCGCTAGACCAAGAAGTAACCTAACTTGTGATTGGCTTAATATATGTTTATAGAAAAAAGAAGAAGATGTGATATTACAAATATTCAAGCTTAGATATTATTAGCCCTATGGTGATATCCTGGATATACTTTTTCCAATTAAGATCAGTATAACTGTGCAATGATATAGAAAACCAGGAAAACTATATCTGCTGATCTTTACAATTATAACTTAAGAAGACAGTTTATTAGTGGAGAATTCCCTAGATTTAACTGTTCATTGACAACTTCATATTGTGGGTTTCTTAAATGTCTTCTAATTTCCAGTTCTTCAAGGAAATCCAGTTCTTGTTTCTTTTCACAAATATGCAGTACTTCTAGTTCTGTGTTAGGTGTCATTGAATGATTGGTGTCAAGTAGATGTTTTGCGTAGTGGGATTTATCTGGTTGTTTTAATCTGTATGCTCGTAAGTGCTCACTGTATCGTATTTCAAAATTCCTAAGGATCTGACCCAAATAGACAGCATTACATTCTGGACATTTGAGTTTATATATACCTGACTTCTTTAATAGTGGTATTTTTGTTTTTACATTTAACAATTTTGTACTAACGTTACTTTCTGTTTTAAAAGAAATTGTTGTATTCGTTGCTGAAGATATTATCTTTGAAATATTATTAGAAATATTTCCTGCATATGTGATGGTTTTATAAGTTTTAATTTCATCAGCTTGTTTAGGATATATTAGTTGTAATGCCACTTTTTCCTCTTTTTTACTAATTTGCTTATTTATCATATCTAATGGATAACCCTTAGATGTTGCTATTTGTCTAATTGTATTAATCTCTCGATCAAAATTACATTTGTTCATAGAAACTGAAAAAGCTCTATGTATTATTGAATTATATGCTGCTAGTCTGTGTGACACAGGGTGGTTAGAATTGAATGGAATTGTTACATCAGTTTGTGTTGGTTTTCGGTAAATTGAATAATCAAGTACATTATTAACTCTTTGGATTTTTATATCAAGAAAAATGATTGAGCTATTTTCTTCAATTTCTAATGTAAATTTAATTTTCGGTTGTAAATTATTAATTATCAATCAGAATTATTCCACTTTTGACAATAAGATATATATCACCTATTTTAGCAAACATTTTTATGGACAATTTAGAAAGAAAGATCTTTGAAAGTAATATTTCGAAAAATATTTTATTTTGGTATAGATATGTAGATGACATATTAGCTTGTTTTATGGGTAGTGAACGACAATTAGATGTATTTTTCAACCACATCAATAATTTACACCAGAAAATTAAATTTACATTAGAAATTGAAGAAAATAGCTCAATCAATTTTCTTGATTTAAAAGTTCAAAGAGTTAATAATGTACTTGATTATTCAATTTACCGAAAACTAACACAAACTGATGTAACAATTCCATTCAATTCTAACCACCCTGTGTCACACAGACTAGCAGCATATAATTCAATGATACATAGAGCTTTTTCAGTTCCTATGAACAAATGTAATTTTGATAGAGAGATTAATACAATTAGACGAATAGCAACATCTAATGGTTATCCATTAGATATGATAAATAAGCTAATTAGTAAAAAAGAGGAAAAAGTGGCATTACAACTAATATATCCTAAACAAGCTGATGAAATTAAAACTTATAAAACCATCACATATGCAGGAAATATTTCTAATAATATTTCAAAGATAATATCTTCAGCAACGAATACAACAATTTCTTTTAAAACAGAAATAAACGTTAGTACAAAATTGTTAAATGTAAAAACAAAAATACCACTATTAAAGAAGTCAGGTATATATAAACTCAAATGTCCAGAATGTAATGCTGTCTATTTGGGTCAGACCCTTAGGAATTTTGAATTACGATACAGTGAGCACTTACGAGCATACAGATTAAAACAACCAGATAAATCCCACTACGCAAAACATCTACTTGACACCAATCATTCATTGATACCTAACACAGAACTAGAAGTACTGCATATTTGTGAAAAGAAACAAGAACTGGATTTCCTTGAAGAACTCGAACTTAGAAGACATTTTAGAAACCCACAATATGAAGTTGTCAATGAACAGTTAAATCTAGGGAATTCTCCACTAATAAACTGTCTTCTTAAGTGATAATTGTAAAGATCAGCAGATATAGTTTTACTGGTTTTCTATATCATTGCACAGTTATACTGATCTTAATTGGAAAAATGATATCCAGGATATCACCATAGGGCTAATAATATCTAAGCTTCAATATTTGTAATATCACATCTTCTTCTTTTTTCTATAAACATATATTAAGCCTATCACAAGTTAGGTTACTTCTTGGTCTAGCCAAAAATAACTACTAAACATCAGGTAGGCATAAAATGAAATGTAACTTCTGTCATTCTGACGATGATATTGATTTATCGAAACAATTGTCAATTTTTTAGAATTTTCAATAACTTCTATCATATTGTGGAATTAACTAGAGACCTTGAGTTTCATTCAAAAACACTAATACAAAATACAGTTTCCTTAGCTGCCTGATACATCAATTCTATCAATCTTATTTTTTGTTATTGATTAAACAAGGAAAATGGCCGCTGCCAGTCTGTTTCGTCACTTCCGCCTTCTTCTTGATTTGAAGTGCCCACCTAGCGACTCATCTTTCAATATATAGAAGTCAAATAACAAGCAAGGCACAGCCGTTTGTAGTACCAGGCAGTGATAATAAACCCAATGTTGTTTTCACATCAGTAGTACAAGTTTTTCAGTGTAGTTTACAGCAACACAGGCCTTTTTAAAATTAAAAAATGCCTACAGCCGCACATGTTTACTTTTAAGTAGTAAAGAAAAAGTGCTGTATCAACATAATGTCGAAGCAGTTCAAACTTACGAAGTCAATCAACTGATACCTACAAAGGGTAAAAATTAGTAAAAATATCAAATTTTACACAGAGGCGAATGAGAATCTAAATAGCATGACAGCGTCCATGTTGGTTAACTACAAATAATTGGAATTTTGACTTTATTGCAAATTAGAAATAAGATCTTTGATGGTGCAAATAGGCCAAGTTGGGATCCTGATATAGTAAATTCAGGCGAAATAACATAAAACAAGTGAATACTTACCAATTTTTTTGCCATTTCAATAGCAAATAAGTGCAACTGCACTTTTGTTAAATAAACAAACACGATTTAACTTCAAATTTAGACTATAAACATTCTAAATAAAATAAAAGACTAATTCTCGAACAACAGGTGTTTTTAACGTTTTAATCAACAAATAAAGTAACTGTTTAGAAAAATAAGTGAATTTAACCTAATGTAATCATGTTAACAATATTTTACATTCTTTAACCACAGTAATACAGCTTCTATATCTGTATACACGTATAGATGGTGAATTAATAAATAAGTTAGAACCAGAAATTGTTAATTTTTGTTACACGTTTGTTCACATTCAAATAAATTTAGTTTACTTTGTATCATTTACATATGCTATAGTTTTAATACCAACATTCTAAATCCGGTGACCTTTGGAGCTCTCTAAATAGAGCCATGACAGTTTTATCGGTGTCAATAGAAAAAGTGAAACCCTTTTGATCCATTTTTTTTTCCTTCGATCCGGCTTCAGTAGGTTTAACTGATAAAAACCTGGCCAGTAGACAACCTTAATAAAACTGTCATAGCTCTATTTAGGGAGCTCCGTAGGTTAGTGGATTTAGATTGTCGGTATTGAAACTAACTGCATTTTTCGCAATTACCGCAATCTGTTGTCGTTGGCAAATAACGTCTCCTGGGCCATTTTTATTGTGATTGACTCTTTGTGTTATTCTCAGGACATCCGTCAAAGATCACAACAGCGTCCCATCCGAAATGATTGGTGTAAACCTGCTACGATAGTTAGTAACCCTCATCTACAATAACAATCGCGTTGGATTCTACTCATTGAGAAATAAACTGAGCAAATTTGCGAAAACTGCATTCTTCCCATGTTTTGGATTTTTAAGTTTTGTGAGTAAACTATATGGCCTCCAGACGTCGTGCTATGCTTAAATTGAATCTAATTGTATTTGCTACAATATTTTCCTGTATAATTTTACTCGAAAAATATTTTTTTCCTTATATCGGGGTCGAAAATTGACCAAATTTAAAAATTTCATTTGTGTGGAAAAATATTGTAATTTTTACAAAGCTGTGTTTTGGTAAATATTGAACCTAAAAAGCTGTTTCTTATTTCAAATAGTACCAATTTTAGTCTACTTTAAAAAAGTATTAGAAATATTTTCTTAAAAAACGCATAGTTTAGGACGTATATTGAAAAAACCGGAAAAGTACGAAAATTTCGAGTGTGGTAAAAATAGCACATGTTTTTCGAAACAGCCAATCTGGTAATACACTGGCGATAGTGGCCCTAACAACATATTTGATTCGATTGACTGGCCTATTATGTTTTGTACGCACGAAATATGAACAAAACCCGAGTTGAACAAACCAAAATAATGTCAAAAACATTCCGCTATAAAGTGATAATGAGTAAATAGAATCAAGAGCACGGATTATTCTGTTACCATTTAACTTTCAAATAAATACTGCTTTTCATGCATTTCATCCCTCATCAACTATCAATTAGAATCATTCAACTTATAAGATTCGAATATCTGTTCGTGGTAGATATGAGAAGTTATAAAATGTGAAGAAAGGAGAAGGTGTGAAGATGTTATCACCACTATAAACCTAATTGACTTTCATTTGTGCTGCTTATTTTGGATCATCATGATTTTGAATTGAGATGTGTCACATAGGGCTTTATAAAAGCACTGAACATATTTTGTTTAGTTTTTGAAATAACTTTCTAACGTCAACATAGTTCAAAAACATTGGTATAACCATAAACGTTTCTAAAGATACTACAAGATGCATTTACAGTCTTTTCCTAACTTTAATTTTGTTATAATTGTCTTTGTTTTAGATACCTATTATCGTATACTAAAATTTTGTTATCATCTACCCACCTATAATATAACGCATCACGTCGAACCAAGTTTGTCTTGTAGTTTCGGATAATTTGCTTTGAATAATTTCGGATGTCGAAACATACTTGATACATATTGAACAATTGCCACTGAAAATTCATTGGTGGTTATTAGATTTCTTTTGTATCCCAGTCTTGTATGCGTTGTCTAGTTATTAAACACTGTTCTGCTACTTTATCCGTACAAGGTATTGGTGCCGTTCGAAGTTCGAGTTGTGATAATGATAAAGCCTGTGGATCAAAATGTTCCTGTTTTTAATTGTGTGCCAAAAATTAGTGAGGACTTACCTGTTGCTAGTTTGTATGTTGAGCACTGGTCTCACTTAGCTAATTTGAAGTTGGCTGATCCTCGTTTTCATCTTCCTTGTAAGATTGACGTGCTGCTTGGAGCTGACATATTCTCTCAGATTTTGTTGGATGGCAAAGTTAAGGCTCCAGCTGGGATGCCAGATGCTGTTAATACTGTTATGGATACCTGCAACCATTCTCCTATGACATCGGCCACATCATTGTTTTGTCACATGGATCAAACAGTTCCGTTAGAGGAGTCTGTTCAGCAGTTCTGGAGCTAAGAATCTGTTCCTCAAGTAGAATGTTTTCCCCTGATGATGTTCTTTGTGAACTAAACTTTGTTGATAATGTCTCTCGAGATCACACTGGTCATTATACCGTCACTTTACTTTTTCGTAAGCCGTCTCCAGGGATGTATGAATTTGCTGTCAATTGTTTTGTGTCTATGGAAAAAGACTGAAGAAGGCCCTCTCTTTATACGGAATATAATTCCTCTATGATAGAATATTTGGATCTTAATCACATGGATGCTGTGTCAGAGACCTCTCGTCCTCTGTCTTGTTACTATATTCCTCATTATGCTGAAGTAAGACCGGATAGTTTGACTACCAAATGGAGAGTGGTGTTTAACGCTTCTGCGCAGGTTGGGAATCAGAATTCTCTGAATCAGTGTCTGTTTATTGGGAAAAAGCTACAGCGGAGTATTTTCACTATTATGTTGGGTTTCCGACTTCCTAGATATGTCTTATCCACGGATATTAAACATATGTATAGGCAAATATGAGTTGATAAAACTCATTGTGATTTTCAAAGGATCATATTTAGGTTTTCTCCTGATGAAATTTTGCAGGAGTTCCGGTTGTTTACAGTAACATTTGGTGTTTCGTCAGCTCCTTTTCTGGCTTCAAGAACCTTGTTGCAGCTGTGTGAAGATAAAGGAAGAGAGTTTCTCCTTGCAGCTGAAGTATTACGTAACAGCACTTACGTTGATGATATCGTTGGTAGTGCTGATACTTTGGAAAGTGCGCAAGATCATCGAAACCAGTTGATATTCTTATTAGCCCGAGGTCAATTTGAATTGCGCAAGTGGTCCATTAACAATTTACGCTTGTTAGATGGTTTGCATGATAGATAGAAAACCCATTTATTTTGATAATGATAGTGGTTCGTCTTCTTTAAAAACCCTTGGTCTTGTATGAAATCCACAAAAGTATTGTTTTTCCTTTCAGGTGACAGCTGTACTTGTACTAAACAAAGTATTCAATTTCTAATAATATTTCAAAGATAATATCTTTAGATACGAATACAACAATTCCTTTAAAAAAGAAAGTAATGTGGTATATATATAAACTTAAATGTCTATTTGGGTCAAACCCTTAGAAATTTTGAAATTCGATACAGTGAACACTTACGAGCATACAGATTAAAACAACGAGATAAATCCCACTACGCAAAACATCTACTTGACATCAATCATTCATTGACACCTAACACAGAACTAGAAGTGCTGCATATTGTGAAAAGAAACAAGAACTGGATTTCCTTGAAGAATTAGAAATTAAAAGACATTTAAGAAACCCACAATATGAAGTTATCAATGAACAGATAAATCTAGGGAGTTCTCCACTAATAAACTGTCTTCTTAAGTGATAATTGTAAAAAGCAGCAGATAGTTTCCCTGGTTTTCTATATCATTGCACATTTATACTGATCTTAACTGGAAAAATGATGTCCAGGATATCACCATAGGGCTAATAATATCTAAGCTCCAATATTTGTATTATCACATCTTCTTCTTTTTTCTATTAACATATATTAAGTCAATTACAAGTTAGGTTATTTCCTGGTCTAGCCAAAAATATTTATTAAACATCAGGTAGGCATCAAATAAAATGTAACTTCTGTCGATGATATTGATTTATCGAAGCAATTGTCAATTTTTTAGAATTTTCAACACTTTTTATCATATTGTGGAATTAGTTAGAAACAGTGAGTTCGTTTAAAACACTAACTAAAATGTAACTCTCTTGATTCCTGTAATTAAAATATTCATGTTACATATTCTCATTATTGCGGAAAATAAAATCTAGTTGTTTCGTCGTGCAGTTATTTTGCACAATAATTACATTACAGCTGCAGCTGTTAATAGGTTTTGTGGAATTTTCTGCAACTGCCCCTACTGCTGGCGCCCCTGTTGTATTCTGCTGTACAGCCTTTGAATACAAAGTCTTTTTCGAATAGTTTCCACTGAAACTTACACTTGTGGCTTACAGAAGTTGTACTTTTAGCTCTGGACGAATTTGGCACAAAAAGTGGCTCTGTTGATCAGCTGTAATTCTTCCAAGATTTTGCCTCATCACAGCACTATCTCTGCCACTAATTTTTTAGAAAGGTCCAGAATAAAACTAAATTTTTGAGAATTTGCTCGAAGATTTCAGGAAGATTTATCTGAATTACCTGAATTTTAGAGAACTTTTAGGAGATTACTTGAACTTTTCAGAAATACCCAGAACGTTAATATACCTTAAATAAATTGCTTACATTTTCTAGAAAGTGTGAGAAAGTCATTAGGTTTTAGAGGAATTGTCATGGACTAGTCTTCTATTAATAATAAAAAAACTGATCGGGTTTGAAACGTCAATATCCCGTCTAGAAATAAATAATAATTATAAGTGACCATTATCAGATAGAGCGTGTTGAGAACATGATCTATAGACAGCCTTAATCGATTTAATTGTATAAAGAGACAACGTTATTGAAGACCTGTACGCGTTCAATAAGTAATATTTACTTTCTAGTTTTTTATCATCTTCCAGATTTTTAGTTGGCACCACTTCAAACATCACGTTATCAATCGTATCTGAAACATAAATATAATAACAATAATAGATTAATTCACTAAGCTTGTCAATTTTCCAATTTAATCTATTGGTCATTCCCACAAGAAGATGTACCTTTTATCGAGGTATTTGATAAAACGCCTTATACGGAATATTTTCACTATTAATTAAGATAAGTTTGGTAGCTTCGTAATAGTTGAAATATTCTCGTATCTTGATGATAAGATCGAATGAAATTTTGTGTCTTTATACAGTGAAGATAAAGAGGGGAACGTTTCAATGTAACTTGTAAGCGGTGTAATTTAGAAGTAAGATTAGGATGAAAGGAACAATTCGAATTGATATGATCACAGCCGTTATATTGACTTGGATACGTGATAACTATTCGAGTCTAAAGATAGATGATCGCAAGTAACAGGGATTCAATGAAAGTAACGTATAAATTAAAGATTCCAATTAACTTGATGTCCAGATGTATTGTGGGTTAATTTTCAAAAACCTGTTATAATGGTGTGGTTCTTCGAAATTTCATATTCCAATTTTGTTTTATTCTCAACTAATAATAATTATTGATGCTCTTAGATTAGATCAGATTCTTTTTTTGCTGAATAGTGTGGGATTTATTGATATGCCCACTTGGAGGAAATCTTTCTCCTTTATTAATTAAGTAAAATACTTCAAGCTCTTACAACGTCGTTTATTTTTGACACATTTTTTTTCATTTTTTTATAAAATTTTGTCGGATTTTTTTTCGTGTCAATTTCCTTCATTCTTTTTCTGTGTTTCTGTATCTTGTCTATGTAAGTGAGCAGCACTAGTGGACTTAAAACTGTCACCTTATTTCTGCCTTTATTACATCTAGAATTTAATTGATGCCGTCCCATTCATTCTTACTTTCCTTCTCACTTGTCCATTTGCATGGCTTCAGTGGTTCCTTCTTGTTCCATTTCTTTTTATATCCTTATAATACTACAACATAATCTCGTTTCAAAGTATTTTTTTCTGTATATATATATATATATATATATATATATATATATATATATATATAGACGAAAGTAGTTCGTTGCCGAAACAAAAAGAAACATTACCTTCAATCATATACTCATGTATTTGAACCATTAAATAAACATCATCCATTACTACAAATCTCTTACAAAGAAATACCATGAATACATAATCTGAAAGAAATATTAAACAATAAATATTCAACAATGCGAAAGATAATATCAATGTTATGATTTAATATTTACAAAATATGTTTGGTTAGAATTCTTGATACCATAAGTGTCAAAATACAGCGACAAACGCTAGCGGCAGAGAGAGCAGAACAAGGAAACTCGTAAAACGTGTGAGATGATTTGTTTGTAAATAATATTAATTTTGCAAGGAACGAAATATCATCTAGGAATAGTTTATTGAAACCAATTGTAAAATTAGATTAAGTGAATATTTGAAAAGGTCTCACGTACATTTTAATGTAAATTTAGACTGTAGATTTGTAATTCAAAATATTTTCAATATGAACACATTACTCAAAATCATCAGCTGATTTTTATTTCATCAACGGAAATATAGAAGTTTGTGTGCGGCAACGTAAAAGGTCAGTGATAACAGAATAATTGATCAATTATAAAAAAATCATACTTTCTAATGGTACCATTTGAGTCGAACAATAAGTCTAAAAGACAAATAAAGCATAATTAAAACAATTTATAGGTTAAAAGGAATTGAAACATTTAATTAAGTAATACATAGCTTGTAAGGTACTCACCTAATTATATATAAAGTTATTCATTTCATTCCATCTTTATCTACACACACACATTCATTATCAAAGTTTATTGTTTATTAAATTGTACATAACCAAAGCGTTCGTATAATTTTCATCATGTTCTACGAGTCTTTTTGTGAATGACGAACTGTCGTAATCGATTCCCGCAGAGCGAATGATTTAACCTCCATAGGCGTATCATAGTGGCAATTAGATCACAAATATAACATTTATAGAAGCACAAAATCGATAGAGTTTTTAAAGATCTATTATACTCCGTTTTTAAAAGGCATGGAGTAATAAAAGCTCATTAGGTATGCAAAACCGATACAGGGTGTATAATAAAATATCTCCGAAGTTTATCTAATTTTGTACTAAAATTTCTTATTTGTTACGAATTTCAGGTAGACTCTGTATTCGGTTGGATCGCCTATTGTATTGAAAGAGCCGCTCTATTGTATTTGAATGAACAAATAAACAATTTAATCCTCAGAGGCGTGCAATCAGGACAAAACAAACTTGGTATATGAATATGAAGGCACTATGAAATTATAATTACGAAAACTATTCAAAAGATTTCACAATATCGATTCAATGAAAACACATTTTTTTGTGTTCCCATGAATAAACAATAAACATAAAATATTATATAAAAAATAGCAAATTTTTTTGCAGTAGGTATCAACTTTACTACTAATATACCCTTTACAATAGGAGTGGAAAAAAGAAAAATGCAGGAATAAAGTACGAATTAATGTAATATTTATAAAAAAAGTCTAACAAATAATAGTTATAACTAACACAAAAACTAGTCTATATATCAGAATCAGACGATTCTGTTGAGCTTCCATTATTAACATTGATTATAAACTTATATGATCCATTTCCCACATATTTAGTTCTTCTTGTATCACGTGTTCAACACATTTCTTCCAGTTTTCTTTGGTTACGTTACCTAACGCGTCTTCGAATAAAACTTTTACGTCACTCATTTTGAATGTCGTATTCTTTCTAGACACTTCCCCTTTCACTTGGGCCCATATTATTTCTATGGGATTGAGTTGACAGTGATAAGGAGGAAGCCTCAGCACCGTTATACCACGCGCTGATGCCATTTGATCTACAACGTATCTACTATATTTGTGTTTATGTGAATTGGCCAGTTGCAAGCGCTCATTTTTCAGCGGGTTATCTGGGCATTCAATATTTTTCGAGGTTAGCCAATCGTGGATATCTTGTTTACGCCATGCAGTTGAAGGTAATTTCTCCACTAACCTGGAGTGATTACTTGCGTTATCCATAACAATGACTGAGCCCGTTGTAACTAGATCTAACATTTGTGAGAAATATTCTTCGAAAACGTCTGCATCCATATCTTCATGATAATCTCCGGCTTGCTTCGACTCAAAGCACAACAATCCACCTTTAACAAAACCTTCGGCACTTCCGATATGAGTAATGATGAGTCGACGTCCTTTTCCTGCTGGTGGATTGAGGCCTGTTGACCACCCTTCAAGATCTGTCTGCCTCCGAATTTTGACATTCGTGTCTTGCCAAAACATTGAAACAGTATGACCTTCATTCAACGAAGTCTCATCCAAATAATAAATTCGTTTTTGATCTAGTCTTGCTTTCCGAATATTGCGCAGATAACTCCTCCTCCAAATGACAATGTCGTCTCTATCATTCAACATTGCGTTCCGATAATTTTTTTTTATATTCAAATCCAAGTTCCTTCAAAATTTTCCATAATGTACTTCGAGACATTTTCGGAAAATCTGAATCTTCTTGAAACGAAGCCATAATTTTGGAGAGAGTTGGGATCTCTTTTGTAAAGAAAAAAGCATGCACCTTACGCCTTATTCCATTCTTTAAGTCGTCATCCATTTCAAGTTTGGGTCGGTTTGGGGACTTTGCTGGGGCTGTGATGTTTCCATTTTTTTTCTCCTTCATTAAATTATTAATTGTTGTTTTTGAAACATTCATCATTGTTGCACTAATCTCCACAGTTTCATCAACACTTCCTGTCAAATTCATGATTTTTCTTCTAATTTCTTCGTTCTTCAACGAGGAATAGCAATTTAATATCAGATTTTTTTCGTTCAGCGACAATGGGCCAACTTCAGGTCGCTTAGATGGTGATAAATCCTCCATATCTGGTCGAATTTGGTTGGAACACTATATAGTTGGAAGGTTTAGTTAGGTGTTTGTCTCGTGTGATGAGAAGAGAACTTGTATAGATGAACAAAAATAAACACCAGTTAACAATAACGGTAAAAAATAATAACAAATAACAGTAATAATGGGGAAATCAATCAACACAGCAGTTTCTCCAGAACAGATGAACTGTAAATTGATAATATTCAACCTTTCCGCTACTTTTATAGTTGAAAAGTTCTAGTAAGTACATTGTATTATGGAAGCATTTTCTTAGAACTGAAAAAACTATATTTCACAATAATAAAACCATTTTTGAGCTACCTGTTTGTCAAGTTTCTTCAATTACCTGCTAATTGGGTGAAATAATCGTCAAATGGGGTTGGTTTGGATATATATATATATATATATATATATATATATATATATATATATATATATAGATATATATGTATTTGTATAAAATTGTTATTAACATTTATTTTATTATTTATTGTATGTAGGATTATAACTACCTGGAGCTTAGTGGAGGGACTCGTCTACGCCCTTTTATACATAATAATAAATTTTCTAGAAAATTGATGTCAGTGATATAATCCACAGTTTATTATATTATTGATAATTTGAAATTTCATTTCAAATAATATTACAAAACGGTTATTTTCGGAAATGAGATAATTTTGGAAGCCTTAACTTTTTTTAAATGCCTATGGTTTCGGCCAAAATGAGTGATTTATTACTCCATGCCTTTTAAAAACGAAGTATAACTGCCAGGACTCAAAGAGAAAAAGAGAGAATTTTCCATGCCCCGGCTATAATTTCCAACAGGTAATTATAAAACTTTATTAAGTAATTTGAGCTAGTCATATAAGGGAAAAATAAAACTTGAAAATTGTTATTTAACTAGATTTAATTAAATGAAAAAGTTCAATCATTCACAATTATGTTATAATAAAATGGCGTCCATACACACATATAGGAATTAATTAACTTATTAAATTATTACATCATTATTAATTATACATATTAATAACATATACCTATACAGTGCTTCTCTTTCCCCTATATATTGATATATATATATATATATTTATATATATAAATATATATATATATATATATATATATATATATATATAAAATAATAATTAAACTGAAACTATTTTTCAATTATTTTCCCGTTAAACGAAAATCGCAGGTATTTTATTGGCCCTAGAAAGTAGTTATTTTAACCAATTCGTTTATAATGTATAGTTATTCAAACAATAACCAATTATTTGTGATTGTCACACACATATTTTCTCATAGATTGTAAAAAATCAAAACAATAGCGTATTTACGCTGATTAATTACACCAAAATGTGAGGATATTTAAAATATTTTAATGATTTGTCATTGTGTTGTCGCAGTACTTCATATTTCAACCAACGTTATCAAATGACCTTTATAATTATTATTTTCCTAGTTTTATACACTACGCCACATAATCTCTAATTCCTAGGAAAAACTAGTCCGGGTTGTTAGTCACAATTTTCATTTTGTGGAATGTTTGATACATTTTTCTGCGAAAATGGATTTTAATTATTTCTCTCTTGTCGAAACATCTTCGACCTAATTATGATTAAGTACATGTACTACAGATTTATTTATTCTCCAGTGCTGATTTCAAAATGAAAAATTGTACATTTTGACTTTAATACCGCATCACCCTCCATCTATCGATGATCATTTGCATTATCACGAGTTATCATTTGTAGGGTCTGTAAATTTCTCTTAAATATTTATTATTGCTTGGCTAAGATACAACGATGATTAAGGGAACAAAGGCGTGAGAGAGAGAGAGAGAGAGAGAAGTTCGAGAGAAATTTTGTTTGAATTAGATCTATGGGGATTTTCGAGATAAGGCCCTGATGTAGTATGCGGTTCCTCTGCAGGGCGGGGTTGGAGATCTTTAGACGGGGTTTGTGTGCGCGTTCGGTGGGGTTTGGCGGGTTGTGTTTGTGTTGAGAGGGTAGATGGTTGGGTGAAGAATTCGAGGGGAGGCGGTAATTAATCGTTTGTGTTGAATTGATTTGAGTGAATGGCTGGTATAATAATCGTAATCATCGTAAATCCAAAAGTAAAGGCGTCTAAAACTCAAGTTTAGATAGTTTCATATAATAAGGAGAGGGAAAAAGAACATTTGTGTTATTGGTATCAATGTCCAAGGTTATCCAGTTTTGTATGTGCTGTGTGGGTTTTGTTACAGTTTTTCCGGCGCCACTAAGGAACATTATTGTTAACTAGAACCTAACATTGAATGGTATGAGTCCGTAATTCATATACCTAGGTCTATTAAGAATATTTATTGGACAAGAGGACTCATATAGCGAAGATGGTTTCCAAAGTCAATATCTACGAAAAAAAAGAAGAATATGGAGATATACTCAATAGTTAACTATGCTTTTTAGGTTTGTTTGTTTATTTTACTGTTTTTTTTCGTTCGACGTATAAAAATTCCAACAAACATTCCCAGTTTTCTATAATTTAACATAAATGATCTCATAAATTAATCATAATTTGTTTCGGTTCAGTCCAATTTGAAAAACATTTAACCATGACGAGTTTATCACTTTTATTTAAAATCCTTATGTTTATAAACATTTGTTTAATTATACACACCTTCGCCAAGATAATTATATATTATGAAACTTTCCTAATAAGTGTTATATGATAATAAATTTTTATTTACAAGAAGATTAAAATGTACTGCTGCATCAAAATGAAATCTCTAGTTACAAAAGAAGGTAGACATTCAGACTTCGTAATATTTTCTGATAAAAATTACGACATAATATTTGTTTGGTAATGCACAAACATCAAAAACATTTTCTATCACGTGAAAGGCGAACTAGTAATGAAAACACTGTTTTACTAGTACAAACAATGTAGATAATCTTCAAAAAATTGTAGTAAACTTAATTCTATCAGAGGAGGGGAAGTTTAGAAAATAAATTTATTACTTGTATTTATTTCAATTAATTTATAATAAATATACATCTCTATTCCTGCACAAATAAAGTTCTATTAATCTTTATTATTATTTTTTATTTCTCGACTGGTTTAATTTCCAAATTAAAATTATTGGTACGCTCATAATGCTGTGAAATTTAGATAAATCTTTTTACCTGTATCCTGAGAATGTCAACAACAATTTATTACTTCTAAATTTCTCTCGAATTTTTTATTCTGGTATAATAAAATCATGTTAAAAATGATTATGTGGGCTTAAATAGCCTGTTCGAGTTATCTTAACATTCCGAATTTTATTTTAACTATAATATTTGAGATTCAGTTGATGATGTTCGTTATGTGTGAAGTAAGACCTTTCCAGTTATTATCTATAAGCGTATCTATTAATGTTTTAGTTATATTCATTTGATGAAAATTAATTTTTCCAGAAACTTTCATTAGCTTGAACATTTTGGTTCTATTACTTTTTCAAAGTGTCACCATCCGAGCCGGATTGTCAATTAAAATTCAATTGTGAATGAGAAAATTAGGACTTGCATCAAAGTTTTTGTCATTCTAAAAATAATGTGTCCCACTCATTGAGGTACTCATCCCCTATTTAATCTTAGAACAAACAATAATATTTATTATCTGGCCCTACAAAGTGCTAAAATATTACAAATGTCCCTACTGTAAACTGATATATCACTGCTTCCTTTCAACTCTAAAGTTATTGAAATATGTATAAATAATAACCTTATCACTCAAACAACAATATTCTCTATCATATGTTATAAAGAACATTTGAAAAAGTTTTGGCATACTGGATTCTTTAGCAATGTGTTTATAATAGCTACTAATATTAAATTCTTTTTTTAAAAAATTCTAATATTATAGATTCTTCTCTTAAAACCATGTTTTTGATTCCGTATTTTCTTTAGTGATAATGACTCATTTTAAACGTCTCAAGTTTGTTACGAAGTAAGATCTAAGATGTTTCATGTTTTGTAATAATCTCACATTGTAACAAGTGACAAGTATAAATTATTAATAAAAAACCAATTCACATGTTAATATAGAAAACAGATAATATTCCTGAAGGAACTGGCTCTGGATTCTTCATAATAGAGAAAGTAAGAGAGTGTTCGTTCTCGTACAAACAGCTGGCATCGCGTCGATCTGAGCGCACCCCTTGCGGGGGGCAGAACTAATTCTTACAGGCGGGATATTTAAATTTGGTAGTTTGGATTATTGGTAGGTACATTTTATAGTTTGTCTTAAAATTGTTTATTATATAATAATTTCATTTCAAATATTATATTTCATTTTTTGTAATGAAATAATTATAATAAACAAGTTTGAGACAAATAATTTAGATAAATAAGAAAACAGCAAACATTTAATTTTTTTATTAACCTGCACATAATATAAAAAAAATTATTAGTCACAATTACATATTTCTACTAAAATTACATTACATTATATTTAAGAAAGTTAATCCAATATCACATCAAATTGCACATTGTTATTTTAAAATTATTGACAGCAAAACCACAAACATTTTAATAAAAGGAAGTTAAAAACTAGATTCTCCATATCCATGAAGACAGGAACAGGTCTGAAACAAAAAGTAAATTAAAAGTACTACGTTTTAAGTAACAAAAAAATATTTTTGTTTGTTAGTCCTCTTACCATCATTATATTTTTCAATTAATAAGGGAACACAAACTTTTATGAGTTGAGAAAATACGTATGATTTATGTTCTAGATAGATGAATAAATCAAAATTTATATGACCTTTTGCAAAGTGTTATTTTTTTCAGTACTATTTTCTACATGAACGAAAAGTGGTGAAATATGATAACAGAGTCATGCAGTATTGAAAGAAATTTAACAACTTCTCTGTACACAAATCAGACGCATTTTATCATCATTTTCTTTGAAGGAAATGAAACCACGGTGGTGAACAACTAAAATATCTCTCTTCAAATTAGCCTTACATTCTTCGCAATTAAAAGTTGTACGAATCTAGAAACATAGCTTATGATGAAACTTTGAAAAATGTTTTGTTCTTAAACCCAAATTGCGAATTGCTATAATGAAATTAACTGTCTCGACCCTTTCTTCGTGGAATATGCTCATATTCAATAACTTTTATTATATTGTGGAATTAACTAGAGACCGTGAGTTTTATAAAAATACTTTTATTTACTTTATTAGAACGGGAAACCTAAATAAATTGAACAAAACTATACTAATTTTACTCATCCTTAGAACTTGTAACCATAACCAATATAACCATATATTTAGTTTCGACACTTCACTTTGACAAATACAAGCCGTATACGCGAGATTAGTGTGACGTCACAATTTGAAACTGTATCCAAACAAAACTTATTGCCATAGGAAATTCCATTTGAGTGTAGATTTTTGATTATTTAAGCGTTTCATACGTGTTTTTGAAAGGAATAAATTGTTAAAAAGTAAGTAATCGTGTCTACTCATTATAAAAAATTATAGTTTTGATAATGTAAGTTATCCTGCAATTCGTATTTTTGATTTTAAAAGCTATTTTTGAGGTTAAATTTACTGTATTATTGGATTAATGTGAAAATATAAGATAAATAATAGTGATTGTTTGTTCTAGTGTCATCAAAACATGTTTCAACATTCTCTTAAAACCTTTTTTAATGATAATATGGGTTTGTTAGTGAAAAATGCTTAATTGAAGTATCCTTTCAAGTATCCGAATGGAGAAAATTAAAACCGCTGACAAAGGACAGGAATTACATAATTCATTTTGATGAAAATAACTTAGTGATAATTGAGAAATATAACTATTATCACCAGATACAAGGTGCATTACATATTGCATGAGAGGACATGCGCTATTTAATATTATGGATACCAAGTGACATTATTGTGGGAATTGCTCGACATCAATAATGGAGGAAAAATTTACATGTTTTAATAACATTCTACTTTTACAAATTTGTACTGTTTATATTAACATAATAAAATGTTTTCATAATTATAAATTTTTGTTTGCTTCGTGCTAAGAAAATTAAATTGAGGAAACGCTGCAAATTTACATGACTGGAAATATGCCATTAAGCCTAAAAACTCAGAACATCATGTCACAACTTTGTCTCAATCAAATCATATTTGTACGAGGTGCAGAGTTTCTGTTGGTTGCTTTCAAATTTTACTTGATCTGTAGGCTCTACTACATGTGTAAACATATTCAATTTTATCTAAAAACAAATGATATAAACAAAAACGTTTCCAAATTTCTTTATTACACAGAGAAATATTTACTTGTAATACAATGGTTTACAGTTAATAGAAAGAGGAAAGTAAGGTACAGTAAGGAATTTCAATTTAAAATAGCAAACGTTTAAAAAATCATTTACAGCAACTTATAAAAAATGTAAAGCAAAAGATCTGTAATGGCAAATAATAATGTATATGTTATAGGGAGATTTATATACACAGTACAAAATCAAACATACAATGAACACGTACAAGTTTGCTCCTACCTTCTTTGCAAAGATTAATCATGTACAAAAAAATAGTGGGCCAATTTTTCTTTTCTCCATCCATAAAATGACAGGTACACAAAAAGTTCCGGGATCTGGTTCTATTGTTCTATAAATATTGTATAAACACTCAAAATAAAATGTTATATTTATCATTATGTAGATACCTTGTCAGCTTCATCCATTTGCTTCTTACTTTTGGATCCTTTGGAAATCTATAAAACTTACAGTTCTCTCTGACATTATAATGCTTACAGCCTGGTGGCCAGCACAGTACCATTACTCTTTATGTGAAGAAACCTCAAATTAGACAACACAGATAGAAAAAGAATTTAAACAATTGTATTTCATAAGTTTATAATAGCATCTTTAGGTTAGAAAACTCTTCTATTAAAATTATGTTGTTATACATACCTATTTTGACTGCAACCGAATATATCTCTCTGTAAAAGTCTTAGTGTATTTCAATGTCTAAATCGGCAGTTATAATCAAAATATAAGGGAATAATCTCTGGTTCAAAACACTTTCATTTAATTAATTAGGACATTCGGTATAATTAACATAAGTTGAAGAAAAAAATTGAACTAGTTGTGTTTTACAAATACCTTATCAATAAAAACATGCGTAAAACGACTACAAGTGATGAATTGAAATGTGGGTTTTTTGTTAAGCGAAATGATTGTTAGTTCTCCTGGTAAAGAAATATTTTTAATACTAAGTTTGATTGCTGTAGGCAGATCCATTAAATATTTCTTTAAAATGGTGTAATTTGGGATATTGTGTTCTACACAATTTTGTACACGTGTATACGGATATAACTGGTTGGGGTTAAAGAAGAACTGAAGCAAACGTCTCTGGCAGAGACACCAGAGTGTGCGGAGAAGCTTTCCCCTGGACAAAGGGAAACCGATGATTTAGAAAAGAGCTCATGCACTCATAAAACTAGCAGTCAAACGAGTTGAACTGAGGAAGTTTCCAGAAGTTTTTCTGAACATTCCTGTGTTGAAGTGCAAGGAATATATAAATCAGCCGTAGGAAGTGTGCTGTGACAGAATATTTTCACACCGTTGATCTGGTGGCGAGAACTCCTGTCCTCAACTACGTCCAGGTTTTTTTCTCAAGTTGGAAAAAACGTCAATACCCACGTTTTTACATTTTAGTGGAATAATTATCCACGGGGTAGCTTTATACCACAAGGTATATATTCAAAATAAAGGTTTACCAATGAGAAGCCATATATCACCAATTTTGGCAAACATTTTTATGGACAGTTTAGAATGAAAAATCTTTTAATGTAATATTTCAAAAAATATCTTATTTTGGTATAATGTAAATGACATATTAGAGTGTTTAAAACGAATATTTTTAGCTGAGAAGTTTATCCTTCCAGTGAAATCTCCTTTGGGTCATAACGGCGGCAAAATAATCAGGTGCCATTCCAACACTACTCCATAGATCATACATATTGGCTTTTCATAACTCCTGCCATAATACAATACTCCTAAGAGGGCATGCATTTCTATAAAATCAGTTGATTGACAGTCTCTTTCTCGCTGGTAAGTTTCCCGTAACTGAGAAATCTTTTGTATAAAGTAAAATTTCACGAATAAAAAAACCCAAAAACCGAGAAATATAAAAAATATACGATGTGCGAATGATAAGGTTTTCTATATGCATTACAATTGTAAGAATTGAATCGTGTGTCTGTAATACAATATGTTTATAATTCTAAATGGTTCCTCACTTTCTTGTTGAAGTGAACGGAGTTCGAGAGGTAGTTCTATTTCATCCCGACGAAAAAAAAGTTGTATGAATTGTGCTGCTAATTTGTATCGATTTTAGGAAATGTACAAAAATGAATTAATTCTTATAATCCTAAAAAGAATGTCACTACTTAAACAATAGTCATCATTTTGATAATAATTGAGGTTATTAGGACAATGCTAAGCAAACAAAAGATATTAATTCACGATGTGCACGGAACAAGTAGCTAAAAATTTATTTTCCGTAATAGCATATGTAATAATCCTGGAATTACCAACATACTCAGCAGTGCAGTCTGTTTTATCGATGGACTCAGCAGGTTTACTTACATCATAAGCAGGAAATTTGATTTCGTAGAATGTAAAACAGTAGGATTTGTTACAAACATCGGTGTTTAGTTACAGTATAACTGACCAACGATATACCTTTATTGTTATTAATTGTTTGCTATTATATCTTAACGGAAAACGTTTAATTTGCGTCCTATCGCTTAAGCAGTTAAAACCCAGTGAATTTATATGCATACAAAGAGTTTACGTTTATTGGTATTTGATAACATTATTTATTTTTTATTCTTTATACCGCATCAATCACGAAGAATTATCAGCAGGAGGTTACTTCAATATTATTGAACGGCCAATTATTAGAAAAAAATATCCAGGAATGAAAAAATATATTGGAAATCGTAGAAAATTTTGAGAAAATAATATGGTCCGCTGAAAAAATACTGAAATTAAGAATGATATTAAGAGTTGCAAAAGTAATACACACTAATAAATTACGGAAGTCAATGCTGCATAATAATTAGGATGTTACCACGAACAAAAATGTGCGAAATAGAAATTAAGCTGTGGGTTTTTGAGGTTTTCGTTTAAACTAAGCTCCGAGCCGATTGTGACAGCAAGGCCACTGCGCACCTAAATTTTAGAGGCCAAGCTAGGACGATCGAAGAACTTTTGTAGCCGCAAAAGAGTTACAAGATGATTCTCAAAAGTTGCATTCTTTCTACAAAATGAGCAAAGCAAGATTTGCGAAACTACTGACGTTAATGGGACTGACTATAGACCAACAGGGATATTTCTCCACTTGTACGAATCGAAAGATTAAAAGTTGTTCGTTTCTTGTCATTTTTCTATGCATGTAATGCTGGTGACTAGGCCACTGTAGAATGAGTGAATAGCAGAAATGTTCCCGATCACAGTGTAGTTAAACATAAAAGTCGCACGCGCAAAAAATCGCAAGTTGCATGTGATTAATTTCATGAAGTCGTTTGACCCGATGTAGTCGAAGCAATGAACTACTAAAAAAGTTCGGAATTTAGACCGCATAGATGGATCCGAATGCAGTTTTTTGCGTTCGCTTCCAAAAATTATTTGTAAGAATTGTGCAGATTTGTGCTTCCGACAAATCGCAAATTGCATTACTGCAGTCAAAAATGCATTTTTTGAGACGTCTTTGGGAACACTTCAAAACTTTGTAAATAAAAGTTAGAACCGGCCCAAATCGAGTTCTCGGGGATTTTCGATATCGATGATCACTATTATGAGGTTCAAATTGACCTCCCGAACACCTGGAGCTCAGGAACGCCGATGAACGTCATCTCCGTGGAACTCTCGGAAAATCACGTGGGGAAGCAGAGAAACTCGGCGCCCGGGGTTTTTGGGCTCCCTAAATCCAAATATGGCATCGCCGAACACCTCACGGATACTAGCCCTAACCTGGACACGAACCCAATCCCCGAGAATTTTCCTGACAATATCGTCAAAAACTATCCTAAAATCATTAGTGGGGCGTTTTTTGGTGCGCTGAATCCAAATTCCACGGAAAAACGACCCCCCGAACTCCCGGTTCACCAGATCCTGGTCTCGAACATCTTCTCCGTGGGACTCTCCCAAAATTAAAGCGAGGAAGGAGAGAAACTCAGTACCCGGGGATTTCAAGGCTCGCTGAATCCGTATATGACATCGACAAACACCCCTGGACTCCTGGCGCGCTCCAACCTGGACGTGGACGTCATCTCCGTAACTTTTTATGACACAATCGAAAAAGGCGAACCGAAAAGATTACCTTCACAGATTCAAACTAAGTGAAATGGAGTTTTGTAATTGCGACGGCAATGTTGATGACATCAATCACTGGATGTTTGGCTGCTTACATAATGACTATGCAGTTACTTATTTGATGAAATCCCTTGTAAAAGAATGATTACCCGGGGGTTTCGAGGCTCGCTGAATCCAAACATGACATCGGCGAACACCCCCGGACTACTGGTGCGCTCCAACCTGGACGTGAACGTAATCTCCGTAACTTTTTCTGACACAATCGAAAAAGGCGAACCAAAAATCGTTATGGGGTTTTTTGGGGACGCTAAATCCGAATTTCATGTCGAAAACCACCCCCCGAACTCGCAGTGCACCGGACCTTGGCCCCGAATGTCTTCTCCGTGGGGCTCTCCCAAAATTAAAGCGAACGAGAGAACTCATTGCCCTGGGGTTTCTTGGCTCGCTGAATCCAAATATGGCATCAACGAACACCCCCGGATACCTATTCTGCCCCAACCTGAACGTCTTCGACGGGGAATTCGAATTCAGCACCTCCAAAAAAAACCCATAACGACTTTCGGGTCGTTCATTTCGATTGTGTCAGGAAAAGCCACGGAGATGACGTTCAGGGCGATTACGGCGCGCCAAGTGTTCTAGGGGTCATTTTCGCCGATGAATTTGGATTCAGCGGCCCAAAAAAACGGTCCTTCAATGATATTTGGGTCGTTTTTGGCGATCTTGTCAGGAAAATTCTCGGAGATGACGTCCACGTCCAGTTTGAGGCGTAATAAGTGACAGGGGGTGTTCTCCGATGCCATATTTGGATTGAGCGAGTCCAAAAACCCCCGGTCGCCGAGTTTTTGTCCTTCCCCGCGTGATTTTCGTGAGAGTTCCACGGAGATGATGTTCATCAGAGTTACTGAGCTCCAAGTGCTCTGACGGTCAATTTGAACATCATAATCCTGATCAGCGACCTTGAAAAACCCCCGTTTCCCCGATGTGGGCCCGTTTGACTCTTATTTACAAAGTTATGATATCTTCCAAGGGGTGTCGCAAAAAATACATTTATTTGCATGCATTTTTGGCTGCAGCAATGCAATTTCCGATTTGTCGGTAGCACAAAAGAAATGTCGAAAAGGTAGTATGAAATTTAATTTATCTTATTTATTGTTTTATTTTGATTTGATATTATAACAATTTCGGCCTAACAGTAACTATAAATGAATATACGTATATCTATAGATAACATCTTAACAAATATCTCTGTTGATTTATATTCTGTATCAGTATTTGAACCCTGCTTTACGGATCATCGAGCACAGCGTATTAGTATTTATCACAAATTACTGAAAATTAAACTTCTCTGAAAATATCCATTACAAATACAGGTATGAAGAATTTTCAAAAATCCCTAAATGTTATCAGTAGTAATACCACAAGTGATTGAATTTTCGCGATAAGTCTGTCGATTCATTTTTGAACGAAACTGAATTGTTTCGTCCTGCGGACTCGTGGTGTTTTCTCGAATCAATTCAGTTGAGATCATAAATGAAAGACAGACTTTGAGATAAATTCAATCACGAGTGGAATTTTATTAGACTATTTCACAAACAAAGTGAAAGATAAAAAATCTGAAATTCGGCAGGATTAGAGGAAATTGGCAAAAAAGTTGACCTGAGAAATCAATAAATTTCAATGAACAGAAAACATTGACATCGAAAGAAATACTACACTACCAACAATAACCATAACATACTGAAATATTTTTCAATTATAATTATTATAAATGGTACAGTTATTATATACAATGTTTTGAGCTTGATTATTTGAACACGCGCTTGTACTTGCAATATTTGTTACATCTTGATTGCTATAATTTCTGACATTTGCTATAAGTTTTTCGTGATGTTTACTAAGTTGGATGTAGGGTTTCAGCGAATTAGAGCTCGAATGTCCAGTAATTTTTATGGTTTCCTGTTCTCCTACTCCTCTACATAAAAGTTCACTGACTGCAGTTGCTCGATTTGAATGGTTGGTAATTTTTTGCTTTTTCACATCAAGCCCTATATTCTGAGCTGATGTTTTGGTCCATTTACTGATCGTATTGATCCCTAGAGGCATATTTTTGTACCAAGGAGTGCAATGATCACCAGGCTTCCAATGTCCATTCACGGTGAGAAACAACCTATTAGATCTTACATTATTACCTCGTTTTGAAATCATCTTTTTATAAAGTCTCACGGGGCACATTGTTGCATTTTGCACATTTTCAATCAACCATTTGCTGTTCGCACATCGCTGACCACCTCCTTGGCAAGTTTTTGAAAAAACTATGTTATACTCGATTCTGCCGGTAGGCGCCCCCTTATTATCTAATTCTTCTTTAAAATAATCTAACAAACAATATGCAGCTTCACCTCCTCTCCAAGCAAGTTCTACTGCTGCGATATGGAAAAATTTCTTTTGGAGTCCTGTGGGTGTATCTTCATCCCATAGTGTACATATTGCTTGATATTCTTCATAGGTCAACGGTGCCGAACTGATCTTTCGTTTCTGTACGTTACCTTGAAGCAACTTGCGTTTTGTATCTCGCGCTTTTCTGGCCGATTGAAAAATAATATCTTTGAATGGGTCGAAACTTCGTCCATATTCATTATAGAATTTTTCTGGCAATAATCTAGCACTCACATTCCAAATCGTCTTCACAACACATTCCTTGTAATCAGAACCATCGATTTTCCTCATGTTGAAGCCCCAGTCCTTCAAAATAATAGCTAGTCTCTCGACAGGCGTTGCTTCATCTAATAGGTATTTTCGTTCATCGCAAAATCTGGTAAATTGCTTCCAAATGTACTCCTTCGATTTCCTCGTATTTTTCGGTACATTTTCATCGATTTTTTCGTTGATTGATTCGATAGAATTCATCCCAAATCTACTCATTTTTGGATGCGTGCACAGCGTAATCACTTATATTTGACGTTTAACTGTCACATGCACTGTAAACAAATCTGAAAACACCGAACTTGATAGGCCAATCATAGTCAAGAGTCAAGTTTGGTATTATCGGTAAGCCGAACTTGACTAGAGCTTCTGATTGGTTCATTTCGTAGGTGAGTGAAATAGTTTTCAGATCATGAATTTGATGTCAATTGTATGGCAGGTTTTCTTGTTAATGTTTATCGTGAACTAATATTAAAACACTTTTCTCTATAACGAATTAGAAGTATAGGTCACCTGTCTACTTATACTTAAAACATCGAAGGCGAAATAATCAAATATTTTCTTTAAAATTAATTTCAGACACTACCAAAGATCCAACTAATTTAATTGCCTATACATTCGTTCTTTTGTGAATTTTCTTATGTTCTTACTTCATAATACTAAGTTTAGCTGTCAAATTGTTCTTCTTTCCTGAATTTCATCTCTACTGTCTCCTTTTTAATAAAATTTCACTACTAAGTGTTTATATCTCTATACACCTCGCATGATTTCTCGCTCTACCTGCAGATAGTTTATCTATTTTAAAGTAATCGATAAGGTATATGGATGGTCTTCAAAATTCACACAAGTGTCTTTCATATGAGTCCAGAAACATTCGGAAACAGATTGATACGGAGTATTAAAATGTAAGCACTGAAAAATAGATGGTCTTCTTTCTCGCTAATTATGGCAGATACTGTTATACACTATATAATAGTTGACAGTTAAGTCCGCTGAGCCCGTTTTTGTCTACTATCGGTTCCTGTAACCGCGCCTTTATTCGTAAGTCATATGGATAGTAGTCGGATGTCAAGTATTGGAATAAGACAGTCAAAAATAATTGACTATGTGACCAATCATATCTACAATAGTTTTGGACATCTTCTGTCAAATTTATCTAACCTTGGATGGCTCACTCGAGAAAGATTTCAACTTTATGCAGACGCAATTGAGAATAAGGGAGCGTCCATTACAAACTGTTGGGGCTTTATAGATGGAACTACCCGAGGTATATGTAGGCCAACATTCAATCAAGAAGCATACTATTCTGGACATAAGCGACATCATTGTGTGAAATATCAAGCTGTTCTTTGTCCAGATGGTATCATTGTAAGTCTCAAGTGAGGATATGAAGGTATGCTGGTATTCTACGGGAATCTAATCTATATGCGGAGTTAGAGCAATGTGCACGATTCCTAGATGGTGTAATATTACCCAAGAACAGCAAGAATTCAATAGACGTATGAGTAAAGTGCGAATAGCTGTCGAATGGGGTTTTAGAAACGTCGTCTCAGAATTCGCTTTTATAGATTTCAAAAAGAATCAAAAGTTGCTTTTACAGGAAGTGGCAGCCATATTTAAGAATGCTGTGATATTAACGATTTGTCATTCCATTTTGTATAGTAATCAGATAGCACAAAGTTTTGGTATAAATCTAGTATCATTAGAAGAATACCTTCAGTGACATACCAAAATATCTAACTATCACCTTCAATTTCCACTAAATTTCCAGCTGCTCTTGGGTTACACATATTTGCTTGGTTAATTATAGTAATCATTACACCATCTGGGAAATCGACAAATTTCCTTACATATTTTTTAATACCTACTTAATCAAGTCTTGTAGAATTCCAGCAATATACTCGGCTGAGACCATTGTCGATTTACCTATTCTACCTCAAGATTTTTCATACCAGATGAATTATATAAATATCAGACAAAACATCTGAATTGAATAAAATATAATAAATGCATACATACTTTTATTTAAAGATTCCAAACAAAATAAGTCATCAGAAACCAAAGTTTACAAATCGCTGTGAAAATATTAGTCTACAAAACGTGCAGAATTTTGTTTCATTAAACTACTTATAAGTTCTTGTTGGTTTTGCATTAGTTTTATCAAATATGTTCTTTCCTCCATTTCCATACTAAACTTTCCTGCTTCAAATTCAAGCCTCTCTCGATCAATTTCAAGTCTCTGCTCTTCAAGTTTTTGTTTGCGTTCCTCTATGTCTAGTTCTCGTATCCTTAATCTATTTTTTTGACAGTTTTTTTCCTCTAGATACTCTAAAGTGGTTCTCTTCTTTTTCTGCTAGGTCCTTAAATTACAAAAAAATATAAGAATTAGTTATGAGATAACATAACGTTTGCATATCTTCAATTTGTGCTTCTTTATGTGGAATCTGCGGCTGTTCAGATTCATTTTTATTTTGTGACTGTTCCTGTATATCAGGTTGATGTTGAATTTGTGGTTCTATACTGACAAATTGATCATCTTCCTCTGTAAAACAGCAATAGAGATGCTTAATTCAACATTCAAATATTTTATCCATGCAAAATACAAATACCAATGTATCTACTTACCATATAAAACCTCATTAGTAGAGTTCTTCCCAAATCCTGTTGACTCATTAACCACATTATCAGGTTTACCTGAGCATTCATGCCCATGACCCATTTGCTCAGACGGCCTTTCAAAGCCTTTTTGTGCAAAATTGTCCCTCAACATTTTTCCCTTTTATAATGATTTACTTTCTTCCTTCAACTTGTCCTTTTCCTTCAGAATGTTATTGATAAGGTCCAACACTTCTTGTAGCAAGTGATCTAAGGAATTATAGGGTTCTTCTACTCCTGAACTGAAAAAATAACCAGTAATATATATAATGTGAACCGATTCAAAAAATATTTGTTCGAAATATCTTTATATACAACTAATGAAGTAATATTACTAATGGATAGTAAATATGGAAATTTTGAATTCAAACCAATTACCATAAGACGGTACTACATGGTAACATGCGGTTTGCTGTAGCCAAATTCAGCTTTTAGTAAACTTTGAAATGTGTGGACACTATTTTGAAGTTTTTACCTTTGCACTAAGATTTTTACTCACCGAGCACGATTCTCATTTTCCTTTTCAAAATTTTTAATAATATAGTGCACATGTTCCTTCACTCCTCGCAATGATAAGATTTTCCCAGTAAATTTGCAGAAATTTGAGTGAATTATGATCCATTTTGAGGAATCTGCATAAGGGTTGTTTGCCAAAATTTCAGTTAACAAAATATGATTGTCTTCCTCAGAGAACCGAATACTACTTCTTTTCAGATTGTTCAAGACACTACTACTCATTGATAGCATGATAATTATTAATAATATGTGCTACCGCAATTCGCAAAGTTGGTTGTTGAAATTTTAGTGAAAAAAAACAGATACAGACATCACTCATTGAACTCATTGAATTGAGGTTAGATTTTTCGTCTTTCCGTGGCCTTTTCGTTAATGCAACCGCTATGTCTACCGTCCGTTAGATACCGGTGGTGTACGGGAGCGGTATACGCTGAGTGACATACCGTATGTCAAAGTTGTCAAATAGCGTTAATCGGAATGTTTTTTAAGCGGCTTCGAAAACTCTATTATTTGTAGTGCTGTCATTACTTTTTCATATAATCTGATATACAGTAATAAAGTATATAATGTTTACATCCAAATAGTCTATCTCTCCCCTTTGAGTTAACAGATACAAAGAAATGTCACTATAGAAAATTATCTGTTATTAAACGAGCTTTAAAATGATGATATTGAAGTTATAGCTCATTCTGCGATTTTATTAGATAGTAATAATTTTAGATTTAGCAGTAACGCCCCTTAGGGGTAACATTTTAAGGTTGGGAATAATTTCTAGCAATTTGTCTTGGCAACTTTTACAATCAATATTTTTCCCCGGAACCTGGGACAAATACTTTCCGAAATACAGCCTGTTACCTCGATTAATGGGCCACTCTGTACATAAAATTATTTCAACTGGTGAAAATAGAAATATTTCTTGTTACTCATTGTTTATCTGGCGTGTTATTGTTGAAACAAAACAAATGGTTTTCATTTACATATATTCATCAACAATTTACGCTAAATATCATTTAACTGCCTCATATTCTAATTCAAATCCACATGATTCATATTTGGATTAGGAAAAAATTCTTTCTATGCTGTAAATACGTAATGTGCACCTCAAATTGACCTTCTATGAAGAAATATAATACCCAATGGACTGCGTTAAGTTAACAGATTAAATCAACACCTACAACATCATACGGAAATAAACATACAAACAAGATATTTACTGAAAGATTTATGGTAGTCATTCAAATAAACTAAATGGTCATAATTTCCACACGAGACAAAGTTAAAATCGTACCAGTTGGGAAATTAAGAGATTTGATACTATTGTTATTAAGAGAACACATTAATTCGTAAATATACACCTGGCAACAATGATTTGTTCAAGATGGGCGTTACAAAGCACCGTATTAATTTACTTAAAATTATAGTCCGAACACACACACTGCAATTGTAATTGAAAAAAAAACCATCAATTAATCACTCACATATATTGCATTTGAAATTCTAATTAAGGATTAACTATTTTATGCAAATGGATGAAGTTGGCGATGACATGTGTCACTTGAATTGAGTACGTACTTCATCAAAATTGCAACACCTCACATGACTTCGTTACTTCTGTGTCTATGGTAGCGATACGATCGAGTATAGTGCAATGAAAGATGATATTATGACAAAACATCTCACACCGAACGTTTATTTTCATTACAATAATATTCTTCACTTTCCAAAATGTTATTATTAACCAAAAACAACACGTAATTATTATTATACCGTCTGTCTCAATATCGCTATATGCTAGATATAAACCGATAAAATGGAAGATTGTAAACAAACTACATGGAAGATGGCTTTAAAACTATGCTAGTAAAATCCGAAATTTAAGGCCCTAAATCAATATTAGCCGACGACCCTATAACCTACCAATTTATAAAAAAAACTATCAGTTTGTGAGGTTCTTCGGTTATCCCAGGTCTTCAACGTTTACCGCCTTAGACTTCGCTCATATGGAGACGGTCATGGATCGAATCAAAAGTTCCTGGGAATCCACAATATTATAAATATGTCAAAGTGGGCGCCAGCTAGATTTGTCTTTTATGCCAGACCTATGAGTAGACAATCCCTAATCTAGCAAGAGAAAATAAAAGGACCAACCTCTAACTTACACTTGCTTTATTATCTCTCTTAAGGAATTTAAACTACAATACTATTGAAAGCAACAAAAATACCAACCGTACACCACAAGCAAATATATCAATTTTAAACAGACAGGGTTGAAAATATTTCATTTGGTTTACCTATGTATAATTATTACAGATTCCAATCGCTTAGAAATAGTTACATGTGTAAATTAAATCTGGTTAGCCCTATTCACAATTAATAAAGATTACAAGTACTTAGGTAAGAAATTATAAAGAGAATACTTTGAAAATAGTTGAACTGCGCAGTCGAGGGCGTTGGTACCAAGGCCAGCGACGCGGAGGTGAAATCTGTTAAAGATAGGTAAAAAAAAATGATGTTTCTATACCCTTACAAATAAAGTTCCTTAGACAGTTAGGCATATTACATATGCAAGTTCACAATATATTGAAGTGTATATTGAATAAAATCATTTGTTTTATATATGAGACTGAATACTTTTGAAATACCCAGTATATGTCAAATTTGGATTTGATTTAGTTTCGTATGACGTTTCACGCAGAATATAATGAATAATAGATAAGTCGTGTCATAATGTAAAAGAAATATTTCAAGTTGAGATCATATGTCACTGTAGATTTTATAGAATTTCTGGAATATAAACAATGCAGGTCACCAAACAAACTTAGTTTTTTTAAAAAGGAAAAAATTGTAAGTAAGTTATAATGGGTTGTTGATTGAAAAAGGGAAGTCAGTCTCAAAATATAGAAAAAGTTGTCCATGTCGTATTGAATAGTGTTATCCATCTTATAAATTGTTATTAAGTCCCAAACAAGTTAAATTCTGTGCGTGTTATCGAGAAACGATTCGTAATTCGGAAAGTGTAGAGTTGGTCCAGATTCCCGTTCTAAATTCAGACCATGGGTGAGATTGTTCCAAACTATTAACTATTAGAAATAATGCATTATTTCATAAAAAATGATCAAGGCCTTTATAAGATAAATAATAGATACACCAAAGATATTAATATCTCTAAATTTTGATTTTGAATTAAAGAAGAAAATTCAAGTATACTTAATGAATGATTGTACAATTTTGAAGGACTATATTGGACTACGTTAGTATTGTGATCAACCTTTGACGTTCGGGAAATTCATTGACATTTATATTGGAATATTTAACAATTATGATAAATTTTCTACGTTTTTTGAAGAATGTATTTGGGATTCCATTTGATTACTGTATTTAATTTTAATTCTGTATTCTTATAGATAAGGTATTGTATTATAAAAAATAACTGGGGTTTGATTGATGATAAGAAAGATTATTAGTAGCCAGCAAGTATTTTGACTTTTAGTGTCAGTGTTTGATTGCTGTTACATATGTGTTGAATAAGCTGCATGTACAGTATTGTCGCAACCAACGTGGGGCAATATTAAAAAGGCTCAATAAATTTTGGAACAGGGCTCCATAAATTTTGGAAACGTTCGTAATATTTAAAATGAAATTAAAATGGAAAGGAAAATGACATTGAGGGATGGAAAGTAGGTAGGAAGAGAAAGTGGACTGATGCCTTCAAGGGAATAAATGAGTCATGGAAGAGGAGATTTTCAGGTACAATATTTAGAATAGGGAAGACAAAGATCAGAAGAAGATTTGACAGGAGAAGAAGATGAAGAACAACAAGAGGATATTAGACATGAGACACAAGGAAGAACAAGTAAAGAAGATCGGTTAATGGAATTTTTGATTAGTATGGAAAAGAGAATATGAATATTATGAAGGGAGGTTTGAATGGAAAATTGGACAACATGAGGGGTGATTTAAATGGAAAAATGGACAACATGCGAGGAGAAATGAGGGAAGATATAAATAGTTTGAATGGAAAAATGGACAAGATGAATGGAAATATGAATGATATATTTGGAAACATGAACAGACTAGAAAACAAAATAGAAGAAGTAAAAATGAAGACCTCAAATGAATTTAAGAAAATTAGGGACGAAAACGAGCAATTTCGCAAACCAATGGCCGAGGTGAAAGGAGATATGGAAAAACAAAATCAGAATTTGAGAATAGAAATCCTCGAAAATTGAATTAAAATCTGAGAAGAAATTGAAAAACAGGTAGTTGAAGAAGTTCAAGAATTAGGTAGATACCTAGAAGAAAATTTATCTGGAGCAATTCAAGTGGAAGTGAATAAACAAAATGAGAATATAACTGAAAAAATACAGTTTATAAAAGTACAAGGATAAACAAATGAGGAAAAGGTAGATAATAATTTACATGAAATAGCAAACGAGGAATTTATGCAAATTTATCAAAAAAATATTTATTGGAAAATAAAAGACTTAGATAGTAGGATTGCAAGACAAACCGTGACATATGCTAAAAAAAGTAATAATATGGGCACACAATTTAATTGGGAATTGGAAGAAATGAATAGAAAATTGCGGAATAATATGGAAGAAATAGAAGAAACCATAAGACAAAATCGAGGACGAATAATTTATACAGGAAATGTAGAAATAGGAGTAAAACTGGAAGTAAGTATGGATAGAGTTCGTCTAAAAGCTTTCATTAGAATTAGAATAATTAAAAATGAAATGAAGGAAATTGAGGGTATGATTGAGAAGAAAATAATAAAAGTTAGAATCAATAATATGGAGGAATTTGAAACACAAATATATATGATGAAAATAGTGACACATGGGACAAAATTTTTAAAAAGGACATAGTGGAGAATGGAAAGAAATTTAGAAGACGAAGAGAAAATCAAACAGTAAGAGAAGAGAATAAAAAAAAGTTTAGGAAAGAAAAGCAAATTGAACAGTAAGATTTTTATTAATAATAATTTTTTTTATATATAAGGTAGAATACAAAGTGTGGTATGTGAAATATTAATAGATACAAGATACATCAAAGAAATTAACAAATATCTACGAATATAATGTAATCGAGATTACTGTCAATGGGAAAATTTGAACCAGGTAGAAAGATTTCTTAATCACGTACCTCATGGTGTAACAAATGAATGCCCAGAGTATTTTTTCACAGGCACAATACCTCAAAGAAATTGGGTAGTTAATCGGAAATTAGACATGGAAGAAGTTATGAATACGGTGAATGAAAGATTACAGAAACAAGCTAAAACGTATATTAAAAGTATGAATAAAAAAATAAGAAGAAGACGGTGTTTGAAAAAGGAGAATTGGTAATCGTGAGATCATTACAAGTGGCAAAAAGATCGTAGAATCGTTGTGCAAAATTATTACTACCATTTGAGAGACCCTATTAATTAATTAATATTAGTTTAGATTTTATAGTACAAATAGATTAGTAGTTAGTTTGAAAATAGTTAGATACATTATGGAATTGATAGAGTAGTTGTGGGATCAATGTTGAAAAGATGAATTTATAAGAGTAAGAGAAAACTCGATTTGTTATTCTTTTATTAGGAGCATTTGATATAGTTTTATTATTTGAAATTAATAAAATAACATTTATTTTGTATATGAGATTCAATACTGTTGAAATACACAGTATTGTATATGAGATTCAACACTTTTGAAATACCCAGTATGTGTCAAATTTGGATTGATTTAGTTTCGTATGACATTTCACACATAAAATAATAAATAATAGATAAGTCATGTCATTATATAATGAAATATTTCAAGTTGAGATCAGATGTCACTGTAGATATTCAATTTGTGATAAAACAATAACAAATCTCAATATTTTATAGAATTTTCGGAATGTAAACAATGCAGGTCAGCTAAAAAATTTGGTTTTTTATCAATAAAAGGAAAAAAATTGTAACTAAGTTATAATGATTTGTTAATTGAAAAAGAGAAATAATCAGTTTGATTTTGATGTTCTGAACAATTCTCAATTATAAAATTGTTGACTTTTTCCACTTCGGAGGCTGTATCGTGCTAACAAGAAATGTTACGAAAAGTGATCGACGACAACGATGACGACGATGACACTCACACAGGATTTTTTCCTAAAAACCGTTTTTTCTTGCTGAAAAATAAAAAAATAACTCAAAAAAATCCCTAGTTTCAAGTTTTTTGGAGTAAACCAATACTTTTCTCGCATATTTTGGATAGGGTTGGGTGGAAAAATAAAAAATGACACTAATGGTGATTCAAGCCTTGGGTCTCAATATCCTTTATGTTAAGATATGAATTTATGAAATCTTGTATGGATTTTATTACACGCAATCCTTAAATAGGTCAAAGTGCCTTATTTAACTGACATACAAAGACACAGAAAAGGTCAGTATACAATGAATCGTCAATAAAATTATAATATTAATAGATAAAATAAATACGGATATATACAAGAGAAAGTAATCTAAAAAAATCTTTTTTATCGAGCACAATACTATAATATCTCGTAAATACTGAAAATAAACAACTGTAAAACCAAATAAGGCGACATCTAATGTTTTTATAAATATTTCATTCGGAAATACCTGAGATAACTTTACACACAAATCTTTCATACATACACTTGTACATTTTCGATTTTGAATAATTTAAAATCGTAGACGAATACGATTGTAGAATTTTAAAGGTTAAATTCTTACATATTTTCAATATGTATGTTTATCACCGATATGTTTGAAAAGACTGAAAGGTACGTAAACTTGATATTTTAGTAGACAAACCGCAGTCAACTAGTATAATATGTGTTACTTGCTTTTAATATGCGACATCCAATAAGCCATTTCCGTATTTCACTCATTAGATAACACGTGGACCAAACAAGTGACACTCTTTGACTACACTGTTTATTGCTACGAGGAAAGTAGGGCTTAAAATGGATCACTGGGGTGATCTATATTGTACTTGCCTTATTGAAGATTTGTGACCATTTGCTCTAACTTTGAAGGTTCTAATACTCAAAAGTGGTCCTGAATATTCCATTCTTGAAATTTATTTAGGACATGATATCTCAAAGTTGCACCAAAAGCTTTATTTAAGTCTATGAGTATGTATAATGAAATAGACAATAAAAATTCTAAAAGGAACATTATCGCGTTTAGTGGTGAGAAGTACACTGCGAGGAAATTCCGTATCAGAGCACTACTGATCGATATTCCTGAAAAACCATCACCCGAATGGAATTTAAAAAATTGAGCCTGAAGTTGCAAGATGATAAAAGTTTAATACAGCATTTCACGCATTTTGATGAGATAGCGATGGAGGCCATTTCTGCTGGAGCAAAGTTAGAAGAAATGGACAAAGTGTCCCACCTATTATTAACATTGCCCTCCTCATATGATGGTTCAAACACAGCGCTCGAAACTTTGGAGAGGAAAACCTGAATATCGCCTTCGTAAAAACAAGGTTGCTAGATTACGAGTAAAAATTAAGGCAGGAAAATTTGAACAACGAGGTCCTTTACACTGAAAAATAAGTATTCAAGCCAGGAAACTAAAGACAAAAGGAAGAGTGGTAAGCAGCCTTCTTGGAGGAAGAAACCTTTCCCAAATAACAACAAAAGGATCCTCAATAAAACTCCATACAAGTTCTCAAATATAAAGTGTGATTATTGTGAGAGAACAAATCACATAAAAAAGGATTACTATTTCTATAAACGGATGATAGGTAAAGGTAGGAGTCAAACCCTCCAAAACATCCAGACTGTGCCTCCAAATTCGCCATAAGGAGAAAATAGTTTCGCGTTTATGGCAGGAAGAAATGAATCGACGGCAGAGTGCAGCAAAAATGAGAAATTTATTCTAGATCACATTGAGAATAGTGATGAAGTGCTTAGTTCATTTTCAACGATAAAACCTCCTTCACAAATTGGAATCGCAAAGAAGGATTGTGCAGTATTCGTCACTAAAAAGGGCACAATCAAAGTGACCTCTGACCAAGGAGTTGGTGGTACTCTAGATGACGTGCTCTACATCCCGATTTTCTTTATAGCCTGTTGTCTGTACGCAAAATTCAACAAAGTGGGCAAACAGTCAGCTTTAATGAAAATGGCGTCTGCATCAAAGATGGAGGCCACAAAAACATCATAACAAGTAAATCATTAAATAGATTGTATTAAATAATTTTTAAAGTCAATTCGGGAAAAACTAAATGTATTAATTGAAGTGATAGCAATAATAATTATAAATTATGACATGAAAGATTGGGCCATATAAGTAAAGATAAATTTTTAACTGTAAAAAAACTTGCTATGTTCGAAAATATTACACAAATGAATAACATTAATCCAGATAACACATTATGTAAAGCTTTTATTCACGCTAAGCAAGCCAAACCCCCATTTCCTAAACACAAACCTAAAAACGATATATTATACATACTGACATTTGTGGGCCTGTCACTCCCAGTACAATGGATAATAAAAATTATTTTGTAATATTATTGATGAATTTACTAATTATATTTGTACATATCTAATAGCCTATAAATCAGGAGTTTTTGTAGTCTTTAAGGATTTTGTAAATAAGAGGCTCATTTTAATTTAAAAATCGTCAAAATATATAGTGATAATGGTGGTGTATATTTATCCAATTAATTTCAAGGTTTCTGTTCAGAAAACGGTATATCATATCATTTAACTGTTCCACATACGCCAGAGCAAAACGGTATCGCCAAAAGAATGAATAGAACAATTCTAAAAAAGGCACGTGCATCATCAGTGGGAGTTGATTTACCAAAACTCTTTTGGGGTAAAAGAGATGAACGAAACCCCAATAAAAATATCAAAATTGGATAGTTAAACATTTCTGAAGGTCATAAGCTAGAAAATGTTATGAAAATACCGGATGAAAAATGTAACAGGAGAAGTGAGAGAGTCATGGGCAACCCAAAATTATCCTACAATGAAGATGTATTCTATATGAAAACTGTCATCATATTTTTCGAATAGAATTGTCAAAACTTCCTATTTCTTACCATGATATTGAAAACATGAAGGAATCTAATAAGTGGGAGGAAGCAGTAAATAGCGAGATTCGCTCACTTCAACTGAACGGAACTTGGATATTAGTAAAACCACCAGAAAACAAAAATATTAATGATTGCATGTGGGTTTTTAATATTAAATAGGAAGACTTTGGCAAACCAAGCAGGTATGAAGCACGTTTAGTTGCAAAAGGGTTTAGCCAACCTTTGCACCTGTAGCAAGGATATCTACGTTCATGGTTATCTTAGCCTTCGCAAATCAATTCAATTTAATGATACATCATATGGATGTAATAGCTGCCTTTTTAAATGGTACATTGAAAGGAGAACTTTACATGAAAGTACCAGAAGGTGAAAAAAGTGAAAAGGGTCAAGTATGTAAATTATTAAAATCTCTATATGGTTTAAGACATGCCTTTAGGTATTGGCATCAACTTTTTGATGATTTTGTCAAGAAACTAGGATCTCAAATTTTCTTAGATAAAAATGACATAAATTATATTATATATTTATTGCTATATGTTGATGATTTATAGTAACAGGAATCTAGTAGAGATAAAAAAACTGGGAGCATTTAAGGCAGGAAAGAAGAGACCAATACTCATGAAACTAAAATCATGGGACACAAAGATGGAGATATATCAACACACGAAGAACTTAAAGGGATCAAATATATGGATAAATAATTATTATACAAAGGCAGTTCAAGAGAAAAGAAAATACATCATTCCCATTATGAAGGCAGCCAGAAAATAAAGGCATAAAGCGATACTAAAATACGATAAACTTGAAGTCAATGGCATTAAATATGGATGGGAATATTTCAAAAGTCAGGAGAAAGGTATTCAAGAGGGATCGAAACGAACAGCAACTGAGAGGTCACTGGAAGCAAATTAAGAAAATTACCAGGGCATACCGAAAAAACTAATAGGAAAACATGAACGGACGGACAATTCGGCAGGGAACATGGCAATGAAAAGGATAATAGCAAGCAATATGAAAATACAAAAAGGCAGAAAAAGGGGAATTTTATAAGAATTGGGACGTGGAACGTTAAACTTTGTTGGTTACAGGAAAAATGGAGGAGGCCTTTAGACAAATGAAGGAATACAATATAGCAGACATGCAACTACAAGAAATTAGATGGAAAGGAGAAGGGCAAATAAATAAGAAAGAGTATACAATGTTTTACTTCGGAGAAGAAAAGCAAGGAAATAGGGAAACAGGATTTTTAATAAATAAAAAGGTCACCATAAAAGTGATAATGTACAAAAAGGTAAACGGTCGAATATCATATCTAAGAGTAACAGAACGGTCAATATAACATTAATAAACGTATATGCTCCCACAGAAAATGCGGATGAGGAAGGCAAAGACTTGTTCTATGAGCAGCTTGAAAGTATCTGCGAAGAAACCCCAAAATATGATACGGTTATATTACTGGGAGATCTGAATGCGCAAATCGGAAAGGAGACATATTTCGAACAAGTATTAGGTGAACATACAGTTCATAATACAACTGAAGAAAACTGAACTAGATTATACAATCTAGTAAATTTGAGAATAGACAGGAGCACAAAATCACATGGATAATGCCGGGAAGAACAACATGGTACCAAATGGATCATATTGTCGTATAAAAAAAAGAGAGAAAATCTTATTCACGACGTAAGGTCATATGAAGGAACGGATATAGATTGCGACCACATACTGGTAATAGCAAAACTAAACGTAGGAAAAACGTAACAGACGAAAAAATTAATAAAAAGACGAAAACGGAATACAAAAAGCATAAGGGAAAAGCAAGTGAAATACCAGGAAAAGATAGAAGATCAATTAATTAAACTCAAAGAAGGCACAGAAGTTGACTGCAAATAGAGCCAAATTGAAAATGCCAATAATAATTCAGCAGAGAAGTTGATTGGAAGAGAGAATAGAACTAACAAAAACGAGTAGTGGGACAAAGAATGCGAAGAAGAAAACAGCCAGGCTTAATTGGCTAAGAAGAGCCAGGGAGCAAGACTACATGAAATACAAACAAATAAGGAATGAATCAAATGTTCTCATCAAAAAGAAAAAGAATGAATGGGTTGAGCAAATAATGGATAAATTGGAGAGCGAAAATAAATATAATGGGAAACTATATCATTACATCAGGAAGCACAACATAAAACCTAACATGATCGATATGTACATTATTTCAATTATTAAATGGATCAAGTTAATGTGCAAATCGAGGAAAAATATTAAGATGTGGCCTTGATAATAATTCCAAATATAGTAATTTTGGAATAACGAAGCCTTACCATTTCTTGAAACAATGATGTTTCAAAAGAAAACTAAGAAGGATCAAGCAGGACCACCATGTTTGGGAAATTTGTCATTGGTTATTATAAATATTTTAAGCATTTGGAACATTTTAAAAGGGGAACGTTTTAATTAGCTTTTAATGAGGCGTCTGAATCAGGATCGTTTTAAAAATATTTTTGGCCAATTAAGAAGCTTTGGGGTTTTGAACACAAATATTTTAGTATCAAAGTTTACAGGAGTCTTCAAAACATTCTTTTTCGATACAGCACTTTCATTTCATTAAAAAATTTACAATTCCGAAAATTACAATTATTGTAAAAATATATTTGTATTATTAAAGAAACTTTTTGATAACCACTTAATCAATTATTGTTTTTAAATGAAACTCACGGTCTCTAGTTAATTCCACAATATAATAAAAGTTATTGAAAATTCTAAAAAATTGACAATTGTTTCGATAAATCAATATCATCGTCAGAAGCAATTGTCAATTTTTTAAAATTTTCAATAACTTGTATTATATTGTGGAATTAACTAGAGACCATGAGTTTCATTTAAAAACACTAATATAAGCATATTCCACGAAGTAAGGGTCGATACAGTTAATTTCACTTAACCAATGTTTATCTTGAAAACATTGTTTGTTCGACTATTCGAAAATCCTTAGAATGTATGAACATTTCACTTTCTGAAAAATCACACCAATTATCAACAAATTATATAGCTAAAATCATTTGAAAGAAAATAAGTGTGTCTTGTTCCATTTGTAAAGCCAAAAACCATGATTAGGCTGAAAATAACTCAATTTCATCCAGAGAATATGGCTAGAAGTTCATTGTATCGTACTCCATATTTTGTGCTATGGTTTTATGATATTTTTAACATTATTCATTGTTATTTAGATCAATAACCACAATCTAATTGTTTGGTTCATACCATTAAAAATCCCCCATAGATTCTCGTAGCATTCATAAAGGAAAAATAATTACAGTTACTACAAAATTTACCATTCGAATGTTGTTGCATAATTGGTGTAAAAATGTGAATAACATTTTACAAGACATATACAGGTAATAATAGAATTAAATTACAAGCCAATAAAATATAATCAAAAATAATTAGGAAAAGCAATATTATGAGCCTGTGGGGAGGATGATTATATGATTAAACTCCGGATCACCTAGTTCTAGAAAGCCAACGCCAGCAATACTTCGGACAAGAAACTTGTAAGAGTGAGGTTACTGTTGTCTGTCTGGAGTGTTGTAAATAAAGTCGCTATGAAGAGCACCTTAGAGTGAAATAAGTGACTATGTATATTATCCTCATTCATCGTTTTCTACAAAATATGTTGTATAAGGCAATGAATGATGTGTGACTTAGATGTGATTGAAAATATCCTATGATTTGTTCATTTTTCGAAAATTAAACTCAAATATTTGTCAAAAATGCACGGTAACGATATATTTTCTTGCTTAAACAATATACTAGATTTAAGAAAATATATTTTTCAATTTCATTTTAATAATTATATTTTCGTCAGAAACAACAGTAAAATGACAATTTTAATTTTAATTATGGAACTTACACCTACAATTAAGTAGTTCATGTAATCGAAAAAATGGTGTTTATTTTTCATCATACTTGAATTTTAATAATTCAACTTCAAATAAGTACATCCTTAAAAAATGATATTCTCAACCTTTTACTTAAGCTTAGTGCAAAATAAGAAATCTCGTAAATAAATGGAATGCTATTTCTATAATTAGCGGGAGGTACTGTGATCTTTCATTTGTTGGTTCAACCGCTCAATTCAACTTCTACAAAAACGTTAATGTCTTCATTTTCTTCCATTCATGCACGGTACCTGAAAAAATCTGTTTATGGTTCTGTTCTGAGACATAAATTAAGACCAACCTTTAGACCACCAAGAATATGTGAAAAAAAATACGTAGAAATGGAAATAGAATTGAATGGTTTTGTAACTACAGTATTTACACTGCTTTATATGGTTTGTGAGATAGTTCCTACAAAAAAATTTATGATATGGATGTCACTAGCATTGTTAATTTCACAATTGACACCTACATCATACCCAAAGAAGTCTTATTAGATTTTAATGAAACTTGGTTGGCGTGTGTTGAAATAAGCAATAACAATAAACTATAATTTTAAATCAGAAATGTATGGATCTGTATTCAAATTGTTTTTCAAAGTATCATTATCCAATAAATTCTCATTTGAAACTTGGAATACGCTCACAATAATTACAATGGGAAACAGCAAATTTTGTTGTCTTTAATCTGAGACTTGTTTTTAACTAATTTCTGACCTCTAAATTCGGTTTTTGTATATTACGTCAATTTTTCAATCTACAGGGTATCGTTGCTTTTTCTCAATAGTCATGAAAAATGTTCACATACAAGGTAATAAATGGTAAACTTATCAATTACACTGATAAGAGAGTATATATTTCAATTCCTGTATAGTATATAGATAAAATCTTTTTATACAAAATAAAATGATATCAAGGTAATAATTTTCGCTGATAGATTTTTCTGTAATGTTTGGTTTTTTGACATTCTCTTTTGATGCTCCAACAATAATTAGCCATCATCCCCACGCATCCACATTGATACTGTGACTTTATGACCCTGAAATTATGATGAAATATCCAACCTTGCTCATCACTTTCCCAAAATCAAGATGTAGATATAGTTGATGAGTGCTTGAATAGAAAAGATCCTGAATCTGTTGGTAGAAAGAATTTTGATTTTGGGAAACCTCAAATACATAGAACTTTAAGTAATGGACCTTCATCTGGCATGGAAGGTATTGATATCCCAGATCATTTAAAAGTATCAAGAAGACTAGACATTATTGGAGTGGAGATACATACAGTGCTTCGTCGGCTTCTTCAACTATAATGGAAAATGCTTATGTCTATATCTTGTCAATAGTTCCTAGTAATGGTGGAGGTGTTTCGCGAAGTCCCAGGTATAAAACTGATTATTCCAGAAGTAGCAGTGGAATATATGATGCTGGATGCAACTCATTATCGTCTAACGACAATTCAACCATAACTACATTAAAACTTCTAATGAAAATGAAACATTCAGCTAATATTCCCAATGTTGTTTGCGACGAACCTTTAATAAACTCTTAACAGTTAGAAAATGAACACGATCTTGTTTTAGCTGTAGCTCCTTTCAATACAGCCGCTACTAAAGCCAGATCCACTACAGTTCTCCATACAATAACTCCAAATGTTAATATTAGCTAGAATGAATCACAATATTTTCATAATGAAGCCAGGAGGTGACAAATGTGTCTCATTCCACAAGTAAAGATGCCCAACCTGACATTAGACACACTAAAAAAGCAGCAGCAGTAGTGGAAGACATTCAAGACGAAATTCTAAAAATAAAAGTAATCAATAAGTTATTGATTCCAGAGACGGAAAAACCTCAATCAACAGAGAGTATTGGAATTTACGTTAGTTTTCCTAAAAAGAAAGCTACTTTAAAAGCCAAGGTATCTACTACAAGTGTTGCAGATAAAGAATATCTGCAGTATGACAAACCCCCTGCAAGTGAGTTCCTATGTAAATTTGATGCTAATGTCGCATCCAATAATTTTAATTATCACAATAACTGCAATAGTGTGATCTCACCACATCAATTTTATGAAGATGAGCCGGGAATCGACCATGGTTCAATTTTAATCGGGATATAATGCAAGTGTAAGCTTTACTGATATAAGGGAAAGCGTAATGTGAGATATTATTAGGTAACGACTGATGGATTTTAAAGTAATGATTATTAGATTCTGATGCCGCTTTCGTATAGACTGTTTTCCATTCATTCCGAAGGAGTTTCTTACATTCGTCAGTACCATCGTGGAATGGTAATAGAGGTACATGGACATTGTCAATTCTGCAAGCTTTTTTAGCTTTGTACGGTATGATTCTAAAAACTGATAGGGGACTGTAGATTCTAATTTAATTCTAAATAGAACACTTACCAAATATCTGGATGAAACAAAGGAACCCCAGCTGTCCAAGTTTTGCCAAATAAAACTAGGGATTAAGGTACGGATAAATAGGGTAAATCGAGGAAATTGACAAACTCGTAGTTTACACAATGTTTCATCTAAATTCACTGTTATTTCAGATTGAAAAACGGTTTTATATTGACTTATTTTTCTATGAGGATGGCTTATTCACGCTTTATTCTAACTCACTATCTGAACTATTATTTTTAACTTACTTTTTTCTAATAACACTAATTATCTATGTCGGACCAATATAGCTGTCTTTAATTTATATGTAAAAGCAAGGTGTGTTGCCTATTACTAAGGAATCAACTAACCATTCTTAAAGATTACAAGACTAGGAATAAGAATTTTAATATTGGCGCAAACAAGCTTCGTTATCTACTCTTTCATTGCGTATGACGCCAACATGTGCCACATATTTGATTCCACCTTTTTCGAATGATCTATACATTTTTTCCATGTCTGTGCATTTACAGCGTCAATAGATTGTAAAAGAAATGAACTGTCTCGACCCTTACTTCGTGGAATCTGCTCATATTAGTGTTTTAAATGAAACTCACGGTTTCTAGTTAATTCCACAATATAATAAAACTTATTGAAAATTCTAAAAAATTGACAATTGTTTCGATAAATCAATATCATCGTCAGAATGACAGAAGCTACATTTCATTTGATGTCTACCTGATGTTTAGTAGTTATTTTTGGCTAGACCAAGAAGTGACCTAACTTGTGATTGACTTAATATATGTTTATAGAAAAAAGAAGAAGATGTGATATTACAAATATTGAAGCTTAGATATTATTAGCCCTATGGTGATATCCTAGATATCATTTTTCCAATTAAGATCAGTATAACTGTGCAATGATATAGAAAACCAGGAAAACTATATCTGCTGATTTTTACAATTATCACTTAAGAAGACAGTTTATTAGTGGAGAACTCCCTAGATTTAAGAAACCCACAATATGAAGTTGTCAATGAACAGTTAAATCTAGGGAGTTCTCCACTAATAAACTGTCTTCTTAAGTGATAATTGTAAAGATCAGCAGATATAGTTTTCCTGGTTTTCTATATCATTGCACAGTTATACTGATCCTAATGGGAAAAATGATATCCAGGATATTACCATAGGGCTAATTATATCTAAGCTTCAATATTTGTAATATCACATCTTCTTCTTTTTTCTATAAACATATATTAAGTCAATCACAAGTTAGGTCACTTCTTGGTCTAGCCAAAAATAACTAATTAACATCAGGTAGGCATCAAATGAAATGTAACTTCTGTCATTCTGACGATGATATTGATTTATCGAAACAATTGTCAATTTTTTAGAATTTTCAATAAGTTTTATTATATTGTGGAATTAACTAGGAACCTTGAGTTCCATTTAAAACACTGATTATAAAAGAGTTTGAACAATACTGCTAGTTTCTTGGAAAATATCGCTTAGCCAACATTAATAATTTTGCTATAAAAAACGAAAAGTCGAACTGGATATTACTCCCATGAAGCCAATTTTGCATGTCATCTATTCTCCAGGTAGTTTTTGTAGAAGGTTCTATGGCAGGGAGCCATTCTTGAAACAAATTTGAATTCATATCTTTAGGAGAGTCCCCAGTTTCTTTCGATTTAATTACCAAAAGGCTACGGTCAACACATCCTTGTGAGTTTTTAATATGTAAGAATAAATCGGTGACCTTTCCCAGGCGGCACTTTGATTCTTGAAGACTAACCTTCCGTAAATGCTTGACGCGAACTTTTTATGTTCTTGTCTTGCTGAACTATGGAGACGGAAAATGGCCTTCATTCAACCAAGTTTCGTTCAAATAATATATTTTCTTTTCTTCTTGTCGAAATTTTACCACTGATTGATTTTCAGCTCACCATAGCCAATACAATGGGTGCTATGGTAGTTGAAGTACCACATTTTTCGTCATTTTTGGAGAAAGTTCAGATTGTTAACACGATACCGCCCCCATAACGTATACAATTGACCAATTTTATTATTGGATATTGTTCAGGGCATCTCAAAGATGAACCCTATTTATTTTCAGCTCCCTAGAACCAGTACAACGGATGCTGTGGGGGTTAAAGTATCACATTTTTTGTAATTTTTCGAGAAATTTCGGGTTGTTAGCACGCTACAGCATTCGGAGCAATTTTATGATTGGATATTGCTAAGGGCGTCTCACATATTAACCTTATTGATTTTCAACCCACCAGAGCCAATAGAACCAGTCCTATAAATCCAAATATACCACATTTTCGGTTATTTTAGAGAAATTTCGGTTTGTTGGCAAGATACAATCTTCTGAGTGCGGAAAAGTTAGTTTTAAAACCGTTTATTTTCAATTTTATTATTCGGTACTCTTGAAATCATAATAATACTCAGTCTAATAAAGTACCGTCAGCTGGGGTAACTTTGGCCCTCAAGGCCCAAACCTCGGAAAAAGATGTTTTTGCTTACTACGAGCCAGCCAATACAGTTATCGACTAAGTTCTTGTTTGAAACGACAGCACTATCTAGACTGCTGTGCCAAAATCGATGCAGTCCTCACCGCTACAGTGGTGCTTCATCTTCATATTAACAAGTTGCTCATCTTTTGACAGCTTCCAACTTTTGTTGCTACAGCTCAAACTGCACATGATTTTCAACTGGTAAGTGCACAACAGCTTTCATTTATAACTTGTTAAAAGTATTTGATATGTGTCTTGTTCGTAATTAAGCTTGTTTATTTATAATATTCAATTTTCTATTTTAGGGCAACTTTGGACCAAGTTTTGGGGCAAGATTGGCCCTACATGGAGGTTGAGCCGATCTTGCCTCAATATATTACTTTTCCGTCAACCTACCTAATATGCGAGAAAAGTATTGGTTTACCCACAAAAAAGTTGGAAATTTGAAATTTTTTTTTGAGTTATTTTTACGTTATCCATCAACAACAACACGAAAAAACGGTTTTTAGAAAAAAAATCCTGTGTGTATGTCGTCGTCGTCGTCGTCGTCGTCGTCGTTGTCGTCGGCCACTTTTCCTTGCAAGTCTTGTTAGCACGATACAGCCTCCGGAGTGCAATAAGTCACCAATTTTATGATGGAATATTGTTAAGGACATTTCACAGATGAACCCTATTGATTTTCAGCTCACCAGAGCCAGTACAACGGGTGCTATGGTACTCGAAGTACGACATTTTGTCGTTTTTCGAGAAATTTCAGTTTGTTAGCACGATACAGCCTCCGGAGTTCAACAAGTCACCAATTTTATGATTGAATATTATTCAGGGCATCTTACTGATGAATCCTATTGATTTCCAGCTCACCAAAGCCAATACAACCGGTGCTACAGTACTTTAAGTACGATATTTTTGTCATTTTTGGAGAAGTTTCAGTTTGTTAGCACGATACAGCCTCCGGAGTATATACAAGTGATGAATTTTATGATTGGATATTATTCAGAGCGTCTTAAAGATGAACCCTATTGATATTGAGCTCACTAAAGCCAGTACAACGGGTGCTGTGGTACTGGAAGTACCAAATTTTTGTCATTTTTGGAGAATTTTCAGTTTGTTAGCACGATACAGCCTCCAGAGAGTATGCGATTGATCAACTTTATGAATAAGTATTGTTCAAGGTGTCTCACAGATGTACCCTATTGATTTTCAGTTGACTAGAGCGAGTACAGCGGGTCCTATAAAACTAGATATACTAAATTTTTGGAGAAATTTCGGTTTATTAGCACGATACATCCCCCGAAGTGTATACAAGTAACAATTTTATGATAGAATATTGTTCAGGGCCACAGATACGGAAAAATTAGTTTTAATCTTTAAAACCGTTTATTTTTTCTCTTTTTTCACAGGAAAATATTTATGGTTTATAATGCTGAAAATACTTAATGGCTGTTGATTTTAAACGGTAGATTACCATTATAATTTACAAATAATACTTACACCTTCTGCTAAAATCAGATTATAATGATGAGAACACCCAAAACCGATTTGGAGACAGGGCCTATTCCAACTACGAGCCTGAGGAACTACAAGAATGCTTCAACAAGATCAAATCAAAAGAGATTATTCAGCGAGCAGCCTTAGAAACATACGGTATTCGTAGATCTATAAAAAATAAGCTGAAGGGTTCACATCCCAATAAAACTGGACGTCCAAGGGTATTCACAGACGAGGAAGAACATTCCTCTGAAGATCATTTAATAAAACTCTGTGACTATGATTTCACTCTAATTGAATTAGATTTTAGATTTGCTGTGAAAGCCTATCTAGATAAAAAAAGGCATTGTTATTTCCCTGTTCAAACAAAACTTACCAGGTTATGAGTGGACAAAATCGTTTTTAAAAAGACATCAACGACTATCATCTACAATGAGCGAGAGCATAAAAAAGGTAAGAGCAGAAGTAAATGCAGAAATTATCGAAGAGTAAATGGACAATTTAAAGGAAGTTTCACAGAACATCCCACCAACACATGACCCTGGAAACCGAAAAGTAATCTGTGAAAAGGGCACAAAATATGTTGAGAATATATGTAACTCTAGCAAGGCCTCAGCTTCGCTAATGTTTTGTGGAAGTGCTAGTGGGGATATTATGCCACCCTATGCTGTATACAAGGATGAGAATATATGGTACACTTGGACTAAAAATGATCCTTATGGCACTCGCTACGACCGATCGGAAAACGGCTGGTTTGATTCAGTGTGTTTTGAAAATTGGTTCAAATCCTCCTTTTTACATAATGTTAGAAAACTTACTTGGCCAATTGTCAACCTGTTTTCCCACATAAGTAAGCACGTTTTAGAACTGTGTGTTTGTTTGTCTCCCTCCGAACAGCACACATTTAACACAACCGTTAGATGTAGCATTCTTTGGGCCAACCAAAAGAGTGTGGCGTAAAATACTAAGGAAATGGATGTAATTTGCTTCGGGAAGCGAATAAATATGCTACTATTCCTAAGGAAGTATTCCCAACACTGCTGAAGGAACTCATGAATAAACTGGATGAGAACAAGGGAAGCAATTTGATTGCTGGGTTTGAAAAATGCGGTGTAAAACCATTGAACAAACAGAAGCTACTAGACAACCTGCCCGATAAGCAAATTGTGGATCACGACGCTATTGGAGATTCGTTGTTAGAACAACTCGAAAAGAAATGTGCCGATTATTTGCGAACTGGTGGGCCAAAAAAAAACAATAAGAAGATTCATGTTCCTGCTGGAAAGAGCATAACTATAAGCGACATAAAGCAACAACCAACATCAAGTGGCAGATAAGCTGAAAAAAACCCATCTCAAAGTCAAAATAGTCTAACTCTAAACAAGAAAAAAGAAATGAAGTCAAAGAAACAAAGTAGAAAGAAGGCCTTCTCTAGGTCATCAGAGGACGAAGATGTTGTGGAATTTTTTCTGGAATCAGTCGGACTTAGTGAAACCTTTTCAACCTTTGAAGAGGTCATTCAAGATTCTACGGTCCGCACCCTCAATCCTGCAGGGTCTGTCGTCCCGTTCGAGTATGCCGTTGACCACTTTGTTGTTGTAAATTACAGTGGACAGATGTACCCTGAGAGGGTCTCTTGTAGTGGGCCCATAGAGGACTGTATGGAGAAAAAGATCAAGTTCTGGCGTTGACTCGAAAAAAAGGACACTTTTTCTTACGACTGGGAAGATGTGTGTTATAAAATCAAATCACCAAAAATGGTTCGTGAACTTGATGTATTTTATACCTAATCGATTTTCACTTACCTTCATAATATTTCTGTTCATTTTTCAAAGAGGAGAAATGTTCCATTAAATAATAGACGGTTTTAAGGATTAAAACTAACTTTTCCGCATGTGTGGCCCTAAACAATATTCTATACACTTCGGGGGATGTATCGTGCTAACAAACCGAAATTTCTCCAAAAATAACCAAAAATTCAGTATATCTGGATTTATAGGACCCCCTGTACTCGCTCTAGTCAACTGAAAATCAATAGGGTACATCTGTAAGACTCCTTGAACAATATTCAATCATAAAATTGATCAATCGTATACTCTCTGGAGGCTGTATCATGGTAACAAACTGAGAATTCTCCAAAAATGACGAAAAATTGGTACTTCATGTACCATAGCACCCGTTGTACTGGCTTTACTGAGTTGAATATCAATAGGGTTTATCTTTGAGACGCTCTAAATAATATCCAATCATAAAATTGGTCACTTGTATATACTCCGGAGGCTTTATCGTGCTAACAAACTGAAGCTTCTCCAAAAATGACAAAAATATCGTACTTAAAGTACTGTAGCACTTGTTGTATTGGCTCCGGTGAAATGAAAATCAGTAGGGTTCATCAGTAAGATGCCCTGAATAATATTCAATCATCAAATTGGTGACTTGTTGAACTCCGGAGGCTGTATCGTGCTAACAAACTGAAATTTCTCAAAAAAATACAAAATGTCGTACTTCAAGTACCATAGCACTCGTGGTACTGGCTCTGGTGAACTGAAAATCAATTGGGATCATCTGTGACATGTCCTTAACAATAATCAATCATAAAATTGCTGACTTATTGCACTCCGGAGGCTGTATCGTGCTAACAAGACATGTACGGAAAAGTCGCCGACGACAACGACGACGACGACGACGACATACACACAGGATATTTTTTCTAAAAACCGTTTTTTCGTGTTGTTGTTGATGTAAAATTTTCAAAATTCCAACTCTTCTTGGGTAAACCAATACTTTTCTCGCATATAGAAAGGTTAGGCGGAAAAGTAATACTTGAAAACATTCAAAATTACATGTTTATTACTTGATTAAAATGTTAAGTTTTAATTATTTATTTCCTAAACTTATTGTACAGATGTTGCTTTACTATACCATGATTATGAATGGTATTTCATTGTCCCAAAATGATATTAGGATTGATTTTTATGCCAATTTTGAATTTGGGACAATGTGACCCCAATTGAGGGTAAGAATTATCCAAATTTTTTAAAAATCATAAAAAATACGTTCTGAGCTTTAGTTTTCAGTCCATTTGTTTTCTGAAGTTAGCAAAATTCGATAACACCAGAAAATTGGATGTCAGTTTGGTATATATGTGTAATTTAACGCAATTTAAAACAAAAACGCGAAAGTTGGGCCAAAGTTGACGGTGAATGAAATCCATAAAAATGTTATTATGATACGTCCGAACATAAATAGAATTATGGAAATATATTTAGTTCATTCAACTTCTAGCACAAATCGTATGAAAAAAAATCTAGTTGGTACGCCAATGAACGGCAAATTGCATTAAAAACTAGTTAGCGCCATTGAAGAGACAACGTGTGTGGCGTTGAAGACTGTATTATAATTCTGAAATGCAATTTTTGCCAAAACGTGTTGCAATTTGCTGTTTTAATCGCTTTTAAATTACAACTCTATCAAGTGTTTCATTGCCGAAAATCGCTTAAAAGATAGCAGCTTATTAAATGAAATGAAGCTGATAATAAATATTCGTCTGGTATATAATCAACAAGTATTTTTGTTAATAATTAGAATATGAACAACCTATATTTTTGAGCAATTAGTCCTTTAATGAAATTTAGTAAACATCAGGTAAAGCATTTTCAAAAATTCATTGAAAAGTGTATTTACAAGTGCAGTTGCGGATGGGATATAAAAAGTTGGGAAAATAATGATAATAGAAAGAAAAATATACGTAATTTATTTATGCCAGGTACGATAAATTAACCCCCATCTTCTGAAAATTGATTAAAAATTATTTTTCTTTATGTAAAACTGGATTTGGCTCTGCTCGTGGTAGTAAAATAAATAACTTAAATTATTCTACAGCATATATATATATATATATATATATATATATATATATATATATATATATATATATATTGTAATGTTTTTCTTATTTATTTAAACAGTAAACGGGTAGGTAAATTTTAAACACACGGTATGGCTACTTACTAATTTATTTAAACACTAAACTAATCACTAACACATTTATATATACTTAACTAATCACTTAAATTTAATTTATATGCACACAAACTTAATTATTAATTCATATCAACACTTTACTGTTCGCTATTTCGGTGTATTCTTGTTTATTTCTCGAGATCACTTAATCAACTAAACTAACTCTTCCTGGTCGGTCCCTTATATAATAGTTCCTTTTTCACTAGATAATTCTAGATTGCGTCTTACACAAAAACAATTGGCTTTCTGGCATTTTCTAGATAAGACTAGTCACAAAAACAATGTCTAGATAAGATAGTCACAATCGTAAACAATCCTAAGTAATCCCTGCGCGTCCGCTATAATTTTAACTTTCAAACCTGGCTTAGGCAGAGTCGGATTTAGGGACTATACCAGTGTGCTGTTTCGTAACATTACCCCCTACTTAAATGGAAGTTCCTCCTGGAACTTTTGTGTAGCCGAGACTGAGTGTTTGAATCGGCAACTGTCCCCATTTCTACACTTTCCGATCTTATGGAAATAGCAGGGCACCGTCTTCATCGGATACTGATAACGGGGGTTGTAGCTGCAAATTATTATCTGGACACCGGTATCTTGAAAGATAATCTGTACCGTGTTCCTGATGATTCGCCAATCCAACTGGTTACTCGCTATCTTAGACATAGCCAGTTTCTTAACGCTGGATTCCAACACATGGTCTCGTAGGTTTCAAAGTGCTTCCCACACATCGCGGTAGGTAGATCGATCTTGGAATTCATTTTTAGTTACTACGTAGAAGACGTACCGAGAATTATGTTTCAGTATCAGTGTCTTGCCAGGGGCTGGAATCTGGTCTTCAAGATTTTCTAATTGCCCGAACTTCTTTCGAAAGACGGTTGCCATCCCTCGTGCGTTCTTGATACGGGCGGGGATGTTGTATGCCAGTGAATAATCTTCCGGGACAGTGAATAAATCTTGTCGTTGTTCTGAAGTGACTCCATATCTAGCTTTCCCGGTACCTCCATACGCGCCCATAAATTCATCGAAGGTAGGGTCAGATACATCTCGAATATGGTTTACTCCTTTCTTTAGGTGATGGTCTCCGTCGAATGGCGCTAGTCGGTTTTGGTGAACTACTTTGGGTTTTCCGTTGGGGAACTTGCTTATGCGATATATTAGATCATTGATCCTTTTCTTGATTAAGTATGGAGCTTCCCAGGATTTTTGTAATTTTGGAGACAATCCATTTCTTCACGTCGGGTTGCGTAACCATACTTTGTCCCCTTCTTTAAAACCGCCCTCTGTGGGCTACGTGTCGTACCGACTTTATCGTCCAGCCTTATTCTCAAATGGATCACGTAGTCTTCGCCTGCTAGATCTTCTCCAGGCCGATAGCCAAATTCCAGGTCACAAGGAAGCCACATTCTACGTCCAAACAGGATTTTCGCCGGTGTTTCACCCGTGGACTCATTGACGGCAGATCGGTAAGCCAATGCGAATAGGGAAAGATACTGGTTCCAATCTCTCTGATGGCTGGAAACTACTTTGGATAGGTATTTTCCAATAGTCCTGTTCATTCTCTCGACCATTCCATCTGACTGTGGATGTAATGCTGTTGTCCTGGTCTTCTTCATACCCAGCTTGTCGCAAATCTCCTGGAATAGATGGCTTTCAAAATTTCTTCTCTGGTCACTGTGGACTTCCAAGGGTACTCCATATCGGCTGATAAATTCTTTCACCAATACAACCGCGACAGTTGTGGCCTCTTGGTTCAGGATAGCGTAAATTTCCACCCACTTTGTGAAATAAACCATTACAACCAGTATGTACTCTTTTCAACAACCCTTCTTCCAGGACAAGGGAGTCCCACTGAGCCCAATATGCCTTGAGTATCGGTGAAAATCTTGACACCTCTTGCCATGTAGGTCGCCAATTTTCTTCCTTTCATTGCCGGATCATCTTCAGGTGAGGATCATTCTCCTGATCTTCTCTGATTCCTCCTTAACTACTGTAATTCTTGAAACTGCAACTTTCTTAGATTTCAACTTGTTGTATTGAGAATAGTATACAGGGCATGACCGTCTAGGCAAAGAGTTGGCTTTTCGGTGATTCTCATCAGCTGGATGTTCACCCCTGTCTGATTTCCCCTGTGACTGGTGTTCTTGGGTTACAGGAGTCTTGGGGCGCTTAGACGGACTGCGTACGTGGTCTAGCTCGCCACACTTCCGGCGTTTGATCTTCTTCGGCTTATTGTCAGCCATACCTTTCAACAAGTTGACGATCTGGTCAAGTTTGTCGTCGTCATCTTCTTCCAGCATGGTCCTACCTTTGTTGTACCGCGAGCTCTTCGTGGCTGCCAATCTCTTCTAACCTTGGGTGTGTTTCTGTCTTGCAAGGTTTCGTTTGCTCGGTCTTCTTTTCTTCCGCTGGCGTGTCTTGAGCTCTTATATCTGTCATCTTTTTCTCTCCATAATTTTCTCGTCCATCGTTGACATCTTATTCTCAATCTTCTCCTCCATCGTTGACATCTTATTCTCGATTTCAGATTTTAGAGACGAAATTTCATTTTCAACGTCAGCGGCAATGTCGTTTTTGATTAATAAAATATCGGCAGATATATCGTTCTTCAAACTAGAAATCTTGTCTTCAATATTAGCAGAAATGTCGTTCTTCATATCAGAAATATCGCTCCTCACATTCGTTGAAATCTTTTCTTCCATGGCAGAAATCTTCTCGTCCATGTTAGCCGAAATATCATTCTTCATAGTAGAAATATCGTTCTTCATATCAGAAATCTTCTCGTCCATGTTAGCCGAAATATTAGCAGAAATATATAACACAATAATTAGACTGGGCAGAAACAATAACTATGACTACAAAACAAGAGGATGTGAGAATACAGGAACGAAAAATACTTAGAACTATATTATGTGGCGAATATAGAAGAATAACAAAAATGGAACTATATCAAGAGATAGAAAAAGACATAGTAAGAAAAATATTAAAATGGCTGGGACTCATATGGAAAGCAGGTAAGAGAACAATAATATACTCAATGGTAGAATGGAAGCCCTATAGTAAGAGAAGAAGGGGAATACCAAGGTTAGCTTGGTTACATGAGGTAATAGGTGATCTCAAGACTATGCGAATTAGACACTGGGAAGAGAAAACGTAGGACACGAATCAGATAGTAGAAAAAATATGAAAAAGTAAATGGGGACTGATGCACCCTTACAAAAGGATCTAAAAAGCTCGTAAGATCGACGCTATTCCTACGAGAGTGTTAAGCCACTATACCTATTGCCTTCCTCCAAATCTCCAAATTTCTGTAAATGTGTGATTGGTCCATGTTGAGTCAAATATTCACAAAATAAGATTCTTAGTGCTTAGGTAAATTTTGAAGAAAGATGACTGGTATATTATCAGAGCCAGGTTATGTATTGTGCATGGAGGATAAAGTGTTTTCAAATTCTTCATTTGTTATCACGGCGTTTATTGGGTGTGAGAAGTCTTCAATATAGTTTATCTTTGTTTAATTTATGATTGAGAAACTTTGCATTATACTAGTGTTTTTAAATGAAACTCAAGGTCTCTAGTTAATTCCACAATATAATACAAGTTATTGAAAATTCTAAAAAATTGACAATTGTTTCGATAAATCAATATCATCGTCAGAATGACAGAAGTTACATTTCATTTTATGCCTACCTGATGTTTAGTAGTTATATTTGACTAGACCAAGAAGTAACCTAACTTGTGATTGGCTTAATATATGTTTATAGAAAAAAGAAGAAGATGTGATATTACAAATATTGAAGCTTAGATATTATTAGCCCTATGGTGATATCCCGGATATCATTTTTCCAATTAAGATCAGTATAACTGTGCAATGATATAGAAAACCAGGAAAACTATATCTGCTGATCTTTACAATTATCACTTAGGAAGACAGTTTATTAGTGGAGAATTCCCTAGATTTACCTGTTCATTGACAACTTTATATTGTGGGTTTCTTAAATGTCTTCTAATTTCCAGTTCTTCAAGGAAATCCAGTTCTTGTTTCTTTTCACAAATATGCAGTACTTCTAGTTTTGTGTTAGGTGTCAATGAATGATTGGTGTCAAGTAGATGTTTTGCGTAGTGGGATTTATCTGGTTGTTTTAATCTGTATGCTCGTAAGTGCTCACTGTATCGTATTTCAAAATTCCTAAGGGTCTGACCCAAATGGACAGCATTGCATTCTGGACATTTGAGTTTATATATACCTGACTTCTTTAATAGTGGTATTTTTGTTTTTACATTTAACAATTTTGTACTAACGTTACTTTCTGTTTTAAAAGAAATTGTTGTATTCGTTGCTGAAGATATTATCTTTGAAATATTATTAGAAATATTTCCTGCATATGTGATGGTTTTATAAGTTTTAATTTCATCAGCTTGTTTAGGATATATTAGTTGTAATGCCACTTTTTCCTCTTTTTTACTAATTAGCTTATTTATCATATCTAATGGATAACCGTTAGATGTTGCTATTTGTCTAATTGTATTAATCTCTCTATCAAAATTACATTTGTTCATAGGAACTGAAAAAGCTCTATGTATCATTGAATTATATGCTGTTAGTCTGTGTGACACAGGGTGGTTAGAATTGAATGAAATTGTTACATCAGTTTGTGTTGGTTTTCGGTAAATTGAATAATCAAGTACATTATTAACTCTTTGAATTTTCAAATCAAGAAAATTGATTGAGCTATTTTCTTCAATTTCTAATGTGAATTTAATTTTCGGGTGTAAATTATTGATGTGGTTGAAAAATACATCTAATTGTCGTTCACTACCCATAAAACAAGCTAATATGTCATCTACATATCTATACCAAAATAAAATATTTTTCGAAATATTACTTTCAAAGATCTTTCTTTCTAAATTATCCATGAAAATGTTTGCTAAAATAGGTGATATAGGGCTTCCCATTGGTAAACCTACATTTTGAATATATATCTTATTGTCAAAAGTGAAATAATTCTGATTAATGAATACATCAAATAAATTAAGTATATCCGATATTATTCCTGGATTAATATTTTTATCTTCTAGTAATTTTCTTACAAGTATTAGACATTCTTTAGGAGGAATTTTAGTAAACATGTTAGTTACATCGAACGATATGAGTTTATAGTTATCTTGTAAGATATACTTAATTTATTTGATGTATGCATTAATCAGAATTATTTCACTTTCGACAATAAGATATATATTCAAAATGAAGGTTTACCAATGGGAAGCCCTATATCACCTATTTTAGCAAACATTTTTATGGACAATTTAGAAAGAAAGATCTTTGAAAGTAATATTTCGAAAAATATTTTATTTTGGTATAGATATGTAGATGACATATTAGCTTGTTTTATGGGTAGTGAACGACAATTAGATGTATTTTACAACCACATCAATAATTTACACCCGAAAATTAAATTTACATTAGAAATTGAAGAAAATAGCTCAATCAATTTTCTTGATTTAAAAATTCAAAGAGTTAATAATGTACTTGATTATTCAATTTACCGAAAACCAACACAAACTGATGTAACAATTCCATTCAATTCTAACCACCCTGTGTCACACAGACTAGCAGCATATAATTCAATGATACATAGAGCTTTTTCAGTTCCTATGAACAAATGTAATTTTGATAGAGAGATTAATACAATTAGACAAATAGCAACATCTAACGGTTATCCATTAGATATGATAAATAAGCTAATTAGTAAAAAAGAGGAAAAAGTGGCATTACAACTAATATATCCTAAACAAGCTGATGAAATTAAAACTTATAAAACCATCACATATGCAGGAAATATTTCTAATAATATTTCAAAGATAATATCTTCAGCAACGAATACAACAATTTCTTTTAAAACAGAAAGTAACGTTAGTACAAAATTGTTAAATGTAAAAACAAAAATACCACTATTAAAGAAGTCAGGTATATATAAACTCAAATGTCCAGAATGTAATGCTGTCTATTTGGGTCAGACCCTTAGGAATTTTGAAATACGATACAGTGAGCACTTACGAGCATACAGATTGAAACAACCAGATAAATCACACTACGCAAAACATCTACTTGACACCAATCATTCATTGACACCTAACACAAAACTAGAAGTACTGCATATTTGTGAAAAGAAACAAGAACTGGATTTCCTTGAAGAACTGGAAATTAGAAGACATTTAAGAAACCCACAATATGAAGTTGTCAATGAACAGTTAAATCTAGGGAATTCTCCACTAATAAACTGTCTTCTTAAGTGATAATTGTAAAGATCAGCAGATATAGTTTTCCTGGTTTTCTATATCATTGCATAGTTATACTGATCCTAATTGGAAAAATTATATCCAGGATATCACCATAGGGCTAATAATATCTAAGCTTCAATATTTGTAATATCACATCTTCTTCTTTTTTCTATAAACATATATTAAGCCAATCACAAGTTAGGTTACTTCTTGGTCTAGCCAAATATAACTACTAAACATCAGGTAGGCATAAAATGAAATGTAACTTCTGTCATTCTGACGATGATATTGATTTATCGAAACAATTGTCAATTGTTTAGAATTTTCAATAACTTGTATTATATTGTGGAATTAACTAGAGACCTTGAGTTTCATTTAAAAACACTAATATGAGCATATTCCACGAAGTAAGGGTCGAGACAGTCAATTTTTTGCATTATACATTTCGTTGCTAGAATTCCGTCTCTACAGTTTTGTAAGTTCTTCAGCAATTTCTGCTTATTTGTGATAATGTAATTGTCTTTCTGTAATGCATTTATTCCGTAGTTAGTAGAACGAACATCTAGAGATTTTTTTGACTTTTTTCCCTACAGTTTAAATAGGGATAGAGCTATTTATTGATTCTACATATTTCAGCCATGAATGTTTTTGTTGGTTTTTGATGACAAGTCTTGAATTTTGAATTTTGTGAGGTGATCCGTGTTTTTATGTTTACGTTATAGGTACCTTACGTGCTTACTTGCTTTGATTGCTTCCTCGCATTTGTAATTCCTCCACGATAAGGGATTATGTCTTTTTGTGTAACGAATTTTGCCGATTTCTTTATAGGCTGCCGTTAAAATTATATCCTTGAAGCTGTTTATAGAAGTGTGAATGTCTATAGAGAACTTAGTATTGTGTATGTTGTTTTCAAAGTTTGATGCAAACCCTTCCCAGTTTGCTCTTCTTAGATTCCATTTTGGTTTGAGTAAAAGAAAGTGATCACTGTCATGTAAACTATCTAAAACTTGCCAGTCAAGTTGTGTTACTAGGTTTGGAGTGCATATAGTTAGGTCTATATCCGAGATAGTGTCATTAGGTACGTTGAATTGAGTCATATTTAATAAAGCAAGATTAGAATTACCTATAAAGTTTTTTATTTCACGACCATTCGCATCTATTTTTTGTGAACCCCAATGATGTCCATTGAAGTCTCCCAGAATAATGCGGGTATTTGGTATTTGACTTAAAGGATTTCCAGTTCGTTTTTCTGTAACACAACGTCTGAGGGTAAGTATAGTCGTAATTTGTGTTTTGTTTTCCCGCAAAATGTCCTCTCCTGAAATTACAATAACCTTTATCGCAAAGTCTCATACGTATTGTTTAGAAACAGTTTTTTGAATGTGGTATTAGAGTGCAGGCCTACCAATAACTTAAGACGGAATGTAGTTTTTACAAAGTGGAATTCACCGTGTCTTTTTTTAGTTGTGTAGTTGAGAGTGGAGAAACTAAAAGAGTGTACGAAAGTGTGCGTGTTTACATGCCAAAGCGCCGTTCTTCATTTAACACCATAACGGAATAAATGACAATTAATGAAGTTGCACAAACATGCAGAGGCGCTGATTATCATCATTTCGACACGCACGTTCTTGATCATACAAACATCGCAATCCGTACGTAAAATGGCTTTATCTCAACGAAATGTTATTTTAAACAAAATTGGGATGACGTGAATGAACAGCGGCTGATAAACTAGTGGAACTAAATAAGCGTGCACGAAGACATTGACAAGACATGATAATCTATTAATTTGTCATTGTTCACGATTAAACATTTTAAAGAAATAATTCATTCCACTAGATACTTGAGAAGAAGAACAAGTTGAGTAATACGGTGAAAATATATGGAATGTTATAACTATTAATCTTAATAAAACTGGTTTGATGTAATTCTTCATGTGAGTTTTTTTAACGTCAAGATTTGAGATTTAATTATATCTAACTCATCATCACCAACATATTTTATTTATTATGTGTTTTCTACAATATGAATAAACTCACCAACACACACAAATTACACCATAAACATATATACAGATTTTGAATGGCTTTAGTTGCTTCGTGATACTTGGTTCTTAACCGAAATCTTTAATTTTGTTCAATGCACATGGAATGGACCAGTTCAAAATGGTGGACTAAGGAAGAAATAAGAAAGCGTATCGGATGTCTTTATGTATTTAAAAGCTATAAGTTACTATGTCTTTATATATTTGTAAGCTTTTTGTTAAATTTTGCACAGTGTTTACTACCGCAATCTCTTTCCAATGAGCTTTTTTTTAGATCTGCGAATAGTTAAAAGTGACTAAATGTCTAATCTGGACAACAGAGTTCATTATCATCCATCAGCCGCACGCGTCCACTGCTGGACATTAGCCTCCTCCAGTGCCAGCCATTTACTTCGATCTTGGGCAGCATTTATCCAATCTCCTACAATTCTTTCCACGTCATCACTCCATCATATTGGCGATCTACCTCTGCTTCTTTTGTCCGTTCTAGGTCCCCATTTCATCAGTCTCTTTGTTTATCTGTTATCTTTTGTCGACCTGTTTTCCATCTGTTATCACAACAACAGAGTTGTGGGGGATATAATTTGTGTAATTTTGTTACTATGTTTATTTTTCTTATCAATAATTGTATATTTTTTGTTCAATATCTTAAGTGTTTATTAGTTGATCATTACTGATACTTGTTGGCAGTCTGCTAAGTTATTTTGTATCCTTTTTTGTCTCCAATCTACTGATTTTCTCCAGTATTTAAATCTCTTTTATTAGTTTCTCTGTGTTTATACTTTGCGATGTCGTCTGAGTTTATTCATTTTGCGCTTCGAGCCTTATTTCCTATTTCTAATGTTTTCTCGACCATTATCACAAATAATTAAAATGTCATTATCATCACCCTGTATAGAAGGGCAGACTGCATTCAGTATTTAAAAGTATCTTTCTTCTAATATTTATAATAGAAAAACTGTGAAATCCACTGGTAGGTAAGAAAGTCCCCCACTGAGGTGACAGGTGACCATTAATATTTTATTGTCTATTTGATCTTAGCCCTTACCCCCCTCCAACCATAAAAAATGCTGACAAGGTAAAAACCCGCAGGCCCTCTTGGCGTTACTAGAAAGTGTGAAATCGGAAATGTAGACGTTTATTAGTTCGCTAATATAAGACAAATATAGATTATCCGAAATTTTTTTAAAGGAATTAGTGACCAGTTCAAAGAAGAAATTAACATATTTTTTTATTCTGAAAACGGATTTAGAAATGTTAGTCATATCGTTCCTTAAAGCTGACTTTTTGTTGGCTAATAATTTTTGTTCAAACACTAATCACTGAATGATCTCAATTTTCCTTATGTAGATACACATTTGTGGATATATGTGTAGCTTAGACTGGGCCAAAAAAATCGACAAAGGTGTTCAAGGTGACAAAAAAAAATATCGTGAAGGTTTGAGCCCTTAATATTAATATTAAGAGGTCTATCATCTTTGATTGCGATTTTTTATTTGTGCTTTCATTTTTGCGTCAATGCTTTCAAACTATCAAGGTAAAAAAATTCATTCGCACATATATTTCTAGAAAATTAAATTCCCTACAAAAAACGTTTCTTTGAAAATTTCCGCCAGACAAGCCGTTCTCGAATAATCAAGCTTTAAAGATTGATATAATTTTTAGATTTACCTTATTTATTTTGGAATTTTGTAACTAACGAACAAATAAATATATAGAAATAAGTAATAAAGATTTTTGAAGGAAATTTAATGCTCTACAAAAAAGGTTTCTTAACATTTTTACATAAAATCACTTTTCCAAAAGTTATTCACAGTTGAAGTTGAATGAAAAATTAAATTATTGTTTTTTTCGTTGTTGAACCAATTTTCTTCCACTCAGTGGGACAAATTGAACCATTCAAACTGTCTGCTCGCGAGTTAAATAGTCTTCGTCAGATATGCATTTTCATCATTGCAATTTATATACAAGTCTGGTTCACTTCACCCTCTGCGTCATCGGCTCCAAATAATGATTTGATTTTAATGCAACGATTAATACTCTACGGTAAAATTAATTCATCAGTGTCACAAGGAGCGATTAAGAAAATGGAAAAACATTTATGGTATTTGAGTGACAAATTAGCAATAATGTCTTTATTTGACGATTCTGTACAAATTGATGTGAAAGAAAAAATGGTTGAAAACTGGAAAAATCGGAATCCTTTTAAAACAAAAGCCAGAAAATATGAATTTAAACCAGAAAATTTAGATGAATTATTAAAGAAAGATGTGAATCACTTTATTACGACGGAATCGGTCACTCTATTTAAAGATTTTGATTTACCGTATGATTTCATAAATGAAAAAGTACACAACTGGTCCAGGATTGATAGTTTTCGGGAATGTAAACTATTTTTCGACAAATTAGCCGTTGTAAATGATGTTGCTGAACGTGGTGTAGCGTTGATAGAAGTGTCTTACGAAAAACGAAGAGCAGCTTCAGTACTTACTATTGGTCATTAGTGAGTTTCGAAAAAAGTTCCCTAATTGCAATAAAAAAACTTTAATGTGATGAAATAACCTAATAAATAGGTAATTCTATTACTTTGATTATGAAAGACTATAAATTTTTTATAAACTCTAGGTTATAAAAATACTTAAAATATTTTTTTTACTCTGTTCCTTAGATACTATTATTTTATAATCCATAATCAGATTTTTCTTTTCTTCAAATATGTGAAATAGTGTAAATAAATAATTTTCAATAGTAAAATCACATAATTGTAATTTTTTTATTATTTTAAGACAGTGAATCGACGTTTCCGTGTAATAAATAGCTGTTAACCAAGAATAGATTTGAATATATTATGAAATTTAGATATTTCAAGCGAAAAAATTGATAAAATGATGATTTTTGATGATGTAAATTATCAATTTGTCCCACTGAGTGGAAGAAAATTGGTTCAACACCGAAAAAAACAATAATTCAATTATTCATTCAACTTCAACTGTGAATAACTTTTGAAAAAGTGATTTTATGTAAAAATGTTAAGAGACCTTTTTTGTAGAGCATTAAATTTCCTTCAAAAATCTATATTACTTATTTCTATATATTTATTTGTTCGTTAGTTACAAAATTCCAAAATAAATAAGGTAAATCTAAAAATTATATCAATGTTTAAAGCTTGATTATTCGGAAACGGCTTGTCTGGCGGAAATTTTCAGAGACGTTTTTTGTAGGGAATTTAATTTTCTAAAAATATATGTGCGAATGAATTTTTTTACCTTGATAGTTTGAAAGCATTGACGCAAAAATGAAAGCAATAAAAAATCGCAATTAAAGATGATAGACCTCTTAATATTAATATTAAGGGCTCAAACCTTCACGATATTTTTTTTTGTCACCTTGAACAATATTTTTGATATACTTTAGAAAAATTAAAAGTCGATTTTTTTGGCCCAGTCTAGTGTAGCTATAGTAGATATTTTACTTTATGTAGGGGAGGCCGGGGCCACGATTAACAAAAATTGCATATTTATTTGTAATTTCGAAATTGTTCAACATCAAGACCTGATTTTTGCGTCAATTGATACTTCAAATGTTTAGGTATCATAATAATAACTTAATTAAAAGATTGAAATATTGATGTCTTAAACAGACATTTTTATATCGAGAAAAGCGCTTGTTAATTCTTACCCCGTCCTTGGGGCTAAAACTAACAGCTCTGGGGCAAGTATTAACATGATGTCTTACAAACTAATCCTATGAAAGAAAACAAACATGAGAATGACATAATACTATATTATTGAAACATAGTTTATAAACTATAACTGAAGACTAACTGAGTATTATAGACTCTATTAAGAATAAGGAAAACTATTCGTACTCATCGTCATCTGAATCACAATTCAAGCAAATGAATGATGTGATATCACCCTTGATGCACCCAACTTGGGCCCATTCTTTACAAGAGATACATTGTATCCAATCACCACCTGATAAATCATCCTTATACAACATACCACAAACAAATGAAAAAAAAACTTTCATCCTCTTCATCAGAGTAATTGCTTTCTTTTAATATTCTTTTCATTACATTTTCTATTGTCTCGTCTTTCCTCCCCTCTTACCTTTTTCTTTTTTATTCTCTTTGTTCAGTTTTCTTTCTTCCATCGTCCTCTTTTTCAGTTTTCTAATGTGTTGTTCTTCTTCCAACGCATTTTTTTCCGGTGTATCGGTGAGAATGGCAGATTTCTTAGCCCGTTTACGGTGGGATGGAGCTCGTGGTGGAGCTTTTGGCAGAGATCTTACAGTTTCAATTGAGAAATCGCTAGAATCCCTCTGGAAACCTGAGGGTCCAGCTACTGGCCCATTAAAAACATGCGAAGTAACCACAGTTGAGCTGTCCAAATTGGGACAGTAGTTCAGAATTAATAGAATTTGATGACAGATCGTGATTCGTTGGGTCCGGACGGTCCGTGACATATGATGGCCCAAAGTCCGAATCTTGGAAGAATTCGTCGTTAAATGGCCAGATACCAGATTTCTTGAATGCGTTTCAATGCCAGAGGTAATGCATCTTTAACAATACCAGGGAGATCATATGTGGTCATAGTTTTTCCGAGATTACTACTCATCCAAGAAGTTTGCGCTCTATTTAGATAATTTTTAAGTGGACCATAGACTCCAACATCAAGAGGCTGTAGGTGGGATGAGGTGGGAATGAAAACAAAATAATATAATTTTCCTTGGCTTTGTTGACCACTTCTATATTCACATGTGAGCTGTGGTTGTCCAGTAAGACGGGATCTTCTTTCGACGGCTTCGCATGATGAATAAAATTATCAATGAATTTTCCAAACTCTTTTTAAGTCATCCAGCCCGATTGATTTCCAACTCCTATGCATTCTGGTGGTCCATTCCTAACAAATATGTCATTGTAACGAATACGAGGAAAGACAAACATACAGGGTATGACATTGCCAATAGTATTTGTTGCTACTGCAAGTGTAACTAGTACACCTCGTTCAGCAGATGTTACTGCACCGACCTGCTTTATACCTTTTCCAGCAACAATCTTTTTCGGCTTTTGCACGGTTGTGATACCTAGAAAGTTGAGATATTTATAAAAGTGTTAAGTAAAAACAGACATAAGATTAGTAGGGTAGCCAAGAAGACAGATACCTGTTTCATCAACATTCCAAATTCGAGATGGTGGGAAGCTGTATCTTTCTAACACGCATCTGTATTTCTCAAAAAAGTTTTGAATGTCAGTTCTATTGAATGAAGTCGCTCTGCTCAAACTGGTTGCTTCAGGGCTTCGAACATCCAACGTCCGATTTCTCTTCATGAAATTAGTGATCCAGTTATTACCAGCCATCTGGTTAACATGCCAGGACTCTGGTACCTTCTCAACATTGTAAAATTTAGCACATTGATATACTAATCATCTTACGTCTTCGGGTAGTAATCCGAAATGAATATTGGAGCACTTCAACAAATATTCTGCTATAATTTCTTCTTGTGCAGCATTGAAAACTAAGCGGGTTTTCTGGTAACACACTGCTGCTTCTGCACCCGATTTCTTTTTTTTCACGAAATTATAGAGTGAAACGTGGCAGAGTTCAAACTCTGTCGCTACTTCTCTATACTTTCTATTTATCTCCATTATTTCCATCGCAGCCAACATGTAAACCTCAAAGGATTTAGTTCCTCTTGTAGTCCTTCTTTTATACGTTCTCATTCTGTAATAAAATGGAACGAAATTTTTTTTATAATTATCATACACAGTCTATGATAACCTTGTTAAAACTATCCCCCAAATTGGGAATAGGTATGAACACGTTAATTCTAACCCCAGTTTAGCCCCAAAGTAATATTTTTGATTGCAAATACCATAAGAAAATATTTCTTGCAAAGTTAGTCAATTGAGATACACAGCCTAATTTTAAGTATGAAACAGGCTTCTCGAAAAATGAAAAGCATAATAACAACGCCGTATATTGTGAGCACAAATCAAAAAATTTTAAGGTTAAAAATGTTCGATACCTGCGTAATAAATTGATACGGTACACATGTGTCTTGCAGGACGCGTGGAGAACAACTGAGCAATGCCGAGTCATGTGGCGTGATCTAGATGGCGTTTTGAACCGCTTGCTGTAGGTTTAACTTGTATATTTCTCAAGAAATTCTCTTGTTAATACTTACCCCTGGTAATTGTAGCCCCGGCCTCCCCTACGGATGTACTTATTCAGCATGTTAATTCAATACAACTGTTCTCCTCTAAAATCCCTTCAGCTTTGTACTTGTCTTTGCTTCGTGCGTAATCTTCATTTTTCCTATGTGAACTTCTTTTGAACATTCTATCAATCTTCTGATTTTACTGTGACTCCTTTCTTAAAACAGCGTCTACTTTTCAAATTTAATTTAGCTTTTCAATCTATTGTTTCGTAATATTAAGTGTTTTAGGGGGATGTAAGGGTATTAACGATACTAAATTCTCAGTTTATATTATTTACCAATTATTATGGATTTTAACAAGCTTGTTGGCTATATCAAATGATGAATCATCCATATCAATTTATATTTCTCCTTTTTGTTTTCTTCCATCTATCTTTACGTATTTTGTTTCATTTGATTCATTATTTTTAATCCTCTACCCATTGTATAGTCTCTAATTTTGGCTGATATATCTTTCAAAGTCTTGCTAAACGACAATATCGTCAGCATATGCGATTATCTGGTTTTGCATGAGGAAGACCCTCGACAAAGTTCAAAAGCTTACCTGTGTGTGCATCACTGGGCTATGAGAACGTGCCCAACTAGGTCACTTAAGATCATTAGAGATCTGACACCATTTCATCTGGTGATAGAAAGATCAGCCAATGAGGCCATTCTTAAAATATCTAGGGAAGGTTTAAGGTATTAAATAGCAGGGGGCCTGGTCCTCTCTTGAAAAGTACATCTCATCAGCAAATCTTCACAGTGACGAAATTATCAAGAAAGTAAGCATCGAAAATAACTTACAACGATGCTAAGGAAAAAGGAAGATTGGGAAAGGGAAAACACCACCCAAACTTAGGAAAATATCATTAAGTGGTACACAGATCGTTCAAAATCCACCACAGGAGCTAGTGTTGGAGTATTCGGGGATGACACAAAATACTCTCTATCATTAAGCTCCTGTCTCTCGGGCAGAAATACTTGCAATTGAAAGATGCGTGGAAATGAACCTTTGAAAGAAACTATCAGAAATGTGCCATATCAATCCATTCTGATAGTCGAGCAGCTATCAAAGCATTGAGCTCCCATCACTCAAAAATGATATAGGAGTTTCTAGGAAAACTAGATGAGATAGGGTTCCTGGCCTCTCGGGAATAAAAATAATGAAGAGGCCAATACACTCGCCAGAGGAGAAGGAAACACCTTTCATTGACCCAGATCGATTTTGTGGTGTACGAAAATGCTCCTATACTAGAAATAGTCAATCTGTTTTTGTTGATGATTAGTCCCTCCATTTTACAGTGATTCCCTCCAATATAAAAAATATGATTGACAAATTATCCGGATTAGTAATAATATATTTCTTCATTAGAGTTTTTAAATGAAACTCACGGTCTCTAGTTAACCTAACTTGTGATTGGCTTAATATATGTTTATAGGAAAAAGAAGAAGATGTGATATTACAAATATTGAAGCTTAGATATTATTGGCCCTATGGTGATATCCTGGATATCATTTTTCCAATTAAGAGCAGTATAACTGTGCAATGATATAGAAAACCAGGAAAACTATATCTGCTGATCTTTACAATTATCACTTAAGAAGACAGTTTATTAGTGGAGAACTCCCTAGATTTGACTGTTCATTGACAACTTCATAATGTGGGTTTGTTAAATGTCTTCTAATTTCCAGTTCTTCAAGGAAATCCAGTTCTTGTTTCTTTTCACAAATATGCAGCACTTCTAGTTCTGTGTTATGTGTCAATGAATGATTGGTGTCAAGTAGATGTTTTGCATAGTGGGATGTATCCGGTTGTTTTAATATGTATGCTCGTAAGTGTTCACTGTATCGTATTTCGAAAATTCCTAAGGGTCTGACCCAAATAGACAGCATAACATTCTGGACATTTGAGTTTATATATACCTGACTTCTTTAATAGTGGTATTTTTGCTTTTACATTTAACAATTTTGTACTAACGTTACTTTCTGTTTTAAAAGAAATTGTTGTATTCGTTGCTGAAGATATTATCTTTGAAATATTATTAGAAATATTTTGTTTAGGATATATTAGTTGTAATGCCACTTTTTCTTCTTTTTTACTAATTAGCTTATTTATCATATCTAATGAATAACCGTTAGATGTTGCTATTTGTCTAATTGTATTAATCTCTCTATCAAAATTACATTTGTTCATAGGAACTGAAAAATCTCTATGTATAATTGAATTATATGCTGCTAGTCTGTGTGACATAGGGTGGTTAGAATTGAATGGAATTGTCACATCAGTCTGTATTGGTTTTCGGTAAATTGAATAATCAAGCACATTATTAACTATTTGAATTTTTAAATGAAGAAAATTGATTGAGCTATTTTCTTCAATTTCTAATGTAAATTTAATTTTAGGGTGTAAATTATTGATGTGGTTTAAAAATACATCTAAATGTCGTTCACTACCCATAAAACAAGCTAATATGTTATCTACATATCTATACCAAAATAAAATATTTTTCGAAATAATATTTTCAAAGATCTTTCTTTCTAAATTGTCCATGAAAATGTTTGCTAAAATAGGTGATATAGGGCTTCCCATTGGTAAACTTTCATTTTGTATATATATCTTATTGTCAAAAGTGAAATAATTCTGATTAATGCATACATCAAATAAATTAAGTATATCTGATATTATTCCTGGATTAATATTTTTATCTTCTAGTAATTTTCTTACAAGTATTAGACATTCTTTAGGAGGAATTTTAGTAAACATATTAGTTACATCGAACGAAATGAGTTTATAGTTATCTTGCAAGTGGATTGCTTTCAACTTTTTGATTAGTTCTATTGAATTTCTAATTGAGTACTGAGATTTATATCCGTAAGTATTGAGTATATTGTTGAGCTTCTTTGCCAATATATTATTAGGAGCATTAACATAAGAGACTACAGGTCTAATTGGTTTCGTTATTTTATGTGATTTAACTGTTCCATATAATTGTGGACAATGAGGATTCTTATGTATGATAGACCTCTTTTCGTAATCATTTGAAAGATAATTTGAATTATTAACAATATCCCTTACATTATTAGAAAACTTTTTTGTTGGGTCTGCTTTAAAAACTTTTACATCGCTGGATTCTATGAAGTTATATACTGAAAATCACAATTCCAAAGTATATAACTTTATAGAAGTGGAATATGGGCATATTCCACGAAGTAAGTGTCGAGACAGTTAATTTCATATATTTCTTCATCTATTGATATTGCTACCTTCAAATTTCTCATAACCAATTTGACGAGTCCAAGTAGTTTTGATGGTAATCTTAATCTTATCATTTCTTGTTTAATACAGTCAAAAGCCTTCTGGTTAAACATTTGTCGATAGTCATTGTAAATATACTGCAATTTTGTGATTAAAATGTATTACATTTAACTATATTTGATACAATCTAAATCCCAATGCACCCAATTTGCCATCGAAACTTTGACGTCGGTATAGCAGTTAATTGGATAAATTCCGAACGTTTACGTCAATAATTTCATTCTGTCAGTTTAAACTTGATATTTATCGACATTGGTAACGGTATTATATATCGTATGTGATTTAATCACATAAAAATATTGATAAAAAATTGCAATTTATTTTACTTAATATAACTCGTTGGTTAATCATATCTTTATCGAATGGAAATAAAATGATTTGCCGTAATTGAGAATTTAGCTTAGAAAGAGATTAGGTAACTTCAAATATTTGTTTTCCACTTAATCGTCAAAAGCCAATAAAGTTTAGCCTCTGGATATTTCTACGAACGTCTATTGAGTTCTTGTTGCTATTGATATAATAAAAAGAGTTCCACTTAGCCATTCTCTTCAAAAGTCCCAGGCCTCTGATAATTGTGGATCATTAACTATATTAGAGTAGGTTTCTGCATCATTTTTATTGTTTTACATTTTTAACCTCTTTCTTCTCACATTCTCCATGATATTTGGCTAGATTTAATGCTTTTCAACGGCAATAAAACTAGGTATATGTTCTTCTGAATCCACTTTGTCCTTCGTTTAATGGGTTTTGTGAATTCTTCGTAAGCAGCCTCTCTGAGTAATTGTAGATATGACTCGACCTTGAAATTTCCCTCAAGAAAATATGGTCCAACTATACGATCATCTAGAATGCCACATCATACGTTCAATTTTTTGTTGTTCTGGGTCATTTCCTACCCAGTATCTACAATTATGTCTTATTACTACAATTAGTTCAAATACAATCCTTTTCATGTAGCTCTTGGAATAATTTCATTTTGTAAGGATTGAATTTGTGTTTATGTAAAATTCGGAAAACTTTGCTGGGATCAATATTGACTTAATATAAATCATTTTCACGGTAAATGTACTAGGTTCTTGTAAATGTTAATATTCTATACGGTAAACTAAGCTACCTTTTTTACCCCTTGTTTGAAAAATGATCTTTTTTTCTCAATTTAGTACAGGCGTTCAGTATTTAAGGAATTTTCAACACATTATATAAGAAGTAGAATTCTTTTATCTTAAAACTCATGTTCTATCCTCAATTTCTATTTTAAGGTGTATGCCAATAATTTTATTTGGTATAAAAGTGAATTTATGAAAGTAATAAAAATGTATTTCACATTTATACAATTTTGCAACAAAGACTACAAATAGTTAACTGTAGAATCCGTCATAATAAATATACAATTACTATTTGTGATTTATTATATAGGCGATCAATGGTTTTAACAGTAAATTTATGTTCTCCAATAAAAAAATAATAGTTAACATTCCTGAAGGTACAAGCAAATGTGACTGTTAATATCTAGTGTGTAATTTAGATTTTCCACCATTGTCGTTAATTATAGACTAAAAAGTCGGGGGTTTGCTGCAAAATTGGAAATAAATTGGACTCTATAGTCTGTTTGAAATAGACAAAAAAGAATAAAATCTAATTTAGCACTCTTATCAGGTGGGTAACTAAAACTCCTGAATTTTAAAACAATTTACATTATAATTCAAATATGTAATCTTTTATCTGCCTACCCAACCCTGTTCAACGCTGGTATACAATAGAAATAACTATTATTGAGTCCAAACCATTTTTCGTGAATAAACCTTCACATAATTTTAGAATATTGCTTAAATATAAAATGCACAATTGTTGATATTTTTAGAATCGCAAGCATGTACGCCCTAGGAATGGTCATTTTACAAGGGTTTATTGCTCTCTGCCTTTTTCAAATAGAGTATTAGTGAAGTTTATTTGGCAATAAATGACATATCCCATTGTAAAAAGTTAGAAAGATCTCTCAGAATAGGTATCTAATTAGAATTACGTGAAAAATATCCGCCAATTTTATTCTGGAATCATTCTGAAAATACAGGTGTCAGCGTTCAATAACAGCTAACTTAAAAACTGCATAAAGTTTATTAAATTGTAGAATGTAAGGAGAGTTGAGTTTGCAAATGAACAGAAGACAATTTCAGAACAATGTTGTAATTTCGTGAAAGCGATTGACACGTATTGAGCGCCTTATATTTATTGTTTGGACGCCTATAAGCATTAACGATTTTCGAATGGGCTACAGGGTTTTTCTTGTTTGTCCTTCATACTTTCAGTTTCTTCGGTTTTTATGTTATTCTAGGATCTCTTGTTCTAGACACTTCTAGATTTTTCTTCATTTCCCTGTTCTCTTGTGTTATTATCACTTTTCTGCTGTTGCTGTTCGTCTTGATTCTTCTCTGTCGGCCCTACTTCATTATCAGGGATCGGTACGGTACGTAGCCCGTAATTCGTTTCTCAATTTTGTCCAGGTTTTTCGATGCCTCTAGGCTGAGCGTGTATTTGAGCTGTTGTTACTATCAGTTCAAGAGATTCAGTTTGTGACTTTTCGTTCTCTGGCTCGTAATTATCGAATTTCGTTTTAGCCGCTGCCTGTCTATCTATTTCTATCACTTCATTTCTGCCTCTGATTTCTTCGTCGTCTTTTCATTTTTAGAACCTCAGGTCCTTCCTTCTTTTACAGGGTACTCATTTTTCTTCTCCTGCTCTGTCCATTTTTATAAAAATTCTCCACTTTTTCAGTGGAAATAGACTTTCCCGCTTTAATAGGCAGGTTTGTTTTTATATTCAAGTCCAACGCTCTTGTTTCTTGCAAGTATTCCTTAAATGTTTCCCAAACAGTAGCTTAGATGTGGCCACTTTTACGTATCAAGGTAAAACTTGTAGAACTTCAATACGTGAGCATGGTAAAATACCAATTTTTTTTAATCCTGCTATCATATTAATATCTACTGTGTATGTTTTTTTGGAGTATTCTACAATAATAAATAATTGAATTCTGTTTGTTGACTGGAGCATTCAGTGTCATAAGTTACATATTCTTCAACTAGATTAATATAAGTACCATTGTAAGGGACAGCTACAGCTTATTTATTGTATTCAGTATACTTTCAACTTCAAATGGAAATGAGCTTTTTAACAGAAATTTCTGTTTTTAAAGTCTTAGACAGTTGTTCACCAGAGTTGTTGGTGTTAATGTTAACATTTTCTAAATCTGCTAAACTATATTGATGGCTATGACTACTACTACAAAAACTAGAACTAGAGATACTGGAATCAATATTTTTTGTACTGTTTAATACAATGTCTGTATCAGATTATTTGAAATAGTTACTTCCCGTTCTATACATAATTACCAACTATAGTGGCATATCTTAGATTGTTGATTGGTCTTCCATTGATTTTAATGCCATATTCCTGATCAGCCAGTGCTCTATTCATGATATCTTCCGAGTATGCGTTAAAAAGGATTGGTGAAAGAACACATCCCTGACGAACTCCTCTTTTTATTTCTATATCTTCAGTTGTATTTTCTTCTATCTTCACTACTGCTCTTTGACCATAATAGAGATTTGAAATAATGCTATGTTAGATTACCCCAATTGCCCATCGAGACCTGTTCAAAAGTTAAAAACATGATAAACAAAAAGTTAAAGAAAAGACTTATTCAAAAACGACAAAATGTAAAAAATAAATTAAAGTTACTTAGACAGGGTGAAGTTTTACAAGAAGATCTTTTGTTTATCATATTTTTAATTTTTGAAGGGACTCTTTGAACAGGGGTAACCTGATATAGCAAACTCCACGAAAACTGGTGTGGTGTGCGTACATGACACAAGGTGGATGAATGCGCACACGGCACAAGATAGTTACAGCCGAATAATGATTGACGCATGCGCAGATCGAATTGAGCCAAAAATGATCACAACGGATCTTGGCAATTTCACATGTTATTTTACATAAGGAATTATCAAGAACCGGCCTAGCATATCTACTAATTTTGCCCTGAATGACTGTATATGGTCAAATATGATAATTTCTTATTATTAATGTATATATTTTCAAAATTTTATTTCAAATTCGACTTTTATAAATACAAAATTGAAATGTTTCAAGGATATAGGATGCCGGTTTCACACTTCTTTAGTTCTTTCAACCATAAAGAACGAAAATAGTACCTAAGGTAGGTATTCATTCTCGAGCTATGATTGTTAAGTAACCATCACAGGTACATTCAGGTAACCGGATACAGTGTCAAAGTCGGATGACTTTATTATATATATTTCTTTCGGCAAATAATCTAAGTAACACCTAAAATAGCCTTTTCTTGAAAATCACACCAATAAATTGTTGTCGGAAGACAGTTCACTTTACCGGACACCCATAACGTTGATGGTGATGTAGGTATATGTCTAGACCTTTTTGCATCATTGTTCAAGATAAAATCTATAAAATCAACTGTGAAGTGCTACAGTATTTGATTTTTTAAGAGATCGACAATAAACGAGTATAAATATTAGAAATGATTTCAATTCATTCTAATAACTAATAAATATTTATTTTTAACTTTGATACGTGAATGAATGATTTTTGTTTATTTTAAATCACCGCCGTGGAGAATTGTTTTGACCGTAGATGTTGAGAAGATACAAAGAAGTACTCTTAAGAGTCTACAAGACATTTCAACAATAAATCTTGCTAAATAAACAATGTACTTTACGTTGATTCTTAGTATTTAAAAGTTTATGTGTTAAAGAGGAACTAACATCGTTTACTTTGGAGCTTATGCGTACTCAGTTCGATATTATCGAAGTAAACAGGAATGTCAACGTAATATAAAATAATAGTAATATAAAATACGACAAAAGTTTATTGTATTTATCATTGTTGGCGGCTGAAAGAAATTACTTCGACCTGCATATAATGCAAGTTTTGACACGGTTAATATTGAATTATGAATACTTGGAATATACGGACGATCTTCGAAACAAAACCTCTTCTAGTATATCGCTACTATTAATGCTATCGAAAAATCTATAAATTATATTTTATGGCCTATACTGCGACAGCAACGTTTAATCCAAACCACGTTTACCTTTTACTTGTCGAATAGGTGCCGATAGCGGGAACTAATATTATTATGAAATCCGTGATTACATGGATAATTTCTGTAGTACATGCGTGAAATAGAGAATCATGTAGAGATCTGTGGATTTGAGACCGCCTAAATTATAATAACATTCTCTCAATATTCTAGTTTCTAAAGAAAATTATTATTAATTATTTTAATTTATATTTTGGTTTCTGAATATATATACTGATACTGCCACTTTTATTTTTACATAAAAAATTATAGATGGAAAAATGATTTCTCCAAAAACGTGGATTTATAGAGCTCATTGTACTGGCTCTGGTAAGCTGAAAATCAATAGGGTTTATCTGTGAGACGCTCTGAACTATATACAGCTTGTTTCTATATCCGACCGACAACGTTCTACCACAGAGAGATCTCAATAAATGATTCATTTTGATATAGAAACACGAACCCTTACAGAGCCTAGGTGCTGAGATTATTTCAATATTAAGAAGCTTTATCCCTAACCTGTAATCAACCACTGTTTTCCTGTGAATGTCCTGTAGCATCAGGAGGTCGTCAATCGGTTTGATTATGTTATTATGTGATTAGGTAAAATCCCGGATTTTCTACATTTCAATAAAAACACTTTCTGTTATATTCCCGGGCAAGTTTCATTTTGGTTCTAGACCATGACTTGTATTTCTGAAGGGCTGCTTCTCCATAGTGTATGTAGATGTCACGATAAAACCCCATGTCTGTAAGTAAATGGAGGATAGTCTTTGCTGACTGTTAGGAAAAAAACTGGTGAATATTGGGAAATTGCAGCAAGAATAAGGAAAAGTGTACACTTAGCGGATAATTTCCAAGCTTTCGAGGATGATTATCCTCATCCTTAGGGAGACTAAAATGAAAAAAACAATAGTTAAATACTGTGGTCAACGAAAGAATAAATAAAACGGCGTGGTTGTGAAATTCATTACAAAACGCTAGTCTTTGCTGACCAGCTAGGAATTGTTGGGGAATGCAGCAACAGGGAAAAAAGAGAATTCTTTATTGGTTTTTTATCCAAGCTTTCAAAAACGTTCGTTTTCATCATCAGGGATGCAAGAAATAGAGGAAAAAAAAAGAATGATTCTCAACTCCATCAATAAGGAGAATTCTATTCTTTCTTACGACAGACCACGTTTTCAGCATTTGATATTAATGTTTGGTAATTATAACTCAAATCCAAATAATGTTATCAATATTCAAATCCTTCAGGAAATTACTCACTTTACGAGTAAGTTTTATTTATTCATTACGTAAAACCTTGTTTAGAAGTTTGTAATTTTAGCCTTGAAAAAGATAAAAATAAATAAATAAATTATCGAAAGCTTGGTATTGTGAAAATAGAGTCTTCTTAACCACCCATACATTTTGGCTGTACCCCATAATATTTATAAGTTGGTTTTTCAACTAGTCAGCAGTGACTACCCTTTTACTTTATATATATATGTAATATGTTAGATGATACGGGAGTAAATAACACACAATTTGATTGATCTAAAAATAGAAAAATCGACAATTAATGGTTTTTTACTTCCAATATTTTAGTAGGTCGACACTGTATTACTTTTATGAAAGTTGCTATTAGATTCTTCAAATAAATCACTTCACGAGCAGGTTTAAATTATGTATCGCCAATGTGCTATCTGTCACTGTCACCCTTCGTGTGCTACGTCATACTTGTTAGGCGGCGTTTACTTGTTTATTGGGCTACGTACACCATACAGTATACAAAGCTTACATATATATATATATATATATATATATATATATATATATATATATATATATATATATATATATATTGTCACATACAGGTTGTCCCACCATAGTAGTGACATGTGTTGATCACATATTTAATTATTTGAAAGAAAGTGGTATTTTGAGAAACATAATAATTTTGAGTGTACCGAGAAATTTATTAGTGCAGGTAAGACAAGAAGCTGAGAAACGGGTGTTAACGTCTGAAAAGGTTTACGGAAGTAGGAAATAAGAAGTGTGTTATTGAGAATTGTTATGATTAGAAAGGAAAATGATATGTTCAATGCGGTTGTATTGTTGATAGTTGATCTATTAATTTCCATCGAATAAAATCTAAGTTTGACAATACAGGATATTGATTAAAATAAAGATAAAAATTTAACCGAACAAGCCTTTAAGGAAACAAAGGAAGGAAGTGAGGAGAGAAGTTGTTGAAACGGGAGACTATTCACTTGACATTTTTGGTGACGGAAGTTTTTTACCCCGAAAAGAAAAAAAATAACGAAATAAATTATATTGGAGACGATTCAGAGATTGAAAATTAACAATAACATAGTCAATACGAGGAATAGAACAAATATAATTGAAAATTAAAACAGTACATAGAAAACAGTGATTAAATATTATGGAATGATGCACGACGTGAGATTATTTTAACACAGATAGTAGACATAAATAAAAACATATTTAGAAGATTGTGAGCAAAATAAATCATTTGAGACATTAATAAATAATTTGAAGAAGAACATTATATTGAAAACAGAAATAAATATTTTGGAAAGAAGCAACATCGTAAAAAAATACATGAACCCAATATAAGACAGCGGAACCACATAAATAAACATATACAGACGAGTTTGCAGAAAAAGAACAATAATTGAAAAGGTCGGTTAAATTTTATACTAGTTAGTTTTTTTTAAAGTTGTATAATTATTAATTTTGGTTATTTTGTTAACAATTTGAGAATGATCTAGTTAATTTTATAGTAGTTTTTCAAAGTTGTGATTTATTAAATTTGATTATTTCGTTGATAATTTGAGAAAGTTCTATTTGATTTGATTGAAAATTTTGGAAGTCGTATAAATTATTGAAATTATTTTGTTAATTATTGGATCATTGAATATAGAAATTTTGTTTAGTTAATTGTAATTTCAATAGATTTTCTTTATAAGGTAAGCTAAGTATTGAAATTCATCCAGAACAAAGATCTTTGTTTGAGGAATTCAAAAGAAGCAATCCTGTATGAAGAAAGGTAAGAGTTTTTAGTATACAATTTAGAGTTAGTGTTGGTAAAATTTTGAATAGTAATAAATTTAGATCAAATTAGAGAAAATTAACATACAGGGTGAAAAAATGTTAATTTAGATTTAAAAAAAAACAAGAAATAAAAACAAAAGATATATTTGAACACTGTAATTCTTTCGAGAACCGACTCCCTGAGTATAAGAGATATTAAATATAGCCGAAGCAAATAAATTTACAAAATAATTATATTAGATATATATCAATACGCGTTATATATCAAAAGTTATTTAAAATAAATTGTGTTATATATGTATATATATATATATATATATATATATATATATATATATATATATATATATATATATATATATATATATATATATACCCATACATAATCGATAACCTTTCTACCCGTAGGTGTAAGGTGTTTATTTCACATTTCATATTTTATTTTGATACACAAATTTTGCCAATTATTTTTGGTTTTTTGTCATTTTCACTGCTCTGTCCAAGTCTTCTTTTTATTCCAATGGATTAAATCTATCTTTTGATTCAATGTTTTTCTCGGTCTTCCCCTTCCTTTTTTATTCTCTACCCTTGTTTGTCTCTTCAAGTTCATCTGTTCAATGTGCCCAAACCATTTTAATTGCTTTTTCTCCATCTCATATTAAGTATTGGTTCCACCTCTAGTTCTTGTCTAATAAGATTATGTCTTATCCTATCGATACGCGTGACTTCTGTGATGGCTCTTAAATATTTCATGTCTACCGCTTGTAATCTACTTTATTATGATTTGTTTAGTACCCAGCTTTCACTTCCTTAGGTCAGTGTTGGTCTAAAAATTGTTTTGTATGCAATCAATTTTGTTCTCCTGCTTATTTATTTTTTCCTTTTTACCGATCTACTCAAGCTATAGTACTCTTCCTTTGCATTATTTATTCTTTCTTTTATTACTATTTCCATATTTCCATCCTTATCAAGCTATATTCAAAGATACTTAAACTCTTCCACCTGTTCTATTTGTTCTTGATTAAATTCTATGGACATATGTTTCCTGTAACCTATTTTCATCACCTTTGTATTTTTAAGTTTCTTTTCTTTAGTTCTTCTTGCCAAATTAATTCGTGTTGTTAATTTACTTATAATTTCATTATAAATGTTATTGGCAACTTATTTAAGATCGATATAATACTAATTACTATTATATTTAAAACATTTTGACGAATACATTCTTAGTTCCGTTTGTCATTAAGACATCATTATATCGGCCTTCCATGTAAAATTTTTCCTAGCAAGGCCGTTTGGAAGAGTTTAATCAAAATCAAGTTTAATAAATACAGATTAAACCTGCAATAAAAAAGTGTTTTATAAAATTAACTGTCTCGACCCTTACTTCGTGAAATATACTCCTATTAGTGTTTTAAATGAAACTTCCTGTTTATAGCTATTTCCACAATATATTGAAAAAATGTTGAAAATTCTAAAAAAAAATTAGAATTTTCAAAATTTTTTCAATATATTGCGGAATTAGCTACAAACAGTAAGTTTCATTTAAAACACTGATAGTGTTCTATATGTTATACAATAAACCAAGTATTATTTAATAATTAGTTTGTTTCATTTATCCAGTAAATTATTCTTTATTTGTTATAGCGGCCTTCCATTGTCCACCCATATTATATTAGTATGCTATATTTTCCATTAAAGATAATTTAAGAAACCAATTAGTCGTACTATGTAACAACATCGAAAAGACAGTTATACTTACAGACTCTTTAAACTCCTTGAAATTATTGAGAAGCACCTATTCGAAAAATTTCCTCGTACTGATGATCAAACAAGAAATTCATCATCTTCAATCGATAGGAAATAAACGGTTTTAAAGATTAAAACTAACTTTTACGCATCTGTGGCCATGAACAATATTCTATCATAAAATTGTTACTTGTATACACTTCGGGGGATGTATCGTGCTAACAAACCGAAATTTCTCCAAAAATAACCAAAAATTTAGTATATCTAGTTTTATAGGACCCGCTGTACTGGCTCTAGTCAACTGAAAATCAATAGGGTACATCTGTGAGACACCTTGAACAATACTTATTCATAAAGTTGATCAATCGTATACTCTCTGGAGGCTGTATCGTGCTAACAAACTGAAAATTCTCCAAAAATGACAAAAATTTGGTACTTCAAGTACCACAGCACCCGTTATACTGGCTTTAGTGAGCTCAATATCAATAGGGTTCATCTTTAAGGAGCTCTGAATAATATCCAATCATAAAATTCATCACTTGTATATACTCCGGAGGCTGTATCGTGCTAACAAACTGAAACTTCTCCAAAAATGACAAAAATATCGTACTTAAAGTACTGTAGCACCGGTTGTATCAAATGGTGAGCTGAAAATCAATAGGGTTCATCAGTGAGATGTCCTGAATAATATTCAATCATAAAATTGGTGACTTGTTGAACTCCTGAGGCTGTATCGTGCTAACAATCTGAAATTTCTCGAAAAACGACAAAATGTCGTACTTCAAGTACCATTGCACCCGTTGTACTGGCTCTGGTGAGCTGAAAATCAATAGGGTTCATCTGTGAAATGTCCTTAACAATATTCCATCATAAAATTGGTGACTTATTGCACTCCGGAGGCTGTATCGTGCTAACAAGACTTGCAAGGAAAAGTGGCCGACGACGACGACGACGACGACATACACACAGGATTTTTTTCTGAAAACCGTTTTTTCGTGTTGTTGTTGATGGATAACGTAAAAATAACTCAAAAAAAAAATTTAAAATTTCCAACTTTTTTGTGGGTAAACCAATACTTTTCTCGCATATTAGATAGGTTGGCGGAAAAGTAAAAACATACATTTCCTGTGGGTTCCTGCACACATAGGCATAAAAGGTAACGAGATGGCCGATCAACTCGCCAAAAAGCAGCGCTACTTAATACCATACCAATCATTAAGCCCTTATACACCGATCTAAAAACATTTATTCGCAATAAAGCAAAATAAACGCTTTTAAGGATTAAAACTAACTTTTCCGCATCTGTGGCCCTGAACAATATTCTATCATAAAATTGTTCCTTGTATACACTTCGGGGGATGTATCGTGCTAACAAACCGGAATTTCTCAAAAAATAACCAAAAATTCAGTATATCTGGATTTATAGGACCCCCTGTACTCGCTCTAGTCAACTGAAAATCAATAGGGTACATTCGTGAGACACCTTGAACAATATTCAATCATAAAATTGATCAATCGCATACTCTCTGGAGGCTGTATCGTGCTAACAAACTAAAGATTCTCCAAAAATGACGAAAGTTTGGTACTTCAAGTACCATATTACCCGTTGAACTGGCTTTACTGAGTTGAATATCAATAGGGTTCATCTTTGAGACGCTCTGAATAATATCCAATCATAAAATTGGTTACTTGTATATACTCCGGAGGCTGTATCGTGTTAACAAACTGAAACTTCTCCAAAAATGACAAAAATATCGTACTTAAAGTACTGTAGCACTTGTTGTATTGGCTCCGGTTAGCTGAAAATCAATAGGGTTCATCAGTGAGATGCTCTGAATAATATTCAATCATAAAACTGGTGACTTGTTGAACTCCGGAGGCTGTATCGTGTTAACAAACTGCAATTTCTCAAAAAAATACAAAATGTCGTACTTCAAGTACCATAGCACCCGTGGTACTGGCTATGGTGAATTGAAAATCAATAGGGATCATCTGTGACATGTCCTTAAATATATTCAATCATAAAATTGCTGACTTATTGCACTCCGGAGGCTGTATCGTGCTAACAAGACATATAAGGAAAAGTGGCCGACGACAACGACGACGACGACGACATACACACAGGATTTTTTTTGTAAAAACCGTTTTTTCGGGTTGTTGTTGATGGAAAACGTAAAAATAACTGAAAAAAAAATTTGAAAATTCCAACTTTTTTTGGGGTAAACCAATACTTTTCTCGCATATAGAAAGGTTGGGCGGAAAAATAACAAAAATGGAATGACACATGGAGGAGCTTACACGCAAAACTTAGAGAAATCAAACCCGACATAACACCCTGGTTAACTTTTACCGAAAATCGAAGACATCAAATCATCATTACAAGGCTACGTCTAGGTCATACTCGAGCTACTCATGAGTACTTACTTTCCCAAACACCAAGACCAGAATGTGTTATTTGTGAGCAGCCGTTAACAGTGAAACATTTTTTGGTTGAGAGTCCGCTATATCATACCAACAGACTAGCATGCAACATAAGTGAATCTCTGGAAAATACTTTAAACAGCAGCAGTAATGTGAAAAACCTTATTAAATATCTGCAAATCGCAAACTTTTACCATAAAATTTAAAATGTACTTTAAACAAAACATGTGACATGTCAATATCTATTCATAATGTTAAACAAACATGATATATAGCTACAGACCGCTAATAGCCCTTGAGGCTGATGCGGATTCGTAAATAAAAAAAAATTAGTCGTACTACGTATTCATTCTTAAATCATAATCAAATTATGTTTCTTAAATTTTATTACTGTTAATCTCTATCATTTGATATTTTATTAAAATGAAAAATATAATTCTACGAGAGTAATTTTACTATCTACTCAGGTATTGCGAAGTAAAACGAATTCTATCAACAATTCATCATAAAATATTTCTTCTTTACAGATAAACACTCGGATTATGTTTATCGTTTGATAACAATATGAGAAGCAATATTATGTGAAACTATGCGCGCCGTTCCACTTTTTTGAGAATTATATCAAGAGCGATAAGAAAGGTGAATGACAGTTAAGACAGTTCATCGTATACTATTGACTATATAAAAAAATATTGGTGCAGTGAAAATGCAATTTCGCGAAGTACAATGTCGGATATTGTTTGCGTTTCGCTGTGAGTCAGTTGTTATGTAAATATGGTCTCATGAAAACACTTTTAATCTGCTGTTATATTCTCAGTATATTTATTTGCAATTTATCACCAAAAACATTAGAATGTTGATGAAAAAGTTGTAAATTTATATAGAATATGACATTTAGATAAAGTTGATCTTCTATCTCAGAAATCAGTTTAGAAATTTAAAAATAATTTTAGAGTGGAAATGCAGAACGGTCTATGTGCCAAAAATAAAATTCGGAGTAAATGTAAAAAACGTTTATTATTTGGCTAAATCAGAAAAAAATTATCCTCTATAGATTAGTGTTTTTAAATGAAACTCAAGGTCTCTAGTTAATTCCACAATATAATATAATATTGTGGAATTAACTAGAGACCTTGAGTTTCATTTAAAAACACTAATATGAGCATATTCCACGAAGTAAGGGTCGAGACAGTCAATTTCCTCTATAGATATTTACCTAAACATCTGAACTTAATGAACACAAATATAAACAGTCCTTCAGACTGTGGCAAGTCAAAATGGTCTAACTCCAAAGACACATTCTATACTATAGTTAAGCACTACTTCCGAGATGTTCTATAGTAGCGGCAATAAGATTTTCGTAATAGGCATGATGTTGTAAAGGAATGTAGTCAATCATTGCTTCTATATTTCTAAGTGTTTCGACCGTAACCCTATTTTGGCACTGTAGCGGAAGTAAGATATGCTCTGTAATTTGATTTAGCTTTTTGCCTTTTTTTAAAACGTTACATGTAACCCATGATTCAATGTCGCTGAATGTTTTTTTTTGTTTTTATGAGGGTTGGGTTGTCCCTGTCGATTCGCAGCCACGAAACTTGTGATATTTGTAATTTGGTCGTGTTAATAAATTCGTTCGATGCTTGTGCAAAATCTTTAAAATCATTTTTTTCTAGAAGTACAGTCTTAAACGGATTTTTGTGACGGGCTGCAGCAATCATTTTTTCCAAATCATTGAGGACGAAACATTTTAATACCCTTTTCCGCTTTTCTATCTGAGCGAAATCGCGGTCACATGATAGATATCTGTGACCGCTTACCAAAAATTTGTGATCTATTTGCTCAAAAACTCCTGTAGCAACAAGGTAAATAAGGAACATTAGAAAGATCCTATTTTTATGTTGGCCAGTGCAGTTGTCGCTCCAAAATACAACCTTTTGCTTTTTGGCAAACATTTCGGTATGCTGGGTGAGAACTCTATATAAAGCCGATGCAATTTCATTACCGCCCCTTCCTGTAACAGTTTCATCCCACAGACACATTATACCAGTTTCTGTATCAGATATGTGTATACCAAAATTGAAGCAAGAAATTTGGCGACTGTTAAACATATCAGAGTGGGTATAAATAGTACTTGTTCTAGGTCTATTGAGATCACATTGCGGTCGAAAGTAATAGACTGAGAAGCAATAATGTCTTTATTCATAGCGGTTCTTGCACTCTCTTGGTCTTTCTGTGATATAGCTGCAATCGTGCCGAAAGTGCTTGTTTTTCTCCATCTTTGTTTGAGCTAGATTTAATTTTGTTGCTCAGAGAATCGCATGTAGAACAGGTTTCTGACTTAGGACGGCCAAATCGAAGCATTGGAAAATCTATATGGAAAACGAATATGTTGCGATAGTATTCGGAAATGTCTGTTTGAAAGCAAGAAACATACGATTTAAATTCAAATCAGGGCTTAGAAATTCTCTGATCGATTTGCTGCGACTGTAATGATTGCTCTCTCTGAGGAAACTATTTATATGATCTTTGATCTGCTGCTTTAAATTTGTTGTAAATTTCATGCGATTACTGTTTTTACCACGTCCATCTGTAAATGACACCTTTCCCCGTTTTTTTCTTTCAATAAGCTCCTGAACTTTTCTGTGACTAAGTGAAAAAATGTTTGAAAATGTTTTACGACATACTTGCTGTGCTGACCTTTATCATCCGGGACTGTATAATAAACAGTACACTGTCGATGGCGGGCTTCTGGATGCTCGTATGCTCCGTGGCGTCTTCTGTTCACCTTACCCACTTGGATTAGTCCCAAAAGAAACGTACCCTGTTTCCCGTAATTAGCGGTTGCATACAAATCTCGTTAAAGCGACGTTTTCTGCTCAAAAGATATCGAGTTGCAATGGTATCGGCAGGAACAGACCGCCTAAAACAAAAATATTAAGCTTAAATACCGCGTTTTAGTCAAAGAGGTTAAGAAAATTTTATTTACCTCAGCTGTTGGTGTTTTTTTGCTGAAACCTCGACGCCCTTGTAGTTTTTGTATGATAATCCAACTAATTTTAACTTTTTTCTTTCTTTTCTAATATTATTTCTTTGTTTTTTTATTCACATTGGTTGATATTACATTGCCCGTAACATCTGCAGTGGTATCAAACTAACGTGTAATAACTGGCACATAGACCGTTTCAACCGAAAATGGGCTGGCGGACTTAGACCTACCCCCACTTTCGAACTAATATTTCCTACCTTTAACTCTCGTTTTGGCACATAGACCGTTTTGTAGGTTATTGGCCATGGCACGTAGATCCTAAAATTGATAAAATATAAAATTTCGAGTATGTGGCACTTAGACCGTTTTGTATTTTCACTCTAGAATTGTAAAAAAATGAAGAACAAATAATTTGGATTTATTCAGCAGATGAAATTAAATAGCATAAGATAAAATAGAAAGAAATGAAGGAAAAATAATAATTTTGTTTTCTGCTAGGATTTTTTTGACTACATACATTTGAATAGATTTATTTTTGTAGGGTATTAGTGTAGATATGTCACTGTCATTTTCAACCAATACTCTCCAAATAATAAAGCGAAATCAAAGTGAGAAAGATCTTTAAGACTTTAGTACACAATTATTTCTTTTCCCAAATGTGTTTTACACTGTTTTTCAGCACCAATTATGTGGTAGACCGTTAGGAATATTGTAATGTTTTTATTATTTATTTAAACAGTAAACGGGTGGGATAAACTCTAAGGACTTTATTATTAATACTGTTCACTATTTCGGTGTATTCTTGTTTATTTGTCGCGATCACTTTATCAACTGTATTGAGCATTCTCGGGTCGGTTCCTTATATATTAGTCCATTTTTTACTAGATAATTCTAGATAGCGGCTTATACAAAAACAATTGGCTTTCTGGCATTTTCTAGATAAGACTGGTCAAAAAAAAATGTATAGATACGATAGTCACAATCGTAAACAGTTCTAAGAAATCCCTGGGCATCCGCCATAATTTTAACTTTCATACATGGCTTAGACAGAGTCGGATTCAGGGACTATACCATTGTGCTGTTTCGTAACAATATTCAAAATAACTTAATACAATTTTGCTCTAACCTTGTCAGTATCTGAGAGGCCGGTTTATAATAAGTAGGGGATGAATATAAAAATTAAAATCTTTTTGTAGGTTACAGTGTCGCTAAAATAAATCCCCAGTATAAATTATGTCAAATTCTAATGAGCCGGTACCGTGGTACCAGGGTTCATGAACTTTTCATGTACCACATCCTTGAAACATCCTTTATTTGGAGGCAGTATCTTTTGTCTTCACTAAATTTCCTACATCAAAGAATTCGTACTCTATTTTAAATATTTTTCAATTTTCATTTTAGTGAGACACTTTTTCACATTGTAAATTATTTTTAACAATAAACAAGGTTAAAGGGAAATTGTATCGAAATAACGGAACATCCTGTATATGACAGCTCACAGTAATTTAATCGAAATACGGTGCACAATTTATTTCCTATCTATAAATGTTTCGATTGTTTTCTATTGTAATGTTTTTCTTATTTATTTAAACAGTAAACGGGTGGGATAAATTTTAAACACTCGGTGGGTTCACTTACTTGATTTATTTAAACACTAAACTACTCACTAACACTTAATTTATATGCACACAAACTCAATTAATAATTTATATCAACACTTCACTGTTCGTTATTTCGGTGTATTCTTGTTTATTTGTTGCGATCACTTTATCAACTCAACTAACTCTCCATGGTCGGTCCTTCATATGAGTGCCTTTTTTACTAGATAATTCTAGATTGCGGCTTACACAAAAACAATTGACACTGGCATGTTCTAGATAAGACTGGTCACAAAAACAATGTCTAGATGAGATAGTCACAATCGTAAACAATTCTAAGAAATCCCTGCGCGTCCGCCATAATTTCAACTTTCATAAATGGCTTAGACAGAGTCGGATTCAGAGATTATACCAGTGTGCTGTTTCGTAACATTACCCCCTCCTTAAATGGCAGTTCCCCCTGGAACTTTTGTGTAGCCGAGACTGGATGTTTGAATCGGCAACTTGCCCCATTTCTACACTTTCCGATCTTATGGAAATAGCAGGACACCGTCTTCATCGGATACTGATAACGGGGGTTGTAGCTGCAAATTAATATCTGGACACGGGTATCTCGAAAGATAATCTCTACCATGTTCCTGATAACTCGCCAATCCAATTGGTTACTCGCTATCTTAGGCATAGCCAGTTTCTTCACCCTGAATTCTAACACATGGTCTCGGAGGTTTCGAAGTGCTTCCCACACATCGCGGTAGGTAGATCGATCTTGAAATTCATTTTTAGTTACCACGTAGAAGACGTACCGCGAATTATGTTTCAGTTTCAGAGTCTGGTCTTCAAGTTTTTTTAATTGCCCAAACTTCTTTCGAAAGACGGATGCCAACCCTCGTGCGTTTTTGAGACAGGCGGGGATGCTGTATGCCAGTGAATAATCTTCCGGGAGAGTGAACAAATCTTGTCGTTGTTCTGAAGTAACTCCATATCGAACTTACCCGGTACCTCCATACGCGCCCATAAATTCATCGAAGGTAGGGTCAGATACATCTCGAATATGGTTTACTCCTTTCTCTAGGACATGGTCTCCTTCGAATGGCGCTAGTCGGTTTTGGTGAACTACTTTTGGTTTTCCGTTGGGGATCTTGCTTATGCAATATATAACATAATTGATCCTTTTCTTGATTGAGTATGGACCTTCCCAGGATTTTTGTAATTGTGGAGAAAATATTTTTCTCCTCGTCGGGTTGTGTACCCATACTTTGTCCCCTTCTTTAAAACCGCCTTCTGTGGCCTGCGTGTCGTACCGACTTTTCATTCTGTCGCTGGCAAATTGAAGATTTCTTCGAACTAATTCATGAATATCTTTGTCTCTAACTCCTTGATTCTCTCGTTCATCTGATTTTCCATCGTTGTCATCTTATTCTCGATTTCAGATTTTAGAGACGAAATTTTATTTTCAACGTCACCGGCAATGTCGTTTTTCAATAATAAGATATCGGCAGATATGTCGTTCTTCAAAGTAGAAATCTTGTCGTCAATATTATCAGAAATGTTGTTCTTCATAGCAGATATATCGTTTTTCACATTCGTTGAAATCTTCTATTCCATGGCAGAAATCTTTTCGTCCATGTTAGCAAAAATTGACGAGATTAAGGTGGAAGCCTCGTCATTAAATAAAACTGTTTCTGGATCAAAGCCGTCATTTTCCAGTGCCACTGTCTACTAATTCACTTTTCTTAGCGGACGTTCCCAACTCACGATCTTCCAATTCTGCTCTTAACTCAGTCACTTTCAAGTGACATAGTCTCTTGGCCATTTTTACGTAGCAATTTATTTATATTATCCCACTTCTGACACCAATGTAATGTTTTTCTTATTGATTTAAACAGTAAATGGGTGGGATACATTTTAAACACTCGGTGGGTTCACACTTACTTAATTTATTTAAACACTAAACTACTCACTAACACCTAATTTATATGCACACAAACTCAATTAATAATTTATATCAACACTTCACTGTTCGCTATTTCGGTGTATTCTTGTTTATTTGTCGCGATCACTTTATCAACTCAACTAACTCTCCATGGTCGGTCCTTTATATATGAGTGTCTTTTTTACTAGATAATTCTAGATTTCGGCTTACACAAAAACAATTGGTTCTGGCATTTTCTAGATAAGACTGGTCACCAAAACAATGTCTAGATAAGATAGTCACAATCGTAAACAATTCTAAGAAGTCTCTGCACGTCCCCCATAATTTCAACTTTCATACATGGCTTAGACAGTCGGATTCAGGGACTATACCAGTGTGCTGTTTCGTAACACTATAGTAATTTAGAAAAATTCTCAATATTCACATTATTAAACTTCATAATACTCTGTAAAATGGGTATAGCTGATTACTTATGTTAATCGAGTCCAAATAAAATCTAGCAGAAATTAAATTACCCACTTGTAATTTGTACTTTGGATCATTTTTAGCGAACCAAATATTTGCCGTCAACAAACAAAAATAGACATTGCTATTTTTTGAGATTGATATAGACAGTATATCTTTCAAGAATTTATTGTTCATTTAATTGGTAGTACACTTCACCTTATGTAACGAACGCAAATATTGAAAGTAAATATGAATTGTTGCAATTATTTTTGCGTCTGTCGTTTATTGAATAAAAGACGCAATTCATTGATGAATTCAAAGTCAACAGCAAAAAAATTTACTAATAAAATAATATACAATGCAAATCTCACCTCGTACTAAATTGAAAGTAAACAATGATATTTACATATCGATGGTATCGAATGTCACATTATTTATGAAATTACTCTTGATTGATACTTGAGAAAAAATAAAAGGAAATCAACCCACTCAAAGACGATCGGAAAATACTACTAATATAGAACAGATATTTAGCTAACAACAAATAAGAAAAAAGGAATTTCGAAAAACATAATAGTAAATTCAAAAAAGGCATTCAACACAGAAAAAATTTAAGAGATGTGAAGGAGAGTAGAGAAACGAATATAGAAGATATGTAAAAGCGATTAACAATCAAACTGTTATTACACAACATATGATAAGGATAGACACTATATGGGTTCAAAGAATACGGTCAGCAAGATTAACAGGAAACAACAGAAGAGGAAAACAAAAACATGGTAATAGAAAAGAAAACGTCGCTTGCTGATTGTCCAAAGTCTGGGAAAAATGGTACAAGAGAATGAATAATTACACAGGTAAATGGAAAAATATTCTTTCTCAAGAAAGTAGAAACTCAATTTACAGCAAACATATATATTGTTTATATAAATATTATACGTCGAATAATCAATATATTCAGTTTTTGACAGATTGTTTGAAGAACAACAATTTTTAATAATAATCCTCCTCCTTAACGGAAATTAATTTATCTTTCTCTGGCTCATTCTGTAATGCCTATAGAAAAGTAAGAACCGTTAAAACTTTGAAGTATGAAAAATATCCGTGTCCAGTTTATTGGTGGGAATACAAGACGAATACACCAAATATTTATGATATTTTTGCTTGAAGGATAGTTGATCCGGCGCACTACCATCCTAAAACGGACCGAGCTTCAGATAGGAAAACATAATGTCAAAAATGAACCAATTGTGAAGTCTCATCATATACTGATGCCTACCATATATAAAGTTAGGTCTCATGAAGAAATTCGTGAAGGATATTCTATAAGATCTTAAATTTTCTCAATATTTACTGAGTTTTTCCCTAACTAGTTAAAGTTGAAGCTAATGTTTCGTATGTCCAGAAATAAAGAAAATGATGGTACAATTACTGTAAATTAACAAAAAACAAGCAAAAAGTTACAAATTACAATGAGCTTGTCTCTGATATGCTTGATAACTTAAAATGCATGAGGTGCGAAATCTACCTTAAAGCTACATACTCATTCAGTTTAATATAACGACAACATAAGGGCATATTCAGAAGATCAAGGGGAACGGTTTTATCAAGATATGATGAACATATTTGCTATTTAGAAGAATGAAATGAAACAATTTAATTTGTTTAAAACTCTATTATATTTGAACTAATGTTCAATTTGAACTAGTTGATGCGTTTCGCTAACACAATAGCTTTGTCAAAACGAGTGAAGGTATATTGAAAACATGTTTTAATATATACAGTGCATAAATACAGAATTCTATTATACTAATATTAACAAACGCATTGAAAATAATTACCACGCAATTCCGTCACTACAAACATTCCTAAGCTATCTTCTAGGTGAAAAGGTTTAATAAAGGAGAGTGATTGATATATATTTGGTCGTTAAGAAGGTTACCTGAATATTTGTTTTTGTTTATTTCAAGAACTTCTAACATATTTAAACTAAAGTATTTACGTTCTATATGTCAAATTTCAGAATTCGGGTCGAAAGTGTGTTGGTTTTCTAATAAATAATTTGAATAGTTAGAATTTTTTGTTGTCTACCGATATAAATTTTATCACAGTTATCATTACCACATTTTAATTGATCAACTTCTGATTTGTTTAATTTTGAAGATTTGGATTTGTTATTTTTAATGAGTTTGGATGAATTGTATCAGTTTTTAAACGAAATATTTATGTCTAAAGTTTCTGAAAATAATTTAATTTAAATTTTGTATTATTATATTTGTCAGAAGGGAATACTTGTTCCAAAGTCTGTTTTATTATCCTTTCATTTATGATATTGTCAATTAAATTTGGATCGTTAGTATTATTAACTGCTATTTGTTTTATGATATTTAATCTGCTAGTAGGGGGCTGAGGGGGTTGCCCATAATCATACCATCTTTACTGCTATAAACCTCTCCATTGAAATGAGAATAGTTTTGATTAAAACACACTTTTAATAAAGCCATGATATCAGAGTGAATTATAGGATTAACGTTATTGTATGTGAGCAACAAGAGTTATAGTTTCTTTAGGAGTGATACTAGGGAATAGATATGTTATATAGAACGATACGAATTTAGAATTATGGGGTAGTATTATATCTTGAATATTATATATATATATATATATATATATATATATATATTAATTAATTTCGTTGAGTTTTTAACTGAAAATCGAGGTTTGAATGAACAGTATTTAGAAATGACATCTACCAGAATTTTTGAAATTTTAAATGAAAGTGCTATAAAATAAGAAACAACAGGTCTGATTGGATACCCCTGTAGTAAAAAAGGTATGTACGGGCACCGATATGTGGTGGACGATATTTTAGCTTCACTGGTACAAATAGATAATTAGATAGCTTCTTTACTTACATAAACTCAATTCACAATAATATCAAATTAACCGTTGAACTTGAACAAAATAGATCTATAAACTTTTTAGACCTTACAATTTAAAATATAAATAATAAACATGATTTTTCTATATTTCATAAACCATCACATACAGACATTACAATTCATATTAATAGTTCGGTCCACCCATTCAATCATAAACGAGCAGCTTTCAATAGTCTGATACAAAGACAGTCCCATTAAATACTAATAATTATAACAAAGGATTTTCCTCTTCTTGGAGTGCCCTCTCCATTCAATGAAGATTGACAACAATTCTAGTCGATTCGTGCCTGTCCTGAATTCTTCTTAGCAGGGAGTTTCAATTTAAGCCTGTCCAATCCCTTATATTTTTCAGCCAAGAGCACTGTCTACGTCCAGGACCACGTTTTCCCTCAATCTTACCCTTCATGATCAGTTGTAGGAATCTGTACTGGTCATGTCTCATGACATGGCTAAGGTAAGCTGTCTTTCGTTTTTTCATGGTCTGAAGAATGGTTCGGTCCTTGTTCACTCTATGTAAGACCTCTTGATTGGTGATATGGTCGGTCTATGGAATGTGCAGCATCCTACGATATACCCACATCTATCTCAAATGCTTCCAGATTGTTGATAATGCTGATTTTGACCGTCCAGGCCTCGATTCCATACAGTAACATGGAATACACATAACATATAACGTCTAAATCGAGTGTTCTGTCGGTTAACAGGTTTTGCATTTTAATAATATTGGCTCTAGCTTGCTCTATGCGGGATCTAATTTCTATCTCAGCCTTTAGATCATCGCTGATTCAACTTCCTAGGTATTTAAATTTTGTGACTTGCTCTATTGGTATACCGTTTGTATTTGCGATTGGCATGATCTTTGTTTTTGAGATAATAATCCTCAGTCCATTTCCTCACCGGACGTCGATATGCTGTCGATTAGGCGTTGCAGTCCTTCATGAGTCTATGCGTTTATCACTGTGTCATCGGCATATCTCTAGTTGTTTATGAGTTTCCCATTGACTTTCAGACCGTATTCTGCCTCGTCCAGAGCGTTTTGGAAAATAACTCCTGAATACCAGAATACAAAGAATTAAATATCATAAAACAAATAGCAGTTAATAGTAATTACGATCCAAATTTAATTGACAATATCATAATTAAAAAGATAATAAAACAGGCTTTGGATCAACTTCTGATAAAAATAGTAATAAACAAATTAAAAGCTTAACATACTTTGGAACACCATCCTTAAAAATTAAATCATTTTTAGAAGCTTTAGACATGAACATTTGGTTTAAGACTGATTACAATTTATCCAAACTCATTAAAAATAACAAATCTAAATCTTCAAAATTAAACAAATAGTTTATAAATTAAGATGTGGTAATGACAACTGTGATAAAATTTATATCGATAGAACTTTTAGAAATTTTAAAACTAGAATTTCGGAACACAAACGTAGCTATGACAACAAAAAATTAGATTCTAACTATTCAAATAATTTATTAGAAAACACATTTTCGACACAAATTTTGATATTTTACATGTAGAAGGTAAATCCTTTAGTTTAAATCTATTAGAAGCTTTTGAGATGCACAAAAAGAAATATTCAGGTAACCTTCTTAACGACCAAATAGATATCAATCACTTTCCTTTATTAAACCTTTTTACCTAGAAGATAGCGTAGGAATGTTTGTAGTGAATGAATTTCCAATACAATACCTTGCAATACCTTTCTTAATATTAGTATAATAGAATTCTGTATTTATGCACTGTATATATTAAAACATTTTTTCATTATACCTTCATTCATTTTGAGAAAGCTACTGTGATAGCGAAACACGTCAACTAGTTTCAATTGAACATCATTCCAAATCTAATGAAGTTGGATATTCATGAATTCAATTTTTACTATTTTGGCCTTTACGGTAAGGAATCTACTCCTTAGACACCTACATAAAAGCTGTACATTCTGAACTCTCGTTCCAAATACATCCAGTAGAATTTCACTCTTTAGTTTTCAAAATCGCACTATGAAGCACAAGAAATTTAAGGAACAACATCGAATTTAATACTCTAAACATCATGAAACTGTAAGTACTTAGAAACTTACACACTTTGCACCACGAATTGAAAACCCTCCAGACAATAATTTTACAAATAGTCAAACAGAATTTTTAAATAAAGGTTTGAAGTACAGCATGCCACCAAAATTCACGAATAATATTAAACATATATTAGCTACAGAATCAGAAATAAGTTTAAAATTTTATTCAAATAATTTTCTTTATGAAAAATTAGCAATCGCCAGTTCAATAAAAATATTGAACCGTCAAAGGTTAAACGTCAAACAAAAAATGACATTTCAGGTTTAAATTAAATTAAAAAGAAAGTTTATAATCATAACCTTACAATTACAAAATCTGACAAAGGTAATGCCACTCCTATTTTGAAAAATGAAGAGTATACGTCCAAAATAAATGACTTTAAGAATCTAGTGATGTCCAAATTAAGCAGACCCAACAAAAAAGTTTTCTAATATTGTAAGAGAGATTGTCTTCTTCTTCCTGCTTTTTTAATAGGCTCGCGCCTGATCCATCTTCAGGTGCCTCCTCACATATATCCAAGTTATCACTCCATCTCTTCCTTGACCTTCCAATACTCCTTCGGCCTTTTGGGGATCGGTCTCGTGCAATCCTGTACCACTCTTCTTTCTCCCATTCTACTTATATGGCTACACCATTCTTTTTTCCTCGTCAATAATTCAAATTATTTTTTAAGTGATTATGAGAAGGAATACATCAAATCCACATTTCAAAAAATATCTTGCTTTGGTATAGATATGTAGATGACATATTAACTTGTTTTGTAAGTAGTAATCGACAGTTAGATGTATTTTTCAATCATATTAATAATTTCCTCCCAAAACCTTAATTCACGTTAAAAATTGAAGAAAATAACTCGATCAATTTTCTTGATTTAGAAATTCAAAGAATTAATAATGTACTTGATTATTTAGTTTTAAGAAAATCAGCATACGCTGATGTGACTATTCCATATAATTCCAATCATTCCATGTCACATAAATTAACAGCATATAATTCAATAATGCATAGAGCATTTTAAGTTCCTATGAACAAATATAATTTTGATAGAGAAATTGATACTACGAGACGAGACAAGAATTTGAAAAATCTCGTCTTGTCTCTCAAAAAAAAGTAGAAAGTCTCGTCTCGCAATAAAAGTCTCTTCTCGTGTAGGAAGTTATGGAGAGAATAATCGTGAAATAATAAAAACAACATCAATGTTTGTTATCGATAATCTTTATTATAAAAGATTGCGTCTGGGGAAATAGTAAATACCCTGGTCAACACGTTTCGCAGTCTCTAGTTAGCAAAATTGAAAAAAAGTTTCGTGAAACTGGACATCTCAAAAATATTGAAAAACCAGGTAGAAATGTTCAATTTACTGATGACAATTTAACTCATGTATAAAAAATAGCATATGCTACAGTGCAATTGTCACTTTGACAGCGGCAAAAGTTAGCTTTAACTTTTACAGCGATAAATTAACTCCAATGTTAAAATGTCATATACCTGGAAATGTTATTGTCACTTTGCCATCGATAAAAAAGGTGCATCCTTTTTTATCGCGATAAAAACTTCTCTTCCTCAATATCTAGTAAGCGGACGTCACTTTTACACAATGACAATGAGTCGCAATTATTGTTGTTGTTCATCCATATATTCTGTCGTTAATTTATCTTGCCAAAAAACACTCGAGCTTTTCTTTTATTAGATAAATTCCTCTTTGACTCAAAGTTTTGCCAATCACTAAATTTGCTCGAAAAACTGACATTAGATAAAATCGCTCCACCTTCGGTGTCGCGATTTTATCATGTCAGTTTTTCTCGTAAAATTAGTGATTGGCAAAACTGTTTCGTTGCAAAGAGAAATTTATCCGATAAAAAAAAAGCTCTTGTGTTTTTACTGTTGACAAATACACTAGTGGTTTTTTCACTTATTCATTTGTTCATCAATTATCGCGGTGTTGCTTACCAGAATAAATAGTTTGGCATGTTTGTCAACAACTTATTGAATTTTCAAGACCTAGCAATGAGTCGATTCGGTGTGTCTACGAACGCCGAAATTAGTCAAATTGTACATTAAAATAGAAATGTGTTTATTTTTAATGTTTCATAAATAAAGTTTGCATTGATATGTTTCCAAATTTCTCATTCATTAAATTGTCCTGCCGAATTACACTCGAGGTTTGCATTGATATTAGGTAAATTTGTGTTGTTCAAATTCTAAACTGTTTCCTTTAGCAATTTGACTCGAATAACTGTCAATCTAAAAACACTCCACCTTCGGTGTCGTGTTTTTAATAGTTGACAGTTATTCTCGTCAAATTGCTAGGAAACAGTTTCTCATTGCACAACCCAAATTTACCCGATAAAATACAAAACACTTGTGCAATTATAAGTGAAAAAAAGTTAGATGTACTTCTAGAGGAAAATCCGCATAAGACATAAGACTTGCCGCCGACAATGATGTACGTAGATCATCTATTTTCAGAGTTTTGCATAAAGAAAAATACCACTCTCACATATTTCAGTTGGTTCAGGAGTTAAATGCAGATGATCCTGATATAAGACAAGAATTCTGTGAATTGATGATGGGCAGAATGAACGCAGATTTGCAGTTCATAAACAAAATAGCTTTTTCTGATGAAGCGACGTTTCTGTTAAACGGGACGGTTAACAAACAGAACTGTAGATATTGGAGCAGAGAAAATTCTCACAGGATGTGTGAGGCTTACACTTAATATCCTAAAAAAGTGAACGTTTGGAATGGTATCAATAACAATAAAATTATTGGCCCTTATTTTCTTAGGGCACAGTTAATGGTGAGGTTTACCTAGATTTTTTGATTAACTTTTTAGTGCCTATATTACAAAGACTTTTTCCTGATGGTAATCATCCAAATAGGATAGATCGATCTATTTACAGTTAGAAATTATTTAAACGAGGTTTGTGCCAATAGGTGGATTGGAAGACGTGGAACGATCGAATGGCCGGCTAGATCCCCCGATTTGACTCTTTTCGATTACTTCTTATGGGGTTCTTTAAAATCTAAAGTATATTTTAATACACCAGACAATATTGCTGATTTAAAAGTTAGGATAACGGAAGAAATTAACAAAATAACCGCTGATGTCATACAAAATGTTGTACGAGAATTCCAAAATCGCCTCGGTTATTGTCAAGAAGTGAATGGTGGTCATTTTGAACATCTAATTTAATTGTAAGTCCATTCTACGTAAAGATTTGTGATAGAGACATTATCAAAATTTTACATCTTTAAAATTAATTTTCTCAGTTACGATTGGACCTAATTTTAAAAAAATTTACATTGCTGAACAGGGGACTAAAATTCCGTTCCAACAAGGTGCCACACGACCCCCCTTCTTATTTAAAATTTTCGTAGGGGTGCTTATAATTCAGAAGGGATAATATTTTCATACTGTAAATTGTCAATTTAAGAATAAAAATCGACCTGTTTCAGGTTTTTTTACATATTACATAATAACACTAAAATTGAATTTATTCAATACGTATGGACCGCATTGTATAAGTATTGCAAAATAAAGTTCAAGAAATTTTCTAGCACACTTATTAAACACATCAATCTTTTATAAAACAATTTTATTACATTTTTATAAACATTGTATATCTGTTTTATAATAGTTGCTATAGCACTTATAAAATATATTATATAAACAAAATGTTTTATAAATTGTGCCCATTTTTTGTTTATAGATATTTTATTTACATTTTGAAAACGTTTCTGAGACTAACATTATTTTATAATATTTATCGCCAAAACATTTCTACGACTATTAGAAAATAGAAAATTGTTTGTTGGGTTATATTTGAATTCCATATTTCCATTCAAATCAAAATTCTTCCGATATTTTATAATATAAAGTGTTTTCCTGACACCTAAAAATATTCAAATTTATCGAATTCTTCACTCTATTAGAATGTAAGGAAACTCATTACGATGCTCATCAAACAATTTTGATTGGGTTATAAGTTACCAAATTAAAATAAAAGTCAGTAGGAACACTTATTAAACGGCAAGTAACAACATGAAAGTTGGTATGTTTATGGTATATATTCATGGTAGTCGATTTGAATAATCGAAGAGGAAGCGGTAGGACGACTATAGAACTAACGACAATGGGTGCGTTTGTAATTAATTAAGACTGTCATTAAGGAAAAATTAGGCGTCAAATGGGTTATCCACAAGCTCTATGTTATCCGAACTATTATATGTATTTCAGGAAATTGTGATAATTTTAACTTGTATGGTATTAATAATGTTGACTTCTCAGATAACAATATGTAGGTTTTGTATTCAACAAAAGGAAGATGAATTAGTTTTGGAAACTCAACTTATATTTTGTATGATTACAATGGAAGATATAGCGAAAATAAAAATATCTAATCGATAAAACTTAGACTCACGTGAGACAAAAAAAAACGATAAATACAGAAATTGAAAGTATTTATCTTTTATGTATTCAGAAAAAACGTGAATATCTTTTCTGCAAGGAAGAGTAATTGATTGGAACAAATCAAAGTATCAAATTTCTCGAGAATAGACAAAAAGCGTTCTACTAAAAAATGTATAAGGAAACAGCAATCGGTAGCCATAATAAAGACAAAAAGGTGTTGACATTAAAATAAAAATTAATGAAATGAAGTATAGTGTTAACTAATATAAAGCGCCAGTTTAGAACTTGATATTTTGCGTAATATCACTAATATAGTTAATTTAAAAATAATATGACCGAGAAAGATGGTTCGAAAACCTCAGCATATAAACGAATCTCTCGTGTTTATTATTTAAAAATTTGAAATGTTTCAGCTTTCTGTCTTGTAATGGCACACAATTTTTGATAAATTGTGAGTACAAGCTTACAACCACATGTCTTTATAATTACTATCAATAGCTTCTTGGTAAGTTTGTGGTTCTTTAACCCTCCAGCGGGCGCGCCTTTTATAATCCCATAAACAGGCGCGCCGCGGCTATTGCACCGCAAATGTGTTTTCTTAAAAAAAACGCATTTAATACTTTGACATGTATTTAATGAGTGAAAGTGAAACATATAACCAAAAACAAATGTATTTCTACAAATAATACTTGAAAAAATGCTAACAAAATTAAAAAAAATAACCAAATCATATTCTTACAAAAAAACGATTAAGAAAATGAATTAAACACAAATGAATCTTTCTACTTAAAAGAACGTTTTATTGGACAAATATTCCGATTAGCATTTTATTCTACTTCCATTTCCTCTTCTTTACATTTTGCGCATGTAATATGTATGGAACTATGCTTTTTACAAATATTTCTTTCACACTTATTACACTTTTGTTTGGTTCTATTGTTCTTGTGAGTGCCACAAATGAAACAAATACCAGCCTTCACTTCTTCACTTCTTTCAGACCCTTCTTCATTTCTATATTCGGATAAAAAGAAATAAATCTCCTTAGGCAACGATTGTATCAGAGCCCTTCCTTTCAAGTGATCTTTCATTAGTTCAAGGGACAGTTTCTTCAAAAATACACGTCTATTATCTTTGTTGTCCAAATTGTTAAATTTAAGTATGACACGGGCATTTATTCCAGCTATATCGAGATGTCTAAAAAATACAGCGAGAGGCCATCTTCTTGTAATTCTGGATACACTGTATGAAGCACACATCTGGTCCACTGTATCAACATCCCCTTTTGTGGAATTGTAGTCCAAATTCACCAACGACTTCTTTGAATCTTCGTCCACATCTGAGGTATTGTGCATTGTTGAGATAAATATAACTGCTTTGTTTTTCTTTGGGACGGAAGAAGTTAGACAGAAATTTTCTTGGAATCCAAAAATATGAGAGTTGACAGATCTAGTTTTACTGGGCAGAAATTCGATTGGTATTTCTGTCTTATTTTTCTTCATGGTTCCCAAAAATGTTATACCTTTTTGCAACAGATACTCAGCCAGCGAAAAGCTTCTATAATAATTATCAGTGGTGATATTTCTTTTTTTGTTCTCTATAGGTACAATCAATATTTTCACAATGTCGTCTGGTTTGTTAGAGGTAGCATAAGGACCTGCTGGTTGCTTACCGCAGTAAATTTCAAAATTAAGTCTATAGAATGTTTTTGCGTCACAGAGTCCATATATTTTTATTCCATATTTTGCAGGCTTATTAGGTATATATTGGACAAATGAGCATCGACCTCGAAAAGAATGAAGCATTTCATCGATGGTACCAAATTCACTTAGATTATAATAAGTAAAACAATTGGTAACAAATCTTTGATGAAAATGACGTATCGGAGCAAGTTTATCCTGTAACTTCCGTCCATCTCGAGTAAATATGTCGTCAAATCTCAGAGAGCGAAGCAAGAGAAGGAAACGTTTATAGTTGAAGAGTGCGCGTAAAAGAATTAGTCCCGTTCCATCTGACTCCCAGAGCTCCAAACAATTTGTATGACTGCCTTTTTTGATGCCAATTAAAATTAATGCACCTAGCAGTGCTTTGATTTCAGATTTGGTGGTGCTTTTGCAGTCTCTTTCCCTTGAATATATTATAGACGATTTCTTATTTTCAAAAATATATATTGGTATACGTCACGATATCATCAACCATTTCATCAGTAATGTACAAACTAAATGCATCAATTTCGGTTTTCGCCTTTTTGGCATTTCCTTTTGGACCGGGTAAAATTTTTAAAATGTTTTTGGCTTTTATTTTACCTGAAGAACTAATAGGCTGACTAATCCAAAGAGTCTCATTGTCTTTTCCAATAAAAAACCGATAGTCTTCATCTTGTAGGCGTGGTTCAGATTCTGCTTCTCCTTCATCTGCTGATTGTTCAGAATCACTGTTATAATGGTTCCTTTCAATAATTTCTGGCTCCTGGTCTGAGTCGCTATCAAAATCATCATCAATCACGTTACAATATTGTTCACGTTGATGTTCTATTGTAGATCTCTCTTCTTCTAATTCACTCACCACCTTTTGCAACGCTTTTTCTAATTCGTCCGGACTCAATATATTTTTCGACCTGTAACAAAAAATTGAAAATATATATAAAAAATGTTTAGCTAAAACGACATATATGTAAAAGCATACATACACAATGCGTCAACATAAAGAATCAAACACAATAAATGTGCATCAACACATGTTCAATTCGTAAGAAAAAACTTCATAAACATATCATCATACTTACATAACCAGGCGCGCCGCGGTAAATCAGCCGCAAACATTGCACACTGTAACTAAACGCCACACTGCAACTAATGCCGACCGAAATAGGGTCTGTTCGATATAGGAGTGGGGGGACGTATATATCGCGTACGAATATCTGGTAGGACGGCGGCGTCAGTTCTTAATACCGGAGGGTCAAGTTCTAAAAGTGTCGTATATACCTCCATTACAAAATCTTCAAACTTCTTAAGTAATTTTAGTTCTATATGTTTTTTTAATATATTCTCTACTAATTTTGGCTCTTCTTCAAATCTATCTTCTAAATCTCCTTCGTTCATTTCTTGATTTTCTGGTAGAATATCGTATTAAGATCTATCTAAACTCCTTTCATCTTCAGCTTCAGTACTTTTCTTATCTTCAACGGGTGAAAATTCAGTCCATCTAGTTAAAGGTTTTTCCTCGAAGATAATATCTCTGGATCTTATGATGAGTTGTTGTTTTTCTTTACACCATACACGATATCCATCATCATTATCGTAACCAATTAAAACTCCTTTTACCGCTTTTCTGTCCATTTTCTTTCGACATTGTTTGGGAATATGTACGTAACAGGTACAGCCTATAACTCTCAAATGCTTGATGTTAGGTATTTTCCCTGTCCAAATTTCATGGGAGATTTTTCATTTACACCAGATATACCTGTTCTATTCAAAATATATGCAGTAGTATTTATCATCTCAGCCCATAAAATTTGCGGTGAATTGTTTCTTGCATACATGATTGATCTTGCAGTTTCAACAATAGTTCGATTATCTCTTTCTGAACATCCATTTTACTCTGGTGTGTATGGTGTATGGCATGACCAATCTATGCTTAATTCCATTCTTTTGTGAAATTTGTCGAAAAATGCTGCTGGTAAATTCATCTCCATTATCTGAAAGTAACTCAGTATCTCTTTCATTACGTGTCCCGCTATTTTCAATTAATTCAACAGGATTTTTAGTTTTTCTGCAACTTCAGATTTTTCTTTCATAAAATAAACCAGATATTTACTAAAATCGTCGTTGAAAAGTACGAAATAGCGATTTCCTAAGCTTGGGGTTTTGAAAGGGACACATACATCCGAGTGAATCAACTCTCTAGGTGCTTTGGCACGTTCTCTAGTTCCAAATGTCAATCTATGTGATTTTCCGTGAATACGGCCTTCGCATGTTTCACTATCTAATGGAACTTTTATATCTTATACTTTTTCAATGATAGATTTCACGTGTCTTTTATTTTGATGTCCAAACCTTTCATGGTATAACTGCAACAAACTACTATTCGAAACCATATTCACATCCAACATGGTTTTTTCAGGGATAACATTTTGAATAGCTAGTTTGTACAAACTTCCGTATCGATGTCTATGGCCTATTAACTTGATTTCTCCATGAGTTACTAGAGTACATTCTTCTATTTTCGAATGAAATTCACTATGTGGATTTTTGTCTTGTGCAGCCAATACAGAAAAAAGATTTTTCTTTAGACCAGGAACATACCACACATTAGCTAATTCAATAAAATAGTTTTTACTATATACAAAAGCTTCTATTATCATTGAACCTTTGCCAATAGCTTCAATGGATACTCCATTTGCGGTTGTTACTGTGTATGTTGTATTGAAGTACTCAAATGTCTGGAAAAGTTCGTTTCTATTGCAGATATGATTAGTTGTTCCATTATCTACAAACCAACAGTTTTTATCAGAGTCTTCATTTAAAATTTCTTCATTAAGGGCAAATAGTGTTACATTTGCATTTCTATCTTCAGATTTATTACTATTATTGTTAACTGTATGCTTTGGAGGTCTTACATCGGCTTTCCACTTGACACATTGTCGAACTATATGACCCACTTTATTGCAATAGTGACATACTCTATATTTCTTTTCCTCGAAATTACGTCTGTCTGAATTTTTTTCTGTATTTAAAGTCTCTTCATTTCTATTCTCCGTTTAATTAGATAATGCTTTTTCATAAGCACATAGCTGGCTGGTATGATTGTCTACTGTTCTATCTGATTTCGACATTAGCATCCAGCTAGAGTTGAATGAAAAATATTCTTCTGGCAGTGTATCAAGTATCTCAAATATTAACAGTACTTCAGGTAAATCACAAGAACAATTATTCATAAGAACTGACTTGTCTTTGGTGATTTCTTGTTGAAGTTCTTGCCAAAGGTTTTTCAGCTTTGAAGTATGTGTTGCAATGTCATCACCTGCTTGTCGTTTATAACTGAGAAACTCAGTACATGACTCATAAGTTTTATGTTCAGTTTTCCCATCAAACAATCTGTGAAGTTGTAACCAAACATTTCTTACTGTAGTAAATCTCATCACTTTTTGAAAAGTTTCTTCAGTCATATTAGTTGTGAGTACAAGAAATGCACTAGTATCTGCTTTAAAAAATACTCAACCTTCTTATCATACTCCATTCGTTCTTCTGTAGATGCTGTAGGAGATACAGGAACTGGTCTGAGCAATTTACCTTCTAGCTACACCTGGTATTCCTCGTAGTAGAACACACAACTTATATTTCCATGTATTCCGATTTACTTTACCGTTCAGGAAGCCTATTTGAACTTTCATCGCTTCCATTTTTGTCCTTCAAGAATGCTCTTTATAACAGGAACAAAAAAAATCAGATACATTTTTTCTAACAGTTGCGCATTTCTGGGCCCATAACCTGTTAAAGTTATTAACCGTGAACTTGACTGTTTATTTTAATTTATTAACTTTACTAAGGAAAAACTGTAGTAACTTTTAGAATAATGCTTTTATGAAAAAATCGTTTTCGACATCAATCAATTATATATCAATCTGACATTTTTTTTATATTATTTTATAATCCACCTATCTAAGTGGTTCTTGAGTATATCAACAAAGTAACTATAATGTAAAAGCTTCAACACTTTGCTCTTGAGTAAAATTCATGTTTTTTAACAAACTGACAAAATTCCAAAAACCTGATGTTTGTATTTCAGATTTTAGAACACGCAGAATTTTTTATGAAGAATAAGTTTTTTTCATAACAATATACTTAAGTAGATTGTAGAAGTCCTATGAGTCCTACTTGTTTATTTTAAGCAATAAGCCGCATTACTACGTAAACATACTCATATCGTGTTAGATGGCGCCAGACAGCATTCTGTTTTCAAATCACAGCAATTAATGCTTTCAACGGTTTTTTATTATTAGACGAATAAATTTTAGAATAGAGGACACACACACAACCAATCCGATACGGTATTTAAAGTAGTGGAATTTAATTAAAATTTTTTCAGGTAATTTGATAATGGAAAGTTATGCCGAAGAAACTAGTTGAAATTTCCATTTTTAAAGATGTTTTTGTTCAAGTTACTTAATTTATATATTGACGTTGCAAGTACTTATTTTCAAAGGTTATAATTAAACATTACATTTTTAATAATATATAAACATTGGATGAGATGATTTAATGGGAAAAGGGCATATAGTGAGGGTACATAGGAGTCACCCAGGTGGTTCCATAAATTTTTTTTATAAAACGCGTATAAAAGAGACTTCATTATAACATTGTTTACAGTGTCACAATGAAGCTCTTTGAACACTGTTATAGCAATTTTTAGTGTACAGTTGGTTATTGAATTTATGGGCGTATTCTGTACAACTATCAGTAACAGCTGTAAATTTAACATCGATGTAGTTAAAATTGCAATGTTATATCAAACTCAACAGCGCGGTTAAAAATCGTATTCTGAACAATCCGATGTAAAAAAATGATTGACAGCACAACATTACATCGCAGCTAACTTCACTTATATTATGTTGGTTAGTAGAATTTGCCTAATTTTTAGGTTATTGGTCGGATATTGTAAAGCAAGAGGCCACAAGATACCAGAAGAAGAAGAATATTTAGGTTATCGTTATATGTATATAGACACTTTATTAGTGGGTTTATTAATATTTATTATTTTTATTAAAAATGAATGAATTTGCTAACACATCATGTGAACAGTAAGTACTTAGATGATATAATTTGTAAAATAAATTATTAAACAATTAACTATTGTATTGTAGACAAACGAAAAAACGAAAAAGAAAGACATCTGATGAACAATATGAATTGTATTTGAATGAAATGGAAAATGATTATGTATTTAGAAGTGGAACAATTAACCCAACGTTGGGTGAGAATTACATAGAAAATAAATGGAAATCACTCGTAAACAAACTAAATGCAACTGGTAATGGACCGCAATTGCCTGTCGAAGAATGGAAAAGGGTATTTGTGTTAAAAAAAAATGTGTATGTATGTTACAAATGATTTAATTTACAGAGGTTCATAGATTGGAAGAATTCTACGCTTTCTATATACAGGAAAATCCAAATAAGCAGGAACGCAACAGGTGGAGGTCCACCATCCAACTTAAAGTTAACATCATTAGAAGATAGGGGTTTATATGTTTGGGGAAGGGTTACAGTCACCGGATTTGAAGATGTTGAGGAAGGTGGGCTTCCAATAAGTTCCAGTGAAATGATGCCTATTGTGGACCAAGTAGAGACAACAGACTTGGAAGCAAATGCTACCGAGTATGAAGTGTTAAATGAAAATAATAGCACACTGTATCAGATTGGCGATATAGAAAATTTTAATGTTAAAAACAAAAATGTGAAGAAAAAAGAAGATAAAAACAAACATAGGCGACCACCTCCTTTGAATGAGATAGCAAAAAATATTTTGGATGCATTTGATAAAAGCATAAAGCCAACTGAAAATATTGCAGCCTCAATTGAAAAATTGGCAGAAACTTATAAATTCATAGAGACTGAAAAATTACAAATTGAAAGAAAGAAACTAAATTTTGAAATTCAAAAATATAAGTTTGAACACCCGAACTTCAACATGAATGATTGATAATTTTTTTTGTGCATGTCCACCTTGTTGGTTTATTTTCTTATTTTGTTTTAAGTTATATCCAAAGATTATTATTTATTTTGTTATAACAGTATCATTTATTTTGTCATTAAAACAATGTTCATTATTTTCGAATAAAAATGTATTTAAAAATTACAATAAACTGTTTATATAATATGCCCTAGCTGCTCGGCCAGCTTCCAATAAATCATTGTATTGTACATTTCCTGCAAGAAAGCAAAATCGTTTTCATAAACTGCTCAATTAAAAAGTTAGAACTAAAATCCTTACCAACATTGTCTTCAAATAATTGTTCCTCTTGATTTTCAGTGAGGAGAAAATCATCGAGGGGCAGTCTATGATTTATCGCAATGTTGTGCAAAACCTAACAAGAGTTAATGATCTTTGCGGCTTTTTCAGGTTTATAATGAAGTACTCTTTCTTTTGAAAGACATCGGAATCTCGCCTTCAAAATACCATTAGTTCTCTCAATAATATTCCTTGCACTTTTAAATCGAGAATTAAATTCAGCTTCTTGAGTCCCTTCATTTAGATTGGTGTAGGCAGTTAAAAGCCATGGTTCTAAAGGATAGCCACTATCACCTAAACATTTTTTTTGAATATAACAAGGAAATCTACTTCATGTATACCTACCAATTAAAAATGAATGCCTATGGCCATTGGAATATTCATTCAGTAAATAATTCCGGGTGTTAGACATTGACCATATAGCTGAATCGTGAACCGATCCAGGGAACCTAGCATTCACTGTTAAGATTCCACATTCTGAATCTGAAATCTTTCAAACTATCAAGTAAAAAACAACTTTCATGATTATTGAAATACTTACAAGCATTACATTTATAGAATGCTTTCCTTTTCTATTAATAAATACAAAAGGAGGATTCTGTAAATCAGTAGTTGGTGGTGCAACAATTTCCACATGGGTACCATCTATTGCGCCAATAATTCCTGGCAACCCCCACTTGTTGTTGAATCTATAAAATAAAATATATATTAAGAAAATTTGTTGGAAGTTACACCACAAACTTTATAGCTACAAATAACCATTTTTACTAACCCAATCTTCACATTATTTTTCATTTCCAAAGTAGATGGAAATTTTATAATTTCAGGCATGTAATGTTGTACGATCAATTCACTTATTTCAGTTACACATCTACTAACTGAACTTTGACTGATATTGGTCCAACATGAGTTGCCTATCGGTATTTGGTAAGATCCATTTGCAAAGAAACTCAAGGCAGTGAACAGCTTAAATATAGACCTTATTGATTATTTATATTTTAATATATCGATAGAAGTAATACCTTTAATCCAAATCGTAAGGCGCTTGCATTTCCTGGATTTTTTGCATGTGGCTCTAAGTCACGAATTAATTCCGTAACAATTTCTTTGTTTAGCCTGTAATAGGTAATGAAGAGGTCTTCCGGTATATCAAACGGATTTTGTGAATCACGTAATATTTTCCTTTCTATACGCATATAATTCCTAAAAACATATTTCAAATTATAACCTTAAAATTTGGCTTATTTTTTTTGTTTCAATATTGCTAATATACACACTCACCGTCGGTAATCTGCCTCATGTAAACCGTATGCTAAAATTGGGATCATATTGTTCATTTTGATTTATTTCTTGAAAATTTACAATTCAACTTATGACAAACAGTGTCAAAACACTCCTAACGTCCAATGTTTTGGTCGGCGTTATTTTAACATCGATGTAAGTTACATTAAAAGCGTACAGAATAGCATTTCGATATCATCTCTCGACCTCGACCGAAAATTTACAGCGTTGTTACCGCTAACATTTTTGTACAGAATAAGGCCATAAGTTATATTTTTATTTGACATTTGACTTGAACCTTGACACAAATTATAAATAAAATGGTCTAGCGTTGTTCTAGCTAGCAAATTATTATATTGAAGGTAAATTAGAATGTTTTGTATATAAAAAATATTAATAATGATTTTTGGGATAAATTACCAGATATCTATGTGAAGATGTATTGCAGAAATAATTCTGTTCATGATATTATATAAATAGATCGCAAGAGCATATGCGAAAAAGTTATTTTTTAAAGGAATAATCATCCTCTGTTTGCTTAAATGAAAGTTTGTTTACAAAAGTCAGAAGTGCTGAATAAAACCATCTGTGATCTGACCAATCAGGAATCTACAGAATTGCCAACTTAAATTCAAACCACCCCCCCTAGTTTAAAAATGGGGATTAAATGTAATTCTATTTTATTTAAAAAACTTAAATAAATGCGAATTATAAAAAATATTGTGTAAAACTTGTGCCACAATGACTTTCTGTAGTACTCGTGATTTGCACAACTAACCGCTTCGCGGTTCGTTGTGCAAACTTCACTCGTACTACAAAAGGAGTCATTGTGACACTTGTTTTACAAATAACTATTGTATAATTAGAACGAGCCAAAAAATTACTGAATAATTTACTCACTCATCAGCCCCAGGTAAATATTTTGATAATAAAATAGTATGAAATTCAAAAAATGTCCTGAAATGTGATGATATTGTAAATGCTATTATTGGAACCATCCATCATCTTGTTTTTAATTTCAGGATCAAAATTTGAATGAATGAAATGACAATACAGTTGTTAAAAGCTGTTATCATTTGAATCATCCGTCATCCTTACATTGCACGTTAAGCCGCCGAATTTCCTTCAATTAATATGAAAATTTTGTTATTTTTTGAGATTTATAAACTTTTCTCGCCATCTTCTGGGATTTTATATAGCTGTTTTTGCTGCTAGATTATGTGGAAAGTCACAAAAATTTTTGTGGAAATCTTATTGGGATTTTTAGAGGTATATTAGTCGCTGAAGGGCTTGTATGATAGATGGAAGGTTTTAAATACTTTTCTGGAAATTTTTCCTTTGGAATGGTAGAATATGTAATACGTATAGAAGGTTTCATTGAGTTTTACATAGGTAATCCCATCTTTTAGTTACGCGAATGATGAATGGAATATATTTAATATATTTTCTGGAAGACTCCTTGGATTATATAGAGGTGTCCTTACTGCCAGCATACGCTCTTAAGATAAAAATTGCGGCGCAAGTTAACTGCAGGAGGGGTTTATGACATGAATTAAAAGATGGTCAATTGCAGACGAAGGAAAAGGGTCAAATCTGTTTACCTGTTAAATGAGTTAACTGCATACCGCGGTCTCTACCTATTATATATAACATTTTGTTCATCAATAAAATGAAAAACGAAAGGATTTCAAACATATATTATATATATTATATATCATATATTATATATATATATATATATATATATATATATATATATATATATATATATATATATTATATAAAATTCGTCTACATGTACCTACATTTAACTACATAAAATAATTTTATACTGCAAATTTATTTAACAAAGTCAATCCTTGCAATTTTATTGTTCCTATAACCAATAATTAGTCTTTCCAATACATCCTTTCGAATGTAACGTTGCTGATTTAATGGTGAGGAATTAATTTTTAAGTACGTATCAGTCTGAATATCTATTAACACATCCAAAAACTGAATTATATTCGGATGCGGAGATGAATTCAAATTATTGAATTTTGAGTGGAATGATTCGCAACAATTTGTAGTTCGTATAAGTGATGCTGCATTTTCTGCCCAGATATGTGGAGGAAATAAAGAATTTTCTTCAATATAAGTGCCCACAAAATCATTCAGCCGGTTATCATTTGGTTGTACCGATATAAAGTCGAAGACAAATGAATCGCACACTTCTGAAGAGTCCAAAAAAGTCAGGCCAAATAATTAATGCAGCCATCTTCCTGTCTCGGATTGAGAATTTTTATATTCTGTAGCTAACCCAAGATTCTGAATTTTCCTCCACCTAAACACAAATATATTTTCCTTTAATATTTTACACATTACACATCATATTACATCACAAAGTATGAGTAAATTCTTACCATGATTGTGCAAGATTAAATCTGCAGCCGATTATTGAAACGTCGGGAAATGTTTCTTTCACACTGGAATGGATAGAAACTTCAAAATCCACGGTGATGAAATTTGGGTTAAAATTAAGTCCTTTACTGATGCACTTGGATTTCAACATATCAAACAATGTCGAATACGTTTCTTTTTTTTTGTTAGTTTATAAACAATAAACGGTTTTGAAGATTAAAACTAACTTTTCCGCATCTGTAGCCGTGAACAATATTCTATCATAAAATTGTTACTTGTATACACTTCGGGGGATGTATCGTGCTAACAAACCGAAATTTCTCCAAAAATAACCAAAAATTTAGTATATCTGGATTTATAGGACCCGCTGTACTCGCTCTAGACAACTGAAAATTAATAGGGTACATCTGTGAGACACCTTGAACAATGTTCAATCATAAAATTGATCAATCGTATACTCTCTGGAGGATGTATCGTGCTAACAAACTGAACTTTCTCCAAAAATGATAAAAATTTGGTACTTCAAGTACCATAGCACCCGTTGTACTAGCTTTAGTGAGCTGAATATCAATAGGGTTCATCTTTGAGACGCTCTTAATAATATCCAATCATAAAATTGGTCACTTGTATATACTCCGGAGGTTGTATCGTGCTAACAAACTGAAACTTCTCCAAAAATGACAAAAATACCGTACTTAAAGTACTGTAGCACCTGTTATATTGGCTCTGGTGAGCTGAAAATCAATAGGGTTCATAAGTGAGATGTCCTGAATAATATTCAATCATCAAATTGGTGACTTGTTGAAGTCCGGAGGCTGTATCGTGCTAACAAACTAAAATTTCTCAAAAAATGACAAAATGGCGTACTTCAAGTACCATAGCACCCGTTGTACTGGCTCTGGTGAATTGAAAATCAATAGGGTTCATCTGTGACATATCCTTAACAATATTGCTGACTTATTGCACTCCGGAGGCTGAATCGTGCTAACAAGACATGTAAGGAAAAGTGGCCGACGACAACGACGACGACGACGACATACACACAGGATTTTTTTTCTAAAAACCATTTTTTCGGGTTGTTGTTGATGGAAAACGTGAAAATAACTAAAAAAAATTTTTCAAACTTTCAACTTTTTTTGGAGTAAACCAATACTTTTCTCGCATATAGAAAGGTTGGACGGAAAAGTAAAAAGCCACTGGTATATAAATGTTGTTTACAAGAGCATGAATACTAAACATTTGTAAGAAGTGTTTTACACAGTAATCAAATGTTCCATCCATATATATTGTTGAACTAGAACACATTACACTTAGATTTTCAGTGCACGAAAATACTATAATATTTTTAATCCTGTCGTTTATTATCAAAAGTTCTTCTTCTTTAACGGTCATAACTTGAACAGATTCCAAAAAATCGTGCACATCGGAAACGTTTTGAGGCAATTTTGGAAATTATTTATTTCTGTTTCTGTGAATATTGCGTTTAATATATTGTATATCTTTTTCTGCCAAAGTTGACAAAATACTAGAATTTAATTTAAGTTCACTACTAATTATTTTAGATGGCCCTTCAGCGCTCATATCGTCTGCTTTTACTTTTCCGCTCAACCTTTCTATATGCGAGAAAACTATTGGTTTACACCAAAAAAAGTTGGAAATTAGAAATTTTTTTTTTGAGTTATTTTCACGTTTTCCATCAACAACACGAAAAAACGGTTTTTAGAAAAAAAATCCTGTGTGTATGTCGTCTTCGTCGTCGTCGTCGTTGTCGTCGGCCACTTTTCCTTACATGTCTTGTTAGCACGATACAGCCTCCGGAGTGCAATAAGTCAGCAATTTTATGATAGAACATTGTTAAGGACATGTCACAGATAATCCCTATTGATTTTCAGTTCACCAGAGCCAGTACAACGGAAGCTATGGTACTTGAGGTACGACATTTTTTAATTTTTTGAGAAATTTCAGTTTGTTAGCACGATACAGCCTCCGGAGTTCGACAAGTCACCAATTTTATGATTGTATATTATTCAGGGCATCTCACTGATGAACCCTATTGATTTTCAGCTCACCAGAGCCAATACAACAGGTGCTACAGTACTTTAAGTACGATATTTTTGTAATTTTTGGAGAAGTTTCAGTTTGTTAGCACGATACAGCCTCCGGAGTAGATACATGTGACCAATTTTATGATTGGATATTATTCAGAGCGTCTCATAGATGAGCCCTATTGATATTCAACTTAGTGAAGCCAGTACAACGGGTGCTATGGTACTTGAAGTACCAAATTTTCGTCATTTTTGGAGAATTTTCAGTTTGTTAGCACGATACAGCCTCCAGAGAGTACACGATTGATCAATTTTATGATTGAATATTGTTCAAGGTGTCTCACAGATGTACCCTATTGATTTTCAGTTGACTAGAGCGAGTACAGCGGGTCCTATAAATCCAGATATACTGAATTTTTGGAGAATCTTCGGTTTGTTAGCACGATACATCCCCCGAAGTGTATACAAGTATATAATAATTTTTTGATAGAATATTTTTCAGGGCCACAGATGCGGAAAAGTTAGTTTTAATCCTTAAAACCGTTTATTCTTTTTAATGTATTACTTAATGTTTGTCTGTTGATTGCACTGTCACTTTCCTGTTCATGATTATGAGTATTTAATATTTTAGACATCACTTTTTCAACGCCCATTGTATATATTTTAGCTTTACATGTCCTTTTCACACAGCACCAACAAGTCTCACCATTTTTTAATTCACGATGTTTATAAAATTTAAAATTTTCAATAACAATTAGACTATTTCCACGTTCACTAATCATCTTCAGTTTTTTGTATGTCGTACTTAACAAATGTGTTGAAATAAATTTTGAACTCATAGCCATAATAATATTTTTGCATACATTTTCTTATTCTGAGAGGTGGAAATTGCAATTGACCAATAGAATTACCTGAATGCAGCGATCACGTACCTTTTCTTATTGATCCGCAGCACCGACCCCTGTCCGCCAGTCACCCACAGGATTAGGTACCCTCATAAAATCCATTTTAGATCATAAACCTCCTCTGCAACTAACATGCGCCCAAAAATTGATAAGAAAGAATATTATATTGGAATGTTTATAAATTTATTTATTTAAGAATCATTATAATGGTTGATAATTTATGGAATAGATGAGGCTTTTACTTGATGAAGATCCATACTGAACGATGAAATAAAACAATATAGTTTGCTTAAAACTTCATTTATTTGAACCAATGTTCAATTTAAACTTCGTTTTGAATAAGCTATTGTGTTAGTGAATCGCGTTAACCAGTTTAAATTGAACATAGTGTTGCCAGTGTTATTTATTAAAATGTACCAAATATTATTGGAAATGTACCAGAATTCAGTATTTTGTACTGAAAAATAAAAACCAACATAAATATTCGTTCGCGCGGGAACATGACACCTGACTGCCGAACAATAGGTGCGTTCTTTTTTACTGAGATCTCAGATCACTTCAGTTAATGTGATCTGAGATAAAGTGATGTTAGTAAGCACCAAAAAGACCGACATCTCAATTGAAGCGCGCGATGTGTCGACGCATACGTGAATAAGAAACAAAACATATAAACATAACCTATCTCGATATCTCTAATAACCACGCTTGATTTCGTTATTTTTAGTTTTAAATAGTTCTTTCAGTTAAGATTTGTATTATGACTAATATTCCAACATTATTAGTTGTTACCTTCCTTCGCCCTCTGTTCATCTTCAGGGGATAGATTTAAACTATATGACAGATTCGTATCAGCATCTAATAATGTTATTGTATCCATAATTTGTAACAAAAGAAAAATAGATTATGTGTGTTCATATGTCAATGGTTAAAACCTTCGTGAAAATTACAAATAACCCAAGCAAATCAAATATTTCTTCGTCCCCTCCATTTTATTTCCGACTTAAGTCCAAATGACAACCCATTCAGCATCAGTGAAGGGGGAGGAAAAACCTCAACTCACTAAGAAGTGAGTAAAACAAAAAGAACGCTCACATTACTGATGTGAGCTGAGATTATCTGATATCTCAGTCAAAAAGAACGCACCTGTTGTCTAAAAGTTCTAGGAACTTTTCCGAAGACCGGTGATTCCCAGCCAACACATGGAGACACGCGAATTAAATAGTCAAGCATAGGCAAGCAAATAACCGCTGGAGCTTTGATAATGATTTACTGTTTTTCATTTATTTAAGTATATAATTCCTGTTATTACAAAAAATATTTCGGGTAAGTATTTTATCATCTGAAATATCTGAATATGTAACTGGTCAAAAAATGTACCAAAAATTGTGGAATTGTATTTTTGTATAAGAAGTGTGAAAATGTACCAAATTGATACAATTGTACCAGCTCTGGCAACGCTGAATTTGAACATTAGTTCAATAAATGAAGTTTTAAACAAATTATATTGTTTTATTTCATCGTTGATATTTATTATTATTTTTTGTTGTGACTCATTACTCTAACAAATGCGAGACCCATGTTCAAAAACGCGTTAAGCCCAAATATATTTGAAGTAAATCATAAGCGTGATGAAATGATGAGTTAATAGTACCAGCTACGCTATTATTGATACTCGGAATTTTATTCAGATTTTTAAAAATGAAATAGAGTCATTCCTTTGCGGTTACAGTTAAATGACTCACAACTGTTCATATATCACATTCCACACCAATTTAAATTCGAAAAACATCATGCCTGAAAAATTTTAATATAATTTGTCATATTGTTGATATTACGAGGGCTCATTTTTGAATTTTTAAGAATTTGTGGGATTTTAAGACTTTTCCAAATCCAACTATGCTAAAACTCTGGTCTATTAAACTTGAAAACATTTGATTCGTCCTATTTGTGCTGATAAGACAAATTGTTAATATAAAAACACTAGATATCATAAAAATATACAATAATTAATTGCACCAATTGATATAGATATAATCTCCACACCCAAAACATTTCACGATTGCTCAGTATACAGGGTAAGTCACGACTAACATTTCAAACAAATAATTTTGTCATTGTCTTATGAATGCATAAAACAAAACACTTTTCCCACAAGTTGTTGAAAACTGCTAGATAATAGTTTATTAGTCTAGAAATACTCTAGAAAATTGAAATAATTGTTTAATCATGATAACAAAAATTATTTTCATTTTCGAACCATTACTGTGAAAACAATACGTACTTGAAATAGGAACTTCTTCAACTCAGTCTAAAGAACTATCAAAAATTAAAACTAATATCATAATCCTCTTCTATCAGAGATTAGTTTATCTATTTAGTGATACGAATGATAGTGTACTTAGTAAATATTTGATGAATTTAATCCTAATTGATTTTTCTTATTTTTTCTGGCATATGATACATCTTATTCAACCACTTTTGAAAATTTCCAGTCCAAAGATGTCAATTTTTTGAAAACCTCAACTTCATAGGTTATGAAATTAATCATTTGTTTGTTTATTCGTTTTGCTTGGAATAGAGGGCTATGCATAAAGCTTTGGAAATCTAATAAAAATAATGAGAGTTAATTGCCTAGTATTTTTAATGTGTATGAGTGATATAAAAATGAGTATTAGTAACATTTGTTTGAAATGATGTATTTTGTATATCCTGAGGGATATCAATATTGAAATTTCAATTACTATATGCTCAAAAATTATTTTAAATTTTGAATATTATCTTACCTTCAATTTTTCCTTGTTTTAATATAGGATCTGCCTCAGTCACATCCTCTTTTTCCTGAAATGCATGAGAAGGACCTGCGCCTTCTTCAATAATTACAATTTATTTATATCAAACAATAATCTTTTTATAGGTGGAGGGACCCTGTGAATGAAGAAAAATTCACAGGGTCCCTGCGAAACTTACTCAATAATTCTACAAAAAATTGTATACATACATATCTAACAGATTTTATAATTAATGTCATACTTTTTATTTTTGGAGGAGCTGCGAGCACATTTTGTGGTTTAAGTGGAAAGGAAAAGCAACTATCTTCTAAATTATACCCAGCAATGAAATCTACAAAAACAATATACATAGTAGTTTAAATTTGATAGTATTACAATAAAATGCTTACCAGGTAAATTTAAAATAGGAAGTGCACATTTTTTTAGTTTTCCTCCTTTTTTACATACATCCAAAAAATGATTACCATAAACTACTTTCCTCCTTAAAATGCTTCTTGGCTGGTTAAATAAACTGGGATTATTGATTCGTTACAACCAAATATTTTTTATATGCTCATCCGCGGGAATAAAATATCTGTAAAATATTAATACGAATTAACTCATTTTAATTATAATGATATTTATAACCTACTTTGGAGCATCTTGATCTTGGTTAGAGCAATTGGGAACAACACACTTTCGAGGGGCAGGCGTTTTGAATAAAATCAATAAAATAAAATAAATTGATAACCAAACAACATGCAATCAATTATATAATTGCAAAATTGGAAGAAAACAAGTGTAGTGGGCCTAACCTCAATCTAATTCTTTTTCACCTCGGCTACCCTGGGCTATTCAGCTTAACGCAACCAAATTAGACTTGTTCTTTGTGACACATATAGATGGCGCGAAAAACGCGTACCATTTTTAATAGGTATAAGTGCACACCCCCTGGTCGTTAATTAGACATACGAAGCCAAATGGCCGCCAATTTAACTTTCCAAGACTTGTTTTCATGGGAATATCTGATGACCAATATTCGTTCCACTCAGCCGGAGTCTATAAATGATTACCAATCATACATTTTTGCTATCTCATTCTATAGTTTTAAGAATGCAAAAATGTTCAGAGATTCTATTAAAAAATGGGGAGGTGACCATGACCCATGACCCCTTTCATAATATTTTTACCTATTTTACTACAAAAGGGGCCCCTTCAGATTTATATACGGTACATAGCCCCCATTCAAGAGCTTTGTATATAATTTGATATTTTGTGTATCATACGTCCACGATTTTGAAGACAAAATGGTCATATGGAATATATTCTTCAAACCGCTTGTTAATGCTGGAATAAACCTGATAGAAGTGTTTTACAATAACATTTTGTTTCAATCTTCAAATATTATTTTTCACGTTTTTGTGTTTTATTGCTCACATCAATATTCATGATATTCTAAAAATATGGCCGATCCGTTTGTTTAATTTAAACTACAACAAATATTACATGCATACCAAACGGCGTTGTTAATAACGTCAATTTGTTATTTAAATTTCGTTTAAATCAATACTGACTACATTATAGTTGAAAATCAATATTTATATGGGTTGATGATAGTGTGAACATTTCAAAATTATTAATTCTACATTGTTTCCAAATCAATAACTCGGTCCCTGGTTCTCAAACATCATTTTTATCAACGCACTTCCTTATTTAAACGGAAATTACAGACCATCTGAAACAAGCATGGATTTAATACTCAGTTTCATAAATGCTTATTAAGTTTAAATAACACGATATGGGAGAAATCGATAAAGAATATTATAATTAGAACAAACTACAACATATAAAATTAATAGAAATTAAACATATACTAAGCTAATTGATAGTTCAAGAAGAAACTTACAAGTCCAGATTTGTTAGGGAGTAGGAAGAAACTTCGGGTTACCTAGTTCTAAAATGCAAGATTTATTTAATATACAAAATACATTTCAATGTTTATTTGATGCATGTTGACATAGAAAACAGGATACTTGAGAACTTGCAGGACCATCTCAATCGTCGTCCAATCGGGGTGGTTGTAGTGAACGAAGCATGACAAACGAATTTGTAGCTCAACTCAAACTTTGCTGTGTAATCATTAAGAAGTTTATGCCATATATTTAGTAATTCAGACGGACTAACACGATTTATCAGATATCGAATGGGAACGTGTTTCAGTTCTTCAGCAGTAAAACTTCTTCTTTTTGGCGTTGCATTAATAAAGATAATAATGTAATACCTTCCTCCTCCTCGCCCATTATTCGATGAAGGTTGAAGTAGAAATTTCAAACACAAATGCCAACAATTGAACTGATCGTAGTTTTGAAAATGATTATTGTTATACAAAATTTCAACTCTTTTACCTTCCAGATACTTTACAAGTTCTTTGGACGGCTTTAAATTACCAAATGAATCGAAATACTCAACACTGCTGCTTTTTTTATATATGCTATCCAATGTGTTCCACTGTTTTTGGACGAGTCCAAGTTTACCACTGCACAATCTTGTTGTCGAGGACCGGATTTCAGTAGAATGTCTCGCATGAAAACGCCTCGAAAATGTTTATATAAGTTTGCATCATAACGTGCAATATCGGTATCGTACAGTGGACGATTCGGTAGCTTAATCGCGAGTTTTTTGAGTTTTTCAGAAACAATCCTAATCCTCGGCCTCAAGCATATTTTTTCAGATATAACCAATTTCCGACATGTTCCATAGCCTTATTATGACGTATATCTTCTTCTAACTTCTTTCGGGCATTATTGGCTGCAATGACGGTCTTTACAACTCCTGCAGCTCCACCTAATAATGCTCCAATTGCTGAGAGTCTCGCAAACAGAGGTATAAGCGGTAGAAAACCACCGGATATTACAACAGGTATCACGCGAGGAACATTAATTTTCTTTGATCCTCCAAATTGTCGACTAATTGATTTGGCCGCTCGTAAAGCAAACACGGCGCTTTCTTCTAAAGATGCTCTTCTCTTCATGGATTCACCTACCTTTAGCACAACATCTCGAAGGAAGGAACGACGTTTGTTTGAGCCCATCCCCAAATTTCGGTTAACCTTCATGCCGCCCGTAACAAGTAATGCAGCACGCTTTTCACTACAAGATGCGTCTTTTGATTTGACTCGAGCCCAAGCTTTATCTCCCACTTCCTTATCTGCTTTATGACATTCTTCAAGAGATTTATTTTGCGAATAAGCAATATCGTGCTGTTTACAAGCGTTGTCTAAAGGATTAATATCAACGCCACCACGTGCGAGTCGTTTTTGTAACTTTGTTCCTGCTGTAAATGGAGAGAGAGAAAGAGAGGGAATGTGTAAGTCTTTAACAGTTACCAAGTTATATTCATCATCACTTACGTCCACAATAATTGTAGGTGGGTGAATGAAGTTCGAATGGTAGTTTATTGATTAGGGAATTTAAAAGATCTTCTTCCTCAAACACCAACATTAAGACTGATCAGAGGCGATGTGATGACATTCATATATATTAAAAACACTTCAATAGCACTCACCACAAGATGAAGCTCGTATAACAAGAATAGACGCTATCCATTGAAAATATGGACTTTATATCTAAACCAACTGTTGGTAAACATGGAAAACTACTACCAAATTCATTTCGAGCCAACATCTGCGGTCCTAGCAGGTGTGGAAAAACAAACATCATGTTATCACTTTTATTCAATCCAAATGGCGCTAAATTCAAAAAATGTTTACGTCTATTCCAAGTCGTTATTTCAACCGAGAAATACTAGGAGAAGTTAAAGGTGTTGGTTATTTTCCATATATTATTATATGTGCAGACATAGAGATATTGACGCCGCCTACCTATGTCAAACATATTCAAAATAGCGAAACAGCTCATACGCGACAATTGTAATATGATTGTGTTATTCAAGCAGGATGAAATTATCCTAAAACATATATTTGACGAGCACGTGTTATGACATTTGAAAAATTTAAAAAGATTTGCTCTAAATTTTGGTCGTCTCACAACTATGGAACATTGGTAATTGTGAAGGATTTTGCTTTAAATAACGGCAAGTATCGTAAAGGCTTCGATAAAAATATAAAGGTGTAAGTCAAGTGTACGTGCTACTAGTCTGCATCATCATGTCCGACGATAAGGTTGCAATTGCTTTGCGTAAGAAAAAAGTTAGTGAATTGGCGAGATCAATTCGCAAGAAATATTTAGCGTTAAAATTGGGAAAATCATAAATTGTTGCATGTCTAAATACACTATTTAAACCGATATTTGTAACGCTAAAGGAAATCGTTAAATCCTCAAAGTCATTACAAAAAACTCTAGTCTCAAATTTTATTCCCAAAGCGGAAACGAAGAAAGGGGATGAAAACAAAGAACCTACTACTACACATGACAATGATGATGATGATGTTGTATTTACATCGTTTCTCGAGTAAAAACCAGTAGCTGTGACGAATTAATCGGGAAATATTGTACGTTATGATGACGACGATGATGAAGAGTTCCGACCCGACGTTACACGTGAAGCCATTGAAGATTATTTGGATCAATACCCTTCAATTAGTCGAAAATATCTTGAAGACTATTTTCGAGAAGATGACAACATTGATAGGAATTATGGTCCTACATACAATTATGATATCGGTTGGATGTTGGGCCAACGTCGAATTGCGTTCGATAAAAGAAACGGTAATATAAACATACTGCGAGAAAAGGACGATAAAGAGGGAGGAGGAGGAAATATACCGGGAACTCGAGGCTAGTATCAATTTATATTTTTCAATGATCCCAGTGATGAAGATTAGAAAAATTACAAAATTCTACTACGAACATTAATAGATACAAGGACATAAATCTAAATAACCCAGTACTAAAAGGAGGAGATTGTAATCCATAAAAGAATTCATCAATGTTTCATTATTTTAACTCAATCAACTTAAACGACATCGAGAATTGACATAATTTTGCTTTGAATAGTTTCTTTTGCTGATATAAGATTATTTGTGATCACAAGCTTTTGGAAAAACGTAATTTTTGTAATTTTGATGCTCAAATTTTTGTGTCGTATTATTTCAAACTATTGTTTGGACCTGAATGCGTTGCCGTTGTAGAAGTGTCGAAGTACTTGATTTTTTTTGCAAAAAACTCAATCACGAATTGAATGTATATCCTACAATATTATAAAACCAATTGTAACTGGCACCAGTCAACCTTCCAAAACTCAAACTGCTACTTTAAATCCATACATTTGAATTAATAATGCATATGTTGTTCTGTGGAATGAATATTAGTTACTCCGTTAGGGCTTATCCATGTCCATTATCTTTGATGCTTGTTTCCAAAGAACGAGCTCATCGCGGAAAGGCGTTTTTCTTCTATATAGTTCGTTAGCATGATACTCTATTATTTCTCACTCCGAAACAATATTTTCCCATGCTTGTTACTTCATTGTTTACTTTTCTGCCCAATTTCCAATTGTAGTCGCCTAATATTAACGTGAGTTTGGTTTTATATTCGTCAATTGCTTTTGACACAACTTTATAGAATTCTTCTACATCGTAATCCTCGTAAACTGTTGAAGAGGCGTATACATGCACCCTTTTTAGTGATATTCTCTTTATTTTGAGTATTATGTATGTTATGTGATCTAATATTCCTTTAATAAGTTGTAGATGCCGTTTTACTATTTTATTAATAAGGGAACCCACTCCAAAATTGTTGTAGTCGTTACCTTTGTAATATAGTAAGTTTCCAGTTTCCAGATGGGTTCGACTTTCTGTCGTTCTTATAAACCCACTATGTCTAGTTTGTGAATGTTCACATCGTCATTCATTGATCAAATATCATATGTTGCAATAGCTAGTTTAATAGAATTTTGGCAGCCTGGTCTAATCCGGGTATTCTTAGCACCCTTTGTCTTCCTGTTGTTCCTTCCTGTTCTCAATCTCTCATTATCATAAAGAATAAATGATCTATAATTCATCATGCTGACCAAACGGGTTGATGAGAGGGCAGTAGTCTAAACTTACTAAGACTGTTAATTCTTTAGCAGCCTTACAAATATTTCCTCCTTCTCTAAGGAAGTCTAACGTTACTGGTCTCTATATTCGGGTTACCTAAATGACTCGAACAGCAAGGCTTCCATTTATCGTTCGTTTGTTGACCCTATCTCCCGCTGGGAATAAAACCTCAACATAACAGGTGCCCCACGTGGAGTTGGTGTAGAAGTTTCTCGCTCCGAAGAGAAACTAATTTTCGCATATATACCATTACGAAAATTTATATAATTAATTTAAATTACTGTAATGGTAAGGTAAGTTTCTCTTAAGTCTTCTGTTTGGAAGCTAATTGATCTCTCTTCCTACATTTTCATATTGATTTTTAATTTTCTCTTTATAAAATAATGTCGGGTAGTATAGTAAACCATTAAATTTGTGAATATATATAGCATTTGCCAAGAAATAAAAAATTGCGTTATTATAAGCGGGTTCAAATTAAGAAGCATGCAGTTTTAAATGATGAAATCCTAAACCACCCATGCAGTCTTTAAAATTCTTCCCCTGTAATTATGTGTGCCATTTATTCCCAACGTTAATAACCATAATTTAGGCTACCGCAATTAAATGTTATGTTTTAGCACATAATGTGAGGTCGGTTGTATTTCGAAATGGCTTTATTTAGGTATGAACAACCCAAATAATATAACATTAATTAATAGGTTCTTATTTTTCAAACTCCTTAATAGAGATTGATGAAAACAATTTACAACAAAGTTTCATCGTACAGAATTGAGTAGTCCAAATCAAAAACTGAAAATGGTACAAATGAAATTGTGTACCTACAAGTCGGGGTTAAAATCTTGACTGATATCTGTAGATGGCAGTTTTAGAAGGATAATTTCTGTTATGCATTTTCTTTTCAAAACAGAGAATGGAAAAATTTAGAAAAAACTTAAAAAACGTGAAAATTTTAATAATAGCTACCTCAATTTCAATTAGTACCAACTGAAACCAATCTAGAATATTATGTTTCAGATACAACTTGATTTACAAATTTTCCTTTCATAATATATTAAAATTTATTATCAAAAAGGTTCTAGAACTGCTTTTTATCTTAATTTTATCCAAAAAATTCATGAAATTAACTGTCTCGACCCTTACTTCGTGGAATATGCTCATATTAGTGTTTTTAAATGAAAATGAAACTCACGGTCTCTAGTTAATTCCACAATATAATAAGAGTTATTGAAAATTCTAAGAAATTGTCAATTGTTTCGATAAATCAATATCATTCTGACGATGATATTGATTTATCGAAACAATTGTCAATTTTTTAGAATTTTCAATAACTCTTATTATATTGTGGAATTAACTAGAGACCGTGAGTTTCATTTAAAAACACCAAAAAATTCATAATAATTCAAGCTTTAGGTACACCACAAATGAATGTCTTTTTTACTTTTAAAAAGATTTCCGTTCGCAAAAATCTAAATACGACTGGTAAATAAACCAGTAACTTCCAAATCCGTCTGAAATATTATTACACAAAACGAATTGCCATCAATCAAACAGCAATGTATGAACCTATTAAACAAAAATTTTGATCGCTCAACATTTTTGTTCAAACACATTATTTAATTTACCAAATTTAGAGTACATCTAAGTAGGTATTTGATTAACATCGTAAATTTGACTAATGAGCGTGTGACAGGTCTAAATGCTGTTAAACCCGTATGTAATCAAGATTTGAGAGAGAAAACAGGACCGGGGACGATGCTTTATGCAAGATATACAAATAAATAGAAGGTTACTTAAACTTAATAACAATTGAAAAAAAACGTTTTGCTGTATATATGAAAGGAAGAATTAGGGGAGACTGTTGTACCTTGAGTATCACGACATTGCCCTAATAGGTGTCGCGATCTAGTGGCCATTTTACTAATGTACTTGAACTGTACCGGCTTAATCAGTGTGTTTTGTCTAGCAAACAGTTACTGCTTTTTCTGTTGGGTTGACGATTTTAGTTCAAAATTAAAATTGGGTTATAACTTTTATACGGCACAAGGTAAGCATTTTGTTTTTTTGGAGTTAGGACTATAACACTTATGTACTTTATTTAATATGTTCACAAAGTGCTTCTGAAGTAATTATAGGAACGTTTTATAAAATGGCGTCGGCTTTTGTACTTACAAACACTCGAATATTTCATTAGTGATTAAATTGACACGTTAAATTGTAAAATTATAAATTGTTACATGTCTACAAATAGAAAATATCATTGAACGGAATAGGGGACTGAATATTTTCCATAAAGAAAACAGCTACAAGAAAGAGATCCAAAAGCTATCCGATGAGGAGGGAAATATAGTCGTTCATAGATAAGAAATCATGAGGGTTACCGAGGAATTCTACACAAAACTATACAGCTCACACAAGAGACAAAAGGAAGCAGAAAGCCAGATCGAGGAAATCAGTAGAGCACTGCGACAAACCAAAAACGGAAAAGCAGCAGGAGATGATGGTATACTGCCAGAGGTGCTGAAGGAAGGAGGAAAAATTCTAATGGAACAACTAAAATCGCTTTTTAACAAATGCCTGAATGGAGGAACCGTTCCAACATACTGGGATACCTCCATAGTTATCCTTATTTATAAAAAGGGAGTTCCGGCCAGTCTTGAAAATTACCGACAAATAAGTCTTCTCTCACAGATATATAAGCTATTCATGAAAATAATTACCACTAGATTAGAAAATAAATTTGGGGCATATTTGGGGCTTTAGGAAAAATATGAGTACAATAGAATACATACACACAATCAGAGTATTGATAGAGAAAGCCACGGAGTACAACATCACAACATGAATGGCATTTCTTGATTTTAGGAAGGCCTTCGACACGGTGGAATCCTGGGCGGTAATCCGAGCAATGAGAAAAGCCAGAATCGATCAAAGATACATCGACATCATAAGCCACATCTACGTAAACTCTAAAATGAAAATCAGGATGCAAACAGATACTAATGAGATAAAGACTGGAAGAGGAGTGAGACAAGGGGACGTAATATCACCAAAACTATTCACGCTAGTTCTCGAAGATGTATTTCGAAATTTACACTAGGAAGACAGAGGAATAAACATAGCAGGCGAAAAACTGAACAACTTGAAATTTTCAGATGACATCGTCATATTCGCTCAAACCGAGGCAGAACTGATAGGCATGATTCAGGAACTATACCATGAAGCGAACAAGGTTGGACTAGAGATAAACATAAATAAAACCAAATTCATGACAAACGAAGATACAATTACCAATACACTAATCATTGAGAACCAGTTAATCGAAAAAGTAGCGTCCTACATTTATCTAGGCCAAGAAATAACAATTAGTAAGGAATGCCTGAATACAGAGCTCAATAGGAGAATACGGTTAGGATGGGCAGCATATAGCAAACTAAAACAGGTGTTTCAATCAAATCTACCAATGAAACTAAAAGCAAAAGTATACAATACATGTGTCCTGCCAGTGTCTACATATGCATCGGAAACTTGGGTCTTGACAAAAAAGAACTTGAACAAGCTCAAAACACATCAAAGAGCAATAGAGAGAAAGATAGTTGGAGTAACACTGAAAGACCGTAAAACTAACGAATGGATCAGGAGAACGTCAAAAATCGAAGACATCGAAAGGAGAATAGCCTCACTCAAATGGAACTAGGCTGGGCATATTGCTAGTAACAACAACAACTGGAGCAGCAAAGTGACTAGATGGAGACCTTGGGGCGAGAGGAGAAGCGTTGGCAGACCTCAACAGCGTTGGTACGACGATATAAAACGCACAGCAGGTTTAAATTGGTATCAGGTTGCACAACACAGGGAAACCTGGAGAACATTGAGAGAGGCCTATATCCAACGGATAGAAAACGGCTAGAAGGAAGGAAGGACATGTCTACTTTATTTTAGGTTTTCTGTATAATGCCAAGAAGTTAAACATGAGTAAAATGACCACCGGTTAAGGGATAAAATCTTAAGCAAGCTATATTAGAGATCACTCGTGACCATGAAGATAAAATGTTTTTAAGAGAAGCAGCTAAAGTCTACAAAATATCAACTGCTACTTTGTCACAACGGAGTAATAACGGAGAAGAATTTATGTACAAAAATAATCTGGACATAAAGAAACAATTTTTCATCCGATGAAGAAAAAACTTTAGTGAAGTATATTATTACGGTTGCGACAATGCATTACGGATTAACAAAAAACAGGTGTGCGAGAACTTGCATTTAAATTTGCAGAAGCAGAAAATGCCACTAAACTTGGAACAGGAAAAATCGCCAGGCGAAGAATAGATGTGTCACTTTATGAGCTGTCGATAAGAAATCCGGAATCGACGAGTCTGGCCAGAGCAACAAGCTTTGATAGATCCAATGCTGACAAGTTTTTCTCTAACATAGAGAACGTTCACAAACGATTTACTGTTATTTCCCCAGAGAGGATTTTGAATCAAGACAAAACTGGGTGCACAACTGTACAAGCACCATCAAATATAGTAGCACTTAAATGTATAAAACAAATCGGGAGCACGACATCAGCTGAACGAGGACAGCTGATCACTGTAATCTGCAGAGTAAGTTCTACAGGAAATCACATACCGCCGTTTATGATTTTCCCCAGGGTAAATTTTAAAGATTATATGATACAAAAAGCGCCACCTGTTTCTCTAGGTTCGGCAAACCAATCTGGTTGGTCAAATGACGAACAATTTGTGAAATTCATGGAGAACTTCAGTAAATCTCTCTAAAGTCGAACCAGTGCTTCTAATCATGGATAACCATGAAACGCACTGCACATTTGATGCAGTAGATGTGGTTTCAAAAAACGAGATCAAGATAGCCATTAGATATTAGCGTATTTAGTTCCTTCAAAACTTGTTATAACCAAGGTTTGCATCAATCGCAAATTAACAATAACGGTAAAAGGCTGTGAATTTATAATGTATCTGAAATAATATGAGCTTCTTGAGCCGCTAACATTTGCAGGGATTTCAAAATAGCTGTATATATCCTATGAATAAGGGAATTTTCGGCGAAGATCCGTTCTCACCGTCTTCGGTAACTGATAGACCAATGCCGGAGGCTGGAGACCAACCACTTGCGGGACCTTCATCAAGACCAGATGAAATTAAAACAAATATAGAAGACAAAGCGATCGCGGGGCCTTAATCAAAATCAGATGAATTGTGAACCCTCAAGAAGTCCGATGTTCCCTCGACGTTAATATTTCCAGAAACAGTTAGACCTGTTCCAAACATTACAACTCACTGGAAAAGAAAAGGGGTCGCTGGAGTCACAAAAATATTAACTGATACGCTAGGCAGGAAAGAACTTGTACGTAAAAAGCAAGTTAAACAAGAAAAGGGAGAAAAGAAAAATGCTTGCAAAAGCATGTAACGGAAACGTTGCTTATGAGACGCTCCAGCAGCAGTAGCTATCACGATGAAGTTTTTTACGAGGAAGAAAGCGACGTTGAAGGCAAGGCAATGATATATTATCAGATTCCTCAGATATTGACCTAGTACCGCCAACATCGGATGACGTGGCAGTTGGAGATTTTGCGCTAGTCTATTTTAAAGGAAACATTGAACAGATTCACTGTGTGTGTTGTATACAAGATTTCCTTTCTAGAAATGATTTTTTTAGGAGATAGGTCCTCTTAGACATTTTATTATCCATTTGTGCCAGATGTAGCAACTGTCGATATTTAAGACATAGAGGTAAAACTATCCTGCATAAACATAGTAGGAACTTCAAGAACAATGAATGTAAAGTCTTTTAATTTTCCTTTTTAGAAATTTAATACCGAATAATATACCAATGTGCGTATTGTATTTTTCACTTGGAAACTAATGAAATGTTAGATTTTTTTATTATTGAGTATATTTACAATGTATCAAGGTACACGAATACTGTTTTCCAAAACAAAATGTTTTATTTTTAGAGCAAGGAGTAATAAAATGAAATACAACATCATATACTAAATCAAGAAAATTCTGTAGTCAAAACTAAGGTAACTATCTTAAAATTTTAATTCAAAAAAATAAAATACCAAAAAGCGTTTCAAGGTACGACAGTCTCTCCCCTATATCAATTAAGTTTAATATGAAAAATAAGGAACGTCTTAAATGCGCAGAAAAATATGTCACGTATGTTGCGGGGGCTATAGGTTATTGTATAGTTACAATCGACAACAAAAACCTGATATAACTGCAAGAAATGACTACGCTGTTATATGTGCTAAAAAAGAACGGTTTTAACATTGACCATACTCAACTGTCACTTTTCTACTATCAAACGACAGTTAAAGAGAACTTACAATCAATTTCATATCATATCTTTGCGAACATGACCAATGAACGCTTGATAGAGGCTGAACCAACCCTGGTAAAGGTTGATCCCTTTCAAACAATCAACCGACTATTCGTCATCTACTTTCAGTTGATGGGTGATGATCCACTAATGGGTTACCGCCAACTGAGTGACAACAGGAAAAAATGGCTATTGAGATTGGTATCATATCTTTTATGGATGATTATTAGAACTTTATTTAAACCTTGGATCAAAAATAGAGAAACATTCGGAATGATAATAATTAATACAAAACAACAACTATACCCACTTCATTTAAAGAGATATATACTAACGATATTAGTTTTACGTCTCATATCCTTCTCAAACATTCGTCGTAGAATTTTGCACACACTTATTTTTTTAACCCCAGTTTTAAATACAGTAGAATCATGTAAAAAAATATGTCTCAGCTGCTCTTTTGCAAATATCAAAATTATACTAAAATAATGTTCCTTTCAAAATAATCGTTAAAATCTAACCAAATTTAATAATAAAGTGGTAAACACGAGGCAAAGAACATCATTCATACAAGTATAACGAATACATTTCTGGGAAAAGCCCTTCAACCCTTTAGTACATTCACTTCCTTAAAGAAACAGTTGACAGATAGTATCCGTCTCTAGGCTGTGAAGTATTTTCGATAATCTTATTATTGTCAGCTAGAAGCTTTGTGCCCTAACCGTATAAAAGGATAAGGTAAATCATCATTATGTGTGGAACCTTTTGGTACGTCATTCACATGACCATTACTGTCGGACGATAAAAGGATTATACTTACTTTGTTTATTTAATGGATATTGAAGTGTCAGTTAGTAGGGATTGCGTGATATAGTGAACGATAATAGTTTAATATGAGATTTCTTGATATATTAAATCATTCGTATAATAAAAATTTGAAGAAGATTGAATTATAGCTGTAAACGTTGAGGTGGGTCTTTGAGAAGATCTGATTTTATTTATTGTTTTGAATGCGAATTAAAAATCGGAGAAATAATCTTCGGATACCTGAAAAGATTATAATTTAGAGGAAGTGACTTTTTTACCTTGCTTACAATAGGTTTGTCGTTGAAAAGGAGTTTTTTATATTAAATTAACAATACATGAATGCTTTTTAGTAAATTAGTGGCATTTAGTATTAATTTTTTACGTATCCTAGACATCCTGTTTTACGCAGATTGAGAAATTGTAAGCAATAAACACAATAACCACAATTTACAATAATAATTGACAAAGCACCTATTAGAAATCAGCCTCGTCTTAAAATCGTAAGTAATTAATAGAAAAGTGTTTTAGATGCTCAATAATTTTCATAAGATGCATACGGCTCTAGATTTTGCTTCATGTAGCACAGTTCTCAATGTATTTTTCTTTATGTTCTGTTTTTTAGACTGTTTATATACGATATAACCTAAAAATCATTGCATCTAATATCTAGATTTTTTGCCATGTTATTCACCATTTCACCCTTAGCAAATGGGAGATACGGTGAATTCGGGCACCTATGATATGGTAAAAGATGTTCTTATGTATAGCCTACAGAAAACAAAATTTTGACTCACAAAACAGAGATTGCGAATGCATTTAATGGAACCTTTGTTGAGGTGGGTAGAACTCTTGCTGGTCGGATAAAAAACAACAGAAATTACAGAATAAAAAAATCACCTATTCTTAATTCATTTGTGTTCGAACCAATTAACACCATGGAGACGAGAAACATAATTTTAGAATTAAAAAATAACAAGGCAGTAGGTTATGATGACTTGAAGGCAGAAACCATAAAACAAATATCAGTCTATATTCTAGAACCCTTGACTTATTTATTGAAAAGATGTGTGGAGGAAGGTGTTTATCCTGCTAAGTTTAAGAAATCAATTATGACACCACTGTTTAAATAAGGGGATACATCCATCATCACCAACTATCGTCCGATCTCTCTAGTTACCCATCTATCGAAAGTATTCGAAAAGATCATTAAAGGGAAGGTTGTTAATTTTCTCAATAAGTACAAACTAATTTCAGATTATCAATTTGGATTCAGAGAGAAAATTTCAACTCAGCATGCTGTTCTGTCATTGAATTCAAAAGTTTTCCAAGCTTTGAATGGGGGTAGACCGTCCTTATGTGTGTTCATCGACCTATCCAAAGCCTTCGACACTGTCGGTCATCACCTTCTTCTTCAGTCGCTGGAAGATATTGAAATGCGAGGTAACATATTGAAGCTATTCGAAAGTGATTTAACAGGAAGATGCCAGGCGGTGAGAATCGGTGATGTACTCGGCAGTGAGAGGGTGGTGGACTGTGGAGTACCTCAAGGTTTCGTGCTGGGACCAACATTATTTAATATATATGTGAACGGACTTTTCTCATCGAGTAACAACGGAAATATAATTGGATTTGCAGATGATACAGCTATCTTCTATAAAGCAGATGGCTGGGACTCATTGAAGGATGCGGTTGAAAGGGAGTTTTCTACGATAAAATGTTGGTTGGATAAAAGATTATTAACGATTAATATAGATAAAACACATTATATACCATTTTGTTGTAACTCAGCTGGAATGCCTCCATTGGATCACTTGGTAGTCAGGAATGAAACGCCCTTCCATATCCTTTCCGAAAAAAAAATTTAATATTTAGGAATAATAATTGATATGCATATGAAATGGGATTTACACATAAAGTATACTGTCAACAAATTGAGAACTATTTTATATAAATTCAGGAAACTCAAAGAAATCATGCCACTGAAGCACTTGTAAACTTTATATTATTCACTAGTAGAAAGTCATATTCGTTACGAAATAGTGGTATGGGGGGGGGGGGGGGACTTTGAATACTCACATACATTCTATCGAAGTTATGCAAAGGCGCTTCCTTAAATTATTATTTTCTAGAAGCAGCAGATGTTCTTCTGATATATTGTACACTGAAACTCAAATTCTAGATATAAGATAGTTGTATTTTCTATGCACAAGTATCAAATATCATGCAGATAAACATACAGCTTTACTTCCCTTCCATCAATACAACACTCGCCAAAAAGATCATTACGTTACTCCCCTCATGGTTAAGGTCGCTGCTTAAAGATCATACTCTTTCTTTGCTCCAAAACTGTATAATATTATTCCTGAAACAATACAATCAATAAAAAACAATAACCACTTTAAAAAAGAACTGAAAAAACACATACTTCAAAGTAAGAGAATTGAACATCAGCGAATATTCCACGAGATAATATAGAAACTCAAGATAATACCAACATTACGTACCTTTGCTATATCGTCGGCTTGGTGTTTTGAGATTTCTTATGTCGAATTGTGCTGGTTTTTCTATTTTAATGTTTATCTGTTTGACAACGAGGTGCATCTGTATTTATTGTTGTTTTCTCGTGTAACTAGAAACTTTTACTTTTTAACTTTTCGTGTGTGTGTATGTATATCTATGTATGTAAATGTCTATTTTTGCTCGCCTATTTGTAAAAGACTGTGTTTTACATTTTACATTGAGATAGGTCAATCATTGATTGAAACTTTTTAATATTCATTGTGATACATTGTTTAATTCATTTTAGTTCTCCAAACAAGTGTTTCACACTTATCGAGTATTTTATTTATTCACAGCTGAACTCCATGCGCGTACGAAACAGTTTCAGGTTACGCAGTGGGAAAATTGGAACATAGAGATCAAAAGCGCCGACAATGAGTGAAATAACTGCTTCATTGAGCTTTAAACTGGCTGGTGAAATTCGTAAATAATTCCACCGGAGTTCATATCATTTAAAATTAAACCTTCATTGTAACGCACTTGTGTTCCGTGGAAACAACGAAGGGTGCACTTGGCAGCGAATGATTGTAGACTTGTCCGTGAGTTCCTTATAAGGTGATTTGAGTGAGAACGGCCGCTAATTGGCTGGAGCGAAAGAAGCGCAGTGAATGAGGGAGATGGAGCTTTAGCAATTGACAGTAAAAAATAATATGTCATAACGAACACCATTTTATAAGAAAATTGTCATAATTTTCGTGTAATATGTTGGACAAGGAATTATATTTGTAGTTAGTTTGGGTTATTTTGCCTATGGATACATATAACTTCAAAGAAAAGGGTTAATAATTATCCAATTCTCTCCAATGGCTATGGTTGATTTTCTTCTACTCGACAATTATTCTTAGTCCGGACGTGTCTGCGATCGATTATTTCTGTATCTATTGCAGGTAGCTGTGATATATCTTATCAGTTAATGTTCTTTTTTTGTAGTTCTTTACTGGTGTAATACCTGACTCTTTTATCTCGAGTCCGCTGTCACCACTCTAATAACTGACTGTTACCAAATGAAATAAAGCAGCTGAGCGTGAAAAAATAATAACACCAGTCCGAATTATTAGGCGGGAACCTCCTGGACTTAAAGCGGTGGAATAACCTTTGCCAGACCAGGGTTGATCTCTTTGTTCGGCCTCGTATCCAAATGCAATGCACACTCTAGAGGGAAAATCGTGGTAGGGATCTGAATAAAGTTTCGGTGACCACAAATGTATAAAAAAATATATTAAATCTTTAGCTGTATAAAATAGAACCAACAACAAAAAAAAATAATAAATCCTTCACAAAAAAAATACCCACTTATCTACAAATTGTTCAAGGTGCCCATGGGACGTATGATTTCGCCCCTCTTTCGTAATTTGACTTAACTCACTGCGAGAAAAACTAATCTATATTAAAAAAATATGGTACAAATTGACTGCCGCTAATTTTCATATTTGTCCAATGTCATTGTACTTTATGTAAACAGAAAGTGAAAATCGATGAGTTAAAATCCTGCTGATTTTGAATATAAATGTTATCGCTAAACAGTTCAGTGTGTATTACAAAATTTCCGAGTTACAGTTTTGTTTCCTTCGAATGAACTATAATGTTTATTTATTTAGCTAGCTATGAGTAAATGATATAACCGCGTCTGAAAAACCAAAATTATTCAATCGTGGCGAAAATTCACTGATAACCTGATTTTACGGAAACAAAATCATACGCTCCGGGCAATTGATACTAATTACAATTAATTTTGTTTTAACCCTTACTTATGTCTATCTACGGGGTGGGTGAGAATTATGTGACACCAAAAAAAATAAATAGTACCTAAATCCTGTCAAGTTACATATACACTAAAGAAAAAAAACGTTCCTACAATCTTGTGTAAAATCTTACTATACTATTTCACACGATAAAATTATATTCTATAGAACGAGCGGTGCCCAAATTATGAGCTGAACTTATGAATTTGTCCAATAACACAGTGAAAAAAGAAAAAAAAATAACTGTTATAAATCCTACCTATGCAAATATTTATGTTATCAATATCAAGTTAGAATCAGCGCCCGAAAAAATCTTTCACAATGAACAATCTTAGATTTGTTCAAAAACTTCCCTTCTCCTGTCTCCGCTCACTGACTGTTCTCGCTATTTATCTAGAAACTGCGGATGACGCTAAATTTCTAGCACTCGGTGTCGAGCTATGCTGGATCACGGTCGGAGGCAAAGTTTTTCCCGTTTTGTGCCAACTCAGGGGGACAGTGTTCACTGTCAAGGATATCTGAGTATCCCTTTTACACCCAGACACAACGGAGAAAAACTTCTCCCTCTGAACCCGCTAACACTAAAAAAACTGATACCCGTTACCGTGACAGGGAAGGAATTTTTCCCTTCGCGTTATTCACCCGACTCTGTGCTCTGACTGCTCTGAACTTACTTTTTATTATTCCCCCAAATTTTGTTCGGGTTTTTTTTGTTGAATTGCAAAGGTTCCATTTTTTGTTTTGAAGTGGCTTCAATTTTCGTTATCAACTCGTTTGTATACAAAACAATAATTTAAATTTAACCTAGTAAATTGTTTTATTGTTGCAAGTTGTTATAGTCCTGTCTCATTTTTGTTAAACAAAAAGTATGTCGAATACTTCTATATATTTGAAATAAAATATATTTTACCGTGTGTTCTGAAAGTTACTGATTTAAGTTTTTCTATTTGATATTCGCATTTATTACACTGGTAATTGAAATTTTTTTCGGTTGGCTTTCTTCGCATTTCTTTGTTTTCACTTTCAGGTGTTCAAGAGGTCACCAGCGTTTTTATGCCTAAGTTTTCTGCTTTTATTTCTCTTTTTTTATGTCTTGAGGTTTCTCAAATGCACTAAATTAGTGTCGTCATTTAAAAGGTGAATTTCACTCTCAGGAATTCCCGAAAGCACTGATTCAATCTCATTAGTTAAAAGTTTGCATTCATTGTCAGCAGTGAAGTTTCTCGAAGGGATAAATTTAGTCTTATCAGTTACAACGTTCCTTCCAATCTGAGTAGTTAAATGGCAAGTTTAGATTTGATCTACAAAAGGAGGTGTATCAGCTATATCAGGATTCTGTTTCTCCCCATGCAGGTATACGAGAAGTGCAGGTTCTAATTAACTACTCCTGGCATCATTATCAACAAGTACTGAGGGTTTTTCCAATGAAGCGTTTTTTTATACTTCAGTTTCCTGCATTCCATAGTGTGAGACCTCCTTTAGACTTTGAAATAATTTTCCCTCTCAATTTAAGAAAAAGAAGAAGAGGAAGAAGTTGTTATGATACACACAGCTTGGTTTCTCAACTGTTCTAGTGTTAAGTTTTTATTTAATATAATGTATAATATAAAATCTACAGTTAATTTAATGCCCTAATCCTGATATTACAACACAAAACAAATAACTTTTAAAATATGACAGGTAAACATTTCAATTAATAATTTATTAACGTACACAAGTTCAGTTTGCTGTCGGATGCTGCTTCGCAAAACTCATACCTCCGGTATATAAATTATCACAAAATAGATCGTCATTCTCAAAAAAGAACGAAATTCGCATCTTATACATGTTTTTTTGTATGAAATATTTGAACTGAAACAAACCATATTCAAACTATTTAAATTATAAATCAACTATAAAAAAATACTAGTAATTATAATGTGAGTACCATTGTCGCCTAAACTCTAATGACATCACACTTGAAACGACTGCATCTTTGTTTTAGCCGCTCGCACTATAGACAAATTATCTACCATCTGAATGTTGAAATATCAAATAATTCAAATACTTCTGGAACATTACGCACTCGCCTGAAATATACGAAAGAGACGCCTGAACGATACCGGCGGCGTCAGGTCTATACAATTTTTTTCAGCGGTCCATGGGTGATTTCGACTTATCATTGGCGTCTACACGTACTTTACGTATCGTTTTTCGGAGTACTTATTTCTTTCAAAATGTCTTTAATCGGTCATAGTTTTGCAAAAGCTCGAAGCGATCGAGATGCTGTTATAGCGGAAATCAAAAAGGTGTTTGAAAGTTTTTGTGGTGCTGTTGATTTTTTGGAATGACAACTAGTTTCTATCATTGGTGAGTTCTGTTCAATTACTCCTAATAAATTTGATAGAATGATCAGTAAGATGTATTTTGATAGTTCGGGAGCAATTTCGAAGCATTAGAAAAGAATAGAAATAACTAAAAGTTAGTACTCGGTTAGTAAATTCGTTTTTGAAGTAATTTCATACATCAAAGTAGGTTATAGCCAACAACTATTATGATGTTATAGTGCGTGTCATCATGTAACCTATGTGTATATAATTTATAGACAAGTAGCCACCAATTCTGTAAGCTCCGTGATCCCGGATTTGAAAATTTCCAATAAAAATTATTGATGCAAAATGTCACTCAGCTGACCAGCATTTTGAACCGATTTGGTTTGGTATCTGTATTTGAAAGCTGTGATAGCTGTTATCTTATTATTATTATTTTAGGCATAATTCAAAAATATTTTACTACACAGGCTAAAAAAAGTATCGCGCATACTAGTGTCGCAGTTTTTTCTTTTACAGCATTAAGAGAGTTTTGGAAATTTCAGCCTGCTTTTCTGATAGTGGTATTCATAAAGTTTGAAATGGAAGAAAATTTTTCTGAATGTATTTTATACCACCTTACCTTTGTGGTACGTTCGTACATCGGCAACATTAGAAGTTTACGAAATCGTGAATAACCAACACAATGACATAGAAAGCGATGAATCAGTAGAGGAAAATTATAATTTTGATGATAATTATTTGGATGACTATTAACAAACAATCATGATTTGAACATAAACTTTAATTAATCATTTCTAGCTTCATAATATACACTAACTCCAAAAACAGATGCTTCTAACAAAGTGTAATGATAATAGTAAAAATCGAAACCACGCATTAAAGACTTGGTGTAAGCGATAATTTTGGAGTTTCTAAGCCTGTATAGTAAGATATTTTTGAATTTGACATTACAATGCTAAAATAAAAACAAATTTCCGTGATAACAGTGTAAACCTCCTCTCACACCTTTCAAATAAGTATGACAGATATTTTCAAGTAAAACATTGATCAGCTGGATTTTTTGAAATGTTTATGAGGTTTTCTATCAAATGATGTAACTATGATTTTTAGAAGAAATTATTAATATATAATTATTACTATATCATTTATTTAAACATATTTTCGGACAATTTAATGGACGACAAATTTCCAAATTCCGATGAACTTCTTTCCATAATCACTGAAAAGATAATTTAAATTATTAACAATATCTCTTACATTATTAGAACACCACTGTTATATTAAAAACTAAAGATTATAATTCAAAAATATGTAACTTTATATTATCTATCGATGTATAAATTCTTAGAGCAGACCCAACAAAAAAGTTTTCTAATAATGTATGAGATATTATTAATAATTCAAATTATATTTTAAGTGATTATGAAAAGAGGTCCATCCTAAATAAAAATCTTCATTCTACACAATTATATGGAATCATTAAATTACATAAAATAACGAAACCAGTCAGACCTGTAGTTTCTTATGTTAATACTCCTAATAATATATTAGCAAAAAAGACTAAATAATTACGGATATATATCTAAATACTCAATTAAAAATTCAATAGAACTAATGAAGAAATTGAAAGCATTCAACTTGCAAGATAACTCTAAATTCATTTCATTTCATGTTATCAATATGTTCACTAAAGTTCCTCCTAAAGAATGTCTAAAACTTGTAAGAAAATTAGTGAAAGATAGAAATATTAATACAGGAATAATATCAGATATTCTCAGTTTATTTGATGTATGTATTAATCAGAACTATTTCACTTTTGACAATAAGATATATATTCAAAATTAAGGTTTACCAATGGGAAGCCCTATATTACCGAATTTGGCATACATTTTTATGACCAGTTTAGGAAGAAAAAATCTTGAAAGTAATATTACAAAAATTATCTTATCTTGTGTAGATATCTAGATGACACATTCGCTTATTTTATAGGTAGTGAACGACAATAATTAGATGTATTTTTCGACCATATTAATAATTTACACCCACAAAATAAATTTAAATTAGAAGTTGAAGAAAATAACTCTATCAATTTTCTGGATTCAAAAATTGAAAGAGATAGTAATGTAATTGATTTTTCAATTTACAGAAAACCAACACACACTGATGTAACTATTTCATAACTTCCAATAATCTCATTAGCAGCATGTAATTCAATAATACATAAATATTTTTCAGTTCCTACGAAAAAATTAATACAATTAAACAAATAGCAACATCCAACAATTATCCATTACATATGATAAATAAATTAATTAATGAAAAAGAAGCAAAAGTGGTATTACAACTAATATTTACTAAACAAATTAAAGAAATGTAAAATTATAAAACCATCACCAATGTAGGTAATATTTCTAATAATATTTCAGCATACCATTAATATCAATAAAATAGGAATTAAATTAAGAGAAATAATCAATAATATTATAGATAAAACTACTAATAACATAAATCGATTTTTATATAAATCTCCTATTATATAATTTTCTCTATAATAGATCACTATAGAAGAAATAAATAAAACGAATCCTATAAATATTAAAGACATTCAATCAATTAAAATAATGAAAAAATATTTTAGTATTAAAAAATGTATTTCTAAAATATATCTTAAATTAATAATTATTAAATGTTAATAACATTACTCTTAAATATAAAAATAAATTTAAATAAATAAAACAAATAATCTTAAATCCCTTAGTATAACTTTAGTACCACAAACTAATATTTTTTAAAACTATTTAGATAAATTCATTGAACAAAAAATTCTATTTTTAAAAAAAGTAAATTTAAAGGTAGTCAATGTATTAATAATAATAAATATCCTCGAATAAAACCTCTATTAAATATAAATAAAACTGAATAATATGAACCATGCTGAGGATATTAATATAAAAATAAAGAGTAAACTGCTCTAAAAAATGATATTGAAGATAAAAATAAATCTCTAAATAAACTAAAACTTAAAATTCTATTAATTAATATAATTTATCTTATTAAATTTAAAGAAGGCGGAGCTACTATATTTTAGGAAATTATTAAAAATCATATTAAACTCAAATTAGGTATAATATTTAATAAACCCTTATATAAATATAAACTTCGACTATGAATTCGATCATAAGAAATAATTGCAAAACAAAATAAACCATGTGCTAATATTATTAATAATGAACCTCTTGAACCTCAATAATTGGAGGTTAAAATTCCATCTATGGCTAAACTTACATGTGAAACTGAGAATAAGCAATTAAATATTTTATATCTCTCTGACGAATACAAATTAGTGAAACAAAAAAACCTCCTAATAAACAAATTATGATAAAAAAATATTTAAATTATTTAAAAATTGTTGAAATAAAATTATAAATCGTAATAAACCATAACCACCTAACTTTAATATAATACCAGCAAAAATTATTGAACCAGAAATTGGAGCTTCAACATGAGCTTTAGGAAGTAATAAATGTAAAAAAAATATTGGAATTTTAACAAAAAAAATATATTTATACATACAAATATAAAAAAAGAATTCAAATTTAAACTCAAATTTAATCAACTAAATCATACTAAAGAAAACTTCTTTCATATAAAAAAAATTATGATTATTATAGGTAAAGATATTAATAAAGTATAGAATAATGAATAAATTCCATCCTCTAAACGTTCAGGCTCATAACCTCTACCAATAATTAAAATTAATATAGGAACTATTCTAATTTCAAAAAAAAAGATAAAAAATAAATATGTTTATTGAAGAAAAAGTTAAATATAATTTTATTAGTAAAATAATTAAAACTAATATATAAATTATAATATTTATTATTAATATATCGTTTTATTTTAGTTAAAATTATTAATCTACAAATCCAAAACCTTAACAAAATTAATCTATAAGATAATAGATATATTCCTGAAAAATAAGAAATTCTAGAAATTTAATAAAATCCCCTATAATTAAATATAAAAAAAATGATAAAAGAGAAAATAATCATTGAATTAATCACAAACAATTTTTAAAACTTAAAGGTTTCAATATAACTAACCTTAATAAATATATTATCATAAAAAAGAAAAAGTTAAAATATAATCATTTCCATGAACTCGAACTATTAAAATTAATATTTATAATAAAAATTGATATAAATTAATTATAATATTCATTATTAATAAAGGTATAATTTTATTCTAGCCAAAATTATTAATCTACAAATCCAAAATCTTAACAAAATTATTCTATATGATAATAGATCTATCCCTAAAAAATAAGAAATTCTAAAAAAATTCATAAAATCCCCTATAATTAAAAATAAAAAAAAATGATAAAAGAAAAAATAATCATTGAATTAATCACAAATAATTTTTAAAACTCTAAGGAATCAATATAACTAATCTTAATAAATATATTATAATATAATAGAAAAAGTTAAGATATAATCATTTCTATGAACTCGAACTATTAAAATTAATATTGATAGTCCTAAGCTCCTTCACATACTCTTATAGTTAAATAAATTATTGAAAAAAATACTCATGTTATATTTCTTAAATAAAAAAATATCCTAAAATATAAAGAAATAACAATAAATTCTAAACTTAAAAGTATCATTAATAAATGCTTTCGATTTAAAACTAATATTAAAGCTCCAGAGAAAAATATTATTATTAATTAATATATTGACATTAAAGTTTTAATAGTTTAAATAAAATAATAGTCTTGTAAATTAAAAATAAGGTTTATTTTAAAACTTCAGATATAAACAATATTTATATTTAATTTCCAAAATTATTATTTTTAAAAAAACTAATATCCGATATATTGATATTTGTTCCAATTATAATCACCATTTCCTTTTTATTCATTTTTATAAATCACCCTTTAACTTGTAGATTAATATTATTAAAATACAAACTATTTCAATTACTTTTATAAGTAGACTATTAAGATTAAACTATTTATATTCATACATTTGATTTTTAATTATAAATGGACATATATTAATTTTATTTATCAATATAACCTGAATTGCACCAAATAAAAAATTTTAATTTAATTTGAAAATGATTATTATTTTAATAATAAGATTAATTATTATATTATATTCTTTTTTATATTGCTAGATCAATTTTATATTAATATAATAAATCAAAATATTGATGTTAAATATTTAAATTTTAATCAAAATCTCAATTCATCAATAATAAAATATTTCAATTTTCCAAATTATTTAATTATAATTATAATAATTATTTATTTAGTTGTTACATTAATGGCTACAGTAAAAATTACTAATTTTTTATATGGTCCATTACGACAAATATTTTAATGAAAATACCAATTGAAAAACTAGACCTTTATTCAAAATTATTAATAACTCACTAATTGTTTATCCATCCCATCTTAGCACCAAATACAACAATTTCTTTTAAAACAGAAAATAATGTGAGTACAAAATTGTTAAATGTAAAAACAAAAATATCTCAATTAAAGAAGACTGGTGTATATAAACTTAAATGTCCCGAATATAATGCTGTCTGTTTGGGTCAAACCCTTAGAAATTTTGAGATCAGATACAGTGAACATTTACGAGCATATAGATTAAAACAACCAGATACTACTTGACACCAAACATTCATTGACACCTAACACAGAACTAGAAGTACTTACTACATATTTGTGATAAGAAGCAAGAACTGGATTTCTTCGAAGAATTGAAAATTAGAAGACACTTGAGAAACCCAAAATATCAAGTGGTCAATGAACAGATAAATCTAGATCAACAGATAGTGTTTTCCTAGTTTTCTATATCGTTGCGCAGTTATACTGATCTTAAATGAGAAAAATATATCCTGGATATCCCCATAGAGCTAATAATATCTAAGCTTTAATATTTGTGAAATCATATCTTCTTCTTTTTTCTATAAATATAAATGAAGATAGGTCACTTCTTGATCTAGCCAAAATAATTATTAAACATCAAGTAGGCATCAAATGCAAATGTTATGTAACTTCTGTCATTCTGACGATTATATTTAATATCGAAACAATTGTCAATTTCTTAGAATTTATAACATTTTTCTCAATATATTGTGAAATTATCTAGAAACAGTTAGTTTAATTAAAAACAGCAGTTAATCTTCGTATTTTGAAAGTATGTTTCACTTTGCTTCAAGTCAATATTATTACAGTGCAACAGAAGTAGCTTGGAGGTCGAAGGTCACAAACTATAAACTCTAATTAAAATTAAAATATAACACGTAAAATAATAAAATATCAAAAACCTTTAAAATGTATGTCTCGGATTGTACATTCGAAGTGAACACAAAGAGTTGCGAGTAAAACGATTTAAAACGTACGTACAGCGGATTTTGCTACTACGCACACGGCCTTCGCCCGCCAAGCTACTTCTGTTGTACTGTACTGACCCTTCCAATATATAGTGTGATCTATCAGTACCAATATCTTCAAGGTGTAAAAGTTAAACCAGGGAGGTTGTAGTAAACATTAAACTCCAAATTTCAAATTATACATAAATTAGCGAGCCCGTTGAGGCAATTTAATCAGTGGGAAGTTGTTTAATGAAATACGAAGTACATAGAATAATTGTAATTGTAAATTACGGATATATATCTAAATACTCAATTAAAAATTCAACAGAACTAATGAAAAAATTGAAAGCATTCAACTTGCAAGATAACTCTAAATTCATTTCATTTGATGTTACCAATATGTTCACTAAAGTTCCTCCTAAAGAATGTCTAAAACTTGTAAGAAAATTAGTGGAAGATAGAAATAATAATCCAGGAATAATATCAGATATTCTCAATTTATTTGATGTATCTATTAATCAGAACTATTTCACTTTTGACAATAAGATATATATTCAAAATTAAGGTTTACCAATGGGATGCCCTATATTACCGAATTTGGCATACATTTTCATGACCAGTTTAGAAAGAAAAAATCTTGAAAGTAATATTACAAAAATTATCTTATTTTGTGTAGATATCTAGATGACACATTCGCTTATTTTAGTAGTGAACGACAATTAGATGTATTTTTCAACTATTTTAATAATTTACACCCACAAATTAAATTTAAATTAGAAGTTGAAGAAAATAACTCAATCAATTTTCTTGATTCAAAAATTGAAAGAGATATTAATGTAATTGATTTTTCAATATACAGAAAACCAACACATACTGATGTAACTATTTCATATACTTCCAATAATCTCATTAGCAGCATGTAATTCAATGATACATAAATATTTTTCAGTTCCTACGAAGAAATTAATACAATTAAACAAATATCAACATCCAACAATTACATATGATAAATAAATTAATTAATGAAAAAGAAGCAACTAATATTTACTAAACAAACTAAAGAAATAAAAAATTATAAAACCATCACCAATGTAGGTAATATTTCTAATAATATTTCAGCATACCATTAATATCAATAAAATAGAAATTAAATTAAGAGAAATAATCAATAATATTATAGATAAAACTACTAATAAAATAAATCGATTTTTATATAAATCTCCTATTATATAATTTTCTCTATAATAGATTACTATAGAAGAAATAAATAAAACGAATCTTATAAATATTAAAGACATTCAATTAAATAAAATAATAAAATAATATTTTAGTATTAAAAAATGTATTTCTAAAATATATCTTGGATTAATAATTAATAAATGTTGATAACATTACTCTTAAATATAAAAATAAATTGAAATAAATGAAACATATAATCTAAAATCCCTTAGTATAACTTTAGTACCACAAACTGATATTTTTTAAAACTATTAAATCAATGTCATACTAATAATTAATATTCTCGAATAAAACCTCTATTAAATATAAATAAAACCGAATAATATGAACCATGCCGAGGATATGAATATAAAAATAAATAGTAAACTGCTCTAAAAAATGATATTGAAGATAAAAATAATACTCTAAATAAACTAAAACTTAGAATTCTATTAGTTAATATAATTTCTCTCAATAAATTTAGAGAAGGTGCAGCTACTATATTTGAAGAAATTATTAAAAATCATATTAAACTTAAATTAAGTATTATATTTAATAAACCCTTATATAAATATGAACTTCGACTATAAATTCGATCATAAGCAATATTTGCTAAGCAAAATAAACCATGTGCTAATACTCGTATTATTAATAATGAAACTCATGAACCTCAATAATTTAAGGTTAACACTCCAGCTATGGCTAAACTTACATGTGAAACTGAAGAATAAGCAATTAAATATTTTATATCTCTCTGACGAATACAAATTAATGAAACCACAAAAAAACCTCCTAAGGAACAAATTGAAATGAAAAAATATTTAAATTAATTAAAAATTGTTGAAATAAAATAATAAATCGTAATAAACCATAAGCACCTAACTTTAATATAATACCTGCTAAAATTATTGAACCAGAAATTGGAGCTTCAACAAGAGCTTTAGGAAGTCATAGATGTAAAGAAATATCGAAATTTTAACAAATATATAAAAAGAATTTAAATTCAGACAACTAAATTTATCAAATAAAATTTCTGTCTTAAAAAAATTATAATTACAATAGGTAAAGATATTAATAAAGTATAAAATAATAAATAAATTCCAGTCTCTAAGCGTTTAGGCTCATAACCTCAACCATTAATTAAAATTAATGTAGTAATTATTCTAATTTCAAAAAAAACATAAAAAATAAATATATTTATTGAAGAAAAAGTTAAATATAATTTTATTAGTAAAATAATCAAAATTAATATAAGTAAATAAATTATAATATTCAATATTATTATATACTTTTATTTTAGCTGAAATCCAAGAATCCAAAACCTTAACAAAATTAATCTATAAGATAATAGATATATCTCTAAAAAATGAAAAATTCTTAAAAATTGATAAAATCCCCTATAATTAAAAAATTTGAAAAAAATGATAAAAGAGAAAATAATCCTATTGAATTAGTCACAAACAATTTTTTAAGACTTAAAGGATTAAAATAACTACTGTTAATAAATATATCATTATTAAAAAGAAAAAGTTAAAATATAATCATCTCCATGAATTCGAACAATTAAAATTAATATTGATAGTCCTAAAGCTCCTTCACATACTCTTATAGTTAAAAAGATTATTGAAAAGAAATATTCATAAGTTATATTTCTTAAATAAGAAAAATCCTAAAATATGAAGAAATAACAATAAATTCTAAACTTAAAAGTATCATTAATAAATGCTTACGATTTAAAACAAATATTAAAGCCCCAGAAAAAAGTATTACTCTGAAGTTTTAATAATTTAAATAAAACAATGGTCTTATAAACCAAAATAAGGTTTCTTTTAAAACTTCAGATAAAAATAATATATATTTTTAATCTTCAAAATTATTATTAAAAAAATATCTGATACATTAATATTTGTTCCAATTATAATTACCATCTCTTTATTATTCATTTTTATAAATCACCCCTTAACTTGTAGATTAATATTATTAATACAAACTTGACTACTTTAACAAGTAGACTATCAAGATTAAACTATTGATATTCATACATTATATTTTTAATTATAATTGAAGAAATATTAATTTTATTTATTTATATAACTAGAATTGCATCAAATGAGAAATTTAAATTTAATTTTAAAATCATAATTATTTCCATAATAAGATTCTTCATAATATTTTTTTTATATTGTTATATCCATTTTATATTCATATGAAATCAAATTATTGATATTAAATATTCAAATTTCTATCAAAATTCCAATTTATCAATAATAAAATATGTTAATTTTCCAAATTATTTAATTATAATTATAATAATTATTAATTACATTAATTGCTACATTAAAAATTACTAATTTTTTATATGGTCCATTACGACAAATATTTTAATGAAAATACCAATTCAAAAAACTAGACCTTTATTCAAAATTATCAATAATTCACTAATGGTTTTCCTATCCCATTTAAGCAACAAATACAACAATTTATTTTAAAACAGAAAGTAATGTGACTACAAAATTGTTAAATGTAAAAGCAAAAATGTCCCCATTATGCCCCGAATGTAATGCTGTCTATTTGGGTGAAACCCTTAGAAATTTTGAAATCAGATACAATGAACATTTACAAGCATAACGATTAAAACAACCAGATAAATCCCACTACGTAAAACATCTACTTGATACCAAACATTCATTGACACCTAACACAGAACTAGAAGTACTACATATTTATGATGGGAAACAAGAACTGGATTTCTTCGAAGAATTGTAAATTAGAAGACACTTGAGAAACCCAAAATATCAAGTCGTCAATGATCAGAAAAATCTAGAGAGTTCTCCACTTTTTTACTGTCTTCTTAAGTGATAATTGTAAAGATCAACAGATAGTGTTTTCCTGGTTTTCCACAGTTATACTGATCTTAAACGAGAAAGAGATGTCCAGGATATCCGCATAGGGCTAATAATATCTAAGCTTTAATATTTGTAATATCATATCTTCTTCTTTTTTCTATTAATATAAATTATTATTGATCTGGCCAAAATAATTATTAAACATCAAGTAGGCATCAAATGCAAATGTTATGTAACTTCTGTCATTCTAACGATTATATTTAATATCGAAACAATTGTCAATTTATTAGAATTTATAACATTTTTCTCAATATATTGTGGAATTATCTAGAAACAGTTAGTTCCATTTAAAACAGTAGTTAATCTTCGTATTTTAAAAGTATATTTCACTTTGTTTCACCTCAATATTACTACAGTACAACAGAAGTAGCTTGGCGGTCGAAGGTCACAAACTATGAACTCTAATTAAAATTAAAATATAACACGTAAAATAATAAAATATCAAAAACCATTAAAATGTATGTCTCGGATTGCGAGAAAAATGATTTAAAACGTACGTACAGCGGATTTTGCTACTACGCACACGGCCTTCGCCCGCCAAGCTACTTCTGTTGTACAGTACTCACCCTTCCAATATACAGTGTGATTTATCAGTACCAATATCTTCAAGATATCAAAATTAAACCAGGGAGGTTGTAGTGAACATTAAACTTCAAATTTCAAATTATACAGAAATTAGCGAACCCGCAGAGGCAAGTTAATCAGTGGGAAGTTATTTAATGAAATACGAAGTAAATAGATTAATTGTAATTGTAAATTAATTGTTAGTAGTGATTTTAAGTACAATAATTATCTTGAAATAGTATTTGTTGAACTAAAAAAAGTTACAAAAAAATCGTGTATGGATAATTCTTTAAACCAATATTCAAATATTTTCATAATGGCCTAGGAAAAGTGTTGGATATGATTTTTATTATAATTTATTTGAAGTAAGCATTCAATGGAAGCGGTTTTTAATTTGAAGTTATTAAGAATGTTACATCATAAATTTATTCACCATTACCTATTCCATTCCCACATCTCGAGCTATCTTATAAAGTACGATTTTTAAACGTTTAGTAGAAAAAACAAACAAACAATATCAGCCATAAAACCAAATATGTATTTAATAAAGTGATGAAATAAGCAGTAATAATTGTAATTTTTCGGTACCTATTCGTGATAGGTATAAATCTAAACCGCGGCTCTTTCGAAAGAGTTTCGTAATATTGTATAAGAATGTTAAAGATGAAATATAAAATTTTTGTTACAAGCTTCTTATCAAAAAACCTTCCCACATCACTTAGGAGTTAAAATAAATTGTTAACACTCATCGCTTGCATATATTTGTTTGACTATATAAGTTTTTATTAGCATAAAAGTGCCATTACAAGTTTTACTGCTGTGTTATTTTTGGTAAGAATCGATTTTTTTTAGTGAGACATGAGAAGTTCAATGCACAAACTTGTTTGTTCATCTTCAAAACATCATAATTTGATTTATTTCATTTCATATGCTACCATATTCGAATATTAAAAAGACTTTGAAAATAATAGTTTGGTAATTGATTGCATAAAATACGATGAATTTGCATATTTTAATCAAATTTATACTGAGTGATTCATAACTACCGGGACATAGTCTAAGGGCAGGTTATTTAGACCAAAATATGGCGATAGTACCAAATATACTCAATAGAATAGAGGCAAGTTGTCAACTATAAAGAACGATATTTCTGCTAACATGGGCAAAATGTCTACTATGAAGAACGATATTTCTGCCGACATCTCATCAAAGAAAAACAACATTGCCGCTAAGATCGAAAATGAAATTTTGTCGCTAAAATTGGATATTGAGAATAACATGACAACGATGGACGAAAAAATTAGGGATTTAGAGAGAAATATGGTAGATTTGAGAACACAAGACACGCTAGTAGAAATAAAGAAGATCGAGAATATAAAATCATGCAAGCCGTAAATACATACCAATATAGACGATTCTGTGTAAGATTTTCCTGTATCAAGGCCCCCAACATTCGACGGTAAGACGTCATAGACCAATTAGGTAAAACAGTTTGAAGCCGCTAGAGTGAATAATTGGTTCGATAAGGAGAAGGCAGTGATTTCAACCATCGCGCTTCGGGGAGATGCCTTAGATGTACTTCAGACGATACCTCTGGAATAAACGGATGATTTCGAGCAGCTGAAGAAGAGGTTGGACATGCCTCATGGTCATGAACATCTAAAACATTTGTACCAATCCCAACTGAAGAACCGAAAGCAGAAACGTATTGAAATGCTTCAAAAGTATGAAGTGGATAGTGCCCGACTAGTTCGATTTGCTTATCCATCAACACCAGATAACATGATGGAGGGCTTATATGACCACGATATGCAGAGAATGCTTCGTTTAGACCATGCCAAAACATTGGTCAATGCATTGACTGCTGCTCTTGAATATGAATCAGCCATAAAGCCTTCGGTTTAGAACAAAGTTAGAACCATCCAAGAAGAGGGTAGACAAAGACAGATTGGATCAGATTGTCAACTTGATAAAAAGTATGGGAGACAAGAGGCCGAAGAAGATCAGATGCTAGAATTGTGGCGAGCTAGGGCGTGTACGCGGTTCGTGTAACCGCCCAAGGACTCCTGCAAACCAAGAACTTGAGTCACAGGGAAACTAAAAGGGATCGGCTACAAGGGGGCGGCACCGACGCAGATCGTTCTAAAGAACCTTCCAGACTGTTAGTCTCTATCAGATGCCGTAACGGCAGTATATATGTGGATGGCGAGGTGAATGGCAAAAAACATACTCTGCTGGTAGACACTGGAGCAACTAGAATCATTATACGGCTGGTGATAATAAACAACAAGAAGCAGCTTCTACCAACCAAACTTCGACTGCGGACCGCCACAGGCGAGAATGTCAACATTCACGCAAATCCAGTTGGGAATTGGTGCAGGAAAGTTAACGCATACGGTCATCGCAGCTGACATTAAAGAAGATGTGATTCTGGGAATGAGCGTAATGAATCTACATGGTTTCAAGTTGAACTTTCATCCATATGAAGGCATCATGGCGTTGGCAGTTGTTCATGAAGTTACCGCTCAACCTGGACGAAGCGATACACAGGGAATCATAGAGGAAGGAGCCATGGAACCACGGCGAAGAGGCTGACAAATGAGTACTAATTGGAAAAGAATTGGTTACGTTGGCGAATGTTCCAGTATGTGTCATAAACATGATCAATTACCCAATTACCATCAAGAAGAAAACCAGGATTGGATCCTGCGTACCAGTAATGTCTATTGTCATATGTTATTAGTAGCTGGTTAATCCTTGAATCGAGTAGAGAAAAAAAATAAGAGAATTTCTCTTACAGTATCGGGACCTATTCGTACCAAAAGGAGGGAAGACTAGAAGTACATCAGCTGTTAGGCACAAAATCGATACTGGTGATGCCAAGCCAATTAGACAATCAGCTCGAAGATTACCACGCGCGAAGAGAAAGAAAGCTGAAAGAATAATTCAAGAGATGGAAGAGGAGAAAATAATAGAACCATATACTAGCCCATGGGTGTCTCCTCTACTGCTCATTAACAAAAAGGATGGATCTACGAGATTCTACGTGGACTATCGCCAGCTGAACAACGTGACGAAAAAAGACAGCTACCCTCGAATCGACGATACATTAGACATCTTGGTCGGCAGCAAACTCTTTTCCACCTTGGCTCTGAAGTCTGGCTATTGGCGAGTAGAAATTGACCCAGAAGACATAGAGAAAACTGCTTTGACCATCGGATCCTGTTTATGGCAATTCAACGTCATGCCATTCGGGCTCTGTAATGCGCCCGCGACATTTGAAAGACTCATGGAAAATATCATGAGAAGGTTATCATGGAAAACATGCCTGGTCTGTTTGGACGACATCGTAGTACTGAAGAATTTGGAACATGTATTCAAACAACTTCATACTGCCCAGCTCATGTTAAACCTAAATAAATGACAGCTATTCCAGAACCGAGTCAACTATCTGGGTTGTATAGTGAGCAATGAAGGAGTAGCAGTGGATGCAGAGAAAATTGCTTCCATTCAGCAGTGGCCGCAACCAACCGACAATTATCTAGTTAGGAGTTTTTTTGGACTTTGCACATACTATCAAATATTTGCAGGGAAATTTGGAGATATTGCTAAGCCACTAACTCGTCTCATAGTAGTTTCCTTTATGTCACTTTTTGCAGTTTTTTAGGAGTCTTTGCGTGGAATCACTATCTGGTTCTGAGGTGTCCGTATCTGAGAAGATCATTTGAAGGTGTATTAAAAGTTTTTTTTTTAGTTTCGTACATCTAGTTTTTACACATCTGTCTTTGAAACGTGGGTAAATTTGCATTTGTATTAGGAAGGTAAAGTCTGTTGTGTAGTTTTCAATTATAGTTGTGGGATCGGGGTATCTGGAAACATTTTCGAGGAGATGCGATATTTGATCGACGTCCAGAACAAAAGGAGGGTCCTGCTCAGCAATAGCATGTCTTACAGGTTCCATAGAAGCTGACGTAGAAACTGAATCTTTTCTCTTTTGCGATTTATTAGGGTATGTTCCGATTGTCTTGCTGAAAGGATCTGTTTGCAATTTTTTCCATTCGGAATCAGGTGAATTTTTTTATTCATAACATAAAAAATTGTTGAACATCTAAATTACGAATGAAACGAGCCATCGCTCTCACCTGAACATATGATGGGAGGGAATTTGGAAAAACTGGAATATTCAATGTTTATTTTACTAATTAATATCTCCGTTCATTTTTATCTTTCATGACAGTGTCTTGGAGGAGAAGTTGAGATCTCTAAGCTATTAAAATTTGCAAGAAAAAAGACACCGTGAGAAAATATTTTTTGACGTAACTGCCATTTCAATAGATTTTCAAACAAACAAAATTTTGAGAATATAAATGAAACCTATTTCTAGAATTTTCAATCGAATATTGCGAAATACCATAAAAACTTACACCAAACACCTGAGTGCTGCAAGGTGGAGGTAGACACTCAGTAGGATGGGTCCCTTTGTAGTAATACAAGCAAGTATACGTGCCTCTACTACTGCCACCTTCCTTCACCAATTCGATATTTTTCAGATCTCGGCCGTTTGAAGAAATATTTACAGTATTTTATAGTATTTCACAACATTTTATTGAAAATCACAGATAAACATTTTGTGCTGCTCTTTTTATATTTTTGAGTGTCGGGCGTTTTAGATTGTCGTTTTACACATGTTTCTGCATTTTTTTCTTTATCGTGTCAACTTATCTTCATGTTCTTTGGAATTAAAGAAGTTGTTATGATAGGCTCATCACAAAGTCATAAAGTAAAGTGGATAGGATACATAGGGTATGAAAACTGGAAGAATTTCCAAACCAATAATTAAGTGTAAAAAAAGGTGAAAGGGGTAGAAGAGGAGGCGAAAAGTGCGATGAAAGATAAGAATAAATAAAAAACTTACTGAAAAAGAGAAGCACAAGACCAAAAAGGCAGATAGAAAACAAACCAAGCCGTGGTTTTACTGACACAGCATTGCTAATTATGAATGGAGACCTTCCATTTTTCTTGCTTAATCGGTTATCGATTTTAACCAATGTTTTTCTACAACCACTATGCAAAACACACTTTTCAACAAAAATTTGTATACGCAAATTTTCTTGATACCCGTTGGAAAAGTAACAACTTTCAGTGGGAAAAGTACACCCTACGGCAATTTTCTGCACGGAAATGTCACTTTTTCATACGGAAATGTCAAATTATTTTTGACAATTAACATAATTTTTATAGCGAATTTCGTTAGCAAACACTAAAATTGAAATTATTGATAACTTATTATCAATCATAGATACACCAGGCATAAAAATTCAAAATTGAACACATTTACCTGATTTTTCTATATTCATTCTTTTAAATTCTTTCTGTTCAAAGTTTAAATAAAATATAATTTACTTTTTCTCTCATTAATAAACGTACGTAGTTGTAAAAAAATATGGTGTACAGCTCGTACACAAAGCATTTTTCCCACTCGCAGGAACTCCGGCACAAACTTCTGCGCTCGTGGGAAAAGGGACGCTTCGTGGGAAAAGTGACGCTTTGCCATTTCTCTTCCCTACATCTTGAAACGGAGTTTTTTCCGACATTTCGTAAACTCCAAAACAATAAATTTTCTCGATATTGTGGATTGAGGAGTTGATTTTTGTATGTATGTCTTTATTTGTTGAAACGAAACATCATCAAAACGATTTATGCTGTAAGTATGAACAATACTTATTTTATTATAACTGACAAGACACAGGACATACATTAAAGTGATGTAAGCGTACCTACAAGATGTGGTCTGGTTATGAGGTACATCCGTTTTCATGAGTGATAAAAAAGCATACACATATTTTATCGGTGTCAAAATGATAAAACTGTCATCATTAAATGACACATTTCATATAGGAGTTAATTTATCACTAACTTTTTATATAAAATTGGAAGAGTATGGGAGAAAGTATGAAGTTAATAGAACGGTTTTTAAGACAACTCCTTTAGTTAAACTAATTATCAAAAAAATATTGATATCGCTTACATTAAATGATTTTTTCATACATAATTACTTCTAATATCAGGCCATTACAACTTTTAATCTAATGATATATAATATGTATCAAAAATCTTTACCAGAAAGCCGAATAGTTGAAATATTAAAATGTTGTATACATTATAAAAACATCAGATACCATCTTACTATATTAATCGCCATACATTTATTTTATTGAACTACTAATAAACGCTATAATTTATCTAAATGGATGTTAAAGCTATTATAAACAAGTATATTTAATGTTCGAAAAAATGATTTTAATTTTCAAACATTTAAATTAGTAACAAATGTGTAAATTAGCACCATCTCTAATTAGTTTTATCTGAAACCTTCTAGTTTTATCTTACACCAATAGAAGTTAATTTGAGATATATGTGTGGTTAAAAATTGTTTTGATATTCGATCTTTAGGAAATAGACACCGACAACTGCAGTTTATAGGCCAGAACGAAGTTTCTAAATCGAGAATCAATAGAGGGGAAGAAGCTATTAGTGTTAGGAGATGATAGGAAACTGATTTTTACGTTCGACATATTCGATAATTGATTAAATTCTAGTATTGAGTGATAATCATGAAGCCTGAGAAAAGAAAAACATGAAATAAAACATGTGAAAGAAAGATTGTAGATTACTAATGGAAGATGGAATGTTTTCCAACAAGAAAGAGTTAGAGAACATTTTATACATGCTCTACGTTGTGACAATATTCATGATAGTTATGTTCACAATGCCTCCGATAATTTGGCCAATATTAGATAACCAGTGGCGTAAAATTTTCAGATACCCAGATCTCCCGGTAGTTCATATAACCCCCCCCGAGCTTCATCCTAATTACACTGTAGATAACAGTTTCATAATTATATCCACAGTTAGTGAATATAGAACATTAGATGATATTCTTGAGGTCGCTGTGAATTTCGACAATATATTTTTAACAAGCCGGCTAAATATGGCATTAAAATATATCCTTTAGTCAATTCTAGATCATTTTATATCTCTAAATCAGATATTTGCGCAGGAAAACATCCCGAAGGTCAATGTTTAGTAGAAAATACTGCTTCTATTGTAGTCAAGAGGATTATAGATCCGATTCTCAATACCGTTAGAAATGTCACGACAGACAGTTATTTTACTTCCGTCCCATTGGCTAATGTTCCAAAAGTTAACCAGAACACTACCAAAGAATTACCCCTTGATTTAGTAAATGTCGAAGAATTACCTTTTCGGAGTGGTATGTTTGCATTGGAGGGAAAGGGATAAATTATTAAGAACTATTATTGGACTGCATTAGATTATCTCCATAACTTTTAGAATCTTCGAGAACAATCGAAGGACCACCGATAATGAGGTATCAGGCCTTGTGATTCTTGGCTTAAGCCAAAGCCAGAGGAATGACTCCAATAAATAAAGCATCAGTTGAGATAAATGAAAGGCCAGACTTCCAGCAGTTATCTATTTATTTAAATAAACAGCTGGAAAAACTATAGTCGAAAATTAACACTAAAGAAGATATACACAAATTATTGAAGACCGTAATAAATATAAAGTTTCTGACTCGTATTATTTAAAGTCTACACTAAATTAAAGAAAACATCCGCACAATTTACAGTTCACTATTGAAGTTTATACAGTGCTATTCAAAAGTCCCCTCCCCCCTCGTATCTTTTGAACGGCTACACTTACATTAATAAAATTTAGAAGGTGAAAATAAAGTGTTGTAAACCTCTCTACGAATGGTAACAGGTGACGTAATAGTAGTAGATGACGTCACATTGCCACTCTGCACCATAATAATGTGCAGGAGCACCATCTTGTTGAAATGTTATTTCCAGATGGTCGAATTCATCTTGATTATCTTCCAGAATTTCAAGAATTAACGGCTCAATTGCATTTTGTAACATCTCCAGATACACTTCACCGCTTAAATTTGAATTTAGGAAAACAGGACCAACTATGTGGTTTCCCAAAATACCTGCCCAAACATTGACTTTTTCTGGAAATTATGTTGTTCACGAAAGGTGTGAGGATTTGTGTCACTCCAATACCTTACATTTTGTGTATTCACATTTCCATTGAGGTAAAAAGTACTTTCGTCACTAAAACAAATTGTTTTTGTGTAATGTGGGTTTTGACTAATTTTATTTGTCATACATTCACAGAATTCGAGTCTTCTGTCGGGGTCGTCATCCGAAAGGTGGTGCACCATTTGTAACTTGGATGAAATGTATTATTAGCCAACGCTCTCTGTACTGTACTTTTACTTACTCCACAGATAGACGCAACTTTAGTTGAAGAGGAAGTAGGGTTTACTACCATTTCAGCAACTATATCAATTTTTTTATCATCACTAAATGTTGGTCGACCAGATCGTTTGGCATCTTGAACACTACCTGTTGCTTCAAACTTGTGAAGAAGCTCCCTCAAATAAGTTCTCGAGATATGCCGATCTGGGTATCTCTCATTAAATAAACGTTCCGCTTCATGGAGATTCTTTCTAGATTCACCAATTATTAAGATAGCTGTTACTTTGTCAGCTTGAGTACGTACCATTTTGCTTATGCAAACTCTCAAACGTCTCGTTAAACAATAATAAAATTAAATATTTAAACTATTTAGAAAAACTTTGGAAAGCAACAAATACTATTAAATTAAAAACGTCAATTTTTTTGACAAATAACCAGAGGCGGACTGAAAAATCTTCAATATTTAAACGTGAAATAATAATAATTTTGGTATTTATTTAATTTATCCGTCAAAATTAATTTAAAACCAAACAAAATTAATATGGCTATATAGCCCATATCAATGCGTTTCAAACGAGATATCACTTGCCATAAGGTCCTATTTAAAATTATTATCCAGAGTGGCACTGTGACGTCATCTATTACTATTACGTCACCTGTTACCATTCGTAGAGAAGTTTACAACAGTTTATTTTCACCCTCCAAATTTTATTAATGTAAGTGTAGCCGTTCAAAAGATACGAGGGGGGGAGGAGACTTTTGAATAGCACTCTATATTATATTATTAGCAAATAGTCTGAAGTGATCAACGAAAATAAAATATGGTAAATTTCAAATATAAACGATTTGGCAACTCTGTATAATAGATGGCTCCCATTTGGAACCACGTGAAAACTTGATTCAAAGTAACAAATTAAATTTACAAGAAACTGTACTTACACTAATTCTCAAAACAATCACTAACTTAAATGAACTAAATAAAATATAATAAAACCCATTTTTTAGGGTAAGAAATAGAAAAATATTAGAGCGAAGCACTGAGTTCCACTCGGCAGATTCCACTGATTTATTGGGTATTGTTTTTAGCGGTTTTTAAGAGAATCGGCCAACATCGCCTAATTTACGCGCCAAAACGGAACTTTGTTCGTTGTAACGTAAGGGTAAAAACAAACAGTATAATCAGGGCCGTACGGACCCGCTTTGTGCGAATTCTAATGGAAATTAGTACATGCATTTTCAAAAGAGTCTGTATTAGTTTCATACGTGCCTCCAAAGGAAATGATGAAATAGGTTCTCTTATGTCTACCACGCACGACGACGACTTCATAGATGAAGAGACGGGAGATAAAATAAATTATACATTACTATAATTTAACTAAGGGAACAGTCGACATGGTTGACAAAATGAAAGCCTTATACTCGGTTACAAGAATAACTTGTAGATGGCTATTGACGATATAATTTTCAATACTAAACATTGGTGGCATCAACAGTTTCATAAAATATAAGGCAAATCACATCAACGAGCCCATTCCACGTAGGCGTGAATATTTGAAAGAACTTGCTCTTTCGCTTATAAAACCTCACGTAATAAACCTGTCCCTAATTACAAACTTGAAGGTTTCTGTAGCTTCTATCCTCGTAGAAAAGGTAGAAGTGTCGAGAAAGTATATAGAATTAGCCAGCGACCCCCCTGAACACTCAATTTTTTCTTGTCGAAACTACACACCATAAATAGGATGTGATGAAGATATTAGCCGTTTGAAGTTGAAAATATCATGTTTTATAACTTTTCATGCTGTTCAATTTACAATTAAAACTAATGATTTAGAAGAATAGCGTTTTATTTCTTAAAATTTTGCGATTAACGGTGGGATTTTTAGCCTAGCAACTAATGCCGGATTAATATACCGAATATATGACTGTCCCTTTCAAAGTGTAGTGACTAGAGGGTGCAGGATAACTCTGAATTTATCCCGGATTGTTATTTCCATTCATATTGACAATATTTTTTGATTCGTCTCTGATGATCACCGAATGACTGGTCTATATAAATGTCATAATACTGTTCTACTTAACAAAGTCGCATGTGTTTAAATGATAGATATATTACATTTCAATCACTAACATGTGTTTTTATTTGTTGCAGGATATTAAAACAACCAGGAAAGGCAATTTTCTATTTGTTAACTATCATGGTGAGTGGAAAATTTACCTATTTTGTTGATACCTGTTACAGAAATACAAATTAAAATAATGATTATTCTTTGAGAAATAGTTAAAATATAATATTTTTATCTATGTTTCGATTTTAAAGAATTTTATGTGTATGAAAAAAATTAAATTGTATAGGTAATTCATTGTCAAAAATTGCTGTTTCTAACTGACAGTTCAAATTTTCGCGCGAAAATTGATCTAAATTTCCGGTGACGTTACACCTCTCTGTCTATCAGCATCAGGTAGTTAATAATACTACGAATCTTCGGAGAAAATGTTTTGTGCCAATGTTTTCATCGATTTTTTAATATTTTTTTCGAATTTTATACAGTAATGCACTGGAATAATGACCTCAAAATCGTACAGTAATGGGCCACTTTATAGCATAGCAACCATTAGAATATAGTGACCATTACAGCATAAAACGTCAATGTCATTCAAAACTGAATTTAACAAGAACGGAATTATAGTATGTTTCTTATTGACTGACAGCACGCGAAAAGGTCACAGATGCTAGTCAGGTAGTAAAGCGTAAGTGTCACAGTTCATCTAAGGAATTTATTTACTATTTAATTTCATACCCGATCTGATATATAAAGGTAATATAAATGTAAATTCGGTTAGTTAAAACAAGTAACTGACCTTCATACATTTGTAGAGTACATACAGTTAAAACAATAAATTATTTTTCAAATAATCTTGTAACGCAAATATTCTGACTGATTATTTCATTAATTATCTTGAGAATTTGAAGCAGGTCAATTCTTGGGAGATATATTAACAAACCATTTATCAATTCATTCTCCAGATAATTAATTTCTGATTTTCCAAATGTTGATAATAACATTTCCAAGAAACATTACAATAGGGTCCTACTAGGGATTGCCCCAATGACTACTTAGAAATTTTGCAGGTATATACGGTGAAACTTGGTCTCGCCCAAATTTGTATAATTTGTTTTGCTTAGAATCGCTTATGTTCCATAAGTGTTAACGGTGTTGTGAAAAATGTCTTCAAGTTTTACCCCAGTAAAGTACAAGTACAAGTACAAACGAAGACTGTAGTGTTAAATGTGCATGATGCTATTGTACATCAAATGCCGGCTGCTACTGTTAGAAATATAGTTTCGACATGTTCCAATATGACAGGATTTGGTGAATCTACAATTTACAGGCTTCTAAGAGAGAGGAAAAATGGAAATATATCTCCACCTAAAAAGTCAACTGGAAGAAAACCATTTGACCTTGATGAACATATGCAAAATACAATAAGACGAAAAGTACATGAATTATATTTTAGAAAAGAGATCCCAGCCCTTGACAGAATTCTAAGAATGGTGAAGGAGGACGAGAATTTGCCTGACATAGGGCGAAAAACTTTGTGGAAAATATTACACAAATTGAATTTTAATTGGGAGAAGCAAAGTCGCAGGTCAGTGCTAATCGACAACGAAGAAATAATATGTTGGAGACGCCAGTATTTACGAGATATCCGAAAATACAGACAGGAGGGGAGACAAATCTATTATCTAGATGAGACATGGCTCAATGAAAAACATTCAGTGAAAAAAATATGGCAGGACAAAAGTATTCAAACCAGTCGTCAAGCTTTCATAGAAGGTTTATCTACTGGACTGAAAACTACTATCGGTAAAGGTCGCCGACTAATAATAACGCATATTGGATGCAATCAGGGGTTCGTTGGAGGTGGTTTACTGCAGTTTCAGTCAACATTAACCAAAAACTATCATGAAGAAATTACTGCAAATGTATTTTACACAAATGGTCGAATTAATTTCAAATAATGCTTTAATCGTTATGGACAATGCCACTTATCATTCGCGATTAACAGAAAATCTTCCATCTACCTCTTGGAGAAAAGCTGCTATCAGAAACTGGTTAATCGTAAAAGATTTACCATTTGAAGATGATATGTTGAAAAAAGAACTCTCAAAGGTTGCCTCTGATTACAAGCTATAATTCAAAAAGTTTGTTATTAATGAAATAGCCAAAAATCGTGGGATAACAGTGCTTCGTTTGCCGCCATACCATTGTGAATTAAATGTCATAGAGTTAATATGGGCCCAAATGAAACGTTATGTAGCTAGACATAATGAAACATTTAAAATAAAAGATGTTTGTGAACTCATGAAGTACTCATTGACAACAATAACTGAAGAGATTTGGAGAGATGCTGTGAATCATGTAACTAAAGAGGAAGAGAAAACGTGGGTTTTAGATAACCTCATAGAACAAACTATAGAACCGATAGTGATCTCTCTCGACGAATCTTCAGATGATTCTTGTATGGCCAGCGAAGAGGATGATACTATAGATTGAATTTTATATTTCCTATAAATGGTATGTTTACTTCACTTAATATACATTAATTCATTGTCAATAAATTTGAATTATGAGAATTAAACTATATTTTCTTCAATTAATTTAATTTGATAAAAATGAAAATGTAACTTGTTATTAGGCCTAAACGAATGAATTTTATTTCAACTGTAATGTTGACCGAATCTAATTAAATAAGCAAAATGAACTAATATCGTAATCTCCGCCACTGCCGCACTGTTTATCCTTTTGATGGCATTGTTCAGTTTTATTACCATATTGTATTTTGAGCTGAAACAGGGATGTACAGATAACCAATACAGACACCTACTTGGTTTGCATTAGAATTCTAGTATTTACTTGTAAAATTCTTAGGATAAGAGATAATTTTCTATTTGAATATTTAATGAGGCTACTGTGCTGTCAGACATTAAGAAATAGACTATAGTTTATTTTAAATCTTATTACAATAAATATTAAAAGAATGATGCGAATATGTTAGGCACTGGATTATTTTGCCGACCAGAGGAGAAGTCGAAATATTTGTGTTTAATTGTGGGTTGTCTTACCTGCATATTTGTACGGAACACTTTAAACTGAAGAAATGAAATAACATTAAATAAATACGCAGGAATAATAAGTAATATTAAATAACAAAATGGCGATCTTTTTGTGGATGACAATTGACAATGTTTGTTCTTCTTCTATTTCTTACATTCTGCTGTCAGAGGGCTCGTCGACTAATAGTTACAAGAACAATTATTTAAGTTGGAAAAGGATTCAACTCCTGACCTTGCCAAGTTAACTAGTTATTGCTGAAATTTTTTTTCATTCCCTATGGGGACTTTTTGTGGTCGTCCCAGTTGGACATTGTTGAATCCCGTATGAGAATCCGCCATCCACCATACCGTTGGAGATACTCAATATCAGCGCCATTGTTGGCAAGAAAAGTTGCAGAGGTTCTTCTCAAACAATGATCGGTATAGCTTGAAGCATCAGGAACTTTTAGAAATTCTGCAATTATTGTGGATTTTTGCGGAAGTGTGGATGCCAACTGGTTGTACTGTACATTTACTATGACGATGAAACAGGAAATCAATCGATTAGTTCGTTATTACCCAAACTTGTTGATTACAAGGTCCATGGTGAATTGAATGAATACGCTACTTTCACTGATATCGTATGTCAGTTTGGAGTTGTTGGAGAGATTGTTGAATTTTACGGACCAGGTGTAGCTGCTCTATCCGTACTATTGCGAACGTGTGTCCCAAATTCCGAGCCACCGTAGGATATCTTCCGGTAGATGATACTTCTTTGAGACAAGTAAATCGTCCAGAGGAACATATAAAAGTGATTGAGGCCTTCTTAAGAGAGATGAAACGACTAAGAATTTCCACAGCTAATTTTCAGTCAAAATGAAAGTTTAAATTTATCTACAGTAGAGTATTCCCAAGAAACCGAATGATAGAGTTTCTGTTAAAAATGTGAAGCAAGATTTCTTGAACTGTCTTCTTAATAAACTGGTTTCATAGCTTTTGATATCCCTCTCAACAAATTTAACAACATCGTTAAATTTACGTTCGATGGCAAGGAAACACAATACATTATACATGGTAATATCGTAATAGCTGCGATTTTAAAAACACTAGCAAACTGTTGCTCCTTACATTATTAAGACCAGTTTCTCATCCGGCTCTGCTTTGGTTATACATTATGTGGGACAATCTGAGGTAATACCTTCATTGGAGACGCTAGGATTTGCTGTTGGGGGTTATGATTGTATCACCTGTAACAGTGGAGACCTAGACGAACATATATTATGGTAAATGCAATTGAAGAAAACGAATTGGTTTGCTGTGGTGTCTCACCCGGAAATCAAAACTTTGAGGTTCGTATACAGCCGAACACCGGAGCCAATTATTTATGTAGCTCTCTGTTGGTGATAGCTTCTTCGATAGCAGATACCTATGAAATCTATTTTGAGAATGAACATCTAGAAAAAGGATCTCATGGTAGTGACGTTTATTTAAGGGACATTTTGCCTACTAGGAAGGAGATCATAGCTGGTTACCGAAAGTTTCTGACTACAGCCCATTGTGCATCCTTCTGATGTTCAAAACTTCCTTCTAGCTCGTAATCCAGCCTACTTCCTTGAAGTAGGCGATAACGTCGCCTGAAATAAGTTCCCTCATATTGTGATATGTTAGCCTGTGCTCGCCGAATACTTGAAACCTAAAATGAGAGAGTGTCTGACATTCGGAAAGAATGTGTTCGACAGTCTCATCTCCTTGTTCACATCCTCTACTGAGTGGAGTGTTAGACAGAGCCAGTCTGTGGAGATGTTTTCGTAGGTGGCAGTTACCAGTCAGAATACTCGCGGCTGTTCGTATGTTCTGCCTATTCATAGTCACGTATTTTTTAGCTACTTTGCTATCCGGATACTGTAGCAGTTCCTTCGCAAGCCTGCAGCCTTCTGCGTCGTCCCATCCACCCTTAAACTGATTAAGGGAGTGTTCCTTTAATAGGTCGGCCGTCGCTGACGCCGATAGACCAATGAAAGTGCCAGGTCCCAAGAGTTTTTGGGAGGCTGCCTTCCTGGCTAGCGAGTCTGCAATACGGTCTCCTTTCGATTTCTCATGGCCCTTGATCCAGCCCAAAGTGACCGTGTTGTTGTTATAGGCTTCGATTAAAGCCACGTAATATTCTAGTACTAGGCCTGATGTAATACGTGGTCTGTTCATGGCTAGTAGTGTTTGTCTACTGTTTGTAAGGATGTATATATTATTACCTGTGGTTTTCCTTTTGGTGCACATAGCAGTGAGCTATCTTTGAGCAACACTTGTATTGCAGCCCATTGCCCATTTTATGTTTAAATTCAGGGCTCTGGAAAAAATTCCACATCCTGAGCCCACATTGGATTCAGACCCATCTGTGGCTATATTTATAGAAGTATATGGAAAGAATTTTGATGAAGAACCCCTGGGAAATGGATTTCATGGTATTGACGTTCACTTAAGGGTCATTTTGCCCAACAGGAAAAATATCCTACCTGGCGAACTGAAGTTTGTCACTACAGCTATATTCAAAGAAGTGTATGTAAATAATTTTGGGAAAGAATCCCTAGGAAAAGAATCTCATGGTAATGACGTTTATTTAAGGGACATTTTGCCTACCAGGAAATAGTTTTTAGCTGGCGAACAGAAGTTTGTCACTTCAGCTATATTTAAAGAAAAGTGTGGAAAGATCGAAAAAGGTTCAAAGAATTGGCAAAACTTGCAAGCACCTAGCCGGTCTTATACCCAAAGTGGAGTGCTTCTAGTTGTAATAAAAAACACATTTTTTTATGGAATGACGTCAACAATACCTGAAAAGAACGTATAGAGAATGCTAGAGTACTATAATTATTAGGATATTCTATCACTAAGGACCAGTACTGCTGAAGCTATCAGAAGAAAAAATATATTTGTCTCATCGAGGAGAAGCGGCAAAAGAATTATATACGTATGGATCTCGAACACGAAACAACGCTACTCAAAAATACAAGAAACATTTCATAATATATGTTATACCTCATGTTTCGAAGTATAAAACCATATATAATTTTCGAAAACCTTATCTCAAACACTATGTATTAATTATATTGAACTGGGCATAATCAAATGTGTGAGGTCTATATTCTGCAGTTTAGACATCGAATGTTCTTAAAAAATCACCCTGTGTATGGAAATGATAAATTATTTATGTAATGTTCATAGAATATTACTGTATCGTTGTCTAGAAGTGATATTTGTAAATAAAAACCAAGTTTTTATTGCACCGTCTACACTTTATGTTAGCAAACATAAAATTTGTTTTTATCTTTATTGTGTTACCAATTTCTGTATGATTTAATGGTAATAACCGCCGTAGACTTTTTAGATACATAACGTCGGCGCCATTCTTCTGCCTTCCCACCAACAACATGTCAGACACTCTCTCACCTTTTTCAGATTCCCCCAAAGACCGCAACACCCAATTAACCATGCATTTTCACCTGTAAACCATGGCAGAGTACATTTTCTCCTGTTTGCCATTCGTTGTTTCGACCATCGTAATTATAATTGTTTCACTTATAAGGTCACTTGTCGGTTATTCCGCGAACATGGCGCCCAATAAACAAAAGATATAATCGCCGATCTTGTTACAACGACCTGCTTTTACTGATTTGTAACTTTTGTGCAACTTTTTAATTGACGTCGCATTTGATACGCAAAAGGAGTTATCATTGCGTTTACGATCTTTTAAAAATGTTCAAATGTCTGTTACTGAAGTACACTCAACGATCAATTCGTGTGAAATGACGGAGCGTGGGTGGGTTTTAATTATAATTAACATTCCTATTGATCAATACAAAGTCTTATGACAAGGGTTAGAACTACAGGATGACTCTAAACTAAAACTACACGGATTTTCTTCGGGCACAGATAAATCTTGTTTGAAAAAATTATCAGAAACAACTGTTAAGGTTGTATTGAATTACCCCAAGACGTTCAATCCTGCTTTACTTCTATTATCTGTAAAGTAACTTCAAAATTTAAATAACACAATTATTCATAGGATTTTGAGAAGATATATATTTTAATTTGGCATTGCTAAACTTTGTTCAGATGGATTCCTCGTCCAGATAATTCATCTCAATTCCAATATTCTATTTAATAGTCTTTTCAGTTTATATATTGCGTTTTTCATATTAGTTACTGAATGAAAGTTTCTAGCTTCTCTCAGTTTGAATTTAACCAAAATTCAACAGAAACCTGTTCACTGTTCAGATGTGTTGAATCACTCGGTAGTCCACTGCTTTTAATTTTCCGTTGCCAGGTCCAACTGGGAAACTATGCATGGGCGCAGGACTAAAAACTCAAATCGACGATTTTTCTAAGCTAAAATGAAGAAAGGTGTCGCTTCAATTACCATAGATTTTTAAGTACTTACTGGTAGATGCTGATGGAGCTTCTTTTGCTTTTGAAAATTTTCTTGTTATCAATTAATTTTATGTGAAGAAATCAATCAATCTTAGAGCTAGCTTATCTACTTCTTTTGCCTGTTCTAGAATAATTGTGCTCTATCAAGGTCATAGGAGCTCCATCATCCTAATGTGCCCATGTCCCCCAATATGTTGAAGATGGCCTTGCCTGCTGCATCCGCTTCTCGCCAAGCTCCGAAAATGTTGTATATGCAATAAAATGTTTACATTGAAATTTCGTAATTAATGCGGTAGAATATTTTTAGTTTTTTGCGATGAGAGAAAAGTATTGGTTTATCTCCAAAAAAGGGAATTTTAGACTAATTTTTATGTTTTTCAGTGAGGAAATAATAATAATAATAATTCACACGCAAAAATAAAATTTACATTAGAAGTTGAAGAATATAGTTCAATAAATTTTATTGATTTAAAAATTCAAAGAGTTAATAATGTACTTGATTATTCAATTTATAGAAAACCAACACACACTGATGTGACTATTCCATATAGTCCCAATCACCCCATGTCACAGAAACCAGTGGCATATAATTCAATGATATATAGAGCATTTTCATTTCCTCTGAAGAAATGTAATTTTGATAGAGAAATTGATACAATTAAACAAACAGCAACATCCAACTGTTATCCATTATATATGATAGGTAAATTAATTTAAAAAAAAAGAGGAAAATGTGGCATTGCAAATAATATTTCCTGAACTAACTAACGTAATAAAAAATTATAAAACCATCACATATGCAGGTAATATTTCTAATAATAAACGATGAAATAAAACAATATAGTTTGTTTAAATCTTCATTTATTTGAACTAATGTTCAATTTAAACTTGTTGACGCGTTTCACTAACACAGTAGCTTTGTCAAAACGAATGAAGGTAAAATATAAAAATGTCTTAATATATACAGTGCTAAATCTATTTACTAAGGTTAACAATGGTATTAAAAGAAATTACCTGGAAACTCATTCACTACAAACATTCTTAAGCTATCTTCTAGGTAAAGAGGTTCAATGAAGGAGACTGATTGATATATATTTGGTCGTTAAGGAGATTACCTGAATATTTATTTTTGTTAATCTCTAGGGCCTCTAATAAATTTAAACTAAAGGATTTACCGACTACATGGAGAATTTCAAAATTTGGGTCGAAAATGTGTTGGTTTTCTAATAAATGATTTGAATAGTTAGAATCTAATTTTTTGTTGTCATAGCTACAATTGTGTTCCGAAATTCTAGTTTTAAAATTTCTACCAATATAAATTTTATCACAATTGTCATCACCACATTTTAATTTATAAACCCCTGATTTGTTCAATTTTGAAGATTTGGATTTATTATTTTTAATGAATTTGGATAAATTGTGATCAGTTTTAAAGGAAATATTCATCTCTAAAGTTTCTAAAAATGATTTAATTTTTAAGGATGGTGTTCCAAAGTATGTTAGGCTTTTAAATGGTTTATTATTTTTATCTGAAGGGAATACTTGTTCTAAAGTCTGTTTTTTTATCTTTTTATTTATGATATTGTCAATTAAATTTGGATCGTAATTATTATTAACTGCTATTTGTTTTATGATATTTAATTCTTTGGTATAATTATTAATATTTAATGGGACTGTTAAGAGTCTGTGTATCATACTATTGAAAGCTGCTAGTTTATGACTGAATGGGTGGACCGAACTATTATGAATTGTAATATCTGTATGTGATGGTTTATGAAATATAGAAAAATCATGTTTATTATTTATATTTGAAATTGTAAGGTCTAGAAAGTTTATAGACTTATTTTGTTCAAGTTCTACGGTAAATTTGATATTATTGTGAATCGAGTTTATGTAAGTAATGAAGCTCTCTAATTGTCTATTTGTACCGATGAAGCTAGCTAAAATGTCGTTTCGACCCAAATTTTGAAATTCTCCGTATAGTCGGTAAATCCTTTAGTTTAAATTTATTAGAGGCCCTAGAGAATAACAAAAATAAATATTCAGGTAATCTCCTAAACGACCAAATAGATATCAATCAGTCTCCTTTATTGAACCTCTCTACCTAGAAGATAGCTTAGGAATGTTTGTAGTGAATGAATTTCCAAGTAATTTCTTTTAATACCATTGTTAACCTTAGTAAATAGATTCAGCACTGTATATATTAAGACATTTTTATATTTTACCATCATTCGTTTTGACAAAGCTACTGTGTTAGTGAAACGCGTCAACAAGTTTAAATTGAACATTAGTTCAAATAAATGAAGATTTAAACAAACTATATTGTTTTATTTCATCGTTCAGTATGGATCTTCAGTAAAAGCCTCATCTATTCAATTTCTAATAATATTTCAAAGATAATGTAATGTTTTTGTTATTTATTTAAACAATAAACAGGTGGGATAAATTTTAAACACTCGGTATTGCTACTTACTAATTTATTTAAACACTAACTAACTAACACTAATTTATATGTACCTAACTAGTCACTTAAATTTAATTTATATGCACACTAACTTATTAATTTATAACACTTTTTTATTCACTTAATTACTGTTTATTTGTCAAGATCACTTTATCAACTCATAAACTAAACTCATCCGCTGATCGGTCCTGTATTTATATCAAAGCTTTCTTTACTAGAACATTCTGGATGGGACAAGTGCCTTTCGCGATATTTCTTAAAATGCCTTTCGAGTACATGTTTAAAAAGGACGGTCACAATAAATCCCAATAGACCTTCTCAGAACTCGGCGCGCTCGCCATTTTCTTAACTCCGTTAACATAAGGTTACAGGGCCGTACTTAGTATCTGCTTCGGTGTGCGAGTTCGTAACAATAATATCTTTAGATACGAATACAACAATTTCTTTTAAAACAGAAAGTAATGTGGTATATATATATATATATATATATATATATATATATATATATATATATATATATATATATATATAAACTTAAATGTCTATTTGGGTCAAACCCTTAGAAATTTTGAAATTCGATACAGTGAACACTTACGAGCATACAGATTGAAACAACCAGATAAATTCCACTACGCAAAACCTTGACACCAATCATTCATTGAGACCAACCACATAACTAGAAGTACTACATATTTGTGATAAGAGACAAGAACTGGATTTCCTTGAAGAATTGAAAATTAGAAGACACTTAAGAAACCCACAATATGAAGTCGTCAATGAACAGATAAATCTAGAGAGTTTTCCACTTTTAAGCTGTGTTCTTAGGTGGCAATTGTAAAGATCAGCAGATATAGTTTTCCCGGTTTTCTACATCATTGCAGTTATGTTGATCTTAATTGGGCTAATAATATCTAAGCTTCAATATTTGTAACATCACATCTTCATCTTCTTTTTTCTATTAACATATATTAAGTTAATTACTAGGTAGGTCACTTCTTGCTCTAGCCAAAAATAATTATTAAACATCAGGTAGGCATAAAATGAAATCTAACTTTCGGTCATTCTAACAATGATATTTAATATCAAACCAATTGTCAAATTTCTTAGAATTTTTAACTTTTTTTTCAATATATTGTGGAATTATTTAGAAACAGTAAGTTTTGTTTAAAACAGTAATAGGAAAAAAGTGTTTTAAGAAAAAGAATCCTGTGTATATGTCGTCGGCCACTTTTTGTAACATGTCATGTTAGCACGATACAGCCACCGAGTGCATAAAGTTACGAATTCTATGATTGGGTGTTTTTTAAAGCATTTCATAGATAAACCCTTTTGATTTTTAGCGCACCAGAGCCAGTATAACGGGTCCTATAAATCCAGATAAACTACATTTTTGCATCCATTCTGGTGGACCATCTTGTCGCACTTAGAGGCTTTAAACTTAACCCCGGGGGATTTTTTCTCATAACATCCTACCTTTTTGGGATGACGAAAAAAATTATATAACTCTTGCACAAGATTGAAAATTGTTATTGTAACGTTGCTTTTTTGAAGCCCAACATGCTTTCCCTTCATGTTTGCCCCATTATCATAATATTTTTTATATCTAAATTTAATTTTTTCAAATGTCACAAATGTATATGTCCTTTCTCCTGTAGAGTCCATTTTTGGATTGAACGCAATACATTTTTTTCTTAATTTCAACCTTTTTCGAAGTAGTGTTAAGGACAACATACCTCAGAACAAGACTAATTTACTCAATATGACTAGTGCCTGGTGTACAATCTAATATGAGTGAAAAATATTTTGAACTTCGAACCATTTCTAGAATATTATTTCTTACTTTAGTCGACAATAATTCAATGATTTCATTCTTTATTTGCACGACTAAATAATGAGTCATTTTAACAGATTTTTTGGGAGTTAAACACTTGGCTTACGTACTGTATCATCACTGAATCAAAAGAGGCAATCATTTCAACAGCTTTTAAAAAATGTCCATTATCATGTTCGAAAAGTAATTTAGAAGAACCTTGAAATGCCAAGCATTGTGTAGATAAATACTTAACAATCGCTATAATTCTTACCAACACGTCGCACCAATATTTAGAACAGTCGCATCGATAATCTCCGTGGAATCTTGATTGTTTTGCAGGAAGTGCTTTGAAGATCCAGCCATTTTTTCCCTTCCTTGTAGTCTCAGTTTCTTTTGCTCGTGAAACTTCGCACCTGAAGGTCTCTTTCTTTTATCCTGAAAAAACAAATAAATAATTAGTACTCATGGGAATTAAGAATTAACTACTAAAGTAAGCACCAAGTTTACATATTTGAGTAAAAAGCAGTTTGTTCGAGCCTCTCAGCTCAAACCCTTTCAAAAATAAAGGCAGAAAAAGTATCAAACCAATTTGATAATATAGCCCTTATAAAACCCTACAAAATGGTTTTTTAAAAAGATCGATAACATAAAAGCGAGTTATGGATAAAAACCAATTACTTTTTTAATCTCGTACATGAAATTTCAGTTAATAAAAAGATATTTGGGTAACAAAAATGATTATAACCAGTATTCTATAAAGGGTTAATGTTGATAGTATGAAGTAGGGAACACTTATCATTTTATATAAAATCAAACCGGTGAAATTGAAGTATTCATCACTCTGGCGATGCATCGCTTTTACAGCGCTCCAGGCATTATTCATGCCTGAACATGAAAAATCAAGTAACTACTGCCTGACATGTTCTCGCAACATATGAGGAATATAAAATAATAACTAGAGGAAAGGAGCACTGATTCTAGGCCATTCCTCACGTAAAATAACATGGGAAATCGCCAAGGTCCATCGTGGTAATTTTTGACTCAATTCGATCTGCGCATGCGTCAATCATGAGGCGGCCGTGTTGGAGGGGTGGGGGTATCGGGCGCTGGTGACGTCACTGCGACGACAGGGTGTCGTAGATGTCGCTGCGCTGGCGGCTGACTGGGGTCAGTTTGTTTAGGAAATATTAGTTGTAATACCACGTTTTCCTCTTTTTTATTAATTAGCTTTTTTATCATATGTAAAGGATAACCGTTGGATGTTGCTATTTGTCTAATTGTATTAATCTCTCTATCAAAATTACATTTGTTCATAGGAACTGGAAAGGCTCTATGTATCATTGAATTATATGCTGCTAGTCTGTGTGACACAGGGTGGTTAGAATTGAATGGAATTGTTACATCAGTTTGTGTTGGTTTTCATAAATTGAATAATCAAGTACATTATTAACTCTTTGAATTTTTTAATCAAAAAATTGATTGATCTATTTTTTTCAATTTCTAATGTAAATTTAATTTTTGGGTGTAAATTATTAATGTGGTTGAAAAATACATCTAATTGTCGTTCACTACCCATAAAATAAGCTTATATGTCATCTACATATCTAACCAAAATAACACATTTTACGAAATATTACTTTTAAAGATCTTTCTTTCTAAACTGCCCATAAAAATGTTTGCCAAAATAGGTGATATAGGGCTTCCCATTGGTAAACCTTTATTTTGAATATATATCTTACTGTCAAAAGTGAAATAATTCTGATTAATACATACCTCAAATAAATTAAGTATATCTGATATTTTTCCTGGACTGATATTTTTATCTTCTAGTAATTTTCTTACAAGTATAAGACATTATTTAGGAGGAATTTTAGTGAACATATTAGTAACATCAAACGAAATAAGTTTATAGTCATCTTGCAAGTTGATTGCTTTCAACTTTTTGATTAGTTCTATTAAATTCCTAATTAAGTACTGACATGCATATCCGTAATATATAAACTCAAATGTCCAGAATGTAATTCTATCTATTTGGGTCCGACCCTTAGAAATTTTAAAATCCGATACAGTGAACACTTACGAGCATACAGATTGAAACAACCAGATAAATCGCACTACGCAAAACATCTACTTGACACCAATCATTCATTGACACCTAACACAGAACTAGAAGTGCTCCATATTTGTGAAAAGAAACAAGAACTGGATTTTCTTGAAGAATTGGAAATTAGAAGACATTTAAGAAACCCACAATATGAAGTTGTCAATGAACAGATAAGTCAAGAGAGTTCTCCACTAATAAACTGTCTTCTTAAGTGATAATTGTAAAGATCAGCAGATATAGTTTTGCTGGTTTTCTATATCATTGCACAGTTATACTGATCTTAATTGGAAAAATTATATCCAGGATATCACCATAGGGCTAATAATATCTAAGCTTCAATATTTGTAATATGACATCTTCTTCATTTTTCTATTAACATATATTAAGTCAATCACAAGTTAGGTTACTTCTTGGTCTAGCCAAAAATAACTACTAAACATCAGGTAGGCATCAAATGAAATGTAACTTCTGTCATTCTGACGATGATATTGATTTATCGAAACAATTGTCGATTTTTTAGAATTTTCAACAATTTTTATTATATTGTGGAATTAGCTTGAAACAGTGAGTTTCATTTAAAACACTAATATGAGTAGATTCCACGAAGTAAGGGTCGAGACAGTTAATTTTAAGGAGAAACATGCTCGAATTTCACAAAAATGCTATATTAGGGTTGGAGATACATTTTTCACCCGGTCTTCCACACTGTTTAGCACTATCCCGGAATATATCGACACCCAGGAGCTCGGACTGGTATCTACATGTAATATTATACCCAAAGTTCTAAGAAAGAGGGTAAACAAAAATAGTAGGCTAATGCCTTTTGCGCTAAAAGAAATAACACCAATTTCCCATATTTCTGTATTATCTGTAAAGAAACGGAAATTAGAAATGGAGGAAACAGAATTAGATAAAAGGAAGATAGAGTATTTAGAAAATACAGCTACGGTTAAAAAGGAATATAAAAATGTTTTTGGAGAAAGAACAGAAGATAGCAGAATTAAAGGAGAGACTAGAAGATTATTTCTGCACCAGGTGGAAAAACTTAGGACACTCTGGAGAATACACCGTGTTCACCGTTAACAACAAAAATATATATACCTATATAGGAGTTTTGGCGGATAAAGAAGGGCAAAGAGACGTGTACTACTCAAAGGGTTGCCCCAAAAATACGTTTTTACGCGTTTACAATAATAGAGAAGCTTTTGTTGTAGACGGTTATGTCACATTACCATAAAACAATGGAATGGAATTAATATGTTTGCTAACCGAAAAACCATTTGCTACCTTTACTTCAAATGGATATACGAGTTTTAACGATAACACATTTGCCAAAAAGGAAAACTTGGAATTTTACACAGGCGCATGGAAAAATATAGACGTTCCATTTACCCAAGTGGAGGTGGAGAGGGTTTAACGTCATTACAATGCAAGAAATTGCGGATAACATAAAATGTAGGGATTGTCATCGACTAGAAGAATTTGCAGAAGGTACAGAACTGGTAATATCTGGAATTAAAGAAGTTATGCATAGAGGTAGAATCCGGTACATATTGAAACTAGACAAATGTTTTGTACCTTTCGAATTACTAGTAGGAACAAGAATTAGAAGAAATAGACTTAGATTATAGGATAAAAATAAAAATTTACGTGTTAAAACATACACCCAACAGAAACAAAGAAAGAGTTGTATTTTGTGTCTAAGTTTTGTTAAACCTGTATAAATATTCTAATAAAACTTTTAAAGATATCGTTGTTTTACAAATTTTCCCACCTTTGTTCTTTTTTAATGTTAAACCATCTATTTGGAATTGTTTTCTGCAAAACATGGTGTTAAAGCTAAGCTGCCTTTCCTCTTACTAAGTAACAACCCGCTTGCCATTGGAAAAATAGAAGTAGTCGGAGAAGATTTGGAAATTATTAAAAGGAAACATAAGGAACCTGTGTCCATTCCATACAAAGTAGAATTGGCAGACGCTAAACTCGACAGGTTACTTAAAGAAATACCAAATTTATTGGAGCAGCTCTGGAAGAAAGATTACTACCTAATGGACTTAGACATAACGCAGGATTTTGCAGGAGTTTTTAACAAAGAGGAAATGATTAATTATTTAACAAACGAATTAAACTTTTGCATCCAAGGAGAGTACAAGGAAAGTGCAACAATATTGTAAACAATGATAAAACAGTTGGCATAGATTACCTTACTTGGCTCACATCTAACGCAAGGGTTAAAATATACAACAAATTTATTTGTCAAATTACCAGTCCTGGAGTTAACAAGAGCATTGGAAACCATATTATCGATTCCGTCAACTGCCCAGACGCAAGATTTGAGGAAACTTTCTCTTCTGCGTTGGCCAAGAAGCATGGTATTACCAGATTAGAAGCTACGATATATACCTACCCAATTGGAAATTTCCATGGAGAAGGCTACATTCCTTTAGAAGATTGCATAACTCTGCTACAAGATAAAAAGTTGTACTTCCAAAGTTCTCCCGTTATACTCTGTTTCGATTGCAAAAAATGTGGACAAAGTTGACCGAGAGTCTACAGAACAGCTGTTGTCTTGTGTTTAACAATATGCTGCAATATGTTTATTGGGGTAACAGCAATTCAAGGAAGTTGACGGGATTACGAATAACCGATTTCGTGAAACTTCTCAAGCTCCCAAAATGAATAGAGATATTTTTTTTTATAATTCAAAATCAATATTTCAGTTTGTGCTTTACTTGGAAAGTATTCATCTAAAATTCATATAACTTGGTCAATATATATATACATAGTTAAATCTTAATCGAATTTGAATTCTGGCGTGTTTTTCTAACAAAATTCTTCTTCTAAACTCCAACAACAAAATTCACCGAATATAAAACCAATAAATGATTTTTCGAAGCCCGTTTTACGTATCAACACTGGTAAACGCAACAAAATGTTTAAAACAAATTAAATACGTACAGGTACTTGTCAAAACTATTGAAAGTGTCTGATTCCGATAACCTAACCATTCCTTGTGACCAATTGTTTACAATTGAAGGAAGACAGGAGTTTTACGCCTATTATATATCTTTCAGCATAAATTGGAGTAATATCAGGTTGAAATTCGCTTTACATGACATATTTTTCTGAAGTCTTTGTTGATCGAAAATCCTAACAATTGACAGATGCTACGAAAAATTCCTCACAATATACAAATTTCCATTTTTTCAAATAATATTATCTAAACATTACATATTTTTATCATTAATACACCTTAAATTGATCACTGATTTTCGTTTTCTGTTGTTTCAGTTTTTGATTGTAAGGGAATCCCATGAAGTCAATAGGTGTTTTCAGAATTGTTTCGGACCCGTTATAAGAATAAAAATTTACAATCAACTATCACAAGGGTACCTCCACGTCAATGGCAGTAATGTTGTAGCAACTTCAGATGAAGAAGAGGGTAAGTAATAAAAAATAACTATTCCAATATTTTCGTAATGACCCATATTATCAGGTCGTATATGATCGTTCATGTTCACTGATCTACGCCTTATACACTGTCGAATCAGATGTATTCCTTCAATCATATAAAACTATTAAAACTTGAACAAAATGAAATACGTAGAGTAATTTTGGTCTAGTTTGTAAAATTTTCAAATTATTATTAAAAAATTGGCTTGTGACATTCACAGAAATTTCCAAATTGGAAACGTTTCTCACATAATTCAAGAGAATATTTGATTAATTTGTCTAATGTAGTATCATCTGCAAAAATATCAAATATAAAATAATATTGAAACTCCTATAATTTCCACAATTCATCTTCTGAGTGTGAGAAAGGGATTAGGAGTATGTAATTCTGGAAATTTCGAAATTGTAGAAACTTTTTCTCAATTTGAACTAATAGTTTAGTTATGATTCACAACACTGGTCTAAACTGAATAGACTGTAGGTGCAATTCTGATACAGAAGAGTTGCTTGTAAAAAAACTGTCTGTTTTGATCCATAAATGACATCTCTGAGTTGTATTGACCGTATTTTTTGTTTCAGGTATCATATACAAAATTTCAGCTGGTCGGAATTTCTACCTGTACGATATGAAAGCGGAAAAATTTATTTGTTGGAAAAAAGCACAGTTTAAAAGGAGACATAGGGCACATACGTCTTTAATAGCTAGGGTAAGTCAACTTTGCTCGATATTAAATCTGCGAGGGTTGCTATTTTTGTTTTAAACGTACTAACAATATTTTCTGAACCTCTGCTTAATGAACATTTATTCGGCCAAAATCAGTTATTTTCATAAAAAAAATCAATAATTGACGAGAATTGATTTAAAAATATAATCGTATAACTTTCATTGCTTATTATAACTAGAACAAGTGTTAATAAGCTATTAGATAATTGCAAAAAAGTACGTTATGTTATGTATTACGAATATTGTCTTTAACAGAACATAATATACTTTATCTGATGGCATGTCATAATGACAACGTTATGTCACTCAATTTTGATGACATAAGGAAGCTCATTATGGGACTAAGTACCATAATGAATTCATTATGGGACTGAGTACCATAATGAATTCATTATGGTACTAAGTACCATAATGAAATTCTATAAGTAAAACATGTAATGGTTTGATCAAAAAAGTTTATTCAAAATGCATAACTATGTACAAAACTATTTATTATAAATGGTAAAAGAACAATTACTACAATTTGTAATATTAATTCCAATGGATTCTACAGTTTTTACATCAGTAGTTGATGATTGTTGGCAAACTTGTAATCCTGTTTGGTTGTTGGCACCAAAAATTGCTTCTGATATTTTTTTCTTTTGCTCTTTCGAATTTTCGATGTAACCTTCAGCGACAGTATTGCTTTTCCATCCGCTCACTCACCTACTAATATTTGAAACTACACAATACTTACTCCTTTAAAAATAGTTGTCATTGTGACATGTCAAAAATGCAGTTTTTAATTTTTCGAAAATGTATTGATATAAATGCCATCAGATAAAATTTTGTATGTAATACGAATCATAAACAATCATTATGGCACACGCCGTGTTATCGGACTCGGCTACGCCTCGCCCGATAACATTCACGACTTGTACCATAATGATCGTCTTTATGATCCTTATTACATAAATAACTATTATGGGTTTTCCTTTTTTTAAAGAGGTTTAGGGAATCTGCAATCTTTGCAAAAGGGCTTCCAACATTATGCTATTTCATGGGCGCCTTTCTCTTGCGATGTGGTCCATTACTCGTAGCACAAGTTGTACATTTCTTACACTAGTCCTTCACATTGTCGGAGCCGTTCATCCAATAAAACCTTTCACGGACTCGCTGAAGGGGTTTCTTCACTCCCAGATGACCTCTCGATAGACTGTCGTGTAACGTCCTCAGTACCTCGGTTACTCTTGTTCTCGGGATAGGACTCTTTTCAGCAGCCCTTCTTCCAGGACAAGGGACTCCCACTGAGCCTAATATGTCTTGAGTTTAGGTGAAAATCTTGACACTTCTTGCCAGGTAGGTCACCAATTTTATTCTTTCCATTGCCGAATCTTCTTTAGGTGAGGATCATTCTCCCGATTTTCTCTGATCCTGGTGGGTGACCATTCTTCGTTGACTACTGTAGTTCTTGAAACTGCGACTTCCTCAGATTGCGACTTGTCGCAGTGAGAATAGTCTAGAGGGAATGACCGTCTAGGCAGAGAGTCGGCGTTTCGGCTATTCACATCAGCTCGGTGTTCGCCCCTGTTTAATTTCCCCTGTGACTGGAGTTCTTGCACTGCAGGAGTCTTGGGGCGCTGCATACGTGCTCCAGCTCGCCACACTTCCGGCATTTGATCTTCTTCGGCTTCTTGTCTGCCATACCTTTCAACTAGTTGACGATCTGGTAAAGTCTGTTACCGTCACCTTCTTCCTGCATGGTCTTATCTTTGTACCACGAAACCCTCGTGGCTGCTTTGCATTTAAGAGGTTTTTGATTTGCAGGAGTCGTAAGACGCTTTCACAAGCTGCGAACATGCTCTTGCTCGCCACAATTACAGCACCTAATCTTCTTCGGTTTCTTGTTTACCATACCTTTGTACAAGTTGACGATCTGGTCAAGTCTCTCATTGTCACCTTCTTCCTGCATGGTCCTACCTTTGTTGTATCCCGAAGCCATTGTGGCTGCTTCGTATTCAAGAGCAACAATTAATGCACCGACCAATGTTCTGGGATGGGCTAAACGAAGCATCCTCTGCATATGAGGGTCACGTAAGCTATCAATAAAGGCCTGGATGTCCAGACATTCGATCATGTTCTCTTGTGCTGATGGATAGGCAAATCGAACCAGTCGGGCAATATCCACTCCGTACACAGATTCACGAAAGAAGACGACAGGACTGCGCTTAGGACAACTGGTTATTATCAAATTGTTGCCAAAATGCTGAATAAGTTTTTGTTTTAGATATTGAGTAGTATATCTCTCATATCCGTTGAGAATTTGAGATATGCTTTCAATAATATCGGATAATAAATACTTACATTCATCACCGCTTTCGATTCCAGTACAAAGCTTCTGAAATGGTCCTGACTTTGTTATAACCCGAAGCCTTCGTTGCTGCTCCATATTCCAGAGCAGTCGTCAATGCGCCAACTAATGTTTTGGTATGGACTAAATGAAGCGTCCTCTGCATATCGGGGTCACGTAAGCCATCAATAAAGGCCTGGATGCCCATACATTCGATCATGATCTCTAGTGCTGATGGATAAGCAAATCGAACCAGTCGGTCAATATCAACTTCGTACTCTTGAAGGGTTTCATCACGTTTCTGCCTTCGGTTCTTCAGCAGGGATTGGTACAAATGTTCGTGGCCTTATCGCATGTCCAACACCTCTTCCTCAGCTGCTCAAAGTCGTCATATGTTTATTCCAGCAGGTATCGTCTGAAATACATCTAATGCATCTCGCCGAAGCACGATAGTTAAGTTCACTGCTTTCTCCTTATCGGACCAATTATTCACTCTAGCGGCTGCTTCAAACTGTTTTACGTAATTGGTCCACGACATCTTTCCATCGAACGTTGGGGTCTTGACTCGGGTAAGACTGCCAATGCCTTCTAACTCAGGGTGTGTTTCTGGCTTGCAAGGTTTTGTTTGCTCGGTCTTCTTTTCTTCCTCTGGCGTGCCTCGTGTTTGGATATTATTACTATGTAATGGTGTATGATGTGAATATTGAAAAGGTAAAGCAACTTCTCAGTCATTTGCGGCATGTTACTTGTAAGTGCATCATCATCGAAAGGATTTTCACACAACCTTTGATCATTGGATGTAAAAGGAAGTTCTAAAATGTTGTACCACTGTTCTCCTTGATTAATGTCACATGAAAATTTGAAAACTGTTTTATTCCTTAACCCCAAAGTGACCAAAAATATTTGGCAATGTTTGGCAATACAGCGAATTATACTTGGTAATGACATTTCAAAGGTTCACTTACTTTTATTTACTTTATTAGAACGGAAAACCTAAATAAATAAATAAAAAACTATACTAACTTTCCTGATCCTTAGAACTTGCAACCACCACCATATTTTTAGTATTTTTTTTGACACTTCACTTTGACAAACACAAGCCGTATTCACACAAACCGTTGTAAGATTGATTTTATATATTTTCATTTTTAATGATTCAAAAGTCAATATACTAGAATATTTTATAATATTTATCCGCATTGAAGGCAATATGTTGAAATTTATCGTGATTCATAATATTTTAGATTATTTTATTCTATTTTGTTTATGTAAAACAGTCTTGTAGTTCGCGCGACTGCAGAGACTCCATGTACGGGCGGTGGCGCGGAAATGCTGTGCCACTTGCTGTCTATACATTAAACCGTCTCTTATATTATTTGTCTATGTACTGAGGGTCGTTGGATGCTTCCGTCGAGGCAAGTACGACTTTTTTAGCTGTTCCCAATTATCCGCCGTTCTCAATTATCCCACTCTCCCCTACAAGTTTAAAGATAACTGAGATTGGAGAGGTGCCTGGAAAGTAATACTTTTCAATTCCACCCTGTGTCTCAAAACCCAAAGAGAGCTGTCAAAATTCTGCTTGCCTCATTTAAAATTTCATAAAAATTTACTAAACGATCGCGGAAATCGCAACCCTCTATCTTAAAAAATAAGGACGCAAAATTTCCCAAAATGGGACACATTATACGTATAAATAGCAACCACTCACAATATCTTTAGGAAAAAACGAATATGCCAACATTCCTGACCTTCCTTCTTGTTGTTTCAGAAACATAGCAGTAAGAGTTGCCAATTCCGGGACATGGTTGCAAAGGAGATGGGAGGCTACGTAAATTTGGTAGCAGCTTTTAATACCACTTTAAAAATGAAATTTAACCGCAAAGGTAAATTCGCTTCCCATGATTGCGCACCGAAAACGCATACCAAGTGTCCCCAACAATCGATATTTCTAATACAAGTATACGAAGACATGCGATCCGAAGATGGCTGTAAGTGTCCAGAAGCCAGGCATCACTTCTGTAAGGCAAGATTTTCTAAAATGAAAGTGTTCGGAAATATTTGCAATCAAAGTAACGAAACGTTTGATTTGTAGAAAATTGAAGTGTTGTTTTTTTAATACAAAAGTCATAGCAGAAAGATAAGTTATAAATCCACAAATTACCAATAATGTACGAAAATTTGTTTCATATTCTCTAATATATCAAACAGCTTATTAGATAAAACCTAGTAGAAATTCAGATATTTCACTCTTATAAAAACTTTGGTCAAATGCAAAAATACCATTCCTTCGAAAATAATAATTTTTTCAATAATGTCGCTAAATATATACAGGTGAGGTCGGAATTCTTCATTGAATGACAAACTCACTTAACAGTTAATCATTTTTTAGAAATTCACAATAAATGAAAACCTCTTTGTAATTATTGAAATATTAATTTAGAATCATATAAATATGTTAAATATTTGTAGTGAATTTGGCTAACCCAAATGAAATCTTGACATCTTATCCAAAAAAATGTTTAATCAGTGTAATAATTTGTGTTTAACTAACAAACCTAAAATGCTATGTCGCAATTGGACTGTTAAGCTGAAAAACAACAAAAACAGTTATAAATCACCTAAAATTACTGTGAAGTAGTCCTTGAATTAATTATAGTATTTGCTCAAATTTCTAAATGCGGAATAAAGATGAATTGTAGGAATTACACGAAATTGCTGTATATAGTATTGAGAATATGAATGCTTTGGTTGATATCCGGCACGAAGTGTCCAAAAATTGGACCGTTATTTTGATTCTAATGTTATTTTGGATGGCCAATAAGTTATTGTTTGTGGAAAACTGACTAAACTCCAAATATTTTCAAAGAAGCCATTTTTAGAATGTTTAGAAACATATAGAATCACTTTTTATTACAACGCAAATTGACATATTAAACGTTTAAAAGCAGATTCTAAGTTTGTTATAGTATTCAACTTATTAGGCATTGTTTAGTGTTCAGTATCCTTTTGGAGGTTTAAATGTTTCATTGGGATTTCCTACAGAATCCAATGTTCCTTTGTGGTGATTAATCATCAAGTTTATGTTTCCTTTTGGTATATTTCATCAAAACTAACGGTTTCAGTACTGGGACTAACTAACTAATTTTTTGTGGAATCTATCAAGTTTCATTATTAATTTTTTTGGGTTCTCTCTTTTACTGTAATTTGAATTATATGATAAATTTTGACTCAGTTTTGTAATTGTTGAACGTTACACAAACTAGTAGTCGTATTGAATTCCTTATAGTTCATTTCACATTGAAATATGAAAAAAAAAAGTACATTAAAAGTGGATGGATAGTTATAAGGAGATGAGACTGTGTTAACCAGCTTTTCCGAAATCTTATTGTCGGCTCATTTGAATTGAAAATGAGTTTGAGGTTACGATGGAGAGATCTAGTGGTAAGATTCTCTATTATGATTCACGCTTTGGAGACAGACTGTTGCTCCTTTAGAACGAGGTAGTAAGCAGAATAGTCTGTTCTACAAATGTAAATACAGGAAGAATAGTTTTCAGCCTAATAAAAATGAAACTTTTTGATTTTTTTCAAAAATAATTGTACCATTTTTTTATGCAAATAATAAAATGTGGCGTTTTCAATTAAACTGCACTAGGAAGTACTTTCATTAGGGAACAGTTTGGAATTAGATATTCTAATTTTGGCTCTTTCTCACTTATTAGAGCGGAATCCTGACATTTCACTTCCATAAGAAAATAAGATTTGTTATTTAGAATTCAGTGGTTCCCAACCTTTTCTGGACCACCGCCCCCTATAGAACAGAACAAAACTTTCACCGATACCCCCCCCCCCCCCAGTCGCTGGTTAGTTCAAAGTAGTTAATTTTATTTGAATATCATCTGTACCGTCCCAATTGATCTGTATTTAGCTTTAATTTCAGTTGTCTAAATTTTATTTTAGAGGAATGATGAAGTAGAAATTTATTAAACGACAATAAAATTGTTTATTAAACTTTTAAATATAAACACAGAATCAATAAGAAATACAATCACAATAGAAATAAGAAATGCAATACTATAAGAAATACAAACTTAATAATAAAGAAAAAATCAATGAGACGGTTGAGGCTGGTGGAGTGTTACCAGTTTGTTAATATCGGGTTCCAATTTCGTTAACATCAATCGCAGATCGCCACGTTCAGTGATGTGTAGTCTGTTTCTTCTCTTTGACAGCAAATCAGTTACTGCACTGAATGCACGCTCAGCCATATAGGACGAAGGAAATGCATTTAACAACTTGTGTACTATTGTCCACAATCCAGGATAGAGAACTGGTATTGGTTTTTGAAGCCAGAACTCTTGATATCCACGTTTGAATTTTACTTTCAGCTCTTCGTTAGTTGTGAGTTCTAATAGCTCCTCTTACAAATTTGATGAGCCTCCAGTATCTGTGTTTGCAAAAGGATCCTTAACCCAACTTGGTATTTTCATGTTTAAAATATCTTGGAAACGCTCTGTAAAATCAACATGAAGAACTTCCAAGTGGTGGCAGTGAGTAAGTAAATCTTCCGGTTTTGCAGACACTGTTGATAATGTGGGAAAATGATTGTACTCACCTCTACCAAGATTTCTTTTGAACATAAGAAGTTTTCCTGCAAAAGCAGCTATGACGTTTTTAATTTTAATTAAATTTAAATTATCACCTTGCAATTGTAGATTAACTTGATTAAATACTTTAAACAGGTCCGTCAAATAAGCGATGTCATTTTTTGACGTAATCAGGTTTTCGCGCAATTGTTCGTTTTCTTCAGTCAAATAGATTGAAAAAACGATTCAGACAAACACCTTTAGAGAGCCAACGTACTTCTGTGTGCAGCAGCAAGCGATTGTAGTCTTCATCATTTTCATTGCAAAGCTTATGAAACAAACGGTCATTCAATGAATTGTTTCTAATGATATTGATTGCTTTAATAACGTTATTGAGGCGTTCATTCAATTTTTTTGCAACCAAATACTGACGGTGAATAATACAATGTACAGCGAGTACATTTGGCACTGCTTTTCTCAAATGTGCTATAAAACCCTTATGAAGCCCGGTCATTACTGGAGCACCATCAGTAGCAGCAGACAAAATATTGCTAATAGGAATTTCTTTCTCTTGAAAAAATTCTTGCATGATATTAAATATAGAATGTCTCTTTGTATCAGTTTCCAAATTCTTAGCAAATAATAACTCTTGATGAATTTTTTCTTCTTTTATAAATCGTACGTATGATAAAAGTAGAGCTTCGTTACTTGGTAGAGGTGATTCATCGAGTTGAATGGAAAATTTGCAAGTCTTTAGGTAATCGCATAATGATATTTCAACGTCATTTGCCATTTCATCTATTTATCTTTGCACTGGATTATTACTGAGACGAATTTTTTTAATGATATCAAATGGTGTCTTATGATGGAGGACAGTTTTTAATATCTCTTCGACTGCCGGCAAAATTAATTCTTCGCCAATGGTGTGTGGTTTTCCTGACTTTGCGATTAACAATGAAACGTTATATGAGGCTCGTAGCCCATCATCGTCTCGTTTAGAAGACGATGCAAAAAGGTTCGATATAGTCAGCTGTTTTAAATATAGTTTTTCGAGTTCTTGAAAATAGAATATATCTTCGTTCTTCTTATCAGGATGCATTTTATGTAAATGCTTTTGTAGCCTAGGTTTTCTAGCTTCATTTGAAAAAACTTTTTGGCAAATTAAACACATAGGTGATGATTTGTTTGTAGAAGATTCCGCAAATCCATATTTTAAATATTCAATACTGTATTGCCGGCATTTCCTTTTTAATTTAGAAGTAGATTCAGCCATTTTCATACAAAAATCAAATTCTCAATAGATTTATAGATAGTAATGTTTATAAAATGACACACCACTCAGGATTATTTACTACGGCAGAGCTTATGATTCACGACTATATATCGCGGCCAAACACATACAACTAACTAACAAAAAATTCGTAGAGCTGTTGCGTTTATACGTTTCATTTCGTGCATGATTCAACTTGTCTGTGTGCGAACATGTCGAAAAATGTTATTTTGTATGAACATCGCGCGTTCGCTTATCAAAGTGCGAGGACAAGTCATATACTTCTATTATGAACTAAGAGAAATTATTATAATTATTAGTATTATTATTAATGCTAGTTTAAAACTTCTTATTAACCCTTATTAAATCATTTTTATTTCACCATTCCTCTTGAATGCTTATTATTTGCTTCTGAATCCGCTACCGCCCCCCTAAAAGGCTGCAGTGCCCACAGGGGGGCGGTATCGCCCCCGTTGGGAACCAATGAATGATAAACACATATTTTTTAGCATAAGATATAACAATTTCAATTTGTACTTGAAAGCTAGAAGTTATTTAGCACAAAGAGTTTTACCTAATCATTCGCACATTCCAATATATATAGAGCTGGCTAGATCTATTGGTTAAGTAGGTAGGTATCTCTCTTCCAGCTTTTAGTTTCGAAACTTTTAAGGAAAAGAAGAAAAAAGGGAATCCAAACAAGAGAAAAACTTTTTGGGGGAAAAATACAGTAAATATGGAACGAATATATCTGGGAAAAACAGAGATAAATTACTGTAGATAAGGGGGTACAATAATATGGAAGTCCATAGAATCCCAAAGATGCTGCTTATATATAGGAAGTCAAAACCGAAGATGGAAAAGAAGAAGTGGATAATGGATAATTGAAGCAAGTGACAAAAGGGGAGTAGTTGTTTTGTAGCAAGTCATGAGCCAACTAGACCAAAGCAAAGATGGAACAATGATATTCAGGGCGAGTTAAATGGAAAAGAAAAAAATGAAATTTCTAGAAGGAGATTATGAATTAAATGAATTCGGCTTGTTTTATCATAGAAATAACAATTTATAATATTAGTTTGAATTACGGAACACACCCCGAATAGTTTTGACAATTGACAGTATAGACTGACAGGAGGACTAGTAAGTACGTACCCAGGGGGTTGATGTGTTTCGCGTATGCAATTTATAGAAGAGTCGATATCCGTAGCATCTGGTAGGGGCAACCGTGTCAGCATATCGGTCTCAAACAATTTTAAGCCATTACGAAACTCAATGCTATAATCATAGGCTGAGAAAACAATATTCCATCTTAGAATTCTAGATGCAGACATTACTAATATATCACTTTTCCGCCCAACCTATCTAATATGCGAGAAAAGTATTGGTTTACCCCAGAAAAAGTTGGAATTTTGAAAAATTTCCTTGAGTTATTTTTACGATTTCCATCAACAACTATACGAAAAAATTGATTTTAGAAAAAAAATCCTGTGTGTATGTCGTCGTCGTTGTCGTCGTCCACTTTTCTTTCCATGCCTTGTTAGCACGATACAGCCTCCGGAGTGCAATAAGTCACCAATTTCATGATGGAATATTGTTAAGGACATGTTACAGATGAACCCTATTGATTTTCACCTTACCAGAGCTAGTACAACGGGTGCTATGGTACTTGAAGTACGAAATATTTGTAATTTTTTGAGAAATTTCAGTTTGTTAGCACGATACAGTCTCCAGAGTTCAACAAGTCACTAATGTTATGATTGAATATTGTTCAAGACATCTCATAGATGAACCCTATTGATTTTCAGCTCACCAGAGCTAATACAACAGGTTCTACAGTACTTTAAGTACGATATTTTTGTCATTTTTGGAGAAGTTTCAGCTTGTTAGCACGATACAGCCTCCGGAAGGGACCAATTTTATGATTGGATGTTATTCAGAACATCTCAAAGATAGAAACCTACTGATATTCAGCTCACTGAAGTCAGTACAACGGGTGCTATGATACTTGAAGTACCAAATTTTTGTCATTTTTGGAGAATTTTCAGTTTGTTAGTACGATACAGCCTCCAGAGAGTATACGATTGATCAATTTTATGATTGAATATTGTTCAAGATGTCTCACATATGTACCCTATTGATTTTCAGTTGACTAGAGCGAGTACAGCGGGTGCTATAAATCCAGATAGACTAAATTTTTGGTTATTTTTAGAAAAATTTCGGTTTGTTAGCACAATACATCCCCCGAAGTGTATACAAGTAACAATTTTATTATAGAATTTTGCTCAGGGCCACAGATGCGGAAAAGTTAGTTTTAATCTTTGAACCCGTTTATTTCCACTCGGATTCAAAATAACCTGTAAAGGCTGGTGGCTAGAAACCAAAAAGAAACGCCAATATATATATATACTTATGGGTCCGCTTGACACAAACTATTATCACCAATGCTTCTCGCTTTAACTGAGAATAATTTTGATCGGCTTTCGACAATGTCCCAGAAGCAAATACTACAGGTTTTTTTGTTCCATTTTCCCGATGACTCAAACACCTCCGACACCATATGAAATAATATCACACAAAATTACAATGATCTTATTGGGACCATAATGTACTAGATATTGGTTTTATATAATCAAGTCCGTCGACAATTATCATCAAACCAGAACCCTACATTTTCTTCCAACAATCTCTATAACGAATTCATAGGTGTAAAAACACTATAATAATGCAAAAGTCCCAGAAAACTACGCAAATGCCTGATGTTTTTCTTGATCTGTATAAATACCCTGCTCATCAATATAATGTCTAACTTTGAAACAAATTACTTTTTTTTGGAATTCACTTAATCGCGAAAAAACAACATCCAGCTGCTTCCTCCATCGAATAAGAGGCAATTAAAATATCATCCAGATAATAACTTACTTTAGGTATTCATATTACAATTTAATCCATTACCATCAGTAAGTACGTAAATGAAACTTAGGGGTTCTAGCTTTATTAATGCTTTAGGTTTACAATTATATTCGATTACATACCCGTAACACATCAACCCTCTGGGTACATACTTGATAGTTATCCCATTAGTATGTACTGTCAATTGTCAAAATTATTCGGGATATGTGCAGTCATTCAATCTAATATTATAAACATAACAGCATTAAATTTTCTTTCCTTATCTGACACTAAATAAAATTCTCTAAAAATCACAAATCTAACAATATTTTCAATTGATTATAGTTTGTTGTACTACAATTACAATAGAAGACTCTCATTATATTTTAAGTAACATAAAATTCATTCAAATTCACAAGAAAATTGTGAATATATCGATTTTTTATTTCACTTATGTTATCAACAACCAATACTGCTTATTATTACTTATAACCCTTTAAGAAACCCAATTAATCCCAGTCTACTTTCTCTCCGTATGTTTAATTCATGAGATGAACCCAGTTACGTATTCCTAAATTATAATTTGGTAGTAAAGACACGCGTGTTTATTAAAATAGTTCCTAGTAGCATCTTTATATGACTTTCTTCTTAAACATTCATAATTGATTGAGGGCACTGAAAGACTTCTTCGACTCCAGCAACTCAATTTTTCTCTTATTCTACCTTCAATCAGGCCGTAATCGTTATGTGATGTTAATATGTAAAACAGAGTTTAGAAGTGAGATGTTATGAAGTATATTTTGAAAATAATGTATATGGGAGAGTGAAAGTTTGATGCTATTATAAGTTGGAACAAGATAGAACATATTAATTTTGGAGGTTTGATAAATTATTCACCATGAAAAAATATTGTTATTGGGATTATTAACAGATTGAGAAATAATTATTAACGAAGAAACAAAAGGATGAAGAAATACAGAATATGTCACTACAACAAATAGAATAAGTTTTGGGGAGTAATAGGGACAAATATACATCTAAATATATATAAAAAATTATGGAAAAAACAACAGATATACCCATGGTTGGAAAGAAGCAACGGTTTAACCTATATAGGTATAGAAAATGTTAAAAATGCGGGCGTTGGAATTCATTCAGAAGAGTCAACTAGAGAGGCAAAAATTATGATAGATAACAAACCAAAAGATCAAAACAAGATTTGTTAGGACGATAGCAGAATATTTGAAAAAAAGGGGGGAAAATAAGAGACTTAATAGGAAACAAGAAAGAGGGGGCTGAATGCAGTGGAGAAATCTTGTGATGAATGATACATTCTAGATCCGTATTATCTTATTATAATGTTTTGAAAGGTTCTACATCCTGGTCCAATTCTTGTAGTCCATTGGGCAGATACATTTGATGACGTGGTCGAAAACTATATCAATTCCATCATTTGTAGTAAATCATTTTCTCCTTCGCCTCCAATTTAATTTAATTTCCTTGTTAGAATCAGAACTTTTGGAACATTATGAAAGTCGTTTGATATTATTACCATTCTTTCAATTTAGTATTCTCTTGAGATGAGTGCTGTGTAGTTGCCTTGTTTAAAAAATAGTCATCATATCAATTGCTTCTTAGCGATCCTCCTAGGTTCCAACATTCCCCTTGCTCTTAATCAATGCCAAACATTCATCAAAAGCTGTCCAAAATATACAAATTCGAATCACAGCAATCTGCGTCCACTGCTGGACATATGCCTCCCGTAAACACATACACCTTCGATGAGCTGCGTTTGTTTGGATTCTCTTAATATAGTCGAACCAACAAGTTGGTGGATGTTCACTACTGCATTGTGGATCAATTCGAGAATCCTTTTCCTCCATTGATCGAGCTATATGTCGTGCTCACTTACATTTTAGAGTTTTTATGCTTTCGACTGCGTCCATAACGTCTAACATATGCCGTAGGCCCACCGCATATTGAACCCAGCACACGCACAGCTCACGGACAATCCACGCGTGTGTTATTCTGTTAACAATGGTTTAAAGTAAGGTACCGCACATTGATCCCAACCCACGCCCCATCCACGTTCGCTTGGGTCGGTTTGAATGTGTCGCACAGTTTTCGTGGGTCGTGGGTTGTATACTTAAAATGGAGAAGTTAACAAAGTTAGTTCGAAGTTTCCCAGTTCATTATGACACCAGTCCTGAGGATTATATAAGATCCAAATTTAAGGATGAGTTGTGGGCACAGATTGCCAAAAGGAGATAAATTATGAATATGATATGTTTATATCGTATATTGTAAGTGGGTATGTATGATGTGGACCATTTAAGAGGTATCTTATGTTACGTTTACAGTTATAGATATTAAAGGAAAATATTCGATGCCACCCATACTTTTAACCTTAAGTATAAGGTTTAAGGTCAAATTTGTTCCTTCGGACTCAGAATTCGTGTCATTAAGTATACGTTGATCGTTAGCAGTCATTGTGGAAAAGGGTCTGGGTTGGGTATGGCGTGGATTCAATATACGATAGATAAGAAAAACTTGGACGTTGGTTGCGTGTGGGTTGTGTATGGGCTGTGCGTGTGCTGTGTTCAATATGCGGCGGGCCTATCTGCCATTTGGAATCGTGTCCCTGAGGTATGGAGGTAAGTAACACGCCGCATCGACAGTCGGTATCGTTCGGCGTCTCGCGATCCTGAAATTCTTGAATCATGAATATAGCACTCGGGGTGGGCGTCTGTTTGGCGCTATTGCATAACTTAAAAAAGTTGAAGATGATTCTACACAATATATTATATAGTTAATATGATATTTTATGATAATCTTTTTATTTTACAAGAAATGAAATATTTTTTAAATAATAAAGCTATTTTATGTATCATATTTGATGCACTTACCTACTTTTTATTTGCTAAAATCGTTGTTCATTGTTTGCGGCTCAATTTATAAGAAAATAGATACCTACCTGAGTAGTTTAATACAAATAAAACCTTTTTCCACAATCGAGAGCAAAATTCATCATCATTCTACTGAAAATAGTGTACAAAGCAGCATATTAAATCACAAAAAAGCAAAGTATAGCTATTTTTAACCGACTTCAAAAAAAGAGGAGGTTCTCAATTTTTCTGTATGTATTTTTTTTTATTCGGCGATTACTCTGTAATTTGAAGTTAAATTTTCCCGATTCTTTTTTTTTCTTTTTTGTTGAACTCAGGTGACCTCCAAGGTGGTCCCATTTAAATATCGTTCGGAAATTCACCCCCTATCTTTTGAACGGTTTTCGTTAAAAAGATCTAGCTTTCACTCTTATTGATAGTATCTTTCAACAAATACAGAGTTTATGTAAAAACCAGTTTATATTAAATAATATTCAGGATTGCCTACAATTTTAAACTTTCACTGCTATTTAAAAAAACGAATTTTGTATATAAAGGAAAACTCTGAGACGTCTAAAACCCTGTACTCCTGTAAATTAATAGTTTATTAATCCTATTGTGTAAGATATGATTATCAAATGGATCCACTTGAAAAAATTTAGTTTCCTATATCGTTTATCAAAGAGGTGGTAAAATAAAGAATAACTATTTAGAAAGAAAGTTTATTAATTGAAAAATCGAATAAAAGGAATAGTAACAAGAACAAGAATGAATCAAGTTAGATGTACAAATTGGGAGGCTAGATATTCCTGCAACGTTTTTAGTAATGGCCAAACGGTACTTTTGAGGTCTTTTCTGAATGACTGTGGGAAATAAAATGGTTTACCACAATATATAATCAAAATTTGCATTTGCCCGTAAACAGTTTGTATAGACAAATTTTCTGTGTAGAGATTGAAATCTACAGGTTTATAGCAAAAAGCGATGTGTTTTTAGTTCACAATTTCATTGGCTTCTTCTAAAATGTATAATTTAGGTTTTTTTGATAGTTATTACATGAGTCTAATTTTTCTAAATGTATCAGTATTATTATTATTTAAAGCTCTGCAATCACTGTCCAGTTAACTTCAGCAATTTCATCGTTAACCAAAAATAAAAAGTAGTATTACTGTATAGATATTTAGTCCGAACAAGTTGTGGTAAATTTTATTCATAAAATAAGAAGTTCTAAATAAACAAAGAAAATTTGGAAATAAAACTGATTTGCTCGGACTAATTTTAGCGTTTTTTAATTAATTATCATTCTGCTCTGACTAATCTAGAAAATTATATATTATATTATACTGTATGTATTTGTACAAATGTTGAAAATCTTTTATATATTAATTTATTTTGCTATAATTTAATTTTTGTATTATTTTGTGAATTATTGTCATTTAGGTTATGAATGTCAAATGTACAGTATTTTTTATTTCGACCCCTATGGGGTTTACCTTAACATTACCTAACTTTTGTATATTATTATTTATTTTTATGAATACCATGATTTTGCGCATTTAGTTGTTCAAACGATCCATGTTTTAATGGTTTTCTAACAAGGAAATAATTGCAGAATACCAAATAATAACTGAGGCCCTGAATTTTAGAAACATTTTGATAATTAAAATAAATGTCTATCTGCTGTTATATGTTAGCCTCATAATTGTTATGTAAGATCTGTAGGCATTGTCTTTAATTTATACAATACATTCCAACTTGTATGCATTTACAATAAAAGTATAAGAAATTATTCATGTCTATTTTTCCATTTCCAATAACCAAAACAAAAAAATACATACGAAGGTTGCCCAAAACCTAATTTTCGTTTTCTTTTTCCTTATAATGTTCGAAAATATGGAAAATATTGAGAATTAGTTCAAGGAGCAGCCGCCAAACAGCTTGAAACGTTCACTTAGCAGTTAACATTTCTAATAGAGTTTTAAATAAATAATTCAGCGATGAATGTTAAATTTATTGGTGGAATAGACCACACGTCCTTCCTTGCCAATGTTTTAAACAACTATTTAAATGTTGGTGGAATAAACTGTATAGATATCTCACAGAAAAAAATCCTGAATAGAAATTAGGAATGCGGCACTATACGAGAGATTGTAATAGAGAATGGTAGTCGCAGAAGTCCTGATAAAAGTTTTAAATATTCTGTATATTTATTAAAAGAACTTGTTCTATATAAGAACAAATTCGCAGGGATTACTGGTATGTTTTATTTTTTTTGTGTAATATTTTCTTAAATTGATAAAGGTTTTTGTCCAGGACAAATCCTTAAACTAGATTGTATTTCTGTAAAAAAATTGATAAGAACAGTTTTATACATGTCGCTGGACAGATATCTAAATATCGTGTTAATTAAAAAAAGGTCTATCTGTAACACACTTGGTGTTCTTGTAGCGATACCGCCAGGAATAATTTAATTATCTCGGCAAATTTAACTAAAATCACCCGACTGAAGAACTTAGATGAAGATTTGTCGGCAATTTGCATTGACTCACAAGAAATCGTGTTTCCATAAGAGCCAATTCATGATCTAGATACTCAACTATGTATTATACTGAGAATTATTTAACCTAGGAAGATTTTATGGAGAATCGACTTCGACTTGCTACTTCAAGATAAGTAAAATTATATTGTATGGCTTAACCATTCATATTTGTACAGCTCGTTTCAGTTTTAATTTATACTTTCTTTTTCTTCACACATACACACTTTTACTAACCCATTATTGTCAAATTATGTAACACGGTTAAATATTTTTTCATTCATTATATTCATACATATTAGTAGTCTGTTGTTTTATTTATTATACAGGAAGACCTGAGAAATAGCCTTCAGCACATTTTTTTCTCATAAGTATTGTCAAAAAACTAGCAGAGCACAGCAGGTAAGAGTTGACTGATTAAGGAGGTTGATTTTTTCTAATTTTGTTTAGGAACAAAGTTAGTGGCGCCCTTACTATTGATGTAACTTTACTGTTTTTTAGTTTCTCTCTCTCTCTTTCTCTTTCTTTTTCACATTTTTTCTTTAATTAAACTTCTTTCAAGTAAGAGAGCCCTGAGAACTGGCTCCGTTATCTCCAATCTCTTTGTCAGTTTGGAAAGAACCTACTCTCTTTTAATACTTTCAATTATTTAAATAATTTTCACCCGGAGAGTAAGAGGTTTTTGTTTCAAGCTCTAGTTATAGACCACCTACTAATTTAATGATTATCAAGGATGTATACCCACTCAATATTAAATCTGTCTGAACCATCCGAACAGTTTCTGTTACACTGAAAACTCAACAAAAGACCTTGAGCCCACTTATAAGAAAAGCCTTCGATTTATATTTCGGGTTCAAAGTTGGGATAGTGGTTCGCACGAGACCAACGAGACGAGATTTTCACAAAGTCTTGTCTCGTCTCGTCGATGCAATGATAAGTCTCGTCTCGCAGCCTCCAGTCTCGTCTCGTTTCTCGTACGAGAGTCTCGTAAAAGTATCGAAATCTCATCATTCATAATCTTATTGTTTCAGTGCAATAATAAATACTTGAATACTTGCTATAATATTAGAGTCGTAAGAGAAGATTACAATTGTTGAAAAATTAACATGTATTTGAAAGTAATACAACTGAAGAAAATAAAAACATAACATTATTTTATAAATGAAATAACTGAAAAAACAGCCCTCTCGGTTGCAAATATTTTTGTTCTTCACCCATTCGTTTAGACATAACAAACATCGTGCAGATTCATTGTTGAGGCGATTTCGATGTTTTCATATAGTTAATGCAGCACATGAGAATAATCTTTCCGCCGGAACTGAAGTAGCCGGTATGCTTAAGAGATCTCGTGCCATTACACTTAGAATAGGAAATTCAGAAGCATGCATTTTCCACCATTGTAGTATATCTGTTTCTTTATTACATGGAGGCATAGAATAAGATTTTTGAAGCTGCTGCATCAAGTCTCCTTCAGCATGCGTAGGGTTTACTGCATACAAAACATCAAAATCATTTTAAAATCTGACTTTTCCGGTCCAGGATCTTCTCGTTCCCTAGCCGCCGTTTTTTTCGTACATTGTCCTTCTGAATCTTTTGATTGATTAAAATAGGCTTTGTATATATCTTGAAATGTCTGAATCGAAGTACCATTTAATTCTTGGCCACCTGTTGTCATATCAAACACTTCTAACTTATGCCGCGGATCGAGAATTAAAGCTGCAGCATAAAACCAATTAGCTTTACGATAATGATTTAATATTTTCTCTCTCGCAGCCTGAAAATTAACAATAAGCTGCTCTTCGACAGCGGTTCGATCTACCTTTTGGATCCATTTAAATATTTTGTTCTCAATATTATCTATCAGTATATTGATACATACAACCACCATAGGTAATGTGACGTACTTCTCTCCTCCGAGTTTTTTATCTAGCTTCAAGAGCTACTTTCAACATATCATTACTAGAATTTCATCCTGTAGGCACATCCAACACAGGTGTTAATTACCAGTTGCCTCGCACGCACTTCGGAACTTAATTAAAAATTGTTCTGACCGTTTAATTTTTGAAAAAATAGAACGTATTTCACATAGCACATTAGCATTATCTTCAATTTCAGCAACTTCGGCTTCCTCATCGACACTATCATCACTCAATTCTTCATTTGCCTCAGAATTCAGTTTCAACAACTGAAACAAATCTTGCACGGCCAAATTAATCACATGTCAAAAACATCGAAAATGGCAGTCCTCTACATTTAAATCGGGAATAAGTTCCTGAAGTTCTTTGATAAAAGTTTTATTTGCTGAGGCATTATCCATTGTTATTCCTTGAAGTTTGTGGATCAAGCCTTTAGCGTCTACACATTTGAAAAATGTGAGAGCGATGTCTTTTCCTGTATCTTTTCCATGGGCAGGAACAAAATCTAGAGCGATCGATTGCAATTCCCAATTGTCATCTATAAAATGTGTTGTAACTCCATAATAAGATCTGCCACTAATGGAGGTCCAGCCGTCTGTTGTTAATTATAATTTTGAAGAATTGTTTGTCAACATGTCGGTCATTTTTTGCTTTAGGCAGTCGAATCGTAATATTTCTAATCTTCTCAATTTATCCTTTTTTGGGAAATCCTTTCCAGATATTTCTTTAAAAAATTTTTGAGTATCTTCGTCAAGGAAGAAATTAAAAGGTAAATATTTTTTTGCCACCAATCAACAATCGCCAAGTCAAAATGATCCTTTTTTGTTTTCACTGATGTAGTCTGAAAATAATAATATGTAATGTGCTAAGACCTTTTACGGACGGAAATCAAAATATAGTTATTTATGATACAATTGCTAGAAGTGGCATTTTATATTGCGAAATAAGCGACCACGAGTGGAGCAACTCCAGTAGCAAAATAAAATCACTTTTAACAAACGTATCATACAATATTCTTTGCCACGAAAGTATAATAAAAAATATTTAGACGATAGATATTTCAACATTTGATTCACTTTGTGCATTGTTGTTTTATGTTTTAGTGATGTTTTTCACATCGAAATGACAACTGAAAAATAGCATATTGTGTTTGTCAGTTTCAAAATATCTATTTATGTAACCACCTGCGAATGACACAATTTGTGTAATGCAATAGATAATTGATGCATGAATAGTTCTTTCTCTACTCTCTATTTCCTGCTATTTAGTATAGTGGTAGTAGTTAGTATGACTGGCATAGATTGCAATCACTAAAAAAAACCAACGGCACACAAAGTGTGGAATAACAATCCAGGCCCATATTTAAAAAATGAAAGTTGTTGATGGTTCTGAAAAAACCGAAACGTTGTGAAGCTCTTCGAAAATGCACCTTTTTCAGGGCCGTTCCAACGTGGTCGAGCACCGTCGTGCAAATGTGATCACAGCGCCTTATTTTGGTGCATATATTTTTTAAATTTTATATTATGTACATTCAACATAATCGCTAGATGGTAATTAATAAATAATACAACTTTGAAGCAAAAATAAACATTTTATTACCAAACAAAAAATGAAAATTTTTTGAACAAGAAATAGTTATCTAATCTAAATAACCTGAATAAAACGAAATAAAACCAAATAACCACTAAATAAAAGTAGCTTTACGCGCTTCCTTTCTGGAAAATTCAGAAACAAGTTCAGTCATATTTATATTGTCCAACAAATCACTTTCAATCGATATGATTGCCAAATTATCGAGCCGTTGTTGGCCCATTGACGATCTTAAGTAGTTTTTGATTAACTTTAACTTTGAGAAAGTTCTCTCCGCTGAAGCAACCGATACAGGCATTGTCAACAAAATTCGCAAAGCTACGCTTGCATTTGGAACAGAATGAGTTAAATTATTTTTTATAATGTAGTTTAACATTTGTGTCGGTGTTTGTAGAGTAAGATTTTGTAAAAATTGCAACTTGTGGAACAATTCTGTTCCATTTATGTCACGCTCATTACGATTTTTGTCTGTTAAAACTCCTTCAAGCTGTAAACAACAATTTAGTTGTTCCTTTTCTGGTAAATCTGAAAATTTACAAATATCCCATAAAGATTGAAAATGGTCGGAATGGGACGACAATGAGTCGAACCTTTCACCAATTGATCTTATAACAATATCAAGTGTACTAAAAAAAAATGTTTATTTTAAAATCCCGTTTTCCATCTGTAATTGGTTCATCATCATTCTCGTAATTAAATTGTTTTTTAACACGCCTTGGTCTAAACACATTATTAGTTTTGACGGTTGGCTCTGCATCTAGAGATTTTGCAGGTTCAGAAGCATCAACTAATACAAATCCTTTATCACTTCGGTAACTATTGAAAAACTTTAGCAAATTATTCATTTGGGTACATGCTTCCGAGATATTAAAATCTTTGGTTTGTAATGTTTTGGTAACAGTATTGACTCTAAACAGAACATTGTACCACAATACTCGTGTACATATAAACCGGTAACTTTTTAATTTATTTGCTAAAGATTCAGCCATATGCTTCGTATTGTTATCGAAAGAAACTCCAATGAATATACTATATAAAGCATCATAGACTTCCCCAAGCTGATACCTCAATGGAGTAATAGCATCAATTCTGCTCGACCATCTAGTTTCAGAAAGTGGTTTTAAAGTTAAATTGGGAATATGTTCTTTCAAAACGGTCCAACGATTAGTTGAAGCCGAAAAAAAATTGTAAAGTTCTTGAACCGTAGAAAAGAATTGCCAGCTAGAGATGTTTCCCTTAACTGCATCATTTACAACCAAGTTTAAACTGTGATTACAACAAGGTACAAAAAATGATCTTGGATTCAAATCTAGAATTTTTTTTGTAAACCGGCATGCTTGCCTCGCATGTTGGCACCATTGTCGTATCCCTGGCCTCTCATATCATATAAATTTAAATTATGTTTTTCCAAAGCATTTAGTAGAAATTTTTGTAAGCCCTCAGCTGTTGTGTCTTCTATTAGAGCAAAATGTAAGAAACGTTCATCAACGACAATTTCCCCTGATTCTGTATCTAAATTTACGAACCTGATACAAACAGAAATTTGTTCTTGATGACTCATGTCTAGAGTACAATCAAGAATAATAGAAAACTATCTTGAATTTTTAATCATATATAAAATATTTTCTCTTAAATTATTGCCTATTATTTCAATTATTTCATTTTGAATGTGGATGCCAAGGTAGTGATTCATTCTATTGCTTTGCATTTGTATCCTCTTAGTATGTTCAGCCATTGTAGGATCGAATTTGGCAATCATTTCCACACATTTTAAGAAATTGCCATTATTATTTTGAAACAATTTCAAATTTTGACCGCGAACGGACAGATTTTGTTTAGCTAAAAACTGAATAACATAGAATACTCGCTCAATAACTGCAAGCCAATATTTAATTTCAGAATAAACAAATATTTATGAGTTAGATTAATCGTATTGTTTGTTTTAAATCTAGTTACACAGTCAGACCATGTCTCAAGATTTTCGAAATGCATTTTACTTTTTTCGTGAATATTTAAATGTTCACTCAAATGTTGCCAATCATTATAGCCATTTTCATCAGCCAATCGGGCTTTTGCGGTGTTAAGGTTGAATATTCTGCAACAAAAATAAAACACTGAATTTTGGATACCGAGTACAGAAGCCAATCACGCTTGATTTTTTCATTATTTGGCAAAATTCGAGTGAAGTATGATTCAGAAAATTTTCGCCCAGTCTTGTCTTTCGGAAAAACGCAATTTGAATTGTTATAATAGGTTGGACCATATTTTATCAGAAGTTCAATATTCATTGAAGATAATATTTTCGGCCACAAACCTGGATCTTTAGACAGCTGTACAGCGACAGCTGTACAGTCTTACTATCAAAAACTTCATCATCATCAGCTTCGATAAACGTTACAGTTTTTTCAACTTCAACTGAACTTGAAGTCGATGGCTCCATATTATCATCATCATTTTTTACGGAAGCCTCCGAAGGAGAATTAATGGGTGTTTTGAAAAATTGAGTTATTTTCTTATTGGTATTTTCCAACACATCCTCCCGTTTACGTTTGTTAATTAGATTTTGGTAACCAGAAAGTTTCTTTTTACCTTCAGACATCTAAAAAAGTAATACCACATGAAATTTTGGGTTTGGGTTCGGGGTTTGTTGAATCTAATTAATTTATAATTACGAATTATAACGATCTGGATATACATTACTTACCTTAACTTTATTTTATACTTATAACTTATACTTCAAAGTTTGAGCTTCCAGAAAAGAACAAAATTTCAAATAAGGAAATAAGAAATAGGTATAACTTTTTAGCTGATGCGAGATGCGATTTACTCTACTGCTTAAGACAAAAGCCAATGTTCAAATGAACATGATTTCACTGCAATACTCGCTTGGCCAGACAAGAATGAACTTGTGAAATGAAACATAGGAACTAAGAAATATAGTACGGGCGCACGGCGCTCAGTAATAGAACAAAATATGCAATAGGTCGGGACCAAGCAACTTAAAGAAGTCATATTTGAATCTATAGATGATAATAATGATCATAATAATACATTTTATAAATTATTTGTTTGAATATTATTACTTATTTTCTACTTTAATCTCAATTCTAGCATATTCAGACAATGGTAAAAATAAAAAAAATATCTTCGGCGCCTTCGGCGCCTTTTTTGTGACGGCGCTATCCTGCACCGCACGACCTGATTGGATGATTGGAACGGCCCTGACCTTTTTAGTTCTTTCAAAATATCTAAAAAACAAAAATCTCTAAGATCACGCAGCAAGCGCCATTTAATATTTCATTACTAACTAAATTGTCTAAAGCTTCTCCCACTTACTCGTTCTCCTATCTCTTACATTACACTTTCCGAGATCACAATATATCAATCCATTTTGGGCACACTGTATATCAAAATTTTAATGGCTAAAATTTGGAAAAGATTGTACCTTATAGCCGATTCTCACGTTATCTATTTCTTATAGTTTTAAAATAACAATACATGTAAGCCCAATTTGATCCACGCTGTATTTTAATATTTCTTGAATATAGTTCATTCATTATCAACTATTGCAACAACTCGTATAAATTCAAAGGAAGCTCCGCGATCCACGGGGACATATTGAAGTGCGGCAAAATGCAAAATCTTTGGCGTATCAAACGAAATTGATAGGTATTAGAAAGACTATTCACGCGGCGCTTGCCGTGGCTTGTTAAACTTCTAAAAGTTGCAGAATTTTTATAACGATAGATGCCGTCAGCCCTTTGAAAAAGTTATAGATTTCACTATTCAAAACAAAAATATGCCATCAATAAGAATGTGGGTCAACGATGGTGTACAGCGTTAAAATAATTAAATTATTTAGTTATCTTATAGCTTACTTTCAATTGAGAATTCGCAGCAAACATTTCGGGAACAGTGAGTCTGGAAGTACCTGCTCCTGTCAGTTGATTTGGTTCATTCGGATATATTCCCAAATATGCTTTTGGATATTTACTGCCTAGGTGTTTTTTTAATCCAGTAGTATTTTCCCGTGACATTTTAATTTCCTTCGAATTTAAACATATTCTGCACCTGGCTATTTTATCTCGATTTGTCCCTTTCAATTCAATGTTGAAATAAGTATCGAATTTGCTTTTGTAAGACTCGTTTTGTATTTGCATGCGAGACGAAAAGTGACAGCTATTTAACGAAGACGACAATTCACTTTCAGTCACATTATCACTCAAAATAACATTGTCTGGTATGTAAATATCCTCAGTTCCACTAGAAAAATCACCGGAATTTGATTCATCTTCCAAAGTCAAAAGTTCGCTGCTTTTCCTCTTGAATTGGCTCGATTTGAATTAACTTGGCACAATTCCGCACCCTCAAAAATTCGAACAACTATCACTGTCCACAACGAACAAGGAATAACTAAATTGGGAAGAAATTTAAACTTTTATTTTCAATAATGATCTTTATTTATTCGATCACAATAGGATAGGACACGTACATATCGCAAAATTTATGGCTGTCGGAATTAGCGTTCAAAGACGGCGGCGGCGGCGTGTTTCAGAAAGACAAAGTGATTACCGTCAACCGATGACGCCGGCAGAGGCGTTAAAAAGCAATCCTTGGTGTTATGCTTATAAATTTTTATCAAAATAAATTGATCTCCATTCAGAAATATTCACCTGCGAGACTCCCGCGCGAGACGCGATACCTCATGCACGAGACAAGACCAAACAAAAGTCTCGTCTCGTCTGGTCCGAGTATCGTCTCGAAAACGAGACGAGACTCTCGAATCACTAGTTGGGAATCAAGACAAAACTTGGGCTCCCAGGATGGCTACGGGGTACTCACACATTTATGAAGTTTGGAGTGCTAATAATTTGGCGGAAGCCTAAGAATCACGTTGATAATTGTTACTTTCGCTTAACAAAAATTCTGGGATTTCTAGTCAAAGCAAGCATTAAATAGTGTATTCTAACATCCCCTCAACCTATAGATATGTACCTCATGACGCTTCTAGCATACTTGTTCCTAAGCCGCCAGAACAATATGATTAACCGGATAATTAAGATGACACAGAGGAGTAAGAAGCCGGTCCAAGTTTTGAAGAGGAAGTCGTTTTCGAATGTGGTAGCAGCAAACAGAAAGAGCTCAATGATATAACACCTTCTTTATTTGTCGACTTAGTCAAAGCATATGAAAATGATCGTGACACTATTGGGAGTTATGATACAAACTGGCATGATTGAGAATTTGATTCCAGCGTTACAAGGCTTCTATGTTATCAAAAATAAATAGAGGTAATTCATTATCACAGAATTTTGGGATTACTAAAGGTTTGCGCCAAGGGTGTTATTTATCGCCGATATTTCTAAAAATACATGTTGAACAAGCCTTAAAACGGCTGAAGAAGAAATGTAGTAAAATGGACATCGAATTGGAAAATTCAACATTATACACGCTCGAATTCGCTGACAAAGATGTTGTTATTGTGCAGTCAAATGAGGATTTAAAATAGGTACATGACTCGGAAATAAGCGGCAGAATATCGACAATGAGAAGTAACTGTCAATATGGATAAAACTAAATATACTTATGTGTAGTGGAAATGTTGTGGTTGGTGAAAATTTAGTGCTTGAAAAGGGAACAATAGAAAAATGTGATAGTTTGAAATATTTAGTGTTCCCGACTGAAAAGATACCACAGAGAGACTGCGCTTTATGTATTATGGTCTGCTCGCTAGCTACAGAAGCGCAACCTCATGCCCAAGCTCAGTTCGGTCGGGGTAGATATGCGAAAATTCCTACTTTATTTTGTTGTTAAAAATGGGCGCCACCAATTAAATTTTAATGAGCCAGCCCTAACCAGTAGACGGCCAGGATGGTCAGGATGGAGCAGACGATATATAAGATGTAAGGTATTACAAGAGAGGAGAACAAAAAACACCCTTGTAATGAAAATTCTATAATGCTATTTACACAAAAAAGAGATTATATACAAACAACTTCTTCGCCAAAACGGAAGGAAATATACAGAATTGAAGTGCGCTACTGTGACGTCAAAAGAAAATATAATGCCTAAACCTATTGTTAACTATTTTATTACGGTACTATCCAAGGGGGTCTGTTCGCCTCTAATATAAGTTTTCAAAAATTAGGTTTCAAAATAATTCCACTAACGTAGGCGGACATACTATACTAATTCTCTTGGCTTAACAGAGATGGTGTTCCCTGACTGAGACCCTACAATGTTTATAAATAATTAAAATGGCTTACCAATCACATCCATCACGTTTACATTACCTCCGTTAGAGGGTTCTCATTCTATTCTCTCTAAACTCCTTTTTTTTCGACTGTACAAATCCATATGCGACTTTACTCCTTCCACACTTAATAGAGAATATCACACTTGAAATAACAAAAACCCAAGCTCGACGTAGATCTTTGAATCATTTATTTCAATTTACCTGATTCCCCAACAAAATTAGCCAAAATTTAATGAATTCCTTCGTATTCTACTCAAATTCGATTTTGACATATCCTACGTACAATCTGCCTTGACAGCAACCTGACTCCTTGATAATATGTTAAACAAGTCAAAGTGACCACTCAATTGAAACTACATTGATCTATCAACGCACTCTCAAAGTAAGCTAGTCAGCGGAGAATGTAGGTAGTGAACAAGTAATTTAAGGGGAATCTGTCGACTTCTTAAATGTACATGAACGATATAATTGATAATGTCAACAAAGAGGTGCCTATGAACACGAAATATTATTAAATTTATTAACAAATACTATAATTACAGTGTTGCGGGGTGAGTTGCAAGATTTACCCGTAACAATACAAAACAGGATAACGCAAAGCAGAAAAATTATAGGTGCGATAAATGGGGTTTTGTGGTCAATAAATATATAGAAGTGAAGAAAAAAAAACATGTATAGCGCAATGAATCAAAGCGTAATTATGAAATATGGACAATGACTGAATTAGACAAAAAGAAAATAGTGGCTACGGAAATGATTGAATTGCGGACATAGGGCAAGAATGTCAAAGTTCGAACGGAGAACAAAAGAACACGTCAGAGACATCATGAACAAAGAAAAAACTATAATAAGAGAAATAGAACAGAAACATTATATGGTATGGACATATTTGCTGGATGGCTGAAAATATACTACCATGACGGATACGGAATTGGTCAGCCCAGGGACGAAAACGGAGAGGATGTCCAAAAAAGAATTGATTGCAAGGCATCACTAAGGCCATGAGAGAGAGAAAGGAACCTATCAAAAACGACTGTCAAGATAGAAAATAATGGAAGTTGGATTTATGTTTGATAATAAAATACTTACCATAATTAAAAAAAAAACATTTTACTTACCACTATTTATCTCTAACTAAAGCATCGATCTATTCAAACCTCTTCAAAAATCACAAAACGAACAAAATTTCAGCCTGAAACCAAATATCTAGGTTCTATAATAAATACAAATTTAAAGTGAGATTGTCATATTGAATGTATTACAGAAAGGGTACAATCCATCCTTTATAAATGTAAATACTGCATACCTGCTAGAAATTTTCGAAAGCTGTCTTTCACACTAGTGAAAAGTCATCTCCGTTATGGTAAACTAGCTTGGGCTCAAAACTCCCTGTTTCGCAATCTCACTATGTTTTTAGTGAAATCGCAAAATGCGGGAAGAATAGTTACTTTCACATAAACTTCGAAGGACCAGCCACTTTATCGTAGCAAAAATTACGTTTTATACGTTGAGGAGCTAGATGATTGGATAAAATTAAATGCTTTTGCACTTGCACTGTTTGGTTTATTCAAAGTTTATTATAAGTGTTGTTTGTTCGCTGAACAATTAAGACTGTATCACCGATCACTAGATATAAGGTGCACTATCAGCACATTATTTGATTGTAGTTAATGATTGTTTTAATTTTAATTATACCGGTAAAATGCCGGTTAACGATGTAATGTAAGTACCGTTTTGTACGATGGGTGACTGGAAAGTGAAGTATTGTATGGTTGGAGCTGTATTTAAGTGTCGTTTAGAGTGGGTGTGAGCAGGGGGAATCATGTGGAAAATTGGCCAATGGGTGGTATGATTTTAAAATCTAACCGTCGTTGAGTTGTGCGTAAGCTGGGGTCGTTTTTTGCCAGGGAAAGGTTGTTTTCATTGTAGATAAGGACGGTTTGTTCACGCTAGTTTTTTGTATGTGGAGATAAGATTAAAATTGATGATTGAGGATTTTGAAGTTTTAAAGAGATATTATCAACGAATTTTAAGCAGAAATTATATGTGAAGGTAGAGAAATGAGTAATGGTTATTATACAGGGGTGGAATATAAATGTAATTAATGTATAATTTTACAGGAAGGATTTAAGCTTATCTTAAATGGGTACACTCCCATTTATCCGTTAGAAATCATCCAAAAAAGATCGTTATGTGTAAACCCTGTACCTATTCTTCAAATCGATTATATAGAAGAAGAATGATGTTTAACCAGAAACATACTTTCTATGTGCACCACACAATAAAAGGCGTAAGATACTGTTACCGTCTTAATTGTTCGATACCAATTCCTTTAAGTTTCCTTGGATGGGACCAAGATGACGTATTATTATTTGAAACGATACTGAGCGATAAACAATTAAGACATATGCGAACGGCACTCTTGTTTTGGTTGGAGAGCTAAAAGTCGTGGGTTTATTTTAGGAACGTTAATTAACCGGAAAGGTAATTAAAGGGTGCCAGAAATTTTAATTCACAGGAAAAATTTCAAAAAATAGCAATAAGCGAGATAAATTATAAAAAGTGAGGTATTTTCGGTAATGTGTCTGTAGAGGTGAGAGAAGTACTTACTAAAACGGGGTTTATTATGTTAACCAATTTATTAACATGTTTCACCAGCGTCAGTGAACAAAACATCAAAAATATTTACAAGATGGGTACATGCATAACCTGGTACCGCAAAAATATTAATATATGCATAAAAACAATAAAACAAATTATCACTCAACACTACACGGTAATTGTTCGAGGAACAACAAATATACAAATCAAAATTATATAAATTCACAAACGATAAATGTCGCGGAGTTTGCGAACTAAAAAATTTGTTTATTAAAGAAATTATTTTCCTGAAATTAACTGTCTCGACCATTACTTCGTGGAATCTACTCATATTAGTGTTTTAAATTAAACTCAATGTTTCTGTATGAAAAAGACTATCCATCTCGAATGTAGTCTGTAGGTAAATAGCAGTAAGTAAAACTCAAAATCAGTACTACAGCATATATTAGTAAAAGGTGAAGAAGGGCGTAAGAACCAAATCTTGTGCAACGTCTCCTTCCTATCCATCATTGAATCCTTATACTGTTGGATAATAGTAGACAGATTGGCATCATTTTATAAGAAAAAGACTATCCATCTCGAATGTAGTCTGTAGGTTCTATATCTACCCTATTGCAATATTAAGTTTTTTATAGGGTATAATGCATATCTAGGATTTGAAATATTGTGAATCGTTTTTAAAATATACTTACTAACTTAAATATTTTGAAAGTTGAAAAAACCCTTATTTTATAAACTCTATTATATAATGTTAGTGTACAATTCCGCCACCTGGAATTTAAATGTACAATAGCCGATTAAAGTATTGAATGAGTATTAAGTTTTAATAATTATGATTTTGGAATAGGTACTTACCTATAACAACTGTTGTTCGTCCAATATAACAAGAATTATAATTGAGTAAAGAAACTGTAGCTAAGTAGGAACTAAGGAAAACGAAGACCACTTTATTCAAGTACTTCTTGCAAAAAATGTGCTTCCTGCAAATAAAATATAATATAAAACTGGAAACCATCCGCCATTTCATGCTTATCATTTGTTTCCACAGATAACTACTGTTTGTTTCGTTCGTCAGTTCCTCATCTGTTTTCTTTTTTTTATGTTACTGTGATGTTTAATATGAGATATTACTGAGAGTTTTATGAACTAACATTGTACAGACGTAATCGCAGGAAGTTACTAAAAATTATTTCGAAAGATGTAAAAGTAACTGCAGCATGTGATCATCTTAGAAACATGTTAATTTGTAATATTACAGTAACGTTCTGTATGTGAAATTAGTGAGAAGAATACGAATTAACATCGTATGAATGTTTCCTATAGGAAGTTGCTAAAAAGAAGTTCATAGTTCAAATATGTAACTGCGAATTCAAGTATTATTGTGTACATGTTTTATTTACATGACATGGATGTTAATAGAGTTGGTAACAAAATTAAGAGAATTAGGAGATATCTTATTAACGTTTGAATAAACATCACGAAAAGTCTCTAAAAAGAACATTACAAAAAAGAGTTGTTATGTTTCTTGATTAGTGGGAAATTTTTGTCATTTTTGGAGAATTTTCAGTTTGTTAGCACGATACAGCCTCCAGAGTGTATACAAGAGACCAAGTTTATGATTGAATATTATTCAGGACGTGTTATAGATGAAGCTTATTTATTTTTATCTTACCAGAGCTAATACAACGGGTGCTATGGTACCTGACGTGCCACATTTTTGAACATTTTTGGAGAAATTTCGGGTTGTTACCACGATTCATCCTCCGTAGTGTATACAAGTGATCAATTTTATATTTGGATACTTTTCAAGGTGTCTTACAAATGTACCCTATTGATTTTCAGCTGACCAAAGCGGGTCCTATCAATCCAGATATACTACATTTATGGCTATTTTTGGGGAAATTTCGGTTTGTTAGCACGATTCATCCCCCGGAGTGTATACAAGTGACAATTTTATGATAGAATATTCTTCAGGGCATCTCACAGTTGCGGAAAAAATTGTTTTAATCTTTAAAACCGTTTATTTTTTATTTATAATACACTTACGGAGTCTTCAATAGTACAATAACTGCTTAAATAACCGAAGAATCACTTATAAAAACGACAATCTATATTAACTTAAAAATTAACTCAAATCGATTCCTATTGAAAACTTTATTATGTGAATAGTTAAACTCAGTGCCCTCTCAAACTTGGTGCTATTGTTCGGAAAACCGCTTCGTTGCTCATATAAATGTAACAGGTTCATACTAGTCGCTACTAACCACGTATCGGTGATGCAAATTTTGTATTTAAAAAAATATCTTTTATAATCAAATTAAATCAACTATCTACTGTAATGGAAGAAATGACGCGATTACCTTTTGTAATTGGATACGGTCCTACAGCGTTGTAATGTAGAGCACAATAATTTTATTGTTACCTGAAGTTACTCACTTCGTTAATGCTTTTCAATCTTAGCTTCTGTATTTAGTATAACTAAATGGGTTTATCTTTTTTTACGTCATTTGCATGCTACTGTAGGTACTTTTAAGAGGATTTTAACAAAATTCAGTTATAGCCATACTTTTATTTGAAACTTTTTTTCTATAATATATAATAACTAAGATAATGAATAACCCTGTAGGATAAATGATATTGAAACAGTTCTATTAGCGAAATAAATATTTGTGTATCTTCCATTTATTCCTCGTATTTGAAAATGAAAAATTTATTTGTATAGCAACAATAAGTACTTCAGTTGCTATTTAAATCGGTGACCATAGCACAGGATTATGATACATCAAAGTAGATGGCGCCACAAAGAACAAATCCAACAAGTTATGTGAATTCTTATGCCATGTAAGAGAAAATAAATATAAAAGATAAATAAACTCTTATCAAATCCCATCGCTTTTGGCAACGTATACCGACTGAAGACTGCCATAACGTAATTTCTGGATATTTCGTGGTTTTATGAAAGGTCTTTATGGATTGAGTGAGGATGAAATAGGTGACAGATAGAATCTGATCGCGGGAGGCGACCCCCCATTGCATCTTATTGTTTAGTTCACTAGTGTGACTCTTGAAAGTCGTGTCGGTAATCCATTACCATCGCCAACTGGCAACGACGTAGACCATCTATTTTTTCAGGGATATAAATTAACAGATTAAATAATCATAAAATTGAAACTAGACATTTATATACGTGCGCTGCTGTAAAAGACATTTTATTTACCAAATGGGTACTTCGTAATTTGGAAATTTTTCCATTCGTATTTTTTTTATAAAATTCTCAAGTTTCAAAATAAAATGGGCATTGACACTTTCCTTCAATTATCTAATTACTTAAAATAGAATTGAATTTCAAAGAAAGCACAACCATAATTATAGTCTACGGCCCAAATGAGGATGAAAGAGCGAGAGAGAAATATGAATTTTGGGAAAAAATAAGTGAAACAATAGAGAATTCTAAAGACAATTTAATAATAATGGGAGACTTGAATGGAAGAGATGGTAAGAATGGCCAACAAAGCAGTGACGTAATTGGTATATATGTAGAAAGAAACAACAATGGAGTAAGGTTGATACATTTTGGCACATTTGTAACGGTAAGAGTCGGTCAACGCAAGAAATGGCCTGGCCAATAGATATTTCGTGTGGTACACCTGATTTGGATAAGGGACACTCTCGCTTTACCCACTAAACAAGAAACATAACAAGTCTTTTGTGTGATGTTCTTTTTAGAGACTTTTCGTGATGTTTATTTAAAACGTTAATAAGATATCTCCCAGATGTCTTAATTTTATTACCAATTCTATTAACATCCATGTCATGTAAATAAAACATATTTTTGATGTACACAGTAATACTTGAATTCGTAGTTACATACACATCCTATGAACTTCTTTTTAGTAACTTCCTATAGGAAACATTCATACGGTGTTAATTTGTACACTTCTCACTAATGTCACATACAGAACGTTACTGTAATATTACAAATTAACATGTTTCTAAGATGATCACATGTTGCAGTTACTTTTACATCTTTCGAAATAATTTTTATTAACATCGTACTTATTACGTCTGTACGACGTTAGTTCATAAAACTCTCAGTAATATCTCATATTAAACATCACAGCAACATGAAAAAGAAGAAAACAGAAAAGGAACTGATGAACGAAACATACAGTAGTTATATGTGGAAACAAAAATGACAAGCATGAAATGGCGGATTGTTTTCAGTTATGTGTTATTTTTTATTTGCAGGAAGCACATATTTTGCAAGTAGTACTTGAATGAAGTGGTCTTCGTTTTCAATAGTTTCCACTTTCCAGACTTGTTATGTAATATGCTTACACAATTTTATTTTTTTTTAGGTTGGATTGCTGGACAAGATATTTTTTTTATCTAATTTTGTACCTGTTTTTTTCAAATTTACTGTACTGTTCATTAATAGAGAATAAACGTTTTAAATCCTTTATTGCTTTTTTGCTATTTTATTTTAAATGTACAGGATGAACAACTAAGAACGACTGTAGGCCATATCTCAGAAAAGAATCATGGTACAACCTTCAAAAAAATTACCTTAAGGTAAGGGATCCTGAAAAATTGCTGGAAAATATTTTGCAGTCTCTAAAATATCCGCTAGGGGTGCAATGAACACTCGAAAACATAATCACTCCAAAAAAACCTACTAAAGGTGTCCTAAAAATACAATTTCTGAAATCTTGATGAGATTATGAATAAATTTAATTGGGGAGATTTTTTTCCATTATTCTTCAAATAATGGGTGGGGAAGGTTCAAACTTATGAACAAATGTATAACTTTCCCGTTTTTTAACCGATATTAATGATTTTAGCTGCATTTAAAAGTTTTTCTGTTTAATAAGATTGATAACAAAATTAGATAATTTTGTATCCTCTCGGAAATTTCAAATATAAATTGAAGCATTTTTTTAATGTTTATATCTGATATTGTAAATCTTCTATCTTGGAATAGATTCCTATTTTTTTACCCTTCTCATCAGAATTTGAAAAATTCCTCATTACATTTGAAATTTCCGAGAAAAATGGGAAAATTGTGGACTTTTTCACAAAGCGTTAACAAAATTGCCAAATTTAGTTATTTTTGTTAAGCATTTTCATTAAGAAGCAAAAACTTTTTCAAATGAAGCCAAAAACGTGGATGTCGATTAAAAAAAAAGTGTTACGACATTTGTTGTTTGGGTTGAACCTTCCCCCACCCCTTACTTGAAGAATAAAGACAAAAAGTCCCTAACTACATTTTTTCATGATCTCAACAATATATCAAACATTGTATTTCTTGGATACGTTTAGTATGTCTTTTTTGGAGATAATAACAGTATTATGTTTTTATGTGTTTATTCCTCCACATAGGAGATATTTTAGGAACTCAAAAATATTTTCCAGCGATTTTTCAGGGTCATTTTCCTGAAGGTATTTTTTTAAAGTTGTACTATGATTATTTTTTGAAATATGGCCGACAGCCGGCGTTCTTAGTTGTTCACACTGTATTTGCACAGAAACATCTATAGAATGTCATCCAGAATGTTTGAGGTATATTATTTAGAGGTTTATGTAATGTCCATACAACATCTACGAGAATACACTGTATTGTTTTTGAAATGTCGCATTTAGATCATTGATAAGATGTTATTTTTTAGACATTGCATTAACATCGACTAGATGTTAAAAGGCATTTCAGAATGTAACAGAAATGTTGTTTTTAGTTCGTTATAAAGACTTTCTTTTGAGGAAGTTCTAGTAACATCACATTAATGTAAAAAGGCAGCGCTTTAACATCGCTGAGAAGTTAAGTTGAAACATCACAAAAATTAATAGCCACAAGCTGGGCATAAGCGGTTGTATAGATGTGCATATGATGAAAACAAGAGGAAAAAAAGGAAGAACATTATTACAATGTGATGTTGAATTAACATAACTGTAATATTTATTTGCATAGTGGGTTATAATAGTATTAAAAGTAAACTGTTATTAGGATATCAATACATATTAATTTAACTAATTTATCAGCATAAAAACTCTTTAATTTAATCCTTATTCATACGATAGTAAGTATATGTATTTTCTTTAACATCGCTGAAAAGTTAAGTTGAAACATCACAAATGTTAACAGCCACAAGCTGAGCATAAGCGGTTGTATAGATGTGCATGTGATGAAAACAATGTGTTGTTGAATTAACATAACTGTAATATTTATTTGCATAGTAGCTAGGCGTAAAGCTAGTTCCACTGTATTTTCTGACGAAGCATATAGATTCAACATACTTGAAGGTGGTCATATTGGTATAAGGCGTGTTTCGTCGCCTCAGAGCAACACTAGGATATCTTTGTTTGCCAGTCTGCTTCGGGTTTATAGATATTTAAAAAGCATTTGACAGTATTCCTAGAAGTCAAATATGGAAAAGATTACAATAAAGAGGACTTGGAGTTAAATTGAGAAATAATATTAAAAGCATTTATGAAACAACCAGGATGATTTATTAAAATAATTAATCAGATACTGATTGAATATGAGAGCCAGAGATGTAATAGAAATATAAGAAACATCACATGGAATAGTCAAATCGTCCACTGGATGCATTGTTAAAAAAATGAAACGTGGAAGCCTCAAATGAGATGGGGGAATGAGATAAAAGATACGTAGGGTCAAAATGGATAGAATTGTCTAGAGATACATCCAATTGAGAGGGATGTGGATGTATAGGACCAATAGATAGATTTATAGTTACAGCAATTCCACATTTAAACCAACATATGCAAAAGTAGATAAAAATAAACATTAATTTATTCTTTACATTAAACGTAATGAGAAGAGTTTTATCATCTATTTTATTGTCATTTAAGAATATTTCTGTTCGTTGATAATAATATTGATGGCGTCTTATTTATCTGTCTTTATAAAATTATTGTATAATATTTAGATTTTTCGTGATAATTAGAACAAGATTGAATACCTTATGAAATGGTGGATTAATATGTCAAGCGATGATCAATTTATAATATTACTTATCTCTAAGTACCTGGGATAAAGTTAATCTAAAAAATGTATTTCGTCTTAAATTAATTTCGTTTGTTGTTTTTCTGGTCGATATCTAAATGAACAAAGTATTCGTATTTTCTAATAAACAATAAATTTAACAAAAATCTGCCGCCAAAATCGGGAGCTGCATTTTTATATGTATATCTAGAACTGTCATAGCTGGTTATATTAAGGGGGAGGGCAATTAAGCTACCCTAAAGGAAAATAATTATTTACGAGACATCTGAAAGTAACATTATACATGTTATTGGTATTATCAACTTTATATTCATATTTTGAGTCTGTTGTAGAAAATCTTCGAATTTTATAAATATTTTTAGTAAATTGTAATTGTGACAAAGTTTGCTTTTAAAGGTAATTTACCCAGTTTAACACAAAATAACGAAGATCATAAAAAACCATAAAATATTAGAAAGCTTTCAGACCAACACAGGACTAAAACATTTAGAACTCGGGTAACTCAATTACTGACGTACGCGGAAGATGTAGTACTTCTCTAATCATCGGAAAATGAACTGAAAAGAATATGCAAAGCTCTCAGAGAAACATCAGAAACAAGAAAGAAAGGAACAATGAGGAATTTCCCAGTAGAAGTGAAAGGACAAAATGTAATGAATTTAGAAGTACAAAGCTATGTAAATTTTGGTGTGGTTATCAAGGAAATATAGAAGCTAGACCGACGAAGGAAAGTAAACTGGTAGGAACATCGGCCAAAATAATAAGCTCAAAAAGATGTCCAGAAAGACAAACCTACATCTGTACAAAACAAGAAGAAGACCAACAGTAAGCTAGGGAAGCGAAACGTGGTTACGTTAAGTTCTTGTCCAATACAAAATTGAAGAAGACTAAAAATCCCTAAATGTATAAAATGCTGGATCACATCGTCACAGCGTGCCAATGCCCGGATAGGACTGGTGCATGTTGTAGATGAAGGGATATCTAGCTAGTTATATATGAAGAAAGAATTAACTCCATTTAAATAAGATGATGAACCCATTGAAGCAATAAATATTATAAAAACTTTATATTGTTTTAAATATTATTCTCTGTTCAAACGTTGTTCAATGATATTATAACTTTAATTGTAAAATATTATTTTTAAAAATCCAAATTCGAAGTTTTGATATTTAATTGGCGCAGTCAGTAGAATACGCGCGGGTTTCGAAAAAATGAAAACCATTTTCGCATTGCGACGGAAGTTAAATTCGGGACCGTGGAGTTTCTACACCTAAAGTGTGTATAACCAAACTCATAAACTTTTGGACTTAATGGCAACAAGAACAAGGAATCACTAAAAAGGAACAAGAGAGCAGAGCGATCGAGTTAAATAACAATATCTAAGCGCCTATTCATTTTTACCCTTCAATCCCGTCTGAATAAAGATTTTGGCAAAGATAGTCTGTGAACAATTGTCTATCGCTGACATTAGCTTTTAAATTAAATAGTTTATTCCATTATTGATATAGATGAAATAGTAAATGGAATTTTAAATATTAACTATTAATAATCAAGTTACAAATAATTTAGAAATGATAATACAAAATTAGCAAAATGACGAAACACCTTGGATCATTAAAAATTTTAACATTCAACTACTACCTGCAAAATTTTGGCGGCTTTTCTTCTTTAATTACTCAAGATGGGGTGGTAAAGTGGCTACCAAGTGTCCACTATACCCCGTGTAAATTTTTGAGTGGCCACTTTAACACATCTCATTTTGTATTGAGGGTAAACTTGAAAATTTCTTTTCAGAAAAGCCATGGCACAAGCCGTAAAGGAACAGCATATGCCATTCCAAACAGCCAGTAAAACTTTTAATGTTCCGCGAAATACTCTCAAAAGAAGAGTCCTAAATAAAAATAGAGATGCTAAAGGGAATATTAAAGTCTTAGGCGGTATCCGCCCAGTTTTTACTTTGGACCACGAAGTAGAAATTGTCCAACTTATCCAGGAACAGGAAACTCGTTTTTATGGTCTCACTAAAAAAGACGTTAGATCCTTTGCATATCAATTAGCTGAAAAAAACGGTTTGGAGCATAATTTCAACAGACAAACCGAGCTTGTTGGGCAAGACTGGTTAAAGAGGTTTCGAGACAGACATCCGGAAATTAGCCTTCGCACACCTGAAGCCACTAGTGCGGCCCGAGTTAGAGCCTTCAATAAGCCCAGCGTTGATAAGCTTTTTGGTCTCTTAGACAATTGTCTTGATCGGTTCCCATACAATGCCATGAGAATTTTTAATGTAGAAGAGACGGGGCTTACAACTGTGCAGTCTCAATCAAGTGAAATTTTTGTACGAAAAGGTCGGAAACAAGTAGGTAGCCTCTTATCTGCTGAAAGAGGAGTTTTATCAACAATTGTCATTGGCATGTCCGCTGGTGGTTTACTCATTCCTCTAATGATAATTTTTCCTAGAGTGAGAATGAAGGGAGAGTTAATGGACGGGGATCCACCTGGGACTGGATTTGCCTGTCATAAATCAGGATGGAGACAGCTGGAAATTTTCACTAAACGGTTTGAACATTTTCTGAAGCATGCGAAGCCTACAGCCGAATACCCTTGCTTGTTAATACTAGATAGGCATGTTACGCTTACAGAAAACCTAGATTTCATCAATATGGCATGTGATAATTTGGTGACTGCTTGTGTCTACCGCCCCATTGCAGTCACAAATTACAGCCCCTTGATGTGGCATTGAATACGTCTTATGTTCAAGAGATTGAAAAATATCTCAAGAATAACCCAGAAAGAACCGTATCTCAATTTCAAGTTTGCAAATTGTTTGGTGCTGCATATCTTCGAGCAGCAGTGTCTACAGCAGCTATTAATGGGTTCAGACATTGTGGAGTTGTTCCGTATAATCCACATGTGTTTAGTGATGCAGATTTTGCTGCGGCTGAAGTTACTGATAGAGATGTTGCAGTTAGGGCAAATCATGCGGAAAACGAAAATTTCAATGACGAAGTCAACAAAGCGAATGATGAAGCAGTTCCTTCAACTTCTCAAACTAACAAACAGTGGACCAAGCTGCTCAAGTTTATTCGTCAGTCCGAAAGAGATCGTTCCGAATCCAAAATGTTAAACAGAAACTCAGAGAAATGGTAGAAAAAGAGGTTCAAGCGCAATAATCACAGATAATCCTCATAAAAATGAGCTAGATATAGCAAACGAATCTCGAAAATCAGCAGCAGTTAAGAAACAAGTTTTTGGTAGTAAGTATGCTAAAAGCAAGGTTGCGACAAAGAAATCAAGAATTCCAATTAAAGATGACACAAGTACCAGCGACGATGATGCGCGAGAAGATGTAGTGTCTCTAACGCTCAAGCCTCTTCTCAAAATCCAAAAAAGGGGAGGGTTGGATTTGCTGCTCAAGATGTAAAATATGGGCCTTTGAAGAATGTGGTGGCTGCGATGAAGACGACGATGTGTTTACATGTGAACCATGTTCTTAAGCTCTATATTTGTGTGTAATAAACTAATAAATGCTAAAGTACTGTTGAACCACATGTGATACAGTTTATTGTGGTTACTATGCCCCAAAATATGGGTGGCCACTTTGCCCCGCCGTGTGGGGTGAAGTGGCCATTCGCACATATTTTGCAAAATAATTTTTTAATAAAAAAAATTAAATTAAGGTTGTAACTTTTTCAATATGACTATAATAATAGTTGAGCTGTATTGGGTACTTGATTTCATCATCATATTGCTCTTCCTATCAAATCAGAAGATTTTTAAAGCTTAGGGTGGCCACTATACCCACAACTCCCCTACTTTGTAGATTTTACTTCAAAATATCGAACAAAGCCCAAATATTTTGAAACTTTCATAGACAGTATGTACAAAATGTTGAAGTTGAAACATTCCCCCCATTTCCTTCATTGCAAACATTCTATAATATGAGTATGAATATTGTATTGCTGATAAGTAGCCCTTTTATAAATGCCAAGTAAAAAGATAACCTAAAGGCAGTGACAAAACTTTTGTGTATCCTTTATACTCAGTTAATGTTAAATATATTTTCAAAATACACATCTTCAGTCTTATCGTATGACTAGTACTAAATAAAACAAACATTTAATCGTTTTTTGACATTATTTTCAGAAATACAAGGCATTAAATTTGACCTTCGTTTATGCACACCAATTGAATTTGTGATTTTTTTCACTCCCTAGATCCCGTCTCGGTACGGTCTTGTATATTCCAGTTCATCATAAAATATCGAATATACGATTCCCATCAACCGTAATCCACAATCACACATTTTATGTCGGTATATACTTTCCGAGTGATTTATAAACGTGGTAGGTATTTATATACAACGTAACTTGTTGATATTTTGTTTATCAATAACATACTAAGTAGTTATTTTTATTGCTCCTTGCCTTATAAATATTTTTACAAATATTGAATATTATTGATGCATGTTGATGTAATGTTTTGGAAATATTGCGTTGAGATAAGAGATATTGGCGTTACAGTAACAGCCCAACGATCATCAAAAATGAGAGGCAGAAGATTAGAAAATGTAAATAAAATACATCAATAAACACTGCTCCCAGAAATCAACGCACCACTCAGTGATTTTAAAAACTCTCAGGGTTTGCTTATATATAATTACTATAACTAGATTGAATATCGTAAGGCACTCGTATATGATATTTATTTATGGCAGGTTCTGATGTGGAAGTGATTTTTTTTATGAGTTATAAGCAAAAAATGACAGATATGGAATTCAGTTAATTTGCAAACTTAGTAACAGATTTAATTTGTTGGGTGAATAACTGAATAATTTTTGAAGTTTTCTTTGATTCTTGGATAATTATGCAGCGTGAATATAAAAATTTGATTAGTAAGGAATGTCCTCAAGCAGTGGTATTACCCGAAAAAGGTTGGAGTTATCGCAGTATACGAAGAAGTTCGGTGTGTCCCATACATAACTTTCTCGAATGATATAAAGGTATAGGGAAACTAGTAGTAATTCTAGGAGACCTGGACAGGGCAGACATCGTATCGTAACCCGATATTTAAGGTTATCCGCAGTAAGAAGACGATTTGTTACATGCAGAAGCTTGCAATCTCAGTTTAAAGAGGCTCGTGTCATTCGAATTTGTACTGAAGCAGTTTGTCAACGTCTGCTGAACGGTAACTTAGGGTCGGGTACTTCAGCTCGACGTCCATTCTTGATCGTAGATCATCGTAAAGTGCGCTTGAATCTTGCAAGAAACCACGTTGATTGGTAAGAAGCCGATGGAATCGCGTTCTCTTTCCAACCGCATCCAGATTTTGTACAACTGTGATAGACGTATTCGTATATACCGATGGCAAAATGGAAGATACCCTCCATGCAATATTATTTGGTGAGGCTCAGTGGATATTCTGGAAGAACATGTTGTGCCTTTTTATCGACCCAAATTTTTTGCTAATGCAAGAAAATGCACGTCCTCAAATAGCTCGAGTGATACCAAATTACCTATAAGATGATGAAATCAATACTATGGAGTGGCTAGCACGAAGCTATTAAGCATGTTTGGGACAAGCTTAGTAGATGCCTAAGGAATCTTCCACACCGACATGAATAATGTAGAGGTTATAGGACAACGTCTTATTGAAAAATGTGATGAAATATATCAGAAGGATATAAGATCGCTTATATTGAGTATGGGTCGTCGATGACAGGCTATCCGGAGTAGAGGTTACAATTTTTAGTTTTCTCGTTTGCAAAAGATTATTCAAAAATTTTCTTATTACGCTTTGTTTGTTTATAAACTGCTATTGATGCAATAATTTATTGGAGAAGTATATGGGATAGAGGAATGGAGAGATATTGTACGGACATTACCTCTAAATAATATATCTCGAACATTCTAGATGACATCCTGTACATGTTTCTGTGCTTAGTCAGCAAATATAGGGTGAACAACTAAGAGCGCCGGCTGTCGGCCATATCTCAAAATAGAATCAACTTTAAAGAAAAATACCTTAAGGAAAATTACCCTGAAAAATCACTGAAAAATACGTTTGAGCTACTAAAATATCCGCGAGGGGTGGAATGAACATTTAAAAACATATAATACTGTAATTACTTCATGGAATCTACTCATATTACATAACTATCTAGAAACAGTTTTATTTAAAACAGTAATATAATACTGTGAATATCTCCAAAAAGGACATACTAAATGTATCCTAGAATACAATTTTTGAAATAATTATGAGATTATGAAAAAATTTAGTTAGGAACATTGTGCCCTTAATATTCAAATAAGGGGTGGGGAACGTTCAAACTAGTTACAAGCAAATGTCATAAACCTTTTTCTTTTTTAACCGATTTCAATGTTTTTGACGTCATTTAAAAAGAGTTTTTCCTCTCTAATAAGATATACTTAACAAAAATAACAAAATTATGTAATTTTTTTAGCGCATTGTCAAAAAGTCGACAATTGTCCCATTTTTCTCGGAAATATCAAATGTAATGAGACATTTTTTTAAATCTTGATGAAAAGAGGATAAAAAAATCCCAATGGCACAGGACCAATTGGACAGGCTTATTTCAGTAACATTTTTGCATAAAACCCAAAATTAAAAATTAGATTCAAAAGTGATAGAATGTTTTGAGATGTACAAAAAACCAAAGTAACATTCTGGCATCAAATCAAAAACCAAAAAATAGAAAAAATTTCTGGTAAATTTGTGAATTTTCTTAAATAAATGTTTTAATGTACGATTTAGAGAAAAATGTTAAATACAAAAGTTGTAGAACGTGTTAAGGTCTATAAAAAATCTCAGTAACTTTTTTGCGTCAAATGCAAAACAAAGGAAATACGATTTTTTTTCAACTTTGACAGGCCGCCATTTTGTTTTTACTGGGCCGATTTGGCTCATTAACGAACTCGTCCAAGGTTTTTGACGAACCAATTTTGTAGCGAGTTTGGTTTCGAATCGTCAAAAAATACGCCCTCTATCGTGCTTACAAATTCCGTTATAATTTGTGAATTTTCTTAAATAAATGTTTTAATGTACGATTTAGAGAAAAATGTTTAATACAAAAGTTGTAGAACGTGTTAAGGTCTATCAAAAAGCTTAGTAACTTTTTTGCGTCAAATGAAAAACAAAGGAAATACGATTTTTTTTCAACTTGGACATGCCGCCATTTTGTTTTTACTGGGCCGATTTGGCTCACTAACGATTAACCGATTTTTGTAGCGAGTTTGGTTTCATGGTTTCAATCCGTCAAAAAATACGCCCTCTATCGTGCTTACAAATTCCGTTATAACACATACATATATATATATATATATATATATATATATATATATATATATATATATATATATATATATATATATATATTATACTGATATGTTAGGTGTGTAATTTAAATGTTTCAAGACAAATATACTTTCCCTAATTTGCCCTACGTTGGGCCGACATGTTAAACTGGATATAATTGGGGTGAGAGAGAATGTTTAAAAAGCTTAAATACTATGAATTATTATTTTTAGTTTAGTTTTGTTGATATTTAATTTTTTATTTGCCCGGTATATTTTAATATTTAAGTTTTATTTGTAAAATGATTATTTCTTTGCATGAGAAACTCTCTGATCTCAGAGTAGGGTTCAGATGTAGAAAAACAAAAAAACAATTTCAATTTCTAATATGAGCGCCGAAATTCAAATAACATTCCTACCTTTCAATAAAAATTTTGTTTATCAAAATATACATGCTTTATTATTGTTTCCAAAGAAATTCTAAAGACGGTCCTGTGTTTAATGCTGGACCTCTCCACGGTTCATAGATGTCAGTTTAAAGCTACCAAATGTTTAAACTAGATGGAGCAATCACCATAGAAAAATGAAAAATCTCAAGAAAATAATTTCACAAAGTTCTTCAAATAGAAAAACGTTATTTAATGCTATAGGAAAAAAATACATTATTCTTTTACAGGACATAAATTAATGAAAACCTATTATCTATTATGATAAATTTTATTTATTTGAAATATATAGTCTATTATTAATAATTCTGTATACAGGGTGTTGCAGGTTTCACTCTATGTTAATATATATATATATATATATATATATATATACGAGGGCAATTCAGAAACTAACCTCCGGTTGATTGAAAAAAATACACCAAGTTAAGTAAAAATATTTTAATATATACATCTTACAACTACATCTTTGCACTATTTTTCGACATAGTCTCCATAACGATTGAGGCACTTATCGTATCTCTTCACAAGCTTTGAAATTCCTTCTGCATAAAAATCACCCGCTTGTCCTTGAGCCAGCCTGTGACCGCATCTTTGAGCTCTTCGTCGTCATCAAACCGCTGGGACCCGAGCCATTTCTTCATATGCATGAAGAGGTGATAATCGCTTGGCGCCAGATCTGGGCTGTAAGGTGGATGGTTGAAAACGTCCCACTTGAAGGACTCAAGAAGGGCTGTTGTTCTGCGAGCAGAGTGAGGATGGGCGTTATCGTGCAAAAAAACGATACCGGAAGTCAGCATACCACGGCGTTTGTTCTGTATAGCCCGTCGTAATGTTTTTAGTGTTTCACAGTACACGTCTTGATTAATGGTCGTCCCACGTTCCATGAATTCAACCAACAACACCCCTTTGGCATCCCAAAACACCGTTGCCATCAGTTTTCTGGCAGAAAAATCTTGCCGGGCTTTTTTTGGTTTGGTAGGCGAATCTGAATGTGCCCACATCTTTGATTGTTCTTTTGTCTCAGGGTTCACGTACTTAATCCAGGTTTCGTCACCGGTCACGATTCTGTTTAACAATGGTTCTCCTTCGTCCTCATAACGTGACAGAAAGTCTAATGCAGAGGCCATTCTTTGACTTTTGTGGTGGTCGGTAAGAATTTTGGGCACCCATCGTGCACAGAACTTACGGTAACCCAATCTTGCTGTCACTATCTCGTACAAAAGAGTCTTAGAAATCTGTGGAAAATCAGTAGACAACTCCGCCATTGTGAAACGTCGATTTTCACGAACTTTTGCATCAACTGTCTGAACGAGTTCGTCAGTCACCAAGGATGGTCTACCACTCCTCTCTTCCTCATGAACGTTTTCTCGTCCACTTTTAAATAAACGTACCCATTCACGGACAACTCCTTCACTCATAACTTTTGGTCCGTACACGGCACAAAGCTCACGATGAATAGCTGCTGCAGAGTATCCTTTGGCTGTAAAAAACCTTATAACAGCACGCACTTCACATTTGGCGGGATTTTCTATTGCAGCACACATTTCAAACTGCCACAAAAACTAAACTAGCGCAGGTACGATGTTCACTCGACTACGGCTTGATGCCGACTGACCTGCTGAGCGTGTGAATGTACAGATGGCGCGCTACTCCCCCCACTACCCGCACTGTGACCAATCGGAGGTTAGTTTCTGAATTGCCCTCGTATATATGTATAAATATATATATATATATATATATATATATATAGATATATATATATATATACTCTTTGGAACGGAGGGTGATTTTGGCATCTAGGAACACCAAAACGAAAAACTGCATTGAAATTTTTCCGTAGTCGCGTCATGCTACTCTCTACAATAGCCCTATTTCATTCTGAAATAAGCCTAATAAGGAATCTTGTGAAAACCACAAGTCTAAATCGTGATACTATTAATACCGATTAAAAAACTAAAAAGTTATACATTTGTCTATCAGATTTAATCTTCCTCCGCCCATTATTTGAAGAATAAGGGCAAAAAGTCTCTAATTTTTTCATAATCTCATCAATATTTCAAAGATTATATTTTTAGGACATCTTTAGTATGTCTTTTTTTGGTGATAATCGCTGTATTATGCGTTCGAGTGCTCATTCCACCCCCTAGCGGATATTTTAGCTACTAAAAAATATTCTCCAGCGATTTTTCAGTTTCACTTTCCTCCGGGTATTTTTTTGAAAGTTGTACCAGGATTATTTTTTGAGATATGGCCTACAGCCGTTCTTAGTTGTTCACCCTGTACATATAAAATAAAAAATAGTATCTTCACTATTAATAAAGAGTACAATGAATTTAAAAATAACAGGTACAAAATTAAACATATTTTATTTGGGGAAGTGACTTTTTATTGCTTACCTTCTATTACCCTACTCCGTTTGGCAGGTAAATTTAGGTGTGCCATGAAAAGTCATACTTCTGTATAAAATACTATACTATTCTCATTTTATTATGGCTATTCTGGAACGTACTGTACTTTAACATTGTCGAAATGTAACTTAATAAAAACCAAGCATTATCGTTACACTGTAGGTATACAGACAAACTACTTATGGATAATAGATTATCAAGTTTATAATGAATTGCCTCCAATACTTGTGTTTCTATAATATTACTTTCAATCACTTGGCCACAATACATTTTATCAGATGAACATGGTTCATAAAAAATTTGGAATGAATTTGGAATATTTTACTAACTTAATATTGTAATGTTTTTGTTTCTTTATTTAACCAATAAACGGGTGGGATAAATTTTAAACACTCGGTATTGCTACTTACTAATTTATTTAAACACTAACTCACTAACACTAATTTATATGTACTTAACTAGTCACTTAAATTTAATTTATATGCACACTAACTTATTAATTTATAACAATTTTATATTCACTTAATTACTGTTTAACTCACTATGGCAAATTATAAACTAAACTAATCCGCTGATCGGTCCTGTATTTATATCAAAAACTTTCTTTACTAGAACATTCGGGATGGGACATGCCTTTCGCGATATTTCTTAAAATGCCTTTCGAGAACATGTTTAAAAAGGACGGTCACAATAGATCCCAATAGACCTTCTCAGAATTCGGCGAGCTCGCCTTTTTCTTAACTCCGTTAACATAAGGTTACAGGGCCGTACTTAGTATCTGCTTCGGTGTGCGACTTCGTAACAATATGACACTTTCTATTTAGTTAGAAAAAATGTTTCCTTCAAAACCATCTTGAAAAATGCAATATCAATTAGGATTCTTAATACTGAAATTTAAATTTTGGTATTGTAATCGTTCACAACTATTTACAATATATATATATATATATATATATATATATATATATATATATATATATATATATATATATATATCATTACTCTTCTCTAAGGCAATACGATGCAATAATAAATAATCAGATTCTGTTTGTTGATTGGAGCATTCACTGTCATAAGTTAGATATTCTTCAACTCGCTTAATATACTGTTGTAAGGGATATCTAGAGGTTCCTTTTTTACTGTATACAGTGCATTTTCAGATGGATATGAGCAAAATTCATCAAGTGAGCCAACTGAACTAATATGATAACTTAAATGAATCGAATTGTGGATATTATGTGTTAGAATTTTTTTCGTTCACATCCTCATAGCTTGATACAAAATATGTAAGTAATTTTTCAGCATAATAAACAAACTCGGCATTTTTACTCCAATCAATTGACACTAAAATTCCTAATGAAACATGTAAACCTAAAAAAATTTATATAATGATTTTCATTTACGATCCCTTCTAAAGATACAGGACCATAACACAATAAAAACTCTCCAAATTCGGTTGCTTTCCAGTGTGCAATATCTCCCACTGATCTTGGTAGTCTTAAAAACTCAAAAACGTAACTTTTCCTAAACGAAATTAATTTATTTCTTGTGGAAATAAATTAATCCCTCAACAGCCCTTTTAACCCAATATGAAAGTAATTTTTTCATTACATTAAGACACACGAGGTGTATATAATTCGTCTTCTGGTTACTTCTTTTTTAATAATTTTATGAATACATCAATAAAACAGCTCAACCACTTATCTTACTTTGACGTTCAATATGAAATATTACTGAGAGTTTTATGAAATAAAATCGTTTAAACGTAGTCGCAGGAAGTTACTAAAAAGTAGTTCGAAAGATGTAAAAGTAATCGCAAAATGTGATCATCTTAGAAACATGTTAATTTGTAATATTACAGTAACGTTCTGTATGTGATATTAGTAAGAAGTATACAAACCAACATCGTATGAATGTTTCCTATAGGAATTTGCTCAAAAGAAGTTCATAGGATGTGTATGTAACTGAGATTTCAAGTATTATTGAGAACATCAAAAATATGTTTTAATTACATGACATGGATGTTAAAAAAGTTGCTTATACAATTCAAACATCTAGGAAATATCTTATTAACGTTTTGAATAAACATCACGAGAAGTTTGTGAAAAGAACATCTCAAAAAATATGTGTTTCTTGTTTATAGCATAAGTATATCAATAACGTTTTATCATCATTTTCAAACAAACAAGTATAGAGTTAACAATATATTCAATAACTCCCGCTTAATTTGATCAGATTTGTTTTATATAATATCAGACGGTCCTGTATGGCTTAGTAGCCGAGTTTGTCACCAAATGAATTTGGAATTTTATACCTTGCGACAACCCTATTTATAAAAAGAACCAAATATTCTTTTCCTACGTTCAGCTTGATTTACGAGATATTTTCAACTTATCTTTGGAAGCTAATAAAGTTTTTTAACAGCTTTATTATAGACGTATAAAACCCCCGAAGGAGCTTAGACGCAAACATTAAGTTCTAAACAATAACATAGATCATTACTTAAACTCAAATAAGCCAGTTAAATGCTGTGATATGTTTCACTCTCCCAATTAACTGACAGTAAAAATTATTACTGATCTTGTGAGAGACGATGAAAAGTAAACTTTCGTTGATTTATATTCGGAAAAAATATTTTGAAGGATAATAATGGGAATATCCATTAGTGTTGACCATAGTGACAAATTTATTGAAACTTATTTTTTTGTATTATGTCAAGAGGCATCTAATATGGATAATTGAATTTTTTTTGTAGAGATTAAAACTAATTTATTGGGTTTATACTATTTATGATTGGAAACGCGAAAATTGATACATGTGTGATACATGTATCACCAACGTACAACGTATGTTTTACAAAACGTATTAGTCACTTCTATCGTAAATTTTAGACAAAATATTAGAATATTCGCTGAAAATTATTCAAAAACCATACTTTTTAAAGGTTTCTTGAGCTGTCATCATCTTTCAAATCTTAACTACCTGCATTCCTTTTTTTAAGCAATTTTGCTAAATGTAATAATATTATTAATTTTGGTTGTCAAAACTCAATCTATCACAAACAATTTTAACGTAGAGCGTGATTTTACCTAAGATTTGTTTGAGAAATTGTTAAATGTAAAAACAGAAATATTCCCATTAAAGAAGTCTGGTATATATAAACTTAAATGTCCAAAATGTAATGCTGTCTATTTGGGTCAAACCCTTAGTGATCACTTACGAGCATACATATTAAAACAACCACATAAATCCCACTACGCAAAACATCTACTTGACACACAAATACTGCATATTTGTGATAAGAAACAAGAACTGGATTTCCTTGAAGAGATAGAAATTAAAAGACACTTAAGAAACCCACAATATCAAGTTGTCAATGAACAGATAAATTTAGGGAGTTCTCCACTTTTAAACAGTCATCTTAAGTGATAATTGTAAAGATCAGCAGATATATTTTTCCTTGTTTTCTATATCGTTGCACAGTCATACTGATCTTAATTGAGAAAAGATATCCAGGATATCCCCATAGGGCTAATAATTTTTGAACTTCAATATTTCTAATATCATATCTTCTTCTTTTTTCTATTAACAAATATTAAGTCAATCACAAGGTCTAGCCAAAAATAATTATTAAACATCAAATAGGCATCAAATGAAATGTAACTTCTGGCATTCTGACGATGATATTTAATATCTACATAATTGTCAAATTTCTTATAATTTTCAATATTTTTTCCAATATATTGTGGAATTATCTAGAAACAGTAACTAAGTTTCATTTAAAACAGTAATAAGATCATTTAGATTAGTGGTTTAAATGAAACTCACGGTTTCTAGTTAATACCACAATATAATAAAAATTGTTGTAAATTCTAAAAAATTTACAGTTGTTTCGATAATATTGATTTATCGAAACAATTGTCAATTTTTTAGAATTTTCAACAATTTTTATTATATTGTGGTATTAACTAGAAACCATGTGTTTCATTCAAAACACTAATATGAGTAGATTCCACGAAGTAAGGGTCGAGACAGTTAAGATCATTTAGAATTATTTCTCTGTTTATAAATTTTTTTATTAAAAGGTTATCATAATACGAAATAAATTAACAATAAATGACAATAAATATATACAGTATATGCCAATTGCCAATTATTGATGAACTATTAATTAAAACAACCTAAAAATAAATACAAAATTTTTCTCTCTTGACTTTGTCTCCTGTTTTTTGTATCGAAAAAGATGCTGACCAAAGGATGAATTTCCAGCTCAAAAATGACGCGGTATTGACCCGGAAGTTTCTTTTCTTATATTGACTCCGGTCGCCGAAACTCCCGATATATTATGCTTATTGCTCTTGATCAGTGAATATACAACACTAAAATAACATCAATAATTTTACCCTCTTGTAAACTTCAAATATAGTTTCGCCTCGATCTCTTCAAATAATCTTTTGCCGTTACCTGTTTTTTCTTAGCCAATATTATCTATGGTGCATATTTGTTCTCCCATTACTGTTGCTCTACAAAGTTTTATATATTCTCTTGAGGTTTCACTTTATTAATCCTTCTAACTCTTCTTGAAGTGTCTTGCCATTTTTTGGTGGAGTCGGTTTTCCGTTGATGACAAAATTACTATTTTTCAAATTCCTTTACAATTAAATTGACTGTCTCGACCCTTACTTCGTGGAATATGCTCATATTAGTGTTTTTAAATGAAACTCAAGGTCTCTAGTTAATTCCACAATATAATACAAGTTATTGAAAATTCTAAATAATTGACAATTGTTTCGATAAATCAATATCATCTTCAGAATGACAGAAGTTACATTTCATTTTATGCCTACCTGATGTTTAGTAGTTATATTTTTGGCTAGACCAAGAAGTAACCTAACTTGTGATTGGTTTAATATATGTTTATAGAAAAAAGAAGAAGATGTGATATTACAAATATTGAAGCTTAGATATTATTAGCCCTATGGTGATATCCTGGATATCATTTTTCCAATTAAGATCAGTATAACTGTGCAATGATATATAAAACCAGGAAAACTATATCTGCTGATCTTTACAATTATCACTTAAGAAGATAGTTTATTAGTGGAGAATTCCCTAGATTTAACTGTTCATTGACAACTTCATATTGTGGGTTTCTTAAATGTCTTCTAATTTCCAGTTCTTCAAGGAAATCCAGTTCTTGTTTCTTTTCACAAATATGCAGCACTTCTAGTTCTGTGTTAGGTGTCAATGAATGATTGGTGTCAAGTAGATGTTTTGCGTAGTGGGATTTATCTGGTTGTTTTAGTCATTCATTGACACCTAACACAGAACTAGAAGTGCTGCATATTTGCGAAAAGAAACAAGAACTGGATTTCCTTGAAGAACTGGAAATTAGAAGACATTTAAGAAACCCACAATATGAAGTTGTCAATGAACAGTTAAATCTAGGGAATTCTCCACTAATAAACTGTCTTCTTAAGTGATAATTGTAAAGATCAGCAGATATAGTTTTCCTGGTTTTCTATATCATTGCACAGTTATACTGATCTTAATTGGAAAAAGTATATCCAGGATATCACCATAGGGCTAATAATATCCAAGCTTCAATATTTGTAATATCACATCTTCTTCTTTTTTCTATAAACATATATTAAACCAATCACAAGTTAGGTTACTTCTTGGTCTAGCCAAAAATATAACTACTAAACATCTGGTAGGCATAAAATGAAATGTAACTCCTGTCATTCTGACGATGATATTGATTTATCGAAACAATTGTCAATTTTTTAGAATTTACAATAACTTGTATTATATTGTGGAATTAACTAGAGACCTTGAGTTTAATTTAAAAACACTCCTTTACAATTGTTTTATTCCTTTATTTGTTTTCAATTATTTTTCCAGATTCTTGTTTTTGCTTCTAGCTCCCTAAAGTGTTGCCTATTTCCTTTTTGTTCCTCTCTAATATATTTAATGTCCATCATCATTTCTTCATTCTTTTTCATCAGTTCAGTCATAATTTCAATCCTTGAAGAATCACTTCCGTTCTTACATGTTTGTTTATCAGGGGATCGTTTACATACTTTGCTTATTCTAATAATTTCTTCGAATTCTCTCACCCTTTTCCGAGTTTTCGTATCCATCTTTCCTTTTTCTTCTCATTGTTCTATTTTCCGTCCACCCTCTATGTTACAGCTTGTACCTGTAAATTGTTGTCCTATATGTTCTCTCATACTTCTCACTTTAATTTTATTTGACACTTGCTTATGCAATTGTCGGATTTTAAACTAATAACTTATTCCGTTATATTCAAAAGTTTATTATAATAATACACACATAATCAAGGTACTTATCGGCAGAACTCAACACCTGTAAGGGTACAGGGTATAAGAAAGTAAGTAAACTGAAGTTAAAGTTGATCAGTTTTAGACTCGGCGGAAGGTTATGGTTGGATTTACTTTCTCTCCTGTCACCTGTATCGAAGAAGCTGCTAACCAAAGTATGAATTTTCAGCTGAAAAATGACGCGGACTAAAATAACATCAATAATTCTACACTCATGTAAGCTTCAAATATAGTTTCGACTCGATCTCTTCAAATAATATTTTGCCATTACCTGTTTTTTATTAGTTAATATTTTCCCATCCAATCAAATTTTTGAAAACATTTTTTATTGTTTATTTCTTCAAATTCAAAGATATCTTCAATTTTTCTTCCAGTTTTACTCATGTTTATTTGGGAAATTTTATTGGTTTAACTTCAAATTGGACATAAAATCAATCTAATTGTTCAAAAATGTCTCCACCAATTATTATACTACTACAATGAAAAAAATTCTTTGCAAAATTACAAACCTTCGTTATATGTTTCCCGCCGCAGAGCCTTTTTCAAGAAATAACAGTATATTTAACAAATAGGGTATCAAAATTCATCCATTCAATTAAATCCCACAATAAATATTTTGAAGGATCCCAGCGCCCGTATCCACACATAAAAATATTATTTATTAATCAAGTTAAGGCACCACCGTTAGTAGATTATCTCCCCAGCAATCAATTTGGTAGTTGGTACCTTATAATTCAGGACCGTTCCTCGCTTTGTTCCTTTCATAATTTACAGAGGTATTTCTACAATTTATTGAAATATAAAAATATATGAACAACAGAAATTTACAAACGTATGATGAATTGTAACCTGTCACCTAACGTAACAAATTTGCACATAAACGCAATAAATATATTGGATAAGATTTGTGTAATATAACTAGTGTAAAATCATCGATATTGAACAACGTCACTGAGAAATTTTGAATATTTTGATGCAGGTAATTCCTATTTAGTTTTTTAAATATCATTAAGTTATATGTGGAGCACATTCCTGCTTTCACGGTTACTTTTTTCAGTACGAGGGCTTAGGGTTCAAGCGCCCTAATAGTTGCCGCTCAGTCATTAATAAGGCTTATTGTGCACCTCCATTTGCAGATATTAAGCAGAGTCCCAGATATTCGTCGGACTATACTACAGTCTCTCCTGATTTGTATATAGGAATATATATAAACAGGAGGCTCTCCTTCTGCACAAGGCAGGACAATAGAAGATAATGTGCTTTGCGGTTTCCTCTATCTTCCCACACATCCTGCAATGGTGGTTTGTTGCGTTAATCCCCATCATCTATAGGTGTGCATTGAATAGCCAGTGGTACTTTGAGCATTCTTTTGGACTGAACGTGTCCCGCAACTCTGTTCCAGCGATTTAGGTGTTCATGCGACATCCAGTTGGAGACAGTTTTTTGTACGACACTATATGAAACGCCGTATGCCGGTTCTGGTCCCATGAGGGTGAGATCAGCTCGTTTCTTGGCACATTTATCAGCTCCCTCATTTCCAGCTACCCCTGTATGGCTTAGCACCCAAGTGAAAATTACCCTATTGGTTTTGCCAAGGTTTTCAAGGTATTATGACAGTCCCACACTATCTTCGACATATAGCTGTGTCTTGCTAAGGCCATAAGAGCCGCCCGACTCTCCGTGTTCACATAGATAGTATTTTTGTTATATTTCCTGTCTATGCATGTTCGGCCGCATTCGGTTAGTGCAGCTATTTCTGCTTTAAATACGGTCGGCAGCTTACCAAAGCAAACGCTTATGCTTTGCCTGAGTCTGACGCCGTAGACGCCTGCTCTGTACCCGTTGAGGTCTATGACCCGTGGGTGTACCAGGTGATACTGTTCAATATATGTTGAGGTTCTCACTGAGCCCATTCGGATCTACTATTCAAGTTGACGCGATATGCTATTTCAGTTTCCACGACCTTAGTCATTCTGGCAGGTTTTTGTATGTTTCATGGCATGATACTTGCACTAGTTGCCATACCGCAGCATTCTATACGCAGCCATTTTAGCCTCCCCTCTATGTATAGATCTATTGGTGGGATGTTTAGCAGTATTTCCAATGCTGCGGTTGGAGTGCCTTTCATGACACCAGTAATGCTTAGACACGCAGCTAGCTTCACTTTCGGGTACAAACATAGTGAAACGACGAGGCTAGAGGCACAGCGACGAGGTAAGCGACGCGGCTTCTATTTAATCGTTTATAGTAATAAAGTCAAAGTGGTTGACGCAGTAATATGCGACGAGACAAGCGAGGCGATGCGCGTCGAGATAAAACTTAGATTTATTGTCGCGTTGATACTGGACGGTTCTGGCTGCATTATTTTCAAGTTTTGACAAATAAACTGACTTGTACAGTATACGTAGTACATACACAATGGTTGATCAAGTGAATATAATAATCACAGTGTTCAACAGGCGTGCATTACGGGATGCTTCTCATTCAGATCAAAGAAAACCCTATGTATTACATGAATTTTGGGCAGAAGTGGCTAAAGAATGTGGAATAACAGGCAAGTAAATTTAAGTAATATATATATATGTTATATACAGAGTCACTGGTATTGAACAGAGAAAGTATTTGGGTAATCTTGAAATGTGTCACGAATAAAAATTGCTCTCTTGGGTTCCAATTTGGTCTGGCAAAATTGTTGTTTGCAGCAATTTCTGTGATTAATTTCAAATGCCTTTCGAAGCCCTCTTTATATATGATAGTATTATGTAAAAGACAAGTTGTCTTGATCATAATGTCGGCGAGTTGTTCGTCTGTTTCTATGGCTTTGGATAATATTCTCCATTTTGCATACATTATGCCAAATGAACATTCAATCGTCTTCCTAGCTCTAGACAATCGCTGATTAAAGTACAGATTTTCAGCATTCAGAGTTTGTCTACTATATGGTTTAAGCAAGTTTTCTTGTAGTGGATATGCTTCATCGGCACTGAAAACAAATGGCATGCGAATTTACGTATGTGGTAGACACTGTTCAGTTGGTACATTCAATTGTATCTTTGAAAGAAATTTAAACAAAGCCGAACTTTTGGAACGTGCCCCCATCGCATTGTCGTCCATATCCTCCAACCTCTGTAACGTAAAATCAAACCCCGTGCACCTATGCACTTATCCCACTTACGTTAGCGACCTATTGAAAATAGAACGAACTTGTGGCCCCGAAATCAATTACTACTAATTCACCAAGTTACCAGCAGATCGGATGGCCGATCTATGCCACAAGGTATTTTACCCGCTAGACTTCAGTGGAAGAAGGGAGGTTCGTATGCTGGTAACGAACAATCGAAATATAAGCTAGATGACCCAAGGCGCCAGGTAAACCATACCCGAGTAAATACCCCCGTTCAATTCCCTAACTGTAGTTTACCCCCAATTAGGAAAGTATCACATAAAATCAAACTCATAACTCAACTCACAAGAGAAATGATTTATTAAGGTGGTGGTTTGGTTTCAATACAGTTTTATATGTGTTACAAAATTTTGGGGAGTAGTTATTCCCACATTGGACACTTAAGGTCCATTAACCCTTACTATAAAAAAAATAAACAGATCGATATGGAATCCCTTACGAACTGTGGACGTTTACAAAAGTGCCTTATAGTTCAATATATACGATGATACAATTATCTAAATTCCTATATACCACTACCCCAAAATTGTTAACAGAATGCTCAGAAGGATTTGAAACAGAGACCAGTTCTGAGTTAAGTTGGTTCTAAAACTTTAAAAAATAAATGGCTTTAAAGATTAAAACTAACTTTTCCGCATCTGTGGCCCTGAACAATATTCTATCATAAAATTTTTACTTGTATATACTTCGGGGGATGTATCGTGCTAACAAACCGAAATTTCTCTAAAAATAACCAAAAATGTAGTATATCTGGATTTATAGGACCCGCTGTACTCGCTCTAGTCAACTGAAAATCAATAGGGTACATCTGTAAGACTCTTTGAACAATATTCAATCATAAAATTGATAAATCGTATACTCTCCGGAGGCTGTATCGTGCTAACAAACTGAAAATTCTCCTAAAATGTCAAAAATTTGGTACTCTAAGTACCATAGCACCCGTTGTACTAGCTTCAGTGAGCTGAATATAGATAGGGCTCATTTTTGAGACGCTCTGAATAATATCAAATCATAAAATTGGTCACTTGTATTTACTCCGTTAGCCGTTAGCTGTATCGTGCTAACAAACTAAAACTTCTCCAAAAATTACAAAAATATCGTACTTAAAGTACTGTAGCACATGTTTTATTGGCTCTGAAGAGCTGAAAATCAATAGGGTTCATCAGTGAGATGTCCTGAATAATATTCAATCATAAAATGGGCGACTTCTTGAACTCCGGAGGCTGTATCGTGCGAACAAACTGAAATTTCTCAAAAAATGACAAATTGTCGTCCTTCAAGTACCATAGCACCCGTTGTACTGGCTCTGGTGAGCTGAAAATCGATAGGGTTCATCTGTGACATGTCCTTAACAATATTCAATCATGAAATTGGTGAATTATTGTACTCCGGAGGCTGTATCGTGCTAACAAGACATGTAAGAAAAGTGGCCGACGACAACGACGACGACGACGACGACATACACACAGTATTTTTTTTCTAAAAACCATTTCTTCGTGTTGTTGTTGATGGAAAACGTAAAAATAACTCAAAATTTTTTTTCAAAATTCCAACTTTTTTGGAGTAAACCAATACTTTTCTCGCATATTGGATAGGTTGGGCGGAAAAGTAAAAATTACTATCATACAATGTGAAAACGGTGAGAACCTGAATGGTTACCCATACCGTGGCTTATCTACGCATATCAAATTGTAAACGTACTAGCGAAACAATATAAACTACCATAACGTTCCGTGTGAGCACAGACGCAGCTTACCTACTCTGCCTAGAGTAATAAATGACCAAGAGAAATAACAATCCACTTGTATGCTCACAAATGGTGAATTATATATACATACAATGTTATATATACACTATAAAAAAATAATTATAGAAAAATTTGAATGTTTAAAACTTGCGCGTCTTCACCCGCTGGTGATAAATCCTGACGATCCACAAGTTGTTCTTGAGGTAGCAATCACTAAGGTGAGGCTGTAAGCATCGCAGGATCGCCGTGGTACTACGAACCAACACCAAGTGACTCCGGAACTAATCCAATACGGAAATCCGAATAACCAAAAATCCAACAATACCCCACAATCTATGAATAAAAACCAAACCCTAAAAAAACACTAATTAGTGTTGTCACTATACTCAATTGACATTGAACCACCCCGGGAGCTCATCACATTTATCCCAGTGTGAATCCTATTATTATCCTACCAATAACCATTTACTACAAGAGTGGGACGGCCCACTTTAAACAAAATCCCAAAGTAGACTTCAATTAAACCATCTATTTGATAACGTAAGCATATTACCCCGTATAAAGTCTAAAATTAACAAAACCCGAAATAACCACCCCTTACTAACAAGTACTTTACCCCCAACATACTATACACAAGCTCTATCCTGAACATATAATTAGGTGGTGTCATCTTATTCACAACACTATGAGGCACAATTACTAGTTACAGCAAATGTTAAATAAAATAAATCTCACCTGTTTGGCTAGGACAGGATTCTCCTGTGTGCTGTTAATAGGTAATTAAAAGCCGTTAAATGGACATTAAACACATAGCACTGTAGGTGACTGGGTTTGCATATCCATCTGCATCTCACAGATGAGGTCTGGACAAAATACTATCTCCACAAACTTCTCTAGCACACACTACTCCATCCAAACCAAACTACCCTCTCAAATTCATGTTCCCCTGCGGGATGAATGTGGAGTCTCTTCATACGAATTTGTTTTTGGGGCTCCCAATAAACACCTCAATTCAATACCACGCTGATCAGAAAGGAAAGAAACACGACAGGTTTCATTGACAACCCCCCTTTCCGTTCGAGAGACACTCTCACTCGAGCTGTTTGGAGCACATACGTTCTATGACCTCGGAGTGAATTACTCTACTTGCACATCGCATAATAAAATCCCCCGTATAAAAACATACCACACCCCACGACTATATTTACAAAATAAAACATCACCCATTATACCCTGATGTACATCCACAGTACACCGGTAGGCAACCTTCCGTACGAATCACAGATCTCTTAACGTTTGTAAAAGAAGAATGAACGAGGCTTATGACATATAGCAAATCAGCTGTTTGATTCGAATAATGGAATGTTTTTGTTTACATTCCTATGGTACATAATATAACAAAGTTCACTCTTTTTAAGTGTATATTCAGATTACTCTAACTATTCTACTGAGTGTAATTATTTCCTTCAAACTATTAACCCAGTTGGTGCTAAACAATTTGACGGCCAGGCTATTGAATCACTGAATTAATGGTATAACTAGAAATTGTTGACATAGGAAGCTAGTCTGACTTGATATTAAGGTAGGAATGTTTATTTATTATGACCAAAACTGCATGATTGTTATCTTTTTATGCGACTGATGTATACTAACGAGAAAAACCGTGACACCTCTATTACAGTAAATCGGTAATTTGCATCGCAGACTGCTTGAAGAACGACCGAAAAGAATTTTTTATAACATACTTCATAAATGGCTGGAGCATTTATTTTTCACGTGCTTTCCATCCAAAGCACCTAAGCAGTAGAGAAAATTCCAGATGTTCATGTAATCCTCACTGATTTTTATGAAATCATCCTGTGTTGGAACGGACAAGTGTATTGGCTGTAATATATTCCATATAGCCCGAACAGTTTCATTAACAATTGATCAAACCCTTGTAGCTCCCATGCGAAAAGTAAATGATAAGCCTTTGCCCAGTAGCTAAATATCTGCAATGACAAAATTAGTCGTTAATCAATAGTTATGTCGTAACCAGTGGCAAAATGAGCGTGTTTTTACTTTTTCAACACTAGATGGGAAGGTTGAAATACGAGCGTAGCCAGTGGTTCAACACATCGTGTGCAAAACACAATGAACACAAGCTATATTGCATTGTGGTTTAAGACAAATTTTTTGTAATCTATTAGAAAAATAAAGTTTTATTTAGTTACAATTTGACTGTGAATATAAAGTGTTAACACAGAGTAATTTTCACACTAGTTGTAAAATGAAACCTCATTTTAGCACTGATATTCTATTTTAACACACTTTCAAATGAACCACTTTTCGTAACTGAATTATATTTTGTTTTACAGTGAAGTCGGCCCAAACCAAATGGAAAAATTTAAGGGATTATTTTCGACGGGAACTGAAAAAAATTCTGATCCCACGGTCAGGAGATCCTGGAGACATTGCAACTAAATCCCACTGGCCTCATTTTAAAAGTTTACTATTCTTAAAAGATCAGTTTAAGCCTCGACTATCAACGGGAAATTTGGTAGATTCTCAGGATGAATTTCTTGCTACGGAGATGCAATCTGATGTGAATTCTGATGATGATAGAGTAGAGACGGAAACGATAGACGATATGCAAGATACCGTGAACGTCGAGCCAGCGACATCTACTTCTGTTTCTTCAGAAAATGTTGAGGACTCGTCCACAGGTACATCAAGTCATTTTGCAGAACCCCGAACAGTTTTGAAGAGCCGACTCCGTAAAAGAAATAATCACATTGATGCTTTAGTGGCCATCGAAGAACGGAAATTGGAGTTCATCAGAACAAAGAGAGCAAACGTAGAGGAAACCAAAGAAGATGATCATCTGGCATTTTTTAAGAGTTTATTGCCACACGTAAGAAAAATTGCAGAGATCAACATTTTGCAATTTAGGAATAGCGTTCATGATTTAGTTCAGATATATGCTGATGGCTATACTAATGCAATAAATCAAGGTATGCAAACTTTCGATTATCAGATCAATAAGAACGCCAACTCCTACTGAATTTTGGTTTCCTCACAATGTGCTCCATTTTAATACATGAATATTTTTCTAAGATTTCTTCCAGTGTTTAAGATTGTTTCTGTTAAAAGAGCTGTTTGAGTTTGATAATAAATATGTATTTTTCTACAATACTAAATCATTCAACTTACCTTAAAGTAATATTAGTGTTTTAAATGAAACTCACGGTTTCTAGTTAATTCCACAATAAAATAAAAGTTATTGAAAATTCTAAAAATTGACAATTGTTTCGTTAAATCAATATCATCGTCAGAATGACAGAAGTTACATTTCATTTGATGCCTACCTGATGTTTAGTAGTTATTTTTGGCTAGACCAAGAAGTGCCCTAGCTCGTGATTGACTTAATATATGTTTATAGGAAAAAGAAGAAGATATGATATTACAAATATTGAAGCTTAGAGATTTTTAGCCCTATGGTGATATTCTGGATATCATTTTTCCAAATAAGATCAGTATAACTGTGCCATGATATAGAAAACCAGGAAAACTATATCTGCTGATCTTTACATTTATCACTTAAGAAGACAGTTTATTAGTGGAGAACTCCCTAGATTTCACTGTTCATTGGCAACTTCATATTGTGGGTTTCTTAAATGTCTTCTTATTTCCAATTCTTCAAGGAAATCCAGTTCTTGTTTCTTTTCACAAATATGCAGCACTTCTAGTTTTGTGTTAGGTGTCAAGTAGATGTTTTGCGTAGTGGGATTTATCTGGTTGTTTTAATCTGTATGCTCGTAAGTGTTCACTGTATCGGATTTCAAAATTCCTAAGGGTCTGACCCAAATAGACAGCATTACATTCTGGACATTTGAGTTTATATATACCTGACTTCTTTAATAGTGGTATTTTTGTTTTAACATTCAACACTTTTGTACCAACGTAACTTTCTGTTTTAAAAAAAATTGTTGCATTCGTTGCTGAAGATATTATCTTTGAAATATTATTACAAATATTTCCGGCATATGTGATGGTTTTATAAGTTTTTATTTCATCAGCTTGTTTAGGAAATATTAGTTGTAATGTCACTTTTTCCTCTTTTTTACTAATTAGCTTATTTATCATATCCAATGGATAACCGTTGGATGTTGCTATTTGTCTAATTGTATTAATCTCTCTATCAAAATTACATTTGTTCATAGGAACTAAAAAAGCTCTATGTATCATTGAATTATATGCCGCTAGTCTGTGTGACATAGGGTGATTGGAATTGAATGGAATTGTCACATCAGTCTGTGTTGGTTTTCGGTAAATTGAATAATCAAGTACATTATTAACTCTTTGAATTTTTAAATCAAAAAAATTGATTGAGCTATTTTCTTCAATTTCTAATGTAAATTCAATTTTTGGGTGTAAATTATCGATGTGGTTGAAAAATACATCTAATTGTCGTTCACTACCCATAAAACAAGCTAATATGTCATCTACATATCTATACCAAAATAAAATATTTTTCGAAATATTACTTTCAAAGATATTTCTTTCTTAATTGTCCATAAAAATGTTTGCTAAAATAGGTGATATAGGGCTTCCCATTGGTAAACCTTCATTTTAAATAATTATCTTATTGTCAAAAGTGAAATAATTCTGATTAATGCATACATCAAATAATTTAAGTATATCTGATATTATTCCTGGATTAATATTTTTATCTTCTAGTAATTTTGTTACAAGTATTAGACATTCTTTAGGAGGAATTTTAGTGAACACATTAGTTACATCGAACGAAATGAGTTTATAGTTATCTTGCAAGTGGATTGCTTTCAACTTTTTGAATTTCAAATTGAGTACTGAGATTCATATCCGTAACTATTGAGTATATTGTTGAGCCTCTTTGCCAATATATTATTAGGATCATTAACATAAGAAACTACAGGTCTAATTGGTCTCGTTATTTTATGTAATTTAACAGTTCCATATAATTGTGGACAATGAGGATTCTTATGTATGATAGACCTCTTTTCGTAATCACTTAAAAGATAATTTGAATTATTAACAATACCCCTCACATTATTAGAAAACCTTTTTGTTGGGTCTGCTTTAAGAACTTTTACATATATATATATATATATATATATAAATATATATATATATATATATATATAATGACAGTTGTGTTCCCTTATCAGATTTTGTAACTGTTAGGTTATTATCTTCTATCTTCTTTTTTATTTTATTTAAAACTGTAATGTCATTTTTTGTTTGACGTTTAACTTTTGAAGGTTCAATATTTTTGATTAAATTGGCAATTTTTAATTTCTCATGAAGAAAATTATTTGAATTAGATTCTAAAACTATTTCTGACTCTGTAGCTATAATTTGTTCAATGTTATTTGTAAATTTTGGTGGTATGCTGTACTTTAAACCTTTATTTAAAAATTCTATTTCACTATCTGTAAAATTAGTGTCTGAAAGGTTTTCAAATCGTGGTGCAAAGTGTGTTGCTATGTAGCTACTTACAGTTTCATGATGTTTTGAGTATTAAATTTTATGTTGTGTGTGTTCAAGATTCTGTAGCTTCTTTTCTTGTTTCTTAAATTTCTTATGCTTCATCGTGCTGACACTTTCTCTAATTTTGTCATCCAAACAGTCAAATTCTACTGCATGTAATTGGAATGTGAGTTCAGAATGTACAACTTCCATGTAGTTGTCTAAGGAGTCTCTAACTTTGAACCACTTCTTAAATTCTCCTTTTATCCAAACTCGTTGAGCACATTTTATAGCTTTTTGTGCTTGTGGTGTTTTAGTGTGACATTTTATATTCACATAATTTGGTATTACCTTTCTCCTAAGGCATTCTTGGTTAAACCAAATGTTTTGTAATAACAAATCTATCTTCCGGTCCAATAGGTTGTTTATTGTAGCTGATCCAGTTCTTTTGTAGGCATGGAAATACTTTCTCCAAAATATAGTTAAACGTGGCAATCTACATTCTCAAATATTCAAAAAATCGATCTGGATGCCGCTTGAGTTCAAAAAATAATGCATGGAACTGTCCAAACCGTTTGCGTGCTTTGTTAATGGGATGTACATAATAAATTCTGTCCACACTTCCCATTGCAACAAGACCGCGAAGCGCGGCATTATCGAATAAAATTTCAACTTTACTGTCGGAGAACATTGCTCCTTACTATGTCCATGTCTCCTGCCACGTCGCTTATATCGTCGCTTACCTCGTCGCTCTGCCTCTAGCCTTGTCGTCCACTATGTTTGTACCCTTAGAAAGCGTTTTAGCGGCTGTGCTTTGCTGGACTTTAGGCCACCACACAATTGTACCGTACACCATCATTGGTCTGATTACTCTGGTGTACAACCAGTTTACTATTGACGGATAATGAACTACAAAGTGAAAATCTATCATATAAATCTGAAGGTTAGAATTGAAAGGGCGATAGTCACATTATGTAAATTTGAGAGTAGAGCCAAGAAACTGGTACTCATTTTGATAGTGATATGGTCTATCTTTCTCAATTTGTGAATGTTAAAAAGACGTGTTACTTTGTCAAGGCGTCTTGGTTTTAAACTAACACAAAGTTTCTTAGGCTGCAGAACTCATAAATATCCAGTAATAAAAAAACAAAAGACCAAGAGAAAGGGTACAAAAAGTATAGAAAAAGTAAGAACTGATTCTTCCGAGAAGTCGTTTTATTCGGAAGTTCAGTAGAATTGACAGTTTCTAACATTTTATAAAAATAACTACGACATTCTCACACATTGACAGGGTAATATGTTGCACCCTTACTAGAGACGGTCCTGAAGGAAACTTATAATATCAGAGTATAACCGCCCGCTGTATGACTAATATCAAGATATTTATCTCAACGTTACCGATATCTCTCATGCTCTGTGGTAATTATAAGATCCCGAAATAAAAATAAATTTCATATTTTGTTTGAATGGAAAAAGTTGATTTAGATAGTGCCGTGCTTGTGCTACAATGGCTGTTTGAATACGAATTTCAGAAGGATCGTGCTTTATCTTAAGGCACATTGTAATTAAATTCAATATTTCGTTCATTTCATTTGAGGTTATTGCCATATAGAGATGATATCGGTATGTCTTATATAAACTTGTTGATTAAACATTTTGTTATGTCAAAAATTGTAATGTTTATAGTTAAGTTTGTTGCTTATTCAACTATATTTTGTTTGTTATATAAAAAGTTCAACAGCTTCAAATCAGGTGATTCTATTGGCCTCGAAATCATATTCATTTGATTGGAACCTGCTAGATATACAAGATATTTGTAATTCATTTGAAATATTATAATCTGCTTCTGTTTTATTTATCTGTCAATGCATATTAGAAAAGTGAGTAAATTGGTGCCATTTTTATTCTACATATCCAATATGATGTCAATGTTGAATGCTACAAGATTCGAGCTTTTGAGTAAATACAACTATGAAGCATAGAATATTCACGTAGAGGCGCTATTGTTAAAGAATAATATGTGGAGATAAGTTAATGGTGACAAGCCGATTCCTGTTTTGGTTCAAGGTAATAAACAGAATCTTGAAACACGGAATCAATGGATTAAATTACAACATGTTCGTGGATGCAAAACTTCCCGTGAAGAAGAACAAGAAACTGCGGGAAAAGCTTTACTACTTAGATAATTAATGCTTCATAAGTTATGTCAAGGTGGAGATGTCCGAGATCTTGTAAACAAGTTATCTGATAAAGTTTATCGACTTGGTATATATGAATATTGAGCTAAAGCAAGATTTACTGTCTTTAATGTTCTTATATATAGCTATAAAGGTTTCAAATGTGCTATGGAATCAAGTGATGAACTGTTGAATGTTGAGGCAGGCTCTTAAAGTAAAAATAGTGAAATAAGATAACAGCCAGTGATCAATAACAACAATAATACTCGTAATTTTTTTAGAGGTTTTTGCTTCAAATGTCACATAAGAAACATATGTCCTTCAAGAAATATTTACGGTTATACACCTTTCAAATATGGTTCAACAAAGATAAAATGAGTTTAAATTATTAACGAACACTTGTATCTACCGAGTATGTTCTACACACAAAACTCCTACGAAAGGTAAATTATTTGATAGATCAATCAAGGGGATATTTGTAGGTTATCCACATGAAATAAAAAGATAGAGAATTTGGTTACATACTAAAACAAAGAAAATATATATTACTGCTCGTTATGTAAAATTTATTGAAGATAATGTTACTTTAATTTTATATTCAACGAGTTGAGTTGCTGACTGCTGATAATGATTGTGGAAATATAAATGAATTGTGTGTTGAATTGATATCTGGGTCTCAAAATGTGACTGAAAATCCAGTTCATGCATCTGAAGATGATCAAGAAGAAGAAGAAAATAGACCATTGGATACTTCTTAAGTAGCACTTGCAATAGATGAAACTCCGAAAGGAATATCACGAAAACAAGATAAAGGAGGAAGACCGAGATAGAATAATGCAATGTTCTGGATGTCGTTTAACATTAATCAATAAATATTAATCAAATGTATCAACTGACAAAAGGAAAGCTCGTATTGCTGTAAAAGATTATAGTCAAGAATATGGAGTTGATTATAATCAAACTTTTGCTCCAGTCGCAAGAATGGAGTCTCGAAGACTTTTACTTGCTTTTTAAATGGAATTAGTTTTGAAAGTTGACAATTTGATAAAGTAACTGCATTTTTAAATGGAATGAGATAGTTTTTTTGGAAATTTTGTGAGATTTTAAAGATAATTATCAGTAGTAATACCACAAGTGATTGAATTTTCGCGATAAGTCTGTCGATTCATTTTTGAACGAAACTGAATTGTTTCGAGAAAACACCACGAGTCCGCAGGACGAGTGGTGTTTTCTCGAATCAATTCAGTTGAGATCATAAATGAAAGACAGACTTATGAGATAAATTCAATCACGAGTGGAATTTTATTAGACTATTTCACAAACAGAATGCGTGCACAGCGTAATCACTTATATTTGACGTTTAACTGTCACATGCACTGTAATCAAATCTGAAAACACCGAACTTGATAGGCCAATCAGAGTCAAGAGTCAAGTTTGGTATTATCGGTAAGCCGAACTCGACTAGAGCTTCTGATTGGTTCATTTCGTAGGTGAGTGAAATAGTCAAAGGTAATACCACGAGTGCTTCAAATTTTATCGATAATTTTTGATAATTTTTTCTTTTCCACGAAAACTTGTTTATTTGGCAAAAATATGAAAACAAACCGATTGATAAAATCAGTCCGTTAGGACGAGTGATTTTATCTAAATTCGGTTTGTTTGAATGTTTTTGCCTCAAATAAATAAGTTTGAGCGATGAAAATAAAAAATTATGTGATAAAATTTGAAGAACGAGTTGTATTTGGGAAGATTATTTTTTTAACAATTTAAAAGGATTTTGCTTTATTTTTTCATTTTATTACTTTATTGAATTCAAAGAATACATAAGCTAACTGGAAATATAATCAACTTTTTGAACCAGAGAAAAAATTATTTATTTGATAAATTACAGTTATTAAAAACACAGTTTTGGTAAATAGTTTGACCAGCAAGAACAGCTGTCTCCTCTAACTCATATGTGGATATAAAATTGGTTGATGTTGCCGCAGTTGTTTATGTATTGGCAATAAATACCGATTTGTTCGTTCTTACTTTATCCATGATATTTTTATGGTGTTCGGCATCAATATGTAAATATGGCTTCAACGATGCTGCTGTGGCGTGACCTGTTATTTTGATGGCTTCTTGTTCCTGTGTACCTTTCTTCATTAGATGAGTAACCAAAGTTGATTAGTTATTTTTCTTTTCTTAGTGCCAAGTCCACATTTTTCAGCTGATTTCTTCAACCATTTGCCCATTTCATTCTTACCCACTGGTACATTTTTATACCAAGTAGCATTTGCATTTTTCCAATAATGATTTCGAGTAAGAAAAAATCGATCAGTGGTGATATTTTTACCGCGTTTATCCATAAGCTTATTATACAATCTTATGGGAACCGTTCAGGATATTCTGAGGTAGGTGCATTTTTTATTCCTACCCTGGCAAGTTTCACTAAATATAGGATTATATTCTAATCGTCCTGTTGTTTCACCTGAATTATTCAATTCCTCCCTGATATAATGGATAAGGCAATTAACGCATTCGCCTTCGCGCCAAGCTGATTCATAGGAAACAATATAAAAGAACTTCATTTGGAGACCCGAAGGCGTATTTTGCTTTCTCTTTTCTATACAACTTTGCAATTCTTTTCTTTTGGCATCTCGCACATCTCTCGCTCTTTTAAATTCCAAATATTGGTAGTATTTTCCTTGTATCAACTTGGCTGTTATATTACATATGGTTTTCAAAGTCTTTGTAATCTTCGCCGTTACATTTTTTCATATTTGCTGCCCAGTCTTCTAGAATCTTTGCAATATCTTGAATACTCGTATTTTGTTGTTGTTGTTAGTTTCTGATTCTGCAAAATGTTTCAAACTGATTTCATATACATTTTTTGGATTTTATTGTGTTTTGTGGAGTGGAATTTTGTATTAAATGTTCAATATTCTCTTGGGTGAAGGCACTGAATCGGAGGTCCGTCAAGCTGCCCCCCCCCCGGTCGGAATTTTTCTACCAAAATGATAGCACACATAAAGGGCACCTAGCACAACCTAGCACAACCATTTTTATAGCTAGCACACCAACAGGTCACAATAAAAATGCTTTTAAATTCGGGTGGGGCCAGGTTAACGCTAGCCCCCCCCGGTTGGAATTTTTTTGCCAAAATGCTAGCACAGATAAAGGACACCTAACACAACCTAGCACGACCATTTTTATAGCTAGCACACCAACAGGTCACAATAAAAATGCTTTTGAACTCGGGTGGGGCCAGGTTAACGCTAGCCCCCCCCGGTTGAAATTTTTTCGCCAAAATGCTAGCACAGATAAAAAACACCTAGCACAACCTAACACAACCATTTTTATAGCTAACACACCAACAGGTCACAATAAAAATGCTTTTGAACTCAGGTGGGGCCAGGTTAACGCTAGCCCCCCCCCGGTTGGAATTTTTTCGCCAAAATGCTAGCACAGATAAAGGACACCTAGCACAACCTAGCACAACCATTTTTATAGCTATACCACCAACAGGTCACAATAAAAATGCTTTTGAACTCGGATGGGGCCAGGTTAACGCTAGCCCCCTCTGGTTGGATTTTTTCCGCCAAAATGATAGAACAAATAAAAGACACCTAGCACAATTTTTTTATAGCTAGTACATCAACAATGCTTTTGAATTCAGGAGATGGAAGATGTCTGCAAAATAACGCTATGGTTACACGAATGAATGAAAATGTTAGATGTATTTGTCCCTAAATATCATATTCCTATAAAAAATGGCCCCTAAGCAGCATTATTGTTATCATCTGTTGCCGGATTGTGCTTGATATCTATATTTTCCCATCTAGCAGGGTATTTAATTAATTAATAATTAACTATTATTTAATTAATAATTATCTATTTATTTTCAATTAATGATAAAAAACGAAAGAATACAAAAAACCTTCACTTTTAAAAATAATTTTGTTGAAATCATAGTAATTTTAATAAAACCAAATAATTAAATTGAACCATTTAGTTACGGAATCAGAAACAATCCGTGCACAAATAAGTTGCAAATTACGTCTCACTATGAAAAAGGCAACGACAAACGTTTGCGTACAGACATGTTGGATAAATAAATATCCAAAAAAGCGAAGCCGTTGGATATGTCCTTTGGACAAAGTTGTGCAATCTGGGAAGGGGCGGCTGAGATCCCTAAAAATGTTCCAATATATTGAGAATACATGTTTTAGATTGATCATGGTTCACTGTAGTCCTTATTTAAAAGAAACACTCAAACTCTATTTTTAAATTTGCCAGAATATTTATTGCCGAAGTTGATGGTTAATTAACCACTGTAATGATAACATAAATATTGCATTTCACTATCAGATTTTTTTTAAATTCCTAAGTTAACTTAGAACGTGCAGCTTTTAATTCTTAGAGCCGGTTAATCAGAGCTTCAAATATTTCTGTGAAATATCATAAGACACCAACACTACTATGTATTTTTCAAAGTTTTTAGTATGTAACTGGCAATGTATGTTTTTACGGTTGCAATCTTGCAACTCCGTTTTGAAGCAGATATCTTCAACCGATTGATTTGAAATTCTATATATACGTCTAGTTTGCATGCCAATCCATAATTAGGTATGTGACGTCATTTTAAATTCAACATGGCGGATCACCAAAGTTGGCGGAATAAAGAAAGTGGACTAATTTTTTTATGCTTTCTTACAATATGTGTATGAAATTGAAGGCAGCAAAGTTGATGACATAGGTATTTTTATTTTTCGAAAAACTAGGTAAATCCATCTGAATCCATCTGAAGTTTTCATCGGACTTTTTAAAAGGGTCGTTAAACCAAGTCTATCGTTAAAATATGAATTATTTTTATAATGCCGTTTTTATGGGTTTAAGAGTAAATAAAATTCTTGCAGGTACATTCAAACTGGCCTATTCAGATGCTTGGGTTAAGGAAGGGTTTTCCCGAAGGGCTGATGGTTGTAATAATATGTATTCTTTCTAATAGTATTACAAGCAACATGGACTATATAAGTAAAACTAATGATCTAACTATTTTCACGAGTGTAATTCGATAGAATATTTCTCGATTAGACGACATAAAACTATTAATGCGAAATTTATATTACGTATTTAAACAACATTACATGGTTCATTTTCAATCACTTATTTTTGGATAAAACTTGAAGAATCGTTTTCAAACCGTGACATTTATATGATATTTCAAACTAAAATTATGATAACAACAATTGCTACTTAGATACGGACTTAAAAGGGAAATTATCGGCCCTGCCGGAGAGTAATCTCCGAAAAGATCCTGCTCAATTTGGAATTTTTATCATATGAGTGGAATGCTCCGAAAGTTTTTCGTAACTACAGTGAGAAACAATTAAACCAGCCGTTTTACATATATATTCAACCTATTCATTTATCCATTCATTTATTCATCGAGTAAGTATAGCGTTATTTCACTGACCTCCGTCCCACTCCCCAGCATCAAGAGTGTAGTTAGTGTGCTTGCTATGAAAAATGGTGTGCTAGATTGTGTTAGGTGTCCTTTATCTGTGCTAGCATTTTGGCGAAAAAATTCCAACCGGGGGGGCTAGCGTTAACCTGGCCCCACACGAATTCAAAAGCATTTGTATTCTGACCTGTTGGTGTGCTAGCTATAAAAATGGTTGTGCTAGGTTGTGCTAGGTGTCCTCTATCTGTGCTAGCATTTTGGCGAAAAAATTCCAACCGGGGGGGGGCTAGCGTTAACCTGGCCCCATTCGAATTCAAAAGCATTTTTATTGTGACCTGTTGGTGTACTAGCTATAAAAATGGTTGTGCTAGGTGTCCTTTATCTGTGCTAGCATTTTGGCGAAAAAATTCCAACCGGGGGGGGGGGGGGGGGGGGCTAGCGTTAACCTGGCCCCACCCGAATTCAAAAGCATTTTTATTGTGACCTGTTGGTGTGCTAGCTATAAAAATGGTTGTGCTAGGTTGTGCTAGGTGTCCTTTATCTGTGCTAGCATTTTGGCGAGAAAATTCCAACCAGGGGGGGGGGGGGCTAGCGTTAACCTGGCCCCACCAGAATTCAAAAGCATTTTTATTGTGATCTGTTGGTGTGCTAGCTATAAAAATGATTGTGCTAGGTTGTGCTAGGTGACCTTTATGTGTGCTAGCATTTTGGTAGAAAAATTCCAACCGGGGAGGGCCAGCTTGACGGACCTCTGAATCGGTTTCTGTTCAGTTTTCAATAAACTTCGAAGCACTTTCAGTTGTCAATCATGGCAAATTCAAAGTGAAATTTTTACGTTTCAATGTAAACAAGGTATTATCGATGAGGAAGCAGTTCAGTATAATACCGAATGATTGGCTAGAATAATGTATTACTATTGGTTGAAAACACCAAAATGTCAGATATTGACAAGAGAAAAAAATAATCAATGATAATCAAGTTCCAGAAGAATTGAAAGTTAAAGCTGAAATTATAGATGAAGAATGTGACATTTGTGAATTGGGGAAAGCACTCTATGGACATAAACAAGCTGGAAAAGAATGGCATGAAGAATTATCAACAAAATTGAAAAGCATGGGACTCAAACCAACAAAATCAGAAAGCTGTTTGCATTATGGTGTACGTAATAATAGTACATTATACACCAAGGTGGTGAAGACTATTATTATCAACCGAGCACCAAAATTATTTCGCGAGGGGCTTCGCCCCGAGCGGAATAAGGTGCGAGGTTTAAATGTCTTCACCACCGTGGTGTATATACATTTTTTTCCACTACTAGCCAAATTTAAGACAAAAATAAAAAATAAAAAAATATCATAAAAATCATGTAGGTATAATTTAATCACACAGCAATAGATTACCATTATTCCTATAGTTCATAATCACCAATATTAAGTGCAACGAATTAACGAAACCAATTATACGACCACATCCAAAAATTTCACAAAACGTGGTTTATGTTTTACTTTGAACTTTGAACAATTACAACGGTAGTGCGTTCACAACACTTGGGTACAAAGTGAGCGTCCGTAAAACATTTAACATATGCTTCACCATAGAGAAAGTAATATATTATTTGTCTATGTGGGTCAAGGTTAGCTACCAGTTTCTATCAACAGAAGATTTTCAAATTCCACTGGTGATAATGTTGAAGGTAAAAACATTCCTCGTTTTTCTAAAATTAACGGAAAATAAAAATAGGTAAAAAAACTTTTTAAGTTAAACGGTTTTATGTTAAACATACATTGCAATGTTTAAGATAAATGTACTAAAAAACCAAAAAATAATAAAATAGATACAGTCGTGTGAATTATAAACATATGCATAGACTAGACTAAAATAAAACCGTGGGGCACGTCAATTGTCTACAAATTATCGACTTAATGTGCGATAGAAGAATCGGTTAATTCGTCGTTAGGCAGTTGGCCTGCAGACGGTGAGGAAATTACTTACTATTTTCTTGCTCATGGAAATTCCAATAGTTATACACTCCATGTAAATAAAAGAGATGTTTCAACTAGTTTATCATTGGACATTAACACTGCTGGCTGGCGAGGAATCGTTTCACTGCTCGTAGTTTGTCTTTAATCGACAAAACATATGATAAAAGTACTACTCGCTCACCACTATGAAACCCTAAAACTCGCTTATAATCGAGCTTGCTAGCTTGTTTCCACATTCTAGCCCTACTTATCACACGTCCATCGTTGTCGGTTGAACAACTGCCTAATTATAGTGTAACATTACAAAACAAAAATTTTAATCAACGATTGTAGACAATTGACGTGCCCCACGGTTTTATTTTAGTCTAGTCTATGCATATGTTTATAATTCCCACGACTGTATCTATTTTATTATTTTTTGGTTTTTAGTACATTTATCTTAAACATTGCAATGCATGTTTAACATAAAACCGTTTAACTTAAAAAGTTTTTTTATCTATTTTTATTTTTTGGTTTTTAGTTTTTATTTCGCATTCTGTTTAATTCATTTAGTGCTTCATTATTGCAAGGTTTCTTGCCCGTTAGTTTATTGCAGTCCAACTCTTTGGTAGCGGCGGCCATCTTAGATTCCAATTTTGCATAGTAAATTGTATTCTACTTGTTGAGACCTTTCATTTGATACCCATGTTGATGGGATTGATAAAACCTACGTTATCCGCCCTTTTGTAGAGGCCGTTATCTTGGATTTCAATTTTATATAGTATATTGTATTCTACTGGTTGAGCACTTTCATTTGATACCCATATTGATGGGATTGATAAAACCTACGTTATCCGCCATTTTGTAGCGGCCGCCATCTTGGATTTAAATTTTTTATAGTATATTGTATTCTGCTTGTTGAGCCCTTTCATTTGATACCCATGTTGATGGGATTGATAAAACCTACGTCATCCGCCATTTTGTAGCGGCCGCCATCTTGGATTTCAATTTTTTATAGTATATTGTATTCTGCTTGAATCTTGAATTTATAATGATAATGAATAAACATAATTGTATTGTCACCAAAATCCAAAGTGTATACAAAATTTCAGATTAATCGGTTGACAGGAAGAGGGTGAAATTTGACCCAAGAATAAGAAATAAAACAAACGGGGTGAGCTAAATAAAACCGTTTAATAAACAACACATTTCATTGTCAAATTTTGATAATGTCGATCTACAAATCGTTCAAACTGATTTCTCCCTAGGCGTTTCTCCGTCGTCTGACTGACACTGACACTGTTTTCGCTCCTCACCTCACCTATATATTATGAACGCACTCCTTATGTCATCAGAAATTTTTGATTGAGCGCGAATCTTAAACTAATGACAGTTTTATTGAAATCATTTCATCTTGTTAGGTTATTTCAAGCAGTAAATATGTTAAACACAATCTCCTGGGTATACAAAATTATGTTGCACTAGTTTTTGTTAAGCTATTATCCCTGAATTTTCAAAACATTTGAATTTGTCTATTATTGACCTAGGTTAACAATAAAAAAAATTATTAACCACTAATAGAGAAATTCAACTTCTCAGTTGGCTAGATGACACAATAATTGTGAACTTCACAGCTAGTAGTGGAAAATAATATTTTATTATTATTAGTTTACATTCTTGATATTTTAATTGCTTGCAAAGATATAAATTGGATTTAAGAAATTAAAGCCAGATTTCCTTTGCACTCTTCACTGTGAGTAGGGGAAACTAGGGAGGATTGATACGAGAGGAGACTTGATACACGTTCAAATTTTCCGCTTCGATTCCTTTAAGAAGGTGTAACCGCGTGCAGTGCTGACCGTGGCTGTTTGCAGTATTGTGTACGTAATGATGATATTTTATTATTATTAGTTTACGTTGATGATATTTTAATTGCTTGCAAAGATATAAATTGAATTGAAGAAATTAAATACAAAAACAAGTTTATTTTGAGATCAAGGATTTAACTCCAGTAAAACAATGTTTAGGATTAGACATAAATCAAACTGATGAATATATTTCTAGGAATCAGAACAGATATGTTATTAATTAAGAAATTTAAATTGAATGAAATCCAGCAATCACACCAGGATGTTGTATATTTGGGACTCGACTTCGAAAGTTTAATGTAACACCCACAGATAACCCACAGATAGATGAGACACTGATTGTGGCGCCATCTAAAGAGCCCGTCGAGTAAACAAGTGAGTGATGTTGGAAAGATTTCTGTAATTTTAGGTTTTGGCGGTATATTCAAATATACTGTATTTTAATTATTTTATTTCAAACTGGCCATTCATAGTCCATCATTTGACATTTCATTCAATTTAACTCCATTAACTCAATAATGAATAGATGTTTCGTTAAATTAAATGAAATATCAAATGATGGACCATAAATGGTTAATTAAATTGGAAAAAATAAAACAATAATAATATAAACAATTTATTTATTTTGGTATAAAAATACACAAGAAATAATTTCTTTCACAAAGTACTTTTCTTAACAAACATAATGACAACAAATAAATTATAGTATAAAAACTATGCAATAATTAAAAAATAATTTGAGTAACATACACTCTAGATTGGAGTATCATTAGATTTTCAAATGATGTTAAATCAAGATAAAAGTAGAAAATTATGTATGATAAGTTTATATTAATTTATTATTACACTCGTATAAGCATACAGAGCTGGACAAACTGCAGGAGTATAACAGCTACTTACCTAATCAAAAAAAGTGTTAGCAATAAGTTGTTAACTACTACTTTTGACAACTTTCTGTGAAAGAAAACATTTGAGTATAATTACTGTGAATGTTAGAACAAAAGTAATTAAAATATTTTTATAGGAAAAGTTGTTAAATACTGCCCAGCTCTGTAAATACAAGGTGACAAGTAATTACATATAAGAGTGATAAACAGCACTTGTGACTGTACAACATTTAAAATAATATATCTAACATTTCATTTCCACTTGAAACACATCTTTATTTCTTTACTGGAAGTATTAAATAGGTTTATAGCACAAGCTCAAACCTAGTATATTGCATATTTGTATATTTCTACATTCAAAAGCATTCCGTTCTTATGAAACCATTGCATAAGGCAGTTTAAGTTACTCTGCAGCGCCTGGCAGTCTATGATTGTTAAAATGTTTCTTAAGGGCTCTTAAAAATCCCACCGTCTCATGGAGTCCTCTCTCGTTTCTGGTTGAGGTTCTACAAGTAAACACACAAAATAACTACAATAAATAAGTGAACACACAAATATGTTTGAAAATGTATGTCAACAAAAGGAAACAAAATGCGCTTTTTATTGAAATAATAAAATTACACATCTTTTTGTACTAAGCCAAAAAAATATCAAAAAATGTTTGAATGTATACATTTGCTTGGTTTTTTTAATCCCTTTTTTGAAGCTTTCGATTTTTTTTAGGAATTCGTGATTTTCAACTATTTTTTTATTTTTTGTGTTTATTGGATATTTTGGATTTTTGGTTACCGCTAGACCAAATACTTAGACGTAATGCTTCAACAAAAGTTAATACTCACTTTCATTTCCCATAAATTGTCACACCATGAGCTATATATGAAAATCGGCAAAGGATCAATACCTTTCATCCCATAGCTGGTAGAGGGAATATAGATAGATAGATAGATAGATAGATGGTTTATTGACCCCATTCACATACATAGTACATTAGAAGTCAGTGAGTAGTACATATGAACACATTTCACAAAGTAAAAATATCAAAAATTGTACAGTGACAAATTTAAAATATAATAAAAATAATAGAAAGTGAAAAGTTGACATAAATACAGACATACATTTCATAAAGTTAAAATATTGACGAAATATAACAATTTTAAAATATAAAATAAGGTAAGAAATAATTGAACGTAAAAATTAAATTAAACAGAACGAACAAATATATAAGCATTAAGCCCAGGTATTCAACTCCTCCAAAAACTCATCAACTGTATAAAAACAATAATTCAACAGGAATGACTTAGCAAAATGCTTAAATTGAACTCTCGTCATATCACTTATATTTATATGTTCAAAATATTTCACAAATGAATTGTACAATGTAACATCCAACTTATTATTTTTTGTTGTTTTCAGTCTAGACTTGAGAATGACAATGTCTTTACTATTTCTAGTATCATAATTAGGAATATCTGCATGTTTAGTCAGAACATATCGATTTTTATGTGTTTCAATTAACACTTCCAAAATATACAAGCACGGAAGCGGCAATATTTCAAGTTTTTTGAATATTGTTTTACAATTAGTGTTTCTTGGTGCATTGTAAATTATTCTAACTACAGATTTCTGTAGCACAAATACTTTGTGCACTGATGTGCTGCTACCCCATAGCATAATACCATAAGTTAAATTGCTATGAAACAGTGAATAATATACGGATTTTAACAAATGTGTTGGTATACATGATTTTAATTGACGAATTACAAAAACTTGGCTCGCTAATTTTGAACAAAGGTAGTCAACATGAGGTGACCAACTTAAATTTGTGTCCAAATGAATGCCCAGTAATTTAACTGGTTCTGATTTTATACTGGCTATAACATAAAATAAAACCCAGATTATTTTTTTTTCAATAGATACATTTTAAAATGGAATTGTCTGAGTATGGTGTACACACTAGGTATAAATTGAGTGAATGAAAAGACGAGTACTGAGTATGTCATTTGATTAAAATTCCATCTAAGCGCTTTCAGCAATTAGGTCATTCTCAAAGCTGTCGACAAGAGAGAAACATACAACAGGTACAATGTACACATAATGAAATAAAATGTTTGATGTTACATAATTATTTAAGTAAAATTTGTTAAAATTACCCTATAAAGAGGGTGTGCACACATATCATTTAGTTGGTAATCAAATTAGGCGTTTCGTTATGTGAATTAGAATTGCACACACTCTTTATAGAGTAATTTTAACAATACTCGTCTTTTCGTTCACTCAATTTACATTTTAAAATGTCCAAAATTATAGCATGCTATATTGAATACAATAAAACTTACCATCATTTTTTGTTAATTTCCACTCATATGGGAAGGCAATCAAACTGTCTTAATAACCTCTCTTCGTCTTTCTCACATCTAAAGAAACACTGTTTTTGAAAATGAAGGGATCATATCCTCCATCATTTCTTCGTCGACAAATTTGATGATTTATTACCACTACCATATTAATTTTATCTTCCTGAGTTGGAGGAACAAAACTGTAAAAAGAAATATTTACTTTATTAATGCAGCAATTTTCAGTTTAGCTAATGTAAAGAACAACCATGATCTCTAAAGTTGTCGATTAAATTAGTAAAAATTCTCTGTGTTTTAAAAAATTAAGATAATGGTTGTTAATTGTGAAAGAAAAAATGCTCAAATTTTTTTAATAAAACTCACCGAGTACACCACTTATTACTCCTTCAGAATACACTTTGACATTGTCTTTTCAATTAATAACAATAAAGCAACGAAACAACAGATAAATATTACACTATTGCAATTAAAAAATACACCAAAATACCGTAACCTTAAAATAACCTCTACACTTGAACTAAGAAATGATAACAGTATAACATATAACCAAAGAATACATTGTGTATTCTTTGATATAACATGTGGGGATGAGGACGAGCAATATGATATCGCGCATACGCAGTTATAAAAATCAATAAAATTTGATTACTAACGACGTTACAGTTTTCGTTAATTTTTTGGAATTATCTACCGATTTTAGTTACTTGATGGGCTCTATAGATGGCACGGTCTGCAGTGTCCCTAGCCTCGTTACACCTTTTAGCAAATGCACAGATTTCAAAATAGTCTCAGGGTGGCCCGATGTTGGAGGATATTTGTTTTAATAAACTATGTACGTCAAAAATTTTTTTAAAAAACACACACACAACAGCCCTGCATGACTTATTTGCGAGTCTGTCGAAATAAAAAATTTTACTAAAATAATTAATTGTAACTATAAAATCTTGAGGTTCCAGTGGCTTAAACTCAATCTCCATCTTCGGCTATAGCTAATGCTAAGCATGTTGCTTCAGAGATTCATGTGAATTGGACTTACCAGAAGATTAGCAAATCTAATACATCAGTCAACCATCCGAGATAGTAAATAGCTTCTAGTGGTAGCTTCTTACACGACACTGTCCGTTGGTGGTTTTTATAAACTAACTACAAAATTCGACGCTTATAGTTTCAGGATGAATGAAACTATTTTTATAAAATAATATACGTTTGTTCTTCAAAATATATGCCTGTTGTCCCAAAATTCCGGTGACATTTCGCTCGTATACTCACTACATAATTTTAAAACTTCAACAAAATATGGTTATTATGCCACCGCTGTCACCATGCACTACAAATGAATAATGCAGACAAACCATATATTTTAAAGTCGTAGTTTAATAACAGATAATCACCGGTTAATTACACTCAGAAAAGAATTGCATGTATAGGTTATAGCCGACAATTGGAACTGAGCTGCGGGGTTGACAAATGTAAGTATAATAAATATAGGGTAAGTCCGGTATAGTTGGACCACTTTTATTGAAATTAAGAAAACTTCATCGAAATGTTTAGTAAGATTCTGAGTATTCGTGTAAGTATTTATTACATACTAGAGTACAGGTTGGTGATAACAAAACTAGAAAATATAATTTTCAAAAAGATAAAACTAAAAAAATATAATTGCAAAAAATTTGGGTTAGACGGACCTTCTCCGGTTTAGATGGACCATCGACATCGCGAGAGACGGACCAGTAGAAAATGTATTCCTAGAGCTAATGACAAATGTCTTAAATAATAATTAACATATAATTATAACTAACTAGCTGACCCGACAGACTTCGTCCTGTCAAAAAGATTTGTAATGTGGCAGTTTTTTTGCCTACGTATTTAAAAAAATTCTCCTGAACAGAACCGTCACCCTGGTGATAGGGCGTTGTGAATAAAAAATAATTAAATAAAACATATATAAGGATTTAAAAGTAAGTAATCGCTTTATTGTTAATATAATGACTGAGATATTATCGCCATAGCTAAACTAATATTTTAGTTACCTGTAATGGGATTTATCATTTTTATTGAGAAATTGTAGCCATCTTCACCTTGCCAAAATATAATGGGATATTGCAGTGCATCATATGAGCGGTGTGTTTCCTTTATACGTTGTAATTGATCATTCCGACGATGTAAAACAATATCACGGGATTCCAAGTTTTCTCCAACTACAACGATAGCAACTTCATCAATAGTTGGTGCATTAAAACGTCTTGTATGTTGACCTGCAGGTGTTTTATCAGCTCTGATTACAATTTTGTGATTATCGGATGGCATCAGATCCAGGGCAGTTTTAAACAATATAATCAATTGATTGTGTTGATGAAATAAAGTTTGTAATTGTTCTACAATAGACCTCTTCACTAAATTGTTATGTGCACAACGCAGATCAATTTCTTGTGGTGAATTGCCCATAAAATAAATTTGCAGGAATTTGTTGTCGCTATCTGACACTGGTAACAGTGAACCTGCTCTGTGATATATTTGCCCTTGTATCTGTAAATAAAAAAAAATATTATGGTGTGGTATAAATTAATGGATTGTCAGTGATCAAACTTAAATAATATTTGATCTTAAAAAGTATATATTTAGTTTTACCTAATATCTATCAAATATAAAATATAATAAAAGTGTCACTGAAACTGAATCACCATATAATATGATGACTAAGTGATATATTAGTGATTAAGAAATTGAAGATTAGTGACACATCTTAACTTTGCTGACAGAAAATTTTGTTCGCTAAAATAATTATGAGTAACTGCTATAATACATACCTTGAAAGTTGGCATAAAATTTTCCCGAACTACATTTGTTGCCCCAAATGAAGTCATTTGAAAGCAATTGTTATATTGTTGGATATGTGTCAAAAAGTGTATAGAATCTGTTCCTATTCCTGAAACCAATGAGTACAATGGTTCTGGTGGTGGATCCAATGGTATCAATTTTACTTTACCATTTGCGCAACACAATCCATTGGCTTCGTTTTTGTATTTTAATGCCTTACAGTGTGAGCAAACCGAGTTCATAGAACCAATAACAACACATTGGTAGTTACTGTAGTCAATTGACACATCGTAACTGAAAGCAGCTCGATTCAAACTTGCGCGATTATTAGTTGAATGTCGCCCTCTCGCTTCACGCGTTTGTGATATCCGAATTCTTTCACGTTCATTTTCGCCGTCACGTTCTTGTGCAGTACGATTAGATCGGTAAATAGCTTGGTTTGTAGCATTTCTGGTTCTTCTACCTAAATTGCTTCGTCTTATAGGAGGCATATCAAATATAAATTATTTTTTCACTAATCACGAACTAAACAAACACTAACTAAGTAAACACTCTGCACAAACACGATATACGAATTTGTTTCGTGTATCAGTTGACAATTAAACTCCTCCAACTATGTATTCTGTGCTCCAACGCACACACGCACATTGTTTTGATAGATATGATCTTTGACGTTAGGAACACACCTACATTGCTTAGACAACAGTGAGTGCTTGTAATTTAATATGAACTTTATACCATAGCAATGAAGCTCAAATTGACTACGTTTTAGTTACAAATCATTTGTATGGGAAAAAGAAAAGGGCTATTTTTAGGGTTTTTCCAGCAATAATTCTAATTTTTCTCGCCGTAAAAACCATCCTTGAACTTCAACGAACATTTTAAAAAAAGATTTGGCCAAATTGGTCGAGGCGTTGTTGAGTTATGCGCTTACCAACACATTTTGCGATTCATTTTTATATTATAGATATTAGCACACAAAAACCTTTATTTCTTTTTGCGGCTATTTTTCCACATTCATTGCATAAGTTGATATAACCAGTACATCCTTCATGCGTCCAACCTTTGCAAATTATGCAACAGAGCCATTCATCTTTCTTTTCTGCCTATGCACTTAGCATTGTCTTCTGTTTCACCGTCACTACTCTCATCATCTAGTATAGGGCTATCAGAATCAGAGGAGTCTGAGGTAGGAACTGTTGCTCTTCTCAACGGGCGTTTTACCTTTTTTAAAATATTTTTTTTCTTCTTTAATGGAGCTGTAGATAAGAGACGTTTCTTGTTTTTCACAACTTCGAAATTTTTAGGCGTATTAAGAACTTCTGCAAGTTGACGTCCGCGTCTCTTGGCTTTTTGTAAACACGTAGAAACAGGAATTGGTGATATGTCATCCAGAAGCTTCCCAGATGTGACAGTTTTTGTAGACAGAGGCGTATTAATTACTTTGTCACTATGATGAGAATAACTTGGCTGTGGAGAATCGTTAGTGAATAACACATCGTTGTTGACAATATCCGTATTGGACGGCAAGGAAGCTTGGATATTGTTTTCTGCAGAAGCAAAATCAGCGTTTTCCTATGGAGTAAGGTAAGCGTAATCTGGGATTGCATCGGGCCAAAATGGAACAATACCTGTGGCTTTAAATACGGACACTGCATTCTGTACCGTAGCAGCTTTGTGCCAAGAGCAACCCAATAGTTCACCGAACTGAAGTCTACCCAATTTTCTTGCAGGATTTGCTTTCATGAAGCTAGTGCAGGCCGAATAATAGTAGCTCTTTAAGGACTTGAAAAAGGATCGATCCAATGGCTGCAGGAAATGGGTTGGATGCGCTGGTAGGCACAAAAGAATGATATCATTCGTTTCCGAAAACACCAACACACTGAGAGAGTTTGTGTGGGAAGCATGTCCGTCCAAAATAAGTACCATTCGGTTTTCTTGGCAGGAAATGAGTTTTCAGCCAATGAAGAAATATATCGGCCTTTAAATATGCAGACTTTTCTAACATTGCGATACATGACCCAGGGGGCATTCCGGTTGAAAATTCTTCCTTTCTATTCTTCCCCTTAAAAATACAATATGGAGGCAGAAACACTCCTTCAGCATTGCAGCAGGCCACTACGGATATGGTTTCCCCTTTTTCTGCTGAAGTAATGTTTGCCACACATTTTAACCCCTTCTTGGCTAGAACCTGACCGGGTTTATTGTTTAACTGTAGTCCAGTTCCATCTACATTGATTAAATGGGCGGGCTTATCATTTAAATCATTTTCATCCAAAACCTAAGTTAGTAAGCGGAAAATACTTTCTAACATTTTCTTTGCACAAACCTGTTGCTCGTGAATAAGAAATTCCCTCGGCTTTACGGATTGAAATCTCAGGATGACGAGTTAAAAATAATTGGAGCCAATCATAGCCCGCTTAACACGTATCTCGGTTAAAAGTATGCCTAATTTTAAGTTTTTCTGCAAGTTCGTATGCCATTTTTCTAACGCTGTCTCTGTCTGGAGCAAAACCATATTTCTGTAACTTAAGTATGTGAGCCACTAATTTTTTCTCCGCCTCATCACCTAGCTGAGAGTCAGGTCCAAGGCGATTCATTCTATTACTAGACTTTAGTCTTCTTTTTAAGGTTGTTTTTGGTATCCCAAATTCTTTGGCTGCCTGATTAACGCCCATTGTCTCATTTGTCACAGCTTCCATTGCAATATGGAGTGATTCCGCAGACCAATTTCCGCGTTCTGATGTTCCTTTGCGTTTATATTTAGTCGGCATGGCTCTGTTAAAGGAATAAATGTATTGAATTGACCTATATATATATATTTATATATATATATGATTTTTGGCAATATAATTTATGGTCCAACTCACCCTAAAATATGCGATCCATCTATCCCAAAGTTAGGGGAGAGATGGACAAATAGTTATTAATACTTAATCAAGGTGACAGAGCTTTTATTTTTAGGTTAAAATAGTCTATAGGGGCCATATAATCTATATTATGCATAACTGTCTTGTAAAACTTACCTAAAATCAATTCACCATCACACAATAAAATTCTCGTATAATTTATTACGTAGTATTAAACGCTAATCGGTCACAAAAATGTATTTCAACGTTGTTCAACGACCACCTCCGCTCAACTGGTAAGGCGTGACTGGCATTCCGTCAAATTAGGATCGCGGGCGCCATCTGATAAACACGTCTGGAAATTCTCGCCCTGGTCCGTCTATGCCGCTGGTCCAACTATACCGGACTAACCCTACATTTTGCAAAGCACATATACATACATAATATGACACATATTATTTTCGATAAGGTTTCTGCATTTGCAATAGCAGCATTAAATAACGAAAAATCTATTGTGTATAGTACGCGCAAGACATATAGTGCAGAAATGCACAACCCACTTTAGAGAACTAGCCGCGCTGACACATGTGGCAACACTGGATCAGCTGATAAGAGTGGTCCGGTTTCTAGCTTGATGGCTGGCGCTTCATTTAAACTCGTTACAAAGAAATTCCTACGAAAGTTAAATATAGGGTGCAAATCTACATAAATTGTATCACATTCTGCTGAAATATTTCCGTAAATAAATATGTAATAAAGACATGGTGTACAAAATGGTTTAAAATTAATATTTTGAACTATTTTATACAGGGTGTTTCCAAATGACACTTACAACGCTTTACAGGAGAGAGCTCTCATAAAATCATGAAAAATTATATAGGTAATGTTGGGTCTAATGTCGCCCGTTTTTGATACACAGGGTGTTGAAGTTATTGAAATGAAACTCGTTTTTCTTTATTACTTTAAGACGGTTCAATATTTTTTATTCATATTTAGCAGAGGTTTTGCTACTATCAAAAGACAATTATTTTAATTAAGGTAAAAAAATAACATAACATATTCATAAATCTAACTGCTAAAAGTGTTTAATTTCCTTTTCTTTTGAGAGTTTCGGCTGCTTTCAGCTTCTCTCTTTTTGTTTTTTTGTTTTTCTATATTTTCGTTATTTTTAAGTTTAACATAATTATTTAAAAATACATTGCTAAACACAGAACAAATCATATGAAGCAGTATAGAACAATTTTTGTTGCATTCTGAGCAAATATTTTGGAAATATCCATAATAGTAATCAAACTTTATACTTTCAATAGTTAATTTTGATAAAATATATTTTTGCTGATTACATTTCAGAAAATATGATTCACATTCTTTATTGCTAATGATATATTGAAGAATTGAGGATATGTGAAAAAAAATATGGTTGACAAAATCAGAAGCTACTGATAACCCATTTCTCTGAAGATAATCAAAATACTGATTTGAGGTTTGACCACCTTTATTTGATGTTATCAATGATATACAAGATTTACATCCATTTAACTTTTTTGAAATCGTGTAACTGGCATACCCACAAACATAAATCTTTGACGACTCGTCAATTTCTGATGATGTTAAATAGTCGGTTTTTAATATATGAATAAATTGTTTTAACAATGAATCACTGGATGTATTATTACTCTCAATGCTCTGAAAAGACTCCTTAATATCATTTTCAGATATTAATGAAAACTGTGACTTTATATCAGAAAGTGTAAAGTATTGATTTATATTATTATTTTTTAAAATATGTTTTACACGTATCTTTTTTTCCGCATTTATGACATTATCTAATGATACATTATAATTACAGCCTGATAATAGTCGATACTTTCCAAACCTCTTCTCCAAATTTTCACTTGTAAACTTGCCAGGTAATAGATATTTAATTGGATAATGTTTGAATGAATATTCTATAATTTCTTTTATAACAAAAGTACTCTGCCAAATGGCTTGAAAAGTTTCATTAGATAAATGTCCATTATTATTTTCTATATTTTTCCATCTATCTAACCAATCTACAAACTTTTTTAAAAAGCTAATCCTTGGATCTGATACATTTTCAAATGGTTTGCACCATTCATTTCTTTTCATAATACCTTTAAGGGTACTTCGGTTGTTAACCAAATCCCACCAACGTCTAATAATTTGCAAGAAGTCCCCTGTATCCTTACACTCTGGAGTACTCATCAAGCATGATATTGTGGACTGATGAAATACATTGTCTGCCAACTGGACTTTTTGCCTCTCCAGAGTGGAAGGGTACAGAGATTTATAATTCAATTTGAAGGCTTGTTTTATAAGCGAAGTTTTCTCAGACTCATAAACATTTCGTAAGTCTTGAAACTTATTTCAAAGTTCCTTCATTAATTTGTTCAAAATCACAAAAAACAAAAGTGTTATGTAAATTTTTAAATTCATCCAATTTTTCCAAATATTTTTGAAAATATGAACAAAATCAAATAAAAGAAAAATTAATTTCTCTTGATTTTTTGGATTAGAAAACCATAATCCATTATCGGATATAGTTTTGAACATTGTTCTATTAATTGAGTGATTGTCAGTTATAATACAAATTATTTCAAAGCCACAGTCTTGAACAAAATTAATTACTTCTGTAGTCATTTTTGTTAATTCGCTACCTTTGACATTATTAACTGGCCAGAGCTTTACAACCTCATTCATATTACCAAATGTTGAGCTTATCATAAAAGTAACAATTGTTCTTGCAAACTCGCAATCACTGCCTAGGACATTATTTTCAGCAGAACCCAAAATATTTTGAGATCTATAATCCATTCGAGACGTGATATATATTTCATCAATAATTAATGCAACAACCTTTTCAGTCTCGGTTAGTGACTTTACAATATTCAATAAATAATTTTTATTGTTATTCTCTTCTTTGGGCGACATTGCTAAAGAGGAAGAAATACTCTGCAAATACCTTTTATGAGGAAGGACAAAGAAATCTCTAATAACATTATAACAGGTGGGCGATTGTGAATATAATATAAATGCCATTATAATTGTTGATGGTCGATACTTATTTTTGTTTGACACAATCTGATACAACTGATCTATTATTATCTCTAAATGTTTACTATACAAAAATGTATTACTTTCATCATAATTGTTTTCACATTTTAGATATGCATCAGAGATAATTTTCAATCCTTCTTTAAGCATCTCTATTACATTTACTTCTTTATTAACAGTATTTGTTTTATAACGAGATAATAGATTGGAAAGTTGAGACCACCTTTGCAACTTTACATCCCATGGTAAAATCCATTTAAGATCGTTGTATGCAAGTTGATTGTCTTTGAGGTAAACTTTAACCATTAAATTATCTTCAATTGCAATTGTCGCCATAACTGTCACATATTGATCTATATCTAAATTGTAAAAATATAACTTACGACTATTATTTTTTGTTACAATTTTTGCTTCCCAGGATTGAATTTCCAACTTCGTTTTAAAATTGTTTGCCAGATCATCAAAATCAGTTATAATGTCATTATGCAAAAAATCTTCTATTATTTGTTCTTCCCTGTGTAAAATTGTTTCCCGTCGTTCTTCTGGGTTTGTTATTTTTTTTGCAGGTGCAGATGAAAGATATTTAGGTAAGTTGTCAAATTGTCTTGGAATTGCACTTTCACTCAACTTTGGGTATTTTAATAGAATTTTTTTGTTTTCACCCGATGGCAAAGTAAATTCATGATACCTAATAATGTCTGAGTCATGAAAATGTTTGGCACATACTACACTACACTTTGTGGGAGTTCAGTCTTTCCTTGGAATAGCTTTCAACCATTTTTCACATTTGTTTTTATCTTTAGGAAAAGCAAATGTCGATTCACATTTATTTGACCCCTTCAAGACGGAATCATAATTTGAATTGTATCCAGGAATTGAACACCTTCGAGGCATCTAAAATAAATTTTCAGTAATTATTTGATAGAACTTTTTGCAATTGAAAAATGTAACCTACAAATAATTCTTTATTAACATCAAATAATAAACACTTACCGTATCTTCGGATGAATTGTTCTCCAGATTATTAAAATATGATTGCAAGGTTACACTACAATTATTATAATTTTCTCATTATTATAACATAACAGATCGAAAAACTTTGTCACATGTTTTGACTGCTAAAACCATGCGGAGATGTCAGAAACAACAATAACAAATCAATAAGGCGACGACGAAGACTACCAACAAGGATAGGAGTGGGATAGGACTATCGGACTACCAAGCGCTGTTGCCACTTTGTGCTCAGCGCGGCTAGTTCTCTAAAGTGGGTTGTGAGAAATGTAATGGTATATACCCTTTAAACGATGTTGCGGAGCTAGACGCTGAAAGGTATTAATATTTTGTTTTCTTTTAACATTACTACTTATACACTACACTCTATCTTGATGCTAGCCTACCAACTAAATAGTGAACGTTGTTTATCGCTGGTGGCCAACTGCTGTTCTGCTATCTCAAAATATACTTATAGTTCAGTAAAATATAGGAAAAATAATAAGTTATTGGAAAAGTAAATTACTAATTCTTGTTAATAAAACGAGATATAAGGTAGTGTTAATTGCCTGGTTTTATGTTTAAGACAATAATTATGAAATTATTAAATACATTTTAACGATTGTTATTTGAAATTATAATATTGACTGGACCATGACAGTATTCAAATCAAAGGATAAGCCGAAACTTTAATGTTCACACTGTATCTCTTACGTGAACTATAAATGTTTTTCTATGAATTTCTCTTTCATCTTTTCTTTTCAGGATATTCTTTTTCAACCGTATTAGTTCCCGAGCCACCTACACACTTGGACACAATACGAGTGAACAGCTAATGTATCTGTGATAGTAGCTTCACTCACCTCATTTTTACCTTTATTTTGTATATTTTCAAGCTCAATATACTTGATATTTTATTATTGAAATAATTGCTTCAAATACTTACTTTATTTCAAAACAGAACCAATTCTTGTGTGGCAACTGTTTTCAAATATAAAAGTATAAAATCTCGAGATTAAGAAATCCCGATTTTCTGGAATTTTTCGATATATTCTAATAAGAAGCAGATTATAACATTTAAACGTGTTTTGTTTCAGTTTAAAATCGGCAGATATTTTTGGAGGGTCGTTAAAATATTCATTTGTCATACATTATCTTAAACGAGTTTCAGCAATATATGGTGATTGTGTATGCCGAAAAAAATGGACGAAATAAATTGCTCAAAATTAAAATTAAATTCGGAAGTGATTGAAGTGAACAGGGCAAAGAAAAGAAATAAGCAATTTCAAAGCGTCCGACGTCCTAGCCAGAAAATTACATTTTAAACTTGTATACACTCAACTGCATTCTGCTGCACAGTACTCTATATTGTAGAAGGTGATGCATTTTTGAGGATTACGAGGATACGGCAATAATTTCTTTTCTTTTATAGTCCTTTCGAAAACGCAATCTTCTATATTATTATATAGCAGCGGTTGTCAAACTTTTTTGGTAACGGAACCATTTTGGAAAGCGAAATTCTTGACAGAACCCTACAAAAAAACCATTGTTTTTGAAAATGTGTTCTTTATTAATAAGCATAATAAAAGTACAATGTAACAGTTCCTACTTATTACTTACGTTACTTAGTAAATCACTAATATAACAAGTATAATAATAGAAGATATTAAGAAAGAAAAAATCTAACTAATGGATGGTAAGAAACTGTTTCTTATTTTTCATCAACTGGTTGATGTCAGGTTTGATAGAAGATAGTTGAAGTCTTATATCAGGTTCGGCGTCCATTCTATTGCGGTATTTTGTTTTCGTGGCTGCGTATGTTGAGGATCTTGTTTCGCACAAATATATTGTTGGGAACGGAAGAAGAATATTCAGAGCCATTTTGGCAAGCACTGGATATTCATCACGAATTCTGCACAAAAAATCATTGAGAGGCGTGGTTTTGAACAGTGACTAAATACTTGTATCTAACGACATTTCTAAAAGAGATTCATTTATCTCTGATTATATCCATGACATTGTCAGTTATGTTACAAAGTTGTCAATAATTTTATGACAGTTATTTTCTTTAGAATTAAGCCTTATTCTAAAGGTAATCCATTGTATTCACTATAATTTATTCTACAGAAAATATTGAATGGATAGGCTACTTCGCCCCCCAGCAAACACAAAAACATATTGAATACATATATGTTACATATTTTTTGAAATATAAAAGTCATAGTTATATAAAACTGAAGTCACAACTAGATAATATTTATGTATTGGATACCGACAAAGGCCGGCACAGCTAGAGAACAATAATGATATAAGAAATACTTATTATAAATTATATCTCAAATATGTCCAAATTACTATGTAATATATATGTAAAAATGAGATAATATCTAGAGAATATTTATGTATTAAATATTACATAATATAGATGTAACAAAAGATACCTAATTTTTCTTTTGCCTCACCACTTACCTAGAATATTTTGTTTCATTGGATCTATGAAAAATTTCAGCGAAATTTTTAATTTATAATAAATTCAGAAAAATCCGTTAAGACATTAGTTTTCATAGGTGAAATGAAATACAATATTTTTAGTAGTGTTGATGGTCAAAAGATTAAGGAACTATTGTTACTATATTATTCAATACTCACCTTATGAATACTTCAAACTTAAAGAAACTTATTACAATTTAATATGTATATATAGTATATGGTATTTATTTGGAATTTAGTAGCTGGTACTTAGTTACTGAAAAAACCGCATATAAGTACATTGATTTTATTAACATAAAAAGAGAAACTAAAAACTAAAAATATTCAAAAACTAATTGATAATAAAATATAAAAAGATAATGCAAAACGAATGAATATTCAAAAACAAAACAATAATTAACCATGGAAAATGTTCTCTTAGAAGACTTTTCGAAGTCCACTTGTAAGCGAGTGGGCAATATTAAGGGATATTATCCATTGTTTTGAAGGGTTACAGTTTCACCCTTCTTTTCCTTCTAGAGTCTCTTTACTCAGCCTTATCCACACCAAGGTGATCAAAATCAGTGCCTGCCGTATTAAACTGTTCCAGCAACGTTTCTAAAAATGTAGGTATATATTAATTATACTAGCTGACCCGGCCACGCGTTGCTGTGGCTAAAGTTTTTGTTATATTACATTATAGTAAACAATCTAAGAGGAACAATAAGAGAACATCAGTCACGGAGTCCACTATGCTTTTTCACACAGATGGTATTTGTAAAAAAATATGGTGATCTCCCTATTTGACTTTCTACTACTATAACCCTTTAGTACAATGAAATTATTTACGAACAAAGACGAAAATGTTGATGTTGGTATACAAATTCACTGGATTGAGATTTGAAGGGGAAGTACGTTGAACACAATTAATTAAAATGTTCTTACACTTGATATTAAGCAGAAATCAATAGGTACAAAATGAAAATTTATCAGATTTATTATTTCCATTTAATTTTATAACAAATATAAGTATATTACAGTATAATTCAGTAAATAACATGTGACGCGTGAACTCATGAATGAGGTAGGCAAGGCAAACAGTCTTAAACTTTTAAACATTAATATCTATTTTTTTGAAATATAAATACTTTCAATTTCAATTTAATTTAACACCAATCGGTGCACAATGTTTTTGGTTAACCTGTCTTTAGCTAACACAAATAGATTCGACGGTTTCCCAACACGTGAACACGCAACATATAGTTGCCCATGAGAAAAACATGGATTTTCCAAATCTTAACCACAAATGGACATTGTTTGACCTTGAGATTTATTTATAGACATGGCGAAAGCTAAACGAATTGGAAACTGTAGCCTTTTGAAGGGTATGGTAGAATCTGATGGTATCATCGGAATACGTGGCAGCAGGACCAATTTTCCTTTAAACTTCCCAGCCAAAATGGTTGCTTCAAGAATGTTTCCGGTGATCTTTTTGATGACCAAACGCGTACCGTTACATAATTGAGGTGGATTCAAATTACGGAGGAGAAAACTTGTTATCATAGCACATTGAAATAATAAGTGCTAAATATTTTTTAATAGAGGTTAAATAAAAACAATAAAAAAAATATTTGTACAACTATTGAAAAAGTGTAGGAAATTGTGTATCATTTTTGCATTGACATTTTAATTAAATTTTATAATTATGTGATAATACTTACATACATATATTCAAATTAAATTATGAAGTTTTGATCAATGAAGCACAAATAAGTAAAAAACAGGATTAATTTCACTGTATTATCTTCATTATAATATGAATTCAATTTACACTTCAGTCTAAGTAACACGTGGCCGGCTATGCTAACACCAAAAATTTAAAAAGTGGAAATAATTGAATTATACGGTATTTCATTTTAATAATTCACTTCAAGATTAATTTAATTAATTTTATAGCGTCAACAACACGTGGTAAATATGCTGTTAAAATGTAGCTTATATGACACGTTCGTAGATTTACCATAGCAGCGCCATCTATTGATTACTTACTCAACCCATTCGGAAGGTATCGACATCTGTTAGAATCATTTGGACTTAACAGATAATTGTGAATAGTGACTAATAACAGACAAATAATTAGCAATAAATTAAAATTGCGACTATAATTTGAGATTTAAACTATCCTATCTCTCAAGTTGGATCGAACTGCACATGGTGTGCGAATTTTATTATAATCGGTTAAGTGGTTTAGGAGTCCATTGAGGACAAACATTGTGACACGAGATTTATATATATTTAGATTATATTAGAAAATCATATAGTAACAATACCTTGAAATAACTTAATTGAATTTAAGTTCCTTATTTTGTAGTTATTTCTATGTCCTAACCATGAGTGAGATGTCCTATATTATGTATTTCTGGTTCACCATCACCATTGTAAGATTGTAGTACGTATCGTTTGTCTGTCTTATTGATAAATCACAGAAGTATTTCAATTTTTAAATAGTTATTTTGCCTAAAATTCATAATTTATATTAATCTAAGTATTCGAATATAAATAACTTTCAACAGATAAATGTTAATTAATCCATTTCAAGATATTTTGTCTTGACTTACTACCTGTGGTCAGAAGATTGAAAATGTATATTTTATTTGATATTATTACAAAACTACTTGGGCCCTACATGCATACCTGGGCGGCGCTATTTGTTTCGGAATAACGACTCCCTACATAGGGAATTATTGTTAAATCATGTCTAAGTTGTAAGTTAAAACAAAAATATCTTGAAAAGTATTTTAGTGAGATAGGTATAATGTGATTTGTAATTGTTTACTTCATTGTATATTTTTATATAGTTAACCTTTTTAATACGTTTATTAAATAATCTTTTGTAAACGACAGTTGAATGAACGGCTTCATTGGCGATGCCCCGTGCCTGTTGAACTGTTGAATATAATAATAATAATAACACTTACATGATGTGTTCTCCATTCCTCCACAAACAAAACTAAAAACAAACACACAGACAAAATTAAAAAAAAAACCTTTTAAAACGTTATAATACTTGCAGGCATGTGGGTAGATCGACTCGTGACAATTTAAAGGTTATAATATTAAAGAGCTTTCTTTTTTTTTTAGAAATACACCAGACGAGGTTCGTAAGAACTACATATGAAATACATAAAATATTTTATGTAACAAATTTTACGTAATGATTATATATAAATAACATTTCATATTTATGTAGCAGAATTTACATCTTGAATACATATAAAATTAGATATATCCAATATATAAAACATTCTATAATATAAATATTGAGAATATATAACAAAATTTTGTAACATAAATACTACATAAAAAATATATGAACGTTTTATATAAAAATCATTCCTCCCCTGTTATATATTTTTATGTAACATATACATTTGTGTTTGCTGGGAATGATCATTTAGATATAGATGTTACACTTTTTCACATTTTATACTGATGGGTCAAAAACAAACGAAGGAGTAGGAATAGGGGCTACAGGATCTAATCTTAGGTTATCAGTAGCTCTAGGTAACACTCCCACAATATTCCAAGCGGAAATACTAGCGACAGACTTTTGTGCTCAAGAGTGCATCAAAAAGCGCCTCAACGCAGCCAGAATATTTATTGCCTCCGATAACTAGGCTGCTTTGAAAGCTCTAAAGTCTATAACTTAGTAAACCCAACAAGTCATCATTCGGTCATCACTTAAAATATAATAATCAAAATTTTAGCCCCACACAAAATTGAAAGATTTTAGTTAACATCAACTCTAAAAACTTTACTTTACTAGATTTTTATGAAGACCTTGAAATCAGTAACGAGCTTAAAATTAATGATAAATGTCTAAACAAACAAGAGAGTCTAAATAGGAACTATATACCCCTGCATCGACAACTCATGTAATTCATTTAATTCTAATTTGCTTATTTTCTCAACCTAACCTTCTAAATAATTTTAAATGTTCTGGTTAAATTGCTAATCATTCATTACAATTACTAAATTAAATAGAATATTACACATAATCGATTTCATTGTTGTTTAAAATTACTTTTCTGGATTTAAATAAATAATCATTTTAGCATTCGATCTCTCAAATTGAACAGTTTTCACAAACAATCGAACAAACCCAATTGACAGTTGAAGTTCTCATTTTTGTCAGTCAAACCGACACAACCACCTGTAGAGGTTTTAACATGACAGGTATTTAAGAAAATAATTTTTTGGAAGTTAAATTCGTTTTCAAAACAATTTTAAATGTGATGTCCAAGTTAGTATAATGTAAAAAATTTATTAACCTGTTTAATTATTAATGGAGGCGATGAAGCCAGGAAATTTTATTATATGGAATCTGACAGTACGTATTTTTTATCGACCTTTTTATCTTTAAATTAAAAAAACTTTCATAACAAAACCTAGTCAAACTTTCACTTAACTAGCAATTCGATATTTTCAGTTTTAATAGTCATAAATAATATTAAAAATAATTTTGTATGCAATTAAATTTCATATATAGTTTTCCTTTCTTCGTTGAAAATCCATTAATAATATAAAACTTTTCATACCTACCTAATAATTTTAACATCTGGTTTCATTTCCCTTTTTAGTTTCAAAAAACCTCATTATGACAATGTAATTAAAATCATTTTTTATTATTAAATTTCTAATATTAAAACCTTTTTGCATTACCTTTAAATTAAATTCATATATTACTATTATTAACTTTCTCAACTTGAATTTTATTTAGTAATTTAACACTATTGGTTGTGATTTGAATATGTATTTTTAGATTAAGCACTGATGATGGCTCTATATCTAGAGAGCTGAAAACGCGCTATGCAAAAATAAATTTTACACGTGATACAAATATATTTTTCTTTCGTTACCCTATACGTGTACACAGCCACCAGCATCATTTGATGTCCTTCATTTATAACTTATGAGTCCAAAACAGTCTGGAGCTGCAAACAATCTCTTAAGCTACTGGCTAGACATAACAAACTATCTCTGTTATGGGTGCCAGGGCACAAGGGAATTGCTGGAAATGAGACTGCCGATGGTCGTGCAAAGGAAGGAGCTAGCACTCCTTTCATCGGACCCGAACCGTTTTGTGACATTACTAAAAGCCACATTGTGGAAGAAGTCCGGAAATTAGAAAACAGTAGTGCATCCTACTGGAAAAATGTTCCAGGCCAAAGACAAGCAAAAAGGTCGCTACAACCTTCTGCTCGCTATGCTAAATCGCTCTTAGATTTTCAGAAGTCTGATCTCAGAGCAATCACACGACTCCTTACAGGACACTGCCCACTCAGATATCACCTCTGCAAGATGGGGAAAGTGGACAGAGGAACATGTAGATTCTGCGATAGTGCAGATGAAACGGCTGAACATATATTATGCCATTGCTGTGTACTTGTTCGCCAACGCCATAGGTACCTGGAACGGTTGTTCTTGAGACCTGACTGGGTAACAAAAATAGCTCCCAATCGGATAATAGGCTTCCTTAGAAGCCTTGATCTCTGGGACGAAAAATAGATGGAGGGTATACACAAAAGATCTTTTCAGGTCGGCCAGCTATAGGCCAATCGACCCCTTTGTAATCTACAATCTACACATGGAAACGCAGGTCAACTTTGGAATCATTGGTACAGATCGTTCGTGAATTTTCTGGACGCGACAGTTGCGAAGGACAACACGAAGAAGCTGAATCTACTAATAAACTACGTGCGTCCAGTCGTTTTTGAGTCCATTAGTGAAAGTACAACGTATGAAGATGCCATAAAAACCCTTGAGAGCCTCCGCGTAAAACCCAAAAATGAAATATATTCTCGATATTCTCTCTCATAAAGAAGACAGCTAGAGGGTGAGTCAATTGATCAATATTTAGAAACAAAATTAAAGCTGTCACAGCCGAACAGAATAAAGATGATTGTATCCGTGACTCATTTATCAGTGGTTTAAGTTCACAACAAATTAGACAGCGGCTTCACGAGCACTCTTCTTTGAGCTTAATTCAAGCGTTTGATACTGCAAGAGCGTTATAAATAGCTAAGCAACATGCTGAATCATATTCATTAACTTTTGATTCAAGTGTTGCCGTTTTACAAAACGCAGAACTGTCACAAGATTCTTAAAATTCATCAACCAGGCAGTTAGCGGCTGCTGCATCTTTTCAGAAATGTTTCTTTTGTGGCAGAGATCGACACCTGCGCGAACACTGTCCTGATAAAAATGTAATTTGCGATTCCTGCAATAAAAGAGGTCATTTTTTAACTGTGTGTAGATCAAGTAACACCAGAAGAGCTCAGAAAATATCTGCTGCTATTTTGTCTACAATTTCTGCTCTTTCTCCTAGTTGTTTATCCAATCAATTATTCAAATTCAAATAAACAATATAGTCACACATGCACTAGTCGATACAGGGAGTTCTTATAGTTATATTTCAAGTAAAATTGTTGCCAGTAGAAATATTTGTGTCATTCTATCAAGAATTAATGTTAAAATGGCTTCAACATCTCTCACGTCGCAAACTCTTGGATATTGTATTGTACGCCTACAAATTTTGGAGAACATTTATTCAAATATAAAGCTTCTAATCTTTCATGAACTCTGCACTGAAGTGACCATTGGTCATGATATTCTCAAGCCACATTCCCGACTCGTATTTCTTTTTGGAGGTGACAAATCTACCCTATCAATATGCAATTTAGCAGTAGCAAATGTTGAACCACCTATTTCAAAATTTGACGTTTAATTGCAAATCGATCGCAATAAAATCCAGTCGATTTACAACTTCAGACCTCAAATTATTGAGTAAGGAATCAAACTATATTATTCGATGCATACCAATTGCCACGTGTAGAAGACATTTTAAACCAAATTTCGAAATATTCCGTTTTTAGAACGATTGGCCACCGTAGTGCCTATTACCAAATTCCAATTGAAGATGAAGAAAAGATCTACACAGCATTTGAGGCTTGTGCCAATTCACTCGAATTCCATTTGGTGTTACCAATGGAGTCGCTTGTTCCCAACGAACCGTCGACAGTATTATTACGAAACAACACACTGGTATAGTCCCTGAATCCGACTCTGTCTAAGCCATGTATGAAAGTTGAAATTATGGCGGATGCGTAGGGATTTCTTAGAATTGTTTACGATTGTGACTATCTTATCTAGACATTGTTTCTATGACCAGTCTAGAAAATGCCAGAGCCAATTGTTTTTCTGTAAGCCGCAATCTAGAATTCTCTAGTAAAAAAGGCACTCATATATATAGAACCGACAAGGGAGAGTTAGTTTAGTTGATAATTTGACATCGTGAGATGAACAAGTAAATAAGTGAATATAAATTAGTGAACTGTTCATATAAATTAGTTCAAGTGAATATACTGTGTATATAATTAGTGAAGAGTGTAGTGAATGAATAAATTAAGTAAGTGAACCTAACGTGTGCTTAAAGTTTATCTCACCCGTTTACGTTTTAATACATAGAAAAACATTACAGTATCATCAAGAAAGAAAATCTTAAAAGCGTCTATGCTGATCTGGATGACGTCACTGTTTGCGGTAACTCACAAGAAGAACATGATCAAATTTTACAAAAATTTTTGGATGTCATTTAGAAGTACCGTTTAACAATGAATGAAACAAAATCAAGATTTCCCCTCAAATCGACTTGAATTCTCGGTTATTTAATATGCGACAAAACTATGATGCCGGACCCAGAACGACTTAAGCCCCTCTTGAGTTTACCAGTTACTGCTACTACAACTATTAGCTTCGAATTGACCCTCTTTGTTTTTTTCTATGTTTATGCTTGGTGTTTCTCCAATTGTTGGTTCTGCTTCTTTGTTTGGTTTTTATTCTTCATTATTTGTGCTTTCTTCTGCGCGTTGTTAGGTTTTGTTCGACTGTTATTAATATTTTCCGAAATAGTCTTCTGCGATATTCTGTCTGTTAAAAAAGTTTGAATTCCATCAAAAACCAAAGGTTCTACTGTTTGAAAAGTAGGTATAGTTGGTGTTTCTGGATTGCTATTGGTTTTCCGTTTATTTTCTGTTTCCTGTTTAGTGCTGTGTAGGTCACTACTTTATAAAAATTATTGTCAACGAATAGTCTATTACCCTTGATGTAAGATTTATCAGTTGTATTGATACGAGCTGGTAAATGTTCTGTTAATATTTTATTGTATTCCCTTTCTATTGATGTTAAGTCGTTTATTATAAGTACGTATGTTTGTGCTGGTTTCAAATGTTCTGTTAATATTTTATTGTCTTCCCTTTCTATTGTCGTTTACTATACGTATGTTTGTTCCTTTTAATTTTTTACAATTTGTCAGTATTTCTAATTTCTTGAGGTATGAATCAAACTCGATCTTTAAAGGGCTAGTTCTATGTTTTCCTAGCTCGTATTAATTATCTATATCTCTATACCCAATTTCCACGTCTAGTAGATTGTTAAGGTTCTGTAGGATACTATCAAGATCAGGAATATCAAAATCAAGTCCAAATATTAATATAATCTTTTTTTGTCGTTCTTTCTATATACTTCAGCTTTTGTAAACTTTTTTATTGGCCGCTTCTGTTTCTTTCAACCTTTTTTTAAATTATCTATCCTTATTAAAATATTAGTCTCATTCTCCGCTATATAATTTTTAATTTCGCTTTTTATGTTTTCAGCATACTGTTTTACGTCTGCTCCTACTTTGTTAGTAGCTTGTAGAATATCGATTGACTCCGAATCAACTAGAGATATTACATTTGAAATAAATTTATGTATGAACAGCTTTTATCTATAATTTTGCTTCTATATACACTATGTATTATAAATCTTAATTTACACACTCTGTGCAGTTGTCTGTGCCCTATCATTCGAGGTGATAAAAAGCTTCCAAAATAAATTAAATTTTTACGTTATCTGAATATTGAATTCCATCATTTCTTAGAATCATTTAAATTTGTTGGAAGTACATCTCTAGAAAGTAAATTAGCAGGGTTGTCATCTGATCCAATATGATACCAGCTCATACCTTTTTTAAAGTTTCAATTTGTGAAATCCAATTGAGTCATACCAATTCCTTGTTATTTTTGTAATTGATTCTATCATTTGTTAGCTTCCAATAAGAGGATAGTGAATGGAGCCCTGTTGTATATTCGTACTTAGTGAATTGCTGTTCCTCAAGGACATATATTCAGTGGTTCTCTAGCCCACTAGGGATTTACTGGAATCTCCTCATTATACGTTTTTAGTGTTCCTTTATTATTTTTTGAGGTGTTTAATCCGTCGTCATCTCCTGTTTTTCCATTAGAAACTGATTTCTCTTTATAATTGTTTGAAGCATGCTTGATCTATGACTGTTTTGAACGTTCATCATTTTCCTATTATGTCTCCCATTCCTTATTTATTTCACATTCAATAATGTATTATAGCAGCAATTACCAAGTAATTTATTCATAATAAACATGACTAGATCGACTACTCCAAACATTTTTGGTAAATGTTCATTTTTTGAGCTGGAGCAACTTTTCCATACAACTATTATGACTTCTATATCTGGTAAGAGAGAAATTTTTTGATGCTGCTTCAACTTCTGACTCAGTCGATTAAATATTATCAACCCCAAAGGCAGTTTTTGAAGTTTAATTGACCCAACCCGACCATCACTTAATATATTTAATGAGGTGTCGGTTAATAATTATCATCTGGTATATAATAAATCTTCTGAACTAATTATAACCGTACTCCGATGAGGCAATGCTATTATAACGACAAAATATTTTTACCGGGAGTTGTCAAAACAAATTAAGACGTGTTAAAATAACACTTAATATTTTTTGACGATAGTTAATATCGGAAATGAATCTAAACGGCAATTAAAAATATTCATCCAGTGTAGTGACGAACTAGTGTAAGAAAGTGTACATTTTTTATTGAAAATGTGTGAAATATTTTCTATATTGAATGCTGTTCCCATGATTATTATTTTATACACAGTGGACGCGAATAATAAGTGATATTGAAACCAAAAATAATTATTAAAATAACCTATTTGGATGGTTTCTATATCGTTATTACTATTAATATCAGTGAAGTAGAGTAAACTTTCGGTTCCAAGTTCAAAGACATATTTCCTGTTCGTGCCTTCCATTTATTAACTTGAAAATAATATTAAATAGGCTTTGATAACTTGTAGAAGTCAAAATTGTTACGAAAATTCGAAACACACTCACATAAACTTGAAAACTGAATATTATGGAACTATCAAATAATGATGAAGAAAATATGAATCCGAAATTAGTGCCAAAGGAACTAACTTGCATAATCTAAAAGAATTTATGCAGTACTGTAACACATACAATTGCAAAGCTCTACCGGTACAGACTTGGGAAAAAAATTACCAAAACATATATCTTCCTACACCAACACCAATTCTTGGTTTTCAGGATTCCACTTATCCTTTTCGCGATGCTCATTTCGACACAAATGAAATTTATAATATTATTAATAAATGTGAAAATGTCAAGTGTTCCGAATTAAAGTTTATTAAATATCTTCCAATTGAATGGATCATTTATTTGATATCTTATTACTATTAGTAGTGGATAGAAATTAAATTAAATAAACAAAGACAAATCATCACAGGGACAGCTATTTGTTAATTCTTAGATTTGGGTGATTCTGCCAATGTAAATCACTTGTTGGCAGATACTTTTAAAGAAAACAATCCAAGGATTATGACCCAATCTTTATAAATTATAAATTTGGAAAAAGTTCAAGTGAGTCACAAGAAAATACATATACATACTATCGTATGAATAAGGATTAAATTTAAGAGTTTTTATGCTGATAAATTAGTTAAATTAATATGTATTGATATCCTAATAACAGTTTACTTTTAATACTATTATAACCCACTATGCAAATAAATATCACAGTTATGTTAATTCAACATCACATTGTGATAATGTTCTTCCTTTTTTTCCTCTTGTTTTCATCATATGCACATCTATACAACCGCTTATGCCCAGCTTGTGGCTGTTAACATTTGTGATGTTTCAACTTGTAACATGTCGCTGAGACATGTTACTATTTTCATCAATTATTTTGGAGCGTTACTGATTCGTCGGCTACTCCCACCTCTAATTCCAAATCCTTTTATTTCGAATATTAGGAACGTATCGCAGATGGCTTTTTACTATCATTAAATATCTATTTAAAACTACGATTCAAGGAATCGGCTTGTTCATTTCTTCGCTGAAAACTTATTCAGTAATATCCTCTTTAAATATAATTTTGTGTGTTATTTGTAATTTCCTTGCTGCTCTGCAGCCTGTACTTCAAGGACCGACCCTAAAGACCATCTACAGGATCCACGCATCGGACCACATCGTCCAGTCCAGTAACAACGGCTCAAGAATCCTGTACTACTGCTGCGAGCTGTACGTCCCGAGTCTTTCCAAGATAAGTCCTTAACTTATTTTTGGTATATATAAAATATTGAGTTGGACATTTTTACTATTTAACTATTATTTATTCGTATTTGTATCAAGAATATACGGTCTTGTAAATTTATTATTGAGTGTTAAATAAATCCATTTGTCCCGGAATTTTGTTTGTTGATTCACCTGATCCCAATTGAGGTAATAAAAAATAGTGTAACTAAGGCCGAATTCACTACCTGAGCGGAGTCCCAAGTTTAGGTTGTGACAAATTTGGCGCCCAACGTGGGCGATGTTAAAGCGCTGCCTTTTTACATTACTGTGATGTTACTAGAACTTACTCAAAAGGAAGTCATTATAACGAACTAAAAACAACATTTCTGTTACATTCTGAAATGCCTTTTAACATCTTGTCGATGTTAATGCAATGTCTAAAAAATAACATCTTATCAATGATCTAAATGCGACATTTCAAAAACAATACAGTGTATTCTCGTAGATGTTGTATGGACATTACATAAACTTCTAAATAATATACCTCGAACATTCTGGATGACATCCTATAGATGTTTCTGTGCCTAATCAGCAAATACAGGGTGAACAACTAAGAACGCCGACTGTCGGCCACATTTCAAAAAATAGTCATAGTACAACTTCAAAAAAATACCTTCAGGAAAATGACCCTGAAAAATCGCTGGAATATATTTTTGAGTTCCTACAATATCTCTTATGGGGTGGAATGAACATTTAAAAACATAATACTGTGATTATCTCCAAAAAAGACATACTAAACGTATCCTAGAAATACAATGTTTGATATATTGTTGAGATTATGAAAAAATGTAGTTAGGGACTTTTTGTCTGTATTCTTCAAGTAAGGGGTGGGGGAAGGTTCAACCCAAGCAACAAATGTCGTAACACTTTTTTTAATCGACATCCATGTTTTTGGCTTCCTTTTTAATAAGAAATGCTTAACAAAAATAACAAAACTGGGCAATTTTGTCAACGCTTTGTGAAAAAGTCCACAATTTTCCCATTTTTCTCGGAAATTTCAAATGTAATGAGGCATTTTTTAAATTCTGATGAAAAGGGTTTAAAAAATAGGAATCTATTCCAAGATATAAGATTTACAATATCAAATATAAAAAAATGCTTCAATTTACATTTGAAATTTCCGAGTGGATACAAAATTATCCAATTTTGTTATCTGATTAAACAGAAAAACTTTTAAATGCAGCTAAAATCATTAATATCGGTTAATAAACGAAAAAGTTATACATTTGTTCATAAGTTTGAACCTTCCCCACCCATTATTTGAAGAATAATGGCAAAAAATCTCCTTAATTAAATTTACTCATAATCTCATCAAGATTTCAAAAATTGTATTTTTAGGACACCTTTAGTATGTTTTTTTGGAGTATCATGTTTTCGAGTGTTCATTCCACCCCTAGCGGATATTTTAGAGACTGCAAAATATTTTCCAGCAATTTGTCAGGATCCCTTACCTAAAGGTAATTTTTTTGAAAGTTGTACCATGATTCTTTTCTGGCCTACAGTCGTTCTTAGTTGTTCATCCTGTACATTTAAAATAAAATAGCAAAAAAATTATAAAGGATTTAAAACGTTTATTCACTATTAATGAACAGTGCAGTAAATTTGAAAAAAACAGGTACAAAATTATAAAAAAAAATATCTTGTCCAGCAATCCAACCTAAAAAAAATAGAGGAATAAGGAATAATAACATATTTTATTTCAAGAAGTGACTTTTCATGATTAAGTTTCTATTCCATGCCTCACTCCATTTGGCAGGTAAATTTAGGTGTGCTATGGAAATTCATATTTCTTTTCTGTATAAAATAATATACTATTCTCATCTTGTTATTTTCATCCTGGAACAAATTGTATATTAACATCGTGGAATTGTAACTCAATGAAAACTTAGCATTATTAATACACTGTATATAAAAAAAAACTACTTATGAAGAAGAGATATGAACACATTACCAAGTTAAATGAGTTTATAATTAGTGTTTTCAAATGAAACTCAGGGTCTCTAGTTAATTCCACAATATAATAAAAGTTATTGAAAATTTTAAAAAATTGACAATTTTCAATAACTTTTATTATATTGTGGAATTAACTAGAGACCGTGAGTTTCATTTAAAAACACTAATATGAGTATATTCCACGAAGTAAGGGTCGAGACAGTTAATTTCATTGGGTTTATAAATAATTGTATCCAATAGCTGTGTTTCTACAATAATAAATAATTGGATGCTGTTTGTTGACTGGAGCATTCAGTATCATAAGTTACATATTCTTCAACTAGATTAATATAGGTACCATTGTAAGGGACAAATACAGCTTATTTATTGTGTTCAGTGAATTTTCAAATGGAAATGAGCTTTTTAACAGAAATTTTTGTTTTTAAAGTCTTAAAGAGTCTCTAATTGTTCACAAGAATTGTTAGTAATAATGTTAAAATTTTCTAAACCTGCAAAACTATATTGATGGCTAAGATTACTACTAAAAAAACTAAAACTAGAGATACTTGATTCAATATTTTTTGTACTGTTCAATACAATGTTTGTATCAGACTATCTGAAATAGTTACTCCCCTTTCATAACATAATTGCCAAGTATTTGTTTTTTATTTTATTTGTATAAGTAGCTTCTGAAACATCTTGAACATTGGAAATGTTTTCTTCTAGATTAAAGTATTGAATGAGTATTAAGTTTTAATACCTATGATTTTGGAATAGGTACTTACCGATAACAATTGTTGTTCGTCCATTATAACTAAGTATAGAAACTGTAGCTTAGTAGGAAACAACGAAAACGACGACCACTTTATTCAAGTGCTACTTGCAAAATATGTGCTTCCTGCAAATAAAATATAACTATAAAACATAACTGAAAACCATCCGCCATTTCACGCTTGTCATTTTTGTTTCCACAGATAACTACTGTATGTTTCGTTCATCAGTTCCTCTTCTGTTTTCTTCTTTTTTATGTTGCTGTGATGTTTAATATGAGATATTACTGAGAGTTTTATAAACTTACGTCGTACAGACGTAATAAGTACTATGTTAATAAAAATTATTTCGAAAGATGTAAAAGTAACTGCAACATGTGATCATCTTAGAAACATGTTAATTTGTAATATTACAGTAACGTTCTGTATGTGACATTAGTGAGAAGTATACAAATTAACACCGTATGAATGTTTCCTATAGGAAGTTACTAAAAAGAAGTTCATAGGATGTGTATGTAACTACGAATTCAAGTATTACTGTGTACATCAAAAATATGTTTTATTTACATGACATGGATGTTAATAGAGTTGGTAATAAAATCAAGACATGTAGGAGATATCTTATTAACGTTTTAAATAAACATCACGAAAAGTCTCTAAAAATAACATCACAAAAAAGACTTGTTATGTTTCTTGTTTAGTGGAAATGTTATTAATTTGCGGATTAACAGAGATAATTTTAGTAGATGTTACTGAATATAACGAACACTACAGTCAGAAGGCTAGAAACACTGCCCAGTTTCAAGTTCTATTTGCTAGCCCTGGGATCCTTTGTCAGGGAGTTCCCTTCCAGAATATGTTTGGGGTACAACCATCAGAATTCAAACTCATCAATTTCCTAGTACCAACGTAAGCAATCATTGTTTATTGTAGAATCCAAGGTGGAAAGGAGAAATATTAGAAAAGAAGGCAATACAAGAGTAAAAGCGGTAGTAAAAGTGGGTAAAGGAAATTAGCGAGAAAAATAAAACGAAAAAAATCCTTATAAGAGGTAATTGTAATTAGTATTTCAACGAAGTGTTACTTCTATTCATTGTGTTATAAACACCTCGGTTGGTGTGGGGCCTTAGCCTGTCGATTCTAATAGAAGTTTTGGTTGAAACTGGTATTTCGTTTAGTGATTTCGGAGAACTATATCCTACGATCTGTTCTTCTTCTTCTCATGGTGCCTTATCCTTAAGGACGTTGGCTATTACATTTGCCCATTTGATCTTATTTGCAGCTGTCCTGAACAGTTCTATGGATATCATATTTGTCCATTGTCGTAGGTTTTTAAGCCATGAGTTGCGTCTTCTTCCTGGTCCCCTTTTGTTATTGATTTTGCCTTCGATTATAAGTTGGAGCAGTTCGTATTTTTGATTTCTCATGATGTGGCCAAAATATTGTGTTTTTCGTTTCTTTATGAGGAGCATGAGCTCTTTTCCTTGTTCATTCTCTGCAAGACTTCCGCGTTTGTCGTTGACTCATGTAGGATATTCTGAGCATTTTTCGGTAACACCAGAGTTCAAATGCTTGGATTCTTTTTTGTGTTGCCTCTGTCATTGTCCAGGCTTCAACACCGTAGAGTAAAGTAGAGAAAATATAGCACTTAAGTATTCGAGCTCTCAATGAAAGATTCAGCTGGCGACTACATAGGACTTTTTGCATTTTGTAAAATACTGTACGTGCTTTTTCTAGACGTGTTCTTATCTCTAGTGAGTGGTTCCAAGTTTCATCAAGATTGCTTCCAAGGTAGGTTATTCTTGTTACTTTTTCTAGATCTTCTTCGCTAACCTTAATCTTCACCGTTCTGTTCTGGTGTTTGCTGATGATCATTGTTTTTGTTTTCTGTGCATTCAGTTTCATTCCAAATTCTTCGCTGGCTGCCGTTATCCGTTCCATTAGACGTTGTAGTGCTTCAGCACTATCTGCCAGAATGACCGTGTCATCAGCATATCGCAGGTTGTTGATGCATTGTCCATTTATAATAATGCCATCTGAGGTGTTTTCCAGAGCTTTTTTAAATATCTCCTCCGAGTAAACGTTAAATAGTATGGGTGACAGAGCACATCCCTGTCTTACTCCCTTCTCGATCTGTTGCTGGCTTTAATACCTTCAGCCAAATCGCTTCCTCCCAAATTTCACCATAAAATTCCTCTTCATACATTATCTTAGAGCGTTGCACGATTTTCCACAATTGTTGCTTTCGAAAAGGGAAGCGGAAACATCCGTCACACAATGTCTCCTCTTTTCCCTTATGTCAGTAACACTGTTGACCTTCGGAGAGTACAAATGAAGCTTATTACCATTTTTATACTGATGATAAGAAAACACTAATAGAAGGTTGAGTTTATTTGTTTATAATTTCAAGAAATAAGGATTTTTCTGAAGAGATTGACTTTATCCATATGGGAATTCGAGAGTTGAACTACTACAAAGATGAAACCCATGTTATTTGAATTTCAATTTGATATTATTGTTTGGAAACAAATTTATTCCATTCCAAACATGAACCATTCAAGAAACCTAGTTTGGAAACAAATTTAATCCATTCCAAACATGAACCTTTCAAAAAATCTAAAAACCACCCCTGTCCGCCAACTACTTGAACGATTCTCTCTCACCAATGGCAACGAGGCACGGCTAATGAAACATATCTCGCCGATATTATGTTATTGGCCAAAATCACATAGTGACATCAATTGCTTTTTGTGCGATATGCCCCCGGTTCTTTTTCGGTCATTTTCCAGCGAAAGTAAGACATGAAAAAAATTCGAATATATCAACAGTCACACGTAGTTCCCTCGACAGTCACCGACAAAAGGGACATATTGTAATTTTATATTTCGTATAGTTAAAAATAGTCTCAATTTCTTGCACTATGATTACATTAAAAAAACCAGCGACCTTTTGGAATACTAAAACGTCCTATCAAAAACCGCACAGAATCACGGGAACTAAAAATTATCAACCCAATTCTAGAATTATCTATTAGAATGTTTCTTGTTTTATTATTGTTTCCATTAACTCAAGCAGGTAAAGTTTCATACATGTCACAATCTTTATTTAATTCCCTATTGGATAATGTTATTATTCCGATGTCTCGGTCTAACAATTTGTTGCATAAGGGAGGTTCGATAGATAATCCTGGAAACTACGGGGAATTGGCTCTAGTTAACTGTTGTGCCAAAATATTCACTTCTCTTATTCTAAGTATACCGTTACAATGAGATAATAAATGTTATATTCTGCCTGAATGTTAAGGTGGTTGTTGTGTAGGTCGAGGTTGTCAATATAATGTCTTCATCTTGTCCAGTGTTATTAATGTACATATAAGGCATATCCATTACTGGCACATGTTATTGACATGGCTGTTAATAAGGCATAGCAATTGAACCAAGAAGAAGGAAACCTGGATAAGACTGAATTTAGAAGACTTGCAATATTCTAGAAACGTACAAGAAAGGCACAAAATGAGGCCCACAGTTTTCCATTCAATATCCGTTGATTCATTTGGTTGTTTATCAAGAAAAGCAATCTCGTTGTGGATATTGTTAAAAAAACTTCAACTTATATGTGCATAACGCGATATACCTTTGCATTCAAAAGAATGCTTTAAAAATTTCCATACAATGTAAATTTAAATATTAAACGATATCTTGAATAGTGATGTGAATAAGTTTCTATCACTACCATCCGTTTAAAAGAACATGACATATTTTGGCACACAATGCAACCAACAGCTTGGGATGAATTTTTTTTAAACTTCAGTAGTTCAAAGTGACCAATACTATTAAAAAATAAATAAAAAATAATTTCAGTAATATCTGGGTTAGATAAATACATCATTTTAGCGATTTTCAATCACTTCCATGCCTTATCTTGAATAGTTCCATCTGTCCATGTGATGCAAACTGCTACGTGGCTTCTAATTTCAATATGATTTTTATATTCAGAGCTCAAACATTAAGCGAGCAGGAAATGAACGTACTTTTGAGGGACAATCTATATATCATTCCTTCATTAATCAATTTACTATGAAAAGAAATAACAACATAATAAAATGTAAATGAATTCACAGGTTTACTATATTAAAGTGATAATTGAATAGAAACTTAATTATATTTGTTTTCGTCTCAATTTATGTCTATTAAAGATCTTGTGATTTATTGTCGTCATCAAAAATTAGTCTTCGTTTCTACTTTTTCATTCGATTGGAATTTACAACGTGAATCAAAATACGTCTCAATGCGTTGACAAAACATAAAGGATTTAGTTAAAACCAAAGCTTTTACCATTTTTATGGTTCAGGACTTATTATTGTATATAATACAAAGAGAAAGAGTTTTAAAGATGGACACTAAATTTCATAACTCCGGGTGCTATATAGTGGTAACATACCCAAGTTTCTCCAAAAATGACAAAAAATGTGGTACTTCAGGTACCATGGCACCCGTTGTAATGGCTCTGTTGAGCTAAAAATCAATAGTGTTCATCTGAGAGATGTCCTGAACAATATCCAATCATAAAATTGTATTGTGTACACTCCGGAAGCTGTAAGGTACTATGAACCCGAAAATTCCCCAAGAATGACCAAAAAGTGGTACTTCAATTAGCATAGCACCCGTTATACTGGCCCTAGTACTTTGAAAATCAAGAGTTAAACTGTGAGATATCCCCAACAATATCCAACGCCCCTCGCCTGTGGAATCTACTCATATTACTTTTTTAAATGAAATTAACTAACTAACAATATATTGTAGAATTATCTAGAAACAGTTAGTTTCATTTAAAAAGGCAAAAAGATGGTACATCAAGTACCATAGCAGCCATTATATTGGCTCTGGTGAGCTGAAAGAGAATAGTGTTTATCTGTGAGATGTTCTGAACAATACTCGATCATAAAATTGTTAACTTGTTGCACACCGGAGGCTGTGTCGTGTTACCAAATGTACAGACTTATTTTTCCAAAAACCATTTTCTCGTGTTTTTCTCGCTGAAAAACGAAACAACAACTCAAAAAAATATTCAATATTCGTACATTTTTTTGGGGTAAACCAATACTTTTCTCGCATATCAGATAGGGTTGGGTGAAAAAGTAAAAGATATGCAGTACTATGTATCCTATCTAATATGCTAGAAAAGTATTGGTTAACCCCAAAAAAATTGGGATTTTGAAAAAAATATTTCCGTTTCCCATCAAGAACAACTCGAAAAAATGGTTTGTGTATGTCGTCGGCTACTTTTCGTAACATGTCTTGTCAGCACAATACAGCCACCGGAGTGCAACAAGTCATCAATTTTATGATTGAATATTATTCAGAACCACTCACAAATGAATCCTATTGATTTTCCGTTCACCAAAGCCAGTACAACAGGTGCTATAGTACTTTAAGTACGACATTTTTGTCATTTTTTGAGAAATTTCAGTTTTTTAGCACGATACAGCCTCCGAAGTGCAGCAAGTCACCAATTTTTTTATTGAATATTATTCAGAACCACTCATAGATGAATCCTATCGATTTTCCATTCACCAAAGCGAGTACAACAGGTGCTATAGTACTTCAAGTACGACATTTTTGTCATTTTTTGAGAAATTTCAGTTTTTTAGAACGATACAGCCTCCGAAGTGCAGCAAGTCACCAATTTTTTTATTGAATATTATTCAGAACCACTCACAGATGAATCCTATTGATTTTCCATTCACCAAAGCGAGTACAACAGGTGCTATAGTACTTCAAGTACGACATTTTTGTCATTTTTTGAGAAATTTCAGTTTTTAGCACGATACAGCCTTCGAAGTGCAGCAAGTCACCAATTTTTTTATTGATTATTATTCAGAACCACTCACAGATGAATCCTATCGATTTTTCGCTCACCAAAGCCAGTACAACAGGTGCTATAGTACTTTAAATACGACATTTTTGTAATTTTTTGAGCAATTTCAGTTTGTTAGCACGATATAGCCTCCGGCGTATATACAAATGACCAATTTTATGATTGGATATTATTCAAGGCGTGTCAGAGATGAACCGTATTGATATTCAGCTCACTAAAGCCAGTACAACGAGTGCTGTGGTACTTGAAGTACCAAATTTTTGTAATTTTTGGATAATTTTCAGTATGTTAGCACGATATATAGTGTATAAACTTGACTTTTATGATTGAATATTTCTCAGGGCATCTTATAGATGAAGCTTATTGATTTTTAGTTCACCAGAGCTAGTACAACAGGTGCTATGGTACCAGATGTGCCACATTTTTGATCCTTTTTGGAGAAATTTCGGGTTGTTAGTACGATACAGCCTCAGGAGTGTATACAAGTGACCAATTTTATAATTGGATATTTTTTAAAGTGTGTCACAGATGTACCCTATTGATTTTTAGTTGAGTAGAGCGAGTACAGCGGGTTCTATAAATCAAGATATACTACATTTTTGGTTACTTTTGGGGAAATTTTGGTTTGTTAGCACGATACATTTATCCCCCGAAGTGTATACAAGTAACCAATTTTATGATAGAATATTGTTCAGGGCATCTCACAGATGCGGAAAAGTTAGTTTTAATCTTTAAAACCGTTTATTTTGTGAAATTTTTGTTATTCTAGTTATTTACGTGTCAAGCTCGGAAAGTGCCACTTTACAGAGCGAGCATTCAAGTGTAAGGGCCACGCTGAAGGCGGAGCCCTGAAAGCATGCGAGCCATTAAATATACTTTTTCTACTTCCGCTACTAAAACTGCACTTTGAACAGGGGTTTGACATGCACAAAACGACTCTTTAAACACTAGTGTTTAAAATACGAAAAGTCACATCTCGTTTATCTTTTGTTTTTTAAACGTCAAATCAAGTGTATCTTTTGTATGTTAAATTTCATGCTCCTTGATAATTTTGTTATTCTGCGTCATTTCACAAGGAGCTCGTTCTGCTTCGCTCCACTCGTGCCTAGTAAAACTCGTAACTAAAGTAACCTTTTTGACACTTGATACTTAATATATTATTACGAGTGTGTCGCGTACAGTATTTTTTGTGCAGCCACCAATAATTTGACAATAATATAGGAACAGAATATTTATTTCTCAAAATTTATAATAAAACTTAACTCATTTATTATTAATATTTATGTTGAATGTGCAGTTATGCAAAGTACAATTATTAAACGTTGATGTTCCGGTCAATTTAGGAATCAAAATATTTGAGTCAACAATAATATTTGATTCGATTCTTGAAGTTCCAGGTTGGTTTTATTTGTTTTCTACGTCAAGAATTTTATTTGCTGTTTTAGACGTAAGAGCTCGGGAAAGAAGGTACTTTGCCGAGCAGTTTTGTCCGTTTACCGAGCAGTTAATTCAATTTTCCGATCTTGACGGGTAACGACGCACTTTCAGAGTTAACAAATGATTGGAAATACGCATTTTCTAAAGTGGTAGCAAAAAAAGGAAATTAACCCTTTCGGGGCCAACTGCGCAGAAGTGATTTTAAAAAAATTTTTGCTTGAGAATGGATTTATCATATTTTTTTATGATTTTTAGTACTGATATACGTATATATATATATATATATATATAGATTTTACATTTTCAAAAATTTTCACGTCCATTGGAATGGACATAACCGACATAAGAACATATTTGAATATGAAATGAATTTGACAAAATCACAAAGTAATATTATTTATTGTGAAATTTTAAAAAACAATTCCGTCCCTTAACGAAACATAAATGAACTTTACACTTAATACAAAAAGTATGAGTTTTTTTTGTACATTCTTCCAATTTACAACGTGCGGCTTCCTTCTTTTCGTCATATTCTGGATGTCCATAGCTACCAAATCTAAATTCGTTCAGAGGTTTTGTTTCAACCTTTTTCTGTTGCAGTGAAGTATTGCCTTGAGAAGGTCGTCCACGTTTCGGGAGTTCTTCATGTAAAATTAAGTACTCTCCGATATTTTGTCGTAATCCCAGCAGATCCAGTGTTTTTTTTTTGAACTCCTAACATTTCATCTTGTTGGCGGTACTCAAGCCAAGCGTTTACTAAAGCTAAATCTATAGCGTGGATTATTAGTCTCAGGGTCCACTTTTTAGATCTTATATGGGAACAGTATAAACTTAGTAAAAAATTTTCTTTATCTACGCCTCCCATGTTGTTATTGTAGATTTTCACACACTCAGGTCGGTTTACTTCAATATATTTTTTTTCAGTTTTGTCCCAACGACGACAGTTGTCTGAAGTACCTTGTGCAATATAATTAGATGCAACGATGACTGGCTTGTTATCATACCATTTTGTGATTACCACTCCATCTTCGCTAACTGCAGTATAACAGGAACCTCTTCCCTCTTGTTTCATTACATTGTCAGAAGGTAACGGTGGATTACTGAATCTGTTTAGCCTAACAGTTCCTATTGCAAATATAGATTTTTTATTTAGATATTGGAACAACTGATAATTCCTGAAATAATTGTCAAAATAAAGTCCGTGATTTGGAGATCCGATTCTTTGTGCAAGATGCATGACAACGCTAGCACTTGACCCTAAACTCTTCAACTCAGGCTTTCCTTCAGTTGTTGTTCCTTGATAAATGAGAAAATCATAGAATAATCCGCTTTGACCTGCCAATATATATATTTTAACACCCCATTTTTTAGTTTGTTTTTTATGTATTGCTTCATGTTGATTTGTCCTTTAAAAGGAACGATTTGTTCATCTATGCAAAGATTAGTTTCTAATAAAAGTTCAAGACACCTGCTTCGTATGCAATCGTAGAGTGGTCTGACTTTCCATACTCTGTCTGAATTTCCATCTTCTTTAGCAGTAATGTCAACCAAGTTTGTCGCAATTTTTTAAACCGTTTTAGTGTCATGTTATGTTTTATTATAAGAATTCCTAGTGAATTATCCCAATACATTCTTATTGTTGGAATTTACACTAAGTAATTCCAACTATTCTAATTATATATTTCGAGACACCCTGTATATATGTATTGGAACAGGCGTAGATGTCGCTGAGTGTCTAAGAGTAACAAATCTCTGCGCGCGCAAATTCATTTTTAAAAAGAACAGTAGTAACTTTCGTCGGAAGCACACCGACGGTATGTGTATCTACGCGCTGTAGACAACCCGATGTTCAAATTGTGTGTTTAGTTTAGTTTTAGTCTCTCTACATCAAATCACAATTGCATCAGTCGCACGTTGTTAATTCTCCCTTCTCTATATTAAAACGTTTATCAAGTTTATGATGTATAGTTTTTATTTTCGTGTTATAATAATTATTTCATGGTAATCACCAAGATCACATTGTTGCCAAATATTGGCAAGAACAATTCTTTCACATATTTATTTATTTTGTTTTATATGATCTTTCGAAGTGGTATCATTAAAGATCAGTTGAAATTAAACTGACTATTTATTGTTATTGTTTAACCTTTCGTGGTCAGCGGAGACAGGATAGGGCACTTAGATGTCAACAACCCCCTCACCAAAAAATAATACAGTCCACTTAGGTTACTGCCCGTCTTCGCTCCCCGACACTTATTCTCGGGAAGTTCAAACTACTCATTATAATGTGAATACCTACAAGTTTTTTTAACTCTGCAGCATTTGTAGGGATACATTTGGTGAGTTGCTTCTGATTGACATATAAATTAGTTTTATCCGACATTCCTGCAAATATATAGCTTGGAATATATCTCTCAAATATTTTTATAGGTTCTGGAAGATCAATCACGTTTTGACTGTGCGGTGTAGCCCATCTAATTTGCCTTGGTTCATAAACTGCATTTTTCAACCATTTTACGCATTTTTTATCTGTCGAGCTATATTTTTCATAAAACATTTGAGCATTTCCCGAATCTGCTTTATTACGCAGCACCTGCTTCTCTTGTGGTAGTTCTGTCTCTGTAGTCATCTGTTCTGATTCTAATGTTTCTACATTCGTGAGTTGACTACCGCTGATTTCCATATATTCAACACCCTCCACTCTTAGCTGACTTTCACTGGTGTTCATATCTTCTGCATCAGTCTCCCTTACACAAACTAAAAAACATCTAAAAACATTTAAATCTTAACCTAAATCCGGCTCATTTTCAAAATCTTCGTCTCCCTCTGAAAGCCTCCCATCTTCCATACTTTCCCATTCACAGCCATCGTCCTCATCAGATAGTAGTTCAATATCGGAGAGATCATCATTTTCTAATAATTTTAGCAGTTCGTCTTCGGTCACATATTTTTTTCTACTACTCATCATAAACTGAAAAAAAGGATAAACACTTAAAACTATTGACCTAAAAGATTTTTATCCATCCCAGTGGACGTTCAAACGAAAACAATAATATGTTACTGCAAATGGTTAGTTGTATTAAAAACCAATAATTATTTATATATTTACGAATTATCACAAATTCCGGTCAATTTTGTTTATTTACAACGTTTTCTAACCTAAACTGCACACCCGTGTTTTGCTTACTACCGCTGCATCCAAACAACTGACTGAACATTTGGCGGGAATAACATTTGGTAGTCAATCAGAGATGTCATCCGCGATTCTAACGTATTATATGCATGTGTACATTGCAGTGGACGAAATGTTGTGAGCTTAAAATATTTTTTATTACTTATATACAAGGTGTGAAAATTTTGTACACTGCAGTGGACGCTACGTCCGAAAGGGTTAAAAAAGTTTTAGACACGTTCCAATAAGTAAAGATTGTATCCCCTATTTCAGGGAGTCATACCTTGTACAATGTGTTGTATTTGTTGTGATTTCAATAATTAGTGTTTTGATCACCATATTTTAATTTATTTTCAATATATCTTCTAATTGTGAAGATTTAGTGTAGACAATGACCATGGCGCACTGATGATGGTTTGTTAATAAACTGAAGGTGCTCTGCATACCTGTGTCAAAATACAAAATTGTTTTTTTTTTATTATTATATCTATACTTGAAATCCATGGTTTTGTCCATTGCTTCTAATATAGTCCATAACACCATGGAGTCAAACGCTTTATTATAGTCAAAAAGATTCATTTCGCCTTCATAGACGATAGGCGGCGTAAACGTATATTTTAGTACTTTTTCAATCTTAGAAATGGTCACACCTCTGAAAGGGTGATTCGTAGGAAAAAAATTCGGAATAATTTTTGTAGACAATTCTATGAACTACAACTTTTCTCCCTCCTATTTCTGAGATAATATTCACCATTCTTGAAAAAAATATCAGAAACCATTTTTTTTATTTTTGATATAGAATAAATTTTTTAGCATCCATGAAACCGAAGAATACTCGAAGTCTCTACAAATTATCAGCTCTTTGCGTATTAATGTGGCTCGAATTGTTTATTTTGACCTCAGCTATATTTTGTTTTTCAAGCATGTCAGTAGACAATATACGGTTAGTATTGGTTCTTAGTAGTATTAAGAAATTATTCAAATCTCCTTTTGTTACAATTTTCAGCAAAACAGTCTATAGCAAACTTGGCAGATTGTTTTTGTAGTTGGTCTGCTTCCACTTTCAATTCCTCAGGAATCTGCTTGCAGTCCCACGAAATTGTCTAAATTTTAATAGAAATTTTTCGTACACTTTCAAGCAAATTCATCACGACAACATTATCACTTTATTACTTACACAATAAAATTTATTTATTAAATATTCTTGGTTTGATCAGCTTTCCTGGGATCTCCCAATATGTCACAAAAATTGATTTGTTAAAACTGAAATATTGAAAGGACATAAGTATTTTCCCGATGCTTATCACAAAAATGTTCTGTATATACAATATAAAGTGATCATAAGATTTGTTTTTGGTGTCAAATCTTGATGTAATAAGAGTTTATTTTCACCTGCTCCTCCACCATTTTCTTCATTGTCAATTACGCAACTACTATGGTGTATTATTAATATTATTTTATTAAATATAATACATATTTGACGGAAATAAGTGGGAAATATTCACTTATTTGATCAATTTACCAACAGTTCGTGTACTAGCCTATATTATATTGTTTTTCGCTCGCAATTTTCAGGTTTACTGCGTTTAGGTTGAAACAAATGATAGACCTTTCCAGATTCCAAATTCCAAAAATGAAATTTAAAAATTCTAAAATCAGGTTTCGCTAAATTTCATCGCTCAATCACAAATAATAATAATAATAATAATAATAATAATAATAATAATAATAATAATAATAATAATAATAATAATAATAATAATAATAATAATAATAATAATAATAATAATAATAATAATAATAAAAAGCGATATATCGTACACTCCTCTTAACCTCTCTAAAGCTGAAGTCTTACCGACAATCATAACAACTAAAGACCGAGTTGTAGCCTGGAGATCGAAAGCACTCCATGGAAGATTTCCCCAATCCCTAGACAATGCCGATAAGGAAGCGTCAGTTCGCTGGCTAAGGGATGGGTTTCTTTTTGGAGAAACTGAGGGCTTCATACAGGCCATCCAAGATCAAGTTATAGCGACCAACAACTATAAGAAATATATAGAAAAACTAGATGTGGTTGACCGATGCAGAAGGTGTCATAGAGAGTCTGAGACAATAGATCTAACCTAACCTAACCTTACAGAGAACATTCTGCATCAAGCACTAGCCGTAAAGTATAACCTCCTTTCAGAAAAAGACATGGTACCATACTACGATTATAAAGCAAGACCGGTATTAGAAAACGATTCTTATAAACTGTATTATGACCTCTCGATACATACAGACAAAACAATAACAGCGAATAAACCAGACCTTGTACTGCACAATATGAAAGACAAAACAGCAATTTTCGTAGATATAACCCACCCTAATGACCACAACATCAATAAGGCAGAAGAGGAAAAAATAAAAAAATATATTCCGTTATCAATAGAATATAAAGAAATTCATAGATTAAAATCAGTACAAATCGTTCCCATTGTAATAACGGCAACTGGCTTGGTCAACAAAAATCTGTCACAATTAATACTGAAAATGCAGCTCGACCCAAACACACTGATCCCAAAAATGCAGAAGAATGTTATCCTCGAAACGTGTCGCATCGTACGAACAGTCCTGAACATGCCTAATCAGGAATTTGAGTAAGGTTTGCTTGGGCCCCTTACTTCTTGAACCAGATGTTTAACAACTCTGAGACTAATACATGAAATAATAATAATAATAATAATAATAATACATCTGGCAATATAGACGTAATAAAGTATAGCCTTGGAGACATTGAGCACTACATAAGAAACAAAATCATAGAACAGTGGCAAAATGAATGGAACCACACTATTACCGGATTAAGAAAAATAAAACCCAGGGTGCATACGATACCAACAATATACCAGGTGAAAATAAGGAAGGAACAGGTCATTCTGACAAGATTACGAATAGGACACACACACTTGACCTCTTCTCATCTTCTATTAGGGACCCACCCAACACAATGCGATACATGTCAAACTCACCTCACTGTAAATCATGTTATTATTGATTGCCCAAAATATGATAACCAAAGGAAAAACAACCTCCTCCCAATTGATATCAGAAGATGCTTAGCAGAATATTCCCACCAGCAAAATGTACTAAACTTTCTAAAGGCAATAGGAATGTATCACAAAATATAATAAAGAATAGAAGCACATAGCACAAAGGAGATAGAGAATACAGATAAGAACTGAAATTATAAGGCTAATGATCTAGATGTCGAAGCCTAAAGGAAGAAAAAAATAATAATAATAATAATAGTAATAATAATAATAATAACAACTTTATTCACAATAAATAAGTATAATGGTTACAATTATAAAGAGCGAATGAAGTAAAAATGAACGATATGTACATGAGTACTTGTTTCGTGATAACAATATGCTCATAAAAATATAAATATGTAAATAAACTTAAATACAAGTACAAAACATAGATACACATAAATAAATGTTAATACAAATGCACAAAATATAAATAAATATGAATAAATATAAATAAAAAAGCACAAAATATAAATACACATAAATAGATGTAAATACGGAAGTACAAAATATACACAAATAAATGCAAATACAAAATATAGATTCACAAAAATAAATTTAAATACAAATACACAAAACATTAATACTCATAAATAAATATAATCACAAAAGCACAAAATACATTTATACACCCAAATAAAGGCAAATACAAAAGCGCAAAACATAAATATACATAAATAGATGTAAATATGAAAGTACAAAATATAATATACGCAAACAAATGCAAATACAAAAGTACAAGATATAAATACACAAAAATAAATGTAAATACAAATGCAAAAAAATATAAATGCAGATGACTAAATATAAATACAAAAGCACAAAATATAAATACCTCTAAATAAATGCAAATACAGAAGTAAAATATAAATATATGAATCTTAACCAGAACTCAAACATGCACACACATAGAACAGCAAATTAAATGCTAATAATTAAATGTTTACCCACAAGCATGGTTATACACTCACATATACCAATACACTTTCACTACCATATTACGCAATTACACATTCATATGCAGGCATACATAATCAGGATTCAAATCAGGAATGCTGATGATGGCTCGTTTTGATTGACTTGTGTGATCAAGAAAAGAGGATAATCTTGATTAGGTTCATATATTGCAATTCCGTTACTATATGAACAATCATTGTATTCTCTTAATTTACTATGTTATTCATGAAGTTTCTTGGTTTATCCAATATAAATGATTTTAAGTTTCGTTTATAGATTGGCTTGCTATATATACCCTTCAATGTTGTCGGTATAGTGTTGTACATCTTTATAGACATATACGAATACGCCCGTTGAGATTTGGACTTTTTAACTATAACTGGATAACTGAGTAAGTTACGATTTCGAGTGGTATATTGATGATGCAACGAGGTTCTTCTTTATCACTGCTTAAGTGATATTTGACATTGGTACAGTAATAATAGAACTGCCTTAGGTCGAGAATTTGTGTTTCCTCGTACAGCCTATTAGATGAATATCTGTAATGTTTCCCCATTATATATCGTAGAAATCTTCTTTGGAAGACTTGTAATGGAAGTATATGCGTTTGCAGAGCCGAACCCCAAACTGTAATGGCGTACCTAATATGAGTATCCACAAGCGCGTAGTATAACTTTTTCAATTGCGGTAATGGTAAGCATTTTTTAAGGAGTTTAAATTTATATAATATGAATTGTAGTTTTCTTATAACATATTTTATATGACAGTCCCATTTGAGGTTAGTGTCTAAGTATACTCCCAAATATTTAATATTTGTTGTGCCCTCTATTTCATTATTTGCAAAAGTTATTTTTTGATAGGGAGCGCTGCCAGAAGCGTTGCAACTGAAAGGTAAAAATGTAGTTTTTTCTAAATTCATTGTTGAAAGTTTATAATCGAACCAGTCCTTTACAATAATTAAGTCGATTTAAACTTTCGTTTTTAGTTATTCCCAGGTTTCCGCCTCATAAAATATTACGGTGTCATCTGCATAACCTATAATATCTCCTATCGTGTTTAGACTAAATCATTTATTTATATAAAGATTAAATAAAAGTGGTCCCAAGACTCCACATTTCATTGTTTCCTTGGTACTTAATTCGTTCTCGACTTTGACTAGTTGTTTTCGATATAATGACATAGTTTATAATAACGATTCCTTAACATATGTCAAGAAAATAATATACTCGGAAGAGTGATTACAAGGTTCGTTTTTGGATTAGGAGCATACCATTTATCAACGTAAACACAGTGGAGGAATACACAGTCGTTTCCTAACCTCGAGAGCAAACAGTTCAACTGTTTCTCCGAAAACTTGCTCACTATCACTCACTCAACGGATAAAATCGCACGCTCCATTCAATTAGAGACAAGTAAATTTGTTTGTACTTACGTTTGAATATTACTGTTATACCCTATATAATAGTTCACTGCTAAGTCCGCTTGGTGCGTTCTTGTCAATTGTTGTGTTCTGTAATCGAGTCTCTATTTTCTTTCTATGTAAGATAATCGAGAATATCATGTGTCATGGGCGTAATACAGTATTTTAAACTATATGATATGGACATAAAATTATTCAGTATCTCCCCCGCCATTTGTTTCCATTAATTCAATTACTATTTAGCGTGCTCTTTACTAAATAAATTGGTGTACCCAAGAGAGGAGTACTTTCCAGAACCAAGGATTTAGTTAACAAAAACTCAAATATACATTGCTTCTATATCTATTGTGCTCGTCAGCTAGTTGCAGGGAATGCTCTCAGAACTCAAAACAGCATCAGAAATAATATTGATAACACTTATCTTAATAAAAACTAAAATCCTCATACCAGAAGTAACACAAGTCAAGATAGGTAACCGAATGGTTGAAAGGTCGAAGAATATGTCTACCTAGGTCATCAAATGAAACTAGGGATAGAAAACCAACAAGCCAAAACTGAAAGTAGAGTCTGTATGAGTTGGGTCTCTACTGGCAAGCATAGCTGCACTTTTATAAACCTTAGAAATGATATAAACCTAAAATTCTTACAGTTATATTATCCTGGTTCTCACATATGGACTAGAGACAATAACTTTCAGATGTGCTAAAAAACTCAGAACAACACAAATGGCAATAGAAATATTCATGTTGGGCCTCAGCCTCCGGGACCATGGTACCATGTTCTGTTGCCTTTTATAACCAATATACAGGATGTTTCAATTGCCAATTCATTTCTTGGAGAAAACGTAACGATAAGAATATTAAAAGAAGAGGTCTAGAAGAAGATCTGAGGGAAGACCAGTAGAAATGGAGACGAAGAAAATTTTTTGTAAGCAAAAATTCAATCGCATAAAGAAACAGTCTAGTTATCAAATTAATCAATCAAATAATATTAATATTTATAATAATAGTGATAGTGAAATCATTCTGAAAAGCTACGGAATAATTTATAGCAACCATCATTTGCTGTACCATTTTAGATTTTATTATTCAACTAGAATATAGTTTAAATCAGATATCTTATTTTCACTCTTTATTTATTATGAAAAAGTTTCTATTATTAATATTTGAATAAATGTTGCAAGATATTGAATAATATGATTATTTTTTCACACAATAAATCAAATAATACCACCTACAATTCGAAACTTAACATGTTTTATTTATTCATTGGTTTCAAGGTTGGAACGTATAAGGAAATTGAAAATCTGTAAATCATATTTCATTTGTAATTCTTAACATGAAATTTTAACACAATCTTCTGCATTTACTTTTATGGAAAAAATTATGAAATGTGGATAATTTATGTAGATATCTATTATTTATTATAATTCTAATGAAAATTTGTTATTGGTTGTCTCCTGTTACTGTTACCTTTTAATCTAAAATTTCACGTTATATGAGCAAAGACAAAGTATCTCTGAAAATTTTGGGTATCTCTTCCAATGTAAATAAATGTTTTCTTTAACACACAAAATTATTGTGGCCTCACTTTAGACATCAAATTTTGGAAGAAATGAGTTGCGATACAAGAAAATATATGTGGTTATTGACAATAAATATGATATATTTTAATGAAATTGACTGTCTCGACCCTTACTTCGTGGAATATGCTCATATTAGTGTTTTTAAATGAAACTCAAGGTCTCTAGTTAATTCCACAATATAATATGTTATTGAAAATTCTAAAAACTTGACAATTGTTTCGATAAATCAATATCATCGTCAGAATGACAGAAGTTACATTTCATTTTATGCCTACCTGATGTTTAGTAGTTATATTTTTGGCTAGACCATGAAGTAACCTAACTTGTGATTGGCTTAATATATGTTTATAGAAAAAGAAGAAGATGTGATATTACAAATATTGAAGCTTAGATATTATTAGCCCTATGGTGATATCCTGGATATCATTTTTCCAATTTAGATCAGTATAACTGTGCAATGATATAGAAAACCAGGAAAACTATATCTGCTGATCTTTACAATTATCACTTAAGAAGACAGTTTATTAGTGGAGAATTCCCTAGATTTAACTGTTCATTGACAACTTCATATTGTGGGTTTCTTAAATGTCTTCTAGTTTCCAGTTCTTCAAGGAAATCCAGTTCTTGTTTCTTTTCACAAATATGCAGCACTTCTAGTTCTGTGTTAGGTGTCAATGAATGATTGGTGTCAAGTAGATGTTTTGCGTAGTGGGATTTATCTGGTTGTTTTAATCTGTAAGCTCGTAAGTGCTCACTGTATCGTATTTCAAAATTCCTAAGGGTCTGACCCAAATAGACAGCATTACATTCTGGACATTTGAGTTTATATATACCTGACTTCTTTAATAGTGGTATTTTTGTTTTTACATTTAACAATTTTGTACTAACGTTACTTTCTTTTTTAAAAAAAATTGTTGCATTCGTTGCTGAAGATATTATCTTTGAAATATTATTGGAAATATTTCCTGCATATGTGATGGTTTTATAAGTTTTAATTTCATCAGCTTGCTTAGGATATATTAGTTGTAATGCCACTTTTTTCTCTTTTTTACTAATTAGTTTATTTATCATATCTAATGGATAACCGTTAGATGTTGCTATTTGTCTAATTGTATGAATCTCTCTATCAAAATTACATTTGTTCATAGGAACTGAAAAAGCTCTATGTATCATTGAATTATATGCTGCTAGTCTGTGTGAGACAGGGTGGTTAGAATTGAATGGAATTGTCACATCAGTCTGTGTTGGTTTTCGGTAAATTGAATAATCAAGTACATTATTAACTCTTTGAATTTTTAAATCAAGAAAATTGATTGAGCTATTTTCTTCAATTTCTAATGTAAATTTAATTTTCGGGTGTAAATTATTGATGTGGTTGAAAAACACATCTAATTGTCGCTCACTACCCATAAAACAAGCTAATATGTCATCCACATATCTATACCAAAATAAAATATTTTTCGAAATATTACTTTCAAAGATCTTTCTTTCTAAATTGTCCATAAAAATGTTTGCTAAAATAGGTGATAGAGGGCTTCCCATTGGTAAACCTTCATTTTGAATATATATCTTATTGTCAAAAGTGAAATAATTCTGATTAATGCATACATCAAATAAATTAAGTATATCTGATATTATTCCTGGATTATTATTTTTATCTTCTAGTAATTTTCTTACAAGTATTAGACATTCTTTAGGAGGAATTTTAGTAAACATATTAGTTACATCGAACGATATGAGTTTATAGTTATCTTGCAAGTGGATTGATTTCAACTTTTTGATTAGTTCTATTGAATTTCTAATTGAGTACTGAGATTCATATCCGTAAGTATTGAGTATATTGTTGAGCTTTTTTGCCAATATATTATTAGGAGCATTAACATAAGAGACTACAGGTCTAATTGGTTTCGTTATTTTATGTAATTTAACTGTTCCATATAATTGTGGACAATGAGGATTCTTATTTATGATAGACCTCTTTTCGTAATCATTTAAAAGATAATTTGAATTATTAACAATATCCCTTACATTATTAGATGTAAAAGTTCTTGAAGCAGACCCAACAAAGAAGTTTTCTAATAATGTAAGGGATATTGTTGATAATTCAAATTATCTTTTAAATGATTACGAAAAGAGGTCTATCATGCATAAGAATCCTCATTGTCCACAATTATATGGAACAGTTAAATTACATAAAATAACGAAACCAATTAGACCTGTAGTCGCTTATGTTAATGCTCCTAATAATATATTGGCAAAAAAGCTCAACAATATACTCAATACTTACGGATATGAATCTCAGTTCTCAATTAGAAATTCAATAGAACTAATCAAAAAGTTGAAATCAATCCACTTGCAAGATAACTATAAACTCATATCGTTCGATGTAACTAATATGTTTACTAAAATTCCTCCTAAAGAATGTCTAATACTTGTAAGAAAATTACTAGAAGATAAAAATATTAATCCAGGAATAATATCAGATATACTTAATTTATTTGATGTATGCATTAATCAGAATTATTTCACTTTTGACAATAAGATATATATTCAAAATGAAGGTTTACCAATGGGAAGCCCTATATCACCTATTTTAGCAAACATTTTTATAGACATTTAAGAAAGAATGATCTTTGAAAGTAATATTTCGAAAAATATTTTATTTTGGTATAGATATGTGGATGACATATTAGCTTGTTTTATGGGTAGTGAGCGACAATTAGATGTGTTTTTCAACCACATCAATAATTTACACCCGAAAATTAAATTTACATTAGAAATTGAAGAAAATAGCTCAATCAATTTTCTTGATTTAAAAATTCAAAGAGTTAATAATGTACTTGATTATTCAATTTACCGAAAACCAACACAGACTGATGTGACAATTCCATTCAATTCTAACCACCCTGTCTCACACAGACTAGCAGCATATAATTCAATGATACATATAGCTTTTTCAGTTCCTATGAACAAACGTAATTTTGATAGAGAGATTAATACAATTAGACAAATAGCAACATCTAACGGTTATCCATTAGATATGATAAATAAACTAATTAGTAAAAAAGAGAAAAAAGTGGCATTACAACTAATATATCCTAAGCAAGCTGATGAAATTAAAACTTATAAAACCATCACATATGCAGGAAATATTTCTAATAATATTTCAAAGATAATATCTTCAGCAACGAATGCAACAATTTCTTTTAAAACAGAAAGTAACGTTAGTATAAAATTGTTAAATGTAAAAACAAAAATACCACTATTAAAGAAGTCAGGTATATATAAACTCAAATGTCCAGAATGTAATGTTGTCTATTTGGGTCAGACCCTTAGGAATTTTGAAATACGATACAGTGAGCACTTACGAGCTTACAGATTAAAACAACCAGATAAATCCCACTACGCAAAACATCTACTTGACACCAATCATTCATTGACACCTAACACAGAACTAGAAGTGCTGCATATTTGTGAAAAGAAACAAGAACTGGATTTCCTTGAAGAACTGGAAATTAGAAGACATTTAAGAAACCCACAATATGAAGTTGTCAATGAACAGTTAAATCTAGAGAATTCTCCACTAATAAACTGTCTTATTAAGTGATAATTGTAAAGATCAGCAGATATAGTTTTCCTGGTTTTCTATATCATTGCACAGTTATACTGATCTTAATTGGAAAAATGATATCCAGGATATCACCATAGGGCTAATAATATCTAAGCTTCAATATTTGTAATATCACATCTTCTTCTTTTTCTATAAACATATATTAAGCCAATCACAAGTTAGGTTACTTCTTGGTCTAGCCAAAAATATAACTACTAAACATCAGGTAGGCATAAAATGAAATGTAACTTCTGTCATTCTGACGATGATATTGATTTATCGAAACAATTGTTAATTTTTTAGAATTTTCAATAACATATTATATTGTGGAATTAACTAGAGACCTTGAGTTTCATTTAAAAACAATGATATATTTTGCTTATATACATATACTCGAAGACATACATAATTTTAAGGTGAGTATCCAATATTTAAGTAACACATTATTTGATTATATTAATGCATAATAACATTTAATTTTTCAGTATATGATACTTTTAAGATGATAAGAAATAATTAAGAGCACATTACTGATTATAATAAACACTATCAATAAAATACTGCATCCAATGCCCAAACATCAAATTATTTATCGATTTGACTTATCTGCCAGCCCTGGGATCATTCGCCAGAAGATTCTCATTCAGACTATGCTTGGGTACTTAACCTAGTACCTGAGTAAACAAAAATTATTTATGGCGGAGACTAAAATGGAATGGAGCATAAAATTGAGAGTAGAAGTAAAACCAATGAACAAAGGCTTTGAAATGTAATTCTAATGAGTGTTTCGATGATCTGTTACTTTTATTGTATCATAGAACTCACCTTGGTTGGTATGGGGCCTTGAAATGTGGTTTCCAATTGAAGCAAGTAAAATTTCATACACGTAACAATTTCAATCACTGAATTACAGCCAATCACAAAACAGGAATTGTTATATGAAACTCAGTTAATCCTTGGGTTGTTTGGTGGAGTTGAGTTCGTTGGTATTCTTTTCCATTTTATTCCCTCCGCTTATTTCTTTCATATGTTAGCCTCTTTATTTATTCCCATTTATTGTTTAACTAAGTCACTGACCCATCCATCATGCGGCTCTGATTTCTTATTTATGTACAAATAATATCATTTACTTCTTCAATTGTTCCGTCCATATTCTAGATTTTGTTTTTGTGTGATATTTCTAATTTCATCTCCACTGGTTTAATTTTCTATTACTCTTATAAATCACATCTCTGTTTCATATAGTTTTCACTTTAGACTACCGATCATAATTCGTGTCATGTGTCCTTCAATTTTTTTCGGTATTCCTCTTTTCCCGTTTTCATGTTGTACAACACTTTTTCTTGAATTTTTCCTCACATCCTAAGTTGCCCTTTTTCCGATATCTCCCGAGGCAAACATTGGAACTTTTGGGCTTAGTCTATATCTTCTTGATCAACTACATGTATTACATCCTTCTTTTCATTCCTATTATAACAAACTCTGTTTTAATTTTCTCTTTTGTTGAGCTTTCTTGTTTATATCTTAATTTCATTTTCCAGTATTCTAGACATACAGGCTGATCGTTTCTGTACTTTCTCAGCAAATTATCAACGCAAAAAATAGCGTAGTTATTTTAGCTCTAATGTCGTTTCAAATGGTTCTAATATCTCTCCTTTCCTCTCAAATTATTCTGTGCATATTAAAATGGATAATGGGCATATTTACTTCAATTCTACGGTATCCTCTGCATAGTAACATTTGTTTATTGCTGTAAAATTCCCTTTCAAGCCCTTATTCGCCGTCACTGATATATTACACGAAATCAAATCCAGAAATTGAATGCTTAGCATATTAAAAGCTTAAAGTGTGAAGAGATCTAGCCTTAGATAAATAACTAATATGAATATTAATGCTCTACATCTGATTACATTTTTCTCGTTGATAAACAGAAGAAGAAATTCTTTCACCACGCATTTTTGTGTAACGCAAATGGGATGATTCATATAACAATCTATTGGTTGAGCTAATAATAGTTTTTTTTGGCGTGAATAAATTTTTTCAATTTATATTTAGTATGAAATTGACTGTCTCGACCCTTACTTCGTGGAATATGCTCGTATTAGTGTTTTTAAATGAAACTCACGGTCTCTAGTTAATTCCACAATATAATACAAGTTATTGAAAATTCTAAAAAATTGACAATTGTTTCGATAAATCAATATCCTCGTCAGAATGACAGAAGTTACATTTCATTTTATGCCTACCTGATATTTAGTAGTTATTTTTGGCTAGACCAAGAAGTAACCTAACTTGTGATTGGTTTAATATATGTTTATAGAAAAAAGAAGAAGATGTGGTATTATGAATATTGAAGCTTAGATATTATTAGCCCTATGGTGATATCCTGGATATCATTTTTCCAATTAAGATCAGTATAACTGTGCAATGATATAGAAAACCAGGAAAACTATATCTGCTGATCTTTACAATTATCACTTAAGAAGACAGTTTATTAGAGGAGAATTCCCTAGATTTAACTGTTCATTGACAACTTCATATTGTGGGTTTCTTAAATGTCTTCTAATTTCCAATTATTCAAGGAAATCCAGTTCTTGTTTCTTTTCACAAATATGCAGCACTTCTAGTTTTGTGTTAGATGTCAATGAATGATTGGTATCAAGTAGATGTTTTGCATAGTGGGATTTATCTGGTTGTTTTAATCTGTATGCTCGTAAGTGCTCACTGTATCGTATTTCAAAATTCCTAAGGGTCTGACCCAAATAGACAGCATTACATTCTGGACATTTGAGTTTATATATACCTGACTTCTTTAATAGTGGTATTTTTGTTTTTACATTTAACTATTTTTTACTAACGTTACTTTCTGTTCTAAAAGAAATTGTTGTATTCGTTGCTGAAGATATTATCTTTGAAATATTATTAGAAATATTTCCTGCATATGTGATGGTTTTATAAGTTTTAATTTCATCAGCTTGTTTAGGATATATTAGTTGTAATGCCACTTTTTCCTCTTTTTTACTAATTAGCTTATTTATCATATCTAATGGATAACCGTTAGATGTTGCTATTTGTCTAATTGTATTAATCTCTATCAAAATTACATTTGTTCATTGGAACTGAAAAAGCTCTATGTATCATTGAATTATATGCTGCTAGTCTGTGTGACACATGGTGGTTAGAATTGAATGGAATTGTTACATCAGTTTGTGTCACACAGACTAGCAGCATGTAATTCAATGATACATAGAGCTTTTTCAGTTCCTATGAACAAATGTAATTTTGATAGAGAGAATAATACAATTAGACAAATAGCAACATCTAACGGTTATCCATTAGATATGATAAATAAGCTAATTAGTAAAAAAGAGGAAAAAGTGGCATTACAACTAATATATCCTAAACAAGCTGATGAAATTGAAACTTACAAAACCATCACATATGCAGGAAATATTTCTAATAATATTTCAAAGATAATATCTTCAGCAACGAATACAACAATTTCTTTTAAAACAGAAAGTAACGTTAGTACGAAATTGTTAAGTGTAAAAACAAAAATACCACTATTAAAGAAGTCAGGTATAAACTCAAATGTCCAGAATGTAATGCTGTCTATTTGGGTCAGATCATTAGGAATTTTGAAATCCGATACAGTGAACACTTACGAGCATACAGGTTAAAACAACCAGATAAATCCCACTACGCAAAACATCTACTTGACACCAATCATTCATTGACACCTAACACAGAACTAGAAGTACTGCATATTTGTGAAAAGAAACAAGAACTGGATTTCCTTGAAGAACTGGAAATTAGAAGACATTTAAGAAACCCACAATATGAAGTTGTCAATGAACAGTTAAATCTAGGGAATTCTCCACTAATAAACTGTCTTCTTAAGTGATAATTGTAAAGATCAGCAGATATAGTTTTCCTGGTTTTCTATATCATTGCACAGTTATACTGATCTTAATTGGAAAAATGATATCCAGGATATCACCATAGGGCTAATAATATCTAAGCTTCAATATTTGTAATATCACATCTTCTTCTTTTTTCTATAAACATATATTAAGCCAATCACAAGTTAGGTTACTCCTTGGTCTAGCCAAATATAACTACTAAACATCAGGTAGGCATAAAATGAAATGTAACTTCTGTCATTCTGACGATGATATTGATTTATCGAAACAATTGTCAATTTTTTAGAATTTTCAATAACTTGTATTATATTGTGGAATTAACTAGAGACCTTGAGTTTCATTTAAAAACACTAATATGAGCATATTCCACGAAGTAAGGGTCGAGACAGTCAATTTAATTATCTATTTATTATGTCAAAAACTAAGATTCTAAAAAATATTATCCATGTAGTAATAGGAACTAATATAACAGACCACTATACGATAGCGCTGCAAATAGTTTTTGATAATAAAATAACTAAAAAGGTAGCTGAGTAAGCTGAGTAAGCTGAGTAAGCTGAGTAAGCTGAGTAAGCTGAGTAAGCACGTCAACTATAAAAAACTTGTAGACAATATATCCAAAGAATCGTTAGATATTATCCTAAATAGTAGTAATCCAGACCCTGCAACAGGAAAATTAAAGAGAATTATACAGAAAAACATCAATAAAAGTACCTATTTCAGAAAGGGAAATAGGAAAACCACAAAAATTGCGCCATGGGTTACAAAAGCTCTCATCGAATCCACTAATGAAAAAAATAGATTATAGTGACAAACAAAGCTCCATCCCAATGACTGTGATTTACTTGTAAAAATACAAGGTATATAGAAATAAACTGCATTCGTTTATCGAAAAGACAAAACGCAAATTTTATACGGAAAAGATCATGAAAAATTTAAATAACAATCAACAATTATGGAGCGTGGTGCAAGATTTGAGTGGAACAAAAAAAGTAAAAATGATTTATGAAGCTATTAAGGATCCAATGGAAAATATACTGACAACCCTATGTGACAATGAATTCAATTCCCATATAAGGTGTGCGGGGTCCTTTAGAAGTTTATGTCATACACAAATGCTACATATTGATATGACGATGTGAGAATACTAACAATACTGTTTGCTAAGAAGAAATCAATGATCGGATGTAGAAAATCTACCAAATATAACTCACACCAATACCAATGATAATATATTGTGCAGCAGAGAATTGGGTGATGCAGAAGAAACACCAGACATTTATAGAACCTGTTAGATATTGTTGGACAAGGCATTTGAGTATACAATGGTAATAATAGTTTCAATATACTGTATTTATTTTCAGTTTATAACAAATAATAAAATTAACAAAAATGAAATGAGTCTGACATCGACTCACTCTACATCACTTTCATTTTTGCAAGGAAGTTTCATCCGTCACATCAAATAGTCAGTTTAGTGTAATTCAACAAATGAGAGATAGCTCATGAACAAGTTATAATGAAGAACGAGAACATGGGAGAAATGAGAAAGGATACATCAATAAGTAGAGAAAATTAAGAAAAAGGAGTAACTGAAGTTGTACGTCCAAATAATACAAACGAATCAAGAGGGAAAGCCATAATTGGTAAATGGGAATAAAAATAAGTAAGAATTGGCACTAATGAAAGGAATCAAAAGATTTTGTAACGAAAGAAAGAGATGAAAAAACTAGAAATGGATATAGATACGTTCAGTCTCTTGAAAAGATTTTAAATTCATGTGGAATAATAAGACTGATGTCGACCACATTTAACGACACGAAACAAAAATCATCATTTTTTTTTCTTATTGTCAATCATCATTTTCTTATTGAACATTTCAGTATATCATCGAAGTCTTTTGTTCGAACTTCCACGCATTCGTTAAAATTACAATTGTCCATCGAACTGTTCTTCGTTTTAATACACTAATCCAGTTCTACTTATGCAAATTGGAATAACAAGAAGCCTAAAGATATTAAAAGATTACACGTTAATAGTTTATATAAAAGCTGATCGTGATGTGGTTACATAGTATAAGGACATTACCAATTTAATACCAGTTTACAAACCTCTCGAGTAGGTCATCAACATCCAAATTTATTCAGCGTTAAAAACGGATAAATTTATTGGTTGCCCCCATTATGTAAATTGATATTTCAAAGGCATATGCATGGATTTTCCGCTAGAAACAATTAGATTTTAATTGATACCAAAAACATTTTTTTTTGTTAATTTCTTAATTAATTCAATACACACACATGCACATATACTGAGATAAATTCTATATTTCAGGCTTCTCATCCTTAGAAGGATAATGGACTTTGGAAAATTGAATGTCGGACCTATAAAACAGTGCACAAAACTCATACTGTAGTACTGTGTTACCAATTCTAATCCTGATTATTTTTACTTGACTTCTTCTGGTATCTATTTTGGGTTTGATTGTGTAAATTTATGAATCTTTTTTGTCACTAATTAGGCTCATTGATTCCAAATCTTTGATAACTGTATATGATTTCGTTGATTTTGGACTCTAAGCTTAGGGGTAGGAGAAGAACTCTTCCTAACATTTATAGACTTAAGAGCAGCTTTTGATACGGTAAATAGGGATGCATAGAATTGCTAAAGAAAAATACAATACCAGGAAAACTAAAAGCAGTGATTGAATCTATCTACAAGACTGTAAAAGAGCAGGTACGGATAGCGAGAAAGAGGTCTGAGGAATTTGAGCTAAGGAAAGGAATAATAGTGTGAGTTCAATCTCATTTATAATTAGTGTTTTTAAATGAAACTCAAGGTCTCTAGTTAATTCCCAATATAATACAAGTTATTGAAAATTCTAAAAAATCGACAATTGTTTCGATAAATCAATATCATATTGATATGAGCATATTCCACGAAGTAAGGGTCGAGACAGTCAATTTCATTTATAATTCTTGTAATGTTTTTCTTATTTATTTAAACAGTAAACGGGTGTTATAAACTCTAAACACACGGTAAGGCTACTTACGAATTTATTTATTCACTACACTATTCATTAATTATATACACAGTATATTCACTTAAACTAATTTATATGAACAGTTCACTAATTTATTGTTTTTAAATTAAAGTATACTGTAATGTTTTCATTATTTATTTAAACAGTCAACGGGTGCGATAAACTTTAAACACAACGGTATGGCTACTTACGAATTTATTTAAACACAAAACTACTCACTAATTTATATTATATACACAGTATATGCACTTAAACTAATTTATATAAATACTTCACTCATTTACTGTTTATCTCACGATGAAAATTATAAACTAAACTAACTCGCTGGTCGGTCCCTTATATATTAGTGCCTTTTTTACTAGATAATTCTAGACTGCGGCTTACACAGAAACAATTGGCTCTGGCATTATCTAGATAAGACTGGTCACAAAAACAATGTCTAGATAAGATAGTCACAATCGTAAACAATTCTAAGAAATCCCTGCGCATCCGCCATAATATTAACGCTCATACATGGCTTAGACAGAGTCGGATTCAGGGACTATACCAGTGTGCTGTTGCGTGAAGGCGAGCCAATTTAGACACAATTATAGGGTATAGGAATCAATAAATGTATGCGATCTTCTTTACGCAGCCGACGTGATTCTTATGGCAAATTCCAAAAAACAAATTGTAAAGGTTGATTATCATAAGGACGGAGAAAAAAGGAAAAGTAAAAATGATGGTAAACATAGAAAAACCAAAAGTTATGATAGTGAACGAGAAACAAACCATGAATCCAGACATGAATCAAATAATATGCAAGGGTGGCATTTAGAAAAGGCAACCATAATCGAATACTTGGGCACAGTGATAACAAACGACGGATAGATAGATGCGAAATTCGCAAATAGAGGACACAAAGCAACTAAAATATATTATGCACTAAACAATACTAGGACATATAGAAATAGAAGTAGAAGTGGAAATGAGAATAATAATACTAATAATAACACAAGTTAGCAAAAATTGGATACTAAACAAGAAATGGGAAGTAGGGATAAACGCAATGGAAATGAAATATAGGGAAAAGGGGGGGAATTGGTAACACTCAAAATCAAACGCTCGAAAATAATAGAAAAAAGTTACGGATCTAATTCATTTTAATTACAACATGAATTTTGCTTCCTTATTTACTTATTAGTGATAAAATAATTCTTAAAAATCAACATTTTATTAGAAATACGAACGAGGGTTGATTGTGATTATCCCGCGGGGAAAATGGGAACAGTATGAGGTAATAAGGAACGACACAACACTACAATCATAACAACATTGTCTTTGTGTGGCACATATCACATCCGTAACCTTTACTTGCCTAGCCAGAGGAACCTTCTTAATGAGCCTAGTAGAGATGGGAAGTACGCGTGCGTGTCGTACAAAATGTATGGTACACTTTAATGTACGATGTGCGTGTCGTACAATTTTACTGCACTGACCGTACACCGTACAATCAAACATTATACTTTGACAGCACTGAACCAGCAGCCAACAACACACTCACATCTCACAACGGAATAAAGAGACTGTTGCGTCTTGCGTTCGTACATGTAAATTAAATAGGTAAATACGTACGTACTATGAATATACTGATCAGATGGATATAATTTTGAAGTAATTGCTTACGAAATTTTAGTAAAGGAAGTATTCGTATATTTTTTTATTAGCTTGACAATTGAGACAATTTAATAATAATGTGAGATAATTTTTCAAAATTGATATAATATTCAAATTCAAGTAATTTATAACAAATTTTAGCTTAAAAATTTGAACCCAAAATATTTCAGTTAGTAGTGCATTGTTTTATGTATAATATGAATATAATAATTACAATAAAACAATATTTAGAGGTATTATTATTTTGTAGATCCTACGACCACAGCAACTATTGTGCGTATCGAAATGTGATCGCAACAGAATAGAATATAACTACTTAAAACTCTTCATTTGCTTAGTACAAGGTACGGGTCACGCTTTTCCCTCGCTCGGAACCGTTGTACAATTGTACGGCACGTACTGTACGGTACAGTTTGATGTACTGTACGATGTGTTCTAGTACAACCAAGTGTACTGGTTTTGCCCATCACTAGAGCCTAGAGTTTACAAATGGCGCAGATGATCCAATTTTCTGTTAGTGGAGACTCATATTCTCCTTTACAGATTATACAGTAAAACTCCTCCTTATTTTCATTTCCCTGTGAAGCACTCGTTTCCAACGGAAGCAATACCGTCCCCCTGTGGGCGCTGCAGCCTTTTAGGGGGGCGGTAGCGGATTCAGAAGCAAATAATAAGCAGTCAAGAGGAATGGTGAAATAAAAATGATTTAATAAGGGTAAATAAGCAGTTTTAAATTATCATTAATAATAATACTAATAATTATAATAATTTCTTTTAGTTCATAATAGAAGTATATGACTTGTCCTCGCACGTTGATAAGCGAACGCGCGATGTTCATACAAAATAACATGTTCCGACATGTTCGCACACAGACAAGTTGAATCATGCACGAAATGAAACGTATAAAAGCAACAGCTCTACGAATTTTTTGTTAGTTAGTTGTATGTGCTTGGCCGCGATATATAGTCGTGAATCATAAGCTCTGCCGTAGTAAATATTCGTGAGTGGTGTGTCATTTTATAAACATTACTATCTATAAATCTACTGAGAATTTTACCTTTTGTATGAAAATGGCTGAATCTACTTCTAAATTAAAAAAGAAATGGGGGAAATACAGTATTGAATATTTAAATCATGGATTTGCGGAATCTTCTACAAACAAATGATTACCTATGTGTTTAATTTGCCGAAAAGTTTTTTCAAATGAAGCTATGAAACCTTCTAGGCTACAATAGCATTTACATAAAATGCATCCTTATAAGAAGAACAGAGATATATTCTATTTTCAAGAACTCGAAAAACAATATTTAAAACAGCCAACTATATCAAACCTTTTTGCATCGTCTTCTAAACGAGACGATGATGGGCTACGAGCCTCATATAACGTTTCATTGTTAATCGCAAAGTCAGGAAAACCACACACCATTGGCGAGGAATTAATTTTGCCGGCAGTCGAAGAGATATTAAAAACTGTTCTCCGTCATAAGACACCATTTGATATCATTAAAAAAATACCTCTCAGTAATAATTCAGTGCAAAGAAGAATAAATGAAATGGCAAATGACATTGAAATATCATTATGCCATTACCATTCAACTCGATGAATCAACTCTACCAAGTAACGTAGCTCTATTCTTATCATACGTACGATTTATAAAAGAAGAAAAAATTCATCAAGAGTTATTATATATTCAAAAGAAATCTTGGTAGAGGTGACTACAACCATTTTCCCACATTATCAACAGTGTCTGCAAAACCAGAAGATTTACTTACTTACTGCCACCACTTGGAAGTTCTTCATGTTGATTTTACAGAGCGTTTCCAAGATATTTTAAACATGGAAATACCAAGTTGGGTTATAGATCCTTTCACAAACACAGATACTGAAGGCTCATCAAATTTGGAAGAGGAGCTATTAGAACTCACAACTAACGAAGAACTGAAAGTAAAATTTAAACGTGGATATCAAGAGTTCTGGCTTCAAAAACCAATACCAGTTCTCTATCCTGGATTGTGGACAATAGTACAGAAGTCGTTAATTGCATTTCCTTCGTCGTATATGGCTGAGCGTGCATTCAGTACAGTAACTGATTTGCTGTCAAAGAAGAGGAACAGACTACACATCACTGAACGTGGCGATCTGCGATTGATGTTAACGAAATTGGAACCCGATATTAACAATTTGGTAACAGTCCACCAGCCTCAACCGTCTCATTAGTTTTTTCTTTATTATTAATCTTGTATTTCTTATTGATTCTGTGTTTATATTTAAAAGTTTAATAAACAATTTTATTGTACATTTGGTATTCGTTTAATAAATTTCTACTTCATCATTCCTCTAAAATAAAATTTAGACATTAACTGAAATTAAAGCTAAATACAGATCAATTGGGACGGTACATATGATATTCAAATAAAATTAACTACTTTGGACTAACCAGCGACTGGGGGTGGGGGGGAGAGTGCGTTGAAATTTTTGTTCTCTTCTATAGGGGGCGGTGGTCCAGAAAAGGTTGGGAACCACTGAAAGCCTTCGTCAAAATGCTAACTCCTTTTCTCTTGACTTGTGGCTTTTTTTATATGGTTGTTTTTTTTTTGCTTTCCTCTCTCTTTGTCTTTTCTGTTTCCCCCCTAGTTGTATTTTTAATGGTGTGCTGGACAAAATCTGAGAATGCTTCTTATTCAGTCGCTTAGAAGTGGTGGTGGAAGAAGGAATGACAGGCACATAGATAATTTGGTCAAGAGACACAGCAGTGGACGGAGGAGATGTAACGGAGATAACTCTCACATCCTTGTTTCTTTCAGGAATAGAAGTGTCATCCTCTTTTGGTGTTTGACTCTGAATGACAGTGTTATCATAATCATTCAAATTTTGCTCATCTGCAACTTGATGAACTTCGCATTCTTGAGTCTTACTGGTGTGGGTTTGATCAAATACTCTATTTTCTAAGCATTCTTTAAATTTGTCTGGATCAATAGGGTCAATCAGGATAGGAGTGTTTTGATTATTTGATCTATTAATATGTTGAAAAACTGAAGGCTGAGGATTATACAAAAATATCCCTTGGGCGACCATACTTTGTTTTTATTCTCGTTTTGTTAGTGGTATTTAATCCTTTGTTGGTTTGTTCGGCAAATTTCTTCGATTAGTTGTACTATATCGATAGTTTGCTTTCTAATGAACATAATTACTCATGTGATGATTATATTTGTTTAAAATAATCAGAAATGGTAATTAAGTAAAAATTCAGAAGTACCTTTCCATTCTTTTCCACCCCTTTCGACTCATCAGTCACCTTTAACTCGATAATTTCCATCCGCACCAACAAACAAACCATCCACACTCCAATACATATATTTATTGGGTCCTGCAGTATGCAAATCGGAATTTTTCGAATAGCGTTGTACCAAAATTAATGTCACAAATTGGCCGATTAAAGTAGCAACAACGTCTGACTCCATTTAGAAAGTTGATTGATGGCGGCTTCATGTACAAATCTATCGGCAATGTAATTTAACACTTCCTACGGCAAACATTGCCTCAACTGTATGGGTAATTGTCCGTAACTGCTGCTAAAGCCTACCCACGTCATTTCAATGGTTTTATTGGATTACCATGAAAATAAAGTGTTAAAACAATAAAATAGAATTATTCTTTGAAATGTTTGGAACATAGTTAAACAATAGCAGATTTTATTCACGTATATAACAGTAGTTTTGATTCAAAGTCTTAACTCGAATCAAATATATACAGGGTGATTGATTGAGAAGATCCAATTTGTAGTCTATAGACCCTAAAATATGATGGTTCTGCTCAATAGTCTCCAAGAGCCTGATAGCACACTGGTTTACATTGTACACATATTTATTCGAAACTTACATCGTGCAAAGAAAATCATCCTGTACCAGGGTCTTCAATATACCCAAAAATGTTCAATCTTGAACTATAAGTACCACTACGCCAAGTCACACATCATTCATTGCCCTATACAACAGAATTCGTAGAAAAAGAAGAAGAAAGGATAACAGGCATGGACACTCGTTTCACGCTAAGGTGCCCGTCATAGCGACTTTATTTACAACACACAATAAAGGCAACGGTAAGGGGGTATATCATTGTTACAAAGGAAAGACAATAGGTATACTACAAGTAACCCCTACCATTCTACATCTAAAATACAGTTGTACTGATTTCTATAGTTTTTTTTTGGCACGTTTAAGAAATTCCCATAATATAGTGCGAACCATAGTATGTCGCCGACTGAGAAATAACCGAGAAACTTGACTTTGTGGGATAGGAACCTTTTCTTTAGACAGAGGTTCCATCAGATATCTTGTAGCTTGACTATTATGTTGACAGCTAAACATCCAATGATTAATATCATCATAACTTTGATTACAATCACACAATTCGCGTACTGTTGCATGACTAACGAGACATCTGAAGTACATAGCCTTAATCTTTCCTATAGGATGACTATGCTCCTCAAGTCTTGTGTGGATGGAAGAGTGGGGTGTATTTTGCAGTACGAGTTATTGCTTCTGTTGCAGAATTGTGACCATTCTATTTCCCAATTGTGTCTCATACTGTCTTTTCTTGAGAAAATGACATCACTCCATGGTAAACAAAGATCTTCCGATCCGGAAAGAACTGCGGCTTTAGCTAGTTGATCAACTTTTTCGTTTCCAGATATTTGAAAGTGGCCTTTGACCCATATAAACGTTACAGACTTGTTAAGTTGTCTTAATTCAACTAATATGAATAATATTTTTACGATTATACTATTGCGATATATACTTCTTGCAGAGTTTTTAATGGCTGTTGAAGCTGACTGGGAATCCGAAAGGATGACAAAGTTTTGACATCGGAGATTACTGTATAAAGCCCAATATAGTGCATAATATATGGCCAATAGCTCTGCAGTGAAGATTGAGCAATGACAATTTGATTTATATTGTAGTGTTGTTTCCTCGTTAGATATGTATACAGCACATCCCACACCTAAAGAAGATTTGGACCCGTCTGTAAATATTTTGCAGAGATTACCCAGCTTTCCAAAGTATTCTTCCATAGTTGTGCAATAGCTACTTGGTACGTCGTAATTAGGTATAACTACTGTACACGAAAATAAAAGATATGTCATAAGGCACTGAAAAAGCACTTTGTTTGTCTCTATTAATTGACAGGTGTGATTTATTGGGATATGCAATAGCTAAAATTGGAGAATTTTTATTTAGCTACCATCTTTCTGTTAGGTTGCTGACTGATAATTGACCTATCTTCTGTAGAAGTACTTTTTGGTTATTGGATGTACATCACGGAATAAATTTTTATGCAAAAAATAAGCGCCTCAGATGTAAAGGAGGTTCACCACATTCAGCCAACAGTGTGTTAGTAGGTGTGGATTTGAGAGCACCTAAAACCAATCGTAAAGCCTTGAATTATATTCTATCTAATTTGATTAAGCGAGATTTTGTGGCTGAGCTATATAAAAAACTTCCATAATCCAAGATGGATCTCGTATAGGCCCTGTAGAACATAAGATTGGTTTTGGGGTCAGTGCCCCAATCGTAACGATTAACAACTTTCAGCATATTTAAACTTTTTTCACATTTGACAATACATTGGTTTATGTGATCATTCCAAGTTAGTTTTGAATCCACTGTGATACCTAAGTAAGTATAATTTCTATTAACTGATATCGTCATATTAGAGAGTTGCAGGTTGGAAACAGCTGGTAGACGATGTCGTGTGAAAAATACAACAGAAGATTTTTTAGGTGATAGGTGTAGACTTAGATCTGAGAAACATTTATTACAATGTTGCATAATGACTTTTAGAGTTTCATTGCGCTGTTGATAAGTCTTTTCCTTTACATATAAACAGAAATCGTCTGCATATTGTAATATGTTGCACTCTATATCCATAACATGTACGCTTAAGGTATATAGGTTAAAGAGTAGCGGGCTTAGAACTGATCCCTGCGGTAAACCTTTGAAAACAAGTCGTGGGGCAAGAATTTGGTTGTTGCACCGAATAAACATTTGTCTATTCATAAATAGTTCAACCAAGACATACGCGCATCTGGATGGCATACCAATTTGAATTAATTTATTAAAAAGAGAATGCAGTTGAACATTATCGTAAGCACTGGTAATGTCCAAAAATAATGCAGCAAGATAATTGTTTTCGGTAAACGTTGATTGAATATCTGTGACTAGATGTGCAATGCAGTCTAATGTGCCTCTTTTCCTACGAAAACCAAACTGTGTGTCTGGAAAAACATTATTGCTTCCACACCACCATTCCAGTCTAATTTTCATAATCCTTTCAAAAGTTTTTAATAGACTTAAGGGCAATGGGTCTGAGGGCAGTTGAATCATTTAACTCCGAAATTGGAACGATAAGACATTGTTTTAAAGAGTCGCAATTGTCTCCTTTTATCAAGATATTATTATAGATTTTGCATTTTTTGAATCTTTCTTCTATTATATTAATTTTATTATGTAACATTTTCCTTGGAAAGATGAACAGAAATGTATTAGAATAATTTGATATAAACATTTATGAGTGGCTTCTATAGACATTTCCATCTTTAGTAACTTGGTTTCCTTTAAGTATCTCATCGCTTCTTTTGGGAAGATCAGGCGAAATAAACTGTTCCAATTGTACAAAAATTGAATATGAATCAATCATCTAAAACTGGACAGAGTCCGTCTTCTAGATCTGCCATAATTTCTGGTAAAATAGTTATAATTTTCTCTCACTTGAACATCCTCGCGCTGAATTTTTTTGTTACGCTGCACCAATTTCCTGCATTCCTTTTTAAAATGTCCCCTTTCACCACAGAAGTAACATGTTTCCATTTTAGTTGTAAAAACAGCAGTTTTTTCAAATTATAACCAGTTCTTGATCCTGTGCTTTTCTTTTCTCAACCTCATGTCTGTCCTGCTTTCACTAAATTTTATGTAAGGTCACTTGGAGAGACATTTTCCAAAATTGTCAACACTGTTTCAAGAGATTTTGGTACTGCTAATAGCGAGGTACACACTAAATCTTCTTTTTTACAATCTGCACCCGCAGTTTTTAGCTGTCTAATAACTTCATCATAATTCAAAAGAAATCTGTCCAGATCTTCATTTTCTTTAATTTTTGTCGGCATTAGCTTCTTGCTCAACACTAACTGACCTAGAGTTCCTTTTTTCTCACATCAATCTTGCACGTTCTTCCACATTTTGAAAGCTGAGTTACTTTCTATAATTAAATCAAGTTGATCATCTCTCAAACACTCCTCGAGGAGTATACAAATTCTATATTTCCATCTGTGGTAGTTATTGGAATTTAATAATTCAATGTTACATCCTTATTTTCTAAAATTGTCATGTTTTCAAAGCAACTTATTATTTTTCCATCAGAAACGTTCCACATAGTACACTGGGCCCATAACCTTTTGTTATTTCTTGTGTTTGGAGATGAATAAAAGTTATTAGATTAGTTTTAGATGATTCTATTACAGTCAGGTAACGTAAACCCATATTCACATAGGACAAAACGTATCAAAGTTATACTGACAATACTAATATTTTTGGATGACAGAATTTCAATAACGACATTAACAAGCGCCAACTAAATATCGAGTCAAACTCGATTCAATAATAGTTTAAGGAAAGGATTATATGCTTTCCAACAGCATCTTCACCTGTACCTATTTACTGCACTGAGGCGGCTTCATCACTGATGTTTACTTTACTGCATTCTTCTATTTGCTGGGGCCATCTTCCGGTAGAATGGCCCCTCGATCTAGTCCCTTCCAAATTGCTATATAGCACTAACCGCTCTAGATTGACATTATTGTGAATTGTAACGTGATCAAAGTATTCGGTTCCTCAATTTCACTAAGGACAGACTCAATTCTCCTACTGACAATCCATGGGACCAGAAGTACTCTTCTTCAGCAGTACATCTGGAATGCATGCGCATACGCTGTTGAAAATATTTGTTTATCCTTTTGTATAAGCAGGATCAGAAGGTACTGAAAAACAAAGTTCTCCTGCTTGCCATATTCAATTCGGAAAAAATTAGACTCGAAAGGCGATTCCTTAAACCCATGGCGATTAGTAAACGTATCTACTAGTTTTGTAAGCAATATCCTCATCCAAACTCATTACCTTGTTAAATTTTTCATTTATAAGTGAACAATTAATCTACCAGTGTACTAGAAAATGGAAATCGGCCATTTTATGTTGGAAATTATGGAAAAAATCAACTAAGATATATCTGCATGTAGCGATGTTTTTTTCTAAATTTACAGTTCCTATTTTGGTGAATGAAAATTCTCAAAACCAGCCTAATAAGACAATACCTCTTGCCTATGTGTGCATCACTGGAGCTATGAGAACGTGTCCAACTAGGGCACTTGATATCATTACAGATCTCACACCTCTACATCTGGTGATAGAAAGATCTGCCCAAGAGGCAATTCTTAGAATATCTAAGAAAGGTTCAGGCAAGGAGAGTATTAAAAATCAGTGAGCTTGGTCCTCTCTGACAAGATACATCTCATTAGCGAATCTTCCCAGTGACGAAATGATCAGGAAAGTAAGCATCAAAAAGAATTTCACCACGATGCTAAATACGAGGAGGGACTGGAAAAGGAAATACACCACCCAAACTCTCAAAGAAAACACAATTAGATGCTATACGGATGGTTCAAAAACCACCATTGGAGCAGGCGCTAGAGTATTTGGGCCTGGCACCAGATACTCATTATCGTTAGGCTCCTTCCCGAGCGTCTTTCAGGCAGAAATACTTGCGATCGAAAGATGCGTGGAAATGAACCTAGAAAGAAACTACCAGAAATGTGACATATCGATCTATTCTGATAGTCATGCAGCTATCAAAGCATTGAGCTCCCATGTCATTGATTCAAAGTTGGCATGGGAGTGCCGAAGAGAACTAGCAAGAATAACAGGATCTCGTTAGTCTTGGTTCCTGGCCACTCGGGAATCACGGGAAATGAAGAGGCCAATGCACTTGCCAGGAAAGGAGCACAAATGCCCTTTATTGGCCTGGAGCCTTTCTGTGGTGTAGAAAAATGCTCCTACAAGAAAGAGTTTCGGAAGAAAGAGGAAACCGAAAGAGAAGCACTCTGGCGGTGCCTCCCGGGTTGGAACATTCCAAAAAGTTCCTGGGGAACTTTGACACTGCTAGATCCAAAAAATATTTGGACCTCAGTAAAGATAAGCTACATCTCCTCACGGGCTTTCTTACAGGACACTGCCGCCTTATGAAGCACTTAATGAGAATAGGTCTAGCAGAGATTGACGAGTGTAGATTCTGTGGGGAAGATGATGAAACTCCGGAACACCTAGTTCTGGAATTCCTTGCTATTACAAGCCAACGCAAGAAATACTTCGGACAAGAAACTTGTATGAGTGAGGAACTAACTTCGTTGAAGCCGTCCCAAATATTAGAGTTCATTAGAACCTTGGAACTGGAAAGCGAGCTGTAGAGTAGTAGCGAGAACAGCTCTGATAGGGGAGGCGCAATAAACCTTCGGTTTCAGTGCACTGTAACCCCGTTAAAATCTAATCTAATCTAAGACAATACGTCATTATGCTTAATCTGTATCTCACTAAAAGAGAGACTGCCAAATTAGAGGAGATATTTTCGTTACACAAAATTTTATATCTTTGATAAAACACGTTACTTAAAAACTGAAGTGTCCCTCTAATATACATTCTTTATAGTTTTCGATATTCACTTTCACCATCATTTAGGTTCCTTTCTTTTATATTCATAGCATTCCTTTGTATGCCTCCTTTCGTTCATAAGCTTCTAACATTATTTATTTTTTGGCATTTAATACCCATTTTTTGTAATCCTGCCCTAACTATTTTTTTATATCTATATAACTTCTTCCTCGACTTTTTTATAGAGCTTTTCTCACTTTTCCTGTATATTTCTTCGCCAAATTTAGTATTAAGTAATATAAAATAAACATTACAAACTCTACATCTAAAGAAAAAAAATCATCTAACTAGTAAATTACTTCAGTTTGAGTTGTAACGAGCTCTATTCAACGTTTAAATTTATAATATCCATCCAATTTCTTAATTTTTGAGTTTATCATAACCGAAATGATTAACCCCAATTTGAAAACCATAAATAACACTTGTCCACTTGATGTTACCCTTAGTAACCCTTATTAACTTGACAGTTATGATATATATTATTAAGGATAAATGCTTCCAAAGAGAGCTATCAGCCGAAAACTACCCCAAAAAGTCATAAATATATCAAAAAGACCAATTTGGGGTGAATTTAATTGGACCACCATTAGAATCAAACTCGCCGACTAATTTAGGGAAATATTTGAAATATTTTATTAAAACAAACAAAGTTAATTAAGATCATGACCATCAAAGGATATAATCGTTATTTTTAATTAAACCCGGCATTGTAAGTAGTTCAATTATAATAATTATAAAAACAATTTCAATAGTTAAAATAATTTTTGATAAAATATCCTGTCTAAAGGGAGATTTACACGGTTCCAGTAGCCAGTAGGTAACTAAAATAAATTTGTTATTGTTCAAGTGATTGTCTACACGCATTTCAGTGTTTTGAAATAGTTCAGGTAGTTGAAAGTGGCAACAAGTACAGTTGTTGCGTTAGTTAATTATTTATTATTTCATCAGAAGAAATTAACAATGAAAAACATTGTTGTGTTCAACAATGGATAACACGTAGAGGAACAAACGGTGCGTCTTCCTTGTTATTGGTTGAACTGGCAAAGAAGATTCCGAAGAATATCTAAACTGTATGTGGTTGACGAAATTACAATTTAGTAAAGAACTTTCCAAATTAAAACATATGATTTTCATGAAAGATATCATAATGATATTTGCTGTTCTAGCGAAAGTTAAATTATAAATTACACTATCATATCTGGCAACAGGAAACAGTTACAGGAGTTTACATTTTTATTTCGTTCACCCAAAAACCTTCAATCCTCATATTATCTTGTATCATTTTGAGGGCCGCATCTCTTGCTTGATTGTTTTTGTAAAGTAAAGTTTTTGTTCTCCATAGACACGGTTTGTTTCGGTATTCTTGCACAAATTTCATATTCTTTCTTGAGTCCAAAGAGATGATGCACTGCGCTGCTACTCAAAATTAAAACCCTACTAATACACTTTACTTATATCTGGCCAACTATCCTATCTACATGCGTCTAGTTTGCTTCAGCCAGTCGAAAAACAAGAGCGGGGTAAGCTGGGGTAAGCCACTTGCACAAGTTAATACCGGGTGTACCACTTAACTTTTCGGGGTTTTGATCGCTTATTGCTCAAATAGTTTTAGGAATAGAAACATACGGTTTTCGCCAGTTCTATTGAAATTTATGAAAGATTTTTTCTCAATAATGGGATATTATAACGTAATGCCGGTTTGATCGGAAATTAACACGGCGATCTTTAGGGATAGGGCAACTTTGTTATTTTAAATAGAACACCCTGTATATTTTTATTCTAACACAAAGCTCAATCTTTAAGCTTTCTAAACATACAGTGATGGGCATAAGTGTGGAACCAAGTGAATATCTCTGGAATGGTTAAAGACAGCAAAATGAAGTTTGGTATGCATATATTACGCAAAAAGGTACACCTTTGAAAAACATTTTGACAATCGTTCCACTTCCGGTTATACCGGAAATGAACAACTATATCGTTATTTTAAATGGAACACCCTATATATTAATGGATTTTTGAAATCTATGTAAATATGTAACATTTTAAGGCACTTTTGTACGAAATACTTTTTTCCAAAAATGTATACTTTTTGAGTTATTCATTTTTTTAAGAAAAAATTGACCTTTGTAGACTATTACAAATGATATTTGTACGAGCAAACGCTTAAAGAATGGTAACATTTTTCTGTAGGGTGATTACTAGAAAGGTCAAAGGTATTTGAATACGTGTTGCAAAACTCTTCATTGTATACAGGGGACGCATTAAAAGTTTGAAAATTTGAACTTCGAAAATATCAAAGTTCTTCATTTTTTTAAAAGAAATCCCCAATTTTTTTCAATTTCATTGAAATCAGTGGTAAAAAATGAGGTATGGCAGAAATGTAGAAGTTTGCAATATCTTCAAAACCATTAGGTTCAGATACAACTGTTTGGAAACATAAATTTTCAAATATTTAAACTTTTTATGCGCCCCTGTATACAATGAAGAGTTTTTCAACACATATTCAAATATCTTTGACCTACCTAGTAGTCACTCAACAGAAACAGTTTACGACTCTTTAGGCGTTTGCTCGTACAAATATAATTTGTAAAGGCTCTTTATAGGTCAATTTTTTTCTGAAAACATTAATAATTGAAAAGTATCCATTTTTGTAAAAAAGTACTTCATACAAAAGTGCACTAAAATTTTACATAGATCTCAAAAATTCAATAATATATAGGGTGTTCCATTTAAAATAACGATGGAGTTGTCCATTTTCGGTATAACCGGAAGTGGAACGGTTGTCAAAATATTTTTTAAAGGTGCACCTTTTTGCGTAATATATGCATACCATATTTCATTTTACTTTATTTAACCATTCCAGAGATATTCACTTGGTTCCACACATGCCCATCACTGTATATAGTTTGTGCTGTTTTTTTCTGAAATTATGGCCTAAAATTTAAGTTTAACAACTTTAAGCATTTTCTGAGGCAATTTATTATAAATGTCGATAAAATTAACAATTTTGAACGTGAAGACAGTTAACAAAAAAATAATATTATAACAAATTTCAAAATTGTGTCCTTGGACGTTTATACACATTTGCCATCTTTTAATTACGTTTCGATAACTAGCGGGGCATTTGGAAATAGATTTATATATTTTTTAAGTAGGCTTTGCTTAGTGACAGCAAATAATTGTTTCACGCGAACTGTCAGTTTGCCACAATTAGTTTTATTATTTCTTTTTGAAAAATGTTCACTTTATCTGAAAAATGAAAGTGTGTAATAATGTTTGCAGAAGCGAAGTCAATTGTGGTGACACAAAGAAGATTTCGAAGAATGTTTAATAAACAACCAGCCAGTTATAATGCAATAACAAGTTGGTACCATCAGGTATGGGACACAGGCACACTTGCTCATCAAAAAAGAGAGCGTTCAAGAAGCTGTAGAAGTAAATTCCACAACATCAGTTAGAAAAATGGTTAGCACTACGGGCGTTTGTAGGAGCACACTTCATGGGATTTTAAAAAAGCAATTAAAATTAAAGGCTTACAAATTTCACTTGGTGCAAGAATTAAAAGAGATTGAGAGTTCTACAAAAATTTATGGCCCATTTGTCTTTAGTAAACCTATCGCAACCGCAGTAAATTGTGTAGATATGCTACAACCGTACTTTTTTCCGCAACTTCAGCAAGATAATTTATTACAAACATGTTACTTTCAGCAGGATGGTGCAAGTCCACACTATGCAATGATCACTAGAGAACTGTTAAATGAAACATTTGGTGAAAGGTGGATTGGAAGAAGAGGTCCAGTGAGGTGGCCACCGCGATCACCTGATTTAACGGTACCGGATTTTTTCTTATGGGGTTACATCAAAGATCGATGTTACAACCCACCCCCTACAACCTTGGAAGAATTAAAGACAAACATAATAAATGTGATTGAAACTATTCCTAGAGAGATGTTGATAGCTAGTTTTCGAAACTTAATTAAAAGATGGCGAATGTGTGTAAACGTCCGAGTACATCATTTCGAAAATTTGTTGCAATAAAACTTTTTGTTAAATGTCTTTACGTTAAAAATTGTTAATTTTATCGACATTTATAATAAATTGCCTCAGAAAATGCTTAACGTTGTTTAACTTAAATTTTTGGCCATACTTTCCAGAAAAAATAGCACTAACTATATATGTTTAGAAAGCCTTAAGATTGAGCTTTGTGTTGGACTAAAAATATACTGAGTGTTCTATTTAAAATAACAAAGTTGCCCTATCCCTAAAAATCGCCGTGTCAATTTCCGGTCAAACTGGCATTACGATAAAATATCCCATCATTGAGAAAAAAACTTTCATAAATTTCAATGAAACTGGTGAAAACCGCATGTTTAAATTCCTAAAATTGTTTGAGTAATAAGCGATCAAAACCCCGAAAACTTAAGTGGGACACCCGGTAAAACATATTATATAATATAGGTACTAAATCGTAGTTCCATTAAATAAATATTATTATCTGGTTTTAGCACTTGTTCCACCGTGTAAATCTACCTTAAGGAATAGCAGCTTGAAATGAAACTAAATAAATAAAATTCGATACCACAAAAATCTATCTGAATTTGCAGTTTGAAGCAACCATCAGAGAAAATATAATCTCAATGTTTGGATGGTTTTCTTTCTCAATAAATAGTAGTCATGATTTTGTTCGCAGTATTGATAATTATTAACAAAAAGATGCACACAGAGAGAAAAAAGGTTTACTGAAACACAGTGGTAACCGCAGACATACATGTTTCTGGCTCATTAGCCGTCCTCAGTACTGTATAACCAAGAGTAAGGACGTAAAACCTGGAAGCAAAGCTGTAGATCGAAACATGGTGAAAAACAAAACAACGGATTTCAACAGGAAAACTAAACGCAATATTTGTTTCTTAAATTGGAAGATCCTGAATTTTTCAGACAACATCTAACATCGGCACGGAGGCGCATATAGGCCCCATGCCTGAAACTTCCGATCCAGAGTAAACAACAAAGAAGATGTACGAATATCGCGTGATGTGTAAACAACAAAGAGATTCTTTGGTAACGCACGCAGAGAGAAAATAAACGGTTTTGAGGATTAAAACTAACTTTTCCGCATCCGTGGTCCTGAACAATATTCTATCATAAAACTGTTACTTGTATACACTTCGGGGGATGTATCGTGCTAACAAACCGAAACTTCTCCAAAAATGACAAAAATATCGTACTCAAAGTACTGTAGCACCTGCTGTATTGGCCCCGAAGAGCTCAAAATCAATAAGGTTCATAAGTGAAATGCCCTGAATAATATTCAATCATAAAATTGGTGACTTGTTGAACTTCGGAGGCTGTATCGTGCTAACAAACTGAAATTTCTCAAAAAATTACAAAATGTCGTACTTCAAGTACCATAGCACCCGTTGTACTGGCTCTGGTGAACTGAAAATCAATAGGGATCATCTGTGACATGTCCTTAACAATATCCAATTATAAAATTGCTGACTTATTGCACTGTGGAGGCTGTATCGTGCGAACAAGACATGTAAGGAAAAGTGGCCGACGACAACGAAGACGACGACGACCACGACGACGACGACGACGACATACACACAGGATTTTTTTTTCTAAAAACCGTTTTTTCGTGTTGTTGTTGATGGAAAACGTAAAAATAACTAAAAAAAAAATTCAAAATTCCAACTTTTTTTTGGGTAAACCAATACTTTTCTCGCATATAGAAAGGTTGGGCGAAAAAGAAAAAGGGCTACTGAAACGTAGTGGTAACCGCTTATTAGCCGCCCTCAGTACGGTATAACCAAAAGTAAGGATGTGAAGCGGTTGATTGAAACATAGGAAAAAACAAACCAACGGATTGTTACCACGATACAGCCTCCGGAGTATATACAAGTGACCAATTTTATGATTGTATATTATTCAGAGCGTCTCAAAGATGAACCCTATTAGTATTCAGCTCACTAAAGCCAGTACAACGGGTGCTACGGTACTTGAAGTACCAAATTTTTCTCATTTTTGGATAATTTTCAGTTTGTTAGCACGCCTCCAGAGAGTTTACGATTGATCAATTTAATGATTGAATATTATTCAGGGTGTCTCAGAGATGTACCCTATTGATTTTCAGTTGACTAGAGCGACTAAAGCGGGTCCTATGAATCCAGATATACTACATTTTTGGAGAAATTTTGGTTTGTTAGCACGATACATCCCCCGAAGTGTATACAAGTAACAATTCTATGATAGAATATTGTTCAGCGCCACAGATGCGGAAAGTTAGTTTTAATCTTTAAAACCGTTTATTTTTTAATGAAACTCACGGTCTCTAGTTAATTCCTCAATATAATAAAAGTTATAGAAAATTCTAAAAAATTGACAATTGTTTCGATAAATCAATCATTAAAAAAGATAAACTTAATGAAACCAGAAATGGTGGGGCGTGGACCCTAAATTCTGTTGAATATACATAAAGCAATTGTTAGATGTCATCTTGATTAAGTATCATCACTATTATTTAAAAGTTATCAACAAAACATTGAAAAGTTAAACAGAATACAATTCCAAGCACTACGCACAGAAACAGGATGCGTGAGCACCACCTCCATTAATGCATTATTGGGAGAAACAGCAGAGGTTCCATTACAGGAAAGGAAATTATGGATATGTGCAAAATAGTCACTGAAATGGATGACACAAGGAAACAGCACAATAGCTGCCAGTCTCATGAAATTCTATAAATTATACAACGGATCCCCGAGCTATTCGCCCACCACCAACACTAATAGAAGGATTTGACTTAGCACTAAGGTACATAGGAAAAAACTAATAAACTACTCTGTTACGAAAAATCATATGAAGCACAAGTAAAGATGTTTTAAATGAAACTTACTGTTTCTGGTTCACTCCACAGTTTATTGAAAAATAAACTGTAGAGTTAACTAGAAACATTAAGTTTCATTTAAAACACTAATATGAGTAGATTCCACAAAATAAGGGTCGAGAAAGTTAATTTCACAAGTGAATGAGTTAAAATGGATCGATTCAAAATTAGCAAAAGGCCACCCACTATGCAAAATAAAATTAACAAACATACTAAGTACGAAATTTAAGAATGCTACTACAATATACAAAGAAGCCTCATTAGATCCAATAACAGAATTTCAAAAAAGCAATATATACAGATGCCTCATTAGATCCAATAACCAAGAAATAGGGAATAGGGGACTTCTGTCCCAGCTTACAAACAGGATTTAAAAAAGACTGAGAGACGATACTTGCATTTGCCCTGCGGAGATCCTAGCTATAAATGGAGCACTTAAATTTGCAGATAGGAATGCAATGTGAATTCTATCTGGATCAAAAATAGAAGCAAAGTTAGATTCTAATACAATAAAAACAAACTGATCTATAGAACGGAGGAAGAGAACAATATGATACAAATAATGTGGATTCCAGGGCACTCGAGGATACCAGGGAATGAAAAGGCGGACAAGGGGCAGCAGACTCAAGAACGTTAACCGAAGATGGCAACAATACACTACACTACGTAGAAATTACAAAGAACATCATGGAAAGGATCCGGGGTGAATGGATTTTCGAGTACCAAGAATTAGGAAGACAAAAGGGAGACAAAGGAGCCTTGGTTCAATGAGACTTGCTGCAAATCAAGATTCCACATTTCTACTCTATATAGAATGAGAACAACCCACTGTTGTACACAAGCCTACCTAAATAAAATACATATTAAAAACAACTCCCTATGCGACTGTGGGGAATATGGAGATAATAATGAATGGATCATTGGTTAGTTTACACTTTGTTTTTATAGGAAACATGCAAGTCAATAGGGTACATCTGTGAGACACCTTGAACAATATTCAATCATAAAATTGATCAATCGTATACTCTCTGGAGGCTGTATCGTGCTAACAAACTGAAACTTCTCCAAAAATGACAAAAATATCGTACTTAAAGTACTGTAGCACCTGCTCTATTGGCCTCGGTGAGCTGAAAATCAATAGGGTTCATAAGTGAGATGCCCTGAATAATATTCAATCATAAAATTGGTGACTTGTTGAACTTCGGAGGCTGTATCGTGCTAACAAACTGAAATTTCTCAAAAAATTACAAAATGTCGTACTTCAAGTACCATAGCACCCGTTGTACTGGCTCTGGTGAACTGAAAATCAATAGGGATCATCTGTGACATGTCCTTAACAATATCCAATTATAAAATTGCTGACTTATTGCACTGTGGAGGCTGTATCGTGCTAACAAGACATGTAAGGAAAAGTGGCCGACGACAACGACGACGACGACGACGACGACGACGACCACGACGACGACGACGACGACATACACACAGGATTTTTTTTCTGAAAACCGTTTTTTCGTGTTGTTGTTGATGGAAAACGTAAAAATAACTCAAAAAAAAATTTCAAAATTCCAACTTTTTTTTGGGTAAACCAATACTTTTCTCGCATATAGAAAGGTTGGGCGAAAAAGTAAAAGGGCTACTGAAACGTAGTGGTAACCGCTTATTAGCCGCCCTCAGTACGGTATAACCAAAAGTAAGGATGTAAAGCGGTTGATTGAAACATAGGAAAAAACAAACCAACGGATTTTATTCATTATTTCAATTAAACATGTCAAACTTCTTAACAAAGTGAATGGATAAATTATTGTTAATGGAGTGAAACTGATTATAATTCAAGTAAAGATAATTTGAGTGAAACATTTGAGATAAAACGCAACTAACAACTACCAAAAAAACCTATTGATATCAAATGACCAAATTAAACATGTTGCATTGCTATGAAAATACAAATAGAAGTTAAACACCTTAAAAAGGATCATCAAGGCCCTCTCACGGGTTAAATTTTGTTGGTATTCACATTATCACTCATCTTTATAACTCTTCTAACAACTGAGCAACTTTGTAGGACTGGAAGTGACACAACAGGCTACAGAAAAAAAATTGGAGAAATTATAATCTGATGAATATTGAAAACGAAGTAGAGTTGGAATTATTGGGAGAAATCAAATTTATATGCTAAGAGGTTAGAGAAAATCTTCAATACCTATACTTGTACTGACGATTATGCACTTAGAAGAATACAAATTATTGATTGGGGACCGGATATAGTCCACGAGCTGTAGCTATAGCTTGATAATTACTATTCGAGACTATAAAACCATTTCAAACATTCTTGCATGATATTTAATAAATAAGCTCATAGTTGAAATACAAAATAACTTTTTCCCATTGAATTTGTTCTCTAATAATTTCAATCTACTAGTAGGAGTAACACCTACACCAATTTCCGAAACGATGTATTGTATATTATACAAGAAATTTATCACGTTTGGTGGACTTAATACTTATATTGAATACCAGTGGTTACATTATGATAAAATAGAGTGTAAATCATTTTTGATGTGTGAACATTTTGCTGCTTCACATTAATTTTTATATCTCTTGGCGTAACATTGTAAATTTTATTAACTCGTTGTAGATTTCGAAAGTGTGTTTTGTTTATTAAACCATAGTAAATAAAAGCAGGAAATTTGAAAAGGTATTCAATCTGGGTGGCCTTCAAATACACATCGAAGTAATCTAGATACTATTTTATAATTTGACCCTTTTCTTCATTGAACTAATGAGAGACTTCATTGATATATTTTTAAATATACCATAGAATGCTATGTGGGTAGGAAGTGATAAACAAGATTCAGCACCAGTATTGGACGAAATAACATACAGTATGATCAAAAATATGCCCGCAAGTGAATAAATCAGTTACTAGATATCTACAATGAAATACTGGCTGAAAAATTGGATATACCTGAAGATTGGAGAAAACAAGTGTTGATACCCATCCTAAAGCCAGGAAAAGCGCCAAACCAGTATACCAATTACAGACCAATAGCAATTGAAGTATGCAGAGCCACAATTATGGAATCAATGGTTAAATCGAGGTTGGAATATAGTATAGAAAGCAAAGACTGCTAGCAAAAGAGCAATATGGATGCCGAGCAGTCAAAGGAGTCCAATAATGTACAGCAAGATTAACCACTGAAATATATTCTAATATTATGGTGAACAAGAAAGTAGTAACAGTTTTCTTGGACATTTGGGTAACGTATGATAACGTACTAATTCCCAAAATAGTGAAATATCTCAACCAGATCAAGATAAATTCAGATATCACAGAAGTCATACATAACCTTCAGAAAAAAAAAGAAAAAGATATATTAGGTCTCCAAATTCGAACAAAACACTAGGACCCCGATGGACGAACAAAGGACTCCTACAAGGATAACCACTCTTTAATCTGTATATAGCCACACTAGCAGAAACCATGGAAGATGAAGTGAATATAAATATAGTGCGCAACTAGAATTTGGAGACATCCATTCAAAAAATATAAACAACATTAAATAAAATACAGAATTGGCTGATTGTACATGGCTTCTCAGTGTCGCCCACCAAATCAAAGGCCATGGCGTTTGCAAGAGGAAACCTAAGAAGAGCACCACCCAACTTAACCATCAACGAAGAAAATATTGAATGGGCCAAGGAAACAAAATATCTGAGAATCATATTTGATAGCAGGTTAAATTGGACAAAACATATAGAACCTGTTTGCAACAAAGCAACAAAAGAAATAAAGTGACTTTTCCGCCCAATCTGTCTAATATGCGAGAAAAGTATTGGTTTACAAAAAAAGTTGGAATTTTGAAAAAATTTTTTGAGTTATTTTTACGTTTTCCGTCAACAACAACACGAAAAAACGGTTTTAAGAAAAAAAATCCTGTGTGTATGTCGTCGTCGTCGTCGTCGTCGTTGTCGTCGGCCACTTTTCCTTACATGTCTTGTTAGCACGATACAGCCTCCGGCGTGCAATAAGTCAGCAATTTTATGATTAAATAATGTTAAGAACATGTCACAGATGAACCCTATTGATTTTCAGCTCACCAGAGCCAATACAACAGGTACTACAGTACTTTAAGTACGATATTTAGTAATTTATTGAGAAATTTCAGTTTGTTAGCACGATACAACCTCCGGAGTTCAACAAGTCACCAATTTTATAATTGAATATTATTCAGGTTATCTCACAGATGAAACCTATTGATTTTCAGCTCACCAGAGCCAATACAACAAGTACTACAGTACTTTAAGTACGATATTTTTGTCATTTTTGGAGAAGTTTCAGTTTGTTAGCACGATACAGCCTCCGGAGTATATACAAGTGACCAATTTTATTATTGGATATTATTCAGAGCGTCTCAAAGATGAACCCTATTGATACTCAACTCACTAAAGCCAGTACAACGGGTGCTATGGTACTTGAAGTACCAAATTTTTCTCATTTTCGGAGAATTTTAAGTTTGTTAGCACGATACAGCCTCCAGAGAGTATACGATAGAACAATTTAATGATTGAATATTAATCAGGGTGTCTCACAGATGTACCCTATTGATTTTCAGTTGACTAGAGCGAGTAAAGCGGGTCCTATAAATCCAGATATACTACATTTTTGGAGAAATTTCAATTTCTCCAGCCTCCGGAGTGTATACAAGTAACAATTTTATGATAGAATATTGTTCAGCGCCACAGATGCGGAGAAGTTAGTTTTAATCCTTAAAACCGTTTATTTTTTAATGAAACTCACGGTCTCTAGTTAATTCGTCAATATGATAAAAGTTATTGAAAATTCTAAAAAATTGACAATTGTTTCGATAAATCAATCATTGAAAAAGATAAACGTAATGAAACCAGAAATGGTGGGGCGTGGACCCTAAATTCTGTTGAATATACATAAAGCAATTGTTAGATGTCATCTTGATTATGTATCATCACTATTATTTAAAAGTTATCAACAAAACATTGAAAAGTTAAACAGAATACAATTCCAAGCACTACGTACAGAAACAGGATGCGTGAGCACCACCTCCATTAATGCATTATTGGGAGAAACAGCAGAGGTTCCATTACAGGACAGGAAATTATGGATATGTGCAAAATAGTCACTGAAATGGATGGCACAAGGAAACAGCACAATAGCTGCCAGTCTCATGAAATTCTATAAATTATACAACGGATCACCGAGCTATTCACCCACCACCAACACTAATAGAAGGATTTGACTAAGCACTAAGGTACATAGGAAAAAACTAATAAACTACTCTGTTACGAAGAATCATATGAAGCACAAGTGAAAGTGTTTTAAATGAAACTTACCTTTTCTGGTTAACTCCACAGTTTATTGAAAAATAAACTGTGGAGTTAACTAGAAACATTAAGTTTCATTTAAAACACTAATATGAGTAGATTCCACAAAATAAGGGTCGAGACAGTTAATTTCACAAGTGAATGAGTTAAAATGGATCGATTCAAAATTAGCAAAAGGCCACCCACTATGCAAAACAAAATTAACAAACATACTAAGTACGAAATTTAAGAATGCTACTACAATATACAAAGACGCCTCATTAGATCCAATAACAGAATTTCAAAGAAGCAATATATACAGATGCCTCATTAGATCCAATAACCAAGAAATATGGAATAGGGGTCTTCTGTCCCAGCTTACAAACAGGATTTAAAAAAGACTGAGAGACGATATTGGCATTTGCTCTGCGGAAATTCTAGCTATAAATGAAGCACTTAAATTTGCAGATAGGGAGAATATCCATACAATGTTAATTCTATCAGACTAGAAAAGCGCCATACAAAAAAAATCTGGATCAAAAATATCAGCAAAACTAGATTCTAATGCAATAAAAACAAACTGATCAATAGAACGGAGGAGGAGAGCAATAGGATACAAATAATGTGAATTCCAGGGTACTCGGGGATACCAGGAAATGAAAAGGCAGACCAGGGGGCAGCAGAATCAAGAACGTTAACTGAAATTGGCAACAATACACTACGCAGAAATTACAAAGAACATCAATCAATCAAGACAAAAGGGACAGAGCTATATTATGCTTAACCCCATACCAACAAAGAAGCCTTGGTTCAATGAGACTTGCTACAAATCAAGATTTCACATTTCTACTCTATGAAGAATGAGAAAAACCCACTGTTGTACATTAGCCCCCCTAAATAAAATAAATATTAAATACAACCCCTTCTGCGACTGTGGGGAATATGGAGATCTCTATCATATAATTTTTAATTGCACAAATCATCGAAATAGCTCAGAATTATATAAAAACTTAATCACATACACGAAAGGACCAATCTACGTTAATAACATAATTAGATACCCGAATTCTGAAGAAGCTTTTATACTTACCAAGTACTTGCTTGCAAGTAATATTAAGCTTTAGCTGTATGATTGCTGTCTTATTTGCCTGATGTAGATTTCGCAATTTATTCAATATTGATTTGTTTTTGGACAGTCTTTAAGTGGATGATTCTGTGCAAACAGGGGGCATAAAAAAATAGATGAATTACAATTGTTTGAAGTATGATGGTATCCGGAACATTTGAAGCAACGTCCTAAATCTATAGCGTCATATATATTACAATAGTTATTATCTACGAACAATTCACCCAGAGATAAAGTATGTTTATAGGTAGATATGTTGCATTGAAGAACTGCCTGATGCAGCTTGTTATATTTCCTTAACGGAAAGTTGGAAATTACTTTAAGATCACCTATTATATCATCTTTATTTAGCATTTTTATACGATTAACAAGATCTCCATCAGACATGCCTACAATTTTTAATCTTGGATTTAGTACAGGAACTTCCTTAATGGTATATTTATCACCCAGCCGCTCATCAACCATCTCCTTCAGTTTATCACAATCTTGAGACTTACCACGGCTTACTATTAGCCCGCCGTCCTTAACACTGATTGCCTTAGTAATGTTCATATTCGTAGAAACAGGGTTGACACTTTCAATCAAACCATTTTTTGTTGCAATAGAATCTTGTTTATTCTTTGGTCTGATTATATAAGAAGTTTATTTTTGGGCAACATGAGAAAATAGAGGAGCAGAACCAGGATTCAAATGAAGGTTGGTAAAAGCAACATCCGATCGGATCTTCGCCAGTATCTCCTGATTCAACTAGTGGTGGTTACTTAGTAAGTGCCCCTCGTATTAACTACGTCTACCATGAAAGTATTATATCTTTGGGAAAGCACTTACCTAATAACCGATCTTCGGGGGTTGAATAAACGACAACATTTATAAAACTCACTGGGATTTAGTATATTCAAAATTAACACAAATTACAATATCTTATACATTTTAACTTATTCAAAACAATAATAATGAATGGATCATTGCTTAGTTTACACTTTGTTTTTATAGGAAACATGCAAGTCAGTCACCCGTAGGTACGACCTTCCGCGTATGTGAACGCGATGTTTACGTTTAATAGAAACGTGGTTTCTGGGTGTTCGCCTGACCTTAATCAGATCGATGCCCGCTATTAACATTGGAAAATATAATCTACACAATTTAATCTTTTTCTATGAAAATGTCTTTTTTTCAATACTGTCTTTTTCGGGATCATCACCAACTCATTTTTTAAGGGATCCAGAATTTCGTCCTTTACTGCAAGTAGATCAACAATCTTTTTTTGAATCTGATTCTGTATAAATTCCTTAACAAGTTTAATGGATTCGTTAATTATTGTTAACTGACGCTCATAATCTTTTCTTGTACATTTATCCCCAATATCGCACTTCTTTTTACATTGGTTGCATAAAGAAATAGATTCTTACTTTTATCAAGCATAGAAAATTAAACATTTGACAATCCTACACATGAATAATGAAACCACTTGAACATACGTGTTCACATCCAACCAATCCATCACCCTTGTTCACTTTGCATTTACAACATTTCGTAGAGTCATTCATTGTTGAATGTTATATTCCACCACTGATAATTAATATACGACTAAGCATCACCAAGATAAAAACTGGACTTTTATATAGAATTTGAGGAGCAAAAAAGCGGATCATAACAGTAACAAAACAAATCGAATTATAACCACATGAATCAGAACATTTTAAAGTGTTGTTACGAAACAGCACACTGGTATAGTCCCTAAATCCGACTCTGTCTAAGCCAGCTATAAAAGTTAAAATTATGGCGAATGCGCAGGTATTTCTTAGAATTGTTTACGATTGTGACTATCTTATCTAGACTTTGTTTTTGTGACCAGTCTTATCTAGATAATGCCAGAGCCAATTGTTTTTGTGTAAGCCGCAGTCTAGAATTATCTTGTAAAAAAGGCACTAATATATAAGGGGCCGACTAGGAAGAGTTAGTTAGTTTATGATTTGACATCGTGAGATAAACAGTAACTAAGTGAATATAAATTAGTGAAGTATTTATATAAATTAGTTTAAGTGCATATACTGTGTATATAATATAATTTAGTGTTTAAGTAAATTCGTAAGTAGCCATAACGTGTGTTTAAAGTTTATCCCACCCGTTTACTGTTCAAATAAATAATAAAAACATTACATTGGTGTCAGAAGTGGGATAATATAAATAAATTGCTACGTAAAAATGGCCAAGAGACTATGTGACTTGAAAGTGACCGAGTTAAGAGCAGAATTGGAAGATCGTGAGTTGGACACGTCCGGTAAGAAAAGTAAATTAGTAGAAAGACTTAAAATGGCACTGGAAAATGACGGCTTTGATCCAGAAACAGTTTTATTTAATGACGAGGCTTCCACCTTATTCTCGTCAATTTATACTAATATTTCTGCTAACATGGACGAAAAGATTTCTGCCATGGAAGAGAACATGGACGAGAAGATTTCTGCTATGAAGAACGATATTTCTGGCATGGAAGAGAAACTTTCAACGATATTTCTGATATAAAAAACGATATTTTTGCTATGAAGAACATTTCTGCTAATATTGACGACAAGATTTCTACTTTCGAGAACGATATATCTGCCGATATCTTATTAATGAAAAACGACATTGCCGCTGACGTTGAAAATGAAATTTCGTCTCTAAAATCTGAAATCGATAATAAATTGTCAACGATGGACGAGAAAATCGAGAATAAAATGTCAACAATGGACGCTAAAATCGAGAATAAGATTACGATGGACGAGAAGATTGAGAATAAGATTACAACGATGGACGAGGAAATCAAGGAGTTAGAAAAAATATGATAGATATAAGAACTCAAGACACGCCAGCGGAAGACGAGAATACAGAAACACACGCTAAGTTAGAAGACATTGGCAGTTTTACACGAGTCAAGGTCCCAACGTTCGATGGTAAAATGTCGTGGACCAATTATGTGAATCAGTTTGAAGCAGCCGCTAGAGTGAATAATTGGTCCGATAAGAAGGAAGCAGTGAACCTAACTATAGCGCTTCGGGGAGATGCCTTAGATGTACTTCAGATGGTACCGCTTGAAGAAACGGACGACTTCGAGCTGCTGGAGGAGAGGTTGGACATGCGATACGGTCACGAACATCTAGAACATTTGTACCAGTCTCAGCTGAAGAAACGAAGGCAGAAACGTGACGAAGTCCTTCAAGAGTATGAAGTGAATATTGCCCGACTTGTCCGATTTGCTTATCCGTCAGCACCAGAGAACATGCTGGAATGTCTGGGCATCCAGGCCTTTATTGCTGGCTTACGTGACCCTGATATGCAAGGGACGCTTCGTTTAGCCCATCCGAAAACATTAGTCGACGCATTGACACCTGCTCTTGAATATGAAGCAGCCACGATGGCTTCCGGATTCAACAGAGGTAGGACCATACAGGAAGAAGGTGACGATGACAGACTTGACCAGATCGTCAACTTGTTGAAAGGTATGGCAGATAAGAAGCCGAAGATGATCAAATGCCGGAAGTGTGGCGAGCTAGAGCACGTAGGCAGTCCGTCTAAGCGCCCCAAGACTCCTGTAACCCAAGAATTCCACGAGGGTTGGCATCCGTCTTTCGAAAGGAGTTCGGGCAATTAGAAAAACTTGAACACCAGATTCCAGCCCCTGGCAAGACACTGAAACTGAAACATAATTCGCGGTATGTCTTCTACGTGGTAACTAAAAATGAATTTCAAGATCGATCTATCTACCGCGATGTGTGGGAAGCACTTCGAAACCTCCGAGACCATGTGCTGGAATTCAGCGTTAAGAAACTGGCTATGCCTAAGATAGCGAGTAACTAGTTGGATTGGGGAGTCATCAGGAACATGGTAGAGATTATCTTTCAAGATACCGGTGTCCAGATAATAATTTGCAACTACAACCCCCGTTATCAGTATCCGATGAAGACGGTGCCCTGCTATTTCCATAAGATCGCAAAGTGTAGAAATGGGTCCAGTTGCCGATTCAGACATCCAGTCTCGGCTACACAAAAGTTCCAGGAGGAACTTCCATTTAAGGAGGGGGTATTGTGACGAAACAGCACACTGGTATAGTCCCTAAATCCGACTCTGTCTAAACCAGGTATGAAAGTTAAAATTATGGCGGATGCGCAGGTATATCTTAGAATTTTTCACGATTGTGACTATCTTATCTAGACATTGTTTTTGTGACCAGTCTTATCTAGAAAATGCCAGAAAGCTAATTGTTTTTGTGTAAGCCTCAATCTAGAATTATCTAGTGAAAGAGGCACTAATATATAAGGGACCGACCAGGAAGAGTTAGTTAGTTTATAATTTGACATCGTGAGATAAACAGTAAATAAGTGAATATAAATTAGTGAAGTATTTATATGAATTAGTTTAAGTGCATATACTGTGTATATAATATAAGTTAGTGAGTAGTTTTGTGTTTAAATAAATTCGTAAGTAGCCATACCGTGTATTTAAAGTTTATCTCACCCGTTGACTGTTTAAATAAATAATGAAAACATTACAGTATACTTTAATTTAAAAACAATAGTTTTTCAAAGCAGATGTCCACAAACTTTTCTAGTTTTAGCACAGAGCGGTAAACAACACGTCAGCACCATTAAACTGAACTTTACAAGAAAGAATCTGGCCGGATGCTGTAAAGCAAGAAGTGAAGAAACCAGAAGACGGAGAAGAAAATTTTGTTTCATTTTTCAGGTGATTTCGAGACACCAGGATTTTTCTACAGAGGTTCACTTTATCCATAATGGAACTAAGCAGGTGAAGTTTGTGTAACAAAGTGAGTATATGTATTAAACGTTTTATATTTTCATAGTAAACTTCTACTTTTCCGGCAAACCTATCAATATGCGAGAAAAGTATTGGTTTACCCACAAAAAAATTGAGATTTTGAAAAAATATTTTGAGTTATTTTTACGTTTTTCATCATGAACAACACGAAAAAATGGTTTTTAGAAAAAAGATCCTGTGTGTATGTCGTCGTCGTCGTTGTCGTCGGCCACTTTCCGTTACATGTCTTGTTAGCACGATACAGCCTCCGGAGTGCAACAAATCAACAATTTTATGATTGAATATTGTTCAAGACATCTCACAGATGAACCCTATTGATTTTAAGTTCACAATAGCCAGTACAACGGGTGCTATAGTACTTGAAATACGACATTTTTGTAATTTTTTGAGAAATTTCAGTTTGTTAGCACGATACAGCCTCCGGAGTGCAAGAAGTCACAAATTTTATGATTGAATATTATTCAAAACATTTCACAGATTAACCCTATTGATATTCAGCTCACTACAGTCAGTACAATAGGTACCATAGTACTTTAAGTATGACATTTTTGTCATTTTTGGAGAAATTTCAGTTTGTTAGCACGATACAGCCTCCGGAGTATATAAAAGTGAGCAATTTATGATTGGATATTATTCAGGGCATCTCAAAGATGAACCCTATTGAGATTCAGCTCACCAAAGCCAGTACAACGACTGCTATGTTACTTGAGGTACCAAATTTTTGTCATTTTTGGAGATTTTTCAGTTTGTTAGCACGATACAGCCTCCAGCATGTATATAAGTGATTGAATATTGTTCACGGCGTCTTATAAATGAACCTTATTGATTTTTAGCTCACCAGAGCTAGTACAACGGTTGCTATGGTACCTGAAGTGCCACATTTTTTGTCCTTTTTGGAGAAATTGCGGGTTAGTACGATATAGCCTCCGGAGTGTATACAAGTGGCCAATTTTATAATTGGATATTTTTCAAGGTGTCTCACAGATTAACCCTATTGAATTTCAGCTGACTATAGCGAGTACAGCGGGTCCTATAAATCCAGATATACTGCATTTTTGGTTACCTTTAGAGAAATTTTGGTTTTTCACACGATACATCCCCCGAAGTGTATACAAGTGACCATTTTATGGTAGAATGTCATTTAGGGCATCTCACAGATGCGGAAAAGTTAGTTTTAATCTTTAAATCCGTTTATTTTTTTACATATTTCTATAAATGTTTATATTTTTCAAATCCTTTTATTCTGTTGTCTTTAAATCACACGAAAAATCATTGCAGATACTATAACAAACTAACTACTAACTGATTATACAACATTGTACATCTAGTAATAATCCCAAGAAAATTATTAAGTTTTTTTTTAGAATAAAAAAAATTGTATTGTTTATTAAATATAGTAATTTCACCTCCATAAAACTTGAGTGTTGCTCTTACTTTTTTAATGGCAACGTAAATATTTGTTCAAGATGCCTTGTTAAATCCGCGGGATCCCCCATAATATTTTTACAACTCTATGTAGGTAGATTACGTTTTTGTTATAGGTAGGTTTTAAGAAACTATAATAAAAAAATACGCGGTTGTGACATGTGGCGCTCTCTTTATTCTATTTCGTTGGATCGTAAAATATGTTTGATTTGGAAATCAAGTGTCGTAGATGATTAAAAGCCGAATATTTTATGTCTTCGTGCTACTTGTTCATTCTATGATGGCCCGTCGCCAAAACCAATTATGGAGACAGTAAACTCATAAACTTTCTTAATAATATCACCGTATATCAAAAGATTGTCATTTTATTAAAAATTCATCATATAAGCATTCGTATAAATTGTATAGTACAGTAAAATGGATATGGATGTACCATAAGCAAATATGTATTGAGCAACATGCCTGCTGATTTGAAGATAACCTCCTACGTCCAATGTATAATGATAATAAGCAACAATAAATTCACTGAATCATAATACAAATATAAATCACAAGTTCTCATTAACACAAAATCACTTACACTCTATTGGACGATACACAGAGATAAAACATTCCCAATAACTGACCATGCATAACACTGTAGAAAGATGCCCACTTTTTGGATATCACAATCCCGTTGCTCAGAAACCTGGAAAAAAGAAAACCTCAAAACAGTACAGGAAATCAGCAACTTTACTTTAAGTCCATTTACAGAAGCAATGCAGCAAGAACAAAAATCTAATGCAATGCTATCCTGAAAAGACTTTTTGAGGTTTAGAAATAAAGGTTCTCAAATATAAAGGAACACAAACAATAATAATAATACAAATGTCTGGAATAAATGACACTTCATGCCAAACAGTAGATAGATTTTAACTTGCTATAAATACCATCTTAACTTCTGAATTTCTTATGATCACATTACTTCCTGGCTTAAAATAAGAACTTTGATCAAATATTAATAATATCGATATTCTGGCAAGAAAGCAGAGAATATGGGGTTCGAAATAAAACAAAATATATGTTCACAAGCCGGACTGAATGAAACAGAGACAGAATTGGACAAAATGTTTTTCTTATTTATTTAAACAGTAAACGGGTAAGATAAATTTTAAACACACGGTATGGCTACTTACGAATTTATTTAAACACTAAACTACTCACTAACACTTAATTTATATACACTTAACTAATCACTTAAATTTTAATTCATATACACACAACCTTAATTATTAATTTATATCAACACTTTACTGTTCGTCATTTCGGTGTATTCTTGTTTATTTGTCGAGATCACTTTATCAACTAACTAACTTCTCCGCTTGTCGGTCCTTTATATATATTAGTGCCTTTTCTACTAGATAATTCTAGATTGCGACTTACGCAAAATCAATTGGCTTTCTGGCATTTTCTAGATAAGACTGGTCACAAAAACAATGTCTAGATATAAAAGTCACAATCGTAAATAGTTATAAGAAATCCCTGCGCATCCTCCATACTTTTAACTTTCATACATGGCTTGGACAGAGTCGGATTCAGGATCTACACTAGTGAGCTATTTCGTAACATTACCCCATTCTTAAATGGAAGTTTCTTTTGGAACTTTTGTGTAGCCGAGACTGGATGTTTGATTTTGATTTTGAAATAAATCCCCTCAAAAATAAAGAAATAAACAATGATAAAACTAATTTCTGGGATGAATTACACGTCATGCCAAACATTAGATGGACTTTAATTTGCTATAAATTCCATTTTAACTTATGAATTTTTTATGATCAGAATACTTCCTGGTTAAAAACCAGAACTTTGATCAAATATTAATAATGTCGATCTTCTGACAAGCAAGCAGAGAATATGGGGTTCGAAATTAACGAAAATAAAACAAAATATATGTTAACAAGTCGGACTGCACGAAACAGAAACAGAATTGGAGAAAACATCTCCATATTCATATCATTTCCATATTTCATTGCAACTGCAATACGTATCTTAATAAAGACATCATAGCCACACCTTTCCGAGAAAATTAATTGGATTCATAAATTTATAATGAGAAATACGAATCAACCTATAACCTTACAAAAACTCAGTGCTCAATACGCAATACCAAAAGAATAAGGTTGACAACAGTGAATTTATGAGCTTTTGAAAACATGACAAAAATTTCACATGAATTTCTTCTTAAACATAATCAGTCAAGGTAAGTATCGTTCCTGCGGTTTATTAAATATATTTTTGTGAATACAAAGGAATAACGTACAGAACGATTTGTTTGATTCAATCATATCACTTTTAGTATATATTCATTCAGGGAAAGTTTAATTATTTACTTTTTACCCTTTAACTCCTCATTTGTGTATGTACTCCAAGAAAGGGATGTTGGTAGATATCGACACAGTTCTTTGATAGTGGTACTTTCTAATCTAACCGTCGTTATGATAAATGAGAGACTAGATTGTATCTTAGCTGATGAAATTGCGTAAAAATATGTTTCGTTCATTTTTCTGTGTAAAATTATTCTCAGTAAAACGTACTGTATAATAAACACACAGTATAATTGAAAGCAAGGAGAATTGCAATAACGGATGTGACTTTAATACCCCTTTCGATTTCGTAGAACCCTAAAATCCATTCATCCCTTTTGTTATTCGCGGGCCTTGAGACATACTTGAAAAAGTTTAAGATATAAAAGAAGGAAAATCGATATACTTCTCTTTATAATGTTCATTTCGGGTAGTTATGCACATCTTCTGGTAAATCCGGGGGAAGTCTATTACTTTCCATTCGAAACTCCCTTCTCTCATTATTTTATTTATTGGAGCGTTAGTCTCTTTGTATTCTCTCATGTTAAATCTCAAGTACTTCTAACCATTGTATTCTGAAGATCTGTACAAACTTTCAGACAAATTCTTAACGTTCCACAAAATTTTTAAGGACTGCAGCGTAGAATTTGGAAATCTTACATTTCATTTCTGTAACTCGTTTTCTGAGTACTTAAGATCAATTTTGATACTATGAAATGAAAACTAAAGAAACAGGTGAAGTTTTATAGATATCTAGGAAATTCTTAACCAAAATGATTCGAAAAATGTAATATTTAGATTGATCGTGATATACAACACACTACCGTAATTGATCAGGGTATACAATAGATCGTAGAAATTGATCAGGGTACACAATAGATCACAGAAATTGATAAGAGTATATAGTAAACTACAGAAAAATACTGAGGATACATTATAGATAAAAATAATTGATCAGTGCACATAATCGATAATAAAAGTTGATCAGTGGATGAAATGAACCACAACAATTGATGGAAATACACAATAAACTACATAAATTAATCAGGCTATACAGTAGGCTACAAAAATTGATCAGAGAACACATTTACCCACAGCAATTGTTGAGGATCCATAATTTATCAAAAAATTGGACAGGATACACCATTAACCACAGCAATAGATCAGGCTACACAGTTGACTACACAGTAGTAAAATGTATCAGGGTATACAATAAATCACTGCAATTGCTTTGGATATACAATTAACTACAGAAATTGATTAAGATATAGGAAATAAATTGACCTGGGCACACAATAGACCACTGAAATTAATCAGAGTACACACTAAACCTCAGCAATTAATGTGAATTGATAATAGACACTAGAAATTGATCAGGATATCCGACAGAGTACTTCAATTCATCAGGATACACAATAGCCACATGAATTGATCAGGGTACGATATGAATTACAATTGATAGAATGATTGATCAGGGTACATAATTAACCACAGCAATTGCTGACGATACATGCTATACTACATAAAATTATCAGAGTACACCATGAACCACAAAAATTGATCAGTTTACAGATTAGACCACGAAAATTCGTTGGGGTATACAATGAACCACAGCAAATGCTGAGGATACATAATATACTACGGTAACTGATCAAGATATACATTAGAAGAAAGAAATTGACCAGGATACACACAGAACCACAGCACTTACCGAGGATACATAATAGAGAACAGAACTTGATCTGGGTACACAATAGGCCACTGCAATTGATCGTGATACACAATAGACCACAAAAATTTATCAGGGTACACAATTGATCATAAAAGTTGATCAGGGTACGAAATGAACCACAAAAGTTTATGGAGACCACAATAGAACACAGAAATAAATCAGACTATACAGTAGACCACAAATATTGATCAGGTTTCACAATTAACCACAGCACTTGATGAGGATACATAATATACAACAGAAATTGATCAGACTGTACAACAGACTAAAGAAATTAATCAGGCTACACAATAGACCAAAAAAATTGATTAGGGTACACCATGAACCACAGAAATTGATCAGGATACACAGTAGACCATAAAAATTTATCAGAGTATACAATGAACCACAACAATTGCTGAGGAGACATAATATATTACAGAAACTGATCAAATTATACCATTGACGAAATAAATTGACCAGGGTACACACAGAACCACAGCAATTAACGGAGATACACAGTAGAGAACATAACTTGATCAGGGTACACCGTAGACCACTGCAATTGATCATGATACACAATAGATCACAGAAATTTATAATTGATCATAAAAGTTGATCAGGGTACGAAATGAACCACAAAACTTTATGGAGACCACAATAGAACACAGAAATAGATCAGACTATACAGTAGATCACAAATATTGATCAGGTTTCACAATTAACCACAGCACTTGATGAGGATACATAATAAACAGAAAAAATTGGTCAGGCTGTACAACAGACTAAAGAAATTGATCAAGGTACACAATAGACCAAAAAAATTGATTAGGGTACACCATGAACCACAGAAATTAATCAGGATACACAGTAGACCAAAAAAATTTATCAGAGTACACAATGCACCACAGGAATTGCTGAGGATACATAATATACTACACAATAGACCACAGCATTTGATGAGGATACATAATATACAGAAAAATTGGTCAGGCTATACAACAGACTAAAGAAATTGACCAAGGTACACAATAGACCACATACATTGATTAGGGTACACCATGAACCACATTGATCGGGCTACACAGTAGACCACAAAAATTTGAGAATATACAATGAAACACAGCAATTTTTGACGATACAATAAACGAAATAAATTGACCAGGGTACACACTGAACCACAGCACTTAACGAGGAAACATAATAAAGTACAGAACCGGATATACAATAGACCACAGAAATTGATCAGGGTCCACAATCCATCATAAAAGTTGATCGAGGTACGAAATGAACATCAAAAATTGATGGAAACCACAGAAATAGATGAGGTTATACAATTAACCACAGCACTTGATGATGATACATAATTTACAACAGAAATTGATTAGGCTGTACAACAGACTGAGTAAATTGATCAGGGTACACAATAGACAACAGAAATTGATTAAGATACATGACGAACTATTGCAATTGATCAGAGTACACATTAGGCAACAGAAGTTGATCAAGATATACAATGATTCACAACAATTGATGAAAGTACACAAAAGTCTACAGAAATTGATTAGGGTACACAATGGACCGGAGATACTGATGTACCATGGAAATTGATCAGAATACATAATATACCACACAATCGATCACAAAAATTTATCAGAGTACGAAACGAGCCCCAACAGTTGATGGAAATACACAATAAACCACATAAATTGGCCAGGCTATACAGTATCCCACACAAATTGATCAGGATACACAATTAACCACAGTAATTGATGATGATACATAATATTTCACAGAAATTTATCAGGCTGTACAATATAAAAAATAAGTACAAAATAGACCACAGACATCGATAAGGGTACACAATGAACCATACCAATTGATCAGGCTACATAGTAGACAACAGAATTTGATCAGAGTATACAATGAATCCCAGCAATTCATAAGCATACACAATAGACTACAGAAAATGGTCAGGAAATACAACTAACTTATTGATGAAATTCTGAGGCATGAAACCTGCAACCAATTTCTGAATAAAAAAGATGAGACAAACATTATGAAATAAAAGAAGTACACTTATATACCTAAGTCGGATAATTATCCTACTTACCAAGAATAAAAGCTGTCACCATTTTGGAGAGTAAATTTACAATATAAAGTACCAGGTCAATGGAATGCTACAAACAAAAATTAACAACGCTGAAATGAATCAAATAAAATTGGAATTAGTTGTGGAAAAGACTAAAGACTAATGAACGCTAGATGACTAATTTCATATATTGCTTACACAACGATGTTTTTGTTTCTACCTATTTCTGGATAGATTAGTCCGTTCGCGTATCTCTCGCTTTTATTCAATAGCTGACGAAGCTTCGAATACATACAAACAAATTTAATTTACTGTCTGTTCCCATTCGGTTACGTCTGGTTAATCTGATTTTGTAAACATGTATATGAATCACCTGGTTCAGGTATCCAGTATTTTAAAGTTTAAATTTCAGTACGAAGGAAAATACCACGCTCTATATGCACTCGAAACTGGGAAAACAGAATCAGCAAAGGCGGAGGTTGTGGGCATTTGGGGATTACAATACGTAGATTTTTTTATTATAATCAATTTTCTATGGATTTGTGGATCCTGTTTTACTTTCAGACTGTGTTACTATCATTGTGATTTAGTATATCAAGGTAAAATTTATGAAGAAGTTGTTTTAGGAGTACACGTTTAGGAAAATATATGTTTATACTCTGGAATATTAATGACAAGATGAGGATACAAAAGAAGTGTTAAAATAAGCCCATAGCGTTATTTTTGGGTTATTTTGAGATAGATCAGGAGCCTTTAGAATTCTGAAAGTCATGTAGTGTTTATATTTTAGTTCAGTTTATGACTTAGTAGATAAAATCTTGAAAGTTGGCCTATAAAATTTGTTCAAAATAATATATGGTTATTAAAGGAATCCGCTGATAAGAAATCGATAATAGGATAACATCATGAAAAATTCATTTATTTTTCAAAGTTAAACCATGGTAAATCGTAGAGCTGAATACTGTGAAAAAATTACTAATAAAATCACTTATTGTGTTAATAAAATATAAAGGAAGTCAGTCACTGCTTCAGAAAAATTTGTTAACACATCGAGCCAAAAACCTTGAAGCATGCAACTAATCTAAAAAAGTGGAACATAAAATAACTACAAGTGAAATAATGTAACATTTTCCATAAGCTAAGACAGATTTTCTCTCAGCATATTCAACATACACAATTGTACGTTATCATTCCTGCCACTGTTTCCATGATATTTAACGTCTTACACAATTGTAGCTGGTGCAGTTCAACAGTAGTTTCGAACTTTGATTAGACATTTTGAAATATTATGTTTGTAATATATGTGAAAACTACGAACTGATTGTGTTTACTGTGGGATTCAGGGAGCAACGACTGCTTGGAATAAATTTCACTGTAAGATTATCAAAAAATGAGTAACAAATGATCTCTCATAAAATAGTTTTAGAAAAACTATATTTCATAAAAACAAGGTGAAACGGGAAGTTAGGTGGTAAATCAAAACAAAAATAAACGGTTTTAAAGATTACAACTAACTTTTCCGCATCTGTGGCGCTGAACAATATTCTATCATAAAATTGTTACTTGTATGCACTGTGGGGGATGTATCGTGCTAACAAACCAAAATTTCTCCAAAAATAACCAAAAATTTAGTATATCTGGATTTATAGGACCCGCTGTACTCGCTCTAGTCAACTGAAAATCAATAGGGTACATTTGTGAGACAATTTCAATAATATTCAATCATAAAATTGATCAACCGTATACTCTCTGGAGGCTGTGTCATGCTAACAAACTAAAAATTCTCGAAAAATGACAAAAATTGGGTACTTCAAGTATCATAGCACTCGTTTTACTGGCTTTAGTGAGCTGAATATTAATAGGGTTCATCTTTGAGAAGATCTGAATAATATCCAATCATAAAATTGGTCACTTGTATACACTCCGGAGGCTGTATCGTGCTAACAAACTGAAATTTTTCCAAAAATGATGAAAATATCGTACTTAAAGTACTGTAGCACCCGTTATATTGGCTCTGGTTAGCTGAAAATCAATAGGGTTCATTAGTGAGTTGTCCTGAATAATATTCAATCATAAAATTGGTAACTTGTTGAACTCCGGAGGCTGTATCGTGCTAACAAAGTGAAATTTCTCAAAAAATGACAAAATGTCGTACTTCAAATACCATAGCACCTGTTGTACTGGCTCTGATCTGTGATGAGCTGAAAATCAATAGGGTTCAGCTGTGACAGGTCCTTAGCAATATTCAATCATAAAATTGGTGACTCATTGCACTCCGGAGGCTGAATCGTGCTAACAAGACATGTAAGGAAAAGTGGCCGACGACAACGACGACGACGACATACACACAGGATTTTTTTTCTAAAAACCGTTTTTTCGTATTGTTAATGATGGAAAACGTAAAAATATCTAAAAAAAAATTTCAAAATTCCAACTTTTTTAGGGTAAACCAATACTTTTCGCGCATATAGATAGGTTGGGTGGAAAAGTAATAACCTCGTTGACCCTAACCCACTAAACAAGAAACATGACAAGTCTTTTCTGTGATGTTTTTTAGAGACTTTTCGTGATGTTTATTTAAATAAAACGTTGATAATATATCTCCTAGATGTCTTAATTTTCTTACCAACTCTAATAACATCCATGTCATGTAAATAAAACATTAGTGTTTTAAATGAAACTCACGGTTTCTAGTTAATTCCACAATATAATAAAAGTTATTGAAAATTATAAAAAATTGACAATTGTTTCGTCAGAATAACAGAAGTTACATTTCATTTGATGCCTACCTGATGTTTTTTAGTTATTTTTGGCTAGACCAAGAAGTGACCTAACTTGTGATTGACTTAATATATGTTTATAGAAAAAAGAAGAAGATGTGATATTACCAATATTGAAGCTTAGATATTATTAGCCCTATGGTGATATCCTGGATATCATTTTTCCAATTAAGATGAGTATAACTGTGCAATGATATAGAGGACCAGGAAAACTATATCTGCTGATCTTTACAATTATCACTTAAGAAGACAGTTTATTAGTGGAGAACTCCCTAGATTTAACTGTTCATTGACAACTTCATATTGTGGGTTTCTTAAATGTCTTCTAATTTCCAATTCTTCAAGGAAATCCAGTTCTTGTTTCTTTTCACAAATATGAAGCACTTCTAGTTTTGTGTTAGGTGTCAAGGTATGATTGGTGTCAAGTAGATGTTTTGCGGAGTGGGATTTATCTGGTTGTTTTAACCTGTATGCTCGTAAGTGTTCACTGTATCGGATTTCAAAATTCCTAAGGGTCTGACCCAAATAGACAGCATTACATTCTGGACATTTGAGTTTATATATACCCGACTTCTTTAATAGTGGTATTTTTGTTTTTACATTTAACAATTTAGGAACTAACGTTACTTTCTGTTTTAAAAGAAATTGTTGTTTTCGTTGCTGAAGATATTATCTTTGAAATATTATTAGAAATATTTCCTGCATATGTGATGGTTTTATAAGTTTTTATTTCATCAGCTTGTTTAGGAAATATTAGTTGTATCTAATACCACTTTTTCCTCTTTTTTACTAATTAGCTTATTTATCATATCTAATGGATAGCCGTTGGATGTTGCTATTTGTCTAATTGTATTAATCTCTCTATCAAAATTACATTTGTTTATAGGAACTGAAAAAGCTCTTTGTATCATTGAATTATATGCCGCTAGTCTGTGTGACATAGGGTGATTGGAATTGAATGGAATTATCACATCAGACTGTGTTGGTTTTCGGTAAATTGAATAATCAAGTACATTATTAATTCTTTGAATTTTTAAATGAAGAAAATTGATTGAGCTATTTTCTTCAATTTCTAATATAAATTTATTTTTCGGGTGTAAATTATTGATGTGGTTGAAAAATACATCTAATTGTCGTTCACTACCCATAAAACAAGCCAATATGTCATCTACATATCTATACCAAAATAAAATATTTTTCGCAATATTACTTTCAAAGATCTTTCTTTCTAAATTATCCATTAGAATGTTTGCTAAAATAGGTGATATAGGGCTTACCATTGGTGAACCTTCATTTTGAATATATATCTTATTGTCAAAAGTGAAATAATTTACCGAAAACCAACACAGACTGATGTGACAATTCCATTCAATTCCAATCACCCTATGTCACACATACTAGCGGCATATAATTCAATGATACAAAAAGCTTTTTCAGTTCCTATGAACAATTGTAATTTTGATAGAGAGATTAATACAATTAGACAAATAGCAACATCCAACGGCTATCCATTAGATATGATAAATAAGCTAATTAGTAAAAAAGAGGAAAAAGTGGTATTAGATACAACTAATATTTCCTAAACAAGCTGATGAAATAAAAACTTATAAAACCATCACATATGCAGGAAATATTTCTAATAATATTTCAAAGATAATATCTTCAACAAGGAATACAACAATTTCTTTTAAAACAGAAAGTAACGAAAGTACAAAATTGTTAAATGTAAAAACAAAAATATCACTATTAAAGAAGTCAGGTATATATAAACTAAAATGTCCAGAATGTAATGCTGTCTATTTGGGTCAGACCCTTAGGAATTTTGAAATCCGATACAGTGAACACTTACGAGCATACAGGTTAAAACAACCAGATAAATCCCGCTACGCAAAACATCTACTTGACACCAATCATACCTTGACACCTAACACAAAACGAGAAGTGCTTCATATTTGTGAAAATAAACAAGAACTGGATTTCTTTGAAGAATTGGAAATTAGAAGACATTTGAGAAAACCACAATATGAAGTTGTCAATGAACAGTTAAATCTAGGGAGTTCTCCAACTAATAAACTGTCTTCTTAAGTGATAATTGTAAAGATCAGCAGATATAGTTTTCCTGGTCCTCTATATCATTGCACAGTTATACTGATCTTAATTGGAAAAATGATATCCAGGATATCACCATAGGGCTAATGATATCTAAGCTTCAATAATTGTAATATCACATCTTCTTCTTTTTTCTATAAACATATATTAAGTCAATCACAAGTTAGGTCACTTTTTGGTCTAGCCAAAAATAACTAAAAAACATCAGGTAGGCATCAAATGAAATGTAACTTCTGTTATTCTGACGATGATATTGATTTATCGAAACAATTGTCAATTTTTTAGAATTTTCAATAACTTTTATTATATTGTGGAATTAACTAGAAACCGTGAGTTTCATTTAAAACACTAATATGAGCAGATTCCACGAAGTAAGGGTCGAGACAGTTAATTTCATTAAATAAAACATATTTTTGATGTACACAATAATACTTGAATTCGCAGTTACATACACATCCTATGAACTTCTTTTTAGCAACTTTCTATAGGAAACATTCATACGATGTTAATTTGTATACTTCTCACTAATGTCACATACAGAACATTACTGTAATATTATACATTAACATGTTTCTAAGATGATCACATGTTGTAGTTACTTTTACATCTTTCGAAATAATTTTTAGTAACTTCCGGCGATTACGACTGTACGATGTTAGTTCATGAATCTCTCAGTCATATCTCATATTAAACATCACAGTAACATAAAAAAAGAGAACAGAAAAGGAACTGATGAACGAAACAAACAGTAGTTATCTGTGGAAACAAATGACTATAATGAAATGGCGGGTGGTTTTCAGTTTTGTGTTATATTTTATTTGCGGGATGCACATTTTTTGCAAGAAAAAGTACTTGAATAAAGTGGTCTTCGTTTTCGTTAGTTCCTACTTAGCTACAGTTTCTATACTTGGTTATAATTCTAGTTATAATGGACGAACAACTGTTTTTATCGGTAAGTACCTACCTATTCCAAAATCATAATTATTAAAACTTAATACTCGTTCAATACTTTAATCGGCTATTGTACATTGAAATTTCAGGTGGCGGAATTGTACACTATTGTAACATTATTTAATAGAGTTTACAAAATAAGGGTTTTTTCAACTTTTAAAATATTTTAGTTAGTAAGTATATATTTTAAAACGATTCACAATATTTCAAATCCTAGATATGCATTATACCCTACAAAAAACTTAATATTGCAATAGGGTAGATATTATTAATGATAAAACATGATCATATGTTGGCAGAAATTTGAATCTAGAAGAAAATCTTTCCAATGTCAAGATGATTCAGAAGCTACTTACATAAATAAAATAAAAAACAAATATTTGGTAATTTTGTAAAAGAGAGTAACTATTTCAGATAGTCTGATACATACATTGTATTAAACAGTACAAAAAATATTGAATCAAGTATCTCTAGTTCTAGTTTTTGTAGTAGTAGTCATGGCCATATCAATATAGTTTTACAGGTTTAGAAAATTTTAACATTAATACTAACAATTCTTGTAAACTATTAGAGACTGTTTAAGACTTTAAAAATAGAAACTTCTGTTAAAAAGCTCATTTCCATTTAAAATACACTGAATACAATAAATAAGCTGTAGGTGTCCTCACAATGGTACCTATAATAATCTAGTTGAAGAATATGTAACTTATGACACTGAATGCTCCAATCAACAAACGGAATTCAATTATTTATTATTGTAGAAACACAGCTATTGGATACTCAATTGGATACAATTAATTATAAACCCATTTAACTTAATAATGTGTTCATATCTCTTCTTCATAAGTAGTTTTTTTGTATACAGTGTATTATTAATGCTTAGTTTTCATTAAGTTACAATTTCACGATGTTAATTTACAATATGTTCCAGGATGAAAATAACAAGATGAGAATGGTATATTATTCTACACAGAAAGGAATTATGAATTTTCATGGCACACATGAATTTACCTGCCAAACGGAGTGAGGCATGTAATAGAGGGTAAATCATGAAAAGTCACTTCTCGAAATAAAATATGTTATTATTCCTTTGAAGAACCCCGCATGTATCTTATGGAAAATGGCTCCCAGTCAATTGGCTGAAAATCAAGTTTGATGTAGTTTATGATGATCGATCAAAGGTCTCCATGGGCACAATTTGATCTAAAGTAATTGTTTCATTAGCTGCTGTTCAGAACACCTTCATATGTTTCACAAATAAGGATTTTGAAGTGTACGTTATGGAATGGTTGAGGCACTCGAAACAGCGACTCTTGCGTGAGAAAAAGTAAACGTAAGTAAACGATAGAATTTTCTTTAATCAGTTTGGATTTCTGTTGATTTAACGTATTGTTTCATAAAATCTTTATGGTGTAAAATTTTTATTAGTTTCAATATTATTAAAAAACTATTCTAATAAATTTTTTGTAAACTAGTTGTATGTGTATCCGTTAAACTTTATTAATTCAGTTTCAAAGTATGTTACGTTATGGTAACTACGGATTAATATACCCTGTTTTATTTCTTGCTTTCACTGAATGTGTTCAATAGTTTACAATTTTCAGACTTGTTATGTTATATGCTTACACAATTTTATTTTTTTTTAGGTTGGATTCCTGGAGAAGATATTTTTTTCCTAATTTAGTACCTGTTTTTTTCAAATTTACTGTACTGTTCATTAATAGTGAATAAACGTTTAAATCCTTTATTACTTCTTTTGCTATTTTATTTTCAATGTACAGGCTGAACAACTAAGAACGACTGAAGGCCACATCTCAGAAATGAACCATGGTACAACTTTCAAAAAAATTATCTTTAGGTAAGTGATCGTGAAAAATTGCTGCAAAATATTTTGCGGTCTCTAAAATATCCGCTAGGCTGGAATGAACACTCGAAAACATAATACTTCAAAAAAACATACTAATGGTGTCCTAAAAATACAATTTTTGAAATCTTGATGAGATTATGAAAAAATTTAATTAAGGAGATTTTTTGACATTATTCTTCAAATAATGGGTGGGGAAGGTTCAAAATTATGAACAAATGTATAACTTTTTCGTTTTTTAACCGATATTAATGATTTTAGCTGCATTTAAAAGAGTTTTTCTGTTTAATAAGATTGATAACAAAATTAGAGAAGAGAAGCAAAGCTGTGTGTATCATATATATATATATATATATATATATATATATATATATATATATATATATATATACACCATAACATCTCTTCTTCTTTTATTAAATTAGGAGGTGAAACTATTTCAGTGTCTAAAGGAGGTCGCACACTCTGGAATGCATAATGAGCCAATCTGACTGACATCAACCAGCGCTACATGAATAATATTACTGAAACTGAATTATAAAACACTTCATAAGAAAACTAAGTATTATTTTTGCTGCAGAATATTTGGTTATGCTTGACTTACCTTTCCTGTGAATTGCAAGAAATTATAGCTTCTAAAGTGTATAACTCATTTTAAGATCTTGTCGACCTAAATACTTGAAATGCAGTTCAAAAAATTCAAAGTAAAATCTATTAAAAACAATACGAAAGAATGTACTGAAGGTATTACTGCACTTTTAGTACAACAGAATTCTTCAAATATATTCATCTACTTAAGCTAAGACATTATAACATATACGTGTTTCGTGAGGGTCGTTTCTAAAAATTTTTCTGCACAATATTTCAATTAGGAACAACTAGATTAATTATTAACTGTTAGTATTAAAAGTTATCCTGATGAAGACCTGTAAAACACTTATATTTATCACCTATATTATTGTGTAATGGCGTGCAAACCGAAGAATATATGTAACGCCGAGACGATTCATTAACGAAAGAAAATGATTTGGGAAGTAAAAAATCAAAAGACGCGCAAACAAGTTAGAGATAAGAGCAAGCACGTGTCGTGTGGGTGCATATGCTCGTGGGAACCGAGCAAGGGAACCACACCAATTAGGAACCTGCCTACTTTTTTATTCGGACTCTTTTGATATAATGAGGCGGTCGAGAGTCGGTATTACGAGATTATATTACATTTTCATTTCAAGATACGATTTGAATGTTATGTTCCATGATGGACTATATCGTTGACAAAAGTTGGTTGAAGTTGATTGTATAACAGAACAAAGGTTTGAAGCACAAATGATAATAGTGAACGAACAAGCGAGATTGTTTGTTGACACGTTGTTAAACAATTTGAATTTTGATGTCAATATTTGGAATAAAGGAACATGTATCATCTGAAATTGAAGTTTATTCAGGATAATAACAAAAGCGAAATTCCAATCAAACGAAATGGGTGACATATTAAAATGAATATCCTCCATTATGACAAATATGTTGAAAAAATATTGAACAAACTAGTGCTAACATTGATACTGTATCTTGAAGATCATTTAACACATTATTGATCAACTAATGGAGAATGCCAGATGACATAAATGCTTTGATAATAATATAGAAGTATGCTTATGTGGTCTCTTTCACCATATAACAAAACCTTTTGAACCTATTATACTGACAGAAAACAAAAGTATTGAATCAAATTGATACCAAATGTACCTCTAGACTTATAATTGAAAGTGCTGGTACCAATAACAACAACAGGGTCAGTGCTAAATGTTGATATTTTCAAAAAGTTGTCCGTTATTATTAAAGATAATGATTACAACTTTCTAAATGGAAATTGTCTGTTCATGGTGTGAGGGGACTAAATATCAATTAATATAAATTAATATATCACTGTGAAATTTTTTGGAATATTATTCAATGTGGGCTACCCACTAAACTCGGGAAATTTTCAAAATATTCATTTCATATTTCAGTAGTTGTGATTAGTTTCTAGAAGATTGATGTGCTCTTAAGTTACTTAGGAAATGTTCCGGTTCTCAAATTTAGAATTAGCTTTGATTGCGGTAGCATTAGATGAAGAGGAGAATGATAAACGCCAAAAAAAGAGGCTGGATACACCCGAGTTTAAAATTCCGAAAACAGGAAGGGAAATATTTTACTCTATATCCACATCTGTTAAGTGACGAGGAAAATTTTTATAAATATTTTCGTATGTCGCAGACTCAATTTGAAACATTATTAACGAAAATTAACAATGTTATTCAAAAACGTAATACAAAATATCGAGAAATAATTACGCCAGTAGAAGAGTTAGCGGTCTGTTTAAGGTAAAAAAATAAACATTTATTAAATTGACTGTCTCGACCCTTACTTCGTGGAATATGCTCATATTAGTGTTTTTAAATGAAACTCAAGGTCTCTAGTTAATTCCACAATATAATACAAGTTATTGAAAATTCTATGAAATTGACAATTGTTTCGATAAATCAATATCATCGTCAGAATGACAGAAGTTACATTTCATTTTATGCCTACCTGATGTTTAGTAGTTATATTTTTGGCTAGACCAAGAAGTAACCTAACTTGTGATTGGCTTAATATATGTTTATAGAAAAAGAAGAAGATGTGATATTACAAATATTGAAGCTTAGATATTATTAGCCCTATGGTGATATCCTGGATATCATTTTTCCAATTAAGATCAGTATAACTGTGCAATGATATAGAAAACCAGGAAAACTATATCTGCTGATCTTTACAATTATCACTTAAGAAGACAGTTTATTAGTGGAGAATTCCCTAGATTTAACTGTTCATTGACAACTTCATATTGTGGGTTTCTTAAATGTCTTCTAATTTCCAGTTCTTCAAGGAAATCCAGTTCTTGTTTCTTTTCACAAATATGCCGCACTTCTAGTTCTGTGTTAGGTGTCAATGAATGATTGGTGTCAAGTAGATGTTTTGCGTAGTGGGATTTATCTGGTTGTTTTAATCTGTAAGCTCGTAAGTGCTCACTGTATCGTATATCAAAATTCCTAAGGGTCTGACCCAAATAGACAGCATTACATTCTGGACATTTGAGTTTATATATACCTGACTTCTTTAATAGTGGTATTTTTGTTTTTACATTTAACAATTTTGTACTAACGTTACTTTCTGTTTTAAAAAATACCACTATTAAAGAAGTCAGGTATATATAAACTCAAATGTCCAGAATGTAATGCTGTCTATTTGGGTCAGACCCTTAGGAATTTTGAAATACGATACAGTGAGCACTTACGAGCTTACAGATTAAAACAACCAGATAAATCCCACTACGCAAAACATCTACTTGACACCAATCATTCATTGACACCTAACACAGAACTAGAAGTGCGGCATATTTGTGAAAAGAAACAAGAACTGGATTTCCTTGAAGAACTGGAAATTAGAAGACATTTAAGAAACCCACAATATGAAGTTGTCAATGAACAGTTAAATCTAGGGAATTCTCAACTAATAAACTGTCTTCTTAAGTGATAATTGTAAATATCAGCAGATATAGTTTTCCTGGTTTTCTATATCATTACACAGTTATACTGATCTTAATTGAAAAATGATATCCAGGATATCACCATAGGGCTAATAATATCTAAGCTTCAATATTTGTAATATCACATCTTCTTCTTTTTCTATAAACATATATTAAGCCAATCACAAGTTAGGTTACTTCTTGGTCTAGCCAAAAATATAACTACTAAACATCAGGTAGGCATAAAATGAAATGTAACTTCTGTCATTCTGACGATGATATTGATTTATCGAAACAATTGTCAATTTTTAAGAATTTTCAATAACTTGTATTATATTGTGGAATTAATTAGAGACCTTGAGTTTCATTTAAAAACACTAATATGAGCATATTCCACGAAGTAAGGGTCGAGACAGTCAATTTCATTAAAAAATCTTCGAGAGAAGATTTGACACGACTGTACCAGAAGTTACTACAAAAACGTTACAAAGCATCATAAAACATTTGGTTTAACCAAGAATGCCTTAGAAGAAAGGTAATACCAAATTATGTGAATATAAAATGTCACACTAAAACACCACAAGCACAAAAAGCTATAAAATGTACTCAACGAGTTTGGATAAAATCTGAATGTAAGAAATGGTTCAAAGTTAGAGACTCCTTAGACAACTACATAAAAGTTGTACATTCAGAACTCACATTCCAATTACATCCAGTAGAATTTGACTGTTTGGATAACAAAATTAGAGAAAATATCAGCACTATGAAGCATATGAAATTTAAGAAACAAGAAAAGAAGCTACAGAATCTTGAACACACACAACATAAAATTCAATACTCAAAACATCATGAAACTGTAAGTACCTACATACCAACACACTTCGCACCACGATTTGAAAACCTTTCAGACACTAACTTTACAAATAGTGAAATAGAATTGTCAAATAAAGGTTTAAAGTACAGCATACCACCTAAATTTACGAATAATATTAAACAAATTTTAGCTACAGAGTCAGAAATAGCTTTAAAATCTAATTCAAATAATTTTCTTTATGAGAAATTAAAAATTGCCAATTTAATCAAAAATATTGAACCTTCAAAAGTTAAACGTCAAACAAAAAATGACATTTCAGTTTTAAACGCAATAAAAGACAAGGTAGAGAACAATAACCTAACAGTTACAAAATCCGATAAGGGGAATGCTACTGTCATTTTGACGACTGAAAATTACAATTCCAAAGTATATAACTTTATAGAATCCAGCGATGTAAAAGTTCTTAAAGCAGACCCAACAAAGAAGTTTTCTAATAATGTAAGGGATATTGTTAATAATTCAAATTATCTTTTAAATGATTACGAAAAGAGGTCTATCATACATAAGAATCCTCATTGTCCACAATTATATGGAACAGTTAAATTCCATAAAATAACGAAACCAATTAGACCTGTAGTCTCTTATGTTAATGCTCCTAATAATATATTGGCAAAAAAGCTCAACAATATACTCAATACTTACGGATATGAATCTCAGTACTCAATTAGAAATTCAATAGAACTAATCAAAAAGTTGAAATCAATCCACTTGCAAGATAACTATAAACTCATATCGTTCGATGTAACTAATATGTTTACAAAAATTCCTCCTAAAGAATGTCTAATACTTGTAAGAAAATTACTTGAAGATAAAAATATTAATCCAGGAATAATATCAGATATACTTAATTTATTTGATGTATGCATTAAGCAGAATTATTTCACTTTTGACAATAAGATATATATTCAAAATGGAGGTTTACCAATGGGAAGCCCTATATCACCTATTTTAGCAAACATTTTTATGGACAATTTAGAAAGAAAGATCTTTGAAAGTAATATTTCGAAAAATATTTTATTTTGGTATAGATATGTGGATGACATATTAGCTTGTTTTATGGGTAGTGAGCGACAATTAGATGTGTTTTTCAACCACATCAATAATTTACACCCGAAAATTAAATTTACATTAGAAATTGAAGAAAATAGCTCAATCAATTTTCTTGATTTAAAAATTCAAAGAGTTAATGATGTACTTGATTATTCAATTTACCGAAAACCAACACAGACTGATGTGACAATTCCATTCAATTCTAACCACCCTGTCTCACACAGACTAGCAGCATATAATTCAATGATAAATAGAGCTTTTTCAGTTCCTATGAACAAATGTAATTTTGATAGAGAGATTAATACAATTAGACAAATAGCAACATCTAACGGTTATCCATTAGATATGATAAATAAACTAATTAGTAAAAAAGAAAAAAAAGTGGCATTACAACTAATATATCCTAAACAAGCTGATGAAATAAAACTTATAAAACCATCACATATGCAGGAAATATTTCTAATAATATTTCAAAGATAATATCTTCAGCAACGAATGCAACAATTTCTTTTAAAACAGAAAGTAACGTTAGTACAAAATTGTTAAATGTAAAAACAAAAATACCACTATTAAAATAGTCAGATATATATAAACTCAAATGTCCAGAATGTAATGCTGTCTATTCGCGTCAGACCCTTAGGAATTTTGAAATACGATACAGTGAGCACTTACGAGCTTACAGATTAAAACAACCAGATAAATCCCACTACGCAAAACATCTACTTGACACCAATCATTCACTGACACCTAACACAGAACTAGAAGTGCTGCATATTTGTGAAAAGAAACAAGAACTGGATTTCCTTGAAGAACTGGAAATTAGAAGACATTTAAGAAACCCACAATATGAAGTTGTCAATGAACAGTTAAATCTAGGGAATTCTCCACTAATAAACTGCCTTCTTAAGTGATAATTGTAAAGATCAGCAGATATAGTTTTCCTGGTTTTCTATATCATTGCACAGTTATACTGATCTTAATTGGAAAAATGATATCCAGGATATCACCATAGGGCTAATAATATCTAAGCTTCAATATTTGTAATATCACATCTTCTTCTTTTTCTATAAACATATATTAAGCCAATCACAAGTTAGGTTACTTCTTGGTCTAGCCAAAAATATAACTACTAAACATCAGGTAGGCATAAAATGAAATGTAACTTCTGTCATTCTGACGATGATATTGATTTATCGAAACAATTGTCAATTTTTTAGAATTTTCAATAACTTGTATTATATTGTGGAATTAATTAGAGACCTTGAGTTTCACTTAAAAACACTAATATGAGCATATTCCACGAAGTAAGGGTCGAGACAGTCAATTTCATTAAAAAATCTTCGAGAGAAGATTTGACCCGACTGTACCAGAAGTTACTACAAAAACGTTACAAAGCATCACAAAACATTTGGTTTAACCAAGAATGCCTTAGAAGAAAGGTAATACCAAATTATGTGAATATAAAATGTCACACTAAAACACCACAAGCACAAAAAGCTATAAAATGTACTCAACGAGTTTGGATAAAATCTGAATGTAAGAAATGGTTCAAAGTTAGAGACTCCTTAGACAACTACATAAAAGTTGTACATTCAGAACTCACATTCCAATTACATCCAGTAGAATTTGACTGTTTGGATAACAAAATTAGAGAAAATATCAGCACTATGAAGCATATGAAATTTAAGAAACAAGAAAAGAAGCTACAGAATCTTGAACACACACAACATAAAATTCAATACTCAAAACATCATGAAACTGTAAGTACCTACATACCAACACACTTCGCACCACGATTTGAAAACCTTTCAGACACTAACTTTACAAATAGTGAAATAGAATTGTCAAATAAAGGTTTAAAGTACAGCATACCACCTAAATTTACGAATAATATTAAACAAATTTTAGCTACAGAGTCAGAAATAGCTTTAAAATCTAATTCAAATAATTTTCTTTATGAGAAATTAAAAATTGCCAATTTAATCAAAAATATTGAACCTTCAAAAGTTAAACGTCAAACAAAAAATGACATTTCAGTTTTAAACGCAATAAAAGACAAGGTAGAGAACAATAACCTAACAGTTACAAAATCCGATAAGGGGAATGCTACTGTCATTTTGACGACTGAAAATTACAATTCCAAAGTATATAACTTTATAGAATCCAGCGATGTAAAAGTTCTTAAAGCAGACCCAACAAAGAAGTTTTCTAATAATGTAAGGGATATTGTTAATAATTCAAATTATCTTTTAAATGATTACGAAAAGAGGTCTATCATACATAAGAATCCTCATTGTCCACAATTATATGGAACAGTTAAATTCCATAAAATAACGAAACCAATTAGACCTGTAGTCTCTTATGTTAATGCTCCTAATAATATATTGGCAAAAAAGCTCAACAATATACTCAATACTTACGGATATGAATCTCAGTACTCAATTAGAAATTCAATAGAACTAATCAAAAAGTTGAAATCAATCCACTTGCAAGATAACTATAAACTCATATCGTTCGATGTAACTAATATGTTTACAAAAATTCCTCCTAAAGAATGTCTAATACTTGTAAGAAAATTACTTGAAGATAAAAATATTAATCCAGGAATAATATCAGATATACTTAATTTATTTGATGTATGCATTAAGCAGAATTATTTCACTTTTGACAATAAGATATATATTCAAAATGGAGGTTTACCAATGGGAAGCCCTATATCACCTATTTTAGCAAACATTTTTATGGACAATTTAGAAAGAAAGATCTTTGAAAGTAATATTTCGAAAAATATTTTATTTTGGTATAGATATGTGGATGACATATTAGCTTGTTTTATGGGTAGTGAGCGACAATTAGATGTGTTTTTCAACCACATCAATAATTTACACCCGAAAATTAAATTTACATTAGAAATTGAAGAAAATAGCTCAATCAATTTTCTTGATTTAAAAATTCAAAGAGTTAATGATGTACTTGATTATTCAATTTACCGAAAACCAACACAGACTGATGTGACAATTCCATTCAATTCTAACCACCCTGTCTCACACAGACTAGCAGCATATAATTCAATGATAAATAGAGCTTTTTCAGTTCCTATGAACAAATGTAATTTTGATAGAGAGATTAATACAATTAGACAAATAGCAACATCTAACGGTTATCCATTAGATATGATAAATAAACTAATTAGTAAAAAAGAAAAAAAAGTGGCATTACAACTAATATATCCTAAACAAGCTGATGAAATAAAACTTATAAAACCATCACATATGCAGGAAATATTTCTAATAATATTTCAAAGATAATATCTTCAGCAACGAATGCAACAATTTCTTTTAAAACAGAAAGTAACGTTAGTACAAAATTGTTAAATGTAAAAACAAAAATACCACTATTAAAATAGTCAGATATATATAAACTCAAATGTCCAGAATGTAATGCTGTCTATTCGCGTCAGACCCTTAGGAATTTTGAAATACGATACAGTGAGCACTTACGAGCTTACAGATTAAAACAACCAGATAAATCCCACTACGCAAAACATCTACTTGACACCAATCATTCACTGACACCTAACACAGAACTAGAAGTGCTGCATATTTGTGAAAAGAAACAAGAACTGGATTTCCTTGAAGAACTGGAAATTAGAAGACATTTAAGAAACCCACAATATGAAGTTGTCAATGAACAGTTAAATCTAGGGAATTCTCCACTAATAAACTGCCTTCTTAAGTGATAATTGTAAAGATCAGCAGATATAGTTTTCCTGGTTTTCTATATCATTGCACAGTTATACTGATCTTAATTGGAAAAATGATATCCAGGATATCACCATAGGGCTAATAATATCTAAGCTTCAATATTTGTAATATCACATCTTCTTCTTTTTCTATAAACATATATTAAGCCAATCACAAGTTAGGTTACTTCTTGGTCTAGCCAAAAATATAACTACTAAACATCAGGTAGGCATAAAATGAAATGTAACTTCTGTCATTCTGACGATGATATTGATTTATCGAAACAATTGTCAATTTTTTAGAATTTTCAATAACTTGTATTATATTGTGGAGTTAACTAGAGACCTTGAGTTTCATTTAAAAACACCAAACATTTATTACATTATTTCAAAACATTTAGACAGACAACGTAATAGAAAAACTCTACATTACTTAAAAAAAACACTAAATATTAAAAATTAATTTCCTCTGCTGGAGAATTCGTCCAGTCTTCCATAGGAGATTGTATTGGTGTACTAGAGTAAGAGCTGTTATATGAATGGTAGCTTGACGCCTAGGGCATCTTCATATGCCGCCTTTGTTGGTGTGCGTTCCCACTAAACAAGAAACATAACAAGTCTTTTTTGTGATGTTGTTTTTAGAGACTTTTCGTGATGTTTATTTAAAACGTTAATAAGATATCTCCTACATGTCTTAATTTTATTACCAACTCTATTAACATCCATGTCATGTAAATAAAACATATTTTTGATGTATACTTGAATTCGTACTTACATACACATCCTATGAACTTATTTTTAGTAACTTCCTATAGGAAACATTCATACGGTGTTAATTTGTATACTTCTCACTAATGTCACATACAGAACGTTACTGTAATATTACAAATTAACATGTTTCTAAGATGATCACATATTGCAGTTACTTTTACATCTTTCGAAATAATCTTTATTAACATCGTACTTATAACGTCTGTACGACGTTAGTTTATAAAACTCTCAGTAATATCTCATATTAAACATCACAGCAACATAAAAAAGAAGAGAACAGAAAAAGAACTGATGAACGAAACATACAGTAGTTTTCTGTGGAAACAAAAATGACAAGCATGCAATTGCGGATCGTTTTCAGTTATGCGTTATAGTCAGAGATAAGTAATCTCTGGTTATAGTTATATTTTATTTGCAGGAAGCACATATTTTGCACTTGAATAAAGTGGTCTTGGTTTTCGTTAGTTCCTACTAAGCTACAGTTTCTATATTTAGTTATAATGGGCGAACAACAATTGTTATCGGTAAGTACCTATTCCAAAATCATAATTATTAAAACTTAATACTCATTCAATACTTTAATCGGCTATTATACATTGAAATTCCATGTGGCGGAATGGTACACTAACATTATATTACAAAATAAGGGTTTTTTCAATTTTTAACATATTTTAGTTACCTAGTAAGTATATTTCGATAACGATTCAAAATATTTCAAATCCTAGATATGCATTATACCCTACAAAAAACTTGATATTGCAATAGGGTAGATATTATTATTAATAATGAAACATGCTCATATGATCGCAGATATTTAAATCTAGAAGAAAACATTTTCAATGTTCAAGATGTTTCAGGAGCTACTTATACAAATAAAATAAAAAACAAATAGTTGCTAATTATGTAATGAAAGGGGGGTAATTATTTCAGATAGTCTGATACAAACATTGTATTAAACAGTACAAAAAATATTGAATCAATTGTCTCTAGTTTTAGTTTTTTCAGTAGTAGTCTTAGCCATCAATATGGTTTTGCAGGTTTAGAAAATTTTAACATTATCACTAACAATTCTTATGAACAATTAGAGACAGTTTAAGACTTTAAAAACAGAAATTTCTGTTAAAAAGCTCATTACCATTTGAAAATTCACTGAACACAATAAATAAGCTGTATTTGTCCTTTACAATGGTACGTATATTAATCTAGTTGAAGAATATGTAACTTATGATACTGAATGCTCCAGTCAACAAACAGCATTCAATTATTTATTATTGTAGAAACACAGCTATTGGATACTTAATTGGATACAAATAATTATAAACTAATTTAACTTGATAATGTGTTCATATCTCTTCTTCATAAGTAGTTTTTTTTGTATACAGTGTATTAATAATGCTTAGTTTTCATTAGGTTACAATTCCACGATGTTAATATACAATTTGTTCCAGGATGAAAATAACAAGTTGAGAATAGTATATTATTTTATACAGAAAAGAAGTATGAGTTTTCATAGCACACCTGAATTTACCTGCCAAATGGAGTGAGGCATGGAATAGAAGGTAAATCATGAAAAGTTACTTCTTGAAATAAAATATGTTATTATTCCTTTGAAGAACCCCGCATGTATCTTATGGAAAATGGGTCCCAGTCAATAGGCTGAAAATCAAGTTTGATGTAGTTTATGATATCGATCAAAGGTCTCCAGGAGCACAATATGATCTGAAGTAATTGTTTTATTAGCTGTTGTTCAGAACACCTTCAACTATTTCACAGATAAGGATTTTGAAGTGTACGTTATGGAATTGTTGAGGCAATCGAAAAAAGTAACCGTAAGTAAACGATAGAATTTTCTTTAATCAGATTGGATTTCAGTGTTTTTAAATGATACTCAAGGTCTCTAGTTAATTCCACAATATAATACAAGTTATTGAAAATTCTAAAAAATTGACAATTGTTTCGATAAATCAAAATCATCGTCAGAATAACAGAAGTTACATTTCATTTGATGCCTACCTGATGTTTTTTAGTTATTTTTTGCTAGACCAAGAAGTGACCCAGCTTGTGATTTACTTAATATATGTTTATAGAAAAAAGAAGAAGATGTGATATTACAAATATTGAAGCTTAGATATTATTAGCCCTATGGTGATATCCTGGATATCATTTTCCCAATTAAGATCAGTATAACTGTGCAATGATATAGAAAACCAGGAAAACTATATCTGCTGATCATTACAATTATCACTTAAGAAGACAGTTTATTAGTGGAGAACTCCCTAGATTTAACAGTTCATTGACAACTTCATATTGTGGATTTCTTAAATGTCTTCTAATTTCCAATTCTTCAAGGAAATCCAGTTCTTGTTTTTTTTCACAAATATGCAGCACTTCTAGTTTTGTGTTAGGTGTCAAGGTATGATTGGTGTCAAGTAGATGTTTTGCGTAGTGGGATTTATCTGGTTGTTTTAACCTGTATGCTCGTAAGTGTTCACTGTATCGGATTTCAAATTTCCTAAGGGTCTGACCCAAATAGACAGCATTGCATTCTGGACATTTGAGTTTATATATACCTGACTTCTTCAATAGTGGTATTTTTGTTTTAACATTTAACAATTTTGTACTAACGTTACTTTCTGTTTTAAAAGAAATTGTTGTATTCGTTGCTGAAGATATTATCTTTGAAATATTATTAGAAATATTTCCTGCATATGTGATGGTTTTATAAGTTTTTATTTCATCAGCTTGTTCAGGAAATATTAGTGGTAATGCTACTTTTTCCTCTTTTTTACTATTTAGCTTATTTATCATATCTAATGGATAACCGTTGGATGTTGCTATTTGTCTAATTGTATTAATCTCTCTATCAAAATTACATTTGTTCATAGGAACTGAAAAAGCTCTTTGTATCATTGAATTATATGCCGCTAGTCTGTGTGACATATGGTGATTGGAATTGAATGGAATTAACACATCAGTCTGTGTTGGTTTTCGGTAAATTATTTCACTTTTGACAATAAGATATATATTCATTTGTTTCGATAAATCAATATCATCGTCAGATTTCTGTTGATGTAACGTAATGTTTTATTAAATCTTTATGGTGTATAATTTTTATTAGTTTTAATATAATTAAAAAACTATCCTGATAAATTTTCTGTAAACTAGCTGTAATGTATGTGTATCCGTTAAACTTCATTAATTCAGTTTCAAAGTATGTTACGTTATGGTAACTACGGATTAATTTACCCTTTTTTATTTCTTGCTTTCACTGAATGTGTTCAATAGTTAGATAACCAACACATTTTCGACCCAAATTTTGAAATTCTCCATGTAGTCGGTAAATCCTTTAGTTTAAATTTATTAGAAGCCCTAGAGATTAACAAAAATAAATATTCAGGTAATCTCCTTAACGACCAAATTGATATCAATCAGTCTCCTTCATTGAACCTCTTTACCTAGAAGATAGCTTAGGAATGTTTGTAGTGAATGAATTTCCAGGTAATATCTTTTAATACCATTGTTAACCTTAGTAAATAGATTTAGCACTGTATATATTAAGACATTTTTATATTTTACTTTCATTCGTTTTGACAAAGCTACTGTGTTAGTGAAACGCGTCAACAAGTTTAAATTGAACATTAGTTCAAATATATGAAGATTGAAACAAACTATATTGTTTTATTTCATTGTTCAATAGTTTCCACTTTCCAGACTTGTTATGTAATATGCTCACACAATTTTTTTTTTTAGGTCGGATTGCTGGACAAGATATTTTTTTTCTAATTTTGTACCTGTTTTTTTCAAATTTACTGTACTGTTCATTAATAGTGAATAAACGTTTTGAATCCTTTATTATTCTTTTGCTATTTTATTTTAAATGTACAGGATGAACAACTAAGAACGACTGTAGGCCACATCTCAGAAAAAATCATGGTACAACTTTCAAAAAAATTACCTTCCTTTAGGTAAGGGATCCTGAAAAATTGCTGGAAAATATTTTGCAGTCTCTAAAATATCCGCTATAGGTGGAATGAGCACTAGAAAACATAATTCTCCAAAAAAACATCCTAAAGGTGTCCTAAAAATACAATTTTTGAAATCTTGATGAGATTATGAATAATCTTAATTAAGGAGAATTTTTGCCATTATTCTTCAAATAATGGGTGGGGAAGGTTCAAACTTATGAACAAATGTATAACTTTTTCGTTTTTTAACCGATATTAATGATTTTAGCTGCATTTAAAAGTTTTTCTGTTTAATGAGTTTGGTAACAAAATTGGATAATTTTGTATCCACTCGGAAATTTTAAATGTAAATTGAAGCATTTTTTTATATTTGATATTGTAAATCTTATATCTTGGAATAGATTCCTATTTTTTAACCCCTTTTCATTAGAATTTAAAAAATGCCTCATTACATTTGAAATTTCCGAGAAAATGGGAAAATTGTGGACTTTTTCACAAAGCGTTGACAAAATTGTCCAATTTTGTTATTTTTGTTAAGCATTTATTATTAAAAAGAAAAAACTCTTTCAAATGAAGCCAAAAACATGGATGTCGATTAACAAAAAAAGTGTTACGTCATTTGTTGTTTGGGTTGAACCTTCCCCCACCCCTTACTTGAAGAATACAGACAAAAAGTCCCTAACTACATTTTTTCATAATCTCAACAATATATCAAACATTGTATTTCTAGGATACGTTTAGTATGTCTTTTTTGGAGATAATCACAGAATTATGTTTTTAAGTGTTCATTCCACCCCATAGGAGATATTTTAGGAACTCAAAAATATTTTCCAGCGATTTTTCTGGGTCATTTTCCTAAATGTTTTTGTTTAAAGTTGTACTATGACTATTTTTTAAATATGGCCGACAGCCGGCGTTCTTAGTTGTTCACCCTGTATTTGCTGATTAGGCACAGAAACATCTATAGGATGTCATCCAGAATGTTTGAGGTATATTATTTAGAGGTTTATGTGATGTCTATACAACATCCACGAGAATACACTGTAATATTTTTGAAATGTCGCATTTAGATCATTGATAAGATGTTATTTTTTAGACATTGCATTAACATCGACAACATGTTAAAAGGCATTTCAGAATGTAACAGAAATGTTCTTTTTAGTTCGTTATGAAGACTTCCTTTTGAGGAAGTTCCAGTAACATCACAGTAATGTAAAAAGGCAGCGCTTTAACATCGCTGAGAAGTTAAGTTGAAACACCACAAATGTTAACAGTCACAAGCTGGGCATAAGCGGTTGTATAGATGTGCATGTAATGAAAACAAGAGGAAAAAAAGGAAGAATATTATCACAATGTGATGTTGAATTAACATAACTGTAATATTTATTTGCATAGTGGGTAACATCCATTGAATATAAAAATATCGGATGTGGAAAGGCCAACTTCCGGATTCAGATTTTGAATTGTTAAACTTACGTTTCACAAGCTTTGAGTGACTTCGTGGTCAAAAAATGGGCGCCAGTCAACCAAACCCCTTCCTAAAGTATGGACATCAATCAATCCATCCCAAGCAATCAAACACAAACCACACATGAAATTATCAATATCAATACAGACTCTAGTTACCCAAGTCAGAGCAGTTGAAGTATTACTCCAGTTCTTAGTAATCGACTTCAGTATTCACCGCGATTTCTCTTTTGCAGCTCCTATCGATTGAAAGCAAGTGCATCGAGTGTTGATTTGAACTTTGAAAAAAAAATAGAACATACAGCCAGACATTATCGAATGCAGTGGTTATTCGATGAAATTTTGACCTGGAATTCGCCCAATAATAGCCTTGTGAGATTGTCTTATGGTTTTACTCCTAATAATAAATTAGCTAAAAAACTAAACAATATTCTTTTTTCTTCTTCTGAATAAAACTCAAAGTCAATATCACAGCATTTTTTAATAATTGACTTACATAAGGGACATCTTCAGGGTACAAAAATTTGATGAAAGTAAAGGGAACAATTACAAAAGTCTCCAACATTACCTGATTAAAAAAAATTTCAATGGGCAGCACATGTGAATCCTCAGAAATGTTAAGATTAAAGTTAAGAGAAATAAATGTGAGCGGTTGGAAGATTGAAACTTAAAAATTGAAATATTTGAAAAAGTTCTTGTCTCATCACATTGCAGTTAAAATTGAAATTGAAAAATTTTAAACGATTTAACTATCTTATATAAAGAAGGATGTGACAAACGAAAAAATAGAAAATCTTATTTTGTCTTACTAAGTTAGATTGAATGGGTGATAGAATTAGGCTCAAAATGAGCGATCAACGAACATGACAGAATATATTTCATGGGGGGTACGAGTCAACCAGTTTCCACTGGTGTTTCATGTTCGTTGATCGCTCAGTTTGAGCTTAATTCTATAACCCATTCAATATAACTTTTTAATTTTTCGTGTGTCACATCCTTTTTTTATATAAGCGTTTGAAGTTTTTTAATTTCAACTGCAATATGATGAGAGAATGATTTTTTCAAATATTTCAATTTTTAAATTTCAATCTTCCAACTTCTCACATTTATTTCTCCGAACTTTAATCTTAACATTTCTGAGAATTCACGTGTGTTGCCCATTGAAAAGTTTTTTTTCAGGTAATGTTGGAGACTTTTGTAATTGTTCCCTTTACTTATATCACAATTTTGTAGCCTGAAGATGGCCCTTATGTAGGCCAAAACTAGTAGCTGTAGTCAATTATTAAAAAATGTTGTGAAATTGAGTTTTTTTCAGAAAAATTACGGTTAGTCATATTTGAGCAATGGATGATATTTACCTTCTAACAATATACTTAAAATTGATAGTTTTTTCAAGTTTTCGGATAATATAATAGAGTCTATAAAGATTTTCAACAGAATAAAAATTCTACACGATTTGTATATCCATATAGAATAGAACCTCACGATCATGCAATCTTTTTTTAACAAAACCAATCGAGAAAAAAATCCTAATCAGGTTATCTAACCAACACCTATATTGGGGTGACTTTGATATGGCGAATGTTTTCGCGTCCTCTGTACAGGATTACCAGAATAAGTTATCCATTTTATACTTTACCATTTTGGTGCAGACGTTTTTTTATCAAATTTGCTCTGCATTGGGGTGAAATTGATGATCCATATTAGTTGAATGCCTTATCAAATTCACCCCAATTATTTATGTTGATACATTATACGTTGGTCGGATATACAGAATATATTCTTTGGTAAACAAAAATCAATAATCAGAACTATAACTACATACAAGTATAACATAAAAGGAACATTAACAACGATGGAATAAAACAATATAGTTTGTTTAAGAAATTGACTGTGTCAAAGTTGGGAGGGAAATACATTGTCATCATGAACCGGGAGAGGAATCAGCTTAACAATGGACCTAGAATAGATTCCTGTCAAAGTTCTTACTCTTACCATCAGGAGACCAGGTAACAGTATTATAATACGAGCCAATGGCCATTTTAAAAGAGAAGTTTCCTCATCTTTGAAAAGGACCATATCTTCAACATTTAAGTTTGGATGAGAGACAAGCCACTTAGGCCTATTTTGGAGACGGTTCAAATAGTCTTTGAACCATCGTTTCCAAATACACTGTTGGATTCTGGTACATTGTTGCCAGAATTGTGAACACAGTCTTGGTCAGGAAAAGAGAAACTAAAGGAGCTCCAATTAAAAAATACGCAGGAGTCAGTGGCTGAAGGTCATGATCATCTGATGATAATGGGAAAGGGGGTCTTGAATTCATTATTGTTTCTATTTGGAGTAGTATAGTAGTAAACTGCTCAAAAACATAATGTGACCCTTGTAACATACGGGTGATATGAAACTTCGCACTCTTCATGGCAGACTCCCATATTCCACCCTAGTGTGGCGATCTGGGGGGTATGTATTTCCAGGTGATGGCTGTTGTAGTTGCATAGTCAAAATTGGGTGAATTAGGAGTATTAAAGAGCTCATAAAGATCTCAGAGCTGGTTGTGCCCCAACTAAGTTGGTGGTATTATCACTAAAAATTGTAATTGGAACTCCTCTGCGGCTCACGAAACGTTTGAGGCATGCAATAAATACATCTGCTGATAAAACCGACGCCAATTCGAGGTGAACTCTCTTAGTTCCAATGCAGACAAAAAGGGCATTTTATTACTGGGGCTTTTTTGAGAGTTGACGATTTAATGAGGAATGGTCCTCCGACATCCACTCCTGCGTGTAAAAATAGTCTTGAGGGAGTGACTCGCTCTGTGGGCAAATCAGCCTTCATTTGCTGTGATCTAATTGCTTTAAGTTGGGTACTTGAGGATGATTCGCTTCACCTCTCGTAGTCCATTAAGTGGCCAGAATTTAGTGAGTATATTGTTGAGCACATTTTGAGGACCACTATAGCCAAGACGAATATGTTCGTGCCTCAGTAACAAAGTCACAAACTGAGACTTGGGTGATAATAAAATAGGTTGTTGTTGGTCAATAGGTACAGGGTTATTGGTTATAATTTGACCACCCCTTTATTTCTCTTAAGCGTACAGATACAAAAAGAAGTTTCAAATAATAGTTGTAGAAGTATAAATTAATTTTAATAAAAAGTACTTTGCACACCAATAGTGTTTTTGAATTACGGGGTATAATATGGAGAAATATATTTTTAAATAGAACGCCCTGTATATTATGACATATTCGGATAGGGCCTTTTTTTCTCATAACAAAAATATATACTTTTATAGGTCTAGCTTTCATACTTTTCAAAGTAATAGACGGTAAATTCCTAAAGTATTTAAGTTAGTATTTAGCTAAAAAAAGTAGTTGGCTATGCATGGCTCACTGCACTTGTTGATATTATCTGTCAAAACTAAGTAACTTCTGAAGTAATAGACAGTAAACGTTTAAAAAATAGGCGACTGGGTGTTACATTTACAAAGAACATAAAAAACAATACAGTGTTTATTACGAAATACAATACAATAGCAAACAACATAAAAAGCAATACAGTGTTTATCACAAAATAGAAACCGATTTGATATTTTCATAAATTTTACGCAAACTAAAGTAAGTGCTCAAAATGACCGCCGTTAGTTTCAAAACAAAGTTAATACCTCCTCCTTAAATTTTCTATACAGTTTAAAATTTTATTACCATTTCGATGGTTAAGAAGTTCAATTTCAGCTTCAATTTTCTCTCTAATTATTGCAATACTGTTACTGATATCGGAATAAACTTTTTCTCTTAAATAGCCCCATAAAAAGACATCTTAAGGCGTTAAATCAGGACTATTTGGCGTCCATTGAATCGTACCACCATTACCTATCCAAGTTGTGAACTCATTATTTAAGTGTTCTCGCAATTCTCTTACATTATGTGGAGGTGCTCCGTCTTGTTGCCATATTATGACATTAAGCGCATCTTCTGGAAATTCCTTAAGTAAATCGTCAACTTGTGGCAGAATGTGCTATAGCTGGCAATTAGTTGTATTTGTTACGCTAGTTAGTTTATAATTTTGACAGATAACATCAACAATATTGCAGTAAGACATGCATAGCCAACTACGTTTATTAGCTAGATACTAACGTAAATGCTTTCGGAATTCACTGCCCATTATTTTGGAAAGTATGAAAGCTAGATCTCTAAAAGTATATATTTTTGGTATGATAAAAGAAAACCCTCTCCGAATATGTCATAATATACAGGGTGTTCTATTAAAAATATATATTCTTATTTTATACCCCCTAATGCAAAAACGCCACTGGTGTACAAAGTATATTTTATTTAAGTTTATTTATAATACCACAACGTTTATTTGAAACTTTTTTTTGTATCTGTATGCATAAGAGAAATAAAGGGGTGGTCAAATTATAACCAATAATACTACTGTACATCGGCATTGGACAGACGACCACCTACTCTAATAATGGAGTCTTGGTCTAGGAAAACATTTAAAGGCAAAAGATATTTATCTTGGGATGGTTTGTTACCTTTGAGCAATCGGATAACATGTGGGAATGCTGAACATTGAACCTGAATAATAAGAAATTTACGAGAATGGAATAGTTTAGTTGGAGTCAAGGGCCACTTCGTTTATCAGGGATTCTAACAAAACTAACACATCTAAGTCATGAAACGTAGCATTTTATTATAAGATGAAAATTTCGACATAAAGTCTAGCCAAGTATTAGTGGATGGGTGTATAGGGATCAGACTGTTTTTCTCTCTCCTGGCAATTGCGATACTTGTTTAAACGAATCGTATATGACGGTATCTGAGGAAGTGGTACTTGAGAAAAAAGGGCCTTTAAACCATAAGGATGAATCATTTGTGAGGGATATGACACGAGAAAGCAAATCTGCAGGGTTAAATTTAGATTTTATATACCTCCAAGAAGCTTCAGAGGTAAGGTCTTGAATTTGTTTAACTCTGTTACTAACGTAGATTGTCCATTTCTCAGAAGGTGAACTTATCCATGAGAACGCTACTTGAGAATCTGACCATAATATATATGCAGAGATTCGAAGATGATTTTTAAAAATTATTGAAATTCTTGAAAATTGTTTTGCTAAACGAACCATGTCATTGAGTTCTAATTTTGAGATAGTGAGGGGTTTGATTAATGGGGAGACTTTGGACGAAGCAGCTACTAAATGAGATGCAGCAGTATTATCAGTGTAGATTGTTCACAGATAGACACAACCACCATAAGCCTAACCACTAGCATTACTGAAGCCATGAAGTTCACAGAATAAAACTTCTTAATTTACTCTGATGCACCTGGGAATGGAGATGTTTTCCAATAAAATGATGTTATTGAGGAGTCGTTCTTAATCTGAGGACTGTCAATAGGGCACTGTAATCCTATCTGCCATAGGTTTTTCATGATTAGCTTGCCTTGCACGAGTATCGGGTTCACCAGACCCAAGGGGTCATTGCATTGGAAAATGATTGACAAAATCACTCCTTTTGTTAGGACACTATTGTCCAAAGAAGAGGGAGTATGAATTTTAAATGGATCAGAATTAGGAACCCACGTGATACCTTAAACTGTACATGGGTCGTCTGTTCAGACTAGCTTTTTGCACGAGGAATCATCAGAGAATAATATCTTAGAAATGGTATTGTAATTGGTACGAAATTTATGTAAATTAAATCCATAAGACCAAAGAGTGTGCCTTAAGTCAAAATACAATTGTTACAATTCTGCTATTGAGTGAGCACCTGTCAATATGTCATCTACATATGTTTGATTTAAGAGAGCGTCATGTACATGGGGTAAATGAGAATTCCGTAGGGCTACTTCTTTTAAAACTGTGCTTGCTAAATAAGGTGCACTACAATGGCCAAAGGAGACGATGGTAAGCTCTAAACAAGATAAAGGATCGTGAGAGTCCCTCCAAAGGAAATTCGGCAAAAAACTAAATGTCGGGTATATGCACACCTGCCTATACATATTTTCGATGTGAGCGGTCAGATCATAAGGATAAGTCCGAAATCTTGTTAAAATATCGAACAGTTCGAGTTGGAATCTAGCCCTGTCAAAGTTATATCATTTAAAGAAAGAGAACTCGAAGTTTTCGAAGAAAAATCATATACAATCTGGACCTTTGTACTGGCGCTATGGGTCTTTACTACACTGATGTAAGTGACGAAGTATTTAGATTCCGACAGAGGGGAGAGAAGAGACAAGCATGTCCTAATCTAACGTATTCTTCTAAAATGTTTTAATATCCAGTTTTCAACTCAGGATTCTTTTCCAATTTCTTTTCAAGGGACGAAAATCTATTTCTAGCAGAAATAAATTAGTCACCTAGCTCACAGTGAGCTTGACGATAAATCAATGGCAAATGGACTTGAAACCTTCCATCAGGAAGGATTTAGTGGAGGAAACAAATCTTTGTTCGGCTCTTGCATCTCCATCTGTTACCAGAGGACGAGAAGAGACCTTTTCTTGTTTAAAGAATTTTTCTAAAATTACATCTAGCTTAGTTTCAGTTACATCTGTCTTCGTGGCTATATGAAAGTAGTGAAGTGCTAAATTAACGTCAGCATGGAGAGTCATGTTATGATGAGGTAAAGTACCTGAAATTATCTACCCCAGATGAGTATGAATCAATGTAAAAAGCCCATTTCCTAAATGTTTTATGTCAGATTTTAATAGAATGTAATAAATGTCGGCTCCTAAAAGGATCCCAATTTCTGATAGGGTGTCGTCGGCCAGTTCTTAGCTAATGTATTGGAGGGTGTTCAATAAGTTTTTATTAATAGAGTAACAAAAGAGCATTGGCTTCCGTTATCCAGAAAAACTTTTAACACCCTAGGTGGGGAAAATTAACAATATTGCAGTTGCCAATAACACTTGAGAAGTGCAAGCCTGAGTAGGTGAGAGAGCTGTTATGTTTACCACCGAACCTTGAGCCCGAGAGGTACTAGAAAATATCTTTTGTGGTTGGGACCTTGGAGAATCGCCTACACGGGAAATGATTGCAGTAGCAGAATTTAATTGAGAGTGTTACCTAAGAGAACCACTTCGTTGAGAGAAAGATTGTGACTTTAGAGAATCACCACTTTGGGAGTGCGAAGGGGTTGCGAACGTTCTATGTGTTGGAGAGGGCAATCAGTTTACTGCTACATTGCGCGGAGTAGATAAATGTGATAAAGAATGATGTTTTCCATTATTACAAATATCACACACTCTGGATGACCCACACCCATTCAAGGAGTACTTTGTACCTAAAAAATTATAACAAAGTTTGTTAAATTTAACAAAATTCAATCTGTCTGAGACATACATATGAACAAACAGCTAGTTTCATTTAAAAAAGTAATATGAGTAGATTCCCCACCGTAAGGGTCGATATAGTAAATTTATTTATTATGATTCCTTGCCATAATTAATTTGAAATACTGGTGAAACATGTTGCTTGATTTTAGTACTGATATACCGAAGCATTCAGATCTTGAAACTGTTTAGAGATCTAAAAATTGTTACAAACAAGACTTGTTCTTCCTACATCTCATTTAGGTTGATTCGGATCAGAAAAAAATACAATCAATGGAAGAGCCTTACAATGTCTGCGGAGACGTAAAGCATAATTCTGTTGATGTAAATATGAACATATCAACTGATCTAGCAGATTTACGAATATTGGTAAAAATGTAACTTAGTATTCTAATAAAGTTGTAAATGTAGAACAATACGTTCTAGTTTTTTGGAAACGTACTATAATATTTAACGAGGTTTGCATGAACAAATTAAATGAATGTCTTCTCGTTTGATCTGAGGTAGATAATATATACGTGTCGAAGTTTTCACAAAATCTTGATATATATTTTTTTCGTGACGGGTGGCACGAAGCATGTAAAATGACTGGTTCACAACAAAACTTAAATTAGACGGTATAACATTTCGTAACACTGATCTATTTAGATATACATACATAAATTGCCTGTTTAGAAAGGAATCTTTTAACGGAAGATCAGAACTAGTTTTTTTGCGTTGTTTGAACGTAAAAACGTGACGATATTTCTAAGTAACTGTATTTTAATTTTCATATCTACTCAGGAAAGCCCATAGAAAACTCGCAAAACTTAACGTTAAGCTTAGAAGGAAAAGTAAATTATTCGTATTTTATCAAAGAATATAAATATAATTTGTCCCGATTGAAAATAGTTATTCCTTGCAATTGCTTCAACAATTTAGCTTTTAACAATTTTATACCGAGATGCCCCACTAAAACTGCATTTATGTCATTAGTAGGATATTTTGAAGAGAATCGCTTGAAAAAATTTTGGTGGAATTGTTTTCTGTACTCATACATCAATTTCTCCTGAATTATAAGATATAATTATTTTTTAGTTTTATGATCAAATTTTTTCAAAAACTTATCTAATGGTAGCAAATCCTCGAGAAATATATTTAGTCGTTAATAAGAATACAATGTATATATGAATATATAAATAAATTTTGCAGAAAAAACCAAATAAGACTGGTTCACAATGAAAATATACAATTTTATAACTAATAAAAAAATTATTAAACTTGGGGGATTTTGTGTCATCTTGTTCATAGAAGGAACATATGCCTACACTGACTAAAGATTTCCACGATATTAATAGCACCCTTGAATCGTTATATTCTTGCCACTATCCCGTGTAGGGATGTCGGCAAAATGCTATGTAGTGACCATTATAAGTCGTTGATATAGCGCAGAGGTTGTACATACAAGTGCCACATCATCAGCCGCGTAATGGCTCATATCAAGCCCTTCTATTGGAAAATCTATTGCAACATAAGTTTCCCACTAAATCTTTCTGTTTGCGAAAAGTGCTTCCGGTAAATAACCAATATTTTCGGAAATTCATTAATTGAGAATGATTTAGTGCATCGTCTTCGTTCCTTACATTTTGAGCATGTTGGTTTCTCATCACCGTCGAGTGTTTCTTCTCTTGTAAACGAATCTAAACATTGTGAAAGTCGTAATTGACCTGTTCTTTAGGGTATCGAAAGGGATGAATCTTGAAAGGGATCGTAGGTAACTGAACAGTGACCACAGTGTGTGCACTTGATTGTTGATTTTAATTGACCGACAAACTTATCCACAATCTTGGAGTTGTCCATTCTCGGATATATCAACCAATATTCTTGTGCTTTCTCGATATCACTAAGTTTGTCATCAATTTCTGTTAATATGGGCTTTGGCTTTACATATGCTTCTTGACATCTCTGTGAAGTCCTGCTAATAGGTAACGAAGAAACTCCTGTGCATCATGTTGAGTGTCTCCCATGAACCTTGAAGTAAATCGCTGAATCTGACTTTTCAATGATACTGTATTAACCACTCTATCTTAACCGTCTTCAGACCAAAGTTCTTGAATGACTTCAGCAAATGCTTTAATTACTGCTCCTTTCATGCTAGATATGTTCATGTTAATATCTCTTATGTATGCGTCTTTCTTTAGATATTCTAATAGCCACCTTGTGTTTGATAGGCATTGGATAATGCTATGAATGAAACATGTGTTACCAATATTTTTGAGGCCTTTGAGACCCAAAGATTCTTGGGGAATACCCTTTATGGATCTGATTGTGGAGATATTGTTAAGAGTTCTTTCGCAACTACTATGTCTGATTCTATTATTGTCTTCTCACTTGATCGGCGTGATAAGGAATTGATGTTGTTTGCTATTGATTTGGATGTAGATATTACGGATTTGGAAAGTTTGGTTGATGTCGATAGATTATTGGTCTGGTTCACTTTGTTAATATATTCCTTGTTATCTACATCATTTTTAGACGTATCCTTTTGTTCTTGTTGAGTTTCATTCCATTCCTGAAAATCTTTAATCGAAAATGAAATGTATGAAGAGAAGTTGTTAACACTCGGATTACCTTTAGTAAGGGAATTGATGTTTGTTGATTCCTCAGCTACTACGACCCTATCGACTTCTGAACCATTATTTTCTTCTACGTCTTCATTCTCTTCCAGTTTTGAATTTGACTGCAAAACATCGGGGTTATTTTCACACTTGTTGGAGGCAATGACATTTTTTTTGGTCACCAAATAAATATTACTAGATTTTTTAACTCTGGCTGATATTGATTTTGTACTTATTGCTTTCACTCTATTGGTCACATCAGATATTTTGGATCTAACCTCAGTTGTCTTATTGGCGAGGTTAGTTCCATTTTTTAATGTTCTGGAGAGTTTGTCATTAAAATTTTCACTCAAATTGGCTACTGATGTGTGATTTCCGTTATCATCTTCATCATACAAATTGTCTATATTAGTATTGTTAGAGTATGCCACACTGTTAGTATAAATAAACATTTGGTCGTTTACCTTTTTATTCGATGTCTCCAACTTTATTTGGGGTAAACCAGTTTTATATTTTGTTTTGGTCAAAGATACTTTATTGCGTATAGGAATCGCATCATTCTCTATCATAGTCATCTTCTTCAGTATTTCTATGAATGGGACATCATCTGGCTGGTGGTTATCTATATTTTTTAGTACACTGAGGCCCAAAAGCTTGTTGGAGGCATAATTTATAAAATTGTCAACGCATGTATTATCAGAAGGCACACATTCTGAAGAAGAGAATGAAGATGTTAAATAGAAATATTTCGGAAAAAGGAAAGATCACATGTTTTAGGGTCGGTAATGTGAGAAATTTTGAAAGTGGTAGAAGAATTAGGTTTCTTATGATTAGTTTTCATAAAAAGTTCTTCTAGAGGCTTAGAACGAAGAAACGTACCGAGAAAAGATGAAGCGTTTCCTCATTGATCTGCAATACTTATTTGTTGTATAAAGAACAAAGTTGCTTTTGAATGATTGGTTTCTACTAATTTTTTTACCGATTTCTTCAATGAATTTTAAAGCTTCATGACCGAAAACAACTGAGGTTTCAATTGCTACAAGAATAAACATGTAAATGTTCTCCAGATTTTGGTATTTATTGATTTTGAAAGTTTCGCCTTTTAAAGCTGCAACGCCTGCGGAAGTAGATGTGGATCGGGCATGGGACGGAGCCCAAGTGTCAGTGCAAGTGAAATCCCATATAACTGATTTGCCGCGTTGCCATGGAATGAGGGTCATATCATCTGGACGTTTACCATCGTCGCGGCAAGTGCCTAAAGGTTCCAACGAACAGGGAATCTTTGCATATGACAGGCCTCGTTTGATTAGGTCATTTACTGCAGAATGACGTGAAAAACGGCCGACATTTAATTTGCAGCTTAGGCCGTGTCTACCATATTCATCAACATCAGCTCCGCAACGACAGCGATGTTTCACACAAATTTGACAACCTAAACGGAGACCAATAGAAATACGGAAACTTTCGTCCTCTAAAAGCGTACCTAATGGGGCCGACGGTATAGCGTTCAACCATGCTCCTGATTTCTTTGAAAATGCAGATATGCAGATATGTAACCAGGTCGGACTACATCTTAAGATATATGTTAATTTTGGAATTAATAAGCAATTCTTGAGAAGGTAATAAGCAATATGTGTCGGTAACCATGATAAACGAGATGACATTTTTTTGAAAAAGGTTAGTTTTTCATTGAAAGCTGATAGAAAAGATGCGTTTAATAAAGGAGCACCTAATAGAAATAAATTTTGTCTGTTGGTAATTGTTATGCCTGGTGCTACAGAATTAAAATTGTCAATGGTTAGATTATTTGGTAATTATAAGAAAAATAACTCGCATTTGCTGAAATTGAGTTCAAGACCAATATCCTTGGAAGTTATTTATAATATAGACAAGAGACTTGAACACGGAATTAGTATTACCACCTAAAGAACCATCATCAAGGTACCAAGCATTGAATTATGTGTCAATGTTGCTCATAAGTTTGTGTATCGATATGCAAAAAAGGAGAGGTGCCTCTTTCCGAATATATGATGTTTTCGCGAAATAAAAGATATGAAGGGAATCGATAACATTGATTGATGAAAGGAAAAATTTCAGGTAGATTATCAGCTACAAGTTTTAATAAACGATTGCGATTAATTGCATTGAAAGCATTTTTAAAATCAATTTCCAGAAAAACTTTATTATCAACGTCTGGATGATTAGAGACGTAACGTCTTGCTGCATGTGCAACTGCTTCACAACCACCTTTTGACCCGAAACCAAATTGTAATGGACGAAGTAAATATCCTAATTTGTCTCTGATGTTTGAACAAATTATTTTCGCTACTAAACGACGGTTAACTGTACCAATAGTAATTGGTCTGATACCTCCTGCTTTTTTAGTTAAAGCTAATAGTGACGCTTCGAATAAAATAGGACGAATATTGATGTTGATTGTGTCATTTGAAATAAAATTACATAATTTACACAAAGATGATAAGAGATTTTTTCCTGAAGGGCCAGCACTGTAACTTATCAAATCTTGTGGATGTGAAGGTCTTAAAGAGTCTAAACCACCAGCAGAACTTGTTTTAAAAGAGAAATTAAAGTGTGGAAAGTTATTCGTTTTGCCAAATATTGCTCGAAATTACCAGTAAGTCACAAAACTTATTAGAAATTGATCGAACTTTCCAGAAAAATTCAAAAATATGTCGAACTCTTGAGAGATTGCTCAAAGTTTTGAGAAGGATCGATTAAATAATCAAAAATTTTGGAAAACGTTTCCATTTTCCAGAACGTCAGTTATCTTTCGAGCAATTGCTCCAATTACTTACCTAAAAACATTCAGAAAACTATATAACTGTTTAGAAACTGCTTGACTATTTTGTAGAGATCCAAAGAGTGATCGAACTTCTAAGAAATTGTTTGAATTTCTCTGAAATACCCACAACGTTACCAATCTTTTGAAAAATTGCTCAAATTTTCCTTAAAGAATAAGAACGACGCTAAGCATTCCAGAGACGTATAATGCTAACGAACTCTTAACAGATTGCTCAAATTTTTGGGATTGACCCTAGGAGTTATCGAACTTTTGAGAAATTCTTACAATTTTCCAAAAAAAATCCAGAATTTTACCAATTTTTCGAAAAATTCTGAAATTTCTCAAAAGGACCCTGATCGTTAGGTAATTTTGCAGAAAGATTCAATTTTTTTTCAAATTGTTGAAGATCTGCTTGAATTGTTGAGAAAAATTCAATCCGATCTTTTAAGCAATTGTCTGAATACTGTCATGGAATTGCTTGAGTTTTCCTAAAAGTATCAGGAAGTTATTCAATTTCAAAGAAACTGCTCAGATGTCTCTGGCAGATCCAGGAAATTATCTAAAATCTCCACTACTACACATTACGTCAAACGTGTATGGAATCATTCCATTAAACCTAATTCTTTTACAAAATACATGTTTTTAGGAAACAAAAAAGACAATAAATGTATGTTGATAGTCATTCTCTTAGTATCAATGTTTCTATAAATATTTCTATTTATAATAGTTTCAGTAAAGTGACAATCTTACTCTTTCTTTTAATTTCAATTGAGCAAGGATTACTGGTTACACGTTGCAGAGCATTCCAGCTATCATATATCGGAATTCTTGTGCATTCAAAGTCATCTGCTGTGCGAATCATTCACAGATTTCAAGAACAGTGCAAAACATACTACGTAATGGACATCCTCGAGTGTCTACCGCAATGGAACAGCGTTATTTGGTGCAATACGCCTGCAGACACCGAACAGCATCACGATAATCTCTAAGAGCTCACTTTCAGGGCACGTTTGGTCATGTTATATCGACACCTACAGTTCGAAGACGACTCCATGATGCAAATGTATGTGCTATTAAACCATTAGACATCATGCTGTCTACTTCCAATCGGCACGAGATTGAATTGGACATCTAACTCTCCTGATATGAATCAAATTGTAAAAATGTGAGATTTCATTACTAGAGTCATTCAGAATCATGTCAACCCATCTGAGGCTGCATATGTGGTGGTAGTGACAGCGGCGTGAGAGGAATGGAACAATATTCCACAAAAAACTATCAATAGCTTGATTATTTCAATGCACAATCTTATCAACATGTTATTGGAACGTGGAAGAGCTCACACCGACCATTAGTCAGAGTTCAACATGTTTTAATACTTTTTGTTTCATTCAATAAATTTTGCCAACAAACTTGTATATTGGTAAGTTCTCAATTTTCGAAGTCTTCTAGTTTTTAGAGAATATTTTTTCATAAATAACATATTCAGTAAAGAAAATACTTTTGTTGCATTTTTTTAAGAAATTATTCCTTTAACATGTTTGAGGGGGGAGTCCAAGACTTTTGACGTTGTGTGTAGTTACACCCCCATTACTTTCAAACCCCATACAAATAATATTTGCCTGGTTCGTGTTTTTGTATGAATATTAATTCCACATTTCAAGTATTTTCTCAAGCTCTAACTAACAAATTATATACTCGTAAAAAATTTATTCAAAATGAAGATTAAGAGGAATATGCCCACGCGTTCACATTCACAAACGTACACGAACAGGAAGAAAAAGATAAAAATAATAGACAATAGCATATTCTTGTTTATTACTGGCTGATGTACAAAAACACCGACCTTGATGAAATTATCTCCACACAAATTAATCATTAGAGAAGTCGACTTAATAAGGACATAACTCTTATTATTTGACTTGTAACCATCACCTGAAATATTAAAAGATAACGCATAATATTTTTTCTAAATCTTACACAACTCTTTCCAACAACGTGTTCTTAATCAGGGCAATAAACAAAACTAATGCTCTTTCACTATTCCGTGCTTGTAAATCAGATGCGGTTTCACGTGATATTATTAATCAAATAAATCATGCATTTTGAATCAAACAAAATTAAGTGGAAATTAGTAAAGCGTCTAAATTTACTTCGATAAATCCCTTTATCTTATGTAACATTCCAGAATTTTAATTAGAGTATAATATTCACAGGAAGATTCATTAAGAATGTAAAATCTCTAGGACACAAAAAATGGCAATTTAACGTTTTTTTGACATGAGGATTGCCAAGTTGGACTTTAATTTAACATTGCTAATAGAGGGAGCTACTTACACTTGGTTGTGTTTATTAAATCAAAGCAAATGTTTATTTCGGCTGAACTATGAGTAAAATGCTAAAAAACTGTTGAAAAGCGTTAGATTCTACAAAAAAAGTTACTCTTGTTTCATTCATGTAACTCAATTGTCTATCTAGTTATTTGCTTCTAGAAAATTCTCGAAAACTTGCAATATTTGTATAAGGCATGTTGGACTAAATCATAATACAGATACTGTACAATACTCAGATTGTACAGCAAGCTACATTGGAAGGACATGCAGGCCTTTGGGAGTCCGTATAAATGAGCATATCAGTAAACCCAACAAATCATCATTCGGTCATCACTTAAAATATAATAATCATAATTTTAGTCCCACAGAAAATTCAAAGATTTTAGTTAACATCAACTCTAAAAACTTTACTTTACTAGATTTTTATGAAGACCTTGAAATCAGTAACGAGCTTAAAATTAATGATAAATGTCTAAACAAACAAGAGAGCCTAAATAGGAACTATATATGATATGATAATGTCCTAACCTGCTTGTCACCAGATCAATAACGCTTGCTGAAATAAGTTAGTTTCGAGACAATACATTAGAACCTGCTTCAGGACCATGATATTAAACCATGAGCATGTTTTTTGTGTCGCCTTAAAATATAATGTGAATACATCATTAGATCCCACCCTTCCAACATGAAGAAAATTAGAGTACTTCTATGGCTGGTTAGAATTTACCTTCACACCTCTATAGAAGCATTCGGGATTCCATCCTGTGTCTTTTCTATAAGTTAAGGCCCAGAATGGCATCTCGAAAATGTGAGGTAAGTGCAATTGCTGATGTTTTCACATTAGAATTTATTTTTGTGTGTTTTCTCAATTTAACCTTCTAAATAATTTTAAATATCCTAATTAAATTGTTAATCATTCACTACAATTACTAACCTAATCAAATTGCTAATCATTCATTACAATTACTAAATTAAATAGAATATTACACATAATTGATTTCATTGTTGTTTAAAATTACTTTTCTGAATTTAAATAAATAATCATTTTTGCATCCGATCTCTCAAATCGAACAGAGTATTCACAAACAATCGAACAAACCCAATTGACAGTTGAAGTTCTCATATTTGTCAGTCAAACCGACACAACCACCTGTAGAGGATCTAACATGAGAGGTATTTAAGAAAATATTTTTTGGAAGTAAAATTCGATTTTAAAAATTTTAAATGTGATGTCCAAGTTTGTATAATGTTAAAGGTTTGTTAACCTGTTTAATTATTAATGGAGGCGATGAAGCCAGGAAATTTTGTTATATGGAATCTGACAGTACGTATTTTTTATCAACCTTTTTATCTTTTCATAAAAAAAACTCAGTCAAACTTTCACTTAACTAGATACTATTGGTTGTGATTTGAATATGTATTTTTAGATAAGGCACTGATGATGGCTCTATGTCTAGAGAGCTGAAAACGCGCTATGCAAAAGTAAATTAAATTTTACACGTGATACAAATATATTTTTCTTTGTTACCCTATACGTGTACACAGCCACCAGCATCATTTGATGTCCTTCATTCATTTAAATCATAATAGTTCGAGTCCTACAATAAACAGATATACCCCGTGGAATCTACTCATATTACATTTTTAAATGAAACTAATTGTTTCTAGATAATTCCACAGTATATTGAAAAAACGGTAAAGATTCTAAAAAGTTTGACATTTGTTTCGATATTGCTATCCTCGTCAGAATGACATAAGTTACATTTCATCTGATGCCTACCTGATGGTTAATAATTATTTTTGGCTAGACCAAGAAGGGACCTACCTAGTGATTGACTTAATATATCGTGGGCGTACAAGCAGATTCCTGTAAATCCATTTTTAAAAAAAATGGGATTTTTTTACAAATAAGTCCATATTAGGGTCGAGCATCAGGCATATAAACATTTAAATCCATTTCGTACTTGGTGTAGGATCTATAAGTAAGTCCCTGGTAATAATAATCTTAACATACAAAAGAATTTAAATGCACTTAAACGATTTTCGGTTTTTTATTTACGGATACGGGACAAGTCCGGACAGGAAAAAGCTTGAAAGTCCTGGCGGTAAACAACGTTTTTTGTCATTCGATGTAGGTAGCGTTTCGTGGTGTAAACTCGCAATTATGCTTAGTATGTCTTCCATGGCGAAAAAATTGTTTTATTAGCTTCCAATAATAAAGTAGGTCATGTTATTGATAAAAATGGTATTAGTTTTGAAAAATCGACCAACGATGAAACAATCTCGGCATTTGTAAGCTGTGAAGATCCTATTAACAAGTTATAGTCAAAATTTTCTTGATCTATAACAAAAAAATTCATAAATTTCTCTATTTCAAAATTTTTTATCTTCAAGTGATTCCTTTACGCCATTAATCGTTTTTAATCTTGCATTATTCTCAGAATCAGTAACTGTAGTTTTCTTTAAGGAAAGTAATTTGGAATTTATTAAGGATACATTCGAACCTGAATCATAAATTCCTTCAGTTTTCAAAGTATCATTTATGACTACTTTAATTTTGATCAATGGCGGAATTACCAGTTTTTTGGATCAATATTATTTAATTTACTTTCTAATTCCGAATTATTAACGCCTGATCTCGTTTCAATTTTTCATTATTGTTATTTTTATACCAGCATAAGGATTCAGGGTGATAGCGATTTCCTTTGTTTTCTTTTTTACAAATTTTACATGGACGTCTTTGTTCCTGTTCTTTTATCTTACTTTCAAATGAACTTATTTTCTTTAAATTTTTTTTGTGAACTACTTTGTTCCAGACCTCTAATATTATTGAATAAATCTTCAGTTTCTTTTAAATCATCCCTGTTTATTTTATCCATAATAAAATTTGGTAGCCCTATAGCGATGTGGCGTATTTCCATTCTATACTCGACTAGTACGCAGCCATAGAAAACTGCTCAAGTATACATTGTTCTGCTTTTTTGAATTCTGTGATTACAATATATACACGAATTTTGCGTACTATTCGAGTATACTTTGTTACATGCACGCGCCAAGTCCTGGTTCCAAGCTATACTGAGTCGCTTACACCTGATAAAAATTAATTTTAAAGGTAAACCTAATTGTAGAATTAGTGTAAATTTTAGGATTGGTGTAAACCAATTAGTGTAGGATTTAATTCAATAAATAAGAATAGGTTATCAAACATATTTTTATAAAATAAAATAGTGAGAACAACGAAAATTAACGGGCATTATTAAAATTTTTTGAAACATTAAATGCAAGATCATGCCTCCTTTTTCTACTTTTTTTTGCTGTGGTTGCTTCTGCTGACGGTCGACCTGCTTGTATTCTATTCTTCGTTCCCTTGTTATTGGCGGTACGTCTTGATACCGATGTTGGCTGCACACGTATCTTGCGGGATAGTCCTTTTTTAAAATTATTGAATATAAAATTTTGGGCTTGTTGGTCTGTCGTTACATTTTTAAGCGAATTATTGAACATATAAATGGCTTTTAAATTTGTCGAAGATGGATGTTTTTCTAAAATAGTTTTTAATTGGTTGACATTTTCTTTCATTTCGGTCAGTGCTTCGTTGTAAGTAGCAGTAAAAACGGGATCATCAACTTCGCTTAATTAATTACTCGGTGGCTGTTCCGTTGTTGTACAAATGTCGTCAATGGCCAAGTTTACAGATGCCTCGGAATCTTGGATTAGGTTAGCGTTTTCTTCAACGATAATATCGTCGTTCACCATACTTTGGTAAAATTCATCAGGAAGTGGATCATCGGTGGCGAGTTTTGCACAAGTTACCCTATCTGCGCTAGATATTTTTGGAGACGTCTGTAAAATTAATCCATCTTTTAATTCAACAGCACACTGATGCTTGCAGAAGGCACCACCTTGACCATCAACGCAGTTGCAACATGCTGTTGAAATATCAACGACGTATGTGCGATTTTTATCTAAACTAGACTCTACCAGAAATTCAGTATAGTTGATGCGTGAAATCTTGGTCACGTCCTTTGATCGGTTACACATCTTCAAGTAAGCGGAACTGTTTGTTTGGGGCGGCTATGCGCAAATTTCATGAGTCGCCTGTATTGATACTTTTCAAAAATTTCAGACAAAAAGTCAATTAAAGCACAAACATTGAACGCTTTGCATCTCTGTAAAATAACATCTTTAAAAATACGTATTGAAGCTTCTGTGTAATTGTTTGTATTGTGTCCTCTGCTCATAATGTTTGTCCTGTAAGCTGTGCACCACTCCATCTTTCTTTCCCAATTTTTTTTCAGGTGTTGTACCAAATTAGTGCAGGATTTCACGTAGTCGTCTAAAATTAATTCTTCGAATATTTTTTCTGCTTCAGAATCAGTTTTTGCAAACATTAATTTTGAAAATCTTGACATTATACTTTGTCGTTTTGATATATTAATTCGGTGTGTTGCAGATGAGAGCCATCGCCAAAACGCTTGTGCCACGTGAAAGCAGCATAGTAAAAGTCGAGAATTTGGAAATATAGTTTTTAACGCATTTCGTTCTGCGGCGCTGTCGTCGGTCATTATAATAGAGGGATTCATTTTTTTTTCATTACATTTCTTCTCAAACGCTTCTTTAATCATTGAAAACACAAGAGTATAATTGGGTTCATCTTGCGACGTGTGGAAAGCGCACGCCACTGGAAGAGCGCCTATTTTACTTGAGGCAAAGATAAATGTTATGGCTGTATTGTTTTGATCGCAAGACGACGTAGTATCAATAAAGAGCATGTCCTCTATAAAGTCTGAGTTATATATTCTTTGCATAATTGGGCTTATCACTACAATAATTTTTGGATTTTTTCTGCATTCCATAATGTAATCTTTTCCTTGCAATTGTGTTAATTTGCGTTCTAGTACTTCAACGATATTTAAGCCGTACTTGTCCCCAAAGTTAAATTTACGCCAATTTTCATGAAGATAATATACATGTCTTTCACTTGGGTTAATCTGAGAATTTGCCAAGTAAACGGAACTTTCTTTCCCGTACTTCTCAACTAAGGTCATTTCATGTAAAGCCATTGCTGCTGCAATCCAATTCGTGTTTGAGAAAGTAGAAAAATGTTCAATGAATGTCTTACAAAATCCAGAATAGTCTTCATTATGTTCTCCCAACTTACACTTAACAATTAATTCAAATTTTTCAGAAGAATGAAATTCAAAAAGTTGCTGTTTGATTTCACCACATTCACTTTGTAAAAACTGTATTAAACTGTCTTTGGTAATCATTTTTTACATTAATATTAGTTTCTATAATGTACCTATTTCACTTATTTGTAATTATCTATTAAATATGCCACAAAAACCGATGAGCACGAAGATGATGCAATGTTTAGAATAGAGAGTAGACAAATAAAACAAATCGAGACGAAATGGCGATCTGCAACTGTGCGTGTATAGACTGGAATTGGCATCGAGACGGCGCATATTCCGTTCTATAAACGATTAGTCCGCATCATAAGTAGGTATTGGTGCGGTATATTATGGAACAAGCTATTTACCTAAGTCACTACAAAGTATACACGAGTTTTTGTGTAATACTGTTGTATAGATTGTAGTCACAAAATTAAAAATAGCTAAACAATGTATACTTGAGTAGTTTCCTATGGCTGCGTACTGATCGGGTATAGTATGGAAATACGCAGCGATGTGATTAATCAATGTTGATATATTCATTTCTAAAAGAAGTCTTTCTTTTTTTAAGGCATATTCTAATAATGAGCCTTGTCTTTATCTAAACAAAAAAGCATATCTGACCGGTGACCAACCTTTATCAGCATACGTATCACAAAAACTGTTTTTCCAAATTGACCATTACTGAGGCCCAAAAGCTTGTAGGAAGCATAATTTATAAAATTGTCAACGCATATATTATCAGAAGGCACACATTCTGAAGAGAAGAGAATGAAGATGTTAAATAAGAATTTCGGAAAAAGGAAAGATCACATGTTTTAGGGTCGGTAATGTGACAGAGTTTGAAAGTGGTAGAATAATTAGGTTTCTTATGATTAGGTCACATGAAAAGTTCTTCTAGAGGCTTAGAACAGGGAAACGTACCGAGAAAAGATGAACCGTTTCCTCTTTGAATTGCAATACATATTTGTTGTATAAAGAACAAAGTTGCTCTTGAATCATTGGTTTATACTGATATTTTTTACCAATTTCTTTAATGAATTTTGAAGCTTCATGAACGAAAACACCAGAGGTTTCAATTGCTACAGGAATAAAAATGTAAATGTTCTCCAAATTTTTGTATTTATTGATTTTAAAAGTTTCGCCTTGTAAAGCTGCAGCGCCTGCGGAAGTAGATGTGGATCGGACATGGGACGGAGCCCAAGTGCCAGTGCAAGTGAAATCCCATATAACTGGTCTGCCGCGTTGTCATGGAATGAAGGTCATACCATCTGGACGTTTACCGTCGTCGCGGCAAATACCTAACGGTTCCAACGAACAGGGAATCTTTGCAGATGACAGGCCTCGTTTGATTAGGTCATTTACTGCAGAACGACGTGAAAAACGCCCGGCACTTAGCTTGCAGCTTAGGACGTGTCTACCATATTCATCAACATCAGCTCCGCAACGATAGCGATGTTTTACACAAATTTGACAACCTAAACGGAGACCAATAGAAATTCGGAAACTTTCGTCATCTAAAAGCGTACCTAATGGGGCCGACGGTATATCGTTCAACCATGCTCCTGATTCCTTTGAAAATGCTGCATTCAAACGAGCCTTGTCTGGTAACTTGATAGCTTTCTAAAGCAGATTTTCTTTTTCAATGTTCAATAAAGGTATAACCCAGGATTTTCGAAAGGATCTATATTCATCTGGTACAACTTTGTTAGACTTTAATTACCAAATAATTTCTGTCTCCATTGATAAAGGGTCTTGTGTGTAGAAAAATATAGGCAGAATGTAATCAATGAAATTTTTTGAACTATTTAATGATGACAAAAAAGAAGGAACAGCTACTGAAACGATTGAGCGAATTCCTAAACCACCATATGAAACAGGTAGTGAAGCTTGTTTCCAAGAAAGGTCCTCTAATTTAATGTTAATTAATAACTCTAATCAATGACGAATGGTATTATCAAAATTGATTAAGATATCATTATGTAACCAGGTCGGACTACATCTTAATATATATGTTAATTTTGGAATTAACAGGCAACTCTTGAGAAGGTAATAAGCAATATGTGTCGGTAACCAGAATAAACGAGATGACATTTTTTTTGAAAAAGGTCAGTTTTTCATTGAAAGGTGATAGAAAGGATTCGTTTAATAAAGGAGCACCTAATAGAAATAAATTTTGTCTGTGGGTAATTGTTATGCCTGGTGCTACAGAATTAAATTTATCAATGGTTAGATTATTTGGTGATTCTAAGAAAAATAACTCGCATTTGCTGAAATTGAGTTTAAGACCAATATCCTTGGAATTGTTTATTATATAGACAAGAGACTTGAACACGGAATTAGTATTACCACCTAAAGAACCATCATCAAGGTACCAAGCATTGAACTTTTTGCAAGTATATAGAGGTGGACCTTGAAATCAGAATGTATTGAACTTGTTTTTTATTGATTACTGATTTAACCCATAAACACAAACAGTACTGGTATCATTGAATATGTTTTCGCAATACCTTTTAAAAGAGGTGTCGCTTCCTATTTAAAATTATTAGTTACATTCACCTATGGTATCAACTATCATCACCTTTAGGCCAATTTAGGCGAATATTGTGTCCAAATTTCACTAGTTTCTGTATAATAATTCCAAGGATATGAGGAAGGTTGGGGACTTTTGAATATCACTGTATTTTTAATTGAGCATACTTCGTAATGAAAAACTGTCCACTGTTTGACAAACGCTTCCACGCTAGATTCATAAATATTGTACCGCATTGTGATCACGGCGAACCATAATACATACTTAATCTACTATACATAATATCCATATATTCTTTTATGTACATTGTATACAAGTTGACTTGTTTGTAAGAAATTCCTACGCTCCAAAACGGAGATCTGATTTAATTTCATGTTCATTGTTGTTTGTTTCAGTTTGTCATGGATAAGATTACGTTGTTAAAATAAAGGCATTAACTACAAGAATTTCATTATTTATGTTGTTTTGAAAGACTTTAAGTTGGACGCGGCGGTAAAAGCTCGAGTATACAATAATATACTGTTTAATCTTTCTAGAAATTCGTCTTTTTTCAGATAAGACAGTGATTCCGTGCTTCGGTCTTAGAGGATCGTAAAGTTGGAAATACTTTCGAATGTGAGTGTGGAAAAAAATGTCACGACTCTTTTCTTAACAAATCATTATAAATTTGTAAGGTTTTGTAATTTCATCAAAGTGTATAAGTATTGAAATATTAGAGAAGACATCATTGTACACATTTTATCACGACGAACTCGGACTATACAGGGTGTGTCTCAATATTACCGCCCTAAATAATTCGTATAAGCTATTCGATTCTTCAGAAAAATTTTGCGATGGCGTAGGTAAGGATTCTGGATCGGAATTAACTGGGATTGCAGCTGGAACCAGCGTTACTACAGCTACTCCGTTCGGAGTAGATCTACTCCCATTGCATGTGTTTTACTCCGCTACTTCAAATTATCAAAATTTACTTCGTTTTGCGAGTTTGTTTATCCCGCTCTAATTTCTCTCTGGTTCAGGTAGCAAAACATTAGTCTTCTGCTATGTTCATTCGATAGTGAAATATCATAGAATATTAGGACATGATGTGTTTTATGGTATTCTAGTTCAATCATTGGCTGGAAAATGACAATGACCTCTGTCAAAATGTACCAATGGGAAGTCTAAAATAAGAAGGCGCGAGGTTTGAAAGGAACTCTCGAAAAGAAAGCGGCTATTGTTATTACTTGCCTTGCATTGATCTTGGAGCTGGTTTATGGAGTGAACTTTATACATGCGATATATAAACAATTTAATAATAATAATTCTAACTCTAATCGTCGTTTTGGGGTACATGTTATTGTCACAATTGCAGGTTTTTTCGACGAATATATAATTATGGACAAGTATGTATATTATGTCATCTAGAATTAGTATTCATTTATATTCCCACAGATTTGTCATCAGGAAACCGAAACTTTTGCATGATATGCCGGTACCAGATAATATACAGGAGCCTGTGGTCTCCACTTCTTATTCAAAAGATTCTGTAAGGGAATCGAACTCAGAACTTCTGTTGTGGTAGAGAAGGCAATACTTCTCGATGTATATAAAGGTAGCAGTCGAGTTCATTCTAGTCAAGAATCGAGCAATTCGGATAATGATATTCCGGTACTACCACCTAGGAAGAAAAAAAAGTATACTCAAAGTTTTAGAAATGTGTGGAACGAAAAATTTCCCGGCCTAAAATGTGTTGATCAAGCAAGATATGTAATAAAAAATTATCCTGTAATTATAACCAAATATCAAGACACTTTAATAGTAAGACTTATCAATTGAGTGGAAATTCTTGCAGGAGAACAGCACAAATCAGCCAGTTTGCAGATACCAAAAGAGCACAAGTTGTTCTTTTAACGGGAAGTTGTTTTATTTATTCTTGACTGCTCACATGCTCCTCTGTCAATCTCCTCAGAAAAATCCGATTATTTTACGGGAGATTCGGATTCTATTTGAGGTTGGGTTATCCTATTGCAGCAACGTGTTTTAGAAATTCTAACTGCTGGAAATAGACCTATTCACTTTTACAAGAACTTCCTTACCCGGATTTCAATGTTTTCTGTCTACTCACTTCTCTTGTGAAGCATCCTCCAAAGATTTCCATCTCTTTTGTAGCGCACCTCAACATATTTATTAATTTGGATGACCAAGCAATAGGAAATGTGAAGTAGCTGTATGATGATATTGATTTATCGAAACAATTCTCAATTTTTTAATATTTTCAATAACTTTCATTATATTGTGGAATTAACTAGAAACCGTGAGTTTCAATTAAAACACTTGTATGAAGTACCATCATTTCTTAGTTACAACACAAAAATTTAATTTAACAAAAATATTGTGAAATGTTCAAAATATTCTACACCTCATTCAAAAAATGTAGGCTTATAAAGCAATTAATTTATAGCTGGAATAGTTTAGATTAAAAAATAACCATGGCAGCATATAACATGTTATTCTACACGTGCCTTCCAGGCACAGTTTCATATTCTATTTCGACTTGCTCCAACAAACATTAATTTTGCTAAAATAATACGCTGAAGATGATTTGCTTGATACCCTCATCAATTATTGAAAATACGTTGGATGAAAATAATCTAGTATGGATTCAAATTTACATACGAAGTTCTGTTGAATTTCATAAAAGACAATTCTGAATCATGTCCACCGTTATTTCTTTATCGACAATATTTTAATAATTATCAAAAAACCCATTCATGTTTCGGCAACTTGAATCAAAGAAAAAAAATGTCTCTTATAATGACATTCTTAATAACTAATGGGAAAATTTATCACCTCTCAATTATTGAACTATTTTAAATGATCGTGTGCATTCCATTGTCCTTTTATGGAAATTTGTTTCAGACTGTATTTGTATCTAGTGGTCATGGCGTCTTTTAAACAAGGTGATTTGAGAAAATGTGTAGACATTAAAAATTGTAATTTTGAATTTTTTTTATTATAATTATAAGAGTCTAGGTGGTAAGCATATCAAGTAAAATCATTTGTTAAAATTTGACGAGAAAATAACCATGAATGAAATATTTTTTCCGGCTGAGGCTTAAGCATATCAATATTCTCACGTAAATGTTGTTGATGTTCTGGATGATGTGCGTGAGTGCTTATTTGCTCAAATATTTTTTCTGGTGAGGCTCGAAACCGTGAAGAAAATACGGTACAAGTTTGGCACGAAAAAATGGGGCTCCATGTTAAATATGTTTTAAGGTTAAAGGGCATCGAGTTTTGAAACAACGGAATTGAACACACTAATGACTGGTTTTTTGAATTTGCAAAGAAGAATGGAATTGAGTTGTATAGATCTGTAATCTACACCCTCAACAAAGTAGACGTGCAGAACGGGATGCTATTAGAAATGTCAAGGAAAATGTTGTTAACATACGGAATGTCTACTCGTTTTTGGGCTGAAGCCTTTTGTTGTGCTGCTTACGTTCTTAATATAACTGGAAAAAGACAAGACAAAACAAAGTTTTGAAATTATATATGACAGAGAATATTCATTATGTCATTTGAGAATATTTGGTATAATTCAAAAAGAAAAGAGAAGAGAATAAATTTTGACGAGCTAAAGAGGTGTTTTTGTGGGATATAAAGAAATTTCTGGAAAATATAGGGTTTGGATTCTAGAGGAAGCTGATTCTGAAATTAGTCGTCACATCATTTTTCATAGAAATATCGTTCCAGCAACGTTCTTGCATTTGTCTCAGGGAGAGACAGCAGTTGAAAATACCAGTATCTGTTGAATAACCAGATGAAGAAGCCGGTGGAGAAGAACATGCTGTAGAAAGTAATGAAGAACCACTGCCAATATATAATTTTAGAAATCCTGGTATTATTCAATAACCAGAAATACAAGATAAAATGAAGCCTCTGACATCGAAATGGATATTTAAAGGTAAAAGAAAGAGAAATAGACAGATTTAAAACTCGTCTAGTAAATACGTCGTTTTGAGCAAAAGTTTGGCGTTGACTATAACGAAACTTTTAACCCTGTTGTTCGACATGATACTCTACGTTTTCTTTTTTGGCTTGCTGTTGCTGAAACATTGACTGTAAAAATGCTTTTCTGAATAGTTTTCTGAAAGAGTCAATTTCTATGGACTTTATATGAACTTAGACAAGCACCGAGGTTCTCGAACCAACGTTTAAGTCATTATTAAATTTTTTTTTGATCAATTTTATTTATATTTAAACGTATACAATGTATATATGAATACATAAATGAATTTTGCAGAAAAAAAAACAAATAAGACATTGATTCACAATGAAAATATACAATTTAAAAACTAATAAAATAAAAAAAAATTATTAAACTTAAAGGTGGGATTTTGTGTCAACTTGTTCATAGAAGAGAACATATGCTTCTCCACTGACTGAAGATTTACACGATATTAATAGCACTCTTGAATCGTTATATTCGTGCCACTCTCCCGTGTAGGGATGTCGGCAAAATGCTGTGTAGTGACCATTATAAGTGGTTCCACAGTGATTAGATATAGCGTAGAGGTTGTACATAGAAGGTGCCACATTATCAGCCGCGTAATGGTTCATATCAAGCCCTTCTATTGAAAAATCTATTGAATCATTAAGCTTTCCACTGAAACTTTCTGTTTGCGAAAAGCGCTTCAGGTGAGTAACCAATATTTTCGGAAATTTATAAATTGAGAATGATTTAATGCATCGTCTTCGTTCCTTACATTTCGAACAAGTTGGTTTCTCATCACCGTCGAGTGTTTCTTCTCTTGTAAACGAATCTAAACATTGTGAAAGTCGTAATTGACCTGTTCTTTGTGGTATGGGAAGGGATAAATCCCAAAAAGGATCGTAGGTAACTGAACAGTGACCACAGTGTGTGCACTTGATTGTTGATTTTAACTGACCGACAAAGTTATCCATAATCTTGGAGTTGTCCATTCTCGCATATCTTAACCAAAATTTTTGTGCTTTCTCGATATCACTAAATTTGTTATCAATTTCTGTTAATATGGGCTTTGGTTTTTCATATACCTTGTTGACATCTTCGTGAAGTCCTGCTAATAGGTAACGAAGAAACTCATATGCATCATGTTGAGTGTATCCCATGAACCTTGAAGTAAATCGCTGAATCTTACTTTTCAATGATACTGTATTAACCACTCTGCCTGAAACGTCTTCAGACCAAAGCTCTTGAATAACTTCAGCAAATGCTTTGATTAGTGTTCCTTCCATGCTAGATATGTTTATGTTAATATCTGTTATGTATGCGTCTTTCTTTAGATATTCTATTAGCCACCTTGTGTTTGATAGGCATTGGATAATACTATTCATGAAACATGTGTTACCAATATTTTTGAGGCTTTTGAGACCCAAAGAATCTTGGGGAATGCCCTTTATGGATTTGAATGTGGAAATATTGTTAAAAGCTCTATCGCAACTACTATCATTGTACGAATAATCTCGGATTCTATGATTGTCTTTCTCAATTGATCGGCGTGATAAGGAATTTGAGTTGATGATGTTTGCTACTGAATTGGATGTAGATATTACGGATTTGAAAACTGTTTTGGTTAGAGATAATCTATTGCGTATAGGAATCGCATCATTCTCTAGCATAGTCATCTTCTTCAGTATTCCTATGAATGGGACATCATCAGGCTGGTGGTTATCTGTATTTTTTGGTACACTGAGGCCCAAAAGCTTGTTGGGGGCATAATTTATTAAATTGTCAACGCATGTATTATCAGACGGCACACATTCTGAAGAAGAGAATGAAGATATTAAATAAGAATTTCGGAAAAAGGAAAGATCACATGTTTTAAGGTCTGTAATGTGAGAAAGTTTGAAAGTGGTAGAAGAATTACGTTTCTTATGATTAGGTTTCATAAAAAGTTTTTCTAGAGGCTTAGAACGGGAAAACGTACCTAGAAAAGATGAAGCGTTTCCTCTTTGAATTGCAATACTTATTTGTTGTATAAAGAACAAAGTTGCTCTTGAATCATTGGTTTCTACTGATATTTTTTTACCGGTTTCTTTAATGAATTTTAAAGCTTCATGACCGAAAACACCAGAGGTTTCATTTCAATTGCTACAGGAATAAAAATGTAAATGTTGTCCAAATTTTTGTATTTATTGATTTTAAAAGTTTTGCCTTGTAAAGCTGCAGCGCCTGCGGAAGTAGATGTGGATCGGACATGGGACGGAGCCCAAGTGTCAGTGCAAGTGAAATCCCATATAACTGGTCTGCCGCATTGCCATGGAATGAGGGTCATACCATCTGGACGTTTACCGTCGTCGCGGCAAGATTAGGTCATTTACTGCAGAATGACGTGAGAAACGGCCGGCACTTAATTTGCAGCTTAGGCCGTGCCTACCATATTCATCAACATCAGCTCCGCAACGACAGCGATGTTTTACACAAATTTGACAACCTAAACGGAGACCAATAGAAATACGGAAACTTTCGTCATCTAAAAGCGTACCTAATGGGGCCGACGGTAAAGCGTTCAACCATGCTCCTGATTCCTTTGAAAATGCTACATTCAAACGAGCCTTGTCTGGTAAATTGATATCTCTCTGAAGCAGATTTTCTTTTTCAATGTTCAATAACGGAATATCCCAGGATTTTTGAAAGGATTTATAATCATCGGGTACAACTTTGTTAGACTTTAATGACCAAATATTTTCTGCCTCCATTAATAAAGGGTCTTGTGTGTGGAAATATATAGGCAGAATGTAATTAATGAAATTTTTTGAACTATTCAATGATGACAAAAAAGAAGGAAGAGCTACTGAAACGATTGAGCGAATTCCTAAACCACCGTATGAAACAGGTAGTGAAGCTTGTTTCCAAGAAAGGTCCTCTAATTTAATGTTAATTAATGACTCTAATGAATGACGAATGGCATTGTCAAAATTGATTAGGATATCATTATGTAACCAGGTCGGACTACATCTTAAGATATATGTTAATTTTGGAATTAACAGGCAATTCTTGAGACGGTAATAAGCAATATGTGTCGGTAACCAGGATAAACGAGATGACATTTTTTTGAAAAATATTAGTTTTTCATTGAAAGCTGATAGAAAGGATGCGTTTAATAAAGGAGCACCTAATAAAAATAAATTTTGTCTGTTGGTAATTGTTATGCCTGGTGCTACAGAATTAAATTTATCAATGGTTAGATTATTTGGTGATTCTAAGAAAAATAACTCGCATTTGCTGAAATTGAGTTTAAGACCAATATCCTTGGAATTGTTTATTATATAGACAAGAGACTTGAACACGGAATTAGTATTACCACCTAAAGAACCATCATCAAGGTACCAAGCATTGAATTCTGTGTCAATGTTGCTAATAAGTTTGTGTATCGATATGCAAAAAAGGAGAGGTGCCAAAGGGTCCCCTTGTTGGACACCTCTTTCCGAATAAATGATGTTTTCGCCAAATAAAAGATATATATATATATATATATATTTAACCTAAAAATAATTATTTCAAGATAATTGCTGTTTGCGTTGATGATGGGCTCATTTTGGCGAAATAAAAGAGTTATATTTTAGATTTATTAGAAGAATTACAAAAGGAATTTGGAATTACTGTATGTGATGAAGTCAGTCACTTTCTTGGATTTCAATAAGTAGAACTTTTTGAAGATGGACGAATTAAAATTAATCAAACAGCTTATGCTTTAAAAACTTTGGAATTAGTGAATGTCGAACTTCAGAATTCCCTGTAGATCAAGCAACTATGGATATTTAATATATTGAATTAATACCAAATGATGAACAGCCTTCAGCATCTTTAATTGGTAGGCTTATATATTTAATAGTTACCACAAGACCAGACATGGGTTTTGTACTTGAAAACGTGACTAAATGGTTATTAAAGCCAACTAATGGACTTTGGATATTTCTTTAAAGTATTTTGAGATAAGTGTCTAAATGAAACAAGTAAATTGGGTATAATCTATAGTGGCTCATCAACAAATTCATTACTTGTTTATAGCAACTCTGATTACGTTGGTGACTTGAAAACTAGAAGCTCAAATACTGATAATGTGTCTACGTTGAGAGATAGAGCTATAACTTGAAGTAGTTAACGTCAAGAGTGTGTAGCACTGTCAACCACCAAAGCTGGGTATATAGCATCTGCAGCTGCTGCTAAGGAGTTCGTTTGGTTGCTTAATTTTGTCAGAAATTTGAACCCTAAAGTTTGTGCCTATTTGTTTGTGGATAATTAAGCTGAGATAAAATTGGCTAATAACCCTGAACAACACAAACGTACCAAACACATTTCAGTAAGAAATCATTATATCCGTGAATCAATAAAGGATAAGTTGATCTTCCTGAAATATGTTGACATAGGCAATCAAATGGCAGATATGTTTAAGAGGCCATTAGGAACTGTCAAGTTTAGAGAATTCTGTGAAAAAATTGGTTTGGTATGAATGGATTCAATTTTAAGAACAGTTTTGTTATAAAGTTGAATCGACTGTTTTTGATGGCTTACATATTAGCTGTTATAAATATCAGTGTTTGTAGAAATAATTTGTTTGACTTTGACGAGTCCCTTTTAAGCTTCCAATCAAAACCCTGAAGTTCCGCTAATGCCTTACATAATACGAGTGACACTTCATCGACTCTATTTGATTAGGTGTTGTTTCCAAATCAAAATGGTGTGATTTTCGGCAATTACCTCTTCTTCCTCTTCGCTAGTGTGGGTTTTATCGTGTGTACCATTTCCTTCTTACGCAGCGCGATGATCATCAGTTCCTTAAAGATCTAGAAGGACTTCTTCTCTGATCTGCAGCAAGATAGATGCATGTAGCAAATTGTTCATTACAATACTTCTTCTCTGATAAGCTATTCGTTGTTCCGTTATGTGGTGCAGTTCTGGGTACTTCTCAACAAAATCAGGGTGAATGGCGTATCGGTAGGTAGTCAGGTTGGTCTCCGGATTTGTCAGTAAAATGGGTGAATACAATTCTCAACTATAGATCAAAATCATTCACCCTAACACCTTTCTTATTATGATGGCAGTACCCACGAGTGCAATTTCTTGCACCTCATAAATGGATGGTTTACCTGAGATCATCACTAAATATCTTTTTAAAATTTTCCTTTTAATTCCCAATGTTCCAACAATAACGGGCGCCTCTTTAGATTTTGTATTCCACATCCGCCTTATTCCGATTTCTAGATCTTCATATTTGCTTATTTCTCCATGTTCTTTGATCACTAAACTGCTATCAATCGGAACAGACACTTCGACTAAAAGACATGTGTTTCTGTTCTTATTATATAGTACTATGTCCGATCTATTTGCCAGTATTGCTCTATCAATAATTACTACCCTATCCCACATATCATCGATGTTATTGTTACTTATGACTTTTTCTGGGACATGATTATAGTACTTTTCTTACACGCAATCCTATTGCGTTTCGTATAGACCAATGGATGAATGAAGCTACCTTAATAAGTCTATTTGTGAATTCAGCTGGAGCAAGAGTCGTGCAGCCGGCTAATAAGTAGCTAATATGTTCATATGCCTTACCACTTACTGTGTAGCAAGTACCTGATCTTGAGCTGCTATAATCAGGCTTTTAGTTTCTCCTTCAAGTCCGGAGCTACTTAACCAAGCTATACTTCCCACCTAATCAACTGTTGGCTTGATGAGATTTCTGAAAAATTGTCCATGTAGTGGCTTCTGTTGGTGGTGGATCTGGTTTGAGCTGCAATTAGTCTTGATGAAATAACAAATCTTGTAGTAGATTAATCTCTCAGTCGTACACAGATCTTGTTCTGGACGATCAAGTTATACCGATAGCTTATATGTAGAATAGACCCGAATTTTGTTTTTATCCAAGATGACGCAAAGGTATACTGCCGGAATCACCATAAACTTTCTTCAGCACCAAGGGATTCAAACCATGGATTGACTACCACTGAGTCCTGACCTAAGCCCTATAGAACATTTCGGAATTCCCCAGATTCTCCTCGAAATTATCAAAAACAAAAAAAGCTTTAATCGAGGAGATATTCTGAGCAATGTGTCTATTTTTGGTCGTCTTAGGTACATAGTAGTAAAATGCTGACATTATTTTATTGCCACTTACTTGATCGTTTTAAAAAAAGAATGGACAAAAAACTAGACAATCAGAAATTTTAGACCACCTACATTCTACGAGCCTGATGTATCTGGCAGAAAAATATCTTAATCCTACCTATGTCACCTTACTAAACCAGTTTACTAAATAAATTTCTGCTACCACTATGGGTTGACTGTCTTTGTTATCACAAATGTTCCAATCCTACAAGCAATTTATCATTCAATCATTTAATTTAAATCCCAAAAATGATAGCTTAAAGGTATGTGGACAACACTATAATCATCTGGACTTGATACATTCGATCACTGTGTCTGCAGGAATCCCACTTTTACTGATATGTATCGACAAGCCACTTCCGATCATCGTGCTACTAAAAAACGTGAATTATGGATACTTCCATCAATCGGCTAATCTCCTTTGATCCTGGGAAACGTCAACCTGAATTAAAACATCTCCTCCCTGGACTGTAGTTCATAAAAAATTGTATTGCAAAATTGTAGCAATCTTCATCCCCTATGTCCGCTCAGTGACATAACAAATCGGCAAAAAAACTGAAGAAAGACTTCAAACCATTTTTACCATTACAACATGTTTCTGTATTCAAACAAAAGTCAAATGAATTGGAAGGCCTACGAGGACAGGTCTTTGCTTCAAATCACCAGTGGCTGAATACAAATTTAAGTAAAACATTGAATCTTGTTCGACAAAATCAACATTTTGGCCAGGAATATTATTTTAAGACTTCTTTAGAAGGTATATTCAATATAGTATTGAATGCCATTATTATCCATAAAAAGACATAATAGAAGCGTTTGTGTAAGATATTGGAGACAAATATGTTCTACATATTGTTACGAACTCGCTCACCGAAGCAGATACTAAGTACGGTCCTGTAACCTTATGTTATGGATTGGATCCGAAGAAATGTCAGCTGTTCCAAAACCGAGTCAACTATCTAGGTCATATAGTGAGCAATGAAGGAGTGGCGGTGAATCCAGAGAAAATTACTTCCATTTAGCAATGGCCGCAACCAACCAACAAAAATCAAATTAGGAGTTTCCTTGGACTTTGCACGTATTATAGAAGATTTATCAGGAAGTTTGGAGATATTGCCAAGCCTCTAACGCGACTTACAAAAGAAGCAAGAGCTTACCAATGGGACGAAGACTGTCAAACGGCTTTTGAAACCTTGAAGAGGCATTTAACCTCGGCGCCGATATTAGGATATCCATTACCAGAGGACGACTTTATTCTTGACACTGACGCAAGCAACGTAGGAATTGGTGGAGTGCTCTCACAGATCCAAGAAGGGCAAGAAAGAGTGCTGGGATATTTCAGTAAAGTCCTCTGCAAACCAGAACGAAACTACTGCGTCACAAGAAGAGAACTTTTGGCGGTAGTGAAGTCCGTGGAACACTTTTACCAGTATCTCTATGGTAGGAAGTTTTTAATCCGGACTGATCATGCAGCACTCAACTGGTTGATGCAGTTCAAGAATCCCGAGGGCCAGATCGCTAGATGGATTGAACAACTTCAAGAGTACGATTTCAACATCGAACATCGAGCTGGTGTGAGTCACCGAAGTGCCGATTTCCTGTCCAGACGGCCGTGCCCAACAGACTGCTCCCACTGCAACAAGGCGGAATCGAGGGAAGCTGCAGTTTCAAGAACTACTGTAGTCAATGAAGAATGGTCACCCACCAGGATCAGAGAAGATCAGGAGAATGATCCTCATCTGAAGATGATCCGGCAATGGAAGAAAGAAAATCGGCGACCTACCTGGCAAGAAGTGTCAAAATTTTCACCGAAACTCAAGGCGTATTGGGCTCAGTGGGACTCTCTTGTCCTGCAAGAAGGGCTGTTGAAAAGAGTCCTTGAAAACTATGATGGTTCCGAGATGAGGAGATAGCTAGTTATCCCGAGAACAAAAGTAGCTGAGGTACTAAAGAAGTTACACGACAATCCATCGGCAGGTCACCTGGGAGTGTAGAAAACCCTTCAGCGAGTCCGTGAAAGGTTTTATTGGATGAACAGCTCCGACGATGTGAAGGACTGGTGTAAGAAATGTACGACTAGTGCTACGAGTAATGGACCACATCGCAAGAGAAAGGCACCCATGAAACAGTACAATGTTGGAAGCCCTTTAAGAAAGGATTGCTTTAGATATCGCTGGACCATTTCCGACATCAGAAAATGGTAGCAAATACATACTGGTTATAATGGATTATTCCACAAAATGGGTGGAAATTTACGCTATTCCCAACCAAAGGGCCACAACTGTAGCAGATGTATTGGTGGAAGAATTTATCAGCCTATATGGAGTGCCCTTGGAAGTCCACAGCGACCAGGGAAGAAATTTCGAAAGTCATCTATTCCAGGAGATTTGCGAGAATCTGGGAATGAAGAAGTCCAGGACAACAGCATTACACCCACAGTCAGATGGAATGGTCTAAAGGATGAACAGGACTATTGGAAAATACTTAACCAAAGTAGTATCCAGCCATCAGAGAGATTGCGACCAGTATCTTTCCCTATTCGCATTTGGATTATCGATCTGCAGTCAATGAGTCCACGGGTGAAACACCGGCGAAAATCCTGTTTGGACGTGAAAGGGAGGCTTCCTTGTGACCTGGAATTTGGCTGTCGGCCTGGAGAAGATCTAGCAGGTGAAGACTACGTGATCCAATTGAGAAGAAGGCCGGACGATATTCATGTTCAAGTTGCCAGCGACAGAATGGAAAGTCGGTACGACACGCAGGCTACAGAAAGCGGTTTTAAAGAAGGGGACAAAGTATGGTTACACAACCCGACGACGAGAAAAGGATTTTCTCCAAAATTACAAAAATCCTGGGAAGGTCCATACTTAATCAAGAAAAGGATCAATGATGTTATATATCGCATAAGTGGAGGAAGGAGTAAAGCTTATTCGAGATGTGTCTGACCCTACCTTCGATGAATTTATGGGCACGTATGGAGGTACCGGGAAAGCTAGATATGGAGTCACTTCAGAACAACGACAAGATTTGTTCAGTCTCCCTCAAGAACGCACGAGGGTTGACATCCATGTTTCGAAAGAAGTTCGGGCAATTAGAGAAACTTGAAGACCAGATTCCAGGCCCTGGCAATACACTGAAACTGAAACATAACTCGCGGTACGTATTCTACGTGGTAACTAAAAATGAATTTCAAGATAGATCTACCTACCGCGATCTGTGGGAAGCACTCCGAAACCTACGAGAACATGTGTTACAATCCAGCGTGAAGAAACTGGCTATGCCTAAGATAGCGAGTAACCAGTTGGATTGGCGAGTCAGGAACATGGTAGAGGTTATCTTCCAAGATACCGGTGTGCAGATATTAATTTACAGCTACAACCCCCGTTATCAGTATCCGATGAAGACGGTGCCGTTATTTCCATAAGATTAGAAAGTGTAGAAATGGAGTCAGTTGCCGATTCAAACATCCAGTCTCGGCTACACAAAAGGTCCAGGAGGAACTTTCATTTAAGGAGGGGGTAATGTTACGAACTCGCACACCGAAGCAGATACTAAGTACGGTCCTGTAACCTTATGTTAACGGAGTTAAAAAAATGGCGAGCGTGCCGAATTCTGAAAGGTCTATTGGGATTTATTGTCACAGTTTTTATAGACATGTTCTCGGAAGGTCTTTTAAGGATTGAGATCGAGAAATATCTCGAAAGGTATTTGTTTTGTGTAAGCCGCAGTCCAGAATTCTCTAGTAAAAAAGGCACTAGTATATAAAAAGGACCGATCAGCGAACCAGTTTAGTGGATAGAGTGATCTCGGGAAATAAATACACCGAAATAGCAAACAGTAAATATAAATTAGTTTGAGTGAATATACTGAGTATATATAAATTAAGTGTTAGTGATTAGTTTAGTGTTTAAATAAATTAGTAAGTATCCATACCGTGTGTTTATCCCACCCGTTTATTGTTTAAATAAATAAGAAAAACATTACAATATCTTGATTTACGGTTGGAGGATTCATAAAACTTGCTGAGAAAAGATGTCGACGGTCATCGACAAAATATAGTAATCAATGTGATTGCTGACTCAAATTATAGTTGCAGACCCATATATCCAAACTAATCCAAATTGCCAGTAAAAGAAAACGAAAAATCTTTTCGCAGGTGATAGTATGATGTTACCTTATAACAGGGCTTAGAACCAAAGAACAATTCTAATAATTGTATGTGTTAAGAATTTCTGTATTTGTAATTAATTTTTCCGGTGGTCCGTGTAAACTCTAATTTTTGATTGAACACTCTGTATATTTTTAAACGAATCGGGTCATCCATCATTGTTCACATCCCTAGCTGCATGGTTCATTCTTTATAGTCGATCCATCAATAGAGAAACATTAGCCTACACCGAGGCCAATTAGTTTCCACCATCGACAGCGACAACTAGTCGAATCAAATTTATCATAAACGAGTATTGCATTGCCGCCGTGTGCTAGTAGTAACTCCAATCGACGACTTAGAAATATGGCTGCCGATTCTATTTATTACTATTATTATTTCATTATTTGAGGAATAATGTGGAGTATCCAATTCAATTTGAAAAAAAAACAGAAGATATTAGTATGAGCTTTTACGCATTTTTATTTTAAGATCATGATCACGTAAGCAAAGTTAATTACCTGAAGATGACAATGAACGATAGTGGGAAGATGAAGCATTGATATAAGAGAGTATGACAAAGAGGAGTGAAATGTATAGGTAGGTTGCATTTATTCAATTAGAAGAATGTTCCAAGAAATGAAAACGTTGCATGAAACAATAGTCCCCCCTATTAGTGGAGTCTAAGAAAACGAATTAATCAACAAGTAAGTGAACCTCTCCATAACCGATAAATTGGGAGTTCTACGGATGAGGTAGTTAGAACTTAGTACACAAGACGATGAGAGGATGAAATATCCACAAAACAAGTCATGACAAGGGGATTATTGGAAGAATATGGAGAGGCAGATTCAAAATGAAATTAATACAAAAGATAGAACAGGATTTAGAGAAGGAGGAACAGATATTGTACACCAAATGAAAAGAAGAAATGCAATAACAAGGTAGTGTAGGATTTAATGTACTTACATGTATGTAGGATGGCAGTATACCAGGATCAGAATAATGGTTGTCACGGTCTAAATTGATCATTAAGTCTTGCTAAACGCTCATTCGAATAACTTCTCTATATCGATTACGTCGTAATCATGATATTTAAATGATACCTTTATCAAAATTAAGTTACTACTGTGTTTATTATAGTAATTATCATCACCTTCACCATATTAGCAAGGTTGTTTCAATGTTGATGTCTTTTTTATCAATAAGTTAACTCCAATTGTTATTCTATTTTATTTAATTAAAATAACTCACAATTACATCTATTTTAGAGTTCAGTTAACGCACTGTTTATATCTAAGTTTCGATTTTTATTTTGCTGTAACTACTTTTCTTTTAACCATATTACTTTTGTCAATAGAATATTGTTGGTAACTAAAAATTATCGATTGTTGAATTTATTAACCTCTTTCATATTATTCAGCAAACTCACCGACGAACTTAATCCATATCTCATGTAAATTTTGTATATAATATTGTTATTTGTCTTTGTTAGCATATCCATAGTTGTTTCCAGGTGGTAATTCGAAAAATCTCTTGTGAATAACTGGGATGTGTTTATTTGTAAACTTCTCTATGTGGTATTTGGCACTAACATTCTCTATTGATATGTTTATTAGGCTGTTTAGTCTGAAATTGGGAAAATACAAATAATATTAACAAAAATGAAAGTTATTTTGGTTGAGAGTTTGAGTGTATCGACTTTTGATTGTGTCCACTTCTGGTTATAGGTTACTGACCTGATAATCCCGGTGGGTTTTGTTCTCTTTCACTTCCTTTTCCAGTACTTAAGTTGACATTTGATAATTCTAATTTCTTGATAAAATTCAGACACATGACGAACACTTCGTTTTAATTTCTAGGTCAACATGTGAATAAACACTTGGTGGAGGAAACTTTTATATCACTTTTCTCCCTGGTTAACAACTCCGGTTATTGAGCGCTTGTTTTGTCCAAAAGATCACAATATTCGAGTAAACAATCCTAAGTATGTTCATTTATAACAAAATATAATGTTTATATCGGTTCTATTTGTCGTGATGATGTGCGCTATGAACACATGTTCTTCCTTCTGCTCATACGATAGCTTAGTACTATTAGAAACACAGTTGCCGATTGTTATTGAATTTATCGAAAATACATGCCTTTTATAGTTCATTCCTTAATTTAATTCAATCGAATGTCCATCTGATTTATTCTGGTTGTTAGCCGAAAATTAAGTTTGGCATCGGAGTTTAGTTTTACGCATGTGGTATTTTGGCAACGATCGCGGTGCGAAATTTGGGAAATTCTTTTTTTTTCCGGCCATCTTTTACCACAGAAAGCATGTTGAAGAGTGGTTAGAGGAGCTTTTAATCTAAAATTTTATTATCCAGTTTGTATGGGATTTGATTGAAACTCTATATAATTATTCTCCATCTATCAATTCAGTTAGCTTATTTTTTTTTGAGGAGATTTTATTGACAATACTACTACGTAGGATTTTTTGCCGTTCTTCAGGTAAGCTATTCATATTTTATAACTGAAGAGTAATTCTCTCGATTCTGCTTGTTATGCTAAATTCAGCGTTTTATTTATTTTGCTTTCTTCCTATTAGAATTTTATGGTGAATAATCGAATCACGTTTTTTTGGACTTGTCCATTCGATTCCAGACACTCAGTGGTTACATCCCGTCTTTGACTTGGATACCGTATTTAGTTATTTCGTTGTTGAATCGTTTGGACAAGCGCAAGCATAATATAAAAAACCCTCCTGGCCAGACGTGAGTTAAGTTTTTTTCAATGATTATTGTTTACCACTTGATATTTGATTTCTTAATGAATGATTATTTCTCAGTTGTCACTATTAAATAGTTTTATTGTTGTGTCATAGTTTGTCAACGACTTCATGGGCGGGGGTCAATGTTTTCGTAAACTTTTTTTGTTTCTTTATTTTTACACATGGGGATTAAATAATTTGTGTAATATAATAATCAATAGGTATTGGACTTCTTTTAACTGATTGTTTATAATCACAATGATTTAATTTTCTCATTTTCTGTGATTATTCCATTTAACTTTTTGAATATAGTTAAGTAATTGGATAAATAATTTTGTACAATTATTATGAAAGTCTCCTCCGTTTTCCCTGTATCTTGTGTTGAGATATTAGAGATTTTCTATGTTTTTTTCTCTAGGGTTTTTTTTTCTCGGCGGAAAATTTGCCTGGACATTGACTGCAATACCCAGTGCTTCACGCCCTCCAGTTTCCCATAATTCAGCGATTCTCAGGGACAAACGGAAATCAGCTAAGTCTACTTTATTAAAAATCTTTGTTTGCTTCGTACTTTGTTTATTTTTCCCTTTTCAATTTTCCTAGTAGGCCAGTCGAGGCCATAGTTATTATTGCGTACTATTTACTTTACTTTAAGCTAATTATTAAAGTTAAGTTAACTTGTTGAACACGTGATCACGTTGCGGTTTACAGCATTAAAGATATTGTTATAATAAAAAAACTTATTGTAACTTTAACACCTATATTTTTCTTTATTTCCATGTTTCTTACCTATTCTTATTAAATTGGTGATATTGGAAGAGACTGTGTTTCACTTGGCAGACTGTCCAGGAGGCATTAATTACCTTGATCCCCCCCCTTTTTTTCTGGAGTGGCCTTGTAGTTTACGGTGGCTTGTAGAGTATCGACAAGTTCGTGATCAACTAGAGACTTCCAGTTTAGTCGGTAAACTGGTGACGCCGAACCTACTTACAGAATACTTCCTAGCCGGTAGGGGAGACCGGGGATGGTTTGGACACGGGGATACAGTGGACAGGTTCAAATTTCCCGCCCTAAAGTGAATTCTACTGCCGCGATCGATTGTACATATTGGTAACACTGCGAGAGACCAGTTGACAGAAACAAATAACCGTCGTTATAAAATTGTGACTTTTACAGTGCTTGTTTACTTTTAGACACCTATGATATAACTTTTTAAGGTAAGAACGTAAGGTTTTTCTGTAACTTAGTTTAATGTTTTCTGTTTGGCGTTCAATTTGCATGCAATGGAGACTAGTAGGAATATATTCAAGTATGTTTCGTGAAGATGCAATTTTTGGTTCAGATTTCACAGCCAGAAATGTGTGATTACACCTGTTGGGGATACATTGGACAACTGGACACGTTGTCCAATGTATCCCCGATGTATCTGTTGATGTGAACTGTTTTATCTTTTCCAGATGCCACGGGAATTCAAAAGAAAAACTCAACGAACCTTTCCTGAAGGTGATCTACAGCAGGCGGTTGAAGATGTTTTAAACAATCGTGGAAGTTTGCGCCATGTGGCAGCTATTCGAAACGTGACGAAGTCTCGTCTTGCACTTTATGTAAAGAAGGCCAGAGAAATGGGCATAGACACTCTGTCGTTCAAACCAAATTTCCATAGAAGACAGGTGTTCTCAGACCAAATGGAGAAAGCATTGGCGGGGTATTTACTACAATGCTCCAAAATATTTTACGGAGTGACACCGAAAAAATGCAGACAAATAGCTTTACAATTCGCTGACGTAAACAATCTAAAATTTCCTGAATCCTGGAAAAGAAAAGGGCAAGCTGGTAGTGACTGGTTTACTGGGTTTATGAAGAGAAATCCTACGTTATCCATTAGAAAACCTGAGGCAACCTCACTTGCCAGAATGACTGCATTCAATAAAACCACGGTCGGCGACTTTTTTGACAAAGTGGACAATGTTATGCAAAGGAAGAAGTTCCGACCTTCAGATATATTTAATCTTGATGAAACGGGAGTCACCACAGTGCCTCCAGTGGCCAAAGTAATTGGACAAAAGGGTGAAAAGCAAGTTGGCCAAGTGACTTCGAGAGAGCGAGGAGAACTGATGACTCAAGTGGGTATAATTTGTGCCAATGGCAATTCTTTACCTCCCGTGTTCATATTCCCACGTGTCCGCTTCGACAAACAGCGAATGATAGCTAGAGCAGCACCTGGAGCTTTAGGATTGGTCCACAAATCTGGTTGGATGACCACCGATAACTTCGTGTTAGTATTGAAATTTTTTAAAGACAATGTGAGGTGTGATAAAGAACATCCTGTGTTGATATTGATGGATAATCACGAGTCTCATATAAGCTTGGAAGGTGTTAATTTCTGCCGAGATAATGGAATTACAATTTTGACACTTCCGCCGCACACTTCCAACCACTTACAACCCCTGGACCGTTGCGTGTTTGGCCCGTTTAAGAAATACTACAGTGAAGCAGTCCACTCATGGATGTTGGCCCATCCCAATGAAACTCTATCAATCTACGCACTTCCTGAGCTATGTTCCAAAGCTTGGGATCGTTCCTGAAATGTGGTATCTCGCCATTTGATAGAAACATTTTCCAAGACCACGATTTTCTCTGCTCTGCGGTCTCGGATCGTCCATTTCCGGACCCTCTTGTTCCCAGTACTTCTTCGGAACCTATCGTGTCAACATCTAAAGGAGCAGGCAGAGACACTGCTGCTGTGGATCCTTCTATTACAATCAACTGTTCTACAGAGGCTCATACACCAGTTCCCACATCGAGTCATCAGTTTCCCACACCAGTTGCTTCTACATCGGCACAATCGGAGTTCGTTTCTCCAGAACAATTGAATCCGTACCCAAAAGCTAAGCCAAGGAAATTGGGTAAGGGTGGCAGAAAACGTGGGAGAAGTATGATCGCAACAGACACACCAGAAAAAGAAGAACTCGAACTAAAAGAGAGAGTGAAAATGGCAAAGAAAGCCAAGGTAGTGAAGAAGAAGGTATTTGAAAAAAAGAAGACTGTTTTCGAAGAAGATTCTTCAGATGAAGACATGGGAGAAGTCATCATGAAAGATTCTTCTTCTGAATGGGCAGAGGAGGCAGAAAGTGACGAGTGCCTTAGAAGTGGCAACGATGCCGTTGAAGATGACTTTCTAATTGTAAAAGTTCCATCGAAGAAAGGCAAGTTTGCGATGAATTATGTGGCAAAAGTAAAAAGTAAGTTGCGAGACGGACTTGAAGTAAAGTTCTACAGGCGACTGCTTCCGTCTAATCGCTTTCAACCTACAGCCGAAGAAACTTCATTTGTGGATTTTTCACAAGTGATTTTGATCCTTCCGAAAGCGATAGAAGACAAGCGTCCCAGATTCAAAGGCATGCTTTATTTCAACACTGACCTATCGGGATTCTGCCTGCAGTGACTTATTTTGATATACCTACTTTTCTACTTTTATATTTAGACAAAATATGAATTAAAAATGTTTCTGTTGCTGTACCTATCACTGTTTGTGTTCTGTCCATACCATCCCCAGGTGCCGTCCAAAGTATCCCCAAACACGGGGATAGTTTGGACAGATGTAGTGCCTCTAATTTCTGGCCTTTTTCTGAAAATATATCAATTTTGGAAAGTTTATATTATGAGTATATAAACCTAAAGGACAAGTCTACACATTAGCCTAAAAACCATAAAGGTAACATTTTTAGACAAATAAATAAAAAATAAAACCCAAAAAGTGTCCAAACCATCCCCGGTTTCCCCTATTGCTCGCAACTTTTTAAACCACTGGTCGGTACTATAGCATAGCCTTTTGATTCTGCTAATTTGCCTTTAGTCTAAATTCAATTTAGTTTCTAAATTTTGTTAATATATATATATATATATATATATATATATATAAAGAACAGTTGGTCTTCATACCACCTGTAGAAATTCAAGAAAAGAAAACTTCTCAATAAAATAGTGCATGGCATGGTATACCCCCGGCTTTGGTCTAGTTGGATGCGTGAGATTTTAGTGTGACAGAAACGGTTCGAATATTTCACGAATTACAAGGAATCTTCCATAGATTAGGTTGGATGAGGTTAGATTCGGTCGTATTAAAGTAGATTCCCTTCCACCAAATTGATCCTTACTCCACTAGGTCTACTGTCGCAAAATACGTGCAGATGTAGTTACTAGATCCCTCTAAGTAAAAGAGGAAACATGGTGATAGTAGAGTACGTAGAAGGTCTATGTTTTAACAAGGCGCAAAATGGATGACGGTTTTGTGAATTCATGGGAAACTTCAGGTGTTATCATGCTGAACCTGTCAGAACTCCGCGCTTGAGATCTGTTCTCGGGTGTCTTCATAGAAATTTCCCTACCAGAAAAATATTGTGTATCTCAGAATAGATTAGAATGGATTAGGACAGATCATATTAGATTAGATAAAATACTGTTTTCCTTGTTTGAGAAGTTTGTCAAGTTTAGTATGTATAGAAATTGTAATAATAACTTCCATGTGGCTTACCTGAAACAAATATTTAGTAATTTGAAAGTAAATTGGAGAATTAAATAATTGAAGAGCTTTTTCAGTATGATTATAAATAGAAACAAGTTAACTTTTAGGTGTTCCATTCAAAAACGTGGGAAAAACTAATGATACTCTAAAACAATTAAACCCATTATTGACAGTAAATCCATCAAACTTAATCTCGAGATCAAACTGTTTTTAGGGTCTAACGATTAACTAAAAAAACAGTGAAAGTAAAGTTTGTACATATTGGTTGACGATAATACCAAATCGTAAATGTAAAACGATTTATACTAGATGACATTCTATTTAAGTACTTTTAGACTATGTTATCTTGTTAGGTGAGGTTCCGATATGGGCTATTGAGAATGAATGACAGGCCCATACTATTCGTTTTTGAACGGATGATACCTTCTCCTTAGAGATATACACGGTTGCCCAAAAAGGGTATCGAGAGTTTGGAAATTGAAAAAAAATGAGAAATGATACAAACCAAATAGGGCTTTTATGCTTTATTACCTAATATATATATTATAATATATTTAATGTTCTACTGTTTTTATAATTATGTATTATATGATTTTATTTGAAATTTGATTATTAGATGCTGTTGTTACAATCGTGGTAGTAACTACACTAATGTGAAAACACCTTTATCACTGAATATAACCTATTTGAAATTTTGACAGGAATTGTCAAATTATTATGCCCGGCTCAGATGAATATGAAATTTTATATTCTGAAAGATAAATTACTACAAAATCGACTCACTCGCTCTTACCTCAGGGAGGGTTCAAAGATTAAAAAAAATTAATAATTTTAAATTTATAAATTTCCAAAGAATATTCCAAAATTGTCAATTATACTATTGCAAATCTATAGTGACTGCTTGTTCAATATATTCTAAGACCATTAAATTATCTAATGACATCTACAATTTTTCTGTCACTGAAAATTAACTAAATGTCACTGATTATATCAAAAGTTTTATAGGATCCAAAATTTTTCAAATTCAATGAAATAGGAGTTGAATTAATACCAAAGTGAGTTGGAATCAAAAATTATATATTATATACCATCAGATAACAAGTTAAAATGAATTATTATTCCCAAAATATAATAAAGAACAATAATCGTACTTTCTACGAACCTTAAAATTAAAAAAACAACCTATATACTAGAAGAACAACCTAATTAACTACTTATTCTAAACGTTCAAATCGTCGAAAATTACACTTGACGTGTATAAATGTCAAATAACTATATGCGATAAAATTGTCTATTCAAAAAAATTTTCTCTTCTCTTCAGGTGAAATTTTATATATCTTTAACGTTAATTTTGTCAGTATTCAAAAATGTGATATAGATGCATCTATCTTAATTTTATTTAAAGGCCTGTTAATTCTTGAAAAATAATTTATAAAATCTGGACTGGACTCACCAACTAGGTATCAGGATCATTCGTTCTGATTCTAAGCACGTCTTTTAGAATCGCCGGAACCACTTTTCTAAGTTTATAATTTAGAACCCGGAAAAATCACTAACACTATTTCAATATAATTATTTAAGGAATTATTCACGCACTGATCTTATCATGCTAATTATTATAATCTGATGCTATTTGAATATATCAATTACTATTATATTATTCAGCAAATTTGAGAGAACTCATATTAGATGTTCTCTCGAGAGGGGTTCAAAATCAACTAACTAAACTTTTTTTTTATAAATAATTCTGTTCTCCTTTGGTTACCAAAGAATTCCTTTTTTTAAAAAAAAATACAAATTTATGTTTTCATATAATAAAGAGAGATTTTCATTCTTTAATTCTAACTGTAATTTTGCTACCAGCGACATCTGTATTCTTTTTTTAAAATCTTTATAAAATCTATGTATAATTAAGTATCTTCTGCATTATTCTCATTCGAAATTGTAATGTCAAATTTTATTTGCATATTGAATCTTTTAAATTATTTATAATACATTGTATATCACTAGTATTACATCCAAATATGTACATTTTTCTTTATTTCAATGTTTTCTTTAGAATTTAGATAGAGTATATGTATTAATATATATATATATATATATATATATATATATATATATATATATATATATATATATATATATATATATGGAAATGCAAAATTATTTATCAAAAATAATATGCAAAATTATTTATCAAAAATAATGTTGTCGAGATGCCGACATTCTCGCTGCTGGCACTCTTCTAGTCTCGCGCGGAGATTTGTAACGACATGTTGACTCATTTCTCAGGAGATTATGGCCATGTCTGATCTGATATTGTGCTTCATTTCCGTCAAATTCCTCGGTTGGTTCTCCAATACCTTAATTCTTTAGGTATCCCTATTGTTCTGATAACCACAATAATATTTGAATTTGAAAAACTTCAAGTTCACGCGTTCGTCTTATATGTATGTTTCATTATAATTGTTTTTAAAGAAACCAAAATGGATATGTTAAAGTAGCTGGTGAGTTTTTCAATTTTAAGCTTTGTATTATAAGAAAAAATAGGGATATTTAACTAATGTTTGGTGTAAACACTCAATTTTAAATTTTCAACCTTGATTAAATAATGTTAATATCATCTTTAGATAAAAATAAGAAAAGTTTTTATTATTGTAAGGTATTGTTGCAGATTGTCTTATAACGAAATTGTAATAGAACATTCATTATGTGTATTATATTAATAGCCCTGATGATGAATCTAAATAAAGGATTCGAAACGTTGGAAGAAGAAAAAAAGAAAAGCTTTTGAAGTTTTATTTCTTATGAAAGAAGCTGGAGAAGAACCATTAATTATATAAAAATTGAAAATTTTCATACTGCCAATTAACCAATAAATATATTGTATTTTTGGTATTTACTCCGTAAATATTTCATCATGGCTGATTTTATTAGAAAACGAGCCACGACCAAAGGCAGTATGACCCGAACTGAGAAATGGTGTACTTAAAAATACAGGTGCTAGAAATTAGGTTATATGGACTTAAAAAGCAGTTGCAACACTGTACAACAAATTAGGTAAGAACTACAAAGCGAGTACTAAATAAAAACTGAAATTCAAAAGCAATTATTTACTCCAAATAGTTGAGATAACAACTGAAATCAGAATAACTGGGAAGCCAACTAATATCACCTTATCGAGAAATCACTTTGTTGGGGAATAATTCGGTAATCACGGGAATTGACACATCAGAAGAATGGCAAGTAGCTTTGTCTTGCTGGAACCATGTTTAGGAGTTATAACCTTTAAACTCCGGCAACTCTTGAACTAAACCTCGCAAAGTTCACCGTTTACAGTCTGAGTTCGTCCGCGATTATCTTTGAGGAAGAATGGACCAATAAAATGTCTTTACTTGACATTACAGCCCAGAATATGTCCGTTAAGATATGAAGTTGATTCCTATTAGTAGTTTCGTTAGACCAGTACTGATAATTTTGTTTATTTACGTTTCCGTTTTAATGGAAATTAGTTTCATCGCTAAACAAAATGTGCTCGAAGTTTGTGAACATTTGCAAATCTTAGTCAATTAACCTAATCAGATTCCTTCAGTTCTTACACCAGCTGCATCTTAAAGGCTTTCACATGTATTTATTTCTTTAAAATTAAGTTCTAAAAGCTGTTTTAGACTACACAATTTCTTGTACAAGATTTGGTTCAATTTCTTGTAAGAGATCTGGAACCACAAATTGTTTGGCAGTTAATTTATTCTGTATTATACTGTACAATATATTGCTCAAGAAATAGTTCGTGATTCTGTGTAGTACATTGTTTTTCTCGCGTTAAAATCAGAATCGTCTATGTTAAACGCTAAATGTAATGTTCTATGATACTAGTGAAAACATAAAACAACCTAAAAATTTTGGGATTTGGTTGATCCGTTTGGTGTGTGAATTATTGATCACTTTTGATTAATTTATTGTTATAAATGGAACTAACACATAAACGTTGATAAACGTGAAACTGTAAACAATCAACTATGTTAGATTACAGGGTGTTATAATATATCCCAACTGCGCATGCCCTTGGCCTAGAAATTGTGTAGAAATAGAACATGTTCTATTTTCCGACACAATTTTCGGTTTTTGAAATAATTTGCTGTATGATACTAGCGTTCAAGAAATTGAACCAAATCTTGTACAAGAAATTGTGTAGTCTAAAACAGCTTTAAGACTATTTTAAGCTTATTTCAGAATGAAATAGGGCTATTGTAGAGAGTAGCATGACGCGACTTCGGAAAAATTTCAATGCAGTTTTTCGTTTTGGTGTTCCTAGATGCCAAAATCACCCTCCGTTCCAAAGGGTATTATAACAGTCAAAATATTCCACCGAAATATCTTTAAAGAAACGATGATAATAGTGACTTTATTCTGTACGTCATCGTGTTGTATGGAATGTGTGAAAATATTTAATTTGACAGCTGCCAGAATTATTATTCAAATGAGGTTAGATTGCAGGCAAAAAGCAGATATCGATCACAAACAATTCAAAAATAGATGGAATTTCATTGGATCAAACGATTTAGTACTAAAACATAGAACTGAAAATCAATTGGATAATTTTTAAATAAAATTGTAAAGATGAAAGTAAACAGGATTATAAAAAAATGTATAGGATCATGGAAATTGAGAAATTTAAAATTCATTTTAACAAAATAAGAGAAATTTAAGATGTATTTTCAAATTTATAAACCTGATTCCTTTCATTGGTTATAAGAATTGTAATTTAATTATTCGTGTTCTAATTGGTTGTTAAGAGTTTTTGTGGTGGGTAATAAAAAAAGACAGTCTGCGGTAGACGGTTTTGAAGTTTGAATGAGAGAAGTCAAAAAAATAATATAAAAACGATTCTAGAAGATATTATTTACTAAAATTTTGAAAAGTATTAACTGAAATAGGTGAAGAATTGTAAAGACAGTGAAATGAATGATCAGTGAGGGAAGTGTCAATAAAGAATATCAGGTATACCTGTTGGAGCGGATCTGGTTCCCGGAGAAAGGTGTTGACGGCGTGTTTTGGAGTGAAACAGAATTCCCGTCCAATTTCAGCAAACAAGGTGATTAAAAAATTATTTTATTTGGCCATTTAACTAAAATTTTAGATTGCAATCTATGAACTTTTAAAATTCTACTAAATTATTTCAATACAATTTGGCAGCAAAACTTTCTAAATTTATCGAAATTTTTTTGGTTACATTTATTTATATAATAAGTTTGTTTGAATAGAGAGGCCTGATCAGTCTACTCTAAATTAAAATTATATTTTCTTTGTTTTGATTTGAGTTCATTTTAATTGCTATATGTAATGACTAGTATTAAATGTTTTCAAAATTAAAATTATTCAATTGATTTCTCATTTTCATTAAACATTTTTTTTATATTAGTTACAGTTAAAATTTACTATCTTCTGTGATCATAAATATCTGATGTTTGTCAATAGAATCTATAGTTTATTTTATTCTATTACATAATTGATAGTTGGGCAACAAAATTTCACATAATAAAATAAATAAAATCTCTCGGCGCTATATGAACCCTACCTGAAATAGGAGTATTTACAGAAATACGAAAATTGAAAATAAAATTGAGAAGGGCAAGATTCATATTATTATAATATATATATATATATATATATATATATATATATATATATATATATATAATAAAAGTATTATTTTCTTCCACCTTCTTAAATAATTTATTTTTTCAATTTCTTGGGTGTCAGGTTGTGTAATTAATTAAATCATTTTATTGTTACTGACGTTTCGTTCCTGGGTTAGGAACTTTCTCAAAGTTTATTATTGACTGAATCAAGTTTCATCGTTTACAGTTTAAAATTAAAAAACACATATACAATAGGTAAAAACATTCATAAAACAGACATTTAAAACAAGTACCATCGATACAAATTCTACGACATTATACAGGGGGAGTACGGAAAGACTTCAGATATATTATTTTATTAAATTATGATAAATCTGACTTAAGTTTTTTACATCTTGCCTATCGTTGACTGTATTTTCACCCTTTTTAATGTGCACCATTTCTTTAATTGTTAACTTTTTGTAGTTTGAATCTTGAGCTAGAATTTTGGTGTTTTTAAAATCAAACTCATGGTTTTCATTGCTTTCATGTTTGTGGAGAGCCGTGGAAGCAGTTTTGGTATATTTATGGCCATTTAATCTATTTTCTAAAGTCTGTGTGGTCATTCCTATGTATTTTTTTGGACAGTTTAGGCAGGGTATAGAATATATAACGTTTGACTTTTTTGTGGTTTTTATTTTACTTTTTAATTTAGTGAATAATGGTGATAGGGTGTTTTGAGCTTTGTGACATATAGAGATACGATGTTTAGAAAATATGTGACTGAGTTTTTCAGAAAGCTGCTCTGTGTATGGCATTGCTACATATTTATTATTGTTTGACACGTTGTTTTTAGAGTATTTCTTTGATGGGTTGTTATATATTTTATAGACTCTTTGTTTGCAAATACGGTTTATGGTATGTATTGGATAGTGATTGCTTATTAAAGTCGTTCTAACTTGTTGTATAATATCTGGTCTGTATTAAGTTAATTTAATGACTCTGTCAACTAATCCAGTAATTACGCTGTTTTTATGGGACTTTGGATGGTTGGAATTGTGGTTAAGGTATCCTGATGAGGTTACTTTATTATACAGTTTAGTTTTAATAGTATTATGATTAGTTCTTATCAATTTCATATCTAAAAAATTTATAGTGTAACTAATCCAGTAATTACGCTGTTTTTATGGGACTTTGGATGGTTGGAATTGTGGTTAAGGTATCCTGATGAGGTTACTCTATTATACAGTTTAGTTTTGATAGTATTATGGTTAGTTCTTATCAATGTCATATCTCAAAAATTTATAGTGTTATTTTTTTCTGTTTCTACAGTGAATTTGATTTTTTCATGAAAATTGTTGAGAATATATATATATATATATATATATATATATATATATATATAGATATATATATATATATATATATATATATATATAACCAAAAACCAAAAGTTGGCAGTTAGTCACGGCTGACTAGTTAAAAAACAAAACTTCATGGAGTGGTCTTTGTTAAAAAACCCTCAAACTCGTGGGAATAGCTGCCAAAAAAACTTTACAGGTTAGAGATAAAGTGAATCAAATAGTACATTACCTAAGCTTTCGAAGAGCATTGTCTTCATTTTCAAAGGCTATAATAAACCAGAAAGAAAAAATCGGTTAACTTAATAAAGAAAATAGTTTTTGAAATCATTACGACTTACTTACTTACTTGTAGAAGTGTTATAACGGAATTTGTAAGCACGATAAAGGGCGTATTTTTTGACGTATGGAAACCAAACTCGCTACAAAAATCGGTTAGGCCAAAATCTTGAACGAGTTCGTTAATGAGCCAAATCGGCCTAGTAAAAACAAAATGGCGGCCTGTCAAAGTTGAAAAAAAATCGTATTTCCTTTGTTTTTCATTTGACGCAAAAAAGTTACTAAGCTGTTTTATAGAGCTTAACACGTTCTACAACTTTAGTATTTAACATTTTTCTCTAAATCGTACATTAAAACATCTCAAAACACTTGATTACTTTTGTATCTAATTTTTTATTTTGCGTTTTATGCAAACATGTTACTGAAATAAGCCTGTCCAATTGGTCCTGTGCCATTGGGATTGTTTTATATTGAGGGTTTATATTTATAAAAAAAAGAAGATTTTATATTAATTTAAACTTATACAAGCCATCGACAAGACAATAAATACCGTATAAAACACAAACTACCTCCGTATTTAGACGTGTAAAATCAAACAAGTCACTCTTACTAACATTTCAATAATAATGGGTTATTTGCATACATTACACAGTTAGTTTTGGACAGATATTTAGAAGGTATGACGATGAACGTAAGTAAATAATAAAGATAATTTTAGGAGAGAGTGTTGTTGATACTGTAAAATTTCATATACAATTTTCTTTAAACCGTTATCTAGCCGCCGCCGAGGGCGTTAAAAGGAAAATAAATATGTAAATCTATCGGAATTTATATCGTAGTTAATTAGATATGTAGTTTCTCCTTCATGATGTTCGGGAATTTCTCAAATACGATAAAGATATAAATGAAGGTTTGCTTTTTAGGTACCGTGCTCCCCCATCTTGAACAGTATCCAAAAAAGGGGGCGAATAATAAGAAATAGGAAAATAAACTGGAATACATTCTAGTAAATTGCTACAGTACATGTCTAATTTATATACGGTGTAATGAGTGATATACAATAAAATAAGGCGATATCGGTGTCGAACGGAATATTGAAGGTAAATAAAAACATAATAAGCGATTTTAAGGATTAAAACTAACTTTTCCGCACTCCTAAGCCTGTATCGTGATTGTAGCGGGTAGATACTCATATATGATCCCGATAGATGGCAGATCTACTTCAGTGACGCGCCCCTGCCCACGCGAGCTTTGGTTTATTCCTCAAACCCATTTGGGGGAACCATTGTCATATTCACCAATTTCCCATCTAACCCTACATCCCTATCAAACACCTCACCATCTTCCAACCCGCCTGGCCAACGTGGAAGGTTAGGGCCAAAACCCCTATGACATGAAGACATGATGAATTTTAAATAAATTTGATATGGTCCCCAGGTGGGTACGCCCAAGTCCCACCCCTTCAAGAAGGGCTGCCTCACGGAATCTGGAGGAGGCAAAAATTCATATTTAACGAACCAATGAAACAAAAATATAACAAGGAGGAGAAAACAACTAACTCTCGAAGTTGCTACCTACAACGCCAAATCCCTACACTCAGATGAAAGGTTCATCGAAATGGAACATGAACTAGAAAACATTAAATGGGACGTCGTTGGTACAAGTGAAACTAGATGACAAGGAGAAAGCTTGGAAACTTTAAAATCGGGCCACATATTCTACCATAATGGTGCAAATGACTCCATCGATGGAGTCGGTTTTCTTATAAATAGAAGACTATCCAGATACCTGCTGGCCACAAAAGCTATTTCAACAATACTAGTACTCATAATTCTACGCCTAAACTCTAAATACACATTAAAGAACATTCAAGTGTATGCACCAACATCAACGCATTCTGCTGAAGAAGTAGATATACTCTACGAGGACTTATTGTCCGCTATCTGAGTAAATCCTGCTCACTTCACTGTCATTTATGGCGACATTAATGCTGAAGTTGGACTAAAAGCCGCTCCGTTAGAGATACCACTTGGAAAGTTTGGTAGCCAAGGCAGAAATGAAAGAGAGGCACTTTTGACATTCCTCCTTGAAAATAACCTATTTCAGATGAATAGCTTTTTCCAAAAAAAGGCAAACAAGAGATGGGCATGGAAAAGCTCTGACGGAAAAACCCGGAACGAAATAGATTATTTCATTACTAATAAAGGGTCCATTTTCAAAGAGGTGACGGTATTGAATAGGTTTACAAGTGACTATAGATTGGTGAGGGCTACTATTCAAATATCTACCGACTTCGAAAGGCACAAAATAATCAAAAAGAAGACCAAGTGATGGGTTCACCCAACAAAAGATACAGTGTTCAGACAAAAAATTGATGATACAATAAAGAGCATGTCGGCTCCAACCGACATAAATAACCTAAATGACAAAATAGTGAAGACCATCAGACAGGAAAAAACAAATTCTGCCCGAAAACTGAAAAAGAGCAGATAATTAGCCCAGAAACAAAGAAAAAATGGAAGAACGAAGAAACAAGGCTAGTAATGTTGACAAAGAACTACACAAGATGAAGGCCATCAATAAGGAGATATCGAAAGCTATTCGGAAGGACATAAGACAATACAAAAATAAACAAATACACCGAACTATTGAGGAGAACAAAAGTATGAAGGTTGTGAGAAAAAAATTTACAAATGGCAGAAAAGAATTATTTCAGCTCAAAGACAAGAATGGTAACATAGTACCAGATTGAAGTAAACTCATACAAACAGTAAAAAAGTTCTACGCAGTCTCAAATAGATCAGACAAGAGAAGAACCAATACAGAAGATACCGACCGCTAGTTCTGCCACTGTGTAGGAGGCATAGGAAAAATATAAATTTCTTTTCTTTATTTTTTCAGCCATCTTCTATCCATTAGAAATAGGCCTCTCTCATGTTTGACTATACAATTCTATTTTCTGTTCTCTGGTACCAGTTCAGGTCAGCGAATTTTTTCAGATCATCGTACCAACTCTGTTGTGGTCTGCCAATACTTCTTCGTTCTCTCTAAGGTCTCCATCTAGTGATGTGTCCACTCCAATTCTCTCTGTGTCGTGCAACATGTCCTGCCCATTGCCACTTTAAGGAACTGATTCTCTATATGATGTCGGTTACGTTTATTCTTTCTCGTATCCACTGGTTTGTTTTGTGGTCTCTCAGTGATATTCCGAGTATTCTTCTCTCTATGGCCCTCTGATGTATTCTTAGTTTGTTAATAATCATTTTAATCAGGACCCAGGTCTCCGATCCGTATGTAGTGACTGGGAGAATGCATTCGTTGTAGATTTTTGTTTTTATTGTCATGGGGATTTTCATGTTGAAAGCGTATTTTAATTTACCAATCTGACTCTCCTATCGATCAATTTTGGCAGCTTCTACATGTAGTTATTCCAACATCTTAGTTAGTTCTTGTTTATCTTTTCCAAACAGGACGACATCATCAGCAAACCTTAAATTGCTTACGTATTCACCATGGATGTTTATTCCAGAGTAAACAATTTTGGCGAAATTACATCTCCCTGTCTGACGTCTCTTTTGAATTCTATTTTATTTGTCTGTGCGTGAATCTTGATGGTCATTGTAGAAGTTTTGTATATATTTTCTATTAGGTTGATGTATCTTTGATCCACTCGGCATCCCTCATAGATTTTATTATTGCCCAGGTTTCTACGAAGGCCATCCATTAAGGTATATTATCTTCTGATGCCTTTGTTGTTCGGTCATTCTGACGATGATATTGATTTATCGAAACAATTGTCAATTTTTTAGAATTTTCAACAATTTTCATTATATTGTGGAATTATCTAGAAACAGTGAGTTTCATTTGAAACACTAATATTAACTATCAGTTCACATAATTACCTACTTTGTTCAAATCGCCTTTCTCTAACAGTGTTTCTGTATTGAATATATTATTTGAAAAATGGTGCCAATATTTAGGAAGGAAAATTGTTAACTTCACATAGGGATCTCCAAATTGCCTCTCGAAACGGTTTGATTGGGTTTCCGCATTCCGCAGTGGCCGCAAATCGAACGGCAAATGCAGTATTGGAAAGCCGGAAATTGGATGTTTAAAGTAAATTAGATTACGTACCTGGCGCATCAATTTATCTACAATAAAAAATTGCTGAAATTTCTACGAAATATGATGTTTAATAGTGAAATAAATATATATTTTTCCAAACAATTCCGAAAAAGTCCATCTATATATCGTCGAAAGTCCAATTTGGTCATGGTTGACTAGGAACTATCTGATATAATACCCCGTGTCTGCTTATTGATACTTAAACCCCATAAAGAACGCCACATTAGTTTCTCGATCAAGTGGTCCGTGATCAAGATAAATCAGTTCCTTAACGCGGAAGAGAATGGTCGTATTTAACACTTCGTAACTACCCTTCCAGTTTCTGATATAAATTTCTGTTTTTGTTTCACACTTCTCCGATTTGTATAGTAGGGGCGCTTGTTATCTTCAAAACAATGCTCTCAATAAATGCTTAATAAACATCTTTCATATTCTCCTCTAGAGATTGAATAATGACATTTCTATTTTATTTTATATTTAGTATGTTGGGCGTGGTTAAATAATCGCGAACATCAAATTATTCGAGAGAAACTGAATGAGGACGTTACAGAATGATCCTCTAAACCAAATAGTGTCTAAATCGAATCAACGAATGGAAACATGAGCAGATACAAAATATAAAATAAAACGAACAAAGATATACCGATAAATAAATAGAACTAATGATTATGAGACGGAAGATAAAGAAGAGTTAGATTGAGAATTTGAATAAAATTTATCAATATCATCAGATGCCATCAAATACACCACTGTCTAAAATTAATGCACCACCTTACATGTAACATAAGTTTGAACCTATTTTTTATCTGAACCGTTGATTGGATTTTGACAATTTTTACTTTTCCGCCCAACCTACCTATATGCGAGAAAAGTATTGGTTTACCCCAAAAAACCTGGAATTTTGAATTTTTTTTTAATTATTTTCGCGTTTTCCATCAACAACAACACGAAAAAACTAACTAACTTTTCCGCATCTGTGGCCCTGAACAATATTCTATCTTAAAATTGTTACTTGTATACACTTGGGGGGATGTATCGTGCTAACAAACCAAAATTTATCCATAAATAACCAAAAATTTAGTATATCTGGATTTATAGAACCCGCTGTACTCGCTCTAGTCAACTGAAAATCAATAGGGTACATCTGTGAGACACCTTGAACAATATTGAATCATGAAATTGATCAATCGTATACTCTCTGGAGGCTGTATCGTGCTAACAATCTGAAAATTCTCCAAAAATGACAAAAATTTGGTACTCCTAGTACCATAGCATCCGTTGTACTGGTATTGGTAAGCTGAATAGCAATAGGATTTATCTTTGAGGTGCTCTGAATAATATCCAAACATAAAATTGGTCACTTGTGTATACTCCGGAGGCTGTATCGTGCTAAATAACTGAAACTTCTTCAAATATGACAAAAATATCGTACTTAAACTACTGTAGCACCTGTTGTATTAGCTCTGGTGAGCTGAAAATCAATAGGGTTCATCAGTAAGATGTGCTTAATAATATTAAATCATAACATTGGTGACTTGTTGAACTCCGGAGGCTGTATCGTGCTAACAAACTGATATTTCTCAAAAAATAACAAAAAGTCGTACTTCAAGTACCATAGCACTCGTTGTACTGACTCTGGTGAGCTGAAAATCAATAGGGTTCATATGTGACATGTCTTTAACAACATTCAATCATAGAATTGCTGACCTCTTGCACCCCGGAGGCTGTATCGTGCTAACAAGACATGTAAGAAAAAGTGGCCGACGACAACGACGACGACGACATACACACAGGATTTTTTTTCTAAAAACCATTTTTTCGTGTTGTTGTTGATGAAAAACGTGAAAATAACTCAAAATTTCAAAATTCCAACTTTTTTTGGGGTTAACCAATACTTTTCTCGCATATAGATAGCTTGGGCGGAAAAGTAAAACCTGTGTGTATGTCGTCGTCGTTGTCGTCGGCCACTTTTCCTTACATGTCTTGTTAGCACGATGCAGCCTCCGGAGTGCAATAAGTCACCAATTTTATGATTCAATATTGTTAAGGACATCTCACAGATGAACCGTATTTATTTTCAGCTCACCAGAGCCAGTACAACGAGTGCTATGGTACTTGAAGTACGAAATTTTGTCATTTTTTGAGAAATTTCAGGTTGTTAGCACGATACAGCCTCCGAAGTTCAACTAGTCAACAATTTTATCATTGAATATTATTCAGGATATCTCACTGATAACCCATATTGATTTTCAGTTCACCAGACCCAATACAACAAGTGCTACAGTACTTTAAGTACGATATTTTTGTCATTTTTGGAGAAATTTCAGTTTGTTAGCACGATACAACCTCCGGAGTTGATACAAGTGACCAATTTCATGATTATATATTATTCAAAGCGTCCCAAAGATAAACTCTACTAATATTCAGTTCACTGAATCCAGTACAACGGGTGCTATGGTACTTGAAGTACCAAATTTTTGTCATTTTTGGAGAATTTTCAGTTTGTTAGCACGATATAGACTCCAGAGAGTATACGATTGATCAATTTTATGATTGAATATGGTTCAAGGTGTCTCACAGATGTACTCTATTGATTTTTAGTTGACTAGAGCGAGTACAGCGGGTCCTGTAAATCCAGATATACTGAATTTTTGGTTATTTTTGGAGATATTTCGGTTTGTTAGCACGACACATCCCCTGAAGTGTATACAAGTAACAATTTGATGATAGAATATTGTTCAGGGCCACAGATGCGGAGATGTTAGTTTTAATCTTCAAAACAGTTTATTTTTTCACGTTATAGATATATTCTAAGGAATTACTGTAGCAATGTTTTCTGAGAAATGTCAACGTTTCACCCATATAAGGGGTGTAAATATAAAGTTATGTTTCTTCATCTTATTTTACAACACCCTGTAGAATTCATTACAAACAGACGCTACATATTATTAAAATTAAGAGATAACTAACTCCATCTTTTCTGAATATTTTCGTAAAAAACTCATCTCGATACCTCCGTTATCAAAGAAGAGAATTACGTGATTTTATTGTGATACGTATAAATACTATTTTCATTTAAAACAACTAAAACCTAAGAAAACATAACATAAATAATATTCAATAAGCTCCCTCTCTATTTGGAATTAATTCTTCACAGCGATGTATTAGATATTGCTCAATTTCTCTCGCCATAACGTATATGTCGTCCAGAGTGACAGGTGGTGATTGTCGGCTTCTGAGTTTACGATCAATAGTATTTCACACATTCTCTATGGGATTTAGATCAGGGCTGCAGGGTGATCAGTTTATGGTTTGTATACTAACCTCGTCCACATAATTACGGAAACCACGTGCAGCAATTATTTCTTATGTAAGGAGCAAGGTGAACTGGATGTTTAAACAAAATGTCTGTAATATACCTCTCACTCGTTGAGGAACCTCTTCGTAGAGCAACAAGGTCCGTTTGCGCTGTAAGATACATTTTTCCCAAACCATATCAGATCCTACACTGAATAAAGTCATAGGTCGTATGTTGTACTGTGCATAGCGTTCTCTTGGCCGTCGGATAACTCTAGCACGTGTATCTAAACTACATAAACAAATCCTTGATTCATCTGTGAACAATACGTGCTCCAAGTCAACAACATTTCAGTCAAGGTGCTTTATGACAAGATGCAATCTACTTCTACGGTTATTTAGGTTTAAATCTTTAAAAGTTTACAGTAGCATTGACATCCAACTCTAACGTGTAGATCAACTGGACTGGTTTGACCACAACTCCAGAATTCGTTCCAAGAGCCACAGGATCCACTTGACTCGCCGAAGGATTTGTTTTATTCCTACTGATAAGATGAGTCAAGTATTTCTTATGGAATTTCTGTTGAATGACCTTTTTAATTGAGGCCAAACTATTTCTAACGATATTTCATTGTTCAGTTATCCCTATCACACCCTTCAGGGAATATCTATTCTCCTGTGGGGAACATAAACATGTAAGGAGTCAATAGTTACAACTAGATATCAGACTCTCTCATGAACATTAGGGGTGGTCCATTCATTACATCCTCGATCATTATCGGGATATTTTCCAACTCCTTTTGATTGACTGAAGCACTCCCAATAAAACGTTTCATCATAATCTATATGACTTCAATTAATAGTTCCCAATAACCTCCCCACCACGTAGCTGCGGCAACGTTGAAGTTCCATTCAATATGATCCACCGAAAATTTTTTATTTATTGCATTCCAATCCAGAGATTGGAAGAAATTATCAGCTCCCCGGAAATTCGTTCCATTGACACTGAAGATAACGCGAAAATCTTCCATTAATACGGATGAAATTTCTCAAAACAGCAATTAACGCAGCTGTGGAAAGATATGATTTCTAACCGGACAGCACGATGAACTGTACAAGTAAAAATAACAATCCAAATCTTCTTGTTATTTTTCAGAATGAATGGGCCGGCCAAGTCCACTCCAACTGTTTCGAATACCCGACGTTCTTTAATCCTCTGCTACCACCAGTTTCGCGACATGACGTATGCATTGATGACAAGTTCTCAGTACATTGTTGATAGTCTGACGAGCTTTGAGAATTCAGTATTTCTCCCTTAATTTGGGCATCAGAAATCCTACCCCTGCATGACAGTAGATACGATGATACTTCATTATCAATTGCCTGACTATGATATGATTACCAGGAAGAACGGCAAGTTTCTTGAAATTATCATCATCTCCATAGGTCAACATGGTCTTCACACGAAGAAATCCATATTCATCTTCATGTTAGACAATATTTCTTTTCCGCCCATCCTATCTAATATGCGAGAAAAGTATTTGTTAACCCCAAAAAAAGTTGGAATTAGATATATATATATATATATATATATATATATATTCCTCTTTTTTTATTACAATATTCATCTTATATGAACTATTCTTACATTTCACTTTTCTACCCAACCTATCTAATATGCGAGAAAAGTATTGGCTTACCCCAAAAAAAGTTGGAAATTTGACATTTTACTTGAGTTATTTTCACGTTTTCCATCAACAACAACACTAAAAAACGGTTTTTAGAAAAAAATCCTGTGTGTATGTCGTCGTCGTCGTTGTCGTCGGCCACTTTTCCTTACATGTCTTGTTAGGACGATACAGCCTTCGGAGTGCAATAAGTGACTAATTTTATGATGGAATATTGTTGGACATGTTACAGATGCACCTTATTAGTCGCATCAACGCCTGCGAACTGTTGGGAAAGTGGTGCGACAGGACGGATCGGGATGCGGTTTTCTGCATTCTCTTCCAGCAACGATTATCACGAAATGTGGGGCGGTAGATTTTCCCTCCCACCGAAAATTGCATTGCTGCAGGCCAAAGTGCACGCGAAAAATGCATTATCTGGGAGGCCTTTTGGAAGATTTTCAAATTTGATAAGAAAGGGTCAGAACTGGCCCGAATTGGGTCCTCGGGGGTTTTCGAGGCCGCTGATCACGAATATAATGTTCAAATTGACCTCCGAACACCTGGTGCACCAGAACCTGACCCTAAACGTCATCTCCGGGGGTTTTTCTGACACAATCAAAGACAGTCAACCAAAAACCATATTGGGGTTTTTTTTTGGCCCGCTGAATCCAAATCTCGCATCGGCGAGCACCTCACTGGCACCTGGTGCACCGAAACCCGGGCTAGAACGTTATCTCCGAGAGTTTTCTCGAGAAGAGTGCCAAAAACCACCCGAAAATAATAAGAGGGCAGTTGTGTGGGGCGGTGGTCCCGAATTTCACGTCGGAAACAACCCCCCGAACACCTGATGCACCACAACCTGACCCTAAACATCATCTCCGGGATTTTCCTGACACAATTTAAGAAGGTAAACCAAAAATCATTTTTGGGGTTTTTTTGGCCTGCTGAATCCAAATCTGGCATCGGCGAACACCCCACTGGCACCTGGTGCACCGAAACGCGGGATAGAACCTCATCTCTGAGAGTTTTCTTGAGAAGAGTGCCAAAAACCACCCGATAATCATAAGAGGGCAGTTGTGTGGGGCGGTGGTCAACGAATTTCACGTCGGAAACAACCCCCCGAACACCTGGTGCACCACAACCTGACCCCAAACGTCATCTCCGGGGGGTTTTCCTGACACAATCAAAGAAGGTCAACCAAAAATCATTTTGGGGTTTTTTTTGGCCCGCTGAATCCAAATCTGGCATCGGCGAACACTCCACTGGCACCTGGTGCACCGAAACGCGGGCTAGAACCTCAGCTCCGAGAGTTTTCTTGAGAAGAGTGCCAAAAACCACCCGAAATGATTTTTGGTTGACTTTCTTTGATTGTGTCAGGAAGACCCCCGGAGATGACGTTTAGGGCCAGGTTGTGGTGCACCAGGTGTTCGGAGGGTGTTTTCCGACGTGAAACTCGGGACCACCGCCCCACACAACTGCACTCTTATGATTTTCGGGTGGTTTTTGGCACTCTTCTCAAGAAAACTCCCGGAGATGAGGTTCTAGCCCGCGTTTCGGTGCACCAGGTGCCAGTGGAGTGTTCGCCGATGCCAGATTTGGATTCAGCGGGCCAAAAAACCCCCCAAAATAATTTTTGGTTGACCTTCTTTGATTGTCTCAGGAAAACCCTCGGAGATTACGTTTAGGGTCAAGTTGTGGTGCACCAGGTGTTCGGGGGTTGTTTCCGACGTGAAACTCGGAACCACTGCCCCACACAACTGCCCTCTTATGATTTTCGGGTGGTTTTTGGCACTCTTCTCAAGAAAACTCTCGGAGATGACGTTCTAGCCCAGGTTTCGGTGCACCAGGTGCCAGTGGGGTGCTCGCCGATGCCAGATTTGGATTCAGCGGGCCAAAAAAAACTCCAAAATGATTTTTGGTTGACCTTCTTTGATTGTGTCAGGAAAACCCCTGGAGACGACGTTTAGGGTCAGGTTCTGGTGCGCCAGGTGTTCGGAGGTCAATTTCAACATTATATTCGTGATCAGCGGCCTCGAAAACCCCCAAATACTCGATTCGGGCTAGTTCTGACCGTTATTTATCAAATTTGAAAATCTTCCAAAAGGCCTCCTAGTCAATGCATTTTTCGCGTGCACTTTGGCCTGCAGCAATGTAATTTTGGGTGGGAGGGAAAATCTACCGCCCCACATTTCGTGATAATCGTTTTTGGAAGAGAATTCAGAAAACCGCATCCCGATCCGTCCTGTCGCAGCACTTTCCCAGGTTCATCCCTATTTCCGCAGGCGTTGACGCGATTATATTGATTTTCAACTCACCAGAGCCAGTACAACAGGTGCTATGGTACTTGAAGTACGACATTTTGTAATTTTTTGAGAAATTTCAGTTTGTTAGCACGATACAGCCTGCGCAGCTCAACAAGTCACCAATTTTATGATTGAATATTATTCAGGACCTCTCACAGATGAACTCTACTCTCACCAGAACCAATACAACAGGTGCTACAGTACTTTAAGTACGATATTTTTATCATTTTAGGAGAAGTTTCAGTTTGTTAGTATATACAAGTGACCAATTTAATGATCGGATATTATTCAGAGCGTCGTAAACATGAACCCTACTGATATCCAGCTCACTAAAGCCAGTACAACGGGTGCTATGGTACTTGAAGTACCAAATTTTTGTCAGTTTTGGAGAATTTTAAGTTTGTTAGCACGATACAGCCTCCAGAGAGTATACGATTGATCAATTTTATGATTGAATATTGTTCAAGGTATCTCACAGATATATCCTATTGATTTTAAGTTGACTAGAGCGAGTATCGCGGGTCATATGAATCCAGATATACTAAATTTTTGGTTATTTTTGGAGAAATTTCGGTTTGTTAGCACGATACATCCCCCGAAGTGTATACAAGTAACAATCTTATGACAGAATATTGTTCAGGGCCACAGATGCGGAAAAGTTAGTTTTAATCTTTAAAACCGTTCATTTTTTTATCTGAAAAGGCTTGAAGAATTCGTAAGAGTACTATTCGAGTCCTCTCAATCTTCATCCATAGGTTGGTAGTTACTTCCTCACGCAAGCTGCTTCGTACGGCGCATTTCATTAACATTTCAAAAGAAGCGGATACATCATCACATCATACGAGCTCGCGGTTACCATCAAACATGAAACAGGGTATCTCAGATTCGTTCTTCTGTGAGTTCATACGCTCGGTGTCTATAAGTCCCACCAAGACAACTTACACAGCAGATGGCCATGTCGTCGGAGCAACTTTCAACCAGGCTAGACCCTCCCACCCTTTGGATTGAAGTAGCTGACATGGAGAGTAACCCCTTGAAGGTAGATCTGCTTTCTTTTAAACGATTTCCAACGTAGATTACTCATTTACTGTTTCGTTGAATCCAGGCTATCACTACTGTGGAGTCTGACCAGAACCTACAGAGAATCTAATCATAACCAAGAATTTCCTTTACATAATCTACAAGACGAGATCCAGTAAGACATCCCAACAATTCTAAACGCGGGATAGTCATCTTCTTAATTGGAGCAATTCGAGCTCTTCCCTCAACAGAAGTTCCTCTATCGTATTCACAACGTAGAAATATACACGCTCCATAAACCACGGCATTCAGATCCGTGCATACATAGAGAGATCAATGACAAACATCCAAGATATCTCCCGTCATTCAACGAGGAGTCTTGATTGACTACAATAGAGGAACTTGGGAGAAACATTCCCAAAAGATATTCCTCTCAGTTTGGGACAAAGGTCCATTCCACTTCATTTCTAAACCGGAGACTTCATGATTTGACGCATCCTCTATTTCGTCTGTATCAGATATCCACAACCGTAGGTCTAATCCAGCTTTGGCCAACAGCTTAGTCGATTTCTTGCGGAACTCTTAATACTCAATGCAATATTCTCACCTATCACGTAAATTGCGTCATATTTTTTGTTCTGTTCTCCTTCAGTAGCCTCATCTTCGAACAGCTTATCCAAGATCTTCTGGTTCAGCCTGAAAGGGTAACTTGCTCCTTGACAAGCATTCCGAGGAAGACAGTCATTTGCTCCTTTGGCATTGTGTTTTTTATCATGGAGCCTTTCAAGTTCCGCCACTATCCTATTGACACCATACTTGATTGGTTTTCGTACTTCCTTCAGCGCATCCATTTTTGGCAAAAGTCGGAGTCATCAAATATTGAAAATCACACCAACTAACCGTTCGGAGGGTTTTGTTACTTAAATTCTTTGCACTAACTCATAGAACAGACTATGGGCAAATTACTGACTGACTAACTCCAGGTAACTAGTCCGGAATCACTAAGTTAGGGTGTGGCAAGATAATCTACAATACTGACAGAATCTCAATACTAAAACATAACAACTTTATTAAACGATTCTAATTGACAATACAATTCAAAAAATTATGACTGACAAGTTCTCACGACCCACACCGAATCGCTGCGATATTATTCGATTTAAAATAGGACCTATTTTATAATTTTGGTACTGTTCTAGATAGTTAAATAACCTTTTATACCATTTGTTAGGTTTTATTGTACAAAAAGAATTGCAGACAAATAACTGACAACTGATTTGTCAAAATGAATTTAAACAAACAAGTGTAGTGAGGGAAAATAAATAAATAACTCTATGGCAGGTACATACACAGTTTCATTTCAATTCAACTGTATAATGCATAAGGCAGTTTCAATAGTAACGTAAAATCATGGCTTCATTTTTAACAATGCCCACTTCAGCAATTGAAAATAATGCACCCACGAAAATAGAAATATGCAGTAAATACGTTGCAAATCAAATAATTTTCTATCTAATTTATAAAGAATGGTAGGATAAGAATACAAAATGGAAACCCACCCAACAGATTTGGAAAGGGAAATAGTCCCAAAACATTGGACGTCTCGCATAACAATTGAAGAGTGGAAGTAACAAAGGTGACAAGTGCCAAAGTTTATATTTTGAGATAATTAAGAAAATTATAATAAAACAACAAATAAATGATTCATTTTCTATTTGTTAAACATTTAGCTTAAGGGCAACACGGAAAACTAGTTTACAACAACAAAAAAACAGATATATAAGAACATTTTGAACAAATAGTGACTTTTTCCAAAAAAAAAATAGAAACGTGATAAGTGCCAATACAAAATAACATACGAAAATACTAAGAAAGCGTCTTATTTACTTATTTGCTACTTCCAGCACCATTTTAAGCCACTTCTTTTACTCCCAGTAGGTTACTGTGAAAGTTTTTGTGCAATGGATTTGTTAAATAAGGTATCATAGACATAAGACTTTTTCTTTTGTTTCCAGAAATTTTGTTTCCTGGCGGAATTACATGTAGCTCGGCTTTTCTAATGTCATTCAGAGTTTTTCCTTTTTTTAAAACATTGACTTCGTTCCATGGAATAAAATCTGCAAAGGAGGTCTTTGTTTTCACAATCGCCTGGTTTGTTTTATCAATGCGTATTGCTGTTGCTTGGCTGATTTGCAGCTTAGTACTATTAATTTAATATTTAATACTCCAAAAATAAAATTGGGTCATATCTATTACCTCGAACGGTGGGTTGTACATTGCTGAATGAATACCTTCAATCAGATCTTCTGGTATGTATGCTTTCATTAATCTTTTTCTCTTCTCGATTAAGGCAAAATCCCTATCGCAAGGCATAAAGCTATGGCCGCTCACAAGGAATCGCTGTTCTATTGAATCAAACAAGCCTATGGAAACCAAAAATATTATTGTAAACAGAACACATTTATTTTTATTTTGGCCGCCACAGTTGTCGCACCAAAGAATTAACTACTTTTTATTTGTGAAACCGCTATTTAAAAAACGAAAAAGGCAAGAAGCGATCTCGTTTGCCCCTCTTCCAGAAAATCCTTCGTGCCAGAGAAACATGCTGTCATGATTTGTATCCCCGACGTGAATCCCAAAGTTAAAACAGGAAAGTTGGGATAGATAGAACATGTCAGAATGTACCAGTGTTGGCACAAATATCACCTGCTCAAGATCCATAGATAAGCAACACACATCACCACCTGGTTGTTGAGAGCGAATGGTATTTTCTTTCAAAATAGCTCTAGCACTCTCAGCTTTAGTATGGTGAACATCTAATTTAATTTGAGCTTCTTTACTTGTAGCAGTATTCGCACGAATTTCACATTGAAGCCTATCGCAGGTATGACATGTGTCCATTCTGGGCTTTTGAAATGCAAGTTTAGGAAAGTCTTTCTTGAAAACGGATGAATAAAACTTATAGGTTACCTCACTTTCTGGTTAGCGTATTTTAAATGCTTTGAAAAGTCTGTTTATATGTAAGTCGGTGCTCAGATATTCCTTATCGGACTTCGCGCGAGTATAATGTCCAATATTTCGAGGTATTAAGTTAATATGAGCTCTTATAGCTTTCCGATCATTTTCAGAAAATTTAGATTTTTTATGGCATGTTATCTTATCAATAAAAAAAATATAACCAGCTTTCTTTTTAGAAATTAAGCCATCGATTTTTTTCTTAATACAGCAAAAGTGTCCATAATAGTTTTTTTGCACACTTGAACGAAATTTCCTCTTTCGTCTGGAATAGTGTAGCTCACTGTTGTTTGACGCTTGCTGTCTTGAGGATTTTCATAACTACTATGTCGTACGGATGCGCAAAATTTTGAAAACATCGTTGTTGACATCAAATGATACCTCGAATTTGCACTATCAATGTTGTAAAGACATCGCCTTGAAAATATCGATGTTTCTAAACATCGATGTTTTTAAGAATATGACATATGGCAGGAAAAAATTAAACTGTTAATAAACTGAACATCATTTCTATTCAATGTATTTTAATGATACATCTAATACAATTTATATGAAAGAAAAATACATTCAAGAAGTAAACAGAATAGAAAAGAACTAAAACCTAGTTTGATACTTAAATGATATGAATGTGATGACAGCAAAGGCGCAACAATGCCTCCTTACAATTTTGTATAAGGGCATCTTTTTCCATAGCGCGTAAGTAAGACAAAGAGAGTGAATGTTTCTCAGTTAAGCTTGGCAACAAACTCCGACGCATATTTTAAAGCATTCATATTAGAGAATAAATAAATCAGAGAAGTTCTATTAAATGTTTAATTTACTTTCTGCTTTCTTTAATCAAAATAGAAGAAAACATCGAAAAAAACATCGCAAATAAATATCGATGTTCCCTATAAATATCGAATAAAAAAACATCGATATAAACATCGAACATCGAAATACAGAAATTGTTGTTTTTGAAACATCGATAGATCGTGCGCGTCCCTACCATGTCGACGTCTTTTAACAGGTGTTACATGTATAAGATTTAATAGATACGTACCCTGAACTTTTGAAGTTTCTTTATAAAATTTTTCGAACAAGGACTTCCGCCAGAAGAGACTGAGGCTTTTACAGGAAAACTGGCATTTACAACAAACCTAATAACAAACATTTTATTTAATAAAGATTTTAATAAACAGTTTATTTTAACCTAACCCGTTGACATGGCGCCACTTTCTCCTGAATTTGCTTAAGTTTCCTTGATTTGTAGGCTTTGCCAGATTCTTTCAGTACCCTCTGTTCTTCACCAAAACGCTCATTATTATATTTAAAAAAACAACAAACAACAATAATAACACTAAAGCGCGAATTATTGTGAACTGACAGCAGAAAGGCGAATGACACTTGTCTCCTTTGTTAGGAAATAGATCATGTACTTAACGATGGCTCCATCTTTGACTGAATATATAAAGTGTATTATGAAAATTGGCACCTATCATCTTTGTGAGGACATAAACAGTGGCATATAACACTGTTCTATGGGTCTTACGCAAAATGAAAATTTTTGGCACTTACCCCCTTTGTTACTTCCACTCTTCAATTGTAGATAGATTTTATTTTAAAAAATCCGAAATAACAAAATTACTGACATTTATCTAAAAACAACATACCTGTTCATAGCATGAAACAAAGTCACTTTCCGCGTTTGTATATCGGCCAACTCCTATACCATTCGATTTTGATGTGATTCTGAACATGATTTGAATAATTTTTCACGTGTATTCGCTACTTTCAAAACATATTTCAGGTCAAATTGCCGAACTTTGATTATTCTTTGACAAAAATAAACAAACAAGCGACAGTACTAACCACCCCGTCTTTCTTTGGATTATATAGTTAAAGGTTTCTGTTTCACAACTTGTATGTGCATTGAGGAATGTTGTATCGTTTATTGGCCCATTGGGTTTATCTCAGATGAAATAATGGATCTCACACGATGTCTGTCGATACATAAACTGGATACATTCGTGGGGAGTATTTTTTTTTCAAAAGATGAAAGTCTATTATCTCTTACGAGCCGCTAACCATATTTTAGGTGTGAAAAGTTATTATTACACTAACAGAAATTGTGTGACAAGCCAGTTGATATTACAGAAACGTCCAATAACAAATAAATAGATGAATGAAATAAATGGTACAAGCACAATGTGAACATTTTTCAGAAAATACAACTACAAATATAATGATGTGCTCTATTTGAAAATTTGAGCAGAAAGATTATTTTATATGATCTCAAGTTTTGGGAACTTATTTGTTTAGATGTACCGGCTGAAGAATGATTGAAACTGAGTGATCTCAGTGGCTTCTATGGAAGCGCTGTTAGTAAATAAGATAGTCTCCTTGAGATTGTAGAAGGAACTAAATATAAAAACAGATGCAACCTGTTCTATACATTTGGATAAATAATTTAGAAGCAAGTAATTGAAGGGCACGGGTGTAAAAAATGGTATCTGACAAAATTTTGCATCTTGACATTATGGTTGAAACAATGGTATGTGGGATCAGTAAACGGTTATTTGATCTAATTTTTCACAATATCTTAATAGATGGCGCCGCATTTGCGTGGTTGATTTCTATGAAGTAACATTTCTTTCATGTAAGCAGTGGTAAGTGTCAAAGATGGCGGATAGTTCACGTGCGGCTTGTAGTTTTGGTGCACAAAAGTATAGTGATAATATGTCTGAGAATAGCGAAAGTGACTTGTACGACTCTGACCAAGATCCAGAGTATAATCCTACAGATGAAAAACGTAAGTTTAAGGTGAGTTAACGAAAAATATTGATATTTTTAAGGTTCAGTGTAGTATGTAAATAATGATATGTGATGTAAGATACCATTATTCACATGAACTAAATTTTGATTGAAGTTTAAAATGGATACAGACTTCATTAGTGTTTGATATAAATAAATTTTCACCTGGTTACAGCCTAATCCATCATCTACGAGTAATAGACATTCTTTTTTACAGAACTTGAATCTGCAGTTCCTCAACTCACCTTCAGTGTCAAGCAGTAACGACGATACTGAAAGTACAGACAATGACAATGAAAATGATTCAATTGAAGCAAAATAAGTCAATAATCAAGAAGGAAATTTAACACCTAAGGCGCATAAAGGAGGAAAACGTGAGAGAGGCAAAAGGGAACAACTTAAAGAAAAAGAGAGTAGAAACAGTGGGAAGAAATACAAAACCTATAGGGGCAAGGGACAAGGAAAACAAGAGAAAAAATGTTCTACTCTTTCATCTGCGGATGGAAGGCGATGTATCTTCTAAAACTTCTGGGAAATGGGAAACTATAATCTTCAAAATTCCTACATATTTGGCTGCTTATAAGTGAAAAATAAAGGACGTAGTACAAAGCCAAGAAACTGTGAATCAAGAAGAAGTCACACTCTGTTTACTATTATGTAAGTATGTAAGAAAGCCTTTTTGAATATACATTGATTACAGATAAACAGAGGATGAGTGGAAAATATTATTAGGACAATCAAAAATGGATCACTTGCTCCAAAATTAGATAAAAGAGGAGCCCATATAAATCACAAGAAGAAGTACAGTGATGACCAGATAGAATTTGTTAGAAATTTTATTGAAAGGCTACCCAAATATAAAAGTCACTATTCACGAAATGACAAACCCAATGTTTTCTTCATGACGATGGAATACACTGTAGAGAAATGTTACGAGGCGTACAGGGAAGAGTGTCTGAATGAAGGTAAAAGTTATGTGTCCTCAGATAAATTTGGGCGTATTTTTACTGAATAATACAATACTAAGTTCAAGCCGCCAAAAATAGATACCTGTAGTGTTTGTGATGAACTTAATGTTTCCCGGAATAATGCCGAACTTATTAAAGACCAAGAAACGAAAAGTTGACGAAGAATTACATTCTAAAAAAGCAAAAGCTGGTCAGGGTACAATAAAAATAGCAAAAATAGAAGCCATTGAAAATGACGATACTTATGCTATCACATTCGGTCTTCAGCAGGCATTGCCATCACCGAACTTTCTACTGGACCAACATTTTACAAGAAAAAGTTGTTTTGTTACAATCTTAGCATTCATAGCCTTGCATCCTTCCCAAGGTTATTTCTACATGTGGGATGAATCAACCACTGGTAGAGGAGCTGATGAGAGAAGTTGTTTGTTGAAGCATTTTTCACAACACAATATGAAACGTACAAAGCTAATTGCCATATCAGATAATTGCGGAGGCCGAAATAAAAATTGGTCTCTAGCGTCCGTATGGCTTCGTTTATTAACCCAAGGGATATTTCAAGAAATTTTACATGTATTTCCTCAAGGTGGCCATACAATGCTTCCTTCAGACCGAGATTTTATCTGAGTGGAAAACTATGTCAGAGCGCACTGTCAATATATTTACACCCCCGAAGAATGGAAAACAGTTATAAGATCTGCACAAAAAAAGACACCGTTTATTATGCACAGAATGACTCAAAATGATTTTTTGAAAATATCTGATATGAGAGGTTTTTTCAGCAGCCAAAGGCATCAGAATCAACAAGCATAGGAAATGCTGTAAGAATAAAATTTTCATCCACACAACTTGATAAACTTGAGATGGCCAATACATACTACGATTCGTTTTCTTCTGTTTCTTAAAAAAAAAGAAATACAATCGAAGCTACCAATAGATCAAGGAAAGCTGGAGCATGTTTTGTCTTGTCTCTGTTGGATTCCTGCTGTTCATCATCCATTTTATACGAACCTGCAATCAAAATACTTATTCATTCACAAGTTAGTTTAAGTATATTGTGTATGTTTTAAGATGACGAGCTTGTTCAGTGTATTGGCCAAAATCAGTAACTGACCCAGATACTACAAACTTTTTATTTATTGTAGCTTTCCTTATTTCCATTACAGGTTCGACAAAATACTAAAAATTTGAAGAATATGTTCGACGATCTCTAAGTTTGAAGTGAATTGTAAATCTACACTGCTATTAGCAACGGGGAACTAAAAATAAATGATACTATAAGTTCAGATGATATCTTGCAAAAGATAATCTCAAATCAATGAAATATAGTGGATTCTTTAGTTCATTTTGCAGTATACTTGTTTGGCAAGGAACAACTAATGAATGGATCGTCAATCGTCGTTAAAAAATCAACTTTTCACATAGAAATTGAGGCAAAGTGACTCGGATTATAATAACATTTATCACATATTATCTTCATTCTGTTGTTGGTACAACATTTAAATGATAAAGTGAATTTCAAATAAAAAAACAAACAGTGATCCCCAGAGACATAAAAACAGAATCACGGCGATAACTTGTCTTAAATCAAACAGATCCTAGCCATAATTTCTATGGTAGAACGAGTTTCTTTGTTTTTTTGAATAAAATTCAAATGAAAAATCTTTTCTTTTAATTTGTAGCGTGCTTTACTAATTAGGTTAAGGCGCACCCCCTGGGGGACGCACCCCACAGTTAAAGAACCGCTGGATGATTAAATTGTGTTTATTGTGTATAAAAGAAATACTGTAAACTGATACAGAAGGGCTATTTGAATAATAAAAAGGGGAGAGAACATTTTAAAAATATGTAAATATGAGAGAAATCCTTCAGTAAATGGTTCTATAATGATTTTTAAGTGATAAGAAGATAAAAATGAATTCAAATGGATATTCTCAAACATATGATGAAATAAACAAATCAATCGATTTCGCTTCATTACTCGAGATGATTTTACACCGAAGATACACAGTAGAAATGATAAAATCTTCATAAATTACATGATCCCAGAAACATTATTGTCCAAGTTCCAATGAAATGCCTAAACAACTGGAATATTTTTGTAGAGGATTGAACAATCATCCATCTCAATGAATCTACTTTCATTTATTGGGAGTATACATTACTTTCAAATTATTAACTTGAAATACAGTTTTTAAAAATGTTTATTTGACAAAAATGATAATTCTACGATAAAACAATGTGAAATATAGTAACTGACTGGCTTCTAATTTTCAACAAGTAATTTTATATAGTATATTTATGCTGATTACGAGGTTTTCGTTTTACACGCTGGAACAGCAACTCATCGGTTTCCATGGGAATCGTTGATATAATTCCTCCCCTCGTAAATTCAACTTACGCAGCTAGCGAGGAAGTTGAACGGTGAGTGGTTCCCCTGGGATGAATTGTTTACAGCTTTGCGGTACTTCGATGCCCATTTTTTATACGTACAGAATACAAAAATAAAAATTAACAATAAATAAATTAATAAGGTCCATAAGCTGGCGGCTTTTGAGACTTTTCTAAATGTTCAGTGAGGTTGATTTTCTACAAAAATTCACGTTTTAGCGGCTGAAGATCGTCTAGTCCTGTCTCCTACAAATGAAAGTCCAGGTTTTATGTGGTTGGGTGAAAGGTACTGTTATCTATATTTAATGGTAGTATCGGCTGTCTAAAGTTACTATAGAGTTGCTGGTTATTTATGACTGTGCTACTACTTGGCATCTCAAAGGAATTTCTCTCAGCTGTAAGATACTTGGTTTCCTCCTGATTTGGACATTTGAAATTTGCTGTATCCTGGAATGCAATTATGTACTACCAGTGGAAATTTTTTAATTGTTTCAGAAATGGCTCCGACAATTGAAATTTGGTTTTCTCGCAGGTGGTAGTGCGTTTCATTTCAAGCAAGTTTATTTCACAAGGCCTTTCTTCTTAAATTTCCTGCACGTCTATTCTCGGGCAGACATACTGCTGAGGAAGAATCTGTTTGCATGGTTTGCTTGAATATGTGAAGTTGACACCATTCGTAATTGAAATTTTATTCTGAGTTATTATGACCTTAAACTGACTCCCTTCCAGTATTGGATCCGAAAATAAATGATAGTAATCGAAAACTTTGGGATATGTTATATGAATATTTAAAATATATGTAATTTTATTATTATATGAGGAGCAATCAATTTTAATTAATTTTTAATTGAGTAAAATTTTATCGAATTCAATTTCTAAGGACAATTCGTTTTTAGTAAATATTTGTTCCAAATTCCAGAAATTTTAATTATGCTTGGATGCATTACTTAAAGTTCAGCAAATGTAATCGAATTTTCGATATCGTTCAAAACCGAATTAATCAATTCATACAGATCTATGATTAAGTTAATAGCCATCTTAATATGTGCATAATATTCGTAATATGATTGTCTGTTGATTAAATTATGGATAAATTTAAATTTTGTTTTCAAAGTTTGTTCGTTATTGGTTATTTGTCCAATGGTTTTATTGAATTTATCAATGAGTGAGACTGCTCAATTATTTTGATTTCTTATACTAATAGCTAATATATTTTGGTTATTTTGTAATTCTTTGCTGAGAGTTTCCAATCTTTCTCCATCGTTAGAATCTAAATTTCTAGTAATAGTTTCAAAAACTGATCCTATGGCGTTTATAAGGCCTCTTTCTGTTCTTGAAGGTGGGATAATATAGCATATGCACTGGATTTCGTTCATATTTGCTTTGATGGCGAATTTGACATTCGTTTATAAATATTAGTTCGGATTCTTTGAGGTTAGACTAATCATATTTTTTGCTTTTAATCTTAAATAAGTTTCATCTATTCCTCGGTGACTTGTTTTTCCTTCGTGATAGCTTTGATTTAGGCTTGATCTGTTACATCTATTAATTTTGTGGTACAACGTTTCAATTGATTTGAATTTGATCTGAAATATTTTTGTAATATTGTCCAAAATGGTTCGAACAATTCGGGGCTTTCGAAATCAACGTGATATTGAATACTTGGTGAAATAAATTCCCTAATAGGATTGATAACGTCTTATTCTAGGTTATTTTTTCATATTTGCAAAGTTATTTGCTTCTTTTTCTCAAATAATATTCTAACTTTAGGTGAAACAGAACTAATTATAATTTAATTTGAAGGACCTGGGCATGAATTTAAAATAGATGAACTCATTGGGTGATTGATTACTGTATTTCTTGTGGAAATACTCATGGAGCGAACAGGTATAGGTTGCGATGGAAATTATCTCTATCTGATACAAAAATCGTTCTCTAGAGTGTCACTTGAAACTTACTGTAAACTGTACAAATATTACGTGCGTCCTATTTTAGAATATGCGGGTCCTGTGTGGTATCCTGATCTTATTCGCGACCAAGTTTTATTAGAAAATGTGCAAAGCAGGGCTACTAGACTCATCTCGTTTCAAGACCGTGGACTTCGGGGAGACTTGATATTATGTTATAAAATCATTAAGCACAACTTTGGTGATCTTCAATCTATGTTTCTATTCAACACTGATCTTAGACTGAGAGGTCACCCATTTAAACTTAAGGAGGAGTCCTTTAGATCCCGAGTAAGACAGCACTTTTTACCAAACAGGGTGTTTGATGTCTGGAACAATCTTCCTGATGATGTTGTTGACGCACCATCAGTTAACGCATTCAAGAACAGAATTGATAAAGTTCTATTTAATAGTTAATAGTGTGCATTGTTACATTTATTATTTATTTTATTTATATCCTTTATCGATGTATAGTTGTTGCGGTTATTGTTGATAATTACGATTTTGTTAATTATTGTTAATTTGTCATTGATTATGTTTATAGACGATTGAGCACTTATTTATGTTTTCAGATCATAGACTTCATAGGTTCTTACCTCAGCCCTTATTTCTATTGTAATAATAATAATAAATGTTATAAGACTTGATGAAATGGAACGTTTCGTGCCAGGTATTTGTAACTAACATAGAAGTGGCACTAATGTAATATACAAATTTTATGCACCATTTCGTCACTGGCACTAAAGGATTTTCTCAACAGTTACAGTGAGTATTAACATTTCAAAAATACTTCAATCGATGAATCGATAGACTAGATTTTGTGCAGCCAGCTCTTGGTGAATAATTGCTCAGTTAATATATGAATGTTTCTTTACATATGCCCATTTTTGTGAAACCCTTCACAACGACATACTCAGTGATTGTCAAACAACAACTGACTACGTAAAATGGCTAGAATTTCTATGAATATTTTTAAAAACATGTGCTAACGCATTCTCCAACTTTGGTTGAAACATTCTCCTATCTTAAAGTTCAGGTCGAAAATGTTTCAAACAATCCTCGTATACACGTGAAAAAAAATATTGTAAGGTATTTACGTGGAAGGTTTTGTGGTGAAATGATTATCTGCTTAATAAAATCAGGTTTCGATGCACAATTTCCAAACATTTTTATATCTTTACTCATAAAAATGGTAATTGGTATTGCACTAGCGGCACAAGCTTATAATCATCTCTATTAATAGACTGAATTATTATTTCTCACCACGGTATATTATCATTTAACACTTTAGGCCATAATTCTATCAAAACAAATCATACATATAGAGATTCTCGCGTCAAATTTTGTACATGAATTCTATTATTAAATGATCCATAACCCTTTGGTTTGAAACAATTTTCAAACGCGTTACCATAAATAAAAATTCAATTTTCTCTCTCATTACATACCGGGGAGGTTTGATATTTATCTCTAGTGTTAATTTATATTCTATATAAATTTAATTTGTTTATGCGTGTTATATTTGAACTAACGTTAAATTTTTTAAATTTATATAGTGCATGTCGTTATGAAGGTTACCTGAATATTTGTTTTTATTTGTCTCAAGATCTTCTAAATGATTTAGGTTTTACACAAAAAAGCGTTTAAGTTTCCTAATAAATGATTTGAACAGTTAAAATCCAATTTTTTGTGTTCTGAAAATCTAGTTTCAAAATTTCTAAAAGTTCTACCGATATAAATTTTATCACAGTTGTCATTACTACATTTTAATTTATAAACTACTGATTTGTTTAATTTCGAAGATTTAGTTTTCTTATTTTTAATGAGTTTGAAAAAACTGTAACCAGTTTTAAAACAAATATTCATATCTACAGTTTCTAGAAATTATTTAATTTTGAAGGATGGTGTTCCAAAGTATGTTAAGCTTTTAATTCGTTTATTTTTATCAGAAGGAAATACTCCTTTTATTTATGATATTGTCAATTAAATTTGGATCGTAATTATCATTAACTGCTATTTGTTTTATGATATTTAGTTCTTTGTTGTAATGGTTAGTATTTAATGGGACTGTTAAAAAGTCTTTGTATCATACTATTCAAAGCTGCTAGTTTATGACTAAATGGGTGGACCGAAATATTATGTATTGTAATGTCGGTATATAGAAAAATATTGTTTATTATTTATATTTGAAATTGTAAGGTCTAAAAAATTTATATACTTATTTTATTCAAGTTCTACGGTAAATTTGATATTATTGGGAATTGAGTTATTGTAAGTAATGAAGCTGTCTAATTATATATTTTTTTTCTCCGAGGAGAGGAAATCTTACATTAGACCCCGGTCTTTCCGGAGTACCGGATTCCTACCGGCTAAAACCTCTCCTCTCTCGCATCTCCCACTGGAACCTCTCACGCATTACTTCGGTGGGAGTGCATCTGCCTGATTTCCAAATACTCTCTTTGTCTCTCTCTATCCCCGTTTTCTTTATTCTCTATAATGAGCCTTAAGATTTTATTTACACTCCTCCACCCTTACTGCCCTGATGTCAGGGATACCCTCATACTATCCGCTCCAAATGGTACACCCGTGTGATTTTGGTAGCTTTGACGTGTTACTTCTCATCGTACACATGCAAACAGGGTGTGTTGCACGTCATCTTGTTCTCCACAGTATAGGCAATCTTCAGATTCCGCTCTCATGCGGCCAAGTAGGTATTTTTTGAAGCAACCATGTCCACTCAGCGCCTATGTTGTGAAATAATCGACCTCTCCATATGGCCTGTTAATCCAATCTTGTACGAGTATATTTGGTAAGTACATCTACCATATTTCCCATCTACCCATTTCCTTTGCCAACGTGCCATGAGGTTCGATCTGGCGATAGATCCATTTACTCCTCTGTATTTTTGATTCCTCTCTTGTATAAGAAGTTCAATAGGAGGAACCTCAGCTATAACTCCAACTGCCTCTGTTGAGATAGTACGATACGCAGATCATATCCCGCTAAACAAGAAACATAACAAGTCTTTTTTGTGATGTTATTTTTAGAGACTTTTCGTGATGTTTATTTAAAACGTTAACAAGATATCTCCTAGATGTCTTAATTTCATTACCAACTCTATTAACATTAATGTCATGTAAATAAAACATATTTTTGATGTACACAATAATACTTGAATTCGCAGATACATAAACATCCTATGAACTTCTTTTTAGCAACTTCCTATAGGAAACATTCATACGATGTTAATTTGTATACTTCTCACTAATATTACATTCAGAACGTTACTGTAATATTACAAATTAACATGTTTCTAAGATGATCACATGTTGCAGTTACTTTCACAACTTTCGAAATAATTTTTAGTGAGTTCGTGTGATTGCGTCTTTGAGATGTTAGTTCATAAAATTCTCAGTGATGTCTCATATCAAACATCACAGTAACATAACAAAAAGAAGAAAACAGAAGAGGAACTGACGAACGAACATTATCTGCGGAAACAAATGACAAGCATGAAATGGCGGATGGTTTTCAGTTTGGTGTTATATTTTATTTGCAGGAAGCACATTTTTCCAAAGTACATGAATTAAGTGGTCTTCGTTTTCCTTAGTTCCTACTTAGCATCAGTTTCTATGCTTAGTTATAATTCTTGTTATAATGGACGAACAACGAATGTTATCGGTAAGTACCTATTCCAAAATCATATTTATTAAAACTTAATACTCATTCAAGATTTTAATCGGCTATTGTACATTGAAATTCCAGGTGACGGAATTGTACACTAACATTATATAAATAGAGTTTACAAAATAATGGTTTTTTCAACTTTTGAAATATTTTAGTTAGTAAATATATTTTAAAAACGATTCACAATATTTCAAATACTAGATATGCATTATACCCTACAAAAAACTTAATATTGCAATAGGGTGGATATTATTATTATTAATAAAACATGCTCATATGTTGGCAGAGATTTGAATCTACATAAATAAAATAAACAACAAATAGTTGGTAATTATGTAAAGAAAGGGGAATAACTATTTCAGGTAGTCTGATACTGACATTGTAATAAACAGTTCAAAAAATATTGAATCAAGTATCTCTAGTTCTAGTTTTTGTAGTAGCAGTCATAGCCATCAATATAATATTGCAGGTTTAGAAAAATTTAACATTAATACCAACAATTCTTTTGAACAATTAGAGACTGTTTAAGACTATAAAAACGGAAATTTCTGTTAAAAAGCTCATTTCCATTTGAAAATACACTGAATACAATAAAAAAACGCCGTACAATGCTACCTATAATAATCTAGTTGAAGAATATGTAACTTATGATACTGAATGCTCCAGTCAACAAACAGAATTCAATTATTATTATTGTAGAAACACAGCTATTGGATACTCAATTGGATACAATTAATTATAAACTCATTTAACTTGATAATGTGTTCATATCTCTTCTTCATAAGTAGTTTTTTTGTATAAAGTGTATTAATAATGCTTAGTTTTCATTAAGTGATGTTAATATACAATATGTTCCAGGATGAAAATAACAAGATGAGAATAGTATATTATTGTATACAGAAAAGAAGTATAATTTTCATGGCACATCTGAATTTACCTGCGAAACGGAGTGAGGCATGTAATAGAAGGTAAATCATGAGAAGTTACTTCTCGAAATAAAATATGTTGTAATTCCTTTGAAGAGCCCCGCATGTATCTGGAAAATGGGTCCCAGTCAATTGGCTGAAAATCAAGTTTGATGTAGTTTATAATGATCGATCAAAGGTCTCCATGGGCACAATTTGATCTAAAGTAACTGTTTTATTAGCTGCTGTTCAGAACACATTTAAATGTTTCACAGATAAGGATTTTGAAGTGTACGTTATGGAATGGTTGAGGCACTCGAAACAGCGACTCTTGCGTAAGAAAAAGTAATCGTAAGTAAACGATAGGATTTTCTTTAATCAGATTAGATTTCTGTTGTTTTAACGTAATGTTTCATAAAATCTTCATGGTGTAAATTTTTTATTAGTTTTAATATCATTAAAAAACTATTCTAATAACTTTTCTGTGAACTAACTGTAATGTATGTGTATCCGTTAAACTTTATTAATTCAGTTTCAAAGTATGTTACATTATGGCAACTACAGATTAATATACCCTTTTTTATTCCTTGCTTTCACTGAATGCGTTCAATAGTTTCCACTTTCTTCACTTGTTATGTAATATGCTTACACAATTTTAGTTTGTTTAGGTTGGATTCCTGGACAAGATATTTCTTTTCTAATTTTGTACCTGTTATTTCAAATTTACTGTACTTTTCATTAAAAGTGAATAAACGTTTTAAATCCTTTATTGCCTGTTTTGCTATTTTATTTTGAAGGTACAGGGTGAACAACTAAGAACGACTGTAGGAAAAGAATCATGGTACAACTTTCAAGAAAATTACCTTTAGGTAAGTGATACTGAAAAAATGCTGGAAAAATTTTGCAGTCTCTAAAATATCCGCTAAGGGTGGAATGAACACTCGAAAACATAATAATTTAAAAAACATACTAAAGGTGTCCTAAAAATACAATTTTTGAAATCTTGAGGAGATTATGAAACAATTTAATTAAGGAGATTTTTGCCATTATTCTCCAAATAATGGGTGGGGAAGGTTCAAACTTATGAACAAATGTATAACTTTTTTGTTTTTCAACCGATATTAATGTTTTCTGTTTAATAAGATGGATAACAAAATTAGATAATTTTGTATTCACTCGGAAATTTCAAATGTAAATTGAAGCATTTTTTAATTTTTATACCTGATAACGTAAATCCCCTTTCATCAGAATTTGAAAAATGTCCAATTACATTTGAAATTTCCGGGAAAATGGGAAAATTGTTGACTTTTTCACATAGCGTTGACAAAATTGTTCAATTTTGTTATTTTTGTCAAGCATATATCTTATTATAGAGGAAAAACTCATAACTACATTTTTTCATAATCTGATCACTATATCAAAAATTGTATTTCTAGCATACCTTTAGTATGTCTTTTTTGAAGATAATCACAATATTATGTTCGCAAGTGTTCATTCCACCCCATAGCAGATATTTTAGGAACTGAAAAATATTTTCCATCGATTTTTCAGGGTCATTTTCCTGAAGGTATTTTTTTAAAGTTGTACCATGATTATTTTTTGAAATATGGCAGACAGCCGGCGTTCTTAGTTGTTCACCCTGTATTTGCTGATTAGGCACAGAAACATCTATAGGATGTCATCTTGAATGTTTGAGGTATGCTATTTAGAGGTTTAAGTAATGTCCATACAACATCTAAGAGAATACACTGTATAGTTTTTGATATGTCGCATTTAGATCATTGATAAGATGTTATTTTTCAGGCATTGCATTACCATTGACGAGAAGTTAAAAGGCATTTCAGAATGTAACAGAAATGTTGTTTTTAGTTCGTTATAAAGACTTTCTTTTGAAGAAGTTCTAGTAACATCACAGTAATGTAAAAAGGCAGCGCTTTATCATTGCTGAGAAGTTAAGTTGAAACATGACAAAAGTTAACAGCCACAAGCTGGGCATAAGCGGTTGTATAGATGTGCATGTGATTGAAAAAAGAGGAAAAAGGAAGAACATTATCACAATGTGATGTTGAATTAACATAACTGTAATATTTATTTGCATAGTGGGATCCTGATGCACATTTTGCGTTGAATACTGGTGAGTTTGGATATAAGTTTCTGGTTGCTTGTAACTGTATGCCAGGCAGGAGCAGCATAAAGCAATTGGGAATGGGCCACAGTCAGGAGTAACCTTCTTTTGGATACCTTCGGTCCTTTTACGTTAGGCATAAGTCCAGATAGAGCCGCCACTGTCTTATCCACTGTATGGGCAACTTTCTGTACATATTCCGCGAATGTTAGCTTTGTATCCTACCAAACTCCCAGGTACTTGGTTGCTCTCTTGGGTTTTACAGTAACACCCTGCAGATCAAATTCAATCGTGCCAATTTTCCTTTTGGTCGTAAGCAGAGCAGCTTCTGTTTTTTTCGGGTGCCAGTTGAAGACCATTATCCTCCAGCCAGTTGGATATGCGATACAGTGCTGTATTTGCTGCGCACATCAAACCTTCTTCTCCTTTAGATACCACCATCATGGCAATATCGTCAGCAAAGCCTATAAGGGTCACTTCTGTTGGCTGCTTTATTCTCAAAAGCCCATAGTAAAATATATTCTACAACGTTGGTCCTAAGACTGCCCTGTGGTACCCCGCTGTTGACGTTTCTATGTTTTACTGTATCTTCTGCTTCCAGAATGATCTCCCTTTCTGACAGGTGAGCTCTTATTACTTTGATCAGGCTGCCATTTAACTCCCTCCTCTGCAGTTCTCCCAGGATTCTCTGCCAGCTAGCACTATTGAAGGCGCTGTGCGCTGTAGAGTATTCTTGTTCTGATGCCCTTGCAATTTTTAACACTTCTTCTATAGCGTCTACGGTCTGTTTTCTCTCTACAAAACCGAACTGTCTAGTTGAGAGCCCCCCCGTTCGCGATATTTCTCCCTTCAGTCTTACGAGGATGAGTTGTTCGTAGAGTTTTCCCTCAACATCCAGCAGGCATATCGGTCTGTATCTGGATGGATTATCAATTGGTTGGTCTGCTTTTCTTAGAAGTAGCAGTCTTGCACTTGTCCATTGTAATAAAAATTCTCCACGACTGGCCAAATCATTATATACAGCTAGTACGAAAAGAGGGTTATTTGAGGCAACGGCTTTAATGATCTCTGGTGGGATATTTCCAGGTCCGGGTGCCTTGTTGTCTTTCAGTTTATTACTTGCTACTCGTCGTTATTATCGAGACCCTTTTTTTTCAGGATGTTAAACAGGGCTGTGTGTTCGACTCTGTCGACATTTCTGTAACAATACAGATGGACTGAACAGTGCTTCCCTCGTGCCCATTCCTTCTCTAAAACCGAACTGTGCGTCATCTATATCTATTTCGCATTTTTTGAATATCCGTTTGTGTATGATTTTTAAAAGAAGTTTTAATGCATGACTCATTAGGCTAATTAGTCTGAAATCTTCACATGTATGTGCATTTGCTTTCTTCGGTATGGGAATGAAGTCTGACTTCAACCAGTCGCGTCGGATGTTTCCGCTCTTGTAGATTTGATTTAGAAGCTTAGTCAAAACCTTTCTATTCTGCTCGTTCAAGAGTTTGAAAGTCTCAATGTGGATTCCATTTGGCCCAGCAGCCTTTCCTGTTTTCCAGGTTTTGAGTGCTCCTTCAACCTCCGATGTCAGAATATCTGGTGCCTCTTCTGAATCTTCTCTATTGTTAAAGTGACGTGGATCTTTAGTAGAGAATAGTTGTCGAATATAATTTATCCAATGGTCTTTCAGTTCTTTTTCGTCTAATATGGGTTTATTGTCGTGTCCAACTATTCTGTTTGGGATGTTCTTTCTTCCCTGGACTACCATTTCTTTACCTTTCTTATGAATTGCGGAATGATCGTGCTTTTGTTGTAACTCTTCAATCTCATAACATTTCTGGGCTATCCAGTATTCTTTTGCTTCCTTTATTTTCTTTTCTATTTGTTTGTTAAGTGTTTTGTACAAAGTCGTATATCTATTCTTGTATGTTCTGCGTTTATCGATCATATTTAATATTTCTTCAGTCATCCATTCTTTTTTCTAGTTTGTACGTGTTGGACCAATTACTTCCTTCTCAATTCTATGTATTTTATCCCTCATATTTTTCCAATCTTCCTCAATATTTTTTCCAAATTCTGGGTTGTTTATACTCGATATTGCATAGTTGACTTTCTCTCTCAATTCGTCTTTTTTAGATGGGTCGCGGAGGTTGTTGATGTCAACTAACTTGACGTGTTTCTTTGTTAGTTTTTTCAATTTTATATTATAAGGTTGCCAACTACTGGGTTGTGATCTGAGTTAATATCTGTGCCTGGGTATGTTCTTATGCCATGAATTCCATTGTTGAATCGTTCTTTTATTAAAATGAAGTCGATTTGGTTTCTTACAACGTTTGTTTCATTGTGTTGCGGGGATTGCCAAGTGTAAAGTCGTCGGAGAGGTAGTTTAAACCAAGTGTTAGCTATGACGAAGTTCTCTTCTTGACAGAATTGCACTAAGGTGTCACCGCGGTCGTTCCGTTCACCCAGTCCATATTCTTCGACAACATTATCCACTTTTCCTTTACCAACCTTTGCATTGAAATCTCCAAGAATAATTATGGGTTCGTTTTTTCGCGTGTATGCCAGAAGTTGCTTTAATTCCTTATAAAAATTATTTATTTCGTTGTTGTGTTTGTCTGCAGTTGGAGCATAGCATTGGATAATATTTATGTTGAACTGGTTAGATTTGAGTTGCAATAAAAGTGTCCTATCTGAGAATGGTACGAAGTTAATACCAGATTTGTTTAGTCTATTATTTAATATGACGCCCACCCCATTTGGGTGATTTGGTGGGTCGTGTTCAGAATAGTAGATTGTGGTATCTCCGTGTTGTTGTTTTCCTTTTCCTGACCATCTCATCTCACTTATCCCGAGAATATTAATTGTTATTCTTTTCATTTCCTGAATGATATTGTTCAGTTAAACATACCATAAACATACTACGAACATTCCAAGTTCCTATTCGCAGTGCCGCTTGACATTTTTCCACTTTCGGGTGGTTCCTCCTCGCGGTGATTCTTCGCACCCCCTGACCATTTAAGATCTGCCGCGGACTAGGGGCCGTTGTGTCATTACTCGCCATGGTTGTTGACTCTTGGGATGTCCATATGGACCTTTAATGCAGTGGTTTCCCCTTGCCTTCTGCATTCCCGTGCCGTTTATCCGCCTTTTGGAGCGATTTCTCACTCCAAGGGCAAGAGAGTGCCCTAACTTCAGAATTGAGGGGTTCTGCTTATACCGGCAGAAATTCAGTCGCCATTTCCTCGTCTGTTTTCTAGCAGGGTGCACCACGTGCAGGTGAGGTTGGTATTTGGGTTGGTGCTCAATATCAATAAAAACCGATATTTGCCCAGCAACAACAAATACAGTTTAAAATATGAATTACGATTTAGGTCGCGTTGTATCAAACACCTAAACTCGTTTTAATGATAACTGATGTTTAGACGGATGTAATTAATTGATAATAAATACGTTAATCTGTCACAGTCTAAACATGAGTTATTACTAAACCGAGTTTAGGTGTTTGATACAACGCGTCCTTACTGATGACAACAAAATTTGTAAAGATGGCCATGTAAGATACAAAATAGATTCCCATTTGAAAACAAGCAAGCTATGATTTTGACACATATGTCAAAAATTATTAATCTTGTTGCAGTTAATAGACTTTCTTTATCTTTTCGCAACAAAATTATTCTTACAAATGAAGAAGAATTTGATATGTTGGCAGTTTATTGTGAATATATGAAAAATGCAACCGTTGCTGCTCGAGTGTATACACTGCAGTACCCGAACAGACGGCATCACAGCAGAAGAGTTTTTCTCCGACTCGCACACCGTGTGCGTATTACTGGAAATGTGAATCTTCCTGTGTACCGACGACAACGCAGAGGTAGAACAGAGGAAAATGTCATTGATATGTTTTAGCTTAGTCAATGTTAACCCTCATGCAAGCACTAGAGCCATAGCTAGAGACCTAGGTATATGTCGAACCACCGTTCAAAATATTTTAGGAGAACACAGGTGACTTATTTATTAATGCATGTCTTATTCGGTGTTAGAATGATAAAAATGTTTTAATATTTTTCGTTTGTCCAGTAAGTAACTACTTATATGTCTCTCATTCTTATCATACCGAAAATACGATTAAATCAAAGTTTACTTGTGAAAACATGACTAATGTATTTGCCGTCATTTTATGTCCAGTTTCAATAAAACACCAAATTATTTAATGAAATTATGAAGTGAGACAAACTAAAGTAAAAATGTACCAATAATAAAAAAATGAGAGGCCTGGCGAAAAATATTCGTAATACCATTACGAGAGTTAATGCGTTTAAAGTCATTTTTCGTTTACTAACAACGAAGGTCTTCGATGTGTCTTATTATTATGATTATACCATTTTATTTTGCACCCATATCGCATGGTTCTACACCAAAGTTTGAATGCTCAAGATTTCAATACCTGGTTGGATTTTTGCAACTGGCTCTCACATAGGAACACGACGATCTTGAAATACTTTCACGAATTACGTGGACAGATGAGGCCACGTTTCATAAGGATGGTAGTTTAAATCAACATAATATGCACTACTGGTCTGATACGAATCCCCACTGGGTGCAGGAGGTCCAACATCAGGGTCGTTTGTCTGTAAATGTGTGGTGCGGGATTCTAGATGGAGAAATAATTGAGCCTTTTTTTTAATGAGACTGTTGATGGGGAAAGATATTTAGATTTTTCAAGCAACGAATTGCCACTTCTTTTAGAAGACATACCTTCGGCCATTCGTCGTGACATGATCTTGCATTATTCTAGAGATGTTCGGAATTTCTCAGATCAATCATACCCTGGAAGGTTGATAGGACGTGGAAGTTAATTTATTTGGCCACCGAGGTCTCCAGACCTAACTTGTTTAGATTTTTGTTTGTGGGGGCGAGTAAATGATCTCGTTTATGCCGATAGACCCGCAACAAGAGTTGAAAGGATACGACAGACAATACGAAGTATTTCAAGGGCAGAAATTGAAGCTGCTGTTTTCTCTACGCGTCAGCGTTTGATTTCATGCATTGAAAATGTTGGACGATATTTCGAACATCTACTGCGGCACTAATTACGTAGTTATTTATTAAAGGTTTCAATTATTCGATTTATCACATTATTTTAAAAGTCGTTCTCACTGTTAGTAGCGACAGCATTACATTTAGGTAATCTAGTGGCAACCATAACATTAGTATGATAACAGTTTAAATTACTGCAGACTAATGTAAGATTTTTCAATTCAGGCTAAATTTAATAATCAATGTTAACGCGAACCAGCCTTCTGGACGCTGGAAGAACAATTCCTGCCAATTACCTGTTTTTTACGATATCTCAGGATATCGGTTTGCACTGTTTTATTACGAATTCAGTCCACTTCTTGAAGATCTGCTTCAATTTGTATGCTTCTATTTAAAATTGTTACGAGAAACCACAATATTTGAAAAAATAAAACAGCGCCCTCTAGCATTTACGTAATTTATCAGATTGCTTCATATTTACGAGTTTTCGATTGTTCAACATAGGCTCTTTCAAACAACACGTTTATTGAAATCGGTCAAGCAGAACCAGAATTACAGGCGATTTTTCGTAACAAGGTTCCCATGCAGAATTTGTCTAGGAATCTGATTATGGTATTTAATATGCTTCTTAACTTAGTAAATTTCAAAAAAATTTGCATTTTAACATGTTAACTGTCCAATGCGTCCTCTAGCGGTGGACCTACAATTCTGAAAATAATTCCCAGGCGTTTCTCGAGGCCACTTTTGTTCTAATTTTTTTTCCCGAACCTGTGCTATAATCCACTCCTGAGATATGGCCACCCGGTAGATCTAAGGCATCTCCTCGAAGCGTGATGGTTAAGTTTACTGCTCTCTCCTTATCGGACCAATTATTTACTCTAACGGCTGCTTCAAACTGCCTTACATAATTGGTCCACGACATTTTCCCATCGAACGTTAGGGCCTTGACTAGGGTAAAACTGCCAATGTCTTCTAACTTAGGATGTGTTTCTACCTTGCAAGGTTTCGTTAGCTCGGTCTTCTTTTCTTCCGCTGGCGTGTCTTGAGTTCTTATAACTGTCATATTTCTTTCTAACTCCTTGGTTTTCTCGTTCTTAGTTGTCATGTTATTCTCAATCTTCTCGTCCATCGTTGTAATCTTATTCTCGATTTCCTTGTCCATCGTTGACATTTTATTCTCAATTATAGACTTTAGAGACGTAATTTCATTTTCATCGTCAGCTGCAATGTTGCTTTTCATTAATAAGATATCGGCAGATATATCGTTTTTCATAGCAGAATTCTTCTCTTCCATATTAACAGAAATATCGTTCTTCATAGCAGAAATATTATATTTCACATTAGTTCATGTTAGCAGAAATTGACGAGATTAAGGTGGAAGCCTCGTCATTAAATAAAACTATTTCTGGATCAAATCCGTCATTTTCCAGTGCCACTTTAAGTCTTTCTACTAATTAACTTTTCTTACCGGACGTTTCCAACTCACGATTTTCCAATTCTGCTCTTAGTTCCATCACTTTCAGGTCACTTAGTCTCTTGGCCATTTTTACCTAGCAATTTATTTATATTATCCCACTTCTGACACCAATGTAATGTTTTTCTTATTTATTTATAACAGTTTATCCGGACGAGTGGGATACACACGGTACATCTAATCACTTAATTTATTTATTCACTAAACTATTCACAATTCATATTATATAGACTCAACTTAACACATTCACTGCCCTTAGGAAAAGGTTGTGTTCTGCCATGTGCAACGTAACTTTTTTTCATATATTAAACATAAAAGCAGTGAATTGGTATTAAAATGAATGTAACTATACTCGTACATTTTTGAAAAAATTTATGCAAAAAAAAAGGGTAATTAATGAAATCATGCTCGGTGCCCATAACCGCACGAGGCGCGTTCGTGTAGGGAAATATTGCAACAAAAATGATAAATAATTTTTATTTTAATTATTGCAGTTACAAAACAAACAATAAATCAACTGAAAGTTCAAACGCACAAAATAATTAGACCTTGAAAAACATATTATAATGAAATACTCTGAAACATGGCGTAAGACAAAGTCCAGGACCACCAGGACACTGAGGGCAGTAGTAAACTGAATCCTTTCGTTTTTTGCCTTCACACCAGCAGACGGTGCATCTTCTTCTCTTAGCTTTTCCATTTTCTCCTACTGGACAGTACTTAGGAAGACGCTGAAGGCGTATTTTAGGTATTGGATTTGGCGGAGGTGGTCCAAGCAAACTTCCTATTACATCCAGTCTGAATTCGTAAAAACGTTTACTCTATCTAGCACCTATCTTGTACAAATGATATGAATTTAATAACATGATGTGAAATAAATGGATGGCTAGTTTTTTGTACCAGACTAGAGTCTTATGTTCGCACAGATAATAAGCTAACATTTGATCGCAGTGATCAACCCCAGCCATGCATTCATTATATTCATTAATGAGCTTTGGTTTCATCACTACTCTACCACGTTGTAAAGTTACTTCTTCCATATGTCCATTAAATTCGCTGGAAATAGCTAAAGTTTCTTTACGGTCCTTCTATTTAATTATACAAATTTCCAGGGTTCCTGTAACGTATGTTTTATTATCTAACAACTCCTTGGTAATTGTATACTGTTGTAAAAATTGTCCATAAATATGGAATGCCCAACACCTAATTTTTCTCGTAAAAGGGATATTACAACTTTTTCTGTATGTTGAGAACCAGATAACTCGGCATCAGCGGATCCAGAATCTACAATTATTTTTAAAGTTAACCCATTTGGTTCGCAAAGGACAATTTGACCCCAAATTTGTGCCGTTTTCCTTTTATATATTGACGAAATTTCAATCTTCCACGCCATAGCACCATAGATTCATCTAAGGATAACTGTTTATCTGGATAATAAATAACCTGCATCCTATTGTTGAAAAAATTTACTAGTGGAAGGAGTTTTCCTAATTGGGTGCGAGATATCTGGTTCTCGAAATCTTCAAAACGCAACGCTCGTAATATCAGTAGAAAACGATTTCGGCTCATAAATGTTGCGAAAACTTGAAGGTTAAATAAGTAATGTGTTTTCCAGTAATCGTTTATTCTGTTCAGACGAATTGTGCCCATGTGAAATAAAAGCCCGAGGAATATTTTCATTTCAGTGGGAGTAATGTCCTTCCAACGACTAATTCTGGATTGAACACCTTCACTTCTCGACAGCAATTCCACGGCATGTGCGTTAGCATTAGCACAGAGTATGTTATTATAGCTCTTCTGTTGCTAATAAGTGAAAATAATCAATTGGCTCTGACCCCTCTACATCGACAAGAATACCTGGTGGACGTGTAAATGGGATATCTGGCTGTTGTACTTCATCGTATGACCATTGGGAGGCAATTGGTGTAGTCGGAGGTGAAGGTGGTTGTAACTCCTGTTCAGAATCGCTGCTCGGATTATATTCGGGACCGTCATTTACAAAGGGATCCTCTTCGTCTGATTGTTCAAGCAATGCAAGAAGTTCGTCATCTGTAAGACCGTTATTTTTGTCGTATTTTCCCCTTTTTTTTGCAGGTTCACATTCCTTTGATGTCCCAGGCTTTGTTTCCATGATAAACTATAACAAAACAATGAAATATAATATTTTTTAAAATTATGTGCTGCATGTACCCAACAACGCGCCTGGTGCGGTCACCAGCTGATCAATGCGCTCAACAGGCATTGATATTTGAAAAGGCAAGCATATTTATTTGTTTTGTGTTATATTCAAACATTTAAACATCAACTAAATCAATAAAATATAATACTTACGTTTTACAAATCGCACTTCAAAAATATTAACGTAATAATAAAAACAACGCAGGCGAAAACTCCGAACCAACTATTTCACCAATACCTAAATACATACTGACTTGCCCAGTAATTATTCGTGGTAATCTGGCTGTGCCTTCCTTCCTAACACAGCGTAGTATTCGGATCTACACAAAACGCACCTAGCACGGTCCGGGCACCACATCGTGGTTATGGTGAACGCGCCAGGCGCGTTGTGGGCAGTGAATGTGTTAAACTGATTTATATAAACACTTCATTACTGTTTATTTTCTTAGACTATTTACTTGTTTACTTGCTTATCTCACGAGATCACTTTATAAACTAACTTCTCCCGCTGGTCGGTCCTTTATATATTAGTGCCTTTTTACTCCAGATCATTCTAGAATGCGGCTCACACACAAACGGCCTACCTAGAAGTCTCGATATTAGATAAGACTAGTCACAAAAACAATGTACCTCACTGGAAATTTCTAGATAAGAATGGTTGCAAAAATAATCACCACATAATGTTAAACATATCGAAGAAATCCCAGTGTATTCGCCGAAATTTTAACTCTCATAAATAGCGTAGGCAGAGTCGGATTCAGGCGCTACACCAGTGTGCGATTTTGTAACAATAGTATCAGAATTAGTATCTGAAAGTTGAGCAAGTAATAAGTCAAGAATGTAGGGAAGGTTTAAGATAAATATACATAAAATTAATTGATAATAACCTACAGTAATTGAGCAGATAATAAAATAAGAAGAATTATGTAGTTAAGTAGTTACAGAAAAGTGATCTCTATAAAAATACACAAACCACTTCTGGGTCTCCCCAAACATTTCTACTTTGTAGATTTTGAATTTATGCAATTAACACGTTAAGCCCCGCGTGACACAGATGTTGCGTCACGCATGTTGAGTGACATCAGACCGCGTGACCATGCGTTTGGTCACACAGCCAGAATTTGTAACGAGAGACGTGAGCCAACAAGTGTTCACGTTTATAGTGATATTCATATGGGAGTGAATTCTATGCGGTCCGGGGAACACTACACTGCTTGCGGGATCTGAAACTGACTTGAATTTTTGAAAATAACTTGTAAATTAAATAATTATTGTTTCATTCATGTACTTATATAAAATAAATTGGGTTTTTTTGTATCTGCTTATGTTTTATTTGGTATAAAAAAGTAAACGAAAACAACCATAAACGTCTAAAAAAATATAAAAATAATTGGATGTCTGAAAGAAATATTTACGCCAAAAAATAACTTGATTTCATACTTTACTGGCATGGTGCACAGTAAAAAAACAATCCAAACAGTAATTTTTCATGCAGGCCAGACATCGATATTTTGTTCTTGGGCACTTTCGTTGAGCTTGTAATCTTCCAATCTCAACTTTCATATTTGAATAACATACGGAACATCTATTTCGTTTATCTTCCTCTAGTTTGTGTTCATTTGGCGCAACATTTATTTCGGTTCTTTCGCTAATTTTCAACAATTGGAGAGCAACTGCTTTTTTGAAGTCAGTGATGGAGATTTTATGTTGGGTTACTTCCTTATAAACAATAAACGCATTTACCATGGCAGAACCAAAAATTAGTTCCATTGCTAACTTCCGTACCATTTTGTGCCTCTTCTGAGACAATGTGAGTAGGATTTTGATTTGGTCGGAAAGATCTATGTAAGCCTTACACTCATTGTAATCAACCACAACTTTTAGCTTTTCAATTTCTGCTCCCCGTTGTCGCACTACTTTCCTTTCTTCTGTGTGCTTGGTGGTAAGCATAAGCACGTCTCTTTTATCATTCCATTTTATCATTACTATACCATCTTCACTTTTCCCAACTTTTTTTGTGTTACTTCAGTGCAGTTCAGTTTCCTATTGAACCTTACAGTACCCACAAGATGTGTCTGTCTTTTTGCTAGTTCTCTGGCAAGATGAACACTTGTATAATAATTATCGGTGTATAGGGTTCGTCCACAATCCAGTAAATTGTCCATAAGTGATAACACTACGTTGACAGATGCATTTCCTATAGCACCTTCATCATTTCCACAGTAACTTTGATATTATATCTGTATCCGTTTAGCAGACAAAGTTTGTATAATTTTATACCTAATTTATGTCTCTTAATCTTCATATATTGCTCGAATTTCAAGCGGCCACGAAATGGTACCATTGTTTCATCAATGCAGACGTTTATACCGGGAGTTATGACATATTGAAAGCTTTCCACAAGGCTTTTCAATAATGGCGTGAGTTTATGTAGACGGTCAATCTCGGCGTTGTGAACCTGATCATTGTCACTGAAATGCCACATGGATAGGAGCTGCTCAAATCGATATCTGGTCATAATTTTACATACAATATTTTGAAATAAAATGTTTTTACTCCAATAATCCCTAAGTTGCGGGGTTTTAACAAGTCCCATCCATATCAATATTCCAAAAAACATTTCCATTTCTCTTGCATCAGTAGCGACCCATGATTTGGACTTTGATTTTTGGGATGGCGTTTTCTGTACGAGCTTCTGCTGTGCATGCAAATTAGTTTGCTGAACGATTTTTGTAATAATGTCGTCTGTAATGGATATTTTATAAAAATCGTGAGGATTTTATCGAACAGATTATAATATTCATGTTTTATCCCCGTAGAAGAAACGTTGAATTCAAATGTTTTTAGGTTTGAACCATCAACAGGTGCCCAAGATGCAGTAGTAGAGGTGTCATTATTTTCTGTATTTGATTCCGAATCAGAATCAACTGAAAACTGACTGATAACATTTTCAATGACTTCTTCAATAGACAATTCCTACAAATTAGAAAAAAAAATTAAAACTCACCATGATAGTCCCGAAAAATTATATTTACCTGCACTACACTTTTTTCAGCTGAATTGTCTTTTGCACTAGCTATATTTGATGTTTCATTTTTATTTATTTAGCTGGGCCCCGCTTCTTTCAAATCTTTTTCACTAATAAATGAAGTAATATTTTTCTTCTGAGTTTTACGTTTTTTTATTGGAGGGCGTTCTTTACTACTATTGCTAGACTCGCTGTTATCACTTGGAACATTGTCGTCTGCAGAATCATCTACGGCAAACGGCTCCTCATTATCCTCATCGGACATAAATTCATCCCACAATTTTGCAATGTAGGTTTGCTCATTTTCATACGAATACATTCTGCAGCCACGTTCACGTTCACGCTTTGCAGTTTTGCAAATGAATGCGATAAGTAATACCTACCTACCTTCTCTTAGCGCAAGAATCGACAGGTCAGCAGACCATCCACTGAGTTACAACATTTGTGTCACGCGGTCAGAGCAACAAATATGCTCTTCTTCAGACCGCGAGACACAAATGTTATGTCTCGTTTTTATTTTTAACAAAAACTGATTTTTTTAAATTAAGTTTTCATAAATCGTATGTATTTAGGTAATAATAGTATTTTAATTCCACTTGCAATAAAATTATTTACATGGCGGGGGCTTAACGTGTTAAAATTATTTAGGGAATTTGGTACAAAAGTGAAATCATTGGTAAGCCATATATCATTAAGACCAAGAATGTCAAACTCAGATTTCCGAGAAATGAAGTACATTTTCAAAGCCATGACAATCCCAGAAGCTTATTCTAAGTTTTTTTAAATGGTCAGATTTGTTCACTTTTGTTGCATTTTCATTTGGCGACTTCTTTTCTGAGTGGTAGTTCTTGAAGATACAATTGAAGGGCAACCAAAGTTAAATTTTAATTACACGTATTCACCATTTGCTTAACGATGATTAAGTTTCTTATAAATATTGGAAAGTTGATTTCTTTGGTTGGGAGTATAGTAATTATTAATTTTCACATTTGGGTACTCGTTCAATAAATATCTATTTTAAATAGTCAAGATCCTCGTGTAATTCATTGTTTTCTCAACTGTCGATTGAAATTTTTAGTTGAGACCAAACTACTTTAGATAGTAATTTTTCAAGGTACCAAATACCTCAGTCAATAGTTAAGGGTATGAACGATGAGAAATGCTGTTAAATAAAAAAGCAACTTCGAAATTTTCACGCCTATTTAATATTAGAAGATCGAATAGAAATCAGAAATTGTTATCAGCAACCACTCGTAATACATGATCCTGGTTGAAATCAGACCACCCATTTTATTTAACAAGCAGTCACATGACTAATAGCCATGTGATTACTGTAATAAGCATGTCATTATGAAAAGCAAAAGTCGGCGGCCAAGTGGTAACCCTTAATCTCAATTATAATAGAGGACACCTTTGGTGCCCTAATAATTGGTCAGAATAGCGCTATCATCGACTTGTTAGTCTACAGTGGCGTGTCTAGAAGTAGTTCTTTTTTTAGGTGAAAATGTAACAAAAAGAATTCACTTCTTTACAGGATTTACGTTGAAGCGAATGAATGATGAAGATACTGCGACAGATTTTTTTAAATGTTCATTCTATTGACGAAAAGGTTCTATTCGACTTTACGGATACAATAACTTTAGTTTTCTTTGTTACTTTCCCGCCCAACCTATCTAATATGCGAGAAAAGTATTGGTTTAACCCAAAAAAAGTTGGAATTTTGAATTTTTTTAGTGGTTTTTACGTTTTTCATCAACAACAACACGAAAAAACGGTTTTTAGAAAAAAAATCCTGTGTGTATGTTGTCGTCGTTGTCGTCGGCCACTTTTTTTTACATGTCTTGTTAGCACGATACAGCCTCCGGAGTGCAATAAGTCACCAATTTTATGATTGAATATTGTTAAGGACATGTCACAGATGAACACTATTGATTTTCAGCTCACCAGATCCAATACAACAGGTGCTACAGTACTTTAAGTACGATATTTTTGTCATTATTGGAGAAGTTTCAGTTTGTTAGCACGATACAGACTACGGACTATATACAAGTGACCAACTTTATGACTGTATATTATTTAGAGCGTCTCAAAGATGAACCCTATTGATATTCAGCTCACTAAAGCCAGTACAACGGGTGCTATGGTACTTGAAGTACCAAATTTTTGTCATTTTAGGAGAATTTTCAGTTTTTTAACACGATACAGCCTCCAGAGCGTATAAAAGTGACCAATTTTATGATTGAATATTGTTCAAGGTGTCACAGATGTACCCTATTGATTTTCAGTTGAATAGAACGAGTACAGCGAGTCCTATAAATCCAGATGTACTACATTTTTGGTTATTTTTGGAGAAATTTTGGTTTGTTAGCACGATACATCCCCCTAAGTGTATTCAAGTAACAATTTCATGATAGAATATTGTTCATGGCCACAGATGCGAGAAAGTTAGTTTTAACCTTTGAAACCGTTTATTTTTTGTTCAAATAATATAAATTATGATTTTTCAATCACTTTTGTTGCGGAAATACAAAAAAAAACTGTATAATATTTAGAATAAATTGGGGATGTGTGCCCAACCTTAGTTAAATATGTATTTAAAGCTTTTGTGTAACCAAATCCAAAGTGCTGATTACTAAATCACATGAAATTAAAGGTTTTTTATGATTTATCGTAGAAACTTCATTTTTGATTATTAATATAAAACTTGTGTATTGCCAGGAATATGTAGTATAGTTGCCAAAGTGATAGGTTTTATACACCACTAGAAGAGGATATTTGCACTACGATGGGATAAATGGCCTAATAATATCACATTTCCAATATTTGCAATTTAGTAAGTACTTATCTATTAATTATAAGGCTTCAGTGAATTACATGAAATATACTTTATATATTTTTTTATATATCTATATTTCTCTAGAAAAAAAGCGATATTTAAAGCATTTATATTTACTGTTTACTGCTGATAGAAATATATGTTATTCATTGATCTGAGTTAGGGTTCGGGGAGCGATGTTGGAAACATTATTATACAGGGTACCCCCGAAATTTTGACAGACCAATTTCTCGAAAACTGTTCACATATGACATTTGTCAGCTATAAACAAACGAAATATTGTATAGCACCGGTATAAGTTAGAATTGCCTGAAAATATCCCTTTATATGAAAGTGAAACAATGTGGTGGCATCAATATAGGGTATCTCCTCACATTTTGGGCAAATAAGAAAACATATTGCTAGTACATTTCCTGGAAAATAAATTGCTCAAAACGGTACGATTCTAAGGCCATCCCGTTCTCCTGATATTACACCTTTAGATGTATTTCTCTATGGTTACTTAAAACGTGCAGTTTACCTCAAAGCCCCGACTTATTTAGATGATTCAAAGGATAACATCAGAGATGGACTTTTTTTGAAATGGCATCGAATGTACTGTTTATAAAAAATCATCACAAAAGAACAGCTTAGAAGTTTGATGAAATGAAGAATACTGTCTAATTTTGACATATAAAAAGTATCATTGACTGGCCAATTCAACCTTTTTGATCTCCTATATACTTACAAAGTATTAGGTTGGCCAGAACTGAACTAAACGAAGAGAAATAAATCTAGAGTAAACATTCCATGCCTTCACTGGTAATATGAATCGATTAAATAATGGACGTAGAGTAAGTGGGTACAAAAATTGATCATAGACGACTCAATTGCAGTAGCAAACTACCAATAAACTACAAGATTAACTTCTTGTTAAGGTGCTTCAGTCAATCCTGATAAAAGCGACCCTCATAGCTATATGGACGCTATTTACAGCGCTTCGGAATAGTTGAATGGTGGTGACCCAATACCATTTACGCAGGAGGGCCAGCCAACATATTCTTCTTCTTCAATGTCTCCTCTTTCTGTCAACCTTTTCTCTGAATAATATTTTGCAGTATCCGATTTGAAGTTGAATTTCTCGTTATGTGGCCTGGATATTCTGGCTTCCTGCGTTTTATCGTAATCATGGCTGTAGAGTACAAAATGAACGTTTTTTCAAAACATTAACATATTTTTTCATACAATTCTTGGTTATAAAATTATAAAAATTGGAAAGCAGTAATATTATTCCAGTTTGAAGAAATTATACAGTCGACAAAATTCCTGTAGATCCACTACGTAGCAACTCAACAATTTAAAATGTGTAATTTTTATTAAATCAGAACATGAGATGGTTTCAAGAATTTACAACTTAATGGAATGCAGATAATCCCACATTTCAGTCTATTTACTTTTTTTATTTGTACATAATCTACTTAACAATTGTTAGAATATTATCAACATACAATGTGAATACCCGGATGCGTAGTCGTTTTCAGAAAGTATACATATACATTAATTCCTTACTATTTTTTATTGGTTAATGTGCTTCACTGGGAGTTTTTTAGTTGTATATTTACTCATTTGTGATTAAGGCTGATATACTATTGATATTTTGTTTGAATTGAAATATAACTTCATTAAGATACATAAATATGTTTTAATTACGTCTTAATTTTACCAATATAGAAATTTATCAACTCTTCTTTTAAATATGTTGGTACATTTTCTTCAAGAAAGTTTGCAGAATCGAAACAAATTCTACAATCACTTTTAAGATAACCATACCATTTCGATAAACTACAAGAATTAAGGTGGAAGAAAGCATTCCACCTCTTTAATATTGAGAACATTTGATTCCTAATATAACAAAACATCTAAAAAGAAAGCCGTGGTGGAATGAAGCGATAAAATAAATGGTAAAGGAAAAAAAACGCATAGAAAAAATGTATCCAAGAAGATAAAAATGCCTAATAAAAAGAGAAAATTAGTAAAAAATACTTTAATGCTAGAGAAAAAGAAATCATGATGGGCACTTGACAGAAACATAAGGTAGATATCCGAAAATTCTGGACACGGATAAAAATAATGACAGAAAGTGAGTCAGAAATTTGAATAATCAGTTACCAACACTAAAGTCAGACATAATGGAAATGTTAGCTAACTATTATGAAAATAAAAATTCATAAGAAAGACGAAAGAAATAGAGACACCTCCTGACATCTGGTGGTAGTTGTCGTAATGTATAATGTGTGGACGTAAAGAAAACTTGAGTTATGGAAAAAATACGTTGAAATATAATAATGACAATGGACTTGAATTAACAATTAACCTCTTACTTCGAAATAATATTTCTGTTTCTTAGTTTCACTCGAAACCATATATTTTATAAAGAATAGTTTATTTCTACTTAGAATAGACTCTTCTGCCATCTGCATCTCAAATACAGAAGCAGCTTGAATGTTTGATTAAATTACATAGTATTTTTTTCATACGAAAGACTAATAATAAAATCTTTTCCCATTGATTAATCGGAACAGTCTTATTCACTCAAGAAAGTATTGAAATTTAAAAAATTTTATGTTCAGTTTAGGATTAAAAATGGCCGATGCAAATGTCTGTTTGTAAAAAGGATGGTAGAAATCTGCCCCTATACCGCATATCTCGCAGTAAGCTTGAAGTAAAATAGGAACAGATGACAGAAGCGACATTTACTTTTTAGTTCTATTAACACGTGGTATTGTTAATTATCCAACAGCAGTTAATATTTAATTATCAAGATTATAATTAACCATTTTAAAAAGAAAGCTGGTGTTGTTGAAAGTGTTTATATAAATTTCAAATTTTTAGAAAGTAATCTACATGGTATGGTTATGTAAGAGTAAGTAAAGAGGTTTTATTTAGTATATCCCTTTTAATTTTCAACCCATTTTAATTATTTTTTAGGCATATTGCAGGAAATTCATTGAAATTATCACAAGCATTTCGAATTGTTGTAAACATTAATTAGTATACCGGGTGGAATGAAACAACTCACTATGCAAATAAATATTACAGTTATGTTAACTCAACATCACATTGTGATAATGTTCCTCTTTTTTTTCCTCTTGTTTTCATCACATGCACATCTATACACCGCTTATGCCCAGCTTGTGGCTGTTAACTTTTGTCATGTTTCAACTCAACTTCTCAGCGATGTTAAAGCGCTGCCTTTTTACATTAATGTGATGTTACTAGAACTTCCTCAAAACGAAGTCTTTATAACGAACAAAAAACAACATTTCTGTTACATTCTGAAATGCCTTTTAACATCTTGTCGATGTTAATGCAATGTCTAAAAAATAACATCTTATCAATGATCTAGATGCGACATTTCAAAAAAATACAGTGTATTCTCGTAGATGTTGTATGGACATTACATAAACCTGTAAATAATATACCTCAAAACATTCTGGATGACATCCTATAGATGTTTCTGTACCTAATCAGCAAATACAGGGTGAACAACTAAGAACGCCGGCTGTCGGCCATATTTCAAAAAATAGTCATAGTACAACTTTAAAAAAATACCTTCAGGAAAATGACCCTGAAAAATCGCTTGAAAATATTTTTGAGTTCCTAAAATATCTCCTATGGGGTGGAATGAACACTTAAAAACATAATACTGTGATTATCTCCAAAAAAGACATACTAATCGTATACTAGAAATCCAATGTTTGATATATTGTTGAGATTATGAAAAAATTTAGTTAGGGACTTTTTGTATTTATTGTTCAAGTAAGGGGTGGGGAAAGGTTCAACCCAAACAACAAATGTCGTAACACTTTTTTTGTTAATCGACATCCATGTTTTTGGCTTCATTTGAAAGAGTTTTTCCTTTTTAATAAGAAATGCTTAACAAAAATAACAAAATTGGACAATTTTGTCAACGCTTTGAAAAAAGTCCACAATTTTCCCATTTTTCTCAGAAATTTCAAATGTAATGAGGCGTTTTTTAAATTCTGATGCAAAGGGGTTAAAAAAATAGGAATCTATTCCAAGATATAAGATTCACAATATCAGATATAAAAATTAAAAAAATGCTTCAATTTACATTTGAAATTTCCGAGTGGATACAAAATTATCTAATTTTGTTATCAATCTCATTAAACAGAAAAACTTTTAAATGCAGCTAAAATCATTAATATCGGTTAAAAAACGAAAAAGTTATACATTTGTTCAGAAGTTTGAACCTTTTCCATCCATTATTCTTCAAATAATGGCAAAAAATCTCCTTAATTAAATTTATTCATAATCTCATCAAGATTTCAAAAATTGTATTTCTAGGACACCTTTAGTATGTTTTTTTGGAGTATTATGTTTTCGAGTGTTCATTCCACCCCTAGGGGATATTTCAGAGGCTGCAAAATATTTTCCAGCAATTTTTCAGGATCCCTTACCTAAAGGTAATTTTTTTGAAAGTTGTACCATGATTCCATTCTGAGATGTGGCCTACAGTTGTTCATCCTGTACATTTAAAATAAAATAGCGAAAAGCAATAAAGGATTTAAAACGTTTATTCATTATTAATGAACAATACACTAAATTTGAAAAAAACAGGTACAAAATTAGAAAAAAAAATATCTTGTCCAGCAATCCAACCTAAAAAAAATAATTGTGTAAGCATATTACATAACAAGTCTGGGAAGTGGAAACTATTGAACACATTCATTGAAAGCAAGAAATAAGAATGGGTATATTAATCCGTAGTTACCATAACGTAACATACTTTGAAACTGAATTAATAAAGTTTAACGGATACACATACATTACAGCTAGTTTACAGAATTTATTAGAATAGTTTTTTTATTATATTAAAACTAATAAAAATTTTACACCATAAAGATTTAATGAAACATTACGTTACATCAACAGAAATCCAATCTGAATAAAGAAAATTCTATCGTTTACTTACGGTTACTTTTTTCGAGTGCCTCAACCATTCCATAACGTACACTTCAAAATCCTTATCTGTGAAATATTTGAAGGTGTTCTGAACAGCAGCTAATAAAACAATTACTTAAGATCAAATTGTGCCCATGGAGACCTTTGATCGATCATTATAAACTACATCAAACTTGATTTTCAGCCAATTGACTGGGACCCATTTTCCATAAGATACATACGGGTTTCTTCAAAGGAATAATAACATATTTTATTTCGAGAAGTGACTTTTCATGATTTACCTTCTATTCCATGCCTCACTCCATTTGGCAGGTAAATTCAGGTGTGCTATGAAAATTCATACTTCTTTTTTGAATAAAATAATATACTATTCTCATCTTGTTATTTTCATCCTGGAACAAATTGTATATCAACATTGTGGAATTGTAACTTAATGAAAACTAAGCATTACTAATACACTGTATACAAAAAAAACTACTTATGAAGAAGAGATATGAACACATTATCAAGTTAAATGAGTTAATAATTAATTGTATTCAATTAAGTATCCAATAGCTGTGTTTCTACAATAATAAATTGAATGCTCTTTGTTGACTGGAGCATTCAGTATCATAAGTTACATATTCTTCAACTAGATTAATATGGGTACCATTGTAAGGGACAGCTACAGCTTATTTATTGTATTCAGTGAATTTTCAAATGGAAATGAGTTTTTTAACAGAAATTTCTGTTTTTGAAGTCTTAAACAGTCTCTAATTGTTTACAAGATTTGTTAGTAATAATGTTAAAATTTTCTAACCCTGCAAAACTATATTGATGGCTAAGACTACTAGTAAAAAAACTAGAACTAGAGATACTTGATTCAATATTTTTTTGTACTGTTTAATACAATGTTTGTATCAGACTGTCTGAAATAGTTACTCCCCTTTCATTACATAACTACCAACTATTTGTTTTTTATTTTATTTGTGTAAGTAGCTTCTGAAACATCTTCAACATTGAAAATATTTTCTTCTAGATTTAAATTTCTGCCAACATATGAGCATGTTTTATTATTGATAATAATATCTACCCTATTGCAATATCAAGTTTTTTTATTGAATGAGTATTAAGTTTGAATAATTATGATTTTGGAATAGGTACTTACCGATAAAAATTGTTATTCGTCCATCATAACAAGAATTATAACTAAGTATAGAAACTGTAGCTTAGTAGGAACTAACGAAAACGATGACCACTTTATTCAAGTACTACTTGCAAAATATGTGCTTCCTGCAAATAAAATATAACACATAACTGAAAACCATCCGCCATTTCATGCTTGTCATTTTTGTTTCCACACATAACTACTGTATGTTTCGTTCATCAGTTCCTCTTCTGTTTTCTTTTTTTTTATGTTACTGTGATGTTTAATATGAGATATTACTGATAGTTTTATGAACTAACGTCGGACAGACGTAATAACTAAGATGTTAATAAAAATTATTTCGAAAGATGTAAAAGTAACTGCAACATGTGATCATCTTAGAAACATGTTAATTTGTAATATTACAGTAACGTTCTGTATGTGACATTAGTGAGAAGTATACAAATTAACATCGTATGGATGTTTCCTATAGGAAGTTACTAAAAAGAACTTCATAGGATGTGTATGTAACTGCGAATTCAAGTATTACTGTGTACATCGAAAATATGTTTTATTTACATGACATGGATGTTAATAGAGTTTGTAATAAAATTAAGACATCTAGGAGATATCTTATTAACGTTTTAAATGACCATCACGAAAAGTCTCTAAAAAGAACATCACAAAAATTTTGTTATGTTTCTTGTTTAAAGGGAATATTTTATGTACCTCAAATTTTAAACACCCTGTGGGGTAAACTGAAGGCTACAATTTTTTTAATTGCAAATTATTAGAAAGAATAATTATGTCTCGATATTTTGTTTATTGATTCATTCCCATATCTTTCTTTTTCCAAAAAATACAGATTTTCAATAAAACATCTATAATTTTTGTAATTTAAATTTAACTTACAGAGAATTGATAAGCAAATAGAGCAGTTTGTAAGACGTAGTAAAGTTCAAGTTATCATGAACTGGGCAGAAAATTTAACCAACGACCAATGTGTAAGAGCTACAACTTTGATACTAGAAGGAAGAAGTATTGCGTTATGTGGCCAGTTTGTTAGGAATCAGGAGTGAGTAGCGGGAGACCCGGGCAAACCGGTCACAATAAGGGAATTTTATTTATATCTTTTTCAAATGTTAATTTGTAGAAACAATATTACATGTATATCTAGCCTACTAAGTTACCTATCTGTTGGTTTAAAGGTGTAGAACTATAAGTAACCCCTTATATTTTTTTAAATTTTTTTAAACTCTACCAAATGGCCACTTTACCCACACGGGTAGGGCAAAGTGGCCACTTGTGGTCACTTTGGCCGGGATTGCTGTAATAAATGGTAAACAGATTTATATCAATATTAGAAATGTATTACAATGTAATTAGGCAAATAATATGGAAATGGCACAAAAAAGACACTACATTATCGAATGAAAAAATTAATTTGACTACATAATTAGCCATATAAAATAAAAATGGCATAAAAAGACACTACATTATTAAACAAAAAAATGACGAAAAATAAATTTGACAAAATAACTTGTTTCTGTGGTTCCTACAGACAATATTCACACACGAAACGATCGTCCTCGTCATCACATCCGGCGCAAGCTTCGTGGGCCCAGCGGCTGCAACCAGAGCATTTTATCCATCCTTCACGGTCCTTTAAACATGAATACAATTCATTGTAGTAGAGACAATCAGTGTCACTTTCATCGCTGTCAGATTGATCATCAAATTGTAGTTGACGTCTCACCGTAACTCCACACTTGCCTTTTTTATATTTATTTCCTGATTTGCTTACTGTGTTTGTAGTTTCTCTTTTGCTTGTAGTCATCTTTCCTTTTTCTTCTTTCTTTCTCATCTTTTGAGCCCTCGCAGCTCGCCTAATTTCTTTTTCCTTTTCTTTGTCTTCTTCTTCCATTTTTGCTTGTTCTAATTCCAATTTATATGGGCTTGAGGTCAGCACAGCAGCAGTTCCTTTTTTCCTTTTTGTTTCCTTCTTAACATTTTTTGTTTTTGGTAAAGGGATTATGTCTTTTGGGATCACAGGGAAGGAAAAGCCTGTTTATGAGCTGGAATAGGTCCCAGGTTGTGGACTGGAGGGTGGATCTGGTTGGGGTCTTGGACGATGGCTCAGGTTGTATATATTTTTGCCCAGCCTCTGTTTGATCTTGTGGGTCTTCGAGACGTAGACCTTCTTCTTCCACGTCTTCTTCAGCTGCAAGTATGGGGTCTTCAGTCTGTCGTGCTTCACGCACTTTGGTTTAGGCTGTTGAAAAGGCACATCAGTGCATTCGGCAGCAACGTAATCAGCTTCTGTGAAGATATCTTGGCTTAGTGGCACAATGCCGCACATGCGAAATCCATTTATTGCTACGGTTGTAGTTGCTGCTTTTAAAAAAGCTTCCCCAAGAAGTCAGCTAATTTGAAACTGGGTTACAACCCTTCCAGGATTGTTTTTTAGATATTTTTCGATAGCTTGAACATAGCATGTGTTAAACGGGCCCGTAAACGAGACATCCAGAGGCTGCATTTTATGGATACAGTGAGGCAGTAAACAAACCGCGGTAGTATGGCTCTCCCTTGCATTTTCAATAAATGCCAGGTTTTTCAAATGACCATCTAATATTAACAACACTGGGTCGCCAGCTGATGGTTTGTCATGAGCAAGGAAATGGTCAAACTATCGAAGAAAAATATCACTCTGCATCCAACCAGACAAGTGGCATGCAATCATTGTTCCTGGTGGAGCTCTATCTTCGAGTTCCGCTTTCATTGGAAGTCTTGGAAAAATGACGAATGATGGAATGCAGTTTCCGCCAGCTGACATGTACACAACAAAGGTCGACAGCTGGCCTCTTTCTGCTGATGTCAGAGCACCAGCTTGTCTCCTACCCTTGAGAGCGAGAATCATAGATCTCTTTGATTGAACTATTACGAGCCCTATTTCATCTATATTAAAAATCCTGTGGACAGGGTGAAAATATTTCTCTTGAACATCCTTAAGGATATTAAAAAACTTTGTCACGTTATGTTTACTGAATGCCTGAGCCCTAGCTACTCTGGTTTCCTTAAACTAATTTCGGCGTGCCGATGTCTGAATCCAGCAACCCAGTCTAAGCCAGCCATTTTTGTTTCTCTCTTAAAATTGTCCCGAATGCCATTTTTTGTCAGCTGGGCTGTATGCTAAAGAGCGAAGATCTAGTATCGTGACTCCAAAGAAACGAAACTCCAAATTCAATATGTGTCGTACCAATTCTGCTTCTTGTTCTTCTGTGAAAACAGCACGGTACTTTCCTAGCACCTCTCTGTTGCCCTTGGCATCAGTATTCTTACCAAGAACACTTCTCTTCAGAGTGTTTCATGGAAAGGAGAGCGTTTTGGCAGCAGTTGAATAGGCCATTCCTACATTTGTTACCGCTTCTATAGCTCTCTGCATCGCATCCGCATCCCATGATTGCTGCTCGCTTTTCCTCTTGTGTTAGTAGACCATTTGAAAACATAAAACCAAACAAAACTATGTAGGCCTACCTATATAATAATAAGCTATTATCTAGTATATGAGCTAAAAATATGAGTCAAATTATACTAAAACCTGTTTAATACTCAATAATAATTATTATTAGGCTTAATAATAGTTATTATTAATCTTAACATGAACAACTATAATAATAATAATCCAAACAGGGCAAAGTGGGCATCATGAGAGCACGAAAAAGAATTATGCATTATTAATTTGTTACTGTTTTATGTTTAATTTTAATTTAGTAATTATTGCTGTTGGTATTACGAATACATAATTTTTCAGTTTTTTTAAATCTAAATCGAAAATCTTTTCCACCCTCCCAAAAATTCAATCTGCACGGATGTATGAATGTCCACGCACCGGAAATGTTACCTCCATTTTCTTAATCATTTCTGGAGCGAAGTTATGTGGCAACAACATGAGCATGTGGATTGTAAAATTATTTTTGTTTTGCCCCGTATCTATCAGAAAAGAGGCGAAGAGTGTCTATATTCGGGGAAAATTGATTTTTTTAAGAAAATCAAGTATTGTTGAAGAGATCTCTGTGGCTCCCCTGCCAACTTAAACCCCCATCCGTAAACGAAAAACTGGGTTTTTACAGTTTGTAGCTGTAATACAAAAAAAGCTGTTGTGCATTAGAAGCATCCTGTATCGGTATTTCCGGAAGAATCTTTATTTGTTACAAGTCAGAAAACTAAATGATCTTGAGCCCGGCAATTCCTCTTTCAATAACTTATGGAACTGAGAGGCTCTAACTTTGTGAACTTTCAACTAGGTCTTTACGTCTTCAGTTGGGTTTTATTAGTATCATCATTGGTATTACTGACTTGTGTTGTTGTTCTAACACAATAATTACATAAATCTGTAGCCGGGCTACTAAAACCTATGCTAAAATTAATATTTAAGATCCTGCTAAAGTATTTATAATTAACTTTTTTGTCATCAGTAACTTTTTCATTATACAAATTTCAAAGTATAGCGATACTGTATTTGGCGGATAAGTATATTTTTCTTGATTTCCGACGACCATTATATGGCTTTCTTGACTCATGAAATTTTTCATCTCTGAATTTCTTAGTAGGATTTTTATGAGACTTTCTATAGCCACCTCTTGTTTTAACAAGTTCAGATACAATTTTTATTTTCTGGCATATTGTTTTTGGCACACCTGGTTTTTACTACCTTTTATGAATACCTGGAAAAATAAAGAGATCAAGAGTATAATACTATTTTTGAGATACCTAAAGGGATACTTACAAAATAATTTACAGAAAAATTATGAGAATATCCATCTTGTTTGCGACTTTCTTTCTTGAATTTCCATGTAGCTTGCAAGTAATGTTGTCTTGGGTAATTTTGTTACGATATTCAAAAAAAGTTTGACTAATTTTCAGCATAGCTTTTGGCAATCCAAGTTAGGATTTGAATACCTTCTTTCTCTACTACCCCTGATCACCAACAATATGTTCACCTTCTAGAACTTCCATTTCAAACAAAAAACAACTTCTATTCTTAATAATAATATATTCACAGTACAACTCACTAAAGTCTATCCCATTGGAGTTGATAGCACTGTAATAAACACGAGATATTACATAGGAAATTTTAAGGACACCCTATATAGATATAATTTTCTTGAAAATAAAATAAGTCGAATCTAATTATTATGAAAAAACAGTTGTTGACCTGCGCCAGAAAAGAATTTATACAAACAATTTTACATAACCGACAAGGTCGATAAACAAAATATCGTGTGTTTTGCCATGTTTTGTTTATCAAAAATATAGTCAAAATAAAAAACATGAGACAAGGGCAAAAATGAAAAAGATTGCTTAAATAAATAGCAGGAAATTTGGTAACGGAGGCAGTGAGGGAGTAACCCTCATCGAGTGCTCAGGTATTGTAAGGCCTGTCACTTCGACGGCCCTACGTCAATAGTAATATTGTGTAGTTGTGACATTTCAAAAACGTAAGTTTTTTTCTATGTCGTATAATTATTTTTTTTTTGAACAAATAGCGTATTGACATTTGATTTGATTTGACTGGGTGTCCAAAAGATACATTTTTCTGGTCATATTAAGTGCACTATTGACATTGAGCCCCTCACCTAACATATTTAAGAAACTAGTACGATTTGAAAACGATCTAATTCAAAATTATATAGGAATATTCATATGTAAGAAATATCGTATTTATACTTTCAGATTTCGAAAGTATCGTCTTAATAATTATTTTCTTATATTATACAGGATATTCAACTGTAAGAAATATCGTATTTATACCTTCAGATTTGGAAAGTTTTGTTTTCATAATTATTTTCTTATATTCACTTGTAAGAGATATCATACTTATACCGATAGATAGCGAAAGACCTTTTTGATAATTTTTTTTGCTCATATAATAAGGGATATTCATACGCCAGATATCTTTCATTTATGTCGTAATCAGGAAATACTACTTTCAGAACTTCGGAAGACGTTTTGCCCGAGTCATATTAATTTTTTCCCCTCATCTCTTATACAGGGATACTCATACGCAAGGCATCTTTTACTGTGGTCATAATAACAAGAAACTACTTCCAGATTATGAAAGACGTTTTTCCCTAATTAAATTTTTAGTGTAACATACCGGGGCATTCTCCCCCGAGTAACTTTTATTTTTTTCCAAACCATGGCTGTACTATTGGATTTAATTAATTACTGTTTGTAATATATATATACATATTTATCCACCCAGTCTGTTTCCTTTATCAACAACCCCTACCCTCGGACCAGCAAGGTTGAACGGGCTGACGCTACCTGCCTTAGAACTCAGGCTTGGCAGCTTGTATAAGCCCAACAGGCCCCACGGAGACCTTGTCCGCTCGTGCCAGGAAACCACCTCCACCGTGGTTACCCACAGGGGGATTCCTGGCTCTAAATTGTGCCGTAAGGCACTGGTGACATCACGCTGCAAAAATTCAAGGCAATAGGAATCCAAAGGTTGTCCTACACCGGTAACGGAGGGCTATAAACCCTAACTGACCACTAGTTATTACACTGGTGACAGCGGATTCCTTGACACACTTCATTACAGCACGATTCGGGGGTTCGGACCATAAAATGGTTGTAAACCATAGGCGCGATGAAACTACACAGAAAAAAAGAAAGTATTGAATCAAACATAACATATTTCGGTCAAACAAATTTGTTGTTTCAATATGGCGAAATAAACCTATAATTTAAAAGAAAACGCTAGTTCATTTGGATTCCAAGACCAATATTTGTTTGATACAAAAAAATATTAGGTGATGTCCATAATTTCACTTTCATCTGAGAATGTATTCCACCATCGAAGTGAATAAACAATTTTGTATATTCAAGAATATCAAATACTCAAATGAAACAAATATTTATTTAAATTTTAGAATACATATTACTTTTCCGTTCAACCTATCTAATATGCGAGAAAAGTATTGGTTTACCCACAAAAAAGTTGAAATTTTGAAAAAAAAATTTGAGTTCTTTTTACCTTTTTCATCAAGAACAACACGAAAAAATTGTTTTTAGAAATAAAATCCTGTGTGTATGTCGTCGTCGTCGTCGTTGTCGTCGGCCACTTTTCGTTTACATGTCTTGTTAGCACGATACAGCCTCCGGAGTACAACAAATCACCAATTTTATGATTGAATATTGTTAAGAACATCTCACAGATGAACCCTACTGATTTTTAGCTCAGCACAGCCAGTACAACAGGTGCTATAGTACTTGAAGTACGACATTTTTGTCATGTTTTGAGTAATTTCAGTTTGTTAGCACGATACAGCCTCCGGAGTACAAAAAGTCACCAATCTTATGATTGAATATTATTCAGAACATCTCACAGCAGAACCCTATTGGTTTTCAGCTCACCACAGCGAGTACTATAGGTGCTATAGTACTTTAAGTACGACATTTTTGTCGTTTTTGGAGAAATTTCAGTTTGTTGGCACGATACAGCCTCCGGAGTATATACAAGTAACCAATTTTATGACTGAATATTATTCAGGACGTCTCAAGGATGAGCCCTATTGAGATTCAGCTCACTAAAGCCAGTATAACGAGTGCTATGGTATTTGAGGTACCAAATTTTTGTCATTTCTGGAGAATTTTCACTTTATTAGCACGATACAGCCTCCAGCGTGTATACAAGTCACCCATTTCATGATTGAATATTGTTCAGGGTGTCTTATAGATGAACCTTATTGGTTTTTAGCTCACCAGAGCTAGTACAACGGGTGCTATGGTACCTGAAGTGCCACATTTTTGTCATTTTTGGAAAAATTTCGGATTTAGTACGATGCAGCATTTGGAGTGTATACAAGTGGCCAATTTTATAATTGGATATGTATCAAGGTGGCTCACAGATGTACCCTATTGATTTTCAGCTGACTATAGTACAGCGGGTCCTATAAATCCAAATATACTGCATTTTTGGTTACTTTTGGAGAAATTTCGGTTTTTTAACACGATACATCCCCCGAAGTGTATACAAGTAACACTTTTGTGATAGAATATTAATCAGGGCATCTAACACATGCGGAAAAGTTAGTTTTGAACTTTAAAACCGTTTATTTTTTGGTTAAATACCAGTCTATTAAAGGGAACGAGAGCATCAATTTTAAATTCTAGCGAAGCGGGAACTGTTTATACCAACGTGTAGAGAAAAAAAATTGAGAAAAAAATTATAGGAAAAAATCGTGTTCCCCTAACCTCCCTTCCCCCCCCCCTATAGCTATCTCGGACAAGGTTACAGATATCGAATTCTTATGTTGAAGTGGCGAACCTATGACATTTTCGGCTGGAGATAAAAATATGACCTCTCCCCCCCTTCCCCACTCTGAGCCTATGAAAACGGTGGAAAACGTCTCCTTTATTATGAGGGCGAGCGAAAAAATAAAAATTGCATCTGAAGAAGAAAATCCAACTGGTATATGGGGCTCATAAACCGATTTTTTGATTTGAAGATTTAGACAGAGAAAAATTAAAAAGTATTTTTGTAAAATTTTTTTTTCGAATTTCCATAAACGTATATCCCAGCGTAAGAGATCACGTGAAACCCTCTTCAAATATATATAACAAAGCTTTCCAGTCAAAAACCGACTTTTTTCGACTTTGGTAGTTAGGGCTGATGGGGGCTTTTTTTGCTATAAACGATAGCGAAAAACTGACACGTACGTTTCAAAAAGAACCACTCGACACATGCATAGAACACATGAAAAGGGGGGTTCATGGGGGGGAATATACAGGAAAAAATTCATAAGTAAATTTAAAACATTTTTTTTTGGAATTTCGGGTTATGAATATGATGGGGCAACTTGTCAGTTAAAGGCCCTTTACGATAATATATGAGACAACCCCCTGCCTCCCTTTTTTTGGGGGTCCAGCATTCGCTAAATATTCTGTTAAAATGAAAAAATTATTATTGTTTTTGTTCAAATATTCATTTAATTTCAGAATCCATAGAATTGAATCAAGAATATCGCTATTTTAAACAAATGTATAATTAGGAACTGATTTAAAATTATACTTGAAGGATGAGTGTGAGTTACTAAAGTGGAAATTTTTTTTTTTAATTGAAAAAATATATTGTTTGATTAAAAAACATGCCCGCTGGAATGAAAAAATATTTTTGTGATATTGTTTCAATTCTACAGTTCGTATAACTAAAATATCTCGGTAAATATCTTCACATGCTACTGCCTATTGATGTTCTCAAATTTCAGTATTTTGTGATTTCATTATACATGACAAAAGATGGAAATACAGTAGAATGTTTCATTTGGTATTATCTGTATAAGTTTTTTTCAGGTATACAGAAAGCTTCACAAAATCTCCCGCAGTTATTTTGTTATACTATATTCAAACATTCTTTTTTTTTTCTGTATACCTGCCCCGTAACCTATACAGGTACAACCCAATTTCCTGTTAATATTTAAATCTTACTACCTGTATAGAATAAAATTTGAAATAGTTAGTATTCGGCAACTAGCAAGTAACGTCTGTTCGTCTAATTAAGATGGCTTCAAGTTCAAGTTTTTCTCCAATTCCTATTCAACGGGTTAACAAAAGTGCGTAGTCTTAGCGGGATAAACATTAATCGTGAACGTTCATGATGCTCTTGTGCACCAAAACCTCACAAGTTCTGTTCGCGACATAATTACGGACTGTGCCAGTATGATAGGGGTAGGAGAATCAACGATTTATAAATTTTCACGTGAGAGAAAATGCCGGAACATCGGTCAACCTATTCCTCACCCAGGCAAGAAACCATTAGACATTGACGACGATGTCAAAAACAGTGTACGTAGAATAGTGCATGCTATATATTTCGCAACATTGTACAAGCCACCCAGAATGACGAAAATCTGCCACAACTAGAGTATAGAGAATTCTTCATGGAATGAACTTTCGGTGGGAAAAACAGAATAGGAAACCTTTTCTTATTGATAGGCCCGATATTGTCTGCTGGAGACGAGAATACTTAAGGTCAATCCGAAAATATCGCAGCGAATGTAAGAATATTTTCTATTTGGATGAAACCTGGAAAATGAAGGAATCACTGTATCGAAAGTCTCGCAAGATAAAAATATACTGAATTCCCGACAAGCAGTCATGGAGGGTTGGTCAATAGGATTAAGACTTCCGTCTGGAAAGGGACGCAGGCTTATTATAACCGTTTTAAGCAGTGAAAACGGATTTTTGGATCAATGTTTATTGGAATTTCAATTTAATTCGACCAAAGACTACCACCAAGAAATTACGGCTGATGTTTTTGAGGAATATTTCCAACAAATGATCGAATTGATGATATAATGGTGAAAAAAGAACTTTTGTAAATTGTTAGACAGCGTAAGGCAGAGTTTGAAAAAATTGTAATCGATGAGATGGCAAAAAGTAGAGGTATTATTGTACATCGCTCACCCCCCAATAGAGCTTATATGGGCACAAGTCAAAGGTTATGTTGCCAGGAACAACAAAACTTTTAAACTGCAAGAAGTACGGCAATTTTTGATGGATTCATTGGCAAACGTCTATGCCGAAAACTGGCAAAGCGGTATAAAACATGTTATAACTGAGGAGGGGAAAATGTGGATCTTCAGATTTTTCTGATGAAGAATTTAGCTAATAATGCTGTATATATTATAGTTACAGTGATGTTCACCTGCAATTATTTGTTATAATTTTTAAATTTTTTACAAAAATAAGTGTGCATATGAATCTTGCAAAATTACTTTGTATTTTCATTAGAATATGAATTAAAAATGAACGTTAAGCAAAAATAATAAATAACTCTGTTCTACGGCTATGAAACGTTTGGTTACCTGCGTATGCTTTCATTTGCATTTTATTACCAATTGTTATTTGACCGATTACCGGGTGGCCTGGTCACAATTTCTTTCTTCTAAGTCTAGATACATTGTAAAACATAAATAAGAGATACAATTTTTTGACACACCCGACCTCTTCCGTTTATGATAGGCGATATGAGCTATCAACTACTTTGAAACGAAATATTGAAGATTTTCTAATGAAATGAATAAATATACCATTACAATGCATTATGTCCATTGTTATTGTACAAAATGCATTTTGAAAGTTTAGTGGGGTTTGTTTGTCTAGACGGTTTTTCCCCTATGATAACACGAACATTTTATGCACATTGAACGTCAAGTGCTCATAAAAAGATACTGTCTTGACCTTAAAAATGTAGAGACACCTTAATTTTTAATATCGACAGTATATAAGTTATTTCAAAATTTCCTACAAATACGAAATAATAAACTCATTTCAATGATTTCATACACTCAATTACTATTGTTAGTAATTGACCATTAGAGCAAAGTAGCACAATATTACAACTAAATCAAGTTAGAGCAATAAAAATCACAAATAAAAAAATTGGTTTGATGCGTACTCGCTAATCTATTGTACCCATAATTCAACATCAAAGAGGGTTGGCATTAGCTGTGAATGACGTGATGGTTATGACGTAATTGAACAAATGCACATCGGAGATAAGAATATCAGATTTCCGCTGCCACGACTCCTCTTATTATATTCGAATCGGATTAGCAAGTTGTTATCAACGCACTCTATCGGAGGTACACTTCCGAATCCTATTTCTCCCTGTGAACAGTGGTAGCGTTGCCAAAAATAGGGTGTTACAGAGGTGAGGTTGAAGCGAAAAACATCTGAGACAATCTTGAGTTAATGGGGGTGTGTGAAACTCGATGGCACCAAGATGTACGTTAGTAATGTTTATTTTCAAAGAAAGAATCAAATATACATAAATAAATGAACATAAATAATCACAGAAACTCTAATAGGAAACAACCTGAGTTTGTGTGTGATGCATTCATGTTGCTAAGTTCAATATATACATAAATTCTAAAATCTTATATTTGAAATAAACGTAACATATAATATTTAGTACCTACAGGGTGTCCCAGGAATTCGTACCAAAAACTTGGGAGGTGATACGAAGACTAGAAATATTGATGGTATTTCATAGAAAAATTTTTCTTTACGCCCTTCGTTAACGAACTATAGGGCTCTAAAGTTGGGAATGAAAAATGGTTTTTTATTTACAATTAATAAATGGCTGATTGGAAATTAGTAATATTTTAACCGTTAATAAACACCATAATTGCACACTTTTTGGCGTGATATATAAGTCTTCAACATACTTGTGAACTCAGGTACCGACTAAGTTAAATGGTGGATGCGCCATTTTTTTGGTAAGTAAAACTTTTTTCAGTTTAAATGCAACAATTGGCTCTTGTGAACACTTTTAGATATATCAAGTTCTCTTGTGACATCTCGATAACATTAACGGTTTAAGAGATACTTGCAATTTTATGTCGCACTGCACACCTATTGGCGCATTCACATTTATTTTGAATGTACGATTACAGGAAGCATCCTGTAATTATTAATAAATTGGTGCAGTCTACATTTATAAAAATAAACTTTTACATTGTTAAAACTACTTTTATTATTAACTAATTATGAAGCTTTTCTGAAAACAAACACAATTAATTTAACAAAAGTAAAAATACGAGAATACCAACAACAACCAAATACATACATTATTCTAAGTAGGCGGCTGTAATCCCACTTTAATATCATTTCTAAATGCTTGTCATCTATCTACACTTGTCAGAGTAAGAAATTGTAACCTTATTTATTTTAAATTCAAAAATGGAAGAATTTACCTTTAATGAGTGTGCGGATATATGCAAATGATGTTTGGAATGGCAGACCGAAATTCTAGCCTAGCTAAAAGACTTTATTCGGAACGATATCCAAATCAAAGGGTACCTAACAGGAAAACGTTTGAACGCATAGATCGGAGTTTACGAGGAACAGGTACATTCAGCTTAATGCAGTAATTTTATAAACTCTTTTTACAATGGATAATTACGTTGTAGGATCATTTTTACAGAAGAAATATGGTGAAGGGAGTATAAGAAACGTACGTACTCCAATAATTGAACAAAACATACTAGATGCCGTTGATGATGAACCTACAACCAGTTTCATTTACAAAAAGTAATTGCTATGTCACCAGATGACTATCCACCTAGGCTTAATTATGCCAACTGATTTTTGGGTAAACAACGGGAAGACCGACATTTCATTGAAAATGTAATTATTTACAGATGAAGCAGGTTTTACCAGGGATGCCATAATTAATTCCCATAATCTACATCTGTGGAATGATGAAGATCCTTACGGGATAATTAAGACTAAACACCATAAAAGGTTTATGGTCTACGTATGGGCAGGTATTATAGGCAACCGCTTAATTGGTCCGTATATCCTTGTGGATCGTTTAAACGAACAGTCTTATTTACAATTTTTGCAGGATATTCTGCCAATTTTATTAGAGGGTGTACCTTCACAAAAGTGTATGTGGTTTATGCACGATGGAGCACCCTCTCACTTCAGTCGTGAGGTACGTGCCCATCTGAACAATATTTTTCCAGATAGTTGGATTGGAAGGGGTGGACCATTTCTATGGTCAGCACGTTCGCCAGATATCAACCCATGCGATTTCCATTTTTAAAGTTGCCTTAAAAGGTTAGTTTACAATACACCTGTAAATACAAGAAGGGAATTAATGGATAGGATACGTTTTCACTGCGTAAACATCCGAAATAATCCCGGAATATTATTTCATGTACAAAGATCTAATCTTAGAAGATTGCAGAAATGTTGTAATTTTTTTAAACCGTTTTGACTCTTTTAATGTCGGTAATTACTTGGTTATTCGTTTTTTTAATCTGTTAATGTAATGTTGTTATTAATTTACCAGGGTTTTGTTGCTATTTTTACTTTTATTAAAGTAATGTTCGTTTTTAATAAAGGTTTGTATGGTTAAACAATAATACAGGATGCTTCCTGTAATCGTACATCCAAAATAAATGTGAATGCGCCAATAGGTGTGCAGTGCGACATTAAATTGTCCGTATCTCTTAAGCCGTTAATGTTATCGAGATGTCACAAGAGGACTTGATATATCTAAAAATGTTCACAAAAGTCAATTGTTGCATTTATAACTGGAAATAGTTTTACTTACCAAAAAAATGGCGCGTCCACCATTTAACTTAGTAGGTACCTGAGTTCACAAGTATGTATGTTGTAGACTTGTATATCACGCCAAAAAGTGTGCAATTATGGTGTTTATTAACGGTTGAAATATTACTAATTTCCAATCAGCCATTTAAAAAACCTTTTTTCATTCCCAACTTTAGAGCCCTATAGTTCGTTAACGAAGGGCGTAAAGAAAATTTTTTATATGAAATACCATCATTATTTTTAGTCTTTCTATCACCTCCCACGTTTTTGGTACGAACTCCTGGGACACCCTGTATAATTTAAACTACACTAGAGTAGAAAAAATAATTGTAATTTAGAGGTAAGTATCTTTTAAATATTATTTACTATAGTTTCGCTCTTTACTAAAAATCCATTCCTTAATTTCAATTTTAAATATATATAATTTTTTTATTTGTTTAGAGAATGTGGATTAAGTTGTATAATTAGGCCTTATTTGCTCAAAGAATCGCTGTTTGATATTTTTCTCACATTTGAATAATTTTACAATATTTTAGTACCCATTTCGCGTATTGTATTGATATTCAATTTCTTCTAATTCTATTTTGTTGTTAAATGTAGCTACAAGTAATTGTTGACAATATAGCTGTCTCATATCAAGAATTTTGCTGATATCAAACAGTCCATCGTTAGACAAGGTGCGCTTTTTACCATGGATTATTTTTAGGATACACTTTTGTAAAATATAAAAAATTTCTGATGGTGGTTATATATACACTTCCCCAGGCCAGGATGCCATAAGATAACTGTGATTGAACGCGGGTAAATACACTGTTTTTAGATGAGGTATGTCAAAACATTCTTTTAGAAATTTAAACCTACTAATGTGAAATCTTAATTTCTTTGCAATTCATTCATTTGTAAATCTTAACGAAGATGCTTATCGATAATGATCCCAAGGTATTTAGCATATTGCGCCTCAGGTATTTGCGTCATATAATCGATTTTAAGACTTCCCACGTCAGGAAGGGTACTCGAGTAGGATGTAAATGGCAAATAGGCAAATATTAGGTTTTATCCATGTTTAAAGTGATTTTATTACAGGCAAACCATTTTTTATTCAAGGAGAAATCGGTTTCTTCCACTATGCAAATAAATATTACAGTTATGTTGATTCAACATCACATTGTGATAACGTTCTTCCTTTTTTTCCTCTTGTTTTCATCACATGCACATCTATACAACCGCTTATGCCCAGCTTGTGGCTGTTAACTTTTGTGATGTTTCAACTTAACTTCTCAGCGATGTTAAAGCGCTGTCTTTTTACATTACTGTGATTTTACTAGATCTTCCTCAAAAGAAAGTCTTTATAACGAACTAAAAACAACATTTCTGTTACATTCTGAAATGCCTTTTAACATGTTGTCGATGTTAATGCAATGTCTAAAAAATAACATCTTATCAATGATCTAAATGCGACATTTCAAAAACAATACAGTGTATTCTCGTAGATGTTGTATGGACATTACATAAACCTCTAAATAATATACCTCAAACATTCTGGATGACATCCTATAGATGTTTCTGTGCCTAATCAGCAAATACAGGGTGAACAACTAACAACGCCGGCTGTCGGCCATATAGTCATGGTACAACTTTAAAAAAATACCTTCAGGAAAATGACCCTGAAAAATATTTTTGAGTTCCTAAAATATCTGCTATGGGGTGGAATGAACACTTAAAAACATAATACTGTGATTATTTTCAAAAAAGACATATTAACGTTTCCTAGAAATACAATTTTTGATATATTGTTGAGATTATGAAAAAATGTAGTTAGGGACTTTTTGTCTGAATTCCTCAAGTAAGAGGTGGGGGAAGGTTCAACCCAAACAACAAATGTCGAAACACTTTTTTTTAATCGACATCCATGTTTTTGGCTCCATTTGAAAGAGTTTTTCCTTTTTAATAAGAGATGCTTAACAAAAATAACAAAATTGGACAATTTTGTCAACGCTTTGTGAAAAAGTCCACAATTCTCCCATTTTTCTCCACAAGTTCAAATGTAATGAGGCATTTTTCAAATTCTGATGAAAAGGGATTTACGTTATTAGATATAAAAATTAAAAAAATTATTCAATTTACATTTGAAATTTCCGAGTGGATACAAAATTATCTAATTTTGTTATCCATCTTACTAAACAGAAAAACTCTTAAAAATGCAGCTAAAATCATTAATATCGGTTAAAAAACGAAAAAGTTACACATTTGTTCATAAGTATGAACCTTCTCCACCCATTATTTGAAGAATAATGGCAAAAAATCTCCTTAAATAAATTTATTCATAATCTCATCAAGATTTCAAAAATTGTATTTTTGGACACCTTTGGTATGTTTTTTTGGAGTATTATGTATTTTAGAGAATTTTCCAGCAATTTTTCAGGTTCACTTACCTAAAGGTAATTTTTTGTACCATCATTCTTTTCTGAGATGTAGCCTACAGTCGTTCTTAGTTGTTCACCCTGTACATTTAAAATAAAATAGCATGAAAAACAATAAAGAATTTAAAACGTTTATTCATTATTAATGAACAGTACAATAAATTTGAAAAGAAACAGGTACTAAATTAGAAAAAAAAATATCTAGTCCAGGAATTCAACCTAAAAAAAATAAAATTGTGTAAGCATTTTACATAACATGTGTGTAAAGTGGAAACTATTGAACGCATTCAGTGAAAGCAAGAAATAAAAAAGGGTATATTAATCTGTACTTGCCATAATGTAACATACTTTGAAACTGAATTAATAAGGTTTAACGGATACACATACATTACAGCTAGTTTACAGAAAATTTATTAGAATAGTTTTTTAATAATATTAAAACTAATAAAAATTTTACACCACAAAGATTTTATGAAACATCACGTTAAATCAACAGAAATCCAATCAGATTAAAGAAAATTGTATCGTTTATTTACGGTTACTTTATCTCACGCAAGAGTCGCTGTTTCGAGTGCCTCAACCATTCCATAACGTACACTTCAAAATCCTTATCTGTGAAACATTTGAAGGTGTTCTGAACAGCAGCTAACAAAACAATTACTTTAGATCAAATTGTACCCATGGAGACCTTTGATCGATCATGATAAACTACGGTATCCGCCAAAATAAACAGTACCGAAACAGAGAGTGCTGTGGAGTTGTTCATGTAATATGGATTTGTCATATCTGACTTAATTGTCATTAGTTGATATATTAATAGTACGCTGCAGTTAAATTTGATTTAAAAATGGTTCTAACAACGGAAGAAAAAGTTTATTTGGTAGAGCATTATTTTCGTTCATACGGAAAAGGTCGTAATGATGGTCCAAGCTTAGAACAGGTGTCAATAAAATATCAACAAAAATTTAATAAAGCAGCTCCTAGTAAAAGTGTGATGTTAGCTGTTGTTGAAAAATTTCGTCGCACTGGTATTGTATTGTGTCAACGTAAATTTTCTTCAGGTCGTCGAAAAACAGTATGCACTAACGAAAATGAAGGACGTGTTTTTAACCAAGTTGTGCAATCACCTCAAAGAAGTCTTGTAAGAACTGCATGTAAACCCAACATTAGTGAAACGTCTTTACGTCGCATGTTCGAATCAATTGGTGGTTATCCATACCGTATTCATGTTGGACACCGACTAAATGCTGCGGACAAACGTGCAAAAGAAATTTACTGTGGTCGCATGTTGAGTTTAATTTACGAAGATCCCGAATTTTTGAAAAACATATGGTTTTTCTGACGATAGTCACGTTCATCTTAGCGGCTATATTAATCGACAAACAACAGATTCCTTGGATTTAAACGTCTTGATGTCATTGTAGAGAAACCACTCCACAGTCTTCGAGTTACCGTTTGGTGCGCGGTATCTGGTCATGGAATGATTGGTCCCTATTTCGTTGAAGATGATAATCAGAATCCACTTACTGTCAACCAAGAGCGTTATAGAGAGAAAATTATTATACCTTTTGTGAGAGATCTAAATAACTTTTGCCATGCACGAAATCTATAGTTACGCACACAATGGTTCCAACAAGATAGTGCAACGAGCCATACAGCTGTGCGCACCTTAGACTTACTCCGTCAGCATTTCGATAATAGAATAATTTCTCGGGGAACAGACTTCGAATATCCTTCTCATTCACTTGATCTGACGCCACCTGACGCATACATTTGGGGCATAATGAAGGACAAAATATTTCACTCGGAAAATCCGCCGGCGAATATTGCCGAACTACGGGAAAGAATACAAAATATTTTTCGGCAGTTACATCAACCACTTTTTATAAATATGTTTATTGACTTACAAAATCGATATGAAGCTTGTTTGCGTCGAAATGGTGAACATTTTGAACACTTACATTACAGAAATTAAAAATTAATCCTTATTTTTATTTATGGTACTGTTTATTTTGGCGGATACTGTACATCAAACTTGATTTTCAGTCAATTGACTGGGACCCATTTTCCATAAGATATATGCGTGGTTCTTCAAAGGAATAATAACATATTTTATTTCAAGAAGTGACTATTCACGATTTACCTTCTACTACATGCCTCACTCCGTTTGGCAGGTAAATTCATGTGTGCCATGAAAATTTATAATTCTTTTCTGTAGAAAATATTATACCATTCTCATCTTGTTATTTTCATCCTGGAACATATTGTATATTAACATCGTGAAATTGTGACTTAATGAAAACTAAGCATTGTTAATACACTGTATACAAATAAAAAACTACTTATGAAGAAGGGATATGAACACATTATTAAGTTAAATGAGTTTATAATTAATTGTATCCATCCAATTCATTGAGTATCCAATAGCTGTGTTTCTACAATAATAAATAATTGAATTCTGTTTGTTGACTGGAGCATTCAGTGTCATCAGTTACATATTCTTCAAATAGATTAATATTGGTACCATTGTAAGGGCCAACTACAGCTTATTTATTGTATTCAGTGTATTTGCAAATGGAAATGAGCTCTTTAACAGAAATTTCTGTTTTTAAAGTCTTAAGCAGTCCCTAATTGTTCACAAGAATTGTTAGTATTAATGTTAAAATTTTTTAAACCTGCAAAACTATATTGATAGCTATGACTACTACTACAAAAACTAGAACTAGAGATACACGATTCAATATTTTTTGTACTGTTTAATACAATGTCTGTATCTGACTATCTGAAATAGTTACTCCCCTTTCTTTACATAATTACCAACTATTTGTTTTTTATTTTATTCATGTAAGTAGCTTCTGAAACATTTTGAACATTGAAAATATTTTCTTCTAAATTCAAATCTCTGCCAACATATGAGCATGTTTTATTATTAATAATAATATCTACCCTATTGCAATATTAAGTTTTTTGTAGGGTATAATGCATATCTAGGATTTGAAATATTGTGAATCGTTTTTAAAATATACTTACTAACTGAAATATTTTAAAAATTGAAAAAGCCCTTATTTTGTAAACTCTATTATATAATGTTACTGTACAATTCCGCCACCTGGAATTTCAATGTACAATAGCCGATTAAAGTCTTGAATGAGTATGAAGTGGTAATAATTATGATTTTGGAATAGGTACTTACCGATAACAACTGTTATTCGTCAATTATAACAAGAATTATAACTAAGTATAGAAACTGAAGCTAAGTAGGAACTAACGAAAACGATGATCACTTCATTCAAGTACTTCTTGCGAAAAATGTGCTTCCTGCAAACATAATATAACACAAAACTGAAAACCATCCGCCATTTCATGCTTGTCATTTGTTTCCACAGATAGAACTACTGTTTGTTTTGTTGGTCAGTTCCTCTTCTGTTTTCTTTTTTTTATGTTACTGTGATGTTTAATATGAGATATTACTGAGAGTTTTATTATTTATCATCGTACAGACGTAATCGAAGGAAGTTACTAAAAATTTTTTCGAAAGATGTAAAAGTAACTGCAATATGTGATCTGCTTAGAAACATGTTAATTTGTAATATCACAGTAATGTTCTGTATGTGATATTAGTGAGAAGTATACAAATTAACATCGTATGAATGTTTCCTATAGGAAGTTGCAAAAAGAAAGTTCATATGATGTGTATGTAACTGCGAATTCAAGTATTATTGTGTATATCAAAAATATGTTTAAATTACATGACATGGATGTTAAAAGAGTTGGTAATGAAATTAGCCATCTAGGAGATATATTATTAACGTTTTAAATAAACATCTCGAAAAATCTCTAAAAAGAACATCACAAAAAAGACTTCTTATGTTTCTTGTTTAGAGGGTTTGATTTGTAGAATATCAGAGAGACATCAGCGAAACTCATTATTGAACCCCCCAAGTCCATATTCAATAAACTATTTATATAAATCGTGAACAAAAGAGGTCCGAGAACAGTTCCTTCTGATTCCCCATAGGTATTTCTGCTCTAACTATGCACATATCGAACAGTTATTTTAAACGCCGGTATGTATTTTTCCGATCCGTATTCTATCAATTGTCTGCTATTTCTCCTGGACCAGCGGATTTTACATTTTTTTAGTTTTCACATTCTTCTTTATTGATCATTCTAAAAGGAGATGTGGCGACTGTCATGTTTTCTGGTGTTCTGGGACATTTATTTGTTACTTAAAAATGAGAATAGGAAATTAGAGTCTAATGAACTATAAAGTATTCCTGTAAACATAACCTGTTGTAAATTGTTAGTTTCAAAGTAATTCCTTCTTGGAAGAACATGGTCTTTATTTAAGTAGGTCACTTAATTTTAAACTTTCCACTTGTTTTGCGATTCTGCAAGAATCCAAGTCTTCTAAAATTTGCGAGATTCTTCCTTTAATTCAAACTCACTACGGATATTTTTGCAAGTTTGTTGATAAATTCATTTTAGTATGTGAGGAGCTATCATGCATCACGAGTTCGATAGATCATTTCTGGTTGTTGAAACTAAATGAATCGCACAGCTGCTGATACACACTTTGTAAAGTTTGAAATACTCCAAAGCACTTGAGGACATAGCTGAGATTATTTGGAAACCTCGAGATCAGTCCAGCCTCGTTCACAAAAATAACATAAGCGTGGTTCTCATTCTCAGTGATGTCCTATACACTAGGTTTAGGTTATTTTACAAAAAAAAGTGTGTTATTAAGTCCCTTTTTACGACAAATTGAGCAAGTCCCTATCAAGCTTATCCACTAAACGAACGAAGCAAAAACTGCTTTGCGACAGTTGCGAACTTTGTTGTTCAAGTCACGTTCGGAAAGAGTTTTGAAACTCGAATCTGGTCAGTACAAACGATCATGCTGTGTTTTTGACAGTTCGTTTTGCTTGTCTGGATAAGTACGAATTTTGTTTTGAATTGGTAGGTTTGTTTTGATTGATCTTTGATACATATATACTTAGATGTAAGTAGATTGGTTTTTTCTGATCATGTCTGAAGATTGTAAATATTCAAAAAATCAATGGATCACAGAAGGACTAGTGTAACGCGAAAAATTCGCCGAGCTGTCGTAAATTTAATATTGGCTAACCTGTCGACTGAGAGAAGTCACAGCGCTGTCGGTACGAAGTTAAAAGTCAGTCCTCCATTTGCCGTCAAGGTGTAAACACACATCGTTCAATTTAAAATTTTCGCATGTGCTCTGGGAGCCATAAACGTTTTATTGGAAAACCCGACAATTCCGACATAGGGGAAGAGAAATACGGCTGAAACCAACATCTGGCGGCTCCGACCCGATAGGTTTCTGGTACAAAATCGGTCGATGACTGTGGGTACCATAAGAATTTAGAGGAATTGCGTTTTTGAGGTAAATTTCCGTAGACGGCATTAGTTAGAAGGATTCGTTAACAAGGTAAATGGTTGAAAATACTTTCTCGGAATTAACAGTTTTATAGGTATTTTAATGTAGAAGTTTTAGCTTTGATTCGTAGTTTATTGGAGTATGTAATCTGGATTTCACGAGATAGTTTCGATGCATTTCATAAATTCTTATTAGTTCTTATTCTTCATTGCTTATTATTTTGTTGAAATAAGAATATATAACGGGGGTTGTATAAATATTCAGGGATGTGTCCAACGACATAGTTTTTTTTATTATGGGTTTTTTTTGGTATCGTTTTTTTTGCTAAGCGGAAAAAAACCAGTCATAGAGTTTTTATCCTCAGTGAAGGTGGCTTTTATAAAGTTAAAAGTCATGATGTATGATTATTTGCGAATTTCGGGTGTTTTTAATATAGTCAGTATGATGGGATATTACGGGGGTACGTCGAAAATTTGACCGGGCTAAAATGTAAACCCTATGTAGAGGCTAATTCGTTTCTCTATTTTAGGGGGGTTTTTGTACGTGGACATTAAAAAAAAATCACTGATTGGAATCTAATGGGTCAGTGAGACCAGTTCCAGGAGAGCTGGAATATTCTGGAGAAACTTCAGTTCCTGTTCTGGTGCCGGAAAAGGATAAGTGAACAGTTTTCCTTTTCTTTATTCTTCAACTTCATTAGTAAACTCACATTTATGCTTCACATATTACTGTTTTTCATATAAAGTTTTATTTCTTTTTTTTGCGGCAATTACTATAATTTCGCTTACACTTGTACTAGATATTTAAAAAAAATTTGAAATCTTTGCTCATAGTTTAAGATACGCTAAGACACTACGGTACGTACCTGGTATTGCGTTATTTAGTGGTTTTTTTTGCCTATTTCTGACGATTTTATGTATATAACTTGCACCGTACATAATTTTGAATTGTATTTTCTCTAGCAACGCTAAACTCGTTGTTATTTAAAATTTTGGCTTATGCAATTATATATATTTATATTGATACTCGTATAAATTGCGGAAGTGTGAACCATTGTAACTGTACATTGTTGATTTTGATATATATATACAACGATAATATATATATATATATATATATATATATATATATATATATATATATATATATATATATATATTATCGTTGTATTTTTGAGGTATTGCACATGAACAATTTGGTCGATTCTCTAGAATTTTAGAATTGAGACATCGGTGTAGTTTGGGGCCCTCAGTTCTTCTTCACCCTGAGTTTGAAGCCTTCAGCCCTGCTCAGAGTTTATAGAATCTGCTTGACAGTTATTTACTTGAGTTGTAACTGATAAATTAGTTAGACATTTTTGGATTTATGTAGTTTTCGGCCTTCAGCCCATCTACGTTCTGAGATCACAGCCTTCAGCTGAGCTCAGACGTTATTTGTAACATTTTTGGTAGTGACATTGTAATAAATATTTTGAAAAGAGACCTTTGGTCCACAAAGACCAATTAAATCTACAATCAGGGGATACTTGCTGACTTTTATTTACTTATGATAATTTACCTATCAGTTTAACGTTTGGAGTGTGTAGTGAGTGTTGTTGACCTACTGAGGAGTTGTGGGCTAATTAAAGAAGTCTTGGGTGCTTGCCAAAACTTCTCTGGCGCCCTTTTGTAAACTTAATAATTTTTTGAAGAATCCACCCCTTCTTCGACTCGTAGCTAGTCGACTGGCGAGCACGGGTTGTACCACGTGAGACAACCCGCATACCTATAACGAGCACTGAGAGGGTTAGTAGGTTTTTCTCGTTATATCAGTAACTTTATAGACGCATTCAGGGAACATGTAAATTTGTGCTACCTGAACTATGGAAAAATGATTCAAAAAATTAGATTCATACAAAGAAATTGCCCAATTTTTGACACCAACTGGATGGAAGTTGAGAGAAAATTGTTGGTTGGTTATTGAAAAAATGTAATTTGACTTCATGGCCATAGCCAATTGAAAAGGTCCAAAATTAAATACAAAACTTGAACAAGAACGGAAATAAGAGTTTTCGGTTTGTTTGTGTTTTTCAGTTTCTAGAAACTGACCGTCTTTAGGAAACATTTGTTAGCTTTGTTTGTGCCATCCTCTATAATTAATTCGTAAAATCTCATTATATTCATACCGTTTTTTTTGCATAGGAAAATAATAATTTGCAACTGAAACGAAATTACTTTTACGATATAATTGGTTTCGAGCAGTAATTGGAGAAGCCTGAGGGGAGCCGCTTGCAATACCATTGGAATTGTAAATCACATTGTCATTTCATTTCGGAGTTGGTTGGATGGTAGCGTTATAGAGGCAAGTGAGTGTGTGTGTCATTGTTAGCCGATACGTTTCTATTCACCGATTTTATTGAATCTGGTTATACATTTATAGGGTGAATAAGGATATCTGTGCACATGGGGAGTTTTTTGTGAAAACTTCTACGATCCTACGGTTCAAAATGATAACAAAATTCCTCTTGATAAACATTATGTTACTTCAGTGTTTGAAATGAAACTCACTGTTTCTAGCTAATTCCACATTATAATGAAAATTGTTGAAAATTTTAGAAAATTTTCAATTGTTTCGATAAATCCATATGATATTGACTACCATATAATAATAATAAGTTTATTTATCAAAATGTTATTACATGGTTTACATAAAAATTGTTGTTTACATGTAAATAAACATGGAATTCCCACTAAAACTAAAGTAGGGCGTGCGTTTTACACATTTAAATTTCCAATAGTCTTTCTGCATATATATTGACAATGTAGGTTTGAATTCACCTTTTTCATATTAATATATTGATTTCTAACATTTGGACAGTCAACACATTTCATATATAAATAAGAGAAAATTAACCGTAAAAAATATCAAACATTCACAATAAAATACAAAATATTTACAATATTTCCCAAGCACATCAGATATTCAGAATGTAAAACAGGTTTACTGTCACGTTGTTGATTTCCATCTTAGGCATTCAACATATTTCGTTCATAAATTCGAGAAAAATTACCAACAAAAATAGAAAACATTAACAATAAAATATAGAATACAAACACCTTGTAGAGTATTCTAATTGACAAACGACATTGAATCATATAACACAATTAATAGTAACATGCAGATTTAAAAATTCTGTCAGTCAAAAAGAGATCGAACCAGATCTCGATTTAAGTTAAGAACATTTTATTTTCTTATTACTTTTTTCAGCATGTGACGAGAATTTATATTCATTATATTCATTTATTGTTCAGGGGGTAGAAAATTAAAAGTTTTTGGAATGAGATAATATATGTTTCGTTGTCCAATTTTTGTACTACTCAGAGATGTTTTAACGTGATATTCCTCTTTTTTCCTAGTGAAATGTTCATGGTCGATATTATTTAATAGATTTTTGTTTTTGTGTATATGAGTAAGAATGTTATTAAGAAATATGTGTCTTACATCGAAGATTCTTGCTTGTAAAAAAAGCAAATTGCTTGAGAAGGTTGGTTCTTTCGATACATAATTTTCAGAATTCGTTTCTGCACCGTTTCCAACTTTTTCAAGTGAGTAGCGGCAACCCCTCCCCAGCTCAGTACAGTATATTGAATACGAGATTCCACCAGAGCGAAGTAAATGATCCTCAGGTGATAAGTGTCAAGTAATTTGCTCAAATATTTGAATTTGAACAGCATACTTCTTAAGGTTTTTGTCACATTCTCAGTGTGAACGTCCCACCTCATATGACTATCTATCGTTACACCCAAATATTTAATGGTATCTGTTCTGGAAACATCAACAATCAACTCGCCGTTCCGTATATCGAGAGTGTTGAAATGTGGCAAATGATTCCTGTAAGCCGTGAAAGTCATAAATTTAGTTTTTTCATAGTTGATGATTAAACCAATTGATAATTTGTGGCATATCAGCTTCCACTTTCTCTTTCAGGTCATGCCAATTTTTATCCTCATAGAAAATCACTGTATCATCTGCGAAGCTGATTACAGTTCCTGTACTATTCAAGGTGAGTAAGTTGTTAAGATATATTGAGAATAATAGTGGCCCAAGGACAGTGCCTTGTGGCACACCAAACTGAACTAACTCTTCTGAACTAACTTTATTTTCAATTTGTACAAATTGTTTTCTCTGGTACAGATAGCTTTCCAGAAGATTATAAGTTGTTCCCCGAACTCGAATATCTTCCAAGGTTTCGAGAAGCTGTGTATGACTTACAGTATCGAAAGCCTTGGATAGGTCTAAAAATACACACAGACTAGGTTTTCCGTTATCTATCGCTCTATAAATTTGGGATGTTTAGCTTATTATAGCATCTTGGGTAGATTTGCCTTCTCTGAACCCAAACTATTTTTCTGATAGCAAGTTGTTTTTCTTTATATAATTATTGAGTCTATTCTTTTTCAAAAAATTTCGCGATGTTGGATATAAGTGAAACTGGTCTATAATTTTCAATCACACATTTTTTTCGTTTTTTATGAAGTGGTTTTATAACAGCTACTTTGAGTATAGAGGGACATACACCAGATTTCATTATTATGTTAATGAGGTATGCCATGGGCTTGGCGATTTCTATTTGAATTTCTTTGAGAGTTTCAGCTTTAATTTTATCAATTCCTGGCGATTTATTTGGTTGCGATGAATTTATGATCTGGCATATTTCATCCTTACCTACAGGCTTAAGAAACATTGAGTGTGGCAGTGATTTTCTTTGGCATTGGATCAGTAATAGGTTTTTGAATTAAGTCAATTTTTTCCCCACTTCCGCATAATGTTTATTGAAGGCGTTTCCAATTTTTAGGTCATCGGTCAATACATCATTATCAGTGATAATTTCTTTGATGGTTGATTTTTTTTCTTACATTCCATACTGTTTATTGTGTTCCAAAGATGCTTTTTATCTTTTTTTCAATCTCCGCTCTATAATAGTTTAATTTCGAAATTTCCATTACACGGTTTAGATGATTGCGGTAATTCTTAAATTCCTGTCCGTAAGCTTCTGGGTTCTCCCGATATTTTTTGTACAGTTGATTTTTTGTATTTATTGATTTCATTGGGGCTTTTGTGACCCAATCTTTCCTATTTTCATCCTCCTTTTTCTTTTTGATTCTTTTTGTATGCTTTCCTGTCCAATGAAGAATATAGTAGCTATATCTATATCTATCATCTCGTAAAATAAATGCCAATCATATTCGCATAATTCCCCCCTCAAGTTCTTGTAATCCGTGTATTCTATATACGAGTCTGTTAAAGCCCTAAGAGGTTACGACTCAATCGACATTTTCAGGATTTGATTTTGTACTAACGTTAAATGTAAAAACAAAAATACCATTATTAAAGAAGTCAGGTATATAAAAACTCAAATGTCCAGAATGTGATGCTGTCTATTTCGGTCAGACCCTTAGGAATTTTGAAATCCGATACAGTGAACACGTACGATCATACAGATTAAAACAACCAGATAAATCCCACTACGCAAAACATCTACTTGACACCAATCATTCATTGACACCTAACACAAAACTAGAAGTGCTGCATATTTGTGAAAAGAAACAAGAACTGGATTTCCTTGAAGAATTGCAAAATTGAAGACATTTACGAAACCCACAATATGAAGTTATCAATGAACAGTTAAATCTTGGGAGCTCTCCACTAATAAACTGTCTTCTTAAGTGATAATTGTAAAGATCAGCAGATATAGTTTTTTTTGGTTTTCTATATCATTGCACAGTTATACTGATTTTATTTGGGAAAATGATATCCAGGATATCACCATAGGGCTAATAATATATAAGCTTCAATATTTGTAATATCACATCTTCCTCTTTTTTCTATTAACATATATTAAGTCAATCACAAGTTAGGTCACTTCTTGGTCTAGCCAAAAATAACTACTAAACATCAGGTAGGCATCAAATGAAATGTAACTTCTGTCTTTCTGACGATGGTATTGATTTATCGAAACAATTGTAAATTTTTTAGAATTTTCAATAATTTTTATTATATTGTGGAATTAACTAGAGACCGTGAGTTTCATTTAAAACACTAATATGAGCAGATTCCACGAAGTAAAGGTCGAGACAGTTAATTTGATCTATCAATCATCAAATTTCCGATACTTATTCATGCGACACCTTGTATAACAAGGAACGTTATAATCTTCATATTTTTTGTTACAAACAACAAATGTATGAAAGATATTTCGTTACATTCTCACAATATTACATTTTTAAATCGGATTAAATAAACAAACACCAACAAACAGATAAAAAAACTCAATTAAACAATGTTTTGTAGTACTTGCGATAATCCCAGCTTATAACCTAATGACAATATTAAACCGCTATGGGATGACAATACGCACTTCTGCTTACCCGTGTCATTATCAATCGCACACGTGCTGAGGATCGTCGAGCGTTTTAATCTGAGAACTTTCGTTTTTTTTTTCTTTTTATCCAGTTTGATGAACGCAGACGAGGTTTTTGATGATGTAAAACGTTTGCAACGTGGGAAAGGGCTTAATTGGGTTGGTGTTGGATTTCAAGTGGTTGCTGTATCAATCATTCAAATTTTAATTGTGGGAATACATTTGTATTAATAAAATATTTATAATATAATTATATCACCGAATTCAAACAATTTATGATCTTGAAAGGGGGTTTTATTATTGAAATATACATTTTTCCTTTTCCATCTTTTTAGATAAGTTATTATCAATAAAGTATTTTGCAGAAGATCCCCACATTTCTTAAAAATTTTCAATAAACTGTGATTGTGGCAAAGTTTGGTTTTAAAGGTAATATAAATAAATTTTCCATTGTTAGAGCTAAAAATCACACTGATCAACACTAATTTTATTGTCAATAATATTTGCGCGATTTCTAGGTAATTTCGTGGTGCTGATCACGAATTTGAAGTCCATTTAGGTGAATTGGCTCTAATTTTAGAGATATATTATCAAAATATGATAATATAGAGAAAAATATCAATTTAATAGACCAATGGCCCTTAGAAGCAACTTTTAGTGAAAAATATTAAAGTGGTTTCAAAAAAAGGGAAACGAAAAAATTATAAAATTCATTTATTGATTAGGTATAACAGTAAAAAAATAATTTGATTGAAAAAATTACATCTAATTCGTAGGAAAGAAGCTCTTTTTGTAGGATTTTCTTTTATCAGGACCGTCAGGTACATCACGTTGGAGACTCCAACAATACTCTGCCATCATATGATGATCCCATCTGCCCTGATACCTTACCTCCATCTCCTTTATATCCTGGTGGAACCGTTCCCCTTGTTCCTCACTGAAATTGCGAAGATTGTCAGGATATTTATCCAAGTGGCGGTGAAGAAAGTGTACTTTAATACTCATATTAGTACCCAAGTTTTTAAAGTTTAATAACATTTATTGCACTAATTCCTCGTAATTGTCCGCTTTGTAATTACCCAAGTAATTTTTAACTACCATAACAAAGCTACACCAAGCAGCAGCTTCAAGTGTCGTCATGTGGTTTGTAAAATTAGAGTCCTTAATAAGTTTGCGAATTTGTGGGCCATCAAAAATACCCGCTTTCAGCTTTTCCATACTTAGCCTAGGAAACGATCTACAAATGTATTAGAAGCACTCGCCATCTTTACTCAAAGCCTTAACAAATTGATTCATTAGTCCTAAATTGATGTGGAGCGGTGGGAGAATGATTTTTTCACGGTCAACCAATGGTTCGTTTATGACATTTGCTGTTCCTACAGTCATATTTTGTCTTATTGGCCAATTAACCATATTCCAATTATCTTGCTTCGCCCTACTATCCCGCAAGCAGATAAAACAAGGGTATTTTGTGTACCCACCTTGCTGCCAAGCAAGAAGTTGACCATTTTTAGATCAACACAAATGGAAAACTGATGTTCTTCATAGGATAGTTTCTGTAATACCAACTTGATGTTTTGATATCCTTCCTTAAGTTATGTCGAGTGGGCGATAGGAATTGACGCATATCGGTTGCCATTGTGTAGCAAAACTCACTTTAAGTTTCTACTGGAACTGTCTATGAATAGTCGCCAATCACCTGGAACCAATTGTATTCCCATTTGACGAAAAAGTCCGGGAATGTTGTTGCAATAAATAAGATCTTCATATTGGCTAAAGTAAGGAACAAGTTTCACCTCTCGTGTTCTATAAATGGTTATTTTTATATCTGGTTGTAGACAGTTTTTTACTTTTAATCTGGATGCCAGAAGTTCAGATGCTTGCTTTGATAGACCGAGATCCCGTATCAGGTCATTCAGTTCTTCTTGAGAGAACTGCTGTGGTGTTGATTCTATTTCCTGCTCGTATTCACTTCCACTGCTACTGTACTGGTCCTTAATTTCTTCTTCTTCTTCCGCTATCTGAACATCTGGCAGTGTTGTATATACTGATACGGGAATCTCATCGCTATGTGGCACAGGTCTTCGTGCTGATTCTAAATCAGGATAATCCCATTTGCTTTTCTTGTATTTGTTAAAACCTTTTACATTAACTAAACAAAAATAACAATCATCATGGTGGTTTTTAGGTTCTCTCCACACCATGGACACACCAAATTTCAAACTTTTTCTTTTTTCGTTTGACCACTGTCGTAAAATTCGACACACGTTTTGCACACTATATGGGGAGCCCAGGACTTGTCTTGGTCTCCAAGCTGTATGCCGAAATAAGCTTGATAAGCTTGTCTAACAAAATCTGTGATATTTTTTCTTTGTTTCGCTATAGTATATTCGCCACAAATGTAGCAGAAGACATTAGGGCTGTTCAAACAGCTTCTGCGTGAAGAACTCATTCCTCTGAAAAAAGAGTAACTTCAGTTGAAAGTATAGGTACAAATATTCGTCACATGTACTCCTACCTTCCACTTGACGTCTATTAAATTTAAATAACTTTACTAGGTAGGCAATAAGAACTAAATACACAAAATAGGGTCGAACTCTCGTTCCTGCGTAAATTTCTTGTTCGTAAATTATTCTTGAGAAATAAAAAGCATATCTGATAGCTAAATTCCTTAAAAAATTATGTATTCATCACCTCAAAAACTAGAGACAATTTGGAAAAACTGCTTTTATTTTGAATTCAGCAGACCTGAATTACCCTAAATTCGTTCAAAAATACTTGACAACAAAAGTTTTTTTAAATTTTGTAGGGCGGTGTTATTTGTGGAAAACACTGCACGCTGCACGCTTCAATCACACTACAAATACAATTAAAACACTACAATAGTAATAGTGCCAAATATTACGCGAAAACACTAATACTTGTCACGTCTTCGCTGTGACGTCATCAGTTCCAATACGACAGTGAGATGTCAATAGAGTTTTTTCGTAATACCTATAACAGTTGTTATAAAAAATTTAATTCAGTGTTTTAACAATTTTGTGCGGTGCCTCGGTGTGCCAGTACTACAATAAAAACAACTGAAAAGCTATTTATCCACGTCTTACGTTCAGAAAATGAAAGGAAAACTTCCTGGCAGGGATCCGGCACTTGTTGTACAATATACTTCTTCTTGTTGGATTATTCTTAGATACAATTCTTGGATACAATTGATCATTTAACTTGATAATGTGTTCATATCTCTCCTTCATAAGTAGTTTTTTTGTATACAGTGTATTAATAATACTTATTTTTCATAAAGTTACAATTCCACGATGTTAATATACAATATGTTCTAGGATGAAAATAACAAGATGAGAATAGTATATTATTTTATACAGAAAAGAAGTATGAATTTTCATGGCACACCTGAATTCACCTGCGAAACGGAGTGAGGCACGTAATAGAAGGTAAATCATTAAAAGTCACTTCTCGAAATAAAATATGTTGTTATTTCTTTGAAGAGCCCCGTATGTATCTTGTGGAAAATGGGTCCCAGTCAATTGGCTGAAAATCAAGTTTGATGTAGTTTATGATGATCGATCAAAGGTCTCCATGGGCACAATTTGATCTAAACTAATTGTTTTATTAGCTGCTGTTCAGAATACCTTTAAATATTTCACAGATAATGATTTTGAAGTGTACGTTATGGAATGATAGAGGCACTCGAAACAGCGACTCTTGCGTAAGAAAAAGTAATCGTAAGTTAACGATAGAATTTTATTTGATCAGATTGGATTTCTATTGATTTAACGTAATGTATCATAAAATCTTTATGGTATAAAATTTTTATTTTTTGGCAACTACAGATTAATATACCCTTTTTTATTTCTTGTATTCACTAAATGTGTTCAATAGTTTCCACTTTCCAGACTTACACAATTTCATTTTTTTTTAGGTTGGATTAATGGACAATATATTTTTTTTTTCTAATTTTGTACCTGTTTTTTTCAAATTTACTGTACTGTTCATTAATAGTGAATAAACGTTTTAAATCCTTTATTATTCTTTTGCTATTTTATTTTAATTGTACAGGATGAACAACTAAGAACGACTGTAGGCCACATCTCAGAAAAGAATCATGGTACAACTTTCAAAAAAATTACCTTTAGGTAAGTGAAACTGAAAAATTTCTGGAATATATTTTGCAGTCTCTAAAATATCTTCTAGGGGTGGAATGAACACTCGAAAACATAATACTCCAAAAAAACACAAAACGACTACAATTTTTGAAATCTTGAAGAGATTATGAAAAAATTCGATTATGGAGATTTTTTGCCATTATTCTTCAAATAATGGGTGGGGAAGGTTCAAACTTATGAACAAATGTATAACTTTTTCGTTTTTTAACCAATATGATTTTAGCTACATTTAAAAGAGTTTTTCTGTTTAATAAGATGTACAACAAAAGTAGATAATTTTGTATTCACTGGGAAATTTCAAATGTAAATTGATGCATTTTTTTAATTTTTATATCTGATAACGTGAATCCCTTTTCATCAGAATTTGAAAAATGTCTAATTACATTTGAAATGTCCGAAAAATGGAAAATTGTCGACTTTTCCACATAGCGTTGACAAAATTGTTCAATTTTGCTAGTTTTGTTAAGCATATCTTATTAAAACGAAAAAACTCTTAAATGACGCCAAAAACATTGATATCGATTAAAAAATAAAAAAGTGTTACATTTGTTTTTTAGGTTGAACCTTCCCCCACCCCTTATTTAAAGAATAAGGACAAAAAGTCCCTAACTACATTATTTCATAATCTCATCAATATATCAAAAATTGTATTTCTAGGATACCTTTAGTATGTCTTTTTTGGAGATAATCACAGTATTATGTTTTTAAGTGTTCATTCCACCCCATAGCAGATATTTCAGGAACTCAAAAATATTTTCCAGCGATTTTCAGGGTCATTTTCCTGAAGGTATTTTTTAAAAATTGTACCATGACTATTTTTTGAAATATGGCCGACAGTCGGCGTTCTTAGTTGTTCACCCTGTATTTGCTGATTAGGCACAGAAGCATCTATAGGATGTCATCTAGAATGTGATAAGATGTTATTTTTTAGACATTGCATTACCATTGACGAGAAGTTAAAAGGCATTTCAGAATGTAACAGAAATGTTGTTTTTAGTTCGTTATAAAGACTTCCTTTTGAGAAAGTACTAGTAACATCACAGTAATGTAAAAAGGCAGCGCTTTAACATCGTTGAGAGGTTAACTTGAAACATCACAAAAGTTAACAGCCACAAGCTGGGCATAAGCGGTTGTATAGATGTGCATGTGATGAAAAGAAGAGAAAAAAAAGGAAGAACATTATCACAATGTGTACTGTACTGTAATATTTATTTGCATAGTGGGGAGTCTTGAGCACTTCGTAACTAATACATATGCTTCTATAAATATTTGCAAGTTTTGACACTATGTTGATTTTTTTTTGTTGATGTTGTTAGCTGTTTCTGTCCGCCCAGAGTTCTAGTGATTACTCTGCCATCATCTTCCTGGCGAATTGGTGCAGGCTGTAGCCGACATACCTATAATAATATCTTGACAGTAATTTTATATTATCAATCACTATTGATTGCTGGGTAAGTTGGTAAGTTGTAATCTCTGATACAAAATGAGCGCCGCTGTAAATAGACTAATTCTAGTTATTCTTATTTTTATTAACTTACGTTCTTGGGGTATTAAGGGGTCTTTCTCTCTCTTTTGGTTTTTACTGTAGATATAAATAACCGTGGGGCTACTGATTTTTGGTCTGGGTACATCATCGTGGGGTCAGTAGTCCAAAAAAACTGCCCGTTTTAGCGTGATAAGTGCTATAACTTAGTAGGGTTCGGTTTTATTCGACTCCTTGACATTGTCTAAAACAATTTACTTGTGTTAGGGAAAAATTAATTTGCTGATTAGTTCATACATACTTGTCTCTCGGGTTAGTTGTATATTTGATGTTCATTTATGTACCATGTTATGGTCAGTGAGTTCTTCCATATCGGTCAGAAACTTCTGTTTAAACTTGGATGTTATTCGAATATAGTGTAAAAATTCACTCATAAGACGCTAACTGTTTGATTACACCTGATTTGTGTGACAATTCCGGGTATTTTGGCTTTGTACATTAACATCAGCAGGGTTGCTCTGGTACTATTATTGTTTAAATCCTATTAGCCGGTTATTTTCGACGCAGGCCATGCTGCAAGGAGATGAGTTGGTATAAGAATGGACGGATGATGAAAATGCTTCCTGGTTGATGGTATTCTTTGGCTGTCGTCCCTGCTAATTTAACACTTTGGACGTTTTTCTTCCTCGAATGTTATCTGAAATAAGCCTGTCCAATTGGTCTCGTGCCATTGGGATGTTTTACTTTTCCGTCCAACCTATCTTATATGCGAGAAAAGTATTGGTTTACCCACAAAAAACTTCAAATTTAAAAAAAAAATTTCATCAAGAACAATATGAACAAAAAAGAAAAAAAATCCTGTTTGTATGTCGTCGTCGTTGTCGTCGGCCACTTTTCGTTACATGTATTGTTAGCACGATACAGCCTCCAGAGTGCAACAAATCAACAATTTTATGATTGAATTTGGTTTAGGATATCTCATAGATGAACCCTATTGATTTTCAGCTCACAATAGCTACTAAAACGGATGCTATGGTACTTGAGGTACCAAATTTTTGTCATTTTTTCAGAATTTTCAGTTTGTTAGCGCGATACAGCCTCCAGCGTGTATACAAGTGACCCATTTTGTGATTAAATATTGTTCAAGGCGTCTTATAGATGAACGTTGTTGATTTTTACCTCACCAGAGCTAGTACGACGGGTGCTATAGTACCTGAAGTGCCATATTTTTGTCCTTTTTGTAGAAGTTTTGTGTTTAGTACGATACAGTCTCCGGAGTGGGCAATTTTATAATTAGATATTTTTTAAGGTGTCTCACAGATGTACCCTATTGATTTTCAGCTGGTTATAGCGAGTACAGCGGGTTCTATAAATCCAGATATACTGCATTTTTGGTTACTTTCATATCACTAGTGATTCGAACTGGAGTGCTGAGATAGTTGTTTACTCTCTATTTTCTATGCTTCGAGAGTAGTTGCCTTTTTTAATATTTCCTCGAAAGATGTAACATTTTACTGTAGAACTTGTTTTCTTAACCAAATCATCATGCAACTCACGAATAAATTTAGCTCTGAGAAAAATGTCTGCGATATAAACAGACCTGGTACATTCACATGTAGTTGAAAACTCGCAATCTGCAAGATCGCGTTGAAGTGCTGCTACATATTCGGCAATTCTTTGGCTTATATATTAGATTATAAGCAGGAAATTGAGGATCCTCAAGTAAGTGCCACACTAACTCGCTTCAAATCCCCTAATCTGTGCTTCTTTTGTGGACTTAAATGTCCTGCGAAAGACACTACTTGCCCTGCATGTAATAAGCACACTGGGGTCGTATATCAATGATCCAAAATCAAACAGTCCAATAGAGATACTATTACATCTGCTATAGGGAATCCAATTATAGCTGCTTTTCATCTAAGTCTACAGTTAAAATTTTAGTCGATGGCGTTTATGTTGATGCTTTGGTGGATACTGGTAGTTCAGTGAGCTGTTCGATTCAGAAATATTAAAACTTTTCCTCTCACTGGCTTCGTTTCTATGGTCCCTTCTTCATTTACTTTTAAAATACTAGAATATTCTTCAGTCAACCTTAAATTCTATGGACACAACCATAATAATTTTAAGTAATTAATTCTTGACAATCTATGTTCTGATATTATATTAGGTCATGATATTTTATGTAAACACTCGTCTTTGGAGTTGAAGTTAGGTGGGAATAAATAAGGCGTGGAACCTATTGAAACACAGAGCAGCTGAGCAATTTAGGTTGTAGATTTTTTATAATTTAATGTAAATAAATATACCTTAAAAAGGGAAATATAACAAAATATGATATTGTAACAAATGAAAAAGACATCTTATGGAATCCCTAAGACGATATAAACGTATACAAATAAGTGTTGTTATCCTCCAGGACTACTAAAATAAATATTTTTACATTTTGAACTAAAAACGTTCAAATCAACAATTATTGTGTAAAAGACAGTGAAAAGGAGGCTTTGCGTTTTATGGGGAAAAAGTTTGTTGATTTGTAAAACAAGGGAAGGTCGCGCTTGGGTTGTAGAATAGAGAGCATCAGTATAAATGTCCTCTACAAAAGTTTTTTAATAAAATGATATAAAAGTAAAATTTGAAGCTAAAAGTTGAGAAATAGTAACATTATTAATCAGTTAACTGTGTGAGAACGTGAAGTAGTCAGAAGGAGCATTTCTTCCGCTAAGAAATCCGCAAGAACTGGGAGACGCTAGCAGCAGTACTGTGTATAGCTATATCGAAGATAAAAATTAAGGTCTATACTTTTGAAATATTAATTTTGAAATTCCAAAAAGAGTAACTAGTGAACAATGAAATATATTTTGAACGTTTCAATAATAATTCTCATAAAAAAGGCCAAAACATTATAATATGATGAATATCATATCATATACATGGATATCCATGCATTTTAATTAATAGATATGGTATTGTACTTACTTGATATAATTAATTCATTCCATCATTGTTCACGCTGTACATAAATGATCATCTAGCTTCCATTTCTTCCTTCTAATGCATGTTTAACTATTTCTATCTACCACTCTTCTAATGTCACTCCACTCGTATTTTCTTTTATAAATATATATGTAATTGTTTAGTCAGTTTTAAATAACATATCGATAATTTCAACGAATATATGAACGTTAAAAGCGTATAAACATTTCATACATGTAACATCGACTGTGAATTCCACATTTAGTTTCGCTTTATGAAGGCATAAGTTTCTCCTATGCGCCGATGCAATAGTTTTCATACTCCATAGTATTCAGAGCGCATGACTGGATAGAATGCAGGAGTGGCATCAGGAAATTTGGTGTAAAAATAAATCTAAATTTTGATCTTAACAATTCATTAGAATATTTTCTTTAAAGTGTTGATATTTTTATTTTAGTCAATCTCCATAATAAATTTACTAAAATTTGCTTACTTCATTCATTCTGTGTAATAATATTCTGAATCATTAAACTCAGAGGTGTATATGCATGAAAGACTTAATTTCTGAATAGAGCGAACCATAAAATGTAAGAATTCAATATTCAAATTTAAATTACATTTATTTATGTACGTCCTGAATCCAAAGGGAGGAGTGTACATGCCACCGACTCTATATTAAAAATAGAAGCAACATTAACATATAACAATTCAGAGCTAGCCGAAGGTAAGTCAAGTCAACAAAACAAGACAACGACTATATCTCAAAATTAAAATAATAATAAAATAAAACAATATTTGAGTATAATTATAATATATATATATATATATATATATATATATATATATATATATATATATATATATATATATTATTGTGGATTGTATAAATGGTATAAGAGAATAGGTGAGAGAAATTTTAATGTTCAAATATGCATACATATATGTTTTCTAATTGGCCCTACGTTGGGCCGACATATTATTGTGGATAGAATTGGGTGAGAGAATATTAAAATTATTGTTTAGTTCAGTTTAGTTGATATTTAGTTTTTGTTTGCCCGGTATATTGTAATATTTGAAATTTATTTGTAAAATAATTATTCCTTTGCATGAGAAACTCTCTGATCTCAGAGTAGGGTTCAGATGTAGAAAAACAAAACAATTTCAATTTCTAATATGAGCGCCGAAATTCAAATAATATTCCTATCTTTCAATAAAAATTTTGTTAATCAAAATATACTTGCTTTATCATTATTTCCAAATAAACTCTAAGGACGGTCCTGTGTTTAATGTTGAATTTCTCCACGATTCATAGATGTCAGCTTAAAACTACCAACTGTTTAAACTAGATGGAGCAATCACCACAAAGAAATTAAAAATCTCAAGAAAATAATTTCACAATGTTCTTCAAATAGCAAAATGTTATTTAATGCTGTAGAAGCAAATACATTATTCTTTTACAGGACATAAATTAGTGACAACCTATTATCTATTATGATCATTCATTCAAATAAAGTCATCCACTCGAATGAAGTACAATGTCTATATATAATTCAAAATAGGCAACTTCTAACACAAATCTTATAACACGAAATCCGTTATATAAAAGTCTATGATAGAAAGATGGCGGAAGATAAAACTTATAAGCGTCTGTTTAATATCAAAGTTCGATTCTTTGCACTAAATCGGTAGGTTTATTCTACCTTCTTTATATATAATTAAAATAGTTTTAAATACCTTTTTTCACTGTATAGTCCAATTAATTCACATCAATAAATGGTTCTTATTTTGTTTTAGGTTACCTCTTGGAAAATACCATACAATTCGTCCAGCTTGCATAATATCCAGAAACGGTGATACATTTCGTCCACATCAATACATTTTAATCAAATCACATAATCCAAAGCTTTCTAAAAGGTATGGTGGAGACACCGTTCCACCATACAATATTTCACTTAATTACATCTATAAGTTTTATGGTTAGTATTCAAATATAATTACCAATTTTCCTCTTATAATGTGTACTTCTGCTTGCTTAAATATATTACTGACTAGCTTTCAAGTATAATGTATTCCATTCACTAATTTTTAATGCCAAATTGTTGTTTTTTCAAAAGTTTAAAAATTTTTCTCAATAAATTTTGCTTCTTAAAAATTTCTACCCAAAAAGAAAAGTACCTAGTCAATGGACTGTATAATCAACAAACTGTTCCCATTCAATTTTTTTATTATTAGCAATCTACCTGTCGCTGATAAAAATATCTTAAATGCATTCCACCAATCAAAATTGGTTATCAAAATTCTTATTTGAAAAATTTCATTTCAAATAGTGGATTGTCCATCCATCATTTTAAAACATTCTGTTTTGAGCCTCTTAAACGATTATAACCCATATATTTCTCCCTTAAATTGTATTTCAATAAATTTACTAAATGACAGTTCTTATTTTCTAAAGTATTTATTCAGAATGTCAAATCGTTCAACAAATGTCATATTCCACAGAGTTAATGTTTTTCATTTTACTTCCTACATTCACATATATTAAATACTTATATAATCTTATTGAAAACTTCCTTCAAATCCTAATATTCACTTCTTTAAAACAAATCACAATATTAATTTACTTTGACAATGAGAACAATGGGTTATTATTTTCATTCATATGTAACAAACGTTCTAAAATTCTCTCTTTTAAATATGGAAGTTGTTTTTATGTCACCTATATTCTTATAAAGCTTATTTGAAATCTTCTATATTATCATACAGTTAGATCCTTTATATGCTTTCTCTATTGAATAGTAAATAGTACAGATTGTCTCCTTTTTAGATCATTTTAAAAAAAATTCAAATTCCAAAAAATTTTTATTACTTGAAGTATGTAGTTTATTATTCATAACTCTGTATACAGGGTGTTGCAGGTTTCACTCTATGTTTATATATATATATATATATATATATAATAAACAACGAATAGATTAGTGGGTATTGCACGCAAATAGAAGAAGGGGCTACTGAAAAGAGTGGTAACCGCAGACATGCACGTTTCTAGCTCATTAGCTGTCATCGGTACGGTACAACCAAGAAAAGATGTGAAACATGGAAGCAAAGGTGTTGAATGAAACATGAGAAAATATAACAGAATTCAACAGGATAGTCATGTTTCATTCAACACCTTTGCTCCCATGTTTCACATCTTTTCTGGGTTGTACCGTACCGATGACAGCTAATGAGCCAGAAACATGCATGTCTGCGGTTACCACTCTTTTCAGTAGCCCCTTCTTCTATTTGCGTGCAATACCCACTAATCTATTCGTTGTTTATTGTTCATATGTCACGCACTATTCGTACATCTTATATATATATATATATATATATATATATATATATATATATATATATATGTATATATGTATATATATATTTTCACTCGTGGCCAATTATTACAATTCTGAGAAGGATCTAAACTGAATGATTTCCATATTTCTGAAAATAGACATTTATTACTTTTTTACATTTTTTGACAGTTCTCTCTGACATCCTTTATATTTTATGATTAATATCAACAAGTCTAATAAAAAGGTCACAACAACAAGTGACAAATTTTATGATAGAATATTGTTCATGGCATCTTATAGATTAGCCTTATTGAGCCTTATCGAGAACTAGTACAAAGGGTGCTATGGTACCTGAAGTGCCACATTTTTGGTCCTTTTTGGAGAAATTTCGGGTTGTTAGCACGATTCAGTCTCTGTAGTGTATACAAGTGACCAATTTTATAATTGGATATTTTTCAAGGTATCTCACAGATGAACCCTATTTATTTTCAGCTGATTAGAGCGAATACAGCGTGTCCTATAAATTCAGATATTCTACATTTTTGCTTATTTTTGGAGATATTTCGGTTTGTTAGCACGAAGTGTATACATGTGACAATTTTATGATAGAATATTGTTCAGGACATCTTCACAGATGCGGAAAAGTTAGTTTCAATCTTTAGAACCGTTTATTTTCATATTACTTTAATAAAGATACAATGTAAGGCAAATAAATCAACACCCGAAGAAGACGATATATTTAGTAGAAGTTTAAATATGCAACTGGCGGGTTTATAACTACCTGTAAATGAAAAACCTGCTTGCCTCTGTACACTTAGAGTAAAGATATAGCGTTTGAGAAAAATCTGTATACAGCAAATTTCTGTGAATTAATTATAAAATTTTTATATTGTTCCGTATTCGACAAAAAAATAATTATCTCAGTTACTTTCGTAAAGAGAACAAAGTATTGATTTGTTAATACAATCAATAACACTGGAATATGTAAGTTACATCATTTTCATTCTTTATTATTTTGTTGGTCAGGAGTTGTTTCTCCTCGATATTCTTCTATTTTCCAAAAAGAATAATCATAATTTTATTAGTACAAATAAAAATAGTGAAAATTAAAGTTTCTGTTATATTTTATAATCAAAGATATTTACGCATATGCGCGGATCATATTGTAATTAATCGAAGTGTAGGGGAATTTTAGTATAAACATTGTTTCATTCTTACTGTTATAAATTATTCACTTTTGAATCTTGTTATACCAAACTCGATTGACTATACAAAGAAATCAGGAGGCAAATTGAAATTGACACCACCAGTGCATAACAAGCGGGTCGCAATAGTAAGGAGCCCATTAGCCTCGGGCTAATAGGGGGTGTGTTGGGGTGCGTATACGCGTGACAGATGGTCTTCTGGCATACGATATGCAAAAGGTCATATTGATGACGTCATATCATATATATACACTCAATTTTCCATTGGACTGCATACGACAGAGTTGAATTTTATTAGCATTATGTTGGCAACCGTTAGGTTGGTGATAATTTGGTTATAATGATAAGTCAATTTGTATTATTCTGATGATAATTTATTACGCATATTTTTGTGATTTAGACATGTCATACTAATGGTTAATAGTTTACTGTTTGAGTGTCATAAAGTTGCATCATTTTCTATGACAGTCTCAGATTATATAAACAGTACAGTTGTTGGCCATTTAACAATGATTGGCCAGATTTAGAAAACTGTATAAGTTGAAAAAAAATTCACTGATTTCATTGATGCATAGATATTCTGTTTTGATCTAGATGACACTTCTAATTTTCCCATAATTTGAAATTGAAAGGTCACAAGAAATCCCAATGTTCCTACTTCAAGAAGAACTCAAAGCAACAGGCAAATGTGATCGAAAATAAAAGTTGTAAAAATTACAGAGACGGTGAAGGAAATGATACAATTGCATTCTTAACTATGACGGCAAATTAAAAGAAAATGAAATTTTCTGATATTTAGATTATGGATATGCTACATTATCGAACCCTGTCGAAATAAACATTGCAAATACAGATATTATGCTAAATTCCAAATCAGGAAAACTTTGTCTCATGAACAATGTATCTGGCAATTTATGTTTTCTTGAAAATGTATACCATGTACCAGGACTACGTTACAGCCTACTTTCTGTTCGTGCTATCGAAGACCTAAGCATTTTGCCATATGGAGAAAGAATGTGGAAAGTTGCTATAGAAAATGAATTAACTTCAATGAAAGTCAATGATGTGTGGGAACTGGTAGATAATCCTCCAAATTGCTTAGGAATTGATACTAAGTTGGTCTTGAGATTGAAATCTAAAGACACTTATGAAGGCCAGACTTGTTGCACGAGGTTTCCAAAAAACAAACATTTCATAAGACATTTCCCACTATGCAAATAAATATTACAGTTATGTTAATTCAACATCACATTGTGATAATGTTCTTCCTTTTTTTCCTCTTGATTTCATAACATGCACATCTATACAACCGCTTATGCCCAGCTTGTGGCTATTAACTTTTGTGATGATTCTACTTAACTTCTCAGCGATGTTAAAGCGCTGCCTTTTTACATTACGGTGACGTTACTAGAACTTTCTCAAAAGGAAGTCTCTATAAAGAAAAAAAACAACATTTCTGTTACATTCTGAAATGCCTTTTAACTTCTTGTCAATGTTAATGCAATGTCTAAAAAATAACATCTTATCATTGATCTAAATGCGACATATCAAAAACAATACAGTTAGATGTTCTATGGACATTACTTAAACCTCTAAATAAACATACCTTAAACATTCTAGATGATATCCCATAGATGTTTCTGTGCCTAATCAGCAAATACAAGGTGAACAACTAAGAACGCCGGCTGTCGGCCATATTTCAAAAAATAATCAAGGAACAACTTTAAAAAAATACATTCAGGAAAAAAACCCTGAAAAATCGATGGAAATCATTTTTGAGTTCCTAAAATATCTGCTATGGGGTGGAATGAACACTTAAAAACGTAGTACTGTGATTATCTCCAAAACAGACATACTAAAGTTATCCTAGAAATACAATTTTTCATATATTGATGAGATTATGAGAGAATGTAGTTAGGGACTTTTTGTCCTTATTCTTCAAGTGAGGGTTGGGGGAAGGTTCAACCCAAAAAAGAAATGTAACACTTTTTTGTTTTTTAATCGTTATCAATGTTTTTGGCGTCATTTGAAAGAGTTTTTCCTCTTTAATAATATATATGCTTAACAAAAATAACAAAATTAGACAATTTTTCCATTTTCTCGGAAATTTCGAATCTACTGAGACATTTTTTAAATTCTGATGAGAAGGGATTTACGTTATCAGATATAAAAATTTAAAAAATGCTTCAATTTACATTTGAAATTTCCAAGTGAATACAAAATTATCTAATTTTGCTATCCATCTTATTAAAGAGAAAAACTCTTTTAAATGCAGCTAAAATCATTAATTTCGGTTAAAAAACGAAAAAGTTATACATATGTTTGAACCTCCCCCTATTATTTGAAGAATAATGGCAAAAAATCTCCTGAATTAAATTTTTCCAGAACCTCTTCAAGATTTCAAAAAATGTATTTTTAGGACACCTTTAGTATGTTTTTTTGGAGTATTATGTTTTCGAGTGTTCATTCCACCCCTAGCGGATAATTTAGAGACTGCAAAATATTTTACAGCAATTTTTCAGTACCACCATGATTCTTTTCTAAGATGTGGCCTACAGTCGTTCTTAGTTATTCACCCTGTACATTTAAAATAAAATAGCAAAAAAAGCAATAAAGCAATAATTGTATCCAATTGAGTATCCAATAGCTGTATTTCTACAATAATAAATAACTGAATTCTGTTTGTTGACTGGAGCATTCAGTGCCATAAGTTACATATTCTTCAACTAGATTAATATAGGTACCATTATAAGGGACATCTACAGCTTTTTTATTGTATTCAGTGTATTTTCAAATGGAAATGAGCTTTTCAACAGAAATTTCTGTTTTTAAAGTCTTAAACAGTCTCTAATTATTCACAAGAATTGTTAGTATTAATGTCAACATTTTCTAAACCTGCAATACTATATTGATGGCCATGACTGCTACTACAAATACTAGAACTAGAGATACTCGATTCAATATTTTTTGTACTGTTTAATACAATGTCTGTATCAGACTATCTGAAATAGTTATTCCCGTTTCTCTACATAATTACCAACTATTTGTTTTTTATTTAATTTATGTAAGTAGCTTCTGAAACAAACAACTTGAACATTGAAAATATTTTCTTCTAGATTCAAATCTCTGCCAACATATGAGCATGTTTTATTATTAATAATAATATCTACCCTATTGCAATATTAAGTTTTTTGTAGGGTATAATGCATATCTAGGATTTAAAATATTGTGAATCGTTTTCAAAATACACTTACTAACTAAAATATTTTAAAAGTTATTTTGTAAACTCTATTATATAATGTATGTGTACAATTCCGCCACCTGGAATTTCAATGTACAATTGCCGATTGAAGTGAAATCAACCTAACCTAACCTATCCTTTATCTATGTATTAAAGTCTTGAATGAGTAATAAGTTTTAATAATTATGATTTTGGAATAGGTACTTACCGATAACAGCTGTTGTTCGTCCATTATAACAAGATTTATAACTAAGCATAGAAACTGAAGCTTAGTAGGAACTAACGAAAACGAAGACCACTTTATTCAAGTACTTGCTAAAAATGTGCTTCCTGCAAATAAAATATAACACAAGACTGAAAAACATGCGTCATTTCATGCTTGTCATTTGTTTCCACAGATAATGTTCGCTCGTCAGTTCCTCTTCTGTTTTCTTCTTTTTTTATGTTACTGTGATGTTTAATATAAGATATTACTGAGAGTTTTATGAACTAACATCATAAAGACGTAATCACACGAACTTACTAAAAATTATTTCGAAAGATGTGAAAGTAACTGCAACATGTGATCATCTTAGAAACATATTAATTTGTAATATTACAGTAACGTTCTGTATGTGACATTAGTGAGAAGCATACAATTTAACACCGTATGAATGTTTCCTATAGGAAGTTACTAGAAAGAAGTTCATAGGATGTGTATGTAACTGCGAATTCAAGTATTTACATGACATTGATGTTAATATAGTTGGTAATAAAATTAAGACATCTAGGAGATATCTTATCAACGTTTTGAATAAACATCACAAAAAGTCTCTAAAAAGAACATCACAAAAGAGACTTGTTATGTTTCTTGTTTAGTGGGTTATGCTAATGTAGCAGAAACGACAAATGTAAAGATAATGTTATCTGTGATTCTGTGATTACGGCGAGAAAACTCAATGTTTCGCAGACTGCTTTTTTTTAATAGTCACATTCAAGGTGATGTGTATATCAAGCAACCACCAAGCTTTCAAGATGGTGAAAAAGTTAGCCAACTAAAAAAATCTATCTATGGTCTTAAGATGTCCCCACGAAATTGGAACATATGTTTTGATGAATTTATGAGAAATGATGGTTTTCATAACTCTAAAGGAGATACTTGTCTTCATATAATCATATCGTTTTCAAAGAATCTATCAATAAAATATTTGCAGTGCCAAACTTAGATGTACAAGACCATTTCACGTTTCTTGGTCTAGAAGTCATCTTAACATCTGATGGGATGTGGATATCCAAAAGGGTGCCAGCAACAAGATAGTTGAATTGTTCAAACAAAATTACTCCAAAAATACATTGACAGCTTTGGAATCAACATTGAAGTTAGAAAAGTCAGAAAACTTATTGGTTCGTTAATATACATTGCTGCTGGAACAAGACCAGATATAAATTATGCTACAAACTACTTGAGTAGACTCTATAATAATTCCAATCAGACTCATTACATTACTGAAAATTCTCCGAAGATGAGAAAAATTTGGTACATCAAGTACCATAGCACCCGTTGTAATGGCTTTAGTGAGCTGAAAATTGATAGGGTTTATTTTTGAGGCGCTCTGATTAATATTCAATCATAAAATTGGTCACTTGTATATACTCCGGAGGCTGTATCGTGCTAACAAACTGAAACTTCTCCAAAAATGACGAAAATATCGTACTTAAAGTACTGTAGCACTTGTTGCATTGGCTCTGGTGAGCTGAAAATCAATAAGGTTCATTAATGAGATATCCTGAATAATATTCAATCATAAAATTGGTGACTTGTTGAAGTCCGGAGTCTGTATCGTGCTAACAACCTGAAATTTCTAAAAAAATGACAAAAATGTCGTATTTAAAGTACCATAGCACCCGTTGTACTGGCTCTGGTGAGCTAAAAATCAATAGGGTTCATCTGTGACATGCCCTTAACAATATTCAATCATAAAATTGGTGACTTATTGCACTCCAGAGGCTGTATCGTGCTAACAAGACATGTAAGGAAAAGTGGCCGATGACAAAGACGACGACGACGACGACGACATACACACAGGATTTTTTTTATAAAAACCTTTCTTTCGTGTTGTTGTTGATGGAAAACGTAAAAATAACTCAAAAAAAAATTTCAAAATTCAAACTTATTTTGGGGTAAACCAATACTTTTCTCGCATATAGATAGGTTGGGCGGAAAAGTAATAAACAGATGCTTATACATTCCAACTCATATTATGTGATTACGTTGAAAGTTGAGGTCAAACCATTGCATGGATCAAATTTGTTGCAATTAACATAATGGAAACTTATTTTTAATCATTAATAACAAATTCCTATTTATGTTTAATATTGAAACACGTTAAACACATGGATGGTTGATTTGTGCAGTCCTCACAATAGGTAGTTACACGTCTGGTTTTTGCTCTCGCTTCATTGGATCCGTTCTCGTCGTGGATTCGTTTATAACACATAACACAACGTTTTCTTGTATTCTTGGCAGGGCCATCGTATTCTTCAAATTTATGAGTAACCAAAGAAGCTAGTGACTTCGTTGTTTTTCTTTGGTCGCTGCAAATCGCCGTCATTATCACTAAGCAAAAGCTGATCAATGATTTTCTCTCTTCTTTCTAATATGTCCACCTTTTTTGCATTGTTTCCATAGTTGTTGAAGACACACCAACTATTTACAATACAAGTCCCCAACACAATTTCAAAAAATTATAGTTTAAAATATATTTCTTGACTACAAACCTACAAATATAACTCAAAAAACGAAAAAAAAAAAATTTCGTCCCTGGATAATCTATGTCTGGTTTAGCCGTCGTCTCGAAAGTAATTAAGAGATGTACCACGAGTGGCGCACGTCGTCGCGAACGTGTGAACGAAACCTGTACGTTTGCCACTATTTACCAGAGATGCACTGAAGTTGCAAATTTGAATAAGTTAATAGTAATATTTGTTCTGTTTTGACTAATTTAAGTATTTACATTTTTTGTAATTGTAAATTTCTATTTTAATTGTTGAGAAGGGGTGTTGAGTTGGTAATATTGATGACAACCGTATCTTCTCTCTTTCCAAGTCAATTCATTTTTTACCGCTTTTTTGACCCTACTAAGTAATAGTTTCCCTCTTTGTCTCCAAAAGAAGTGTTTACATATGGTATAACTTCCTAGGTCTCGGAAAATATCTGGCCTCCAAACCAAATATTTAGGTTAGGAAACACGAACAAGCAATTCAAGGCGCAATTCGTGAATTTTAACCTTGGCGATAGTAATGTGTGAGCATGAAGGTTGCAATTTTGTCTGTAACTTCTAAAGTAATTATGCGTTATAATACCAATGCCTTTTTGATTCAAAATGAACACACGCGGAACCCAACGTACGCTTTAGTCGATATAATATGACAAACGCGTGCTTTAGCCCATGGCCTCCGCTATCTCTTCAACTTCAATTTGTCGGTCATCCAGTATAATTTGATCAACATTTTCGAAGTTATCGCTGGTTGTCACAGTTTTAGGCTTTTCTGAACGATCATCATCAGTTAAATTGATACGACAACGTTTAAATTTATTCAGCTACCAAAAATATCGCTGTTGTAAATGTTGGTACAGAGTTTCTATATTCAGCGTCCAACTCATCTTTGATTTTCGTGTTGCCTTCAAAACACAAATATTTAATGACATTTTGGTAGTCATCTTACTCAAGTAATTGTCAATTGACCATGTAAAATAGCTGCAGTTTCAATGAGTATTTTTCAAAACATGTACCAACATATTCCCCAACTTTACTTAAAGTCGGAAGTTTTTCATACAATTCTCATAATATAAACATTCTGAATACTGGAACACTCGGAGCATGGGCTCAGAAAACGAAATATGTTGTTATTATATGATTCTATTCATCAGCTTGTATTGTGTATATCGGAAAGAAGGAATATATTTCAACAAAACTTTGTCATACATACGCAATAATTTTATCTATTAAACAGTATTTCAGTTTACATCCCCTATGTAGTAAAATATTGTCGTCGACCCTTTTGTATGTATGCACCTCTTCATATGTTCCAAATAATTCAAGTATCACTCGACAATATTATCATTATGATCGTATTCTACAAGGCACCATAAAAACAGTATGTGCCAGTGCCGCATCTTTTACGCCATATGGGCATTAGATAAAACACAATTCGAATGCACCCTTATTGACCGACTGAGAGGCACTACACAAATTCAACCCTTTGTCGAACAAAATGAATGTACTTATGATCGTGATAGATAAACAAAATAACAAAAAATAGGGTGTTCATTAAATGATTATCTGTATATACCAGATGAGTGAGAATATTTTTAAATTATACTTTGTTATGTAATTTAGTTCATCTTTCTATTTAAATTTGCTGTTCGTGAAAATTTTCGTGTTTTATAGACATGATGACTAAATTTGAAAAAATGTTTTTTTGTTTGGAAGTGGTTTTTATTAAATAAAAATCAATTTTACTAATTTTGACATATAAAGTGACACTTTATAAAACTCGTTGACTTTATGAAACGTCTTACTTTTCGTAACTAGTTACGAAAAGTGAAATATTTCATAACTGGTGATGAAAAGTAAATTTGGCCACTAATTGCGAAAAGTATAGAATAAATGTAAGACTAAAGTGCTTGAACTACCTCTTTATTGTCGTTAAAAATGGTGTACTAACATAGTATCAAGAAAGTTTCATGAATTTATTCAATATTAACACGTGAATAAAAAACTATTTAGAAATATTAATAACACAATTAGAACAGTTACTAATGTTGACCCCAGCTGACAACATAGTTCCCTGATTAGCATTAATTTGTGATGTATTTTCTATGTAATTTTGTCCGAGTATGTTCGTGGCAATCTTCTGTTTATTAATGGTTGAATTCTCCACATAACCTTCGGCAACCGTATTGGATTTCCATCCCCCATGCTGTTTTATTCTAAGCAAATCAGGAACTGAATACGCAAGAAGAGTAATCGACGTCCGCCGAAAAGAGTGACCGGTATACAAACAAGGGTTTGGCTATTTTAAAAAACTAGGCGATTATTTTCGGCAAATTTCCAAATATATCCCGTTTTTATATGTGATTTACAGCATAAGCTCCTTTTTTACTCAGATATGTTCTATCTACCCTTTCCTTCCTTATTTATCTTTATTTTCTCTATTTTAGTTTCTTTCGCAGCTCTGCAGATGCTAAGCCCACGCTAGGATATCACTCACACTAAGATCAATGTTTGATCACCGCTAGGATCTCTATAGATTCACGCAAGGATCACAATAATATTCTAGTGTTGCCAAGTAATATAATTTCATTTCATTAGACTAACAGTCAAATAAACGGATTCAAAGATTAAAACTATTGTCCTAACAAACCGAAATGTCTCCAAAAATGATCTAAAATGTACATCTGGATTTATAGTACCCGTTGTGTTAGCTATGATAAGTTGAAAATCAATAGGGTTCAGTTGTGAGAAGCTCTGAACAATGTCCAATCATAAAATTGGTAACTTGTATACACTCCAGAGGTTATATCGTGCTAACAAAGCGAAATTTCACCAAAAATATAGTATATGTGGATTTATAGGACCCGTAGTACTGGCTCTGGTGAGCAGAAAATTAACACGGCTCATCTATGCGACGTCCTGAATAATATCCAATAAAAAAATTATTCTCCTGTATTCCTAAATAATTTGGGTTGACTATCTCATACTCTTCCAAACATCTCTATGTTATTTGACAATTCAGATATTTCTCTCGCTATTTCTAGATGTTTTTCTTTATAAATTTAAAATGGAATTACAAGAAAATGTTGTGAAATATGAGTTTATTATCCGCATTTTCAACAAAGAATTTAATTAAAGATTCAAATCACCCGCTACTGATGCGTGCTCGAAATGTATCCAGCTAAAGAAAAGAAATCAGAAGTGAACAGGACGTATCAAAAAAGTGAAAGCAGATCTTCGAATTCATTAGTTGATAGTTAAATGTTGCTATAGCAGCTTTAAAATACAAAATGATTAGATTATATTAGATTTTAACGGGGTTTCAATGCGCTGAAACCCAAGGTTTTTTGTGCAACCCTTATCAGCGCTGTTTTCGCTACTACTACAGCTGCTTTCCAGTTCCAGGGTTTTCATGAACTCTAGTATTTGGGACGGCTTCAACGAGGTTAGATCCTCACTCTTACAAGTTTCTTGTCCAAAGCATTTCTTGCGTTGGCTTCTAGTGGTGAGGCATTCTAAAAAAAGGTGATCCCTCCCTACAGAATCTACACTCTTCAATTTTTACTAGACCTATTCTCATTAGGTGCTTCCTAAGGTGACAGTGTCCTGTAAGAAAGCCGCCGTGAGGAGATGTAGCTTATGTTTACTGTCATCCAAATATTTTTTGGATTCAGCAGTGTCAAAGTTTCGCAGAAATTTTTTTGGAATATTCCAGCCCGCCAGAGTTCTTCTCTTCCGGTTTCCTCTTTCTTCCGAAACTCTTGCTTATAGGAGCATTTTCCTACACCACAGAAAGGCTCCGGGCCAATAAACGGGGTTTGTGCTTCTTTCCTGGCAAGTGTATAGGCCTCTTCAGTTCCAGTGATTCGCGAGTGGCCAGTAGCCCAGGCTAAACAGACCCTGTTATTCTTTCCTAATTCATGAAGTTTTCTTCGGCCCTCCCATGCCAACTTTGAGTCGATGACATGGGCGCTGAATGCTTTAATAGCTGCTTGACTATCAGAATGGATCGATATGTCAGTCACATTTCTGATAGTTTCTTTCTAGGTTACTTTCGATCGCAAGTATTTCTGCCTGAAATACGCTCGGGAAGGAACCTAACCTAACCAAATACTCTAGCGCCTGCTCCGGTGGTGGTTTTTGAACCATCTGTATACCATCTAATGGTGTTTTCTTTGAGAGTTTGGGTGGTGTATTCCCTTTCCCATTCTCTCCTCTTATTTAGCATCGTAGTGAAATTCTTTTCGATCCTTACTTTTTTGATAATTTCGTCACTGGAAAGATTCGCTGATCAGATGTATTTTCTTAGAGAGGATCAGGCTCCCAGATTTTGAATACTCTCATTGTCTGAAACTTTCTTAGATATTCTAAGTATTGCCTCTTGTGCAGATATTTCTACCACCAGTTGTAGAGGTGTGAGATCTGTATCCGTAGTTGGACACGTTCTCATAGCTCCAGTCATGCACACATAGGCAAGCCTTTGAACTTTGTCGAGGGTCTTCCTCGTGCTGTACTAACTTGCTTTTTTATGCCAAACTATTGCCCCATACGTAATTGCTGGTCTCACAATCATCTCAGTATTTTTGGGTTGCAGCCTTAACTCCTACCAGCTAGATTTCTGCACGCCATCAAAGCTCTTATTGCTTTACTAGCAGTTATTTTAACATGCTTATTCCACAGAAGCTTACTGTCTGATGTTATCCCTAGATATTTAAATTCTGATTTCCATTCTATGATTTCCCCTTCTAAAGATAGGGGTTTTATGGCTGGAAGTGTTCTTTTCCGGGTAAATTGAATTACTATGGTCTTATTTGGGTTAATGTTTAGCCTCACTGACAAGCACCATTGCTCAATAATTCTGAGGCCCTTTTGTAATAAATCACACAAGGTGCTCTCAAACTTGCCTCTGACTATTAGAACTATGTCATCAGCACAGCCCATACATTCGAAGCCACGCTCCGTTAGCCTGTAGGGCAACTCATCTACTACGAGGCTCCATAGAAAGGGAGATATCACTCTCCCTTGAGGTGCCCCGCGAGTGTCTCAGCTATCCTCGTCGTCAACAACTCATACATCCATTTTACAATGGTTTCATTTACTCCTCGCCTTTTTAGTGGTTCTTTGACAGTCACATGAGTTGTGTTGTAAAAGGCCCCAGATATATCCAGGAATGCGCACTCTGTTGTTGTTCAGAGCTCTCTGGATGACTTCGGTCAGCTGATACAAAGCTGTCTCAGTTGATCGACCCGCTCTGTAGGCATGCTGACATTTATGAAGTGGCATATTCTCAAGGTTCTCTGTTCTTATGTAGTTATTGACTACTTTCTCCATCGTTTTGAGTGAAACGATGTTAGCCAGATGGGTCTAAAAGATCGGGAATCAGTCGCATCTTTTTCCCTATTTTCGGTATGAAGGTTACCCTTGCCCTTCTCCATTTTCTAGGCATATACAAAATTATAATAATCATTTTATCTTTTGATTGGCAAAAAATTTGGGTTTGACCAGAAATTCCCGACCAAAGTGCATATTTCAGCCGCCAACTCTATGTCTATAATTTCACAATTTGAGAAGGACTATCTCGAGGATCCCAAAATAAAGGAAATCCTTTTATTTACTCGTGGCTTGAAACTGGGGCTCCAAGAGGATCAACTCAGATTGCATGAGCTTTATTTCATAGACTTTTCAACACCATTTTTGAACCTTCCGTGAATTATATCAAACTGTTTTGTGATTGCTGTCTAGAACAAAATAAAAATTGCACTTTTATGGGGCTGTTGGTATACCGGTTGAAAACAAAAGCTCGCGGTTACTATAATTACCCTGTTGTTGGACATTCTTTCCTACCCCCAGATCGTATATTTTGGTAGAAAGAACGGGAAATACGACCGATACAAGTAGTCATAGAACCTGAGACATATTTAGACATTTTAAAAAAATATGGCACTGTTCTCAGACTTGGGGATGACTGTTGATTTACGACTGTAAATCAAGCGTTAAAAATGTACTTAAACTACCAGGCACTAGGAATTTTATATTTAATTTCTCGATAAGGTTTTTCTTAAGAAAGAACAGTAATGATAAAATATCCATCAATGGAGAAACGAACTACATTTCTAAAATAATTAACTATTGGAATGTCTGTAATAGAGGAAACCTTTTACCAACATAGATCCAGCATTGATGAGTATTGGAATCCCTGTAAAGAGAGAAAAGTTGGATGATATGCGTAAACTGCTGATCGAACACTTTGGAGAAGATTGAGCGAGAGTTTAAAATATTACATATTCTTACGGCAAGACATTGAGAGTTCTAAGGAGGCACCCGATGAGACTGATATTGAAGAAATTTTTGATAGGTGAAGAAAATGATATCAGTATCTGAAATGAGAAACTGTTCCAAAACTGTCTATGTTGATAACATTGTTACCGTCTTAATTGTTCGGTGCCAATTTCTCCAAGTTTCCTTGGATAAGACCAAGATGACGTATTATTATTTGAAACGATACTGGGCGATAAACGATAAAGACATATGCGAACGGCACTCTTGTTTTGGTTGGAAACCTGAGAGTCGTGGATTTATTTCAGGAACATTAATCAACCGGAAAGGTAATTAGAGGGCAGCAGAAACTTTAATTCACAGGAAACATTCCAAAAACTGCGATAAGCGAGAGAAATTATAAAAAGTGAGGTATTTTCGGTAATGTGTCTGTGGAGGTTAGGTAAGTAATCACTAAAACGCGATTTATTATGTTTACCAGTTTATTAACATGTTTGACCAGCGTCAGTGAACAGAACATCATAACATTTACAATATGGGTACATGCATAACCTGGTACCGCAAACAAAATTAATGTATACATAAAAACAATAAAACAAATTATCACTCAACACTACACAGTAATTGTTCGAGGAATAAATCGTCTCCAAGGAACAACAAATATATAAATCAAAATCATATAAATACACAAACGATAAATGTCGCAGAGTTTGCGAACTAAAAAATTAGTTTATTAACGACATTATTTTCCGTTTATTCAAAACAGAAAATGTAGGATATTATATTACTGAAGCACTCGAAAACAGAAAAAACACATAGACTTTGTGAAAGTTACGTCAATATAAGTGATCGGAAAATAATTTAATCTAGATTTGACGTGCACGCCGAACTTTTTAACGGTTAATCTATTTAGCATAAAAAAAAGTTCTCTAAAACAATGGCAATATTAGTAATAAATAAACTCGTTATCATCATAAAATAGTTCTGATACCGCATGGTTCTTTCGCTAAAGAATTGGCGTGGCACTAAATTAGTCTTTTCACCATCGTCTAAGGAAAGGTGCGATTTACTCCAGGTAGGAGAGATACTAAATAATAATTTACGATACCTGAGTCCAACAGTCTCCAGCCAATCACCACAATACTATTCAGGCGAAGACACTTGCATTAACGCCGTAGGCGTGGTATGTCGATTAGGTCGATTTAAAAATTTAGGATAGTACTTGTAATAAGTAATCTACTATCACCGCGCGATGGAACAAATCACAGACACTCGGTATTCTTCGGTAACTTAATGTCGGTAATAAACACAATAAACAGATACTCCGGTAGTTTTAATCCGCCAACTCAGCACGAGTAATATCGGTACTTTTATACGATACGATATCTTAATAATTAAAGAAATCACCACTGATTCGCTCAAGTAATCTTCGTAGACTGTCTCTTGTGACGAGATTTTTGGGGATAGACAGCCTTTTTTTTGAAATTCTTTCCGAAAAATAACTGTAAAATTAGTTCTAAAAAAGCCATATAACATACCATATAAGAAGAATCGGGCCGTAAATGCACAAATTACGCTGTCTACCCAAAATTTCGACAAAAAGTACCTTTTTGTCCGAATGCGATATTAAAAACTATTGTGTGCCCATCGCACCTAATTTTAGAGGCGATATTAAAACTTTTGTACATTAAATTGTTTGTAGTTCAATTGAATGTCAAGATTGAGCCGTAACAAACCTTTTCGGCGTCCAGAGATATATCGTTCCTAATTTTTTTTTATGTTTATTGGTCATAAGAAACGATATTCTCCACAGTTCGAAAAAAATACCGCACTGGGATAGAAATTATTCGATTTCGCAGGGCGAAATGTAGGGAAAATAAAAACGTTACAACATGCATACGAAAGTGCAAAAGTGTCTATGTCAAAATACTTTTTCAAAACCGTCTATGTCCAATTTTAATTTTGAAATAAGTAATAAACCACATTACTGTAATTTTATTTATCAACATTAAAGTGATTCTTATGACCATAGAATTTATTACATGAGGTGAAAACTAGAGTATTCCATATTGCCACGGGAAAAAATTAAAATCCAGTAAAAAATCATGTTAGCCGGTGGAGAAATTTGCATGAATTAATTTCCCAAGGCGGTTCTATTTAGAAGATTTGTCCCACCTCTAATAGTTAAATATTCTCCACTTCGCTTTCTATTTTTAGAAAGGATATTTGCTAGTTCAACCCTCCGCCTTGGGTCCAAGTCAGTATAACTATGGTACTCGTAGGGCCCATGCCGTTAATTGGAACTACCGCAAACGCCGCTTTAATAACCCGCTTTTTTTTATGTAGTATCTGGTTCTCCGGTATTGTGCAAGTTAATGTAACACTGTTAATTCGAGACGAATATAAATACTTGTAATTATTAGTAACCGTATTACTGCCGGTTGTTCAGTGACAAAGACGCCAGATTTTATTGAAAAACGCAGGCTGTTGCCAAATGGTTCAAACTGTTTAGTAAAACCTAAGTTATTCAGTATTCTGTTTTATTCTCGGGTTTCTCGAGTGGTCCTTTACGCTAGACTATGGAAACGCAATGGGAGAATAGGAGACGCTATATCGCAACCATACAGTCTACTTCTCATTCAGTTTCCCTTACTCTAACAGCTGGCTTTCCAGGTGGACTACTCAATTGAGATATAATATAATTAAGATCTATTTTTCATTCCTGCAGGCGTAGAGAAAGTATTGTACGTACAGAAGTTTTTCTGTAGCTGTCTTATTATATTTTTAGTTTTTAGAAGTAATAATTTATGTATTATGTAACTTTAGTCTTATTAAAAATTGAGTCCAATTAAAAATGAGCAAACATTTTGTTATCATTTTGTGAGAAAACTGAAATTTACCTACTACCCCCCGCCCCCCACCGCTCCAGGACCGAGGACTGTAACGCGTCTTTTTCCTGTTGCTTAGTCTAATTAGAGACCAAAGTACGGTATCCGCCAAAATAAACAGTACCGAAACAGAGAGTGCTGTGGAGTTGTTTATGTAATATGGATTTGTCATATTTGACTTAATTGTCATTAGTTGATATACAAGGTGTCCCGGGACTAATGGGAAAAAAGTCAGGAGCGTATAATCTGTGCCAAAATAATGTTATTACTTCATATAAACTTTTTCTATGCAGGCCCTCGTTTTCGAGTTATAGGCCCCCAAAGTTTTAATTTTGAATTGGGTTTTAATTTTTATTTTTTGTACTAGTTATTTGATCTTTATTAAATTTACGGCAAAGCTATAATGTACGTGTACGTTTATTTTGGAAAGGTAAACAGATTTACAGTTGTGTCTTGAAGCCAGGGACGGACTGCCCGCAATGGCTAGTGATCCAAAACTTTTGCAGGGATGGCACACCCTGTATGTATATATCGAAATTGACTTCCTCACACATTACGCTAACGAAAAGGTACTCTTGTTGGAATTCGATAAAATAAGCCGTTTGGCTACTATTTACAGTTTTATTAATGCACTAACTACCAATTTACCTAACTAACTTATTAATACGATGTCCAAGATTTGCCTACAGTAATACAAAAAAATAATTTGATGATAGCATATGATAGAAACATTAAGAACTCATTTATTGGGAATTAAATAGGAACGGAAACAACTCAATATCAGCTCCTCCCACTTCCACGCACATTCTAAGTCTACGAAGGTTGTTTCTTTGCACTTGAAAGAGCAATCCCATATTATTTCTAATAACATTGCAGTGTAACATATTTCTGTCTATTAAATCTTGCCTTGTTTGCACAGGTGTTGCGTATACCTTACTTTTGAGATAACCCCAGAGAAAGAAATGTATAGGATTAACGTCTCCTGATCGCGGTGGCCATTGAAAGGGGCCTCCACGACCAATCCATCTATTAGGAAACCTTGTGTGTAAATGCTGGCGTAAATCTAAACTGAAATGAGGAGTGGCCCCATCATGCATGAACCATAAATTCCTACGAGTTTGTAGAGGCACATCATTAAACAGGTTCCATAACTCATTTTGCAAGAACTCCAAATATCTCTGACCGGTCAAAGTACCGTCAATAAAGTACGGTCCTATCAAATGATTGCCCAAACATTAACCATGAATCTATGCTGGTTCCTAGTTTGGATAATGCCATGTGGATTCACATCATCCCATAAATGCATATTGTGAGAATTAATGAATCCATCTCTGGTGAAACCAGATTCGTCCGTAAAAAGAACGTTACTAATAAATGTATTGTCTGCTTGTTGTTGTCGCAGAAACCACTGGCTATACTCAATTCGTGCAGGATAATCAGCGACTGTGTACTTTTTTCATGTGAAAAGGATATAAAAGCTGTTCTTCTAAAACGCGATGAACAACTGATTTCGAGACGTTATGTTCTCTCGATAATTTTCGTAAACTCGATGATGGTTCATTATCAACTGCATTTAACAAGTCCTGTTCAACTGCCACAGTACGTACGCTTCGTACTGGACCTTCTCCACCGTTTTTGGCACTAAATTTTGTTTTGTATACATGGAAAATTACATTTACTTATTCATACCTGTTTCTCGTAACCTGAGATCAATACGCTCAAACATTCGTCTGTCTGGCAATGCTCTGTTTGCAAAATGCTCTGCATAAAGCCTTCTGGCTTCTAAACAGTTTCGAGAAGCCAGTTCATACATTAAATGCAATTCTGCGCACTCAATAAAAGTGAATTCTGCCATAGTAACTGTTAAATTAAGGACTTATGAATTATTGACTACGAACTATTCTACACAACGTTTGACCAAATTATCCTATGGTTAGTTCATAAACGGTAAAAACACTTTAAAAAAGTTTCTACCAACTTTCGAATTAATAAGTCGTTAATGTTTTTTATTTTCTGCTATCGTTAAATTATTTTGTTGTAGTACTGTAGGTGTAAATCTTGGACATCGTATTAATAAATTAGTTAGGTAAATTGGTACGTAGTGCATTAATAAAACTGTAAATACTAGCCAAACGGCTCATTTTATCGAGTTCCAACAAGAGTACCTTTTCGTTAGCCTTATGTGTGGGGAAGTCAATTCCGATAATTTAATACAGGGTATGCCATCCCTGCAAAATTTTTGGATCACTAACCATTGCGGGTAGTCCGTCCCTGGCTTCAAGGCACAACTGTAAATCTATTTACCTTTCCAAAATATGCATACACGTACACTATAGCTTTACCGTAAATTTTATGAAGATCAAACAACTAGTACAAATAATAAAAATTAAAACCAAATTCAAAATTCAAACTTTGGAGGCCTATAACTCGAAAATGAGGGCCTGCATAGAAAAAGTTTATATGATATACTAACATTATTTTGGCTCATATTATACGCTCCTGACTTTTTTCCCATTAGTCCCGGGACACCCTGTATTAATAGTACGCTGCAGTTAAATTTGATTTAAAAATGGTTCTAACAACGGAAGAAAAAGTTTTTTTGGTAGAGCATTATTTTCGTTCATACGGAAAAGGTCGTAATGATGGTCCAAGCTTAGAACAGGTGTCAATAAAATATCAACAAAAATTTAATAAAGCAGCTTCTAGTAAAAGTGTGATGTTAGCTGTTGTTGAAAAATTTCGTCGCACTGGTAGTGTATTGTGTCAACGTAAAGGTTCTTCAGGTCGTCGAAAAACAGTATGCACTAACGAAAATGAAGGACGTGTTTTTAACAAAGTTGTGCAATCACCTCAAAGAAGTCTTGTAAGAACTGCATGTAAACTCAACATTAGTGAAACGTCTTTACGTCGCATGCTCAAATCAATTGGTGGTTATCCATACCGTATTCAAGTTGGACAACGACTAAATGCTGTGGACAAACGTGCAAGAGAAATTTACTGTGGTCGCATGTTGAGTTTAATTTACGAAGATCCCGAATTTTTGAAAAACAAATGGTTTTCAGACGAGAGTCACGTTCATCTTAGCGGCTATATTAATCGACAAACAACCAGATTCCTTGGATTTGAACGTCCTGATGTCATTGTCGAGAAACCACTCCACAGTCTTCGAGTTACCGTTTGGTGCGCGGTATCTGGTCATGGAGTGATTGGTCTTTATTTCGTTGAAGATGATAATCTGAATCCACTTACTGTCGACCAAGAGCGTTATACCTTTTGTGAGAGATCTAAATAACTTTTGCCGTGCACGAAATCTACAGTTTCGCACACAATGGTTCCAACAAGATGGTGCAACGAGCCATACAGCTGTGCGCACCTTAAGGCGGGTCCAGATCAAGCGCGCCGATCCGCGCCGCGCCGCGCCAAACGTTTGCGAACGTTGCAGGCGCGTTCAATTTGGACGGGTTACCGCGCACAAACGCGCAATAACGTGCACGAACAAGCGTTCGCAAACATTATCCACTTGTTGTCGGTACATCAAAGAAATTTGCTTGTTCGCGCGCGTTTTATTTGGACGAATTTTTAGTGTACTTGGTGTGTTTGTCAAGAGCGAATGCAGTTGTAATAAAGTCCATTGCCTTATTTAAACAACTGTCTACCTGTAAAAACTTATTTAAAATGGAAGACGTTAATAATACAGAATGGGACCATGGAAGAATTTTATACTTTATTGATTTATATCACGAGTGTCCAGAGTTGTGGGATCCCCGTGATAAAAATTATCATATGCGCAATAAAAAACAAGATGCTTGGGAAAAAATAGCCGCCAAATTAAAGTGCAATGTGGATGCAGCAAAAGCAAAAATGAATTCCCTGCTATCGTCATTTCGCCGCGAAAGGGGAAAAATAAAAAAACAACAGGCACGGGCAAAGGTATGTATTGACTAAATTTTATTATTAATATGTATTATAATATTCACTTTATTGTTACATGTAGTACATTATTGTACATATGAAGTAATAATGGTGCCATTTTCAGGTCGGAGGGAGATTTATGTGAGCAGCTGGTTTGCATATGAAAGGTTCTTTTTTTATTGGACAAGAATAAACCTGTGGGACATATCCACACTGAAAATGTGAGTATAATCATAATAGTTATAAAATAGTGTGTTACGCAGCTTTCGCTCAAATGCATCAATAAGTAATAATGCCCTTACGCATAATCATTTTGCCATGGTACGCGACCATTGTTCATGAAATAGTCTGCTATTTCTTTGCGTATGGCTTGGGCATCTGTTGAACATTTCCTTGGGACTTTCTTTAAAGACATAAAGGAAGGTCCATCGTCTATTTCGTGTCTCCAACTTCCTCGTATTAATTTACCATCTTCTTCATGATCAAATGTTCCCGGAGGTGTGTATGTTTGGCGAGAGGCTTTACTTTTCCGTAGATAATTATGTAAGTAGATGGTTGACAGTGTAATAAGAGTTGTGTTGGCAGGTTCTAACAACATTGGCTTCCGCAATACTCGAAAGACAACAGAAAGAATCCCAAATGCATTTTCTACAACCCTACGAGCTCTTGAAAGTCGGTAATTAAAAATCCGTTCCATTGAACCCTTTGGGTGCACCCCTGCGTAGGGTTTCATGATATTTTGATGTAAGGCGATTGCCTCGTCGCCCAGAATTACGTAAGGACAAAGTTTTTGGCGACCAGGAAGAGCTTCCGGTTCAGGAAAATGTAGTTCGTTCTTAGTAATTTTCTGCCACAATACACTGTTTTTAAATACCCCTCCGTCCGATATCCGTCCCTGACACCCTACATCAGCAAACATAAAATTGTACTCTGCATCCACCAGTGCAAATAATACAATACTAAAGAAGGATTTGTAATTGAAATATTCGCTTCCTGTATTAATAGGAGCTTGAATCATTACATGTTTTCCGTCTATGGCTCCTACACAGTGCGGAAAATTCCAGACGTCTTCAAACATTTTCGCGTGCTTCGCCCAATCTTCTGAACTACTTGGCATCTGTAATTAAAGAAATTATAAAATTAATTTATTTTTATAGACCTCTGTAGAAGAAGAGGACGACAACAGTGATGGGGAAGAAGGGAACGAAGTTAATTCAGAATTAACCACAAATGAAGCGACAGAAGAGCCGAACCCTACACAAAACCAAGAACCTGCAGATTCCCAACTACAATCCCAAAATGAAACAAGAGAGAAACACAAACTGTTTGCTTCACCAAAGAAGGCACCGGCTAAAAAAAAGAAGCCTGCAGAGGATCCGCGAATTGCCTACGCCTTTGATGTCCTTCAAAAGGCCTCAACCGCCGAAAAAGATGAATGTTCAACTTTCGGTGAACATATTGCAAGCAGACTCCGAAAATTTGATGACATGACGCGAGCTACAGCTATGCATCACATAAATAATGTACTGTTACAAATCGAATTTGATTATTATAGAAATACTGCTGCACGCACACCACAACAACAGCAACAACAAATTGTTATTAATCCTCCACTTCCTTCGCCGTCAACTTCATTTGGTAATCCATCGTCGTCTTCAGCAACTGTTGAATATAGCTCCCCATATTCACAGTCAATGAGTCCATTGCAACAGTATGTTCATACCTTTGCTGACTTGTAAATTATATTGAGAAATTATATATATATTTATATAAACTAACTAAAATAAGGTTAAATATATAGTTAACTTACCTGTATGTGGTCTTTTAATGCCTCAACTATAGCGTTGCAAACTTCAGGAACTATTGTAGAAATACTTTGCTTTGAGACTTTAAACAAATATGATAAACTAGTAAATGAGTCTCCGGTTGCCAAAAAACGTAGGGTTATCGCTAATCTTTCTTTAACAGGTATACACTCTCTGAAATTGGTGTCCTTTTTTTGTATTTTAGGGCCCAATAACTCAATTAATCTTTGAGTCTTCAGAGGACATGCGAAATTTTTGAATTGCCCCGTGTTTTCAATTGACAAATCACACAATAAGTCACTGCCACTGTAATGCTTTCTATTTTTAAAAATTCTTGTCATCCACCATCGGCGATTGTTCTTCTTTTTTTTTAATATGCCACTTATTACAATAAATGCAGCACTCGCTACTTTAATTTTTTGATAATCGGTCATGTTTGATATCTACGAATTAAACAAACGCACTAAACTTGGAACCTTCCCGAACATAGCCAAACGTGCGCGCATTTGGTCTATCTAGACAATTCTCCGAACATACACGAATTTTGTTCGCAAACGTTTGGCGCGGCGCGGCGCGGATCGGCGCGCTTGATCTGGACCCGTCAGCATTTCGATAATAGAATAATTTCTCGGGGAACAGACTTCGAATATCCTTCTCATTCACCTGATCTGATGCCACGTGACGCATACATTTGGGGCATAATGAAGGACAAAATATTTCACTCGGAAAATCCGCCTGCTAATATTGCCGAACTACGGGAAAGAATACAAAATATTTTTCGGCAGTTACATCAACCACTTTTTATAAATATGTTTATTGACTTACAAAATCGATATGAAGCTTGTTTGCGTCGAAAGGGTGAACATTTTGAACACTTACATTACAGAAATTAAAAATTAATTTTTATTTTTATTTTCGGTAATCCAATACAGGCATTCAGGATTGAATGAAGTTTTATGATTAAATAAAAGTCATATATTTTAATATAAATTTTATTATACATCAATGACTTTAGAAATAAAAAAAAATCATTTGAAAATTGCACGAAGGTAACAAAATAAATATTTGCACAAAATTTAAAAAAAACTGTCAAAAAATAAATAACAATAAACATACTATGTACAAATTATACACAATTCAACTACTATAACGATTTTCATTTTTGAAAATGGTGATTTTGAAAATATCTTTATATTTAAATAAATTAAAATTCGAATATTAAATGATCATTGAAGAAAGTGAGATTCGTATACGTTTTAATTTTTCATTTCAAAAAATTTCAAAGACCACCCGGTACATTTCGTCACTAAATTGCTTTCTTCTCGTCTAAATTTATTTACAATCTACAAACCGAAATTAAATAATCTACGATATGTTAATTTACAAAATATATTGATAGTCGTTGTGTAACCTTCTTGTTACTATACATATTTGTACAAATGTTTCTATATATACAACTTATATTTGAAAATTTTCTTAATCCCAGCTCTAAAGCGATATGTATTTTTTTGTTACGATATGAAGGAGCAGAGAAATGAATTATTTTTTACGAAGCAAGTCATAGATTTCGATAATTTTGTAAAATTATTTAGAGAATCTGACTGAGCTCGCAAAAAACCCAAGAATATTCATATTCCAGAGAAGTAGCCTAATATGAGGTAGCTTTTGCAGTTAATCTTCTTTAGCGAGTTAGAAAAAGAATTAAGATAGAAAAAACGACACTAAAAAGTTCGTTGGTAAATGTCTTCTTAGTAACATGAGGATACTTTAAATTCGGGGTATACTTTGATCATTTGTTCAAACCCCAGAGCGCGCCGCTGCTTTTCCAAAGTAACGAATTTTTGTTTACGTAGACAGTAGCATCGATAGGTTCGTTACATCGACAGTCGGTTTGCACGTGAATTTTACTATTTATTTTGGCTGGTAAACTTTATATCCACATTGGTGAGTCTTCATATTTAGATTATAAATCTATTTCTTGGGGGTCACAGATGTAAACTCCTACCGACCAATAAGCCTGATATCAGTCCTCTCAAAAATCTTTGATAAACTCATACTACACAGAATTAACAACAACATAAGACCTGAAGAGTGGATCCCACACCATCAATTTGGATTTCGCCAGGGGCACTCTACAATCCAGCATATACATCGAATAACAGATATCATCAACAAAGCCTACGAAAATAAAAGCTATTGCTCAGCGGTATTCCTGGACGTCAGCCAAGCCTTTGACCGCGTCTGGCATAAAGGCCTACTTTATAAAATCAAACAAATCCTTCCCTCCTACTTTACCCTACTTAAATCCTATCTCAGTGACCGAAAATTTGAAATAAAAACGGGAAACAAAAGATCAGAAGTTCAACCAATAAAAGCAGGAGTTCCACAGGGTAGCGTTCTTGGGCCACTGCTGTATGTTCTATTTACATCGGACCTACCAACCTCCAGACATACTACACATGGGACATTTGCCGATGATACAACCATATTATCTGTGAACAACAACCCTGAAAGATCAGTAATAAACCTACAAGAACATCTTAACACCCTCCAAAATTGGTTTGAAAAATGGAGAATAAAGATAAATGAAAATAAATCCAGCCACATTACCTTTACACTTCGCAAAACTCCAACACCTGAAGTTCACATCAACGATGTCCTAATACCCAAAAAACAAGAAATAAAATACCTAGGAATGACCTTGGAAAGTAAATTAACATGGAAACAACATATAACCAAGAAAAGAAAACATATAGACTTAACAACTAGACAAATAAACTGGTTAATAGGTAGAAGATCCAAACTAGCGGTGGATAACAAAATACTTATCTATAAGACAATAATCATACCAATCTGGTCCTATGGAATTGAGCTAACCTAACCTAACCTAACCAAAGATGCCAATCTAAATTTTTAAGAACAATATTAGATGCCCCATGGTTTGTCTCCAATGAAACAATACATAACGACCTCAAAATAAAACTTGTGAAAAATGTCATCCAACAAAGAAGCAACTAACTAAAATCGAAAACCACGAAAATCCAACTTTAGAACCCCTACTGACAAGAGAAGACAACAGACGACTCAAAAGAAACTGGCCAATAGACTTGATGTGAAGTACCTGAGGTTTGTCAATGGACAAATTCTCATCATGCCATAATCCCAACCATAATATTAGCTTATAGAAATGTAATTTTTCTGATTGCTGATTGTATTGTAAATAAAAAAAAAGTCTTCTGGGTGAAACATATATTTGGAAGTGTTATGCATGCAATACCTACTCTCCATTATAATTAGTTTTTCTTCTGTGTGGGATTTCAAATCAGGGAGTATATTTGATCAAGACTTATTATAACATTGATCGAGTGATCAATGTTACCCCATCACATGAATAATTGAGCATGAAATTGTTTTCTTCCATTTCAGAAATGCCACGTAAGCATAATCGATTAGTTGGCAGCCGAAAGTACCGAGATTGTTTATCTGAGAAGTTGGAGGAAGCTCTCCAAGCAGTGCTCGATGGCAGTTTGTTACTGCGTGGGTCATCTAGGCAGTTTGTAATTTCGTTTGGCACACTCTATAATAAATTTAAAGAAAAACATGGACGAACTACTGGCCGTCCAATGATTATCCTTCAAGAAGCAGCCAAATGTTCAGATTGGGGTTTTCTATGGAATCTTATGGACATAAGGATGATGCGCAAAGTACTATTTGGACAGAAAAGGGATAACGATAAACATGTTCGAGAATAATGTACCTGGAGTTGACTGGACATACAGTCTTCTAAATATGCATAAAAACTCGTTTGGACAAAGATTGGCCACCAACATAAAACGAGCGAGGGCCGTAGTATCCAGAGAAACTCTAGGAGTATTTTATGACAACTTGGAAAAATCAATTGAGGACTTACCCAGTTCCAACATATTCAATTACGATGTATCAAATTTATCGGATGACCCTGGAAAAAAACCAGGAGTTTACAGACGAGGTGTGAAATATCCAGAGAAAATTATGAATCACTCGAAGAGCTGCACAACTATCATGATATGTGGTTCAGCGGACGGCACATTGTTACCTCCTTACGTTGTATTCAAGAGTATCCACCTTTATGATTCTTGGAAGGAAAATGGTAAACGAGGACCTCCTTGCTGCGACAAACCATGTTGTGATTCAGACACACGGTTCAATCGCACGTCAAGCGGATAGATGGATGGCCTTACTTTCAGAGACTGGTTTCAAAGATCTTTCTTACCGCATGCCAAACGTTTAGAAGGCCGAAAGGCTCTTATTGATGAGAGCCTATCCTCTCATATTGATGTTGATGTAATAAACATGTGTGCGGCAAATGATATAGCCTTCATCTGTTTAGTCGCACACTCCACACACATGTGCCAGCCGCTAGACGTTGGGTTTTTTCGGCCAATGAAAGAAGCTTGGCGCAAGACACTGTAGCAATGGAAATTACAAAATATACGATTGCTCACTGTTACGAAAAATACGTTTGCCAGTCTTTTGAAAAAAACTTTAATTGACATAGACGCGATAGCTGCAAGAGTTAGTAATCAGCCACGGGAAGACATCTGCAACTCATCGGCCATCAGACGAAACTTGATAAGCTCATTTCGTTCTTCTGGTATATATCCATTAGATTGTCAGCAAATGTTCAAGAAATTACCAAAAGAAACTGAACAAGAAAATCCGACAAATGAGGTTAAAAGTGCACTAATTGCTTTGCTAAAAGAGCAGAGATTTGGTAGCCCAAGTCGGCCACAGAGGAAGAAAAAAAGGCTGTCTGTTGCACCCGGATGTATATATCGACAGCGGAGGTTGATAACGGGACGATAGATAATAATAATAGTGACGATGTGTTACCCTCCATTTCAACGCAGAATGAAGAGGATCACGCAACTAGAGAATCTATGCCAGACAGTGAACTGGAGTTTGACAGTGGAGAAGCAACTGATAGATTTGAAGTGGGTCAGTTTATTCTGACAGAATTTTCTTCACAACGAGGGAAAAAACATACAAATACATGTGTAGATTTTAGAAGTGGTACCAGAAATTGTTGTCGTGGGAATGGAATCCATTGGAAAAAATAAAAAAAAAATTAAATTCATTGCCGACGATATCTTCGTGATTAGACGTGTAGATGTGATCAAGATCCAGGCCAATCCTTCAGAGCATATCGACTCTGATGGTAATTCGTTCTATGAAGTTGAGACTGACATCGAAGTTCGCGAAGTTTGAAGTGTTATCATGTTTATTTTTTTTTCGTACGTACCTACTTATTTGTAGTACACATTTTTTTTTCAAGGACTAAAAACTATATATGTGTTCATGTGCCTTAATTACATCATTTTTGTATAGAATTATACATTTTGTTTTCACTGAATAAATAAATATTTCATATAACTTATTTGTTTTCATCCGATCAAAGTTCCCCCACTGAATGAATTTGATTGCACAACCTAAAATATCAACAGCAGATTTTAATTTTTTGTTTTTTTGTTAATTCCAGTGGGGTTACTTTAATATTCCATATCAAACGCAATGGCGATCAAAGTATCCCCAATACCAGTATAACTTTGATCACATCATTTTTATTTTTTATCTCAAAAAATACTTATTTTTTTAATTTCATATCTTCAGGGTATGTTAATTGGGTGGAACCGATTAATCATGATTTTTAGTTCACCTGTATTGATTCATGAAGACAAGTTATTCAAGTCTGAAAAAAAAATTGATCAAAGTATCCCCATGTTACAAGTGACAACCATATTCAAGATATGAAGACCACATACAAAGAAAGCACCGTATCAAATATTGGCGAAATTGAAATGAGTGCACCATCTCTTAGACATGTTTCCAAATTATCAGCATCTCTAACAGTTGTTGCCAAAAACGTGCTCAGTCGGAAGATATTGAATAAAAATGAAGTTAGTGTTTTAAATGAAACTCACGGTTTCTAGTTAATTCCACAATATAATAAAAGTTATTGAAAATTCTAAAAAATTGACAATTGTTTCGATAAATCAATATCGAAACAATTGTCAATTTTTTAGAATTTTCAATAACTTTTATTATATTGTGGAATTAACTAGAAACCGTGAGTTTCATTTAAAACGCTAATATGAGCAGATTCCACGAAGTGAGGGTCGAGACAGTTAATTTCAATAAAAATGAAGTATTGCACTGGCGAAGAAGATGCCTTGAACAAAAGGAACAGATAAGAAGATGCTTTGGCTGGTTTTGCCGCAAAATGTGCCGTAGGTATGTGGTGAAACTTTTTTATCCATATATCAAAGAAACTTCAATTATTACAATATTCATTAAAAGAAAACGGTGATGATCAACGGAATGAGAGAGGCAAACATTTTAACCGTCACCATAAGCTTTTTGAAGGGACTAACCATATAACGAAATCTTACATTAAATATTTCAAAGGGCGTGATATGACTACCATCTAGATAACAAGGCCAGGGTGCTCTGACATCATCATATAAAGGCGAACCACTTGGAGGATGTTCTGTGACCTAAGCAGTCGAACGCTCTGATGCTAGTTATTTCGGTTGAGAAGTTTGTTTAGGTTCATTATTAATCAACAGGTTTTGACTTATATTTAATTTTGTTTTTCCTGGCGTATTTTTAGTCTTAATTTATAAATAGTGTCGTGGGAGTATTAAACTAGTGTTTCCACTATAGTCGGGGTTTTCAATTGTCAAATAATGACAGCGTTATTGTATAATTTATGGTATTGGAAAGTGCTCTGTTCGCTATTACATGTACCTGTTTTATCGGGATTTTCAAAAACAACCTCATACTCTTTTTTTTAAATGTAAGTTAAAATATATTAGAGACTTTTTTGTGAAAATAACTAATAATGCTTCGTACCGGGTTGCAATGGAGATTACACCGCCGAAAATCAAGTACATGTGTTAAGTTTTCTCAAAGATGAAATGCTGAAAAAGTGGTTGCGAGCAATTCCACGGGAAAATTTATATCTATATTTTTTAAAAGCGGTTTTTGTTTTGAAACTCTGCTTTTTTTTCGACAAAAACCAAACTGGGGGAGATAAATGGCTCAGATTACATTTACTAGTCTCGTTTTTACAGCAATCCCTTAAAAACATGAAGCGATTTCAAAAATTGTTTTAAATCACCAGTTGCATTGATCAAACCTATTAACTAGCAGCAGTTCGGTATACAGTACAGAGCACCTTGGACTTGTTAGTATAGGAGGTAGTAGTTAGATGCACTATAGCTTTAAACGTACTACCAAAATATACCTGCCTGAAGATTTGAACGTTAAAGAGATTTAAAAGTTGATTGGTGGAAAGTTTCTTGTAATTAAATGTTCATAAAAAAATTCAGAAATATATTTATCAGATATCAGAGTTTAACATATCCTTTGGTTTTCAAAAATCAGACACTTGCAGCCAGTATGACTGGTACTTGGGTAAAATTAAGGAAACGGAAGTTAGTAAAGACAATATACAGGACAATACGACTTTGGAAATTGAAAAAATAGAAAAGGATTCAAAGAAATTTGAAATGGAAAACACATTGCATACACGGAAAACAAAAGTTATTGTTATAAATCAAAGTAACTGTTTCAAATAATTCCACTATTTAGGAAGAAAACAAAATTAAAATCTTGAAAATTGTTTCGAACTTTGCATTTGACATGAGTTTTAGACATTGTTAAACGTTTTGTTTCTTGAGGCATAAATCACTATGTTAATGGTCTTCACTTCAACAATATGTAGAAGTCATCTTCATATGTGTATTTTATCAGTATCCTTTACTAGCCTGTATGTATTGGTACATATTTTTTTGCTACTTATATCAACACGAATTGTTGAACATATCACTGAAAACCTTGCTCCGTAAAAAATACCAGGGAACAAATGTACAAGGGAAAATCAATAATTAATATTAAATGTGATATGCATTTTTAGTCGACATTTGATCTACCCTGATATTCTTTGTTGGTATACTCAAAGTTTTGAAAAAACTCAAAAGCCTCATCGGTAAATCAAATGTTATATAAATTGTTGAATGCTTCATAAGTATTTGGTGATCACAGTTCATTAGGTTCTTTTTTGTTTAAAATATTTTTTCTCAGTTATAAACAAACTTAATTTACTTTGTTCGAATGTACGTCTTGGTTTTGAATATACAAATATTTATATAATATACAATTACGAAATGATTGAGTTGAATGTCGGTAGTGTAATATTTCCAATTATTTTCACAGTATCTCCTCAATTCAATTTGTATACAACTCATGTGCAAACCACATGTATTCTTTTAATGTTTATCAAAATAAATTTTTCGTTACAATATATATATATATATATATATATATATATATGTATATATATAAATATATATATATATTGTAATGAAAAAATTATGTAGGACATGAGTTTTACTTATTAACTATTAAATTATTGTACTTAAAATATCAATTGTCGGGACTACTCTTCGTTTGACAGGGGTTGTCAAAATTAATTTTTCAAATCTATTAATTTGTTTTTAAATAGATTAAAATAGGTAATAATGAATTATATTTTTTTATAAAGATAGGTATCATTCATGTTGGGAATACATGAAAAAACATTAAAAGGAAAACTCTGAGGAATATAAGTGACAGATCAAATCATGTAAAAAATAAATTTCATAATAACTAATTAATGTTAAGTAATGGTTTTGGATGAAAGACGTAAAAATATATTTAGTAAACATCTTATATATATTACACCTCAGAACGTCAAATTAGAGTAAAAAGACTTAGGAAACCAAATGGCCGAAGACGCTGAAAAAGGAAAAGTAGTGAGACAAATAAGAAACTGAAGTATTAGTGTAGTGTACAGGAAAAACCTTTAAATAGTGAAATGCTCGATTTTAATTATCTTATTTTTTTGAAATGTAATGAGAGTTAAGAAATATAGAATTTAGTTTAATGTATTTTTTTACCAAGTTCAGGGTAGTATGCCTTATATTGACGGATAGGTGGATGATTGAACAATATTCATTGCGGTATAATGTTTCGACAAGGGGAGGAAAACAGTTGAATTTTATTTGTGGAAAAATAAGGGTTCCTTAGAAAGACAAATTTGTCACGGGATTGTCAAATGGAATTATTGCAAAGTAAACGGATATTATAAATTGTAATAATTATATTTACCACTGAAATTACCGTCCATACAAATAATAATAACAATTTGTTCCCGTTATGAAAATATTCTGTATAAAAAAGTATTTTGTTCCTGTTTTTGGCATGATTGTATATATAAAATTAATTCAAGAGTCGGTAGATGAATATTTGGTGTCCTGTAAGAATCGTGATACAATCCAACAAACTTTTAACTTGTAGTGAGCAGGCCTGTCATATATAATTCATAAAAAAAATTTCATCGTGTATTTATTGCGCTTTTAATTTTAACAATTTTGTGAATGAAATTCGTTAATTACATGATTTTACTGAATATTAATTATTTAGTTATAAAGAATATATATACTTTTCAATAAATTAATTATGTAATTACAAAAATTTATTATAATAATAAATATTTCATTACACAATTTATATATATATATATATATATATATATATAGAGGGGGGGGGGTTAAGCAATTACCAATTACCATATAAATAAATTTCCGAATCAAAATTTTTGTTGCAATTTACATAATTCAAGAGAGGAATATTACCTTCAAATATCAAAAAATATTAGACCAAAAAGATTCAAAATATTGCTTCTACCGATATTTAATTTCATATTTCTGTTAACACCTAAAGTCTTTGGTACGCGTTATGCAGTATACATTGCACCGGACACGTCATGTGGGGACGAAACATTGCTATTTGGATTGTTTGGACTGGAGCACACCTCGGGCTACTTGCTGGATCCCACTAAGGCAGTCGTCGAGCTGTATCCTTGAGAATTGCATGTGGGAAGAGCGAAGGGGTTCATTGAGGCGAATGGAGAAGATACCAAACTCATTCCTGAAAATGAAAAAAAATAAAAATAAGACATTTGTTTGTTTTTTCTTTCGGAATTTTTGAGGTTAGGCGGGAAAAGTCACCAATGTAAACTGTACATTTTTCAATTCTTTACTACTTTTACATAACAGATTTTTCGAAATAAGGTATCAGGTGTACTTTTCCCTTACTAGTTACTACTAACACTGTTAAACTTTTTTAACTGGTCTAAAGTAGTTGGTTCAAGTTACTACATTATGAAATTGGGATCTATAAAAGATTCTGTGTCGTCACACATTAAGTGGATTGAATTCCTTAGTACACAGCTGACATTTAGAAAAAAAATCGGCTTCAGTTTTACTTATAGTTGAAATACTAACATGGCTTCTATCAAAAACTATCCTGTGTACACAGTGCTCGGGAAGCTATTCAACATATTCGCTAGGAAGTGATGAATAATGTATCACTGAAATTACTATATAACAAACAACTACCTACATCTAAAGTTCACTACAATTATCAAAATCCTGTTGTAATGAAGACTAAAAGTTTATCTCACGAAATGGCAATGAAATATATAAAAAAAACACAAAAAATCAAATCAACACACAAAAAGTATACTAACACTGAACAGCTAAGTGATGCCAGCCGGAAATAGACTGATGGTGGAATAGAGCAGGCGCAGGTATAGGGGGTGATTCACCCCCTCTTATAACAGGTGCAAATGCACTTTTCTCTTTATCCACGTTTTCGTGTTTGGTATAATGAGAAGGAAAATGATAATTAGGCACTTCCGATGTTACTAAAATTAAAAGTTAAAAATAAATTCTGTAAAACTAAAAATACAAAATGTAAAATATGAAAAACAAATCATAGTTTTATAAGGAACGGAATCCTATAATTCAAGTACAAATAATAGATATATTGGAAAGCTTTTGGTCTCTTCTTTTAATTTGCTTTAGATAAGAACGGCCATCATTTATTATTATACTCTATCCACTGGTGAATAACGTTTTGGATATTAAATTGACACAATTTTAATGGAACAGATCCATTGGATGCTACAAATTTTATTTCAAGATTCCCGTATGAATTCCTAGCCCAACAGCTGCTACTTTTCAACTAAATATGTATTGAAAACATGAGTGGATGATTTAGAGTATTTCCCAAATTGTTTTGAAGGAATAACATCCTGCAATCAGCTGAGTGCAGGATTAAAGTCAACAAAAGCGATAAAGAATATAAGATTCATCTAAGATAAAGTATAACCTGCTAGCAGATCTCAAAAAAATATATCAAAGAGAAAATCTAAGGTGAACCAACGAATTGATTGCAAATGTAAAGTATGGTTTATTATTATTAGTATTTGAAAATGTTTGATCGGTTCAGGAGAAGATCAAAACGTTTTGAATAAGCCTGTCCTCTATAAGTATTAATTGAATTGCTACATGTTTTTGACATTGTTTGATTTGCTAAAAACAGGAACTCGATCTCTCCAGCTTCTCAGATACAAATATTCTATATTGGTTTACCTATTATAGATGTAGAAAATTAATTTGAATTTTATTGCTATCAACTTAGTTAGTGATAAAAAATACCAATTAATTTATGTAATGAAGAAAATGTACTTACTTGGTGCTGAGTTGAATATTCCTGCTGAAGGTGATCCAGGTAGCATGTTGGAGGATAGCTGTGAACTGCTAGTTGGTGTAGCTCCACCATATCCTCCATTGATGTTACTAGCGCTACTTCCGCCTGCATACGAACCTCCCCCGTTCGAAGAATGAGGTGTGGATGCGTTAGAGCAGTAGCCACCTCCGCGCGGAGATACACTGCTACTTTGTGTTCGCCCCCCGTAGTCTTCTAAAAGAAAAACCCTAGGGTAAGAAATCTCATGTCAGTAATAAGCAAATACATCGACTTGGAATTTCATACAATAAAACTAATTGCGGGTTTATACAGCATTTGGATAGTTATAATCACAATCACAGACACAATCATAAGATATAAATCAATTATTTCTTGTAGGTCCGTTTATATAATGGTCACAATCACAAGCATAAGCATAATTACACTGAGCTTGAAGTTCCTATGTTTATGATTATGACGAAAATTGAAGTTCGCTTGCCTCGGTCTGACAAGAAGGGGTCTCGGTCACAGACAATATTTTGTAGGGCGTTTTTAGGAGGTTGTGCTGTGCTTTGTGATTCTTTGTGGATTTTTAAGTCGAACAATTTGTGATTTCACTGGTTTTGCATAAACAAAATGAATTTCAGAGAGGAAAAATACACAAAAACTAGCAAAACAATTCCTAACAAAACAAACACCAACAATAGAATTGACGTTATACTTTTGGTTTGATGTTTTATCTATGCTGTTGGTTAATAATAACTCCATTTATATGAATTTTATGCTTATAACTGTGACTTTTAAAATTGTATAAACGCCTTTTAGAATTGTGATTGTGATTAAGTTTATAATTCTGACTGTGATTATGATTATGACTATCTAAGTGTTGTATAAATCCGCCTTAACTCATTACAAAATTATTAATGTCAAATGTTGTCTGTCAAATTTTAAATTGTAGTGGGATGTGCCCTATTTGATAATTTATCCTATCGTATTGATTGAGAACACAGCTTAACTGGATGATGAACGACTTGAAATGCTCTTAAACTAGTAACGAAGTTCGTTACCAAAGCAACAGCATCAAATAATTCATTTTCTAGATTTCGAATATCTTTGATACTTAATACCAAAAGACAATCAAGTATATGGTTAGAATTGAATGAAAAACTAATTAAAAAACATTTATTGGACGATTATAAGACCAGTAATCACCTTCGCAATAGAAATATGACAAAAGGAAGTAAACGATCTAAAAATATTAGAATAAAGAAAAATGAGCATAATTCTAGGATTAGACACTACAAGAGATGAAACAGTAAGACGTAAAAGTAATAAAGATGTAGACGGCAAAAACATTATAATATTCATAGAAGCATAAAAATTACAATGAGTACGACGTAAACTGAGAAGAAACCCACTGGAAAATTACAAAGTGGATACCAAATTGGCCTAGACAATTAGTAAATCCTATAAAAACATGAAATGTTGTATTAGAAGAAAATATAAAGACCATAGATGTAAATAACTAGAAATTAAAATTTGTAAACAGATTAAAGTGGCAAAATATAACAAGAATAATCAGGACCCATTGTAAATTGTAAAAAAATAAAGATCCGTTCCATTAAATAGATCAAAATGTAATGCATTATTATTAGCATTATTCATAATCTGCACGGACTGAACGGCTTGATGATGATGATGAATAGTAAAAGCTAAAAACCATAAAGCAACCAAAAAGTTGCTTATTCATCAGTCCATGTCCAAATGTTGACTTAAAGATATGGTCAAAATGGTGGTGATCAACGAATGACCGAAATCTACAAACAAACAAACGATAGAGCAACCAAAAAGTGGCTTATTCCGTTTCCAGATGTTGAATTCAATATATGATCAACGAACGATTGAAATGTGAAATCTCCAAAGTCATCGAGTGTGAGAAGAGCCTCAGTATAACTGAGGTTAAGTGGAGCAATATGTTATTGTTTAAAAAGCTCAGTTCAAAAAACGAATTACAAAAAGTATTGATTATTGCTCATAGGAAGTACAAATTATTCACCGTATTCTACTAATTCTACAGAAATGTAATTTATCATACATTCAACAATAAATTTCTTACTATAGCATCTACTAAGCAAAAATCTGAAGCAAGGAAGGACAAGCACCTTCTGTCCACTGACCGTTTCCGTTGTCCTGAACGCTGACTGCTAACTGGCCGGTGTAGGCATTAAACGTTGAAGTCATACCATTGTTGCCCATCGTCGGTGATCTGGGCGCTGATAACGTCAGCTGATTGTTCCGAGGCATCGAATATAAGGCCTCTGCTAAGTCTGCTGCTCTCTTCAATATTATTTCCTGAAAATAAATTATAAATATTAAGTACTATTCAATGCAATTCAAGTTTGATTCTATCTTGCAACAAATAATTAGTAAAATAGCGTCGGAGCTAACAGAAGGTTTTGATAATCAAGGCTTAAAACTACTGTTGGCTTTGCTAATAATTTATATATATATACATATAAATAGAAATTATTGGATGTTTCTATGGCTGATGTAGAAAGCATCATTGATGTTGTACCTACAGATACAAAAGATATATTAAGGGAACGTGCTACCAATGTTGCAACCAATTTTTTAAATAAATCCAATTCAAATAAATCTACTCTTAGTAAAATATTCAAAGAAGCCAAACTATTTTTAAAATCTCAGCCTTAACTCTATATTTTGCAACCGGATAAAGGTGGTTGTACTGTTGCGATGAACAAAATCGATTATATTGAAAAAACAGAACTTTTATTACAAGATCAAGCAACTTACATAAAACTTAATAAAGATCCTAATACGTCAGTTCAAAGAAACTATAATGAATTAATTAAAAAAATTAAAACTAAAAAAGAATTCTCCGATGCTATTGCTGAAGAATTATTTATTTACAATTCTAGTTTTCCAAAGCTATATTATTTGCCCAAAATACATAAACCGGATATACCGTTACGTCCAATAATTAGTTCAGTTAATTGTACTACTTATAAATTATCAAAATATTTGGCTGATATTTTAAAAGATTCATTTGAGGATCGTACTAACTATAATACAAAAGACACATTTCCCTTTGTTGTTGCTATTAGGGGTTGTAAATTACCAGAAAACTATGTTTTGGGTTCATTGGATGCGGTCTCTTTGTTTACTAACATCCCATTGGATATGATTACCAATATAATTGATAAAAAATGGAACATGGTCGAACCTCATACTACATTATCTAAATATAGTTTTCTATCATCAATTGCATTTATTTTTGACAACACATACTTTAGTTTTAATAACGAATTTTATAAGCAAATATTTGGTACACCAATGGGGTCTCCTAGTAGTCAGATTTTGGCCACAATTGTGTTAGATGAACTACTTGTTGGTATTATTCCTTTTGAAATGCCATTTTTATATAAATACGTTGACGACATAATTTGCGCTGTACCAGTAGATAAGACCGACGTCGTTCTCGAGTTGATCGATTCTTTTGATCGTCTTTTGCAATTTACAATTGAACATGAAATTGACGCTGGAATACCTTTTTTGGATACCAAAGTTTTAAGATCGGATAGTAATGTAATTTTTCTTGATTGGTATCAAAAGCCAACTGCGTCAGGCAGATTTTTAAATTACTCTAATCATCCAAAACGTCAAAAACATAATTCCGTAATAATGATGAGAAATAGAATATTGCAAATCAGTGATGAAGCATTCGTATCAAAAAACTTAAAAATATTGTTTGATATATTCAAGAACAATAGTTACCCAACAGGCATTTTAAAGAAATTAATATATAACACCGACTTTTATGACAGTTCAGTTGACGAACATAGTGAGCAAAATATAAAATATTATGAACTTTCGTACATTACTAATCTAACTCATTTAATTCTACCCCTGTTTAAAAATTTAACCAATATTAAGATTCTTAAATATAATTTAATTACCAATTATAACCTTTTTTCTAAAGTAAAAGGCCCAACACCTACTTTATACAACACAAATGTTATTTACAAAATGGATTGCTCACAGTGTCAGGGATGTTATGTTGGTCAAACCTCACAATGGCTTGAGCAGCGCATTACCCAGCACAAGAGTGATTGTCGTACTGGCAAAAATAATTGTACAGTTGTGGACCATTTTTTAAAAACAGGAAATAAGTTCGACTACAATAGTACTAAGATACTGCAACATGCGGACCGATACAAACATCGATTGTTTTATGAGATGTATCATATTGCTAAGATCCCTAACGCGATAAATCTAAAATCAGACACTAATGGACTCAGTAATATTTATTGTTAACTTTCAAAATCGTTTTAGAAATTAATTTGTCCTATCACCCTGTAATTTGTTTTAGTGTGTTTCTTGTCAGTTTTTTGTAAACATTTTTATATCTATACCGTATTGGTTTTTTAAAATTATTTTAATTAGTCTTGTCCTAAGCCTTTTAATGTCTAGACGTCACTGAATTCCAGACTCTAAAAATCTGTAAGTTCACTATTTGTTATTGTGTGTAATTGTTTATCAAATAAATTTTGTAGTATCTCCTGATGAAGCTACCAAACGGTGGCGAAATATTGAGTATAGGATAATAGTTTATTTCACTGACCGCATACCCGATAATTCCCTCTCTCTCTCTCTCTCTCTATATATATATATATATATATATATATATATATATATATATAAAGCTTTCTATAACCAGAAGTGAGGATACCACTTTGTAAGAAAAATACATATACGGACGCCAAACTATACCGTTCTTCCATATGTATACTAACGGATGCCACTTTGTGCGTCAGATGTATAATAAATATATGAGTGTGCTACTATAACGCCGCGTACGGAGACCCTGTGAACCTTGGTGTTTAGGTTTATACAAAAAAACGACCAAAGTGACGTCCTGCTGATTTCATCAGCAATAGATTCCCAAGCATTCACTGAACCGTTTGCGATATTTTGGAGCTCGAGGCACTGTGAGGTCCGTATATCGGATGTTATAGTGCCGCCGACGCTACAGCTACCGCGATTTTAACATGGGCGGATGCCACTTCACGCCGTGAATGTACATATATATATATATATATATATATATATATATATATATATATATATATATATATATATATATATATATACTTTACCTTGGGTTGGTTTTTTCCAGACAGGAGGGCTTTATGCGCCTCCGTGTTGATATTGGTTGTTGTTCCAAAATCGGAATCTTCCAATTGATGGCACAAATGTGCGTTTGATTGTCCTGTTATTTTCCGTTCTTTGTGTTCTTCCATGTTTCTTTCAACATCGTTGCTCCCAAGTTTCACATCCATACTTGGTTATACCGGACTGATGAAGGCTAATGAGCTAGAAACATGCATGTTTACGGTTACCACTCCTCTTCAGTAACCTCTTTATTTTTGCGTGCTTTCCCATGATAACACTTGTTGTTTGCTCTTTGTTTTTGTTAAATTCACGCATGATCCATTTTTGATCTTGTTTCTTTACCTTGGGTTGGTTTTTTCCAGACAGGAGGGCTTTATGCGCCTCCGTGTTGATATTGGTTGTTGTTCCAAAATCGGAATCTTCCAATTGATGGCACAAATGTGCGTTTGATTGTCCTGTTATTTTCCGTTCTTTGTGTTCTTCCATGTTTCTTTCAACATCGTTGCTCCCAAGTTTCACATCCATACTTGGTTATACCGTACTGATGAAGGCTAATGAGCTAGAAACATGCATGTTTACGGTTACCACTCCTCTTCAGTAACCTCTTTATTTTTGCGTGCTTTCCCATGATAACACTTGTTGTTTGCTCTTTGTTTTTGTTAAATTCACGCATGATCCATTTTTGATCTTGTTTCTTTACCTTGGGTTGGTTTTTTCCAGACAGGAGGGCTTTATGCGCCTCCGTGTTGATATTGGTTGTTGTTCCAAAATCGGAATCTTCCAATTGATGGCACAAATGTGCGTTTGATTGTCCTGTTATTTTCCGTTCTTTGTGTTCTTCCATGTTTCTTTCAACATCGTTGCTCCTAAGTTTCACATCCATACTTGGTTATACCGTACTGATGAAGGCTAATGAGCTAGAAACATGCATGTTTACGGTTACCACTCCTCTTCAGTAACCTCTTTATTTTTGCGTGCTTTCCCATGATAACACTTGTTGTTTGCTCTTTGTTTATATATATATATATATATATATATATATATATATATATATATATAACGGATATTTTATTGGGGATGTGGCAATAAGAGACCAGAGTAAACTCTTTCAGATATTTATTCCCGAGCTTTCGAATAACTTTTATTCATTTTCAAGGACTAAAATTGATTGGTATATGTTATCATTATTAACGATTAAATAAAATAACTGTAGATCCCCTTGATCTATTTGAATACTTCATCATTATTATATTCACTACTTTTTTGCGTAGATTTCCTTTAGATGCAATTTCCTTTTTTATTCCAACCCATTCTTAATATAAGCTGCTAATATTTTGTAAGACACAATACTTTTTTATGAATGTGCAATAACGTTTCTGTCAATTCTGTTGAAAATATTTCCTCTGTCGAGGTTTTCTTTCAAGTAATAGTGTGAAATTTAATGCAGATAGACGTTCGGATCCATCATTAAACTTTTGTTCCCTTTTATCTGCGGTAACTGGAAAGCACAATACTAGTAGAAGTGATAGGTCGCCTATATCTGATTAATTATATGAAACAAGTAGAAAAAGATGATGTTGAGGATAGCAATCATGTCCAAATCCTAATCTCGATCTGAATAAGACTACCTCAACCTTAGCTACCCATCAAGTTTCAAAATGTTGTCCGTGTTCTTTTAAGGTAATTATCTTCCAAGAAATCTTGAATGTTTGTTAACTGATAGGGATGTAGCTTCTACTAACTACTAGAAAGTTTTTGTAGGATGATAAAAAAGGAGCAGTATCTCGATGAAAAATGATATTTCTAAGAAGCACAGAGGGACAAGGATTTTCAAGAATAATATGTTCAATCATCGAATTATTGAAACGCAAACAAAAATTTGCTGTTTTAGGAGATCTCGGTTCCCATAAAATTTGACAAGGTGCCATGATTCTGTTTAAGCTTTAGGAAAATATATAAATCTACTGACTAAGGTGATCATAATATTTTGTTTATGTTGTTGTGACATCGTCAATGTCAGAAATAATGAAATAATTGTCAATGTATGAATGTACCGTTTATTTATATAACTAAAAGGGTTTATAGTACATCTCTGCCTTTTCGTTAGGCTGTACTACCAACAGATATATCCAGAATACCGCTAACTCCTACAGAATCCGTTATTTTTGTTTCAAAAGATGCTCCGATAACAAGAAAGCTACAGTTCATTATTATGAAAGAATACGTTTATTTGTACTTACTTTTGGCAGTTTTTCGGGATCTCCAGGATGCCTCGGTATGAGTTTTTGCAATCTTTGAAAACCATAGTCTATCGTTGGTTCGTTGAGGGCTGTAAATAGAAGTATTTCTGTTAATTAGCTGTTCCCTAATATGACAGAGTAATAGAATATTACTAAACTGTGAAGCCCAATTTTCGAATTTGAAGTTGATGATATTGGATACCTTATGAAAAGCTGAAGTTGGAATTAGCAAATATTCGTAGAACATCATAAATGAAATATATCTAGACTGTCCCCAACATATGTGTTTGGAGGTTTTTGCAATTTCCCTCTCAAGTCGGTAAACATCAAAGAGTCTCTGTTTTGTCCGCATATTTTAAGACAAGTTGTCGTGTTGTGTAATGACAAATTTATAAGACCAATAAATCAGTGGAAGATCACACACATTCAGTTCTGGTGTGTAGTGAAGTCTTTGGGAAGAATGTCGGGGAATAAAGTGAAGCCCCGAAAATACAAGTTAATAGAATTATACAAAGAACATCCATTATTATGCGACACTGAAATAAGGACATCAAAAATCGTTAAAAGGAAGCCGATGCAATGAAGGAGATTTGATTAGTATTAAATATAAAATGGATAAGAATGAGACAAACATAAGGAATATTAATAGCCAGTTGAACACAAGCTCAAAACTTGCTTAAACCTTGAAGAAATCTCACAACTTAGTCCACAAACTTTTTTTTGTAGGCTTTGTATAATCCAAAAACGTTTACGCATAATTTTTCCAGGATTGGACGAAGTGGAGAGAAAATCGCGAGTTAATTAATTATATAATCAAAATTTGAATACTCACAAACATATACAAATCTACCAGGTGCTCCTTTACAAAACTGCTTGGATTTATACGATAACGTTACTTCCACAACTCCTGGTATATGCCGGGGAGGTGTTTGGACTCGTATTGCGTGAGGAGTTATCAGCTGAAAATGGAAAAAATACAATAAAGTTAGCGAAAAGACTGTCATGAAAATATTTGATTTGAATTGATATTACAAATTTTTGTTGTTTCCCTCGTAATAGATCTTCTGATCCCCACTATCCAGACTGAACACACGTATGTGGATGGATACACCCATTATACCTCCCTATGAAATATTTTTAGCCTTCGTATTTACGACCCTTCTTAAAGTATCCCTCTTTTCGATGCTCCCTTTTCTTATTTTTGCTACTTTTAACGATCAGAGACGTAGACTTTCGTTTCAGAAATGCTTGGAAACCAGAAGCAGTAGCGTTGAATTTTCAAACGTACATGTATGATTCATAGTTAGTTTTCTCAAATTTTCAACGCCTGATTTTTCATTTGCATGTCATAAGCGAAATTGTCATAGAAAATAATGGAACAAATTTTACATTTAAGGTAATTTTCTCAATACATTTGAGTCTATTAAACAATAGGAAGTATTGTTTTTGACAATTCAATTTATCGAAACAAAGCAACAAAAATATATTATGCACTAAACAAAACAATAACTAGGACAAAGGAAATCGAAGTAGGAGTAAAAAAGGAAATAAACAATACTATAACAATACCAATAATAACAGAAGCTAATGAAAATTGAATACTAAACAAGAAACAGGAACCAAGGATACATACAAATGGAAATGAAAGATATTGGGAGAATAAGAGGCAAGACTAAATGAAACAGAGTGAGGAGTAAAGAAATAGCATTTGCCAATTATCGATACTAGTAAAGAATAAAAAGAAACAAACTAAGTGGTAATAATGGACCAATCTCGAACGGTAAAGGGAATACTGGAGATGGGAAAGTCGACAAAAAAAAAGAAGATCAAGAAGGACTTGGTTAGAACAAGTGGAAGAATATGGAAGGAAAAGACGAAAATCCATAGAAGGGATGAAAGAAACAGCAGAAAATAGAAGAGGTTGGACAAAAATGGATAATTGATAAACCGGAAAGGGTAGGGGAGCGAAGAAGAAGAATAATCAAAATAATCTTTAATGAAATTTATTGTCTCGACCCTTACTTCGTGGAATCATCTAGAAACAGTTAGTTGCAATTAAAACAGCAAAATAATCTTCTTTTTTTAAAGGCATCACTTCCAAATTTGCTTTTAATTTCGATTTTTCCTGTTAGTGTTCATTAAATAGGTGATAGGCGTTGAAGGCCAGCTCAGGAGATAACCATAGATATCATTCTCAATACAATAAGTAATTTTGAACTTGATTAATCATCGTTTTAGAAAATAATATGAATTATACTTTTTAGGCGGTTCGATAAAAGTGGAATGTTTATTTTTTGAACAATAAATTCTCTTCCATAATAATTACAATATTTTTTGAAATTGTTTTATAAATAATAATGAATATACAGTGTAACAGGTAGCAGGTAGGAACTCTTTTTGAATAGTCCTATCAGGGAGAATGAATCAATCCCTGCCTACTGCAGATATCAGGCGTCTCCTGACCCTGGAGGCTAGTACCTGTTTAGGGTCCCTAGCCCAGGGATACGGGTGAAGACCATACCGGCAGAGAAGGCGGAGAAGAAGGACTTCAGAACGGCGGATCTGGCGCAAATGGCAACCCTGCTTTTGGGGATATATATGAAAGCAACAATATAAGGGCACTCTTTTGTCCTAGGGTTAATAAATTGGCCCTAAAGGCGGAAGAACTATTATAAGTCAACGGCATAAGAATGTAGAACGCAAGGAGAAACCACTACATTAAAGATCCACATGGATTTCTCTAGTATAATCATCATGGCTATACAACAAAACACAAACTTTACTGATCATGGATATCGGATACCAAGATCCGGCGGGGGAGGAAACCCAAAGCGAGACCACAGGGCCTCCCAGGTCGTTAACCTGCGAAATCCCTGTGACAAATCGAAGCCAACAACAGCACAACACCAAATTGGAAATAAACTAAAGATTGGCACATGGAATGTCAGGAGTATGTTTGAGTCGGGAAAAATGCATAATGTGATACAAGAGATGGAAAGACTATGTATAGATATACTCGGTATCAGCGACAGCAGGTGGTTAGAATCGGGCCAACTCACCACGGCAAACGGTATGATATATTTCTCTGGAAATAATGAAGCCCACCATAGAAATGGAGTTGCAGTTCTTGTGTCGAAAAATATTATGTCATCGGTGATTGGTTTCACTCCTATATCAGATAGAATCATACTTTTACAACTTCAAACAGATACGAGCAAACTAAACATCATACAAGTATATGCTCGTACAGCCGAAAAACCTGATGAAGAGATCGAGCTATTTTACGAAGGTGTTCAGTCAGTCCTATCTTCAATAAAATCAAGAGATGTTACACTTATCTTAGGCGATTTTAATGCTAAGATTGGAAACGGAAAATGTGATAAATACGTAGGCGAGTACGGACTTGGGATGAGAAATGAAAGAGGTGACAGGTTGCTAGAATTTTGCCAAGTGAACAAATACATAATAACAAACACTTTCTACAAACTTCCTATGCGAAGACTATATACCTGGAAATCTCCGCAAGACAACAAAAAGAAACTGGTAAGAAATCAAATAGATTATTCTTTGGTAAATGAAAGTTACAGAAATTGTGTTAAATCGGTAAAAGCATATCCAGGCGCTGACGTGTTTTCCGACCATAATCCATTGATAGCACGAATTCTCATCAAATTAAAGAGGACAATAAAAAGCACTTAAAGGAACCAAGTGGATATTGGACATTTACAGAAGGAAAAGACTCGTTAGAACATAAAAACAAAAAGAAACAACAACTTACGAAAACTTGATCTGGAAGAAGAAAATCAGAACCAATATGATATAAATAAGAAGTAGCATCACTTTAAATCAGCGTTGATGGAACCTATGAAGGAAATTTGTAGGAATGAGATACGTACAGCAAAACACGATTGGATGACCGACGAAATTCTACATCTCATGAATAGAAGAAGAACTTTTAAAGACAAAGGCGAACAACAATATGAAACAATACAAGTCGGAATACGAAAGAAAATCAGAGTGGCAAAGGAAAATTTCTATAAAACAAAATGTGAAGAAATCGAAGAACTGCAACAAAAACATGACAGCTTCAATATACACAAGAAAGTAAAAGAACTAGCAGGAATGCAAAGAAGGAATCGACTCAATACATTATACGACATAGATGGTAGAATAATAACAGATATAGAAGAAAAACTAAAAACCTGGAAAAATTATGTCGAGGAACTCTTTGAAGACCATAGACAGAAGGAATACCTTGAATGCGCGGACAGAGACGAAGGACCAGAAATAACAAAGGAAGAAGTTTTATATGCTCTGAACTCGCTGAAAAACAGGAGGGCACCAGGCCCAGATGAGCTACCAGCCGAAGTTATCAAACTTATTGAAGAAGAGCAGATACATGTCTTGGCGGATCTGTTTAACAACATATATAAATCAGGAATCATACCACAGTAATGGCTGATATCAACTTTTATAACGCTACCAAAGAAAAGAAATCCTAAACATTGTCAAGATTATCGCACTATAAGTCTAATGGAACATACCTTGAAAGCATTCTTAAAAGTCATACATACCAGAATATATAGGAAACTAAAACAGGACATCAGTGCAACTCAATTCGGGTTTAGAAATGGCCTGGGTACCCGTGAAGCGTTATTCGCACTTAACGTTATGTCCCAGAGATGCCTAGACATGAACCAGGATATGTATCTATGCTTTATTGACTACACTAAAGCCTTTGATAAAGTGCGCCATGATCACCTTATAAAACTGTTGCAGGCAAAAAACTCAGACTCTAGAGATATCAACATTATTTCAAATCTCTATTATGGTCAAAGAGCAGTAGTGAAGATAGAAGAAAATGCAACTGAAGATATAGAAATAAAAAGAGGAGTTGGTCAGGGATGTGTACTGGCTGATCAGAAATATGGCATTAAAATCAATGGAAGACCAATCAACAATCTAAGATATGCCGATGATATAGTGCTGATAGCCGAAACACTTCAAGACCTACAGAAACTTGTTAATGCAGTTATGGAAGCTAGTAAGAAATATGGACTGTCACTAAACACAAACAAAACCAAATTTATGGTTATAACAAAATCGGTCCAAAACATGGGAAATATATTAATACATAACCAACCAATTGAAAGAGTGAGAAAATACAATTATCTGGGAACTATTTCCAGTAAAAATGCGGACTGCTTTCAGGAAATAAAAATCCGAATTGAAAAAACGCGGAGTACTTTCACGAGGATGAAACGAGTATTCTGTAGTCGAGATCTCAGCTTGGAACTCAAATTGCGTCTTATGAGACGCTATGTTCTGTCAGTGTTGTACTATGGCATGGAATCATGGACATTAAAGAAGAACGATGTAAAGAAAGTAGAGGCATTTGAGTTCTGGGTGCATCGCAGGATTCTGAGAATTTCATGGGTACAGAAAGTCACTAATGCCGAAGTGTTAAGAAGGATAAAACAAGACAAGGAAATTGTCCTAACTATTAAAAAAAGGAAGCTGCTCTACCTGGGTCACGTTATGAGGGGGGACAAATATAAACTGCTCCAGCTCGTTGTGCAAGGAAAAATAAGTGGAAGAAGATCAATAGGAAGGAGAAGACATTCCTGGTTGAAAAATCTTCGCGAATGGTTCAACGCCACCAATAGTCACCTTTTTATAGCAGCTGTATCCAAAATACGAATAGCCTTGATGATTGCCAACCTTCGGAACGAAGACGGCACTTGAAGAATATACAATGTAACCCATGAATGATGAAATGATAAGACACAAAATATAGTATAAGCTGGAATATCTGTGGGGACTTCTACATTGTCCTTAGGGGATATTAAAAAGATAAATCATATTCTGCAAATATATGTACGTATTTGAGAGAATACATTGTCATGGAAATTTATATTTCCTGAATAACAAGGTCAATAAATCATCCAGAGTTCAATCCTATCGAGAATTTTTCGTATAGGTTTGGTAGTTGTATCATAGCTAACGGCAGTTACCCAGTGACGCAAGTACACCCCACAAAAACCACCATACCAAAAAAGGCCAATATAAACTATCAAACCATGAAATATCACTCTATACATACAGAATTTTTTTTTCATACAAAATGTGAATGTTTAAATGGCCGAGAAAATAGGAACGTGTTCACCGATCACGATGGAATTCTGTCAGTTTGTGACACGGGGCGCTGATGCGATGCTACAGTAAAATTTTCAGCCTCGTAGCTGTATTCAAAGCTGACATACACTTACCCACGTTTTAGGTAGTTTGTCGGTATATATATTTGTGGCCAACTTTGTAATGGCTCTAACGATTTCGATGAAACTTTACAGGATTATAGAGTTCGAAAAGCTATTACCAACGCATACTACCACGATTCTTTGAAAAATCATTCAGGGGTCTTAATGGTCATTTAAAATTTCGAAAAAAATGGTATTCTAAGTTTTTGTCAATTTAGAAGGTTTTCGATCTGATATAGAGAAAAAACACCCTAAATGTTTTTATAGCTCTATTAAAGACAATTCTAACGGTATACAATATTTGAGAAATTTGGCATATCCTTGTGAAATTATAGCCAAAAAAAGAGATCTAACCTTTGATTTTTTTCGTTTTTTCAATTTATTATTAAATTTTTACGGTTTTCGACGGTAGAGAAAAAATACCGTTCAAGTTTCTTGTAACTCTATTCAATACCGTTCAAGTTTCTTGTAACTCTATTCAAGACCTTTCTAAGATTCTGTAATATATGAGATTTTCGGTGTACACTTGTGGAGTTATAGCCAAAATAAGCGGACCACCCTTTCATTATTTTATCCAATTTATACGGTTTTGAACTACTGGTAGAGATGAAACACCCTATATATGTTTGTAGCTTAATTCAAGATGTTATTTTAAGAAGAATTGGTTAATAGACCTATCACCTAAACTTTTGTTTACCATTTTTTCTTCTGATCAATTGTATCACTGAGTTGTTTTTTTGTTATATGGTGAACAATGAAGAATTGATTATTATTATTATTATTATTATTATTATTATTATTATTATTATTTTTTTTTTTTTTTTTTTATCACACTTGTTAGTGGAGGATTGGCATGTCCAGGCTGGGATTCTCAAGGTTTCAGCAGCCTAGTCATGTGTGAGCACTCGTCGGACGGTTCGGCATGTTCCCAATATAGCTGCTTGTTGGGCGGTAATTATGTTCTTATCAACATTTTCCAATTTCAGTTTCTTTAACTCGTTTTGTAAATGTACTTCAACGAGGCCAGTGGTTGAGATAACCAGCGGATGTATGGTTACGTGTTCTAATTGATAAGCATCCTTTAGTTCGTGCGCTAAGTCAATATATTTGTGTATTTTTTGGGTCCTAGCTTCTTTAATGTTGTGATCGTTAGGTATAGTGATGTCTATTATATTAGCTGTCCTTCCTTGTTTTTCTAGTACAAGTATATCTGGTTTATTGTGTGCTATTTCCTTATCTGTAATTATCTTTTTGTCCCAGTATACTTTTACATTTTGGTTTTCAAGTTGTTCTTTCGGGGTGTACTTGTAGTAGGGCACTTGTTCTGTCAGCAGACCATATTTTATGCAGATTGCCTGGTGGAATACTTTGGCTACATCATCGTGTCTTTTCTTGTGGTCCCGAGATACCAAGTAGGAGCATCCTGCCAAGAGGTGTTGAATGGTCTCTGGTTTTTCCTGGCATAATCTGCAACTATCGGATGGGATTTCCTGTCGGATGATGAATCGTCTGTAGTTTCGTGTGCTTATTATTTGATCTTGTATGGCCAGTAGAAAACCCTCCGTTTCGGCCATGAGTGTTCCACTCGACAGGTACAGATTTGATAAGCGTTTATCAACCTCTTGCCCTGCTAAAGCTGCAGCATATCTTCCATGCAGTTCTTTACCTTTCCAGATTTGTTCTAGTTCAGCGAAGTAGTTCTTATTTTCTTTTTCAGGTGGATTTTCATTCGCTAACTTTAAGGGTGAAAGAGAGGAGTCAATAGCTGTTATTGCTCTATATGCGGGGTGTGTTACGGACTTCAGATAAGTAAACAGCTTTTCACATTCTTTATTGTGCATTTCTTTCAGATTTATAAGTCCTCTTCCGCCTTTGCTCCTTGGGAGATATAACCTGACTGTAGATGCATTGGGATGATGTAACCTCCTCCTTGTAAGCGATGTTCGAATCAATCTGTCTAGACTTTCCAGATCAGTAGGACTCCATTTGACAATGCCAAAGCTGTATGTTACCACTGGTACCACCCAAGAGTTGATAGCTGAGAATTTTGATCTAGAATAGAGGTGTGTTTTGAGGATTGATTGTAATCTCTTTTTCAGTGTGTTTTCAATCTGTTCCTTTGAGTGTTTTTGATCTATGTTAACTGTTTGTTGGATTCCCAAGTATTTGTACATTTCTTCTGGAGGAAGTGGTTCAAATTGGCTTTGATCTATAAGTGTAATATTTTCGGAGTCTTGTACTTTTCCTTTTTTGACATGGACAAATGCACACTTCTCAAGCCCAAATTCCATCCTGATGGATCCGCTGAAACTAGATACCAGTTCTAGCAGTGAGGTGAGCTGGTCTGAGTTCGACGCATATAGTTTCAGATCGTCCATGTAGAGAAGATGATTGATTTTCACGGATGGCTCCCTGGATATTGTGTAGCCACAGTAGCTGTCTTCAAGTAGACTACTAAGTGGATTTAGAGCCAAGCAGAACCATAGCGGGCTGAGGCTCTCCCCTTGGAAAATGCCCCTCTCTATTCTCACTCCTGCGGTGGTGTAATGAGTTGCTCCCACATTCACGTTCAGGGAGGTTTCCCACGTCTCCATAACTTTTTCAAGGAACTCAATCAAGTGGTTGTTGATTTTGTAGATGTTTAGTACTCTGAGTAACCACGAGTGCGGGACAGAATCAAATGCCTTTCGATAGTCTATCCAAGCAACCGAAATGTTCCTTTTCCTTTGTTTGGCATGGTTAGTGATCACTGTATCAATAATCAGCCACTCTTTGCTTCCCCGTGCCCTTGCCTTACAGCCGTTCTGTTGCCAAGCTAGCAGTTGGTTTCTTTTTAGGTGGGAACTAATTTTCTGCTCTATGATTGAGGTGAGTATTTTATATGCGATGGGCAAGCAGGTAATCGGTCGGTAATTTTGGGGGTTTTCGACTTTCTCGTTTTTGGGCAGGAGGTAAGTTATACCTTTTGTGAAGAAGGGTGGTATCTTTTGTGGATCTTCCATGGATTCATTTAGTTGGTTGGCGAAGATTTGATGAATCGACGTTAAGCTCTTCCACCAGTATGCGTGAACTTTATCAATTCCTGGTGCTTTCCAATTAGCCAGTTTCTGTGCGGCGTCTTTAACATTTTGGGAAGATATCCGGATATCCTCCATTTCTTGAGTGTGGGCCGTTCTTTCTTCCTCTTTCTTGATCCAGAACGCATTTTCATCATGTTCCACTCTGGTTCCCCACAATTGTGTCCAGTATTTGTGCATGTTTGTTTCATTAGGTGGAGCGTTCGTATATTTTGTTTCTTTCGATCCCAAGTTTCGGTAGAATAGCTTTTGATTTTGTTGGAATATACGATTTTCTTTGTACCGGGCAACCCTCTCTTTGTATCTTCTTATTCTATTTCCCAACATTTTGATTTTTTGTTTTAACTCCTCCATATAAGATGACAGACGTTGATTCCTGTCAGGTGAGTTATATTTGGACTTAAGTTTCTTGTGTATTTTATGTATTATATTTTTTATGCGGGTTGTGGGCTCAGGGCTATTAAGGTAAGCATGAATCTGTCCAATTTCCCTTCTAAATTTTTCTATTTTGTATTGTATTCTTTTAACCCATGGAGGTTCTGTATTTGTTGTGTGTTTCTTATTATTATTATTATTATTATTATTATTATTATTTTGGTTGTGATTTAGCAGCTTATGATTGCGAGGATCATTTAGCTGCCGATATACATTTAAATATTGTTATAGATATTCAAGAGGCCCAGGTATGACAGAGCTTTTTTGATATTTTCTTCATTACTGAATATATTAGTTATTGCGTGTTCTATTCCGATATTGTATTTCAGCTGAGAATAAGTTGGACAGGAGAAGATATGATTAATAGTTAGTCTGGTATTGCAATGATCGCAATTGGGTCGACGGACTCCGGCTAAGAGATAGGCATGTGATTACTTGTTCTATTCTATTCAAGGATATTGGATAAGTCCATTTTTATTTCCGGTTTTACGAGATTCAATTGAATGTTTTGCTGTGACCATCGATCTTGCCATTATTTGTTAACTATTTCTTTAATAACTGTAATAATGTCCTGATCTGGGACAGGGATGCCATCATCTACAGGGGAGAGAGTTGCATGTTTTGCTGCCATGTCTGCCTTCTCATTGCCGCGAATGTTACAGTGACTGGCGGTCCATAAGAAAGTATATTTATTTCCTACTGACGACAAGTGGGAAACTAGCTCCAAGATTCTTAAGCTATAAGGGGATATTGTAAATTTGAGTAGGAAAAGGAGAAGAATAGAAGAGCCTGCCATATAGCATACAGTTCCGCGGTGAAAATTGAGCAGTAAGGGTTCAAGGTCCAACAATATTCATTTTCCTCTATTACCATTGCTGCACCTACTCCGTTTCTGGTTTTTGATCCATTTTTGATCCGTATAAATGGTGAGACTGTTTTGGTAAAGGTCTAATTCGGATCTGAACAAAACTCTAAAGGATTAGTCTGATATCTCATTCCTTTTCCACAAGAATAGGCCGGGGTTTATCTGTGGCTTGGAGAGTTGCCAAGGAGGAGCTGCAGGAATGTTTTCGCTAATTATTGTGTATTCATCAATTGAGTATTTCTCGCCGGCTTCATGGAATCGAATTCTTGCTGGTCTGGTTACTGTAGGTCTGTTGGAGAATTCATTATCGGCTAAAAAAATTGCATGGTCAATATGGGTTGGACGGGATATAATTTGGGATGCGTAGGTGATAGTTTGGAAATCTCTTCTTAGATCTAGTGCTAGTTCGGAAAGCCCCTGTACTTAGTCTGAGAGCTGATAGTTGAAGATTATTTAATTGACTTAGTCTCGAAGGTCTACAGGAATTGTATGCGATCGCCCCGTAGTCTAGTCGACTCTGTATGAGTTACCTGTAGAGGTTCAACAGTATCTCCCTGTCTGCCCCCCCCCCCATCTTATATTTGCCATACATCGGATAATGTTCAACGCTCTCTGGCATTTTGCCACTAATTGTTTGATATGTTCTTTCCAGTGGAGTTTTTTTATCAAAAACAACGCCCAGGAATTTGATACAGTCCTTGGCGTTGATTTGGTGTCCATATATGTTAAGTTCAGGTTCTGGATGTTCTAATCTTAGCCTACAGAGGTGAACATAATTGGTTTTTTCCCTTGAGAATAGAAGACCCCGTTGTTTCGATGATCGGGCCAAAGAGTCGATTTCATTATTAAGATTTTCGTTTATCACATCCATAGATTTGTGTCTGGAGAGGACAATCAGGTCGTCTACATAGAGGATTTTCTCAACATGGGTTACTTTCCGATCAAGAAGGAAATTCATGGCAATTGCAAAAAGTGATACGCTGAGAACAGAGCCTTGTGGTATTCCATTTCCGACTATTTTGACGGGTGACTCTATGGATCCTAAACGGACAAAGAAAGACCGATCATCTAAAAAACTTTGTAGAAGATTCGGCATTTTACCTCTCAGACCCCAGAGGTGTAGTTGTTTCATGATAGAATATCGCCATGTTCTGTTATAGGCTTTCTGAAGGTCAAAACTAACTACTACCAAATGTTCTCTATTAAGAAAAGCTGTTTGAATTTCATTCTCTAGGTTAACTAGAGCGTCGGTTGTAGGGTGTTTGCTCCGACATCCGACTTGCGATTCTGATAAAAGGAAGTTAGATTCCATCCACCAGGTGAGTCTATTCAGTTCCTCTCACTCAAGCTCCGTTCAGGAATTTACATGTTATATGGCACGTCTGAAGGATAACTGCTTTCTGCGCGTATCTCATGATGCTCTGAGATAATCCAATGTCCTCAAGGTTTTTAGGGAGATTCTTCGAAATAATTCCTTCTGCCGAAATTACCCGTAGGATTGTTGAAACTCTAGTCAGATAATCAGATGTTCTTAAGCTCAACCGCCAGGTTTTCGTATTTGGTAACTTTTTCTCTCTCAGTTTTACTGACGTTATGGGAAAGTGACACGGCTATGTCGATGATGGTTCCAGTCCTTTTCTCCTTGTCGATGATGATGATGTCCGGTCTGATGTAGTCTACTGTCCTATCCGTTGTTATAGGCCTGTCCCAATATAGTACCGCATTATCTGCTTCTAAGACGGCTTGAGGCTGGTATTTGCAATACGATGGATATGTGAAGTTCGTTCTTGAGGGCCAGCTGTTGGTGGATGATCTTGGCAACTTGGTTATGACGTCCTAGGTATGCGTTATCTGCAAGCGATCTACAGCCTGCAATTATATGCTCTATAGATTTGCCCACCGTACCACATCTCCGGCACCTGTCCTCGATATCCAGGCGTAGGCAGTGGTTTTCGTAGTTACGGGTTCTAATAACTCTGTCCTGGATGGCCATGAGAAATCTGTCTGTTTCTGGGTAGAGGAATCCAGCGCCGAGCCATAATAGAGATCTTATCGACGTTTCCCGCTTCTAGGCTTCGTGGAAATTTGCCATGTAAGGTTTGTTCCATCCAAGAGGCTTGATTTTCCTGTCTTGAGCTCATTTCGAACTCGAGATCGCGGTGCTGCAGGTTCAAAGGTGTATACACCCGGTCCTCTTGTGCTGCTATCCTCATCAGAGTGTCTTCGGATGTAAGCAATTGTAGCCGCATGTTCTTCACTTAAGTTCTGCATAGCTTGTAGATGTTCACCATTCCCCGACCACCGCTTGCTCGAGGCTCATTATTATTATTATTATTATTTTTTTTTATTAATTCACACTTGTCAGTGGAGGATTGGCATGTCCAGGCTGGGATTCTCAAGGTTTCGGCAGCCTAGTCATGTGTGAGCACTCGTCGGACGGTTCGGCATGTTCCCAATATAGCTGCTTGTTGGGCGGTAATTATATTCTTATCAAAATTTTCCAATTTCAGTTATTTCAGTTATTATTATTATTATTTTCATTAGACGGAAATACTTGTCCTAAAGTCCGTTTTATTATCTTATTATTTATGATATTATCAATTTAATCAGGTTCGTAATTATTTTTAACTGCCATCTGTTTTATGATATTTTGTTCTAATTATCAGTATTTAATGGGACTGTTAAAAGTCTGTTTGGGTTCCTTTGGACAAATATTTTATGAATTGTTTCAATACATTTTGCTACGAGTCAAATAGCCTATAGTACGAATTGACCAATTTTTCCTGAAGTACATTTTACATCTATCAATATTAATATACAGCAACTTGACTTACTTAACATGGGTTTAAAATTTAATTTCTCAACTTCTAATGTTAAACGTGATTTGAGAACTTTAGCAATTGACTCTGAATTAATTTTGGGCAATTCTGATTTGACCAATAAAACATCCATACGTGCTGACATCTCTTCCCTGATTCAAAAGACCTTTAACAGACATTCCAAACCTAACCTTTCCCCTATTTTCAATCAACATCAGTTTTCATTTTCTTCACTTAGAGATTTAAAACAGAAAATCTCTTCAGACGATTTAGTAGTGACTAAGGCAGATAAGGGTAATTGCGTTGTCGTTTTGGATAGATATGACTATGTCAATAAGGTTGAGTATTTCATTCATTCTGACACTTCTTTTTCTCCCTTAAGTTCAGATCCTACCTTGAAGTTTCATACGCTTTTTAGGAATAGGCTTAAAACTTACTCTGATACATTAGACAACTTTAACACTAAATTCTACCAATTGATACAGATGGCTCCTATCACCCCCCTTCTTTATGGACTTCCAAAAATTCATAAAGAAAATATACCAATTAGACCGGTAGTTTCATTTTCACCTGTCTCTAAACTCTCTTCTTTTCTTAATAATTTACTCCTAGACATCACTAAATTCAATAATATATTTTCTATTAAAAATTCTTTAGACTGGTGTAACAAGATATCTAATATTACAGTTCCCAACTCTAGTTCATTTTTGCTTTCACTTGATGTTTCTAACCTCTTTCCTAGCATACCCCCTTCAGAATGTATTGACTTGGTTGAGGCTTTGCTCATTTCTAATAATTTGAACCCCAATATTGTTTCTGATGTCCTCGGTTTACTCCAATTGTCTTTAGAACAAAATTTTTTCCAATTTAACAATAAATATTATGAACAGACAACAGGTTTGGCTATGGGATCTAACCTCAGTCCTCTACTAGCTGAAATTTTTATGAACAAATTAGAACAAACCTATTTAAGTGATCCATCCTTTAAAAGTCACATTGTTTTTTACTACCGCTATGTGGACGATTGTATTGTTCTTTTCGAAGGTACACATGAACAGGCCTTTTCTTTTCTTCATTTCATTAATACATTACACCCCAGAATTAAATTCACTTTGGAGTTAGAAGTGAATAACCGCATCCCCTTTTTGGACTTGTTAATTGTTAAGAATGTCGTCACTAGGAGACTGGAATTTGAGATTTACCGAAAACCCACAACGACAGATGCTATCATTGATTTCAATTCTAACCATCCCCAATCACACAAAGTTTCTTCCATTAATAGTCTTTTACATAGAGCATTTTCTTTACCTTTGTCACAGGAGGCCTTTATTAATGAGATCAATATCATCAAACAAATTGTTGTCAACAATAATTTCTCTATTTCTTTATTCAACAAACTATACATGAGATTTTTCAGTAAATTCAGATTGAGTTTTCCTACTATTAATTCTCTCAACGTGTGTTCTGACGGTGATAAGCTCCATTATGCTGGTTCTCTACATTACTTTGGTCCTATATCCTATAAATTTGGTAATATATTTAAAAAACATAACATTAAATTCGGTTTTAGAACCAACAACAATTTGAGATCATTACTAGTTAACACTAAAGACTGCATGCCATATCTTCATTCTCCTGGCGTTTACAAACTTTGTTGTCAGGATTGTGACGCTGTCTATGTGGGCCAGTCTGGACGTCTGTTGGACACAAGGATAAAAGAACATCTCAGTTGTATCAAAAGGTATCGGAATACTGACCCTCCTGCTTCCCCTTCAGCATTTGCAAACCATATTATTTCAGAGAACCATCAATTTTCATTGTCTGATGCTCGTATACTTCATAAATGTTTTAAAGGACCTAGGATGAATTTACTTGAAATGTTTGAGATTAACCAAACTAGTTCTGATACTACTGTTGTTTGTCTTAATGAACAATTGTTGCCTTCTGAGCCGTACATGTTCCTCAATCTTCCGTTTCAGGGTTTTTGAATTCAATATTTTTCTCAGACTATTGTTTTGTTTATTTTGTATTGTACCTTTTCAACTCCTTTTTTTCATGCATTCATCAACTTGTTGTTTATTCTTTATTTGATTGCTACTTAGTATCAGTTTTTGGTATGTATATATTTTGTTTTTAATCTTAGACATTTAGTTTAAGATCTCTTCTTCTTTTTTAAGTGAATTGGACTAAGGTTGACTTTTACAGCTACCTTTTTTATCTATGTATTTTTTATCTATGAATTTGTACACGTTGAATGTTTTATAATTTTGTGTAACTAGTCAATTTTAATTATGTCTTATGGTTCTATAACTTGAACAGTACTATTTTATTAAATTGTACTGTTCTCTTTTTTCTTTTTCAGTTAATTCACTAATTTGTTTCTTATGTGTCAGGTAATGTTGGAGATGTTTGTTTTTGTATTTGTCCCCCTCTTTTAACAATCTGTTTTTGTAGCCTGAAGATGGCCGTTATGTAGGCCGAAACTAGTTGCTTTTATTGTCTAACTATTAAATAATTCTGTGACACTGACTTTGAGTTTTATTCACAGTTTCACAATATTAATATACGCCTCAAATCTGCTCTACCAAATACTTCCTGAAAATTAACCATTAATCATACCTACTTATTATGCCACGTTCCATAAAAATATTACTCTTATAACCTCCAAATTATTCATATAACCTTCTATTCCACAATAAATACTAAATTCATGCTTGTAAATAGCCACGTAATCCGTACATACAATATTTTATTCAAACAAAATACATACAAAACATGTAAATAGTCACGTAGATCATACCACATTTTACCCATCCCCCTCTTCATTTATGCTTCACGCATAAATAGACGTAAAACCTCCAAATCAGCCTCTTTCAACTCCACTCATCGACGCTCTCTCAAAATTACCGGTAAAAAAACCGGCTTCAATAATAAGTACAATGAAATTGACTGTCTCGACCCCTACTTCGTGGAATATGCTCATATTAGTGTTTTTAAATGAAACTCAAGTTGTATTATATTGTGGAATTAACTAGAGACCTTGAGTTTCATTTAAAAACACTAATAAGTACAATGTTAATCTCTACCATAGATAATTAAATCGAAAACAAATGAATTCAATAATTAAACTAATAATTGCGATGCAGGAATAGTAAAATAAGTGGATGAAAATAGTGAATAGTGTAAAATGTTTTAATTTAAACAACACCCAATAATCAAGTGGATTAAAAATTCAAATCAATATACAATATATTCTCTTCACATCGCAACATGTGATTGGTCCTTCGAAAAACGTTATAACCCTTTTTTCACAACAGCAATTTGTGAATACCTATTGTGTAATATGCTGATGACAGTAATAATTACCCCTAATTTATACATTATTGACATGTAGAAGAGATATTTTGTTCAAATAATACCAAGTAATTCTATTTTTCTTAAAAAAATATGTGAAACGCCTCTGATGGCAAATAAAATCTTACCTCGCTCCATACGAGCATTGTGCCAAAAACGACTTGTAGTCCATCAAAAAAGTTATCTCCCACTATAATAACTGTCGATCCTCCGGCCGTCCATCCTTCGCTGGGACTGATCGCTTTTATGCAGGGGGTTGCTACTGGAAGAGGCGGGTACAGTCCTGGAAATTGGCCTGTGCACATCATATTGATGTAACCTTATTATTTGAGAAAAACAATGCTTATATTGTTTAGTATTAAAACAGTTTGACGTTTTTGATCTTAAACTGTAACAATCAATTAGTTTACAATCTTTGAGGATATTTTTGTATAATATACAATGTGAAATATTATAAACGAATTATTCTAATATTTAATCTCGAATAATTTCAGTCCAAAATATCTTTATTAAAAAATTTATTTAGTGCTTCTTTTTAACAGTTTTTATTTGAAAAATCTGTCAAAAACGTCAAACCAGAATTTTTCAATGTATTAAACAAAACAAGAAATATTTTCCAATCATTTACTACAATTAAAGAATATTTGAATTGATTCAAATTGGTTTTAATAGCCATACTTCAACTTTAAATACCCACACGCGTCTCCAGTGGTTTTCGTAAACTGTGCTAATGGTCATGGGAACGATATACCGGTCATGTCAATTACGCTAATGTCATTAAGTAGACTATAAAACCCTAACAATTTTCCGGTATCTGTTTGTGAGATAGTGAAGCATGTTGGAATCAATGAATAATTTCTAAAATTTCTGACTATCAGCCAATAAATATTCTGAATATATTATTTTCCGCTCAACCTATCGAATATGCGAGAAAAGTATTGGTTTACCCACAAAAAAAATGAAATTTTGGAAAAAAGTTTTGAGTTATTTTCACGTTTCTCGTCAAGAACAACACGACAAAATGGTTTTTAGAAAAAAAATCCTGTGTGTACGTCGCCGTCGTCGTCGTCGTTGTCGTCGTTGTTGTCGTCACTTTTCGTTACATGTATTGTTAGCACGATACAGCCCCGGAGTGCAACAAATCACCAATTTTATAATCGAGTATTGTTCTGGATATCTCACAGATGAACCTTACTCATTTTCAGCTCACCAGAGCCAGTACAACGGGTGCTATGGTACTTGAAGTGCGACAATTTTGTAATTTTTTGAGAAATTTCAGTTTCAGCCTCTGGAGTGCAAAAAGTCACCAATTTCATTATTGAATATTATTCAGAACATCTCACAGATGAACTCTATCTATTTTCAGCTCACCACAGCTAGTACAACAGGTGCTATAGTACTTTGAGTACGACATTTTTATCATTTTTGGAGAAATTTCAGTTTGTTAGCACGTTACAGCCTCCGGAGAATATACAAGTGACCAATTTTATAATTGAATATTATTTAGGACGTCTCAAAGATAAACTCTATTGAGATTCAGCTCACTGAAGCTAGTACAACGAGTGCTATGGTACTTGAGGAAACAAATTTTTGGAGACTTTTCAGTTTGTTAGGTTACAGCCTCCGGAGAATATACAAGTGACCAATTTTATAATTGGATATTATTCAGGGCGTCTCAAAGATAAACCCTATTGAGAGACAGCTCACTAAAGCCAGTACAACGAGTGCTATGGTACTTGAGGAAACAAATTTTTTGAGACTTTTCAGTTTGTTAGCACAATACAGCCTCCGGAGAATAAACAAGTGACCAATTTAATAATTGGATATTATTCAGGGCGTCTCAAAGATAAACCCTATTGAGAGACAGCTCACTGAAACCAGTACAACGAGTGCTATGGTACTTGAGGAAACAAATTTTTTGAGACTTTTCAGTTTGTTAGCACAATACAGCCTCCGGAGAATAAACAAGTGACCAATTTTATGATTGGATATTATTCAAGGCGTCTCAAAGATAAACCATATTGAGATTCAGCTCAATAAAGCCAGTACAATGAGTGCTATGGTATTTGAGGAACCAAATTTTTTTCATTTTTGGAGAATTTTCAGTTTGTTAGCACGATGCAGCCTCCAGCGTGAATACAAGTGACCCATTTTATGATTGAATATTGTTCAGGTCGTCTTATAGATAAACCTTATTGATTTTTAGCTCACCAGAGCTAGTACAACGGGTGCTACGGTACCTGAAGTGCCACATTTTTGTCCTCTTTGGAGAAATTTTGGGTTTAGTACGATACAGCCTCTGGAGTGTATACAAGTGGCCAATTTTATAATTGGATATTTTTCAAGGTGTTTCATTCAATGTGTCTCGCAGATGTACCCTGTTGATTTTGAGCTGACTATAGCGAGTACAGCGGGCCATATAAATCCAAATATTTTGCGTTTTTGGTTACTTTTGGAGAAATTTCGGTTTGTTAACACGATACATCCTCCGAAGTGTATACAAGTGACAATTTTATGATAGAATATTTATCAGGGCATCTCACAGATGCGGAAAAGTTAGTTTTAATCTTTAAAACCGTTTATTTTCTATGGTGTTAGAAATAGTTATAAATTATATATCTCCAATAAGGTGAAACATATTATCTCACCAAACCAACATGGTTTTATGTCAGATAGATCAACTAGTATCAATTCATTCTGTAAAACGCAATTTATTGCAGAGCCGTTTCAGTGAGGTGACTTACAGCTGCATTTTAAGATTACCGTTGCCTGGCGGAAAAAAACACCAAATTCGGTAGAAGGTACCTTAGGATATACTTACTAATTTTAGCCTAGAATCCCTCTGAAATTTCGAAGAATTTTAGAAAAATTAACTGTTTTACTGATTTTTTTTCATATTTCGCGACCCACGAAGACAGTACCTGAGTACATCGTACCCTGGGAGCCCCCAACCCAAATATCCGTCAACTTTGTCCAAGTACCGCAACATACATTTCTATATTTCACGGTACTATTTGACAACGCGGTAGTACTTACAGATTTGTAATGTTGTCTGGCATTATGTTGACCATGGGATTAATTTAATTTCTTTTGCCTCAATTAACACTGGATCAATTTACCTTAATTTTATTAATTATTAACCTCTTAGATCTCGTTTCAGTCTATTTATATGACCATTTTTTTCCAGGATAATTTAACATGGATGTGAACTGGGATCGATTCGTAATTTGCCAGAATGACACTGGTGAATGCTTGAAACGTCCTTTACTGACACAAGTGATGACAAAATAGATGCTTACACAACATTTCTAAAGAATGTAGAGCATTTTGGAAGAATTGATGCTCTCCCAGTTAAACTGTCTTTTGGAATAAATGAAAATATTAGTAACTTTGCTTCTCATTCCACTTCATGGCACAAATTCTGAAGTCTGAAGTTTAATAATTCGAAGCTGGTGAAGGCAATAAAGAGAAAACAATCAGATGTTTGTCAAAACCCAAGTCCTAGCAAACGCGTAGCATTGGATATAGATTTGTGAGAAGGGCAAAGATTAAGGTTCTCTCCATCAAGTTTTAACATTTGATACCGACAGTAATATCCGGTACATGATCACATAGCTTAATGACACACAGCTCATGACAAGAATAATTGTGGAAGAGCTTATAGCAAAAGAAGCCAAATACCACCTTGCATGTTTGGTCCAGCTTAGAAATCGCTACAGAAGCCTAATTCGTAAGGCAAACCTACAATATGAACACAGATGAGCAAATGAATTAGTGCCATTCGTAGAACTTACCAGTGACAACGTTAGTATATCAGTGAAGTCTGGCATTCTCGTTTTCAAAGTATCTGAGATTCATTCTAAGTATATGAATCGTCTTGAGGAACTGGGCATTCATGAACAAATCAACAAGACAAGAATAAATAATCAATTATTGGATGATTTCCCAGGAGCCCAAGAGCAGTTTGATAGAAGACAGACTGTAATCATATTCAATGAAAGTATTGAGGGAAGCTCTGAAGATGCGAGACTTCTCAGAAGATGCTGTTATCCTTGCCAAGGCAGCAATAATAGCCAGGAATGATAGTATGAATCACCAAGGTTTCAAGTTAAGTGGCTGCTTTCCAGTACAATGTCGAGATGACTCACTGCCTGCAAGGCTTAAGTCACTTGTTTCTATGATGTTGAATCGTTCAAGCTTGCAAGATTAAGAGAAGCATGATTCTCAGGCATAATCAATCATTGGCCAGTGCAACGTTTACAACTCAAAGAAAAAATTGTATCATACTGCTCTGAAGGCACGACACAGCAAAGAACTTGAGCCGCCTTTTCCGATCTATGTCGGGATCAATGTTCATGCGGCTACCAAAAGTGAGAAACTTATCCAGAAGTTATGTCACCTGGGCATTTGTATTTCATATCAGAGGTTTCTAAAGATTGAAGACTGGATAGGCACTTCTTCCTATGAACTTTTTTGAGAAAATGGAGTGGTGTCTCTTGCTTGTCTCCGTAAAGGGCTGTTTACTGTTGCCGCCCTTGACAATATAGACCACAACCCAAGCTCAACTACATCGTTGTCCTCATTCCATGGGACTGGAACCAGTCTTTTCCAAATTCCTTCAAATTTAGAACCAGGGGAGAGCCAAACACCTATTACAATTCCGCCTTCCGGAGACTTAAATCACTCTCTTCCTGACAGATATGCCTGTGTCCTATCCGTAGCTTTAAAAATCACTAATGTTGTTGTACCACAGTGTAATGTGTCTCCGGTAGATCAATGTTTAGATGCAGCCAAATCAAAGGAATGTAACTGGCTGCAGCATGCACTACGAACTTCTACAAAAAGAAAATCTTACTAGTGGCGATAACATAACATGCCGCGATGCAACCTCTGATAGTAGACCCTCCAGCTCTGTGTACACTCCTTCCTATGTTCTATGAGAAGTCGGCTACATCAGCATTGATTAAACATGGCATGGATGTCATTAGACAAGCTATTCAATTCCTTAGTCCAGGACAAACACCAGTAAATACATTTAACCAACCTCTGCTTGCCCTGGCAAAGTTAGTACAGTGGAAATGGCCAAAGTCTCATGGTGGTTATGCTTGAGGGACTACACGCTGAAATGGCCCTAAGGAAAACATTGAGGGATGTCTTGGAAGGATCTGGCCGGACTACTGTCCTTGCAGATTCAGAAATGGTATCCGATGATAAGACCGAATCTTACCTAGAAACAACAAACTTAACTCGAACTAGACGGGCCCATCAAATCACCCTAATGGCACTTCACAGTCTCCAGCATGAAGCTTTTCTACTCTCCGAGTGCCCCAATGATGAAGAATCTGAAATGCACTGGAGAAACAGCATGCAGAAAAAAGTCCCACTGTCATGTATTGGGACTGAAGTATGAAACCTTTATACTCATTTTCATTACAGCTCGCAAGGAAAAGAACTTTAGTCACTATGTTGCTATCTTAGAGGAACTTACGCCACTATTGCTTGGATCATGTAAACCACTCCAAATGGATGCCAATCCACATAAGGGATATGAAGTCATTGCCTCAATCTATCAAGGATCAATTTGAGCGGTGTTCAAACTAGGTAATTTCAAAAACACACAACACATTTTCTACAATACCATTTAATCGGGCTAACGAAAAAGATAATAAGATTGTGAAAGGATCGGGTGATGTTAATAGGATCACAGAAAATCCTGTTGCTTTTCGACGATGGATGCTTTCAGGGCCTGAGATTGCTAGAATGATCAAACAGTTTGAAGAAAAATACATTCTCGATAATTATGATACAGATTATCCCAAGAATTTTCAACATTATGAGCAGGAACTTTCATCACAGCAACAGGTAGTCAGTCTAAGTGAAACCATTAACGAAATGGACAATCCTTTCTTGGACGATTTTCCTAATCTAGTATATCTTGACAGTCGCAACTGCGCAAGCGAGTCGGTCGTTATCACCTTGCGTACCTTTGCAGATATAGACAAACGGCAATATCAGAGAAGTTTGTAAAAAATGTGCTTGATGAGCGCCCCCTCTCTATACATGATCCAATCAAGAAGAATTCTCTTGAACTCTTTGAGAGACCAAGCAAAAAGCAACATCTCAACAGGAAAAGAAGCTGAAAGTGCTTCAGAACAATGTGGATTTCTTTGGCCAACTATATATAACTATGCAGAATCGGGAATCTGATTTGAATGAGGTTTCTGCGCATGAGATACAGTCATTTCCTCCTTCCATTTCAGACTTTCGTGAGCTGCATTTGCCAACTAACTAGGCTGAGATACTGCAGTGTCTTGACCATCCAGGTCAACCAGAACCCCCCTCAACTTATGACTCCAAATTTCTAGACGGTTCAGGCATCGCCCATTGCCTGCCCACTACAAGTGTGGATACCTTTAATCAATATGCTGATTAAATATTTCTACCTTACCTTTATAATCAGCTGGGAAATTCCCAAAGGTTAGATATTGTTTAAGACACCTACATTCCAGACAGTTTAAAGGATTCTACCCAGGAAAAAAAAGTAAAGGGATTAGAAGGAAAGTATCTGGCAACTCCAAACAGCCACGAAATATGATGGACTTTCTTGGTGATTCAATGAACAATTCGGAATTATTCATCTTTTCGACTTTCAAGATTGTAGTGTTCAAATGGCTACCAAGTGAAGATATATATGTCACATTAGGAAAAGCAGTTGCAGAAATTGTTTCAACCATGCCAATGGAAAACTTTTATCATGAAGAGGCAGATACAAGGATTCTGGTTCATGTACTACATTCACTACAACTAGGGGCAAAGAGTATTCTTGTGCCTACTGTGTGATCGTCATCCTTATTGGCACATTCTGTAAACTAATAGTGACTCAACCTTTGGCCGATATATGGGTGGCCTTTGACATAGGTAAGCATTACATGTTTTTCCACATCAACGCCATCTGTATTAGCCTGGGGATTCAAAATCACGAGCACTACCTTTGTTTCACTCAATCTCTGGTTGTGACACAACCTCCGCTTTCAAAGGTAAGAGTAGGAAGTCTATTTGGGAAGCATGGCAAGCATTTCTAGACGTCACTAATACATTTGTGTATTTAGCTACTCGTGCATTCCAACTGCTGAAAGCTGATTCCAAACACTTGAGGAAGCTGGAGCAACTGACTGCTGTTCTGTATGATAAAACCACTCCTCTCAGTAGTATGAACCAGATAAGAAAGGAACTCTTTTGTCAGAAAAATCGAGCAATGGACAAACTTCCCCCGACTGAGGATGCTCTTCTACAACATATCCGTAGGGGAGTTTATCAAGCTGGTATTTGGACGACTAGCAGACAAACACTGCACGATTTTGCTTGGAATAAGGTTTTAGAATCATGGGTACCACCAGTTTGGATGACAATTCCAGAGGTTTCCCGGTCATGCTGGGAATTGATTAAATGTTCCTATGTAGTGATTACTTAGTAAGTGCCCCTTGTATAAACTACGTCCACCATAAAAGTATTATATCTTTGGGAAAGCACTTACCTAGTAACCGATCTTCGGGGGTTGAATAAACGACATCATTTAGAAAACTCACTGGGATTAGTATATTTAGAATTAACACAGATTACAATACCTTATACATACATTTTAACTTGTTGAATGAATTAATCATCAGTTTGTCGACACTTTGCATTTATAGGAAGCGCTCGGACAGTGGCCTGCATGCCTGACCTTCCGCCTATCAGTTGAGCGTGATATTTACATTTTAATTAGAACGTGCTATCCGTATATCTAGCATTGACCTCCATAGATCAATGCTCGCTATATATTGAAATTAATATTAACAGAATTTAATCTTGTTTCTATGCTTATGTCCTTTTTACACTACTGTCCTTTCGGGATCATCACACCTGCAAAGGAGACTACAGCAACTTCAAATGTGGGAAAGTCAATCTGGACTGCAAGTGCAAGTGTAATTTACAATGACTGTTGCATACTAAATTCCATGGAATTAGTAGTGCTTTTATCCGCCAGGTAACCATAATTTCGTTAAGCCACCTCACTATTTGATGAAAGAAGTCAAGTAGATGTAGTCTACACTAACTCCTCCAAAGCTTTTGATAGACTCCCCCACAACCTTTCACTAGTTAATATAGACGTACTAGGATTTCATTCAACGCTAATAAATATCTTGGGGCAACTACTTTTTATTGTATATGTTAATGACATTAGGTCTAAAATTGACGTTAAAGCTATGTTAAATGCTGACGATCTCATGTTACTTTACAGAGTCGATTTGATCCATGATTACATTGAACTCCAAAATAATGTCGAATTTCTAGTTTACTGATGTGTAGAAAATGAGATTTACCTGAATATGAGAATTCCAAAGCAATGAGTTATATAATGACCACATGCATTCAATTTCTTCATCAATTAACACTCAGATCAAACTACAATCTATGAGCAAATGTATCATGACAATTCTGATACTAGTAGCTAAAAGTAATGAACATGAATAATTGTGTAATGATTTAAATATTTCCGAGAAAAAAACCTGTTCAAAAATTATTTTTTCTTATACTTGGAAAAATTATTTTACAATTTTTCATAAACGGTGGGAAATTAAATAAAGCCGAGTAACGGCATATTTCTCGTGACGAAAAAGGAAATAAAAGAGTATAAAACAAAATTTCGAATATGATAAGGTTGAGTGCCATTAGTTACCATCTCGTCATTCAATAAATCAAGTGTTTCGAGGAAATTTCATCAAGTTCGCGGGGGATAAAATGGCAACGCGAAAGTCTAATTCACGGCAAACTCGATTCCACAAATTTCCAAGTCAAAATCTAAGGATGAAACAACGTAGAATATTAACGGAGTAGACTACGTAAAGGACGACATCTTTTACTTGATATCCAGGACGGGCAAATTCAGGAGTGGACTAAAAAAATCCATTAAGTAGACATTTTTTCTAATCAATGGATTTTTTTAAAACCGTCAATATTTGTAATAAAATGAATTCAAATATATAAGGTTAGCAACATTATTTTTCTTGGACAAAATTTACAGCTGCAGTTGCAAAGGTTGTGAAGCATTGGCAAATAAATGACAAAATGAACAGAACTTGACATAAAATTACGAGTTAGGTTATACAGGAACTAATCATATTACTTTAGATACAAAACAGATCACCACCTTTCTATTTGTGTGAGCAGTATTCAAAGTCACTACAGATCATCAATAGTATCTCCACTTATCTACCCTTACTGTATGGATTCTACTCATGTTAATATTGATATTTAAAATATAGTATGCTAGGCAAATAATACAACAATTTCTTTTAAAACAGAAAGTAGTCGAAGTGAAAAATTGTTAAATGTAAAAACAAAAATATCCCCATTAAAAAGGTCTGGTATATATTAACTTAAGTGTCCAGAATGCAATGCTGTATATATAGGTCAAACATATAGAAATTTTGAAAGTAGACACAATGAACACTTACGACCATACAGATTAAAAGCAAATCAAAAGACCACTGCTTGCCAGATAAATTGAGAGAAACATATGTAAAACACTGTAAGTGAAAATGAAGACCTGGACGACATTAAACAAACTGGTATGAAATAGCTAGAGACATAGAAGAATGGAAAAGAAAAGCTTGTATAGCGGAGTGGATGTTTAAAGACCGATTCGAAAGAAGCAAAATCTAAAATGAAGCATTTTGCAACAATTCGAGCTTACACACATTTGGATTTGGACACTGTAAAGATTGAATTTATTGGTCTTTAGCCTTACAGGCCCGACTTGACACCCAAAGAATTCCTCTTGTTACCACTAACTGAAGATAAATGGTGTAGGTACTGATTTTGATTGCCCGAAAAAAAAATAAGAATATTTAAGAGCGACAGAACAAAGGATAAGGATAATTCAATCGTATGCGAAAGTGATTTCAAAGGCGAAAATCAAAGCATAAAAAAATGCATTTGTCCGTTCTTTTCATTTCAGTGCATGAAAATTTATCATCTGCAATATGTATATGAGATTTATTTGACATCTCTATTTGCTTTTTTCAAAATAATAATATTCACTGAAATTGATATCATATTTTACACGAAATCTTTCACTAATCCAGTTGGTGTTTTATAAGTGAAGTGGCGTTCAACAAAGGACATAAATTTAAATCCAAAAGTGTCTACCTTTCCTTTTCCACTTCCACTACCCTTGACATTTTCACTTCTTCCTCCACTGAACTGAATCGCGAACCAATTTTACAAAGTTTTGGGATCGCGACTCGGGCCCTGCATACAAACGACAAACTTTTCTTCCGACGTTGTCAAACTTAACAACGAATAGGCTTTACAAACGATTTAATTTTATTTCGAGATTCAATCTGAGCAAATTATACTTGAGTTTAAAAACGCTTCGTTTTCAATATTTAAAGACACTAACGTTGTTTTGGAATATAATTATGCAATTACTGAGTATTTAAGAGAGAAGCGTGGTATTATCACTATAATAGGAGTTGAATATGATGTTTTAAATGATATCAAATTGAATATTATTAAAAACGATGAAATTAATTATGATATTTTTTGTATTAAGTATAGCTTAAATATATAGTAATAGAAGTTATGAAATCTAATCCTTAATAAATTAGAAGTTTACGTAAAATAGCATTGGTAAAGTAATATGGGAAGCTGACGATAACATTGTTGAAATACTTGAATTGCAGAATAATCTAGTTGAAGAAAGCAAGAACGGTACTTGTGATTCGTGTAATATAGAAGATAGTAAATGTTAAAAATAGTGAAGTACTCAATCTCTTATCACCGAACAATGTTCCACAAAACACACTTACTAACAACTAAGTGCAATGGCTATCAACATCCGCTAAAAGAACTCAGTCAAAGCTACAAGACGTACCCAAGAGCATTAACTCCGACCACAACCCAGTTATAGGTAAGCTTAAGATAGATATGAGAAATATTACGAAACCTCTCAACAACTATATAGACCCAAGACTCCATAAGAATTCTGAAATCTGTGACCCAATTAAGAAGAAGACCAAACGGATGTATGAGGGACATTAATGTATCGAATGAAGTCAGTATGGATGAAAAATGGAAACAAATACAAGCAGAGTTAGAAACAATAGCTAAAAACATCTAACAAGCAAAAGAACCAAGAATAAGCCCTGGATAACATCATAAATTATAGATCTTATGGAAGAAAGGAGAGAGAGAGTGAAGCCAGAAAAGATGAATACAGAACAGACAATAGAGAGAAAAATTAAAGAAGCAAAGGTAGAATACCTGATAGTTCAATGCGAGAAAATAGAAGTACTGGGAAATAAATTTAATAGCTTTTATGTGACTCTCTTCAAGCCTAGGCAAAGATTACCGATACCCGATGAAAGAGTTGTTCAAGAAACATTGCGAACTTCCGGTCCTGCGTTGACTGAAGGAAACTCAAATCAAACATGAGAAGCGATCAAAACATGGATCGTATATAGACTCCCGGAGAAGACTAATTCTGTCCAAAACTATTACTCCGGAGAATAAGAAAGCCCTTGACAAAGAAATTCAAAAATCCTTCAAAAACGACAAAAACCAGCACATCGCAAGAGTATGCCAAGAACTTGAAGAACAGGCAAATACAAACAAATCCCACGAATTGTACGATACAGTCAAATATCTATCTAGAGAATTTAAGCCACAGACACAAATAATAAAAAATGACAATGGAGAAACAAGTACAGATGCCAACAACATAGAAGAAGTATGGAGACATTACTGCAAAAAACATTTTTCTACTGATAAAGCCGAAGATTATGGTTTACTAAAAATTGATGAGGTAGGAAAAGAGCCCCCAATCTTCAAAGCCGAAGTAGAAAAAGCCATAAACCTTTTAAAGAATAACAAATCACCTGGTGATAATGACATACCCGCCGAAACAATAAAAGCTATGGGCGAGCTCGGTGTTGATGCAATCTACAGGCTGTGTGTTGAGATTTGGCAAACTGGGGTGTGGCCAAAAGAATGGTGCGAATCGGTGTACATGCCGCTATACAAGAAAGGCTCTCCTAGAAACTGTAGTAACTACAAAACAAGAGCGCTTATGTCACATGCCAGTAAAATTCTGCTTTACATCATAAGCAACCGCTTAAAACCTTTCATACTTCCTCAGATTCCCAACGAACAGACAGGATTCATGCCAGGAAAGGGAACAAGGGAACAAATTCTGACTTATTTGTGCTTATAAGGGCACTTATAAGGGCACAAAATACTCTATCACCATTGTTCTCCAAATTAAAAGGTCAAATAAATGCTTCAAAAAAATCTAACGTCATATATTCTATACCATGTTTAGACTGTCCCAGAAAATATATAGCTATGACAACCCAACATCTTGAAAATAGACTTAATGGCCATAAATATACAAAAAACGACTCCACTGCGCTTCATAAACATGAGAAAAATGAAAAACATAAATTTGACTTCAATAATATTAAAATAATAAACCAAGATTCCAAATACAAAAAACTAAGAATAAAAGAAACGATACATATGAAAAAAGAGAACAATCCAGTAAACGACAAACAAGATATCAAAAATCTAAGCCAGGTATATTATAATTTATTATAATAATAACATGAACTCATTGAATGTCCCTTGTATATTGTAAAGAGTTGTTTCTAAGGCAGGTACTTTCGATTTTATTGTTTTTGAAATTATTTTATTAGTTACCATTTTTTGTCGTCTGTATGTGTACATTCAATTTTAATCATTCAATCGTTTTCAATTTATTGCTAAACATCAATCTATAAAATTTTTGAAAATGCCCCGAATTAGAGAGCGAAACGTCAAATGAAAACATAAATTGATAAAGAATTTACGATTAACCTGATGCCCAAGAATAATGAAAAAAATTATATATAAGGTTAAAAAAAACAAATAATTTATATATATATATATATATATATATATATATATATATATAATTTAGAAATATTTGTGAGGATGCAGCAATTGGCTTGGAAATTAAACTCCTATTTTAATTTAGTGAAAGCTTTCGTAATAGTTTTATTACTTCGTCAGTCACGCTAAAATACAATGTATAACTAAAAATGAAAAATCAAAAAATGGGTACTTACATTAAACGAGTAGAAAATATAAATTAAAATTCAGAAAAAACAGTGTAAAAATATTTTTATATGCTTGAGACTTTTCAAAAATTATTGTCAATATGAAGTTGACAAATGGATGATATAACAGAAATGTTCGTAAAAATTATTGTAAAAGGTTGAACTAAGATATTGATGAAAAATTATTATTAGATCTGTGATTCTTTTTATTTAATTTTGTCTCAATGTCCAGAATATTAGAGTGAATAATGTTTAAATTTTGAAAATCACTTTTCTTGTTCAATCTATTTGATTCATTTTTTATATAAACCATTTCTAAAAAACATCTTTTGTACAAATTATTTTCTTTGGTTAAAATAGAAACGTTATTGAAATCTATGGAATGTCCTGTTACATTAAATAAAAAGAATCACAGATCTAATAATAATTTTTCATCAATATCTTAGTTCAACCTTTTACAATAATTTTTACGAACATTTCTGTTATATCATACATTTGTCAACTTCATATTGACAATAATTTTTGAAAAGTCTCAAGCATATATCAATATTTTTACACTGTTTTTTCTGAATTTTAGTTTATATTTTTTACTCGTTTAATGTAAGTACCCATTTTTTGATTTTTTTTTTGATTTTTCATTTTTAGTTATACATTGTATTTTAGCGTGACTGACGAAGTAATAAAACTATTACGAAAGCTTTCACTAAATTAAAATAGGAGTTCAATTTCCAAGCCAATTGCTGCATCCTCACAAATATTTCTAAATTGTGAAATAAACAGCAGCTAATACGAATTATTATATATATATATATGTTATATACGAAAAAACGCTTATGTTTAAGTAATGTTACGCAATGTCAAACATCAGATTACGATTTCCGTATTTTCATGAGAACGATGCTACGTTGCGTTTTTATAAAATAAACACATTAAGTAACACAAATATTATGTTACAGAAAAATAATGATTTCTGCACTTTCATGGGAGCGACGCTACATCGAATTCTCCATGAAAATAAACGCTGACGTTGATTTAACAAATTCTATAAATTCTTTGACTTTATGTAAAATAGTTAGTTACAATTATAATTTCAACCTATTACTTCTTTTTTATATAACATAAAACTGTGTAACTCAATAAAAATTGTTTTTAAAAAGTTTAACGTGAATTTGTGAATATAACAGTGGCGCAGTCAGTAGGATTCCTAAACACATTTAGAACAAGGATTGCCTAACTAAGTGTGGTGGTTCCTAAACCTTTAAGGAATTTTCAAGTACCAGCTCCAGATCTTCAAGAAGCAGACGGTCTCTCCGGCACCAGGAACACGCAAACTGCTAACCAGGTGTAGCAAAGCTCACGGATAAGGATTTCAGCTGCCAAGGAAGGAATGAAAATATTTACGTAAGAATCATCTCGTTTTATCTTTATTTAATATTTTGCAATTTATTTTTTATTTTTACCAAGTTCTATTGTCATAATTTACTTTTTTTTGAATACAATCATTTTAATATAAAGCAAAATGCCTGAAACACGTAGTGCAACAAACGCTAATGCCAATGCTAATACTCCAGTTGCTCAAACCGATCAAGCGTCGAATCTAGAACCTTACAGATTATCAGAAATATTTTCAATAATTCCGGAATATGACGGTAATCAAATTTTCTTAAATACTTTTATAAATGCTTGTAAAACAGCTTACAGAATGGCCGACAACGACCAAAAAGTACTTTTAACTCTTCATATTAAAAACGAACTTAAAGGAAGAGCCGCTGAATTAGTTAATTCACGCGACCCTTCAAATTGGGAAGAAATTAAAACATTATTAAATACTCACTTTGGAGATTCTCGCGACTTAAATTCGTTGATTCAAGACCTTCAAAGAATGAAACAACTACCAAACGAATCGCCTTTAATTTTTGTTTCGAGATTACAAACTCTGGAAGCAAAAATGTATTCAGCTATAAGTAAACAACAGCATTTAACAATAGATCAAAAAGTAGCACAAACACGTCTTATAGAATCATTAACTTTAAATACTTTATTAACCGGTTTAGATCCAAAAATCGGTCAAATTGTTAGAGCTAGTAATCCAATAAGTGTTTTATCAGCTATTTCACGAATCAGAAGAGAACTTCAATTAACATACTATGAAAACCACAAACCTCAGACTAATCGTAATACAAATAATATACCTACTCGTAGATTTAGCCAAAATTCACCAAAACAATGTAATTTTTGTCACAGAATAGGACATACTATAAATGAGTGTCTCACACGTCAAAGACAATCTCAAAATTTAGCTCAGGGTTCCTTTAGACCAAATCAAACTCCTAATTCACATAACCAAACTGGCCAAAATTTTCAACAAAGGCCACAATTTCAAAATAACCAACAAAATCAAAATCGCCCATCTGTAATTAGACCAAATCCAAGTTTTAGACCTCAAGGACCACCGGGAAATCGACCCAATACAAATTTTAATCAACAAAGAACTTTTCATTTCAATCGAAATCGTGATTTTAACAAACACTCTCATAACAGTTATGACTATTATACAGATGATAGTCAAAATTATTATGAAAATCAAGAACAATACTCCGATAATTCACTTGATTATCAAGAATATTACCAAGAAATTAACCCCAGTGCTCCTGACTATTATACTGTTAATAGTGAAATAGAGGAGAACTATTATACTGCTGATAGTGATCCTAACTCTGATAATGGTATACCAGCTTGCAATACGAATGAAGACGAAACTTTCGATTATAGCCATATCGAACAAGACAATTTTAATTATAATAATGAAAATGTTTATAACTTTGATTCTGATAACCTCCTAAATCCAAATCATGATTATTATCAGGATTTTCGACAAGGCCCTCTACAAACGAAACCCCCAGATCCGCTAAACGACCAAACTTCAAATTTGTCGATCCCAGACCTCAGTTCACAAATTCAAACCATGAGTTTGAACAGTCCAGAATCGGACTGCCTCGAACAGATGTTCATGTAAAAAATACCTTACCGGTAAATTCTAAAAACTTATACTATATTAAAGACAGAACAAACACTTATAAAATTCTAATTGATACAGGTGCTGGATTATCAATTTTCAAACCCAAAACTTGCGAAAATTATAGAAATCGATCCCCTGAAAATGTAATTATTCAAGGTATAACGAACCAAAAAATAAGAGTTAACGAATCAACCCTTATTCCATTTAAACCTAACGATCCACACAGAGTATTCATTTGTAATTTAGATATTGATTTTGATGGATTATTAGGCATGGATTTTTTGGAACATTATAATTGTATAGTTGATCTAAAAAATAAACAACTTATTACTGATTTCAAGATTGTACCATTATTTAAAGTAACAGATAATGAAACTACCAATATTTCAATTGAAAACCAATTTCCACAAATTTACAAAAATACAATTTCCATTGAACCTAGGACTGAACAAATATTTAAACTAAAATGCGATTTAGTTAATACTGATGCTATACTGGTAGGTCAAGAAGTAGAGAAAGTTAAACTACCAAACGCATTAGTTAAAATAAATGAAAAAGGAGAATTTTTTGTTTCAGTATTAAATGTTAATTGTATACCTAAAACTGTAACATTTTCAAAACTTAACTTAGAACCATATGAAATAAATAATGTAAATAATATTCAACTAACCACCCAAGAAATGTGCACCGACAGAACATCGGAATTAAAAAATCAACTAAGACTTGATCATCTTAATGAAGAAGAACGAGACTTAATTTCCCAACTTTGTCATGATTTTTCTGACATTTTTTATTTAGAAGGAGACATACTTACTTTCACCAACGAAATAAAACATTCCATAGATACGCAAAATTCTAAGCCCACTTATGTAAAATCATATCGCTATCCCCAAATTCATAAACAAGAGGTGAAAGATCAGATCAATAAAATGCTTTCACAAAACATTATACAACCCAGCAATTCCCCATGGTCATCGCCCGTGTGGGTTGTGCCCAAGAAGCTCGACGCATCAGGTAAACAAAAATGGCGTGTTGTCGTAGACTACAGAAAACTGAATGAGGTTACCGTAGACGACAAATACCCGTTACCAAACATTGGAGATTTATTGGACCAGCTTGGTAAGTGTCAATATTTCACGACACTAGATCTTGCATCAGGCTTTCATCAAATTGAAATAATGCCTGAAGATATACCAAAGACCGCCTTCACAGTTGAAAACGGACATTTCGAATTCCTCAGAATGCCGTACGGTCTAAAAAATGCACCTTCAACATTCCAGAGGGTCATGGACAATGTCCTTGCTGGAATTCAAAACGAGCGATGTCTTGTCTATATGGACGACATCATCGTCTATTCACCGACAATTCAAGAACATATTACCCGCTTAACGGAAGTATTCAAGAGACTTCAAAAAGCTAACTTAAAACTTCAGCCAGACAAGTGTGAATTCTTGAGAAAAGAAGTCGCCTACCTTGGACATTTAATCACGGAAGATGGCGTTAAGCCGTTTCCGGCAAAAATTGAATGCGTCCAAAAATTCCCTCAACCTACGAACCAAAAGGAAATAAAATCCTTTTTGGGACTCGCTGGTTACTACAGAAGATTTATACCGAACTTCGCTAAAATTTCCAAACCAATGACAAAACTTTTACAAAAGGATGTCCCATTTAATTTTGACTCCGAATGTCAAAAGTCATTCCAAGAATTAAAAAATGCTCTTACTTCTACTCCGATATTGATATACCCAAACTTTGAAGAACGATTTCTTTTAACTACCGATGCTAGCGCATTTGCAATCGGTGCAGTTTTGTCACAAGGCCCAATAGGTAAGGATTTACCGATAGCCTATGCGTCCAGGACATTGTGCAAAGCAGAAACCAAATACTCTACGATAGAGAGAGAACTTTTGGCAATTGTGTGGGCAGTTAAACACTTTAGACCCTATTTATATGGCCGAAAATTTACCCTTATAACTGACCACCGCCCACTTACTTGGTTATTCTCTATAAAAGACCCCGGTAGTCGTCTAGCACGATGGCGCCTCAAATTAGAGGAATACGACTATCAAATTGAATTCAAATCTGGCAAATCCAATAAAAATGCCGATGCCCTTTCTCGAATAAAAATTAACCACATAAATGACTTTGATTCATTTCGTTCAAAATTAGGAAACTTTAAATATTTACCTTACCCAATTTATCCCGCTCTTGAAGATGCAGGGCCATCCCAACAAACTGAAAATAAACCTGAAATTGACTGGGATGTCGCTGCAGAAGAATTTTTGTCTTTTGAGGAACTTTATAAAACAAAATCACTAATTGACTATTCTAAAATAGAATATTCCAATAATCATCTACTAGACAAACAGAATAAAAACATTTTAACCTTTTTTCAACAAAACAATTTACAAGATTTTCATGAAAAAATAATTGAGGATATATTTGAGGAAAACCCCGACTTTTTTTATGCAAAAATTAATGTACTTAGCAGTAAAACTGTCAAAAATAGAAAATACCTTATTATTGCTATACCATGGGATCCAGACAGTATTAGTGAATACTTATTTGCTGCAATTTACAGAAATCGAGATTTATTTAAACCTTCAGAAAAATATTTTATCGAAAAAATCCTGACCTTCCAATACTAGAAACACTATCATTTCTACTTTCGGAAGTTGACGTAAAATTCACTATTTGTCAAAATATTACTAAAGAGCCAGAACAAAATCAAATACCTATCATCTTAGATCAATTCCATAATGGCAAAAGCCACCTTCACCGCGGAATTAATGAAACTATTAGGCGAATACGACAAAAATATAATTGGGCCGGCCTCAATCGAGATGTCGAAAATTATATTAAGTCATGCCGGGCATGCCAAGAGACAAAAATATGTCGCAAAAATTTGGACAGTCCCCTCGTTATAACTGAAACGCCTAAAACACCTTTTGAACGTATTAATATTGATATTTTAGAGGTACCTCATAAGAATTACGCTCTTACAATAAGAGACGAACTAACAAAATTTTCTCAAGCATATCCGCTTGAAGATAAAAGTGCCAAATCCGTTGTCACTTCATTATTAGCTTATTTTCAGCATTTTGGTGCACCACTTCGCATTCATTGCGATGCCGGTCGCGAATTCAATAATGGGTTAATGAAAGACCTTTGTAATATGTTCGATATTAAGTTAACATATTCAAGTGTCGGTCATCCGCAAAGTAACGGATCTCTAGAAAGATTACATGCTACTCTGTTAGAAATGATTCGATTAAATTTAGCAGACCACCCCAATGAACACCCCTTCAGTATTTTACCATTTGCTATTATCGCTTATAATAACTCTATAAACAAAACACACGGATTCACACCATACGAACTTGTATTTGGACACACGTCCAGTAGACCTCCCGAAAAATTATACAATGAACAAGAATTAATTACTAAATATATTAGAGATCTAAATAACCGCATATCCTATTATTATAAAATAGCGAGAGAAAAAACCATAAAGCAAAAAGAAAAAGCTAAAGACCGATTTGACAAACATGTCTCCGAAAACAAACCAAATTATGAAGTAGGTGACAAAGTTTACGTAAAAGAAACTCAAATAAAAAACAAGTTAGAAAATAAGTTTAATGGCCCTTTTGAAATACTAGAGATACACAGAAATTCCGCAACAGTATTAAATTTAGAAACAAATAACAAATCAAAAATAAATTTCGATCTTATGAAACCCTATGTTGAAAATTAACTTATTTTCAGGTTTCTGCTGCTGATCGGAACAGCAACATGTCAATATAAAATCGAACCCATAAACAATACAGTTGGAATCTACTACCACGACGAAACCAAAATAATGGTTTCGAACGACGAATGGACTTTATTAGTGCATAAAAATATATCAGCTTTTAAACAAACTTTTGAAAGAAATAATAGAATTCTTGACACAATTCAAAATACCTTTACTTCAAACTACTCCAGTATGAAGTCCTTCCGATCCGAAGTAAAATCACATTTGGCATTATTGCAACAAATTACAAAATCTATTGGCGATAAATTCAGTGAAATATCTTTCGATGTTAAAAGACAAAAACGAGGGTTAATTAATGGTATTGGCACCATATTTAAATCAATAACCGGAAATCTCGATGCGTCTGACGGTGAATATTATATGGACTGCATTAATAAATTAAAAACTGATCAAAACCAGATAGAAAACTTATTAAAAAATCAAATATCAATCACAAGCTCAGTCATAACAAATCTCAACAGTACCATGGGACAATTAAAATTAAATGAGAAAATATTTAATTCAGATATAGAAAAAATTGAAACCACCATTCGACAATCAACAAACGAAATTGCGCTTATCGAAGCCAAATTAAATTTCTTTGAAATTTGCGAACAACTAATGGAGAGTTATTCGTATCTTGAAAATACTATTAATGATATTCTAAACTCTATCACTTTTGCACAGCTTCAAATAATTCATACTTCTATTATTGAACCAGAAAATTTGATCACTGCTCTTAAGAAAATATCAGAAAATACAGTAAGAAAAGGTTTACCGCTACCAATAAAATATTCTGAAATTTCACAGTATTTGGAAATAATCGATCTCGAAGCATATCAAACAAATTCAGATCTTGTTTTCGTTCTTAAAATACCTTTGATTGAACCACAAGTATTTACTTTATTCCACCTATACCCAATACCAATTTATGATAATAGAACTGGATTTCACCACATTTTATCATTTTCACAAAAATATTTAGCGCGAGATGATGATTCTTTATCCTACATTCCAATCCACGATTTACAAAAGTGTAAACAGTTATCTACGCATCAAAAGTTGTGTCGCGATGTTTACGCGTACCCTATAGACGATAACGCGATATGTGAAGCCCGTTTGTTAAGACAATATAAGACATTTCCTGCGAATTGTAAAAGTGCGGTAGTCAACGGACAAGGTTATAATGTGCAAAAACTCGAAGAAAACGTGTGGCTAGTGTCGATTGCCGAACCGGTACACGTGACCATAAGTCTTCCAGACACAAAAACGAAAACATTAACCGTAAATGAAAATTCTATTTTACAGCTATACTCAGGATGCTCCGCTTTTGTTGGCATTACTAAAATACAAGCTAGTACCAGAAAAACTATAAACATTCCTCATGTACTTCATCCCGTAATGGTTGATTACAACTGTTGCCTAGACATTCCACACAAAGTAGAAGTACCCAAAATAGAACCACTAGATCTTAATAACATTAACTTGAATGATCTGCAAGTGACAAAACACAAACTGGACCAATACTCAAAAAGTTTGGATGAACTCATAAACAAACCGTTTGTTGAGAAAAATATTTCGTGGTTCACATATACTACGATCTCACTCATCGTTGCCTTGATCGTCCTCTACACCTGTTATAAGTGTAGAAATATTAAATTCAACAAATCGCCAGGAAAGCCTGTTCCGGACCAACCGAATGATGTTTTTATCAAAATTCATAACATTCTGGCAAAAAGAAGACCCAAACTTGACACTGAAGCCTCTGAGGAAGTGGAAATCGAAAATTGACAATTTCATGGTTTAATGTATACCTTTATATTTTTATTTTTTGTATTTTGCGTATTTTCCTTTTAATCTTTAAATCTCTGTATATATTGTATTGTCTATTTTATATTTTATGTATTTTGGTTTTTATTCTCAAAATTGTTGTTTATTAAACAACAATTTTAATTAAGGGGGGAGTTGTTATATACGAAAAAACGCTTATGTTTAAGTAATGTTACGCAATGTCAAACATCAGATTACGATTTCCGTATTTTCATGAGAACGATGCTACGTTGCGTTTTTATAAAATAAACACATTAAGTAACACAAATATTATGTTACAGAAAAATAATGATTTCTGCACTTTCATGGGAGCGACGCTACATCGAATTCTCCATGAAAATAAACGCTGACGTTGATTTAACAAATTCTATAAATTCTTTGACTTTATGTAAAATAGTTAGTTACAATTATAATTTCAACCTATTACTTCTTTTTTATATAAAATAAAACTGTGTAACTCAATAAAAATTGTTTTTAAAAAGTTTAACGTGAATTTGTGAATATAACATATATATATATATATATATATATATATATATCATCTATCCAGACTGTTTCCTTTACCAACGAACCCCACCACCCGACCAAGTTGGATTGAACCCTGGAAACTGGACGACACGACGAACCTTAGAACTCAGGCATGGCATATCGTAAGAGCCCAAGAGGGCCCACGAATACCCTTCCGCTGGAGCCAGGAAACCACCGTCCCTGAGGTTTATCCACAGGGGATTCCTAGCTCTATTGTGCCCTACGTCACTGGCGACAGCACGCTGCAAATAAAAACAATACGGGACAATATTGTTACACCAGGTGACAAATAAGGTCCCAGATTATTACAATGTTAAGAACCCTACTAATGCCAATGTCTTTTCACAATTGTACGCAGATCCTCTGCAATACTTCTCCAGTAAAGGCTGTTTTTGCTACGTCTTTTTTCGTATTTTACTTCAAGAGTGCGATAGAAACGATCCATTAGTTCAAATATAATGAAGTTTTAAACCAATTAAATTATTTTGTTTCATCGTTGAGACTGCTTGTATGGCTATATCCTATTTATGGCCTACCAGGAGGGTAAACGGATAAGGAGGAAGTTGTATCGAGTTATAAGTCAAATTGATTGATAGATGTCACAATTTAAACATACTATGGAGGTTACGGTTTTGACTACAATAGCCCACAGTAAGCAATAATTGCTCGTCTGATAATTCATTACATCTTATAATAACAGTACGATTCATATTTTCGGATAACAGGAACAAATTATGTAACGAGGCACAGTCTGTTTAACATCAATTAACATTAACATACTGGTATCTAATTTTGCTGACACGATTTAGCTTATAAAAATATATTTTTTATCAATTTTGTAGTCAAATATAATTTCTTTTCAAATAATATCAAAAATACAACTCTTCTGTTCGGTATATCATTGTCCCTCTTTCTTACAATAGACTGTGTTATTTTTTCACAACTTATATTCATACTTTTATAGTGTAGTAAACCCAAACGTTGCTTTCCTTTCCCCAAACACCAATTTTTACGCACTATGTGATGATGTTTCTTTCATCAACAACAACAAATAATGAAAAATTTCCGATCTAATCTTTGAAAATGATTTTTATTTATGTAGTACTATTAGAAGTGGCATCATTGAATCTCATCTAAAAACAAAAGCTATTCGATTTCAAGGCACTGGCGTGCTTTAAAACGGGACAGAGAATTAAGCTTAGAATTGAGTTTCCGCTTTCAACGACCACGATGATTTGTAGGTAATATCTCACCTGAGCGAACAAATTCTCATTTCGTCGTTGGATCCGGATCGTGTGAAAGATATCGGGACCAATTAATTCTTCCATGGCAGTGCGAAGCAGTAATTTTGAAAGGAATTGAAAAGTAATTTTTGAAATACCGTAAATATATATGTATCCAAATTTCTAATATCACTGGTAAAAAATGATCTTCACAGTTAATCCTTTTTCCAAACTTCTATCTACTGAAAACAATTGCATTGAAGCAGTAATTTGACGAGAAAAAGGAGATCGAAGCAATATGAGGAAATTAACTGTCTCGACCCTTACTTCGTGGAGTCTACTCATATTAGTGTTTTAAATGAAACTCACTGTTTCTATCTAGCTAATTACACAATATAATGAAAATTGTTGAAAATTCTAAAGAATTTACATTTGTTTCGATAAACCAATATCATCGTCAGAATGACAGAAATACATTTCATTTGATGCCTACCTGATGTTTAGTAGTTATTTTTGGCTGGACCAAGAGGTGACCTAATTTGTGATTAAATTAATATATGTTAATAGAAAAAATAAGAAGATGTGATATAACAAATATTGAAGCTTAGATATTATTAGCCCTATGGTGATATCCTGGACATAATTTTTCCAATCAAGATCAGTATAACTGTGCAATGATATAGAAAACCAGGAAAACTATATCTGCTGATCTGTACGAGTATAACTTAAGAAGACAGTTTATTAGTGGAGAACTCCCTATATTTATCTGTTCATTGACAACTTCATATTGTGGGTTTCTTAAATGTCTTCTAATTTTTTTTCGCAAATATGCTGCACTTCTAGTTCTGTGTTAGGTGTCAATGAATGATTGGTGTCAAGTAGATGTTTTGCGTAGTGGGATTTATCTGGTTGTTTTGATCTGTATGCTCGTAAGTGTTCACTGTATCGGATTTCAAAAATTCTAAGGGTCTGACTCAAATAGACAACATTATATTCTGTACATTTGAGTTTATACATATATACCTTATTTCTGTTATGGTGGTATTTTTGTTTTTACATTTAACAATTGTGTACTAACGTTACTTTCTGTTTTAAAAGAAATTGTTGTATTCGTTGCTAAAGATATTATCTTTGAAATATTATTAGAAATATTTCCTGCACATGTGATGGTTTTATAAGTTTTTATTTCATTAGTTTGTTTAGGAAATATTAGTTGCAATGCCACTTTTTCCTCTTTTTGATTAATTAGCTTATTTATCATATGTAATGGATAACGGTTGGATGTTGCTATTTATCTAATTGTATTAATCTCTCTATCAAAATTACATTTGTTCATAGGAACTGAATAAGCTCTATGTATCATTGAATTATATGTCGCTAGTTTATGTGACATGGGGTGATTGGAACTATAAGGAATTGTCACATCAGTGTGTGTTGGTTCTTGGTAAATTGAATAATCAAGTACATTATTAACTCTTTGAATTTTTAAATCAAGAAAATTGATTGAGCCATTTTCTTCAATTTCTAATGTAAATTTAATTATTGGGTGTAAATTATTATTGTGGTTCCGACATACATCTAATTGTCGTTCACTACCCATAAAACAAGCTAATATGTCATCTACATATCTATACCAGAATAAAACATTTTTCGAAATATTACTTTCAAAGATCTTTCTTTCTAAACTGTCCATAAAAATGTTTGCAAAAATAGCCCTATATCACCAATTTTAGTAAACATTTATATGGACAGTTTAGCAAGAAAGATCTTTGAAAGTAATATTTCATATAATGTTTCATTTTGGTATAGAAATGTAGATGGCATATCAGCTTGTTTTATGGGTAGTAAACGGCAATTAGATGTATTTTTCAAACGCATTAATAATTTACACCCATAAATCAAATTTACATTAGAAATTGAAGAAAATAGCTCAATCAATTTTCTTGATTTAAAAATTCTTCCAATATCTTTAGTAACGAATACAAAAATCTCTTTTAAAACAGAAAGTAACGTTAGTACCAAATTGTTAAATGTAAAAACATAAATACCACCATTAATGAAATCAGGTATATATAAACTCAAATGTCCAGAATGTAATGCTGTCTATTTGGATCAGACCCTTAGAAATATTGAAATCCGGTACAGTGAACACTTACGAGCATACAGATTAAAACAACCAGATAAATCCCACTACGCAAAACATCTAATTGACACCAATCATTCATTGACACCTAACACAAAACTAGAAGTGCAGCATATTTGCGAAAAGAAACAAGAACTGGATTTCCTTGAAGAATTGGAAATTAGAAGACATTTAAGAAACCCACAATATGAAGTTGTGAATGAAAAGATAAATCTAGGCAGTTCTCCACTACTAAACTGTCTTCTTAAGTGATAATTGTAAAGATCAGCAGATATAGCTTTCCTGGTTTTCTATATCATTGCACAGTTATACTGATCCTAATTGGAGAAATGATATCCAGGATATCACCACAGGCCTAATAATATCTAAGCTTCAATATTTGTAATATCTTATCTTCTTCTTTTTTGTATTAACATATATTAAGTTAATCACAAATTAGGTCACTTCTTGGTCTATCCAAAAATAACTACTAAACATCAGGTAAGCATCAAATGAAATGTAACTTCTGTCATTCTGACGATGATATTGATTTATCGAAACAATTGTCAATTTTTTAGAATTTTCAACAATTTTTATTATATTGTGGAATTAGCAAGAAACAGTGAGTTTCATTTAAAACACCAATATAAGGAAAACTCAGAGGTCTTTTGGTGAAAGTTTTCCACCAAAAGCTTGTTCACATTTATAGTTTTGAGAAATGAATCGGTTTGTACCACAAATATTCCCTCATAGTAAGATTTTCAGAGCTTTCGTACACAAAATATCGTTTGCAATGTGAATACAAGACAAATTCAGAGAGAAAATGGTGGATTAGGACTTACATGAGCTGTTACAACTTGAAATCAGAGAGGTTTGTGTTGGATTTTAAGTTGGTGGTCTCGAAAGTCCGATTTTAGAAACCAACACACATTTTTAATAATTATTAATCAATCAAAGGAAAATATTTCTTGTTGGATTTATCGTTGATAAATTAAGCTAGTTACCATAAAATTTTTCTCTAACAAGTTTGAAAATTAATATATAAGTTTGAATATACACTGTGATCAATAATCTACAGTCAAAATTTTAAGATGCTAAAATATAGATCTGAATAGTGAAATATACTTTTTTAATTCTGTGACTCAATCATCGCTTAAAAGATATTATTAATATAAATTACATGAAGTTTTCGAACACCTCTCGTATAACAATGTACCGAAAAATTATACTAGGAAATTGGAGAAGGATCAACATTTTTTCTCCTCGAATTTGACAGTGTAATAAATTGTTATTAGTATATTATTTAGATGGAATGTACTATTGTTCATATTGGCGATTGTCGAAACCTGCGAAGAGAAGCTTGAGAAACCTGTACTTCAAGCCAGTGATTTGCTGTATCTTAGAGTAGTACTAGGAGTAAGTATATCATAACTATTGTAATTACGAGCCAGAATCAGTACTAGATCGACATTAGACAAGATAGAACAACAATAATTGATGTGGTTTGGACATAAAGTTGGGATGAGTGATAATGAAAACTTGGTCTAGATAATAGAAGAGAAGAAATTGGATTGGAGAGGTCGCCCAAGCCCTGCAAAGGAGAGAGATGGAACGGAAACAAGCAAAAATCCTTGCAAGAAACGAGCAGAAAAATATGTTTGCTATTTTAAATATTTCAGTGAATAATGGGTTATCGTTTTTAGGCATTTTGAGTTATTTGAGATCAATTATTTTTGTAAACACGCAATTAACCCAAATTATGGTATCGACATTTCTTATGGTTAGCAATTGCAAGGAAAGAAGCATATTCCGTCGACCGGTTTCGATCTACTTGGACGAAGCAATGCCCTCTCGTTCGGAGTCTAATACAAACTGAGCACAATTCAGAATATCCAGCAGTACTAGGTAAAAGGTTCCCCTAATATAGAGACACAAAACTGCTGGCTATTGTTAAGGGAAAGAAAATGGCAATATAGAGGGCAAAAGAGATTCAGAAAGGCGACGATTCTTCTCTGTAACTGATACGAGCAGCAGAGGACAAAAGAGCATTTTCTATGGTTATCGCTAATTTTAAATGAAGGGAACGCTATGAAAAACATATATATTAATGCCGAAAAGCTCCACTGATACTTCAAATTTTTTATAGATATAAAAGATATCGATTACTATTTTACAGATACTTCCAATGTCAACTAAGAAAATTGACTCTATGTTATTGACAACTATCTGTATCAACAATCAAAATTATCAAACAATTAATGATATGTGATGATCAATCCTTCCAATACTACTCCCATTTTAATAAAACTGATTGAGTTGTCTTCGACAATTTTCGGTAATATGTTTTAAACTGAGTTTATTCTGTAACTATATATTTTAATTGACGATCAAATATATAAATAAAATGGGTGAAATATGACTAGCATCACGAGTTAAAAAAATATATCTGTTCCTTCAAGAATTTTTATTGCAATATAGTCTTAAGATATTGTGTGATGAAACGTCTTCAAATGAATTTAACACATACAATATAATTGACACATCTATAAATATGAAATATTTATCACAATTTTTGGAAAAAAATTCCAATATATTGTATATTGAACTCTTTGGAAGACATTTCAACATGCAGAATCATTGTCAAAATATCTACTATTAAATAGTTACCTTCTGTAGGGTCTAGCCTTTTCGCTCTCCTCCCATGTTTCGAATTATTATGTACAAACATGTTGTCAGATATAGCTAGAAGTGGACCATCTACAGCTACTTGCGTCGATATCACTACCTGGAAACAAAAGGTGACAATAAGTAACGAACGCTAATCAGATTTGAGGGAAAAAATATATAACCATGGAAATATTTCCACATCTATAGTATTCAATAGTTGTTCCATTGTTCAAGCTTCTGGCTTTGTATCTGATGTGTAGGTTTCAATAAATTTTTTGTTTTTTGTCGTCGGTGTTTCTCACAGCTGTATTTTTTATGAAGATCGCGATACTAAGATCTTAGGTGCTTGGAATTTATTTTTGTATCCCCCAACATTTTATTGTCAATAAAATAAATTGCTTAGGAATTAAATACAATAATATCGATACTCAAAATTCAATCCAAATTTATTAACAGCACCTCAATATACATTTATTACTTCTACCATGTAATTTTATTCAGCAGATGAGTGGCAGCAACCACCCTACCATCAGCACTACAAACTGGAACAAAGAGTCGAACAGATCAGTGAATCAATAATGGAAGCTTTCAATTCCAGCTGTTCACTGTCAAAAGCTCGATCAGGCAAAGATGCGCCGTGGTGGAGTGAGAACCTGTCAAACCTCAGGAAAGAAGTATGTCGGCTCATTAATAGAGCCAATCGTGACGGAAATTGGTAGAGGTACACTAAGGTTACTCGATTCAGTAAAGAGATTAGGAAGACCAATTTACAAGTGATTTGTGAAAAGATCGATTCTTCTTCTTAGAACTCAATTTCCAGGTAGTGCACTTACAACAAGCACTTAAATAGCAATGAATTACACCAAAAAATCCAGCAAAGAGGATTGCTAAGAAAATATTTACCAGACAACGGTTGGAATGGGCAATAAGTACCTTTTAACCGTATAAATCACTAGGAGTGGATGGGATATTTCCAGCAATCATGCAGCAATGGATAAAGGAAACTCTTCCTAATCTGCTGAAGATTACAAGAAACAATCTAGTAGTGGCCCTGATACATAGAAAATAGAAAAAGGCAAGGGTAACTTTCATACCAAAAATAGGGAAAAAGATGGGACTGATCCCCGATCTTTTAGACCCATCTGCCTAACACCATTTCTACTTGAAGCGATGAAGAACTACATAACTACATAAGAAGGGAGGATCTGGAGAATACACCACTTCATAAATGTCAGCATGCCTATAGATTGTATATGGATTTATTAACTGTAGCAAGTTGAGTGTGTCTATAGATATGTATATAATTAATTTGGAAATCTAAACAAACATAAATAAAATTGACTAGACATAAATGACATGACAACAAGACATGAAACGAGAAGGAAATGAAAGAAAAGAAATGGAGAAGAAAAGAGAAGAGAAGGAAAGAAAAGAGAAAAAAAACAAAGAAAAGAAAAGAAAAGAAAGAGAAGAGTAGAAAAGAAAAAAAAGAGAATAGTAGAAAAGAAAATGAAGAATATCAAATGAGAATTTTTTGTATTTCTATTTTCGGTAAAGAAAAGAAAAGAAAAGAAAAGGAAATGAAGAATGACAAATGAGAATTTTTTGTATTTTTATTTTCGGTAAAGTTGGCAAAAGAATACTGAATGAGACAAATGTGAGAAATATATTAAATACATGGTATCAGAAATACATTCCATTAGAAATAAACGGTTTTGAAGAATAAAACTAACTTTTCTGCATCTGTGAGATGCCCTTAACAATATTTTATCATAAATTTGTCACTTATATGCACTTCGGGGGATATATCGTGCTAACAAACCGAAATTTCTCCCAAAATAATAACTAATGTAGTATATCTGGATTTATAGGACCCGCTGTGCTCGCTCTAGTCAGCGCTGAAAATCAATAGGGTACATCTGTGAGACACTTTGAAAAATATTCAATCATAAAATTGGTCACTTGTATACACTCCGGAGGCTGTATAGTGCTAACAACCCAAAATATCACAAAAAAGGACCAAAATTGTGGCACTTCAGGTACCATAGCACCCGTTGTACTAGCTCTGGTAAGCTAAAAATCAATAAGGTTCATCTATAAGACGCAATGAACGTTATTAAATTATAAAACTGGTCACTTGTAATACTCTGGAAGCTGTATCGTGCTAACAAACTGAAAATTCTCCAAAAATGACAAAAATTTGGAACTTCAAGTACCATAGCACTGGTTGTACTGGCTAGTGAGCTAAATATCAACAGAGTTCATCTTTGAGACGCCCTGAATAATACCCAATCATGAAATTGGTTACTTCTATATACTCCGGTGGCTGTATCGTGCTAACAAACTGAAATTTCGCCAAAAATGACAAAAATGTCGTACTTAAAGTTATATAGCACCTGTTGTACGAGCTTTTGTGTCCTGAAAATCAATAGGGTTCATCTGTCAGATGTCTTGAATAATATTCAGTCATGAAATTGTTGACTTCTTGCACTCCAGAGGCTGTATCGTGCTAACAAACTGAAATTTCTCAAATAATTACAAAAATGTCGTACTTCAAGTACCATAGCTCTCGTTGTACTGTCTTTGGTGTGCTGTAAATCAATAGGGTTCATTTGTGAGATGTCCTGAACAATATTCAATAATAAAATTGGTAACTTGTTGCACTCGGCAGGATGTATCGTGCTAACAAGACATGTAACGGAAAATGGCCGACGACAACAACGACGATGACATACGCACAGGATTTTTTTTTTAAAAACCATTTCTTCGTCTTGTTCTTGATGATAAACGTGAAAATAACTCAAATTTTTTTTTTAAAATTCCAACTTTTTTTAGAGTAAACCTATACTTTTCTCGAATCGTAGATAAAGTTGGCAGAAAAGTAATAAATTAGATCAATATCAATATCAAAATAGTACCTTGTTCAAAACACTACACAAATGATGTAACGAATTGATTTTATGAATTGATATAGCAAAAATCACTTATAATGTGCTCCATGTAGCTTTGCCTATATACCCAGCGGGTAAGTCCTATCCTGTGTGAAAGTAAATCGCTTTATCCCGGGTGGATATTCATTTCAATTTCCATACACTTCTAGTTTTACTTGTACATTGCAGAAACATGGGAGATTTTTATTTTCATACCGTGTATAAGATAGAGAACGTACATAAGAACTAAAATGGAATAACAACGATGGATAAAGTCACATTTATTTTCCTGATCTCATTCGAGGTAGGCAAATGTGAGCAATTTTACATACTTGAATTATTCAGGAGTAGTTTTAAGGGAGGTGTTTTTTTTCTTCGGAGCGGAAACCCTATTGTGAACAGAATTATACATAAAACTGACGTGTACCAAGTTATAACCGCACATCAACTGTGACAAGACCGTTAAAGTTTTATAAAAGAACGATTAAATGCACAAAATTGTGTTTATATTGATGAAATTCTTCTTTCAATTCTTAAATGTTACAAGTCGGCATTCAGGTACTAACTTGAATATGATTAACAAGGATGGTGGTAGAGCTAGGTAGAAAGGTCCAGTGGGTCAATGTGATCAAGAGTATGTAATAACCAAATACCTTAATGGTCAAGTTCCAATACACTTACCGATACAACTCTCCTGAATATTGAAACAGCAGAAAGTAATTAACAAATACTTATATGATAAGAAGCTTAGTATAATCAACAAATGGCACGAATACTAATAACCTAAATTTATATATACATATATTGAACATGATATTTTGAATAAATTGATTATTATTACGTGGAAGAGAAAATTAATTTATCTACCTCCTATCCCCCCACTGCAAGTATAGTTAAAAACATAGTACAAATTTTGAACTACGTAGAATAACAAGATTGATAGATGCTATGGAGAAAATAACGAGTCTAAAATGGACGGATACACGTTGCAAGAAATCCAGATGGACCAAAAGGAGTGGCATCTTTTACACAGTAGCAGGAGACAACCATTAACCAGAAGCTGGTCTGTTGATTCCATATTCACGCAAAATGTAGACAGGGTGTCCAGGAATTTTCAAAATGTTTAATTTTAATACAATCAACGTCCACTTCCTCCTAGAATGAAAGTTTCCTGAATCGACAAATTGTCTTTGTTAGAACAGCACTTTTAATTAACTACCTACACTGATTTCAGGAGATACTAGAATCCAACGATTTTATTCTAGTTTTTGAATTCGTAAGTTTGGCATACGAAAAGCCAACTCGTGGTATGTTGAGACGTTTGTGAGGTAGCGAAGCGTCTGGATTTCACATGGGGACTCCTCTTGAATGATGACAGGTCTCAATCTTTTCGGATGACAAACATAATCGTCAACAAACATATATAAGATTGAGGGATCTAGGAGAAGGAATTACAATTGTGGTGTAATTACTATGAAGATCAGGCAATGAATATATATGGAAATAACTGTAAATTTTGCATTCTACTATAGGAATTTCTAAGATTAATACTGTTACGAAACAGCACACTGGTATAGTCCCTAAAACCGACTCTGTCTAAGCCAGGTATCAAAGATAAAATTATGGCGGATACGCAGTTATAAAAAACTGTTTACGAGTTTACGACTATCTTATGTAAACATTGTTTCTGTGACCAGAGTTATCTAGAGAAGACCAGAATCAATTGTTTTTATTTAAGCCGCAGTCCGGAATTTACTAGTAAAAATGGCTTTAATATATAAGGGGCTGATCAGGAAGAGTTAGTTTAGTTGATAAAGTGATCTCGAGAAATAAACAGAAATACACCGATCAGTAAAGTGCTAATATAATCAAGTTTTTGTGCATATAAATTAGATTCAAGTGAATAGTTAAGTATATATAAATTAAGTGTTAGTGAGTTAGTGTTTAAATAAATTAGTAAGTAGCCATACCGTGGGTTTAACATTTATCCCACCCGTTTATTGTTTAAATAAATTAGAAAAACATTACATTGGTGTCAGGTGTGGGGTAATATATATAAATTGCTACGTAAAAATGGCCAAGAGATTAAGGGACCTGAAAGTGGCGGAATTACGAGCGGAATTGGAAGACCGTGAGTTGAAAACGTCCGGTAAGAAAAGTGAATTATTAGAAACACTTAAAGTGGCACTGGAAAATGACGGCTTCCATCTAGAAACAGTTTTATTTGATGACGAGGCTTCCACCTTAATCTCGTCAATTTCTGCTAATATTTCTGCTAAAATGGACGAGAAGATTTCTGCCATGGAAGATAACATGGACGAGAAGATTTCTGCCATGGAAGAGAAGATTTCTGCTAATATTTCTGCTAACATGGACGAGAAGATTTCTACTTTGAAGAACGATATATCCGCCGATATCTTATTAATGAAAAACGACATTGCCGCTGACGTTGAAAATGAAATTTTGTCCCTAAAATCTGAAATCGAGGATGGACAAGAGAATCGAGAATAAAATGTCAACAATGGACGAGAAAATCGAGAATAAGATTACAACGATAGACGAGAAAATCAAGGAGTTAGAGAAAAAGATTGCCGATTTAAGAACGCGAGGCACGCCAGAGGAAGAAAAGAAGACCGAGCAAACGAAACCTTGCAAGCCAGAAACACTACCTAAGTTTGAAGACATTGGCAGTTTAACCCGAGTCAAGGCCCCAACGTTCGATGGAAAAATGTCGTGGACCAATTATGTGAAACAATTCGAAGCAGCCGCTAGAGTGAATAATTGGTCCGATAGATAGAAGGCAGTGAACTTAACTATCGCGCTTCGGGGAGATGCCTTACATGTACTTCAGACGATACCGCTTAAAGAAATTGATGACTTCGAGCTGCTGATGAAGAGGTTGGACATGCGATATGGGAAGGCGGAAGCGTGACGAACCCCTTCAAGAGTATGAAATGGATATTGCCCGACTACTCCGATTTGCTTATCCATCAGCACCAGAGAACATGATCCAGGCCTTTATTGACGGCTTATGTGACCACGATATGGAGAAGACGTTTCGATTAGCCCATCCTAAAACATTGGTCGATGCATTGACTGCTGCTCTTGAATATGAAGCAGCCACGTTGGCTTCGTGATACAGCAAAGGTAGGACCATGCAGGGAAAAGGTGACGATGACAGACTTGACCAGATCGTCAACCTGTTGAAAGGTATGGTAGACGTGAAGCCAAAGAAGATCAGGTACTGTAATTGTGGCGAGCCAGAGCATGCACGCAGTTCGTGTAAGCGTCCTACGACTCCTGTAAACCAAGAACCTCTTAAATGCAAAGCAGCCACGGAGGGCTCGCGGTACAACAAAGGTAGGACTATGCAGGAAGAAGATGACGATGACAAACTTGACCAGATCGTCAACTTGTTGAAAGGGATGGAAAACAAGAAGCAGAAGAAGATCATATGCCGTAAGTGTGGCGAGCTACAGCACGTACGCAGTCCGTCTATGCGCCCCAAGACTCCTGTAACCCAAGAACGCCAGTCACAGGGAAAATCAGACAGGGGTGAACATCCAGCTGATGTGAATCACCGAAAAGCCAACTATTTGCCTAGACGGCAATGCCCTGTAGACTATTCACAATGCAACAAGTCGAAATCTGAGGAAATTGCAGTTTCAAGAATTACAGTAGTCAACAGGAAATGGTCACCCACCAGGATCAGAGAAGATCAGGAGAACGATCCTCACCTGAAGATGATCCGGCAATGGAAGAAAGAAAATCGGCGACCTACATGGCAAGAAGTGTCAAGATTTTCACCGAACTTCAAGGCGTATTGGGCTCAGTGGGACTCCCTTGTCCTGGAAGAAGGGCTGTTGAAAACAGTCCTTAAAAACGATGATGGTTCTGAGATGAGGAAACAGCTAGTTATCCCAAGAACAAAAGTAACTGAGGTACTGAAGAAGTTACACGACAGTCCATCGGGAGGTCATCTGGGAGTGAAGAAAATCCTTCAGCGAGTCCGTGAAAGGTTTTATTGTATCAACAGCTCCGACGATGTGAAGGACTGGTGTAAGAAATGTACGACTTGTGCTACGAGTAATGGACCACATCGCAAGAGAAAGGCACCCATGAAACAGTACAATGTTGGAAGCCCTTTCGAAAGGATTGCTTTAGATATCGCTGGGCCATTTCCAACGACAGAAAATGGTGGCAAATACATACTGGTTGTAATGGATTATTTCACAAAGTGGGTGGAAATTTACGCTATCCCGAACCAAGAGGCCACAACTGTCGCGGATGTATTGGTGAAAGAATTCATCAGCGGATATGGAGTGCCCTTGGAAGTCCACAGCGACCAGGGAACAAATTTCGAAAGTCATCTATTCCAGGCGATTTGCGAGATGCTGGGAATGAAGAAGACCAGGACAACAGCATTACATCCACAGTCAGATATAATGGTCGAGAGAATGAACAGGACTATTGGAAAATACCTGTCCAAAGTGGTATCCAGCTATCAGAGAGATTGGGACCAGTATCTTTCCCTATTCGCATTGTCTTATCGATCTGCCGTCAATGAGTCCACGGGTGAAACACCTGCGAAAATCCTATTTGGACGTTAAATGAGGCTCTCTTGTGAGCTGGAATTTGGCTGTCGGCCTGGAGAAGATATAGCAGGCGAAGACTACGTGATCCAATTGAGAAGAAGGCTGGACGATATTCATGAGTTAGATCGAGCCAATCTTCAAGTTACCAGCGACAGAATGAAAAGTCGGTACGACACGCAGGCCACAGAAGGCGGTTTTAAAGAAGGGGACAAAGTATGGTCACACAACCCGACCAGGAGAAAAGGAGTTTCTCCAAAATTACAAAAATCCTGGGAAGGTCCATACTTAATCAAGAAAAGGATCAATGATGTTATATATCGCATAAGCAAGATCTCCAACGGAAAACCAAAAGTAGTTCACCAAAACCGACTAGCCCCATTCGAAGGAGACCATGACCTAGAGGAAGGAGTAAACATCATTCGAGACGTGCCTGACCCCACAACAAGAAAAAGATTTGTTCACTCTCCCGGAAGATTATTCACTGGCATACAACATCCCCGCCCGTATCAAGAACGCACGAGGGTTGGCAACCGTCTTTCGAAAGAAGTTCGGGCAATTAGAAAATCTTGAAGACCAGATTCCAGCCCCTGGCAAGACACTGAAACTGAAACATAATTCGCGGTACGTCTTCTACGTGGTAACTAAAAATTAATTCCAAGATCGATCTACCTACCGCGATGTGTGGGAAGCACTTCGAAACCTCCGAGACCATGTGTTGGAATCCAACGCGAAGAAACTGGCTATGCCTGAGATAGCGAGTAACCAGTTGGATTGGCGAATCATCAGGAACATGATAGAGATTATCTTTCAAGATACCGGTGTCCAGATATTAATTTGCAGCTACAACCCCCGTTAGCAGTATCCGATGAAGACAGTGCCCTGCTAATTCCATAAGATCGGAAAGTATAGAAATGGGGCCAGTTGCCGATTCAAACATCCAGTCTCGGCTACACAAAAGTTCCAGGAGGAACTTCCATTTAAGGAGGGGGTAATGTTACGAAACAGCACACTGGTATAGTCCCTAAAACCGACTCTGTCTAAGCCAGGTATGAAAGTTAAAATTATGGCGGATACGCAGTTATTAAAAACTGTTTACGAGTTTACGACTATCTTATGTAAACATTGTTTTTGTGACCAGAGTTATCTAGAAAAGGCCAGAATCAATTGTTTTTATTTAAGCCGCAGTCCGGAATTTACTAGTAAAAATGGATTTAATATATAAGGGACTGATCAGGAAGAGTTAGTTCAGTTGATAAAGTGACCTCGAGAAATAAACAGAAATACACCGAACAGTAAAGTGCTAATATAATCAACTTTGTGTGCATATAAATTAGATTCAAGTGATTAGTTAAGTATATATAAATTAAGTGTTAGTGAGTTAGTGTTTGAATAAATTAGTAAGTAGCCATACCGTGTGTTTAAAATTTATCCCACCCGTTTATTGTTTAAATTAATTAGAAAAACATTACAATACTATTTTGTATCCATTGGTATAATTTTTTATTTCTGTGGCGTTTTCTTATTAAAGAATATTTTCTACCTTGGTTCAAATGGAAGCTTACTAAATTTCAATTGGTAATTTACAATTATTATTTCTTTGGGTTGAATAATTTAATTATGAACTTTATTCAATTTGAAAAATATGATAGCTACTTCGATTCTGTTTAAGATATTATAAATTAATTGTTGAGTTGGAGCGATTTGAGAAACCATTGTATCTGTGACATAAAAGTGGTAATCTCATTTTATCGACGTCAAACAAGAGAATGTTCTCATTAGTAAATAAACGGTTTTAAAGTTTAAACGAAACTTTTCCGCAGGCTGTATCGAGCTAACAATCCGAAATTCCTCCAAGAATGTGGTACTTCAGGTACCATAGAATAAAATTGTTTGAAGCCAAGAAGAATCAAAGAGGCAATTTAAACAGTTCGAATGGTAGAAGAAAACATCATTAAATTTGGGGTGAATGAAAGTTAAGTATGTTTCGAATTGAATAAAAAATGTTGAAGGATTTTTGTTGCCTCATTTGTATTTTAAAGTGTAAAAATCCTATTTTTTAGATCATTTCAACAAAATAAAATAGATTGAAAAACCACCTGAAAACAACAAATACCCAATATTCTGAAATATTTTGGGCTAAAATAACTTTTCAGTGCTTCTCTCAACTGTAACTTAAACTTCCTTTTAATATTGTCACTAATTGATTGGACTATCATATATTTAATGAAGTTGTTCGCAAAGTAGCTTATCTCTTCTGTGTTATAGGACTTTCAACAGCTTACTTCATTATTAATCCACTCAATCAATATATATGTCAATAATTGTTGATAAAGAAAGGCGTCAGCGTGGAAAAGGTCTTTCAAGAAGCAGCAAAGGTGGAAATGCTATTCAAATAGAAAAATCTATTCGAAGCGTCTCTATACACTTCCAATAGAACCAATGTCAGGATTGTCAGGATTCCGATCCAGCCATTCTGATTTTAAAAATGCACCAGGTTCTGATGGATAGAAGAATTAGACGAATAATCAATTAATGTGAAATAGTCAACAACTATTCAGAGCGCCAAGAGATTGAATCATTTTATTTAAGCTTCTTAAGAATAAAACAGTGATCAATTCTAAAGTCAGTAACTGGAGAAATTAATTAGTTGATTGAAGCAGAAAAGGCAACAATTGAACAATAGACTTATGTATTTTTCCAACCAGATCCACCTGGGATCAGATTTATCGCCTACCATAGCGTAATGGGAGATTAAATAGACTGAGAGGTTAGGGAGGTTGGATAGACAGGGAGATTAGATAGACCAGGAGGATAGAAGGACCATCGAAAATATTTTTTAAGGCAAGCACAATGCAACGTTTGGCATGCGTATCTTTTGCGTTTTGATCAGTTCATCTTAAAACAGGCACAATGACGTGGTTATAAGCATTAACGTGGAAGATTATTAACAAAAGATTTAGAAAATATATTCAAAGAAATATATTTGTGTTTATATAGTTTTACCTGTTTTATTGTTATTGAAACTGTGAGTATATTAATTATTGTCCTTTGTAACCTAAAATATGATAAACCTGTTTCATTTGTTTAGTGGTTACAGAGTCCGGATATAGTCCCTCATTCGGATCTCCGGGAGGGAATGTTCTGATTAATATTAAGAAAGGATGGTACAGAAAGGTAGAGTCGGAGACCGCGATATTTGGTACACTAGCACAGCCTGGAAAGCTACAAAACACAATTCAAGAGATGAAACGACTTAAAGTGCAGATTTTAGGCATTAGTGAGATGAGATGGCCGGGTACGAGAGCTAATGGCAACGGGGAGGTATATTCTGTATATTACTCTGGAACAGCAATCCAACCTGGAGTTGGATTTATACTGCACAAACAAATTGCAATGTGTGTTACTAACTTTGTGCCAATATCAAAGAGGATAGCTCTCCTATAAATTAATGCAAGGCCCGTGAATGTTGATCTCATCCTAATTTATTCTCCTACTACAGACTACAGCAACGAGAACGTAGATCAGTTCTACAAGCAAATATCAGATATAATCAAAAACTTGCCACAGCATGATATAAACATCATTATGGGTGATTTCTATGTCAAGTTTGGGAAAGGTAGAACTGGGGAACACATTGGAGACTTTGGACTAGGCGAGAGAAACGAACGTGGCGACACTCTAAGTGCAGTCGTAGCGGAACATGATCTGATTGTTACCAATACATTCTGCCAACATCATCCTAGAAGATTGTACACGTGGAAATCGAATGATGGAAAAACTATGAATCAGATAGACTTTGTACTCATTAATAAGAGATTTAGAAACAGCATCAAAAACATAAAAACCTATCCAAGAGCAGATGTACAGTCGGATCATAATTCGCTAATAGGAAGGATGGGAATTAGGTTGAAGAAGGTAGAGAAAAAACGTGTAGGGAGCTACGACTACAGAAAACTGAAAGAACAGGAAAACGATGGAGATGTAAAAAAAGACCTTAAGATGCTTCAAAAAAGTGTACATAAAGTCAAAGAAAAGTACTTAAAGCCTAACAGGCAGATGAAGAAATCTTGGATGACGGATGAGATCTTAGAACTGATCGAAAAGGGGAGATTGTATAAAAATAATAAAAGAGAATACATGAACATACAAAAAGAAATAAGGGCGAAAAGAAGAACGGCCAAAGAAGAAGAGAAATTGGAAAAATGTATGGAAATCGAAGAATGTCAAGCTAAATGTGATAACTTTAATATGCACAAGAAGGTAAAGGAAATGGCGGGAACAGTGAAGAGAAGAACAGTTAATGTACTTAAGGATAACCAAGGCCAACTTATAGGAGAGAAGTTATAAATTAAGCAAACCTGGGAAGAATACATTAAACAACTGTTTAATGACGTGAGAACGGTGCCACCCAATATCGAAGATACAGATGGTCCCCCAATCTTAGAGGCAGAAGTGCAGGCTGCCTTGCAAAATGCAAAAGATCGAAAGGCGTCAACGGGATTTCTGTTGAAATATTAAAGCTGATCGGAGGGAAGAATCTCAAGTGGCTCAGAAAAAGTTTTAAATGTGATCTATGATATGGGCGTCATACCCACGGAATGGCTGAGGTCTGAATTCATTACTCTCCCCAAGAAGCCTAATGCTAGGAAATGTAGCGAGTTTCGAACAATAAGCTTGATGAGTTATCTGCTAAAGATTTTCCTGAAGATTATTCACAATGGGTTATCTAAACTGTGTGAGGAACAGATGTCTGAGACTTAATTCGGTTTTAGAAGTGCTGTGGGGACTGGTGAAGCTCTATTTTCGGTCCAGATGCTGTTTCAGCGATGCAGGGATGTCAACTGCGATGTCTACGCATGTTATATAGACTATAGAACGGCGTTTGATCAAGAACGGCACACGAAAATGTTGGAAGTTCTGCAAAAACTGGCCTGGACGGGAAGGACCTCAAAATCATCAGAAATCTCTATTGGAATCAGAATGCTTGTGTTAGGTTAGAGAAAGAGACAACAAAAGAGATACAAATATTACGTGGTGTAAGGCAGGGATTCATACTATCTCATGTAATTTTCAACCTGTACTTGAAATGCATTTTCAGGGAAGCTGGGAAGCTGGAATCCTGCTAAACGGAGAACGACTGAATAATATAAGGTATGCAGATGATAGCGTTATTTTTGCGGACAACCTAGCTTCCTTACAACTCCTAGTGGACAGCAACATACAGCCGATAATATGGTTTGGAAATAAACACCAACAAAACAAAGTTCATGATAATCAGTAGGAACCAAAACATCCGCAGTATTTTGTTGGTGGACGAAACTCCTTTAGAAAGAGTCAACAAATACGCATACTTGGGCATGATTACAGGGACCATTCTGTTGAGATCAGAACGCGTACTGAAAAAGCCAGGACAGCATTCATCAGGATGAAGAAAGTCTTTACCAGTCACGACTTACAGCTGTCAACGAAAATTCGCCTACTGCGATGTTTTCGATCCTTTTCTATGGGGTCGAATCATGGACGCTTACGGAGGCCTCCTCCAAAAAACTTGAGGTATTTGAAATGTGGCTGTACCGAAGAATCCAACGAATACCTTGGACGGAGAAAGTAATCAACATGAAAGTAATGAGAAGGATTGGAAAGGAAAATGAAGTCCTTAACATACTCAAGACCCGAAAGCTATAATATCTTGGACATATGATAGTAACGAGAGCCGATATACCCTTTTACAGAAGATTCTCCAAGGCAAGGTATGGAGAGCTAGAGGAGTGGCAAGAAGGAGAATATCGTGGTTGAAAAATTTAAGAACGTGGTTCAACAAATCAACCACTCAACTATTCCGAGCAAAGTTCAAATAGCCAACATGATAGCCCACATCCGGAGCGGATAGGCACTTTAAGAAGGATAAGGTTACAGAGTGGTCTATCTATCCTCTCATTTGAAGATAAATGGATCAGCATGGGGGAGGAGAGTCAGACCAATACTTTTTAGTTCCATTGCTATACCAAATAAATACATAAGTAGAAACCGCCACGTTCGTGAATGAGGATATTGGACTACATAAGCCTTAAATGATGCCACAAATGAATATAGAAATGGCGAAATAGGCATCAACGAAATCGCTAAACGATTTGGAATACCCAAAACTTCATTTAAGAGGAGGTTAAAATCAAATAACCTCATAAAAAGTAGCTGCCTAGGACACGATCCTTCACTGGGTACAATAACTGAACAAAAGTCTTATTAGAAAACTCCAGAAATCGGGATTCGCACCGACAAGAACTGAGGTGAGCAAATGGCATACTATTTAGCTAAAATATTGGGAATTCCAAATAGATTTAATGAAAATGAAGGTAAGTTATAAATAACCTGTTTCAAGAAATTTTACAATATTATTTTGGGTAAGTAACTATCTTTTTCTTTCGGGTAAAGCTGACAGGAAATTATTGCAGATATTTTTTCGACGATAGCCTGAAATTTCTTTTAGAAAATATGAGAGCACTTCAATTGCACGATTTATTGGAATATCAAAAGAGATCGTTGAAATCCATTTCGCGGACCTTGAAAAGTTATGACAGAGCATTGCCTTTTTGATAAATTTGACAATACAGGATTACAAGTCAACACTACAGATGGGCAAGTATTGGCTGAAAAATGCTCTAAAAGTGTTCTGAGTATAAACCCTGGTGAGAAAGAAGAAACTTTAAGCGTTATAGCATGCTGTAATGCACAAGGAAGTTTCATACCTTTTCAAGGACAAAAATAGAAAAGACGGAGAACTTGATGGCATGCCACCTGGTTCAGAAGTTAAAATCAGCTGGAATGGTTAAAGACTCAATTTCTTCCAAGAAAACCTCATGGTAAGGTATTATTAATACTAGACGGACATACCTCCCATATGACCAACCTAGATTTACTGAAATTTGCAGTAGAAAATGACATAATTTTATTTTGTTTACCTGCTCATACGACTCATTATTTAGAGTCGTTGTATCGCCCTCTAAAAGGCAACTATTATAATACCAGTAGATACATGTTGAGACGTAATCCAAGAAAGGTTTAAAACAGATTGCAGTGAGGAAAGCTACTGGCTGAAGTTTGGGGAAAACCAGCCACTGTTCAAAACGCAAGTTCTCAGTTTAAGTCAACGAGAATACTACAATTTCCCTTAGTCATACGCGATTACGCATTTTTTATCCAAAATCCTATTTGCTCTGTTTAAAATTCACTGCAGAATAAAGCAGTTCAAGCAAGACCCGAATCTCCACAACCAGCTCCCTCGAGTAATCAAAATCAAAAACCTTTCCTAACATATCAACAGCTACTGAATATATTGTTACGAAACAGCACACTGGTATAGTCCCTGAATCCGACTGTGTCTAAGCCATGTATGAAAGTTAAATTTTGGGCGGATGCGCAGGAATTTCTTAGAATTGTTTACGATTGTGACTATCTTATCTAGACATTGTTTTTGTGACCAGTCTTATCTAGAAAATGCGAGAGCCAATTGTTTTTGTGTAAGCCACAATCTAGAATTATCTAGTAAAAAGGCAGTAATATATATAAAGGACCGACCAGCGGAGGAGTTTAGTTTAGTTGATAAAGTGATCTCGACAAATAAACAAGAATACACCGAAATAGCGAACAGTAAAGTGTTGATATAAATTATTAATTAAGGTTTTGTCTATATAAATCAAATTTATATTAATGAAATTGACTGTCTCGACCCTTACTTCGTAGAATATGCTCATATTAGTATTTTTAAATGAAACTGAAGGTCTCTAGTTAATTCCACAATATAATTTTCAATAACTTGTATTATATTGTGGAATTAACTAGAGACCTTGAGTTTCATTTAAAAACACTAAATTTATATTAATAAAAAAACACTACAATGTTCGGTTACTTCATAGTTCTCCTCATTGGCTGTTCTGCTTGATTTGTCTGGAAAGTTTCTCTTTTATATTGTGTGCTGTGTACTCTAAACCTAGTTTTGAGCTTAAGTATATCTTAGAAAGCCTTCAAATAACATTGACCGAGCTGCACTCGGCATATCCTGATTTCTTGTATGTAGCCGGAGGAGATTTCAACTGCCGTCTTGGTGCTAAGTGTGAAACTCCTGAGGAGATTTTTGAAAATGCAAGCCTTTTTGTCAAAAGAATTAGTCTTGATTCAATTATTAATAATAGAGGTGTCTTACTCTCTGAGTTTATGAATGATAACTCATTCACCATACTTAATGGCAGATCAGTTAAAGATCGGTCGGGTCAATTCACATTTTGTAATTCCAACGGTAAATCTACTGTTGATCAAATTTGGTGCTCTAATGCCTCTCTTTCATTAATTGCAAATTTTGCAGTGCTAAATAACGAACCGGTAACATCATATCACTTCCCTATAATGGTTGAAATAACACGAAACTTTATCATACCTGACACATTCATAAGCAATAAACAGTCAACAACTACTAAATTAATTTGGGATGATTTGCAGCTAGATAGGTATCAGCATATTTTGCGCAACTCTTCCTTAGCAATGTTGTCCAATGGTAACACAGAAAGTTACCACGCTATGCGTGATTCAATCTACAATGCCGCCGATAGTTGTGGTATGAAGAAAAAATGTGTAACTTTAAACAAACCATTCACTTATAATAACAAACCTTGGTTTGACTTAGAGTGCATTAACTTAAAAAAGTCAGTTAAGTCAAAGCTTAAAATCTGTAAAACTCATAATTTTCCTGATGAAGTCAAAAATGACTACTTATTGGCGAAAAAATCTTTTAAAAGCACATGTACAGCAAAAAAAAATGCATTTGAAAATAGTATGGTTCAACTGCTCAGTAACTCTAATGACTGTCTCACATTTTGGAGGACTATAAAAAAAATCCGTCCCAATAAGATTATCTCAAGTGTATCGCTTGAAACCTGGGAAACTTATTTTGATACCCTTACCACAGTAAAATGTGATTTTCAATATTTACAGATGGACGCTAGGCATCCGTTTCTAGACATGGAAATCTCCCAATCTGAAGTTTTTGCGGTGCTTAACAGTTGCAAAAGGAACAAAGCCCCGGGATTAGATGGAATTCCCTTCGAGTTTTTCAAATATTTCCCTCAAAACTGGTGTCTTTTTTTGTGTAGTTAGTTTAATAAAGTTTTCGAAAACGAAGCTTTCCCTACTGAATGGTCTACAGTATCGCTCTCAGTGATACACAAGAAGGGCCCCATCGATAACCCCAGTAATTATAGGGGCATCGCCTGCATTAACACTATTATTAAACTTTTTAATATGATCATGTTAAACAGATTAAACTCTTGGGTTGAAAGTAATAATATTCTCCCAGAAATTCAGGCGGGTTTCAGGAAGAACAGAAGTTGTATGGACTACATCTTTGTCTTGAATAGCACCATTCAAACTCACCTACATCGCAAAGGCAGAAGAGTATTTGCCGCTTTTATTGACTTGAAGCGCGCATTTGACTCTATTATCCATCCCCTCTTATGGCAAAAATTATTTAAGCTGGGTATCAGTCCTAAATTTATTCGCCTAGTCAGAGCTCTGTATGACAAATCCTCTTTTTGTGTAAAAGTTAACAATAAATACTCTAAATTCTTTGAAATAAATGAGGGCGTTCTGCAGGGTGAACCATTAAGTCCCTTGCTTTTCTCACTATTCATTGCTGATATTGACGACTTCTTCAGAAAATTTGGTATGGTTGGAATTAATATTGATAACAGGAATGATTTGTTACTTCTGTTGTATGCGGACGATTTGGTTATCCTTGCTGACTCTGAAATAGATCTGGCTAGGAAGCTACGCACCCTTGAACAATGTACTTGCCTTAACAAACTTACTGTTAACAATTCTAAATCTAAAATTATGTGTTTTTCGAGAGGCGGCCACAAAATAACAAGAAATTACAAATTTCTGTTCAACAAAGTAGAAATTGAGATGACTAAGGGGTTACTCTCACTTGTTCTTCATCATTTCGCGAACACGCAATGAATACCTCTTCCAAATGCAAACAAGCCATAGGTGCTGTCATGAATATGCTCTCACGTTCAAAAACAACTTCCTGGCAATCGCGCATAACCCTGTATCATTCCATAGTAATCAATACACTTGCAAATTCGGTCCCTGTCTGGAATCTGCGTTATCTTAACATTGTTGAAAAAACCCAAGTTGGTTTTTTCAAAACATTGCTCCTATTAGCGCTAAACACTCCTGATTATTTAGTACGTCTTGAGGTGGGTGTTGTTAGGCTTGATTATACGGTATTTAAGTTGTGCTTCAATTGGTTATTAAAAATGTTTTCTTTTGCAAACACTAGATTGCCAAAGATTGTCTTTCTCAGGCTCTTAGAGTTAGAGGACTTTGACAACCCCTGCTATAACTGGGCCCTACAAATGAAACTGATTTTTATGGATCTCGGGTTGAACGATATGTGGAATAACCTCTCTTTTGGTTCACTAAAAAGCCATTACGATGCAATTCTTGAGAATTTTAAACAAAAATTGTATAGTTTCGACTTACAACGCCTTGCTAATAGTAATTACTGTGTAATATATAAACATTTAACAGTCACTTCAGGTCCTGCAGATTATCTAACTAGTAAACTGCCGATTAAATTAGTTCGAATATTTTGTCAGATCCATTTATGTTCGAAGACTTTTGTTAGAATGACGTATAAAGGAAATATTTATACCATTAATCAAGAAGAAATTTGTACTCTGTGCAACTCGCGTCAAAATGAAACGCTTGAACATATTGTGCTTCAATGCAGGATGTATGATTATATTAGAGTGCAAATTATTAAAAATCTGCATAATTTTGATGATTTCATTGCCTTATTAAATACTGCTTCTTTGGCGGATATCAAGCAAATTTCGAATTATTTCATTGGCGTACTCAAAATTCGCTCATTTATTATAAACGAATAGCTTGGGTTTTACACAAATTTTTTTTCTCGCTCTTTCATTGTTAATTTTCATTGTGATTTTGCTGTATGAACTATGTATTTATTTATAGACACTGTACCGGATTTCTTGCTATATTGATTTGTATCAATTTGAAGCAATAAAGATATTATCATTATTATTATTAAGTGAATAGTTAAGTGTTAGTGAGTATTTTAGTGTTTAAAGGAATTCGTAAGTAGCCATACCGTGTGTTTAAAATTTATCCCACCCGTTTACTTTTTAAATAAATAAGAAGAGCACTAGATGAAGTTTCCCCCGTACCCATCGTATCTGTAACTGTAAATAGAGCCGTGAAAGGCGGCACAAATTTGGCAGTAAAAGCGCTAAATATAAAAAAAGAGAGAAAGAATCATTCAAGTGGATCGTTTTCATTTTCTGAAGACGAAGCTGGCGATTTTACATTAAAGGGTTATTCTAGTGCGGATGAAAGTTTTACCGATTTAGAAAATATTCAGTTAAGAAAAAGGAAAAGTATGGAGGTTCATCTTTCCTACCTAATAAGGTTCATCTCACCTCCCTAGGGTAGGATAGATGGACCGTTTATCTCTCTTACATAACATGGTCCATCGCACCTCCCAATGGTAGGATAGACAGACCATCGACAAGTCTGAGCATTTGATGTTTTTAGTTATAAATAAAAATATTTTCCACTTTTTAATTGTTCCAAAAGAAGTAGTTAATTTAAGATTAGTACTTTGATTAATAAAGAAATTATCTTGCCTTTTATAAATTTATACTACTATTCACAAAATTTTGAAGACAATTAAACCTCTTATTTATATGAGGAATTCAAAAATCGCTAGATCGTTTTTTTTGTCAGCAGCAGGAAACGAAAATTTCATTAGGGTAGGATCATGTCATTACCACAAAGTTGACAATCTGCCCATTATGAACTCCTCTGACGACTGCTCTGCAATTTATATTCTAGCCCATACTATCTTATTTCTGCTTCTTATAGCCTCTATTAGACCTTTAAGTATTTTCATTTCCTCTAGTACTCTCCGAATTTCTGATCCAAACACCGTGTCAAATGTTGATTACTATTGTAATGTTTTTCTTATTTATTTAAACAGTAAACGGGCGGAATAAACTTTAAACACACTGTATAGCTACTTATGAACTTATTTAAACGCTAAACTACTCACTAACACTCAATTTAGATACACTTAACTATTCACTTAAATTTAATTTATATACACACAACCTTAATTATTAATTTATATCAACACTTCACTGTTCGCTTATTTACTGTTTATCTCACGATGTCAAATTATAAACTAAACTAACTCGCTGGTCGGTCCCTTATATATTAGTGCCTTTTTACTAGATAATTCTAGACTGCGGCTTACACAAAAACAATTGGCTCTGGCATTTTCTAGATAAGACTGGTCACAAAAACAATGTCTAGATAAGATAGTCATAATCGTAAACAGTTCTAAGAAATTCCTGCGCATCCGCCATAATTTTAACTTTCATACATGGATTCAGGGACTATACCAGTGTGCTGTTTGTCTTTCCGGTCTAAAATCTGCCTGGTATTCTTCTAGTTTTAGTTTTAGAAATGTTTTAGATTTTTTTCCAAAACTTAACTTGTTTACGTCTTATACTCTTCATTGACAATTATCCACATCCAATATATTTCTTATTCTCCCAGCAATTTGTTGGTATTATCTTCAAACGACTCGATAATATAAATCATACAATATTTCACTACAATATTTCACTCAGTTCGGTCCTGTGCATTTGTCCTTCTATTACTGTAATTTTCAAGAGTTACTCGAAACTCTGAGTATTATAATAAACTTTGTCTGTAGACACGAAAAGAGAATTGCTGTAAATACGTTTCGACGCACGTAGAAACATTGAGAAAGTGGTGAAACGGGTGCAAACTAAGTATAAAACAACCTCAGGATATCATTTGACATATAATGCCAACATCCGTATTCCTGATGAAACGGACCGAAAGTTTTCGAATTAGTTTGAGTGAAAAATCAGGTTTGAATACGAAGGATCAGATATCAGTAGTTATTGTTATACGTTAATAGGAGCCCGTCCAGAATTCTTATTTCTTTAGTATTAATAGAAAATCCCAGCGCAAAAAAAGTGTAATCAATTAAAAGTGAATACGAAAGCTTTTAGTTATGAGTTGTATTAAAGGAAAACTATAGCATATATCAGATAATATTACAAAAAATGAATTTGTTCCAACGTTTATAAGATACATGTTCGTGTACGATTCATTTATTTTCATTTCAAAATAGTCGATATCGTTACTCAGTGTCGTTTTGTATCGACTAAGAACTCCATCTAAAGAATGCTGTCGTGTCGTCTACTGGCCATCACGATACTCATTCGCCACTCTACAGTAGACCGCGTTTCCAACGTCGCGACGTCCCGCGATCCGTCCCCATGGGAACGCGTGTGTTCGCCTGCCGCCACCCTAGGGGAGAAGACTCCCTTGGGAGCGCGTACGTCCCTAGGGAGGAGTCTGTCTTGCGATGCACTTCCGCAGTTTACCTTGGCCGCAAAATGGCTGCTCTCTCTCGCTCGCGCTCATCTTGCCACTGCAATCCTTCAATGAATGAATCTCCTTAGAATACTACAAGGTTATTTCAAAATGTAGATAACATCACTGAAATTCATGATTAGTTTGTGAAAATTGTTATGGCGTTGCAATTTTGAGAATATGTGAGTCTTGTGTGAATTATCTTAAACAATATTTCAAAAAATTGCAAACGAAGCAGTTCACCGCGCAAAGAATGTTTTTGTAAGAGTGGTGCAAAGATTGTTGGAGATATCGAAGCTTAAAAAAAGGATGATAGTAACGTTATTCATGATGAAATTGACTGTCTCGACCCTTACTTCGTGGAATATGCTCATATTAGTGTTTTTAAATGAAACTCAAGGTCTCTAGTTAATTCCACAATATAATACAAGTTATTGATGATGTTACAAACTCGCACACCGAAGCAGATACTAAGTACGGTCCTGTAACGTTATGTTAACGGAGTTAAAAAAATGGCGAGCGCGACGAATTCTGAGAAGGTCTATTGGGATTTATTGTGACCGTTTTCATAGACATGTTCTCGGAAGGTCTTATAAGGATTGAGCCGGCAATCGAGAAATATCGCGAAAGGCATTTGTTCCATCCAGAATTCTCTTGTAAAAAAAGGCTTTAATATAAATAAAGGACCGATCAGCGGATGAGTTTAGTCTATAATTTGACATCGTGAGATAAACAGTAAATAAGTGAATATAAATTAGTTTAAGTGAATATACTGAGTATATATAAATTAAGTATTAGTGATTAGTTTACTGTTTAAATAAACTAAGTAAGTGAACCTACCGTGTGTTTGAAATTTATCCCACCCGTTTATTGTTTAAATAAATAACAAAAACATTACAATAATACAGTACATTGCTCTAATCATTTTGCAAACGTCCTTGAAAAATAATATGGAAAATCTTGATGTTTGAGTGAAGAGTATAGTATTTATACATCTTGCAATAATAAGCATCGACGCTAGTCTACAGCTAGAGCTAGAGATTCAACTAATTATGATTAAATTATATTTCAATTTCAAAAATATGATTATTTCTGATCGATTCTATTTAGAGATTTTTTGTGTCTGTAACAAATTTCTTATGATTACAACTGTCCTTGAATTACTTGAAAATTATATATTCCTGTCTAAGAAAATGATACAATGTTTGTTTAATAGTGTAACTACTTCTTAATGATTACATAGTTCTCTTTTATATTTTGGAACCATAAAAATACTTACTTGAAATCTTCGCATGTCTCGTGGGTTCCCGGCATTTTTCAAACAGTTCTGGTTACATTTAAGGAAAAATTTCAGAAAAAATCTGAAACAAAAGAAAACAATTTAAAACTTCGTTTTATATGTGGCGTAAAAAATTGGAAATTTTGGCGAGTGCAGTCAATGCATCCGCCCAAATTTCACACAATTTATTTCAAGATACCATTAATTTCACAAATTGACAATAAGTGAACAACATCCTTTATATGTATAACGTTATATTAATTATTATAATATTCATGTCAGGATAGTAAAATATTGATTAGACAACAGAATACAGCGGAAACTTTTATTAATAATCATTTTTAAGTTAAATGAAATTATCACTATTACTAATATTTTATTTCTTTTTTGAATGATAATTTAATAGTCTTTTTTGAAGATGAAGGACCATTTCATTCACGCGCCACCAATTTTCATGTCCAGTGTTTTGAAATTTAACCCCACAATGTTATCCAGCTACCACATTTTGGTCCCGATTTGATCATTAACAGGTTAAAGGTGTTTCCATCTGTTACGCTGCTTTTCATTTGGATTCGAATAAACATTATTTTTAGTCAAGGATATTTCGTTAACAATCAGTTGTTTTGTGCAGTTTCACAATTGCTGGAAATTCAGCTTCCTAATTTTGATATTCCAACTAACTGGCTTACTTACAGAATCTGCTTGGCTTAAAGTAGTGGTTAGGAATATCTTAGTTTATTTAAAATTGAAAAGTGCGTTTTCTTAAAAAAGTCTTTTCTAAACGAGGTATTATATATATCACACGTAAATATTCGATTATACAAATAAAACAACTCCATCGTTTTGATTAAAATCACCATTATTATATAATATAGTGTATACAGGAATATTGTAGAAAATGATATAATTAACAATCCATGTCTCTGTAAAAGCAATGCAGTTAAATTCTGTATTAATGTTTTCTAACATAAGCATAAATTTGTCAAAGTAATGGTTTAATCTGCAAATACTATTGTGGGTAATTTTAAAATTGTCGTTTTCTTCATTATTTTTAAGAACATTTTCAGTACATCTTACAGCTTAAAAAATTAACCTACTTTTCCAAGTAATTGCTAACCTGATGATACATTATCGCACGTTGAGTTTTATTTTGTTTTATATATTGAATGAATAAGCTTTTCATAGTATATCAGGTATATTTTTATGTTACTAAATTTCACAATTTTACACATACGGTTACGTGTATTTGGGCGCGAATTTAACTAGAGCTCGAATGAAAATTGATAGCCAGTGGCTATCAATGACTGCATATCGGTTTTCAATCATCCCATTTTCGTGTTATGAATTGTTGACAAAAAAAAACAACGTTTGTGAAACGTCGAAACGTCGAAATGGAAAAATAGTACATAAATTTGATATCAGTATTGAAAGTTTTGAATTAACAAATTCGTTTTCAACATACATTCAGAATTTACTACTACTCATATATTTTCAATATTGCTTTAAGAATAATTACATGGATGTATTATTAGTTAAATGAAAAATATCAAACATTTTCCAAGCAGAAAAGTTCAAATTCTAATTTACTTAATTAATTTTGACAATACCATTCGTCATTCATAAGAGTCATTAATCAACATTAAATTAGAGGACCTTTCTTGGAAACAAGCTTCACTACCTGTTTCAAGTGGTGGTTTAGAAATTCGCTCAATCGTTTCAGTAGCTCTTCCTTCTTTTTGTCATTATTAAATAGTTCAAAATATTTCATTAATTACATTCTGCCTATATTTTTTCACACACAAGACCCTTTATTAATGGAGACAGAAAATATTTGGTCATTAAAGTCTAACAAATTTGTACCCCATGAATTTAAATCCCTTCAAAAATCCTGGGATATACCTTTATTGAACATTGAAAAAGAAAATCTTATTCAGAAAGCTATCAATTTACCAGACAAGGCTCGTTTGAATGCAGCATTTTCAAAGTAATCAGGAGCATGGTTGAACGCTATACCGTCGGCCCCATTAGGTACGCTTTTAGATGACGAACATTTCCGTATCTCTATTAGTCTCCGTTTAGGTTGTCAAATTTGTGTGAAACATCGCTGTCGTTGCGGAGCTGATGTTGATGAATATGGTAGACACGGCCTAAGCTGCAAATTAAGTGCCGGCCGTTTTTCACGTCATTCTGCAGTAAATGACCTAATCAAACGAGGCCTGTCATCTGCGAAGATTCCTTGTTCGTTGGAACCGTTAGGTACTTGCCGCGACGACGGTAAACGTCCAGATTTCACTTGCACTGACACTTGGGCTCCGTCCCATGTCCGATCCACAACTACTTCCGCAGGCGCTGCAGCTTTACAAGGCGAAACTTTCAAAATCAATAAATACAAAAATTTGGAGAACATTTACATTTTTATTCCTGTAGCAATTGAAACCACTGATATTTCCGGCCATGAAGCTTTAAAATTCATTAAAGAACCTGGTAAAAAAATGTCAGTAGAAACTTTGTTCTTTATACAACAAATAAGTATTGCAATTCAAAGAGGAAACGCTTCATCTTTTCTCGGTAACTTTCCACGTTCTAAGCCTCTAGAAGAACTTTTTATGAAACCTAATCATAAGAAACCTGATTCTTCCACCACTTTCAAACTTTCCCACATTACAGACCCTAAAACATGTGATCTTTCCTTTTTCCGATATTCTCATTTAACATCTTCATTCTCTTCTTCAGAATGTGTGGGTTCTGATAATACATGCGTTGAAAATTTTATAAATTATGCCTCCAATAAGCTTTTGGGCCTCAGTATACTAATAAATATAGATAACCACCAGCCAGATGATGTCCCATTCATAGAAATACTGAAGAAGATGACTATGCTAGAGAATGATGCGATTCCTATACGCAATAAATTATATTTGATCCAAACAAAATATAGAGTTGGAGACATCAAATAGAAATGTGAACGACCAAATGGAAGTTATTTATACTAACAGTGTGGCATACTCTAACAATAATAATAAAGACCATTTGTATAATGAAGATGATAACGGAAATCACACATCAGTAGCCGATTTGAGTGAAAATTTTAATGACAAACTCTCCAGAACACTAACAAATGGTACTAACCTCGCCAATGAGACAACTGAGGTTAGATCCAAAATATCTGATGTGACCAATGGAGTGAAACCACTAAGTACAAAATCAATATTAACTAGAGTCTAAAAATCTAGTAATAATTTTTCAGCGACCAAAAAAATTGACATTGCCTCCAACAAGTGTCAGGAGAACCCTGATGTTTCGTAGTCAAATTTAAAATGAAGACGTAGAAAAAATAATGGTTCAGAAGTCGGTAGGGTCGTAGTAACTGAGGAATCAATAAACATCAATTCGCTTTCTGAAAATAATCCTAGAGCCTAGAGTTAACAACTTCTCTTCATACATTTCATTTTAGATTAAAGATTTTCAGAAAGGGGATGAAAATGAACAAGAACAAAAGAACACGTCTAAAAATGATGTAGATAACAAGGAATATATTAACAATGATCTATCGACATTAATCAAACTGTCCAAAACCGCAATATCTACATCCAATTCCATAGCAAACAACATCAATTAAAATTCCTTATCACGCCGATCAAGTGAGAAAGACAATAATAGAATCCGAGATTATTTGTACAATGATAGTAGTTGCGAAAGAGCTCTTAACAATATCTCCACAATCAGATCCATGAAGGTTATTCCCCAAGAATCTTTGGGTCTCAAAGGCCCCAAAAATATTGCTAACACATGTTTCATGAATAGTTTTATCCAATGCCTATCAAACACAAGGTGGCTATTAGAATATCTAAAGAAAAACACATACATAGGAGATATTACCATAAGCATATCTAGCATGAAAGGATCACTAATTGAAGTTATTCAAGAGCTTTGATATGAAGACGGTTCAGACAGAGTTGTTAATACAGTATCATTGAAAAGTCAGATTCAGCGATTTACTTCAAGGTTCATGGGATACACTCAACATGATGCACAGGAGTTTCTTCGTTACCTATTAGCAAGACTTCACGAAGATGTCAACAAGGTATATGAAAAACCGAAGCCCAGTATTTCTTCCATTGAATATCAAGCGTACACGACACCTTGATTCTATAACTACAAAGATTATCGCATTCAGATTTTATATAGCTCCCTAATTGTAAATTTTCATTTTAGTTTGTAGAAATAAAAGTTATTTTTTTAAAAGTAGTTTTTATAAACTACGAATTTAGTTGGCGCAGTCAGTAGGATTGCAAATCGGTTCAACAAGAATCGTGACATCGGTCCGTATCTACGGTTTATTTGCAATCCCACGGATTGTTTTCTTAATAACGTTTTTTATTATCGCATTCAGATTTCATATAGCTCCCTAAATGTAAAGTCTCATTTTAGTTTGTAGAAATAAATGTTACTTTTTTAAAAGTAGTTTTTATAATCTACGAATTTAATTGGCGCAGTCAGTAGGATTGCAAATCGTGACATCGGTCCGTATCTACGGTTTATTTGCAATCCCACGGATTGTTTTCTTAATAACATCCAAAACTAAAGATAAGTGTTGTTAAATGGAGCATGTTACGATATTATTACTGACTGAAGCCGAGATCTGGAAGATTTCATAATTCAAAATTCGAACAAGTTTAATAAATATTAAATATTTTCTCCCATTTTTAAGGAGCTAACAAGAGCTAGAGATAACCCTAAACCGAAGCTCTCTATTCAACCAATAAGGTGATCAATGCATTTTAAATACTTCAATTAACTTTGTATTTATGCGCCGTTTATCAAAGATAACCTCAAAACTCTACATCTAATTTGATAATTAGACAGATCAAATTAATGGTCGAACTTCACGTATAGGGATCGAGACGGAACTAGAGAGGCAGCACTTATGCCGAAAGTAGAGCGCCCTGGTGTTAAATAAGAAAAACATTGTGATATAAACAGTATAATAAACAACCTACAAAATGCAAAAAATGTATAGATCTTTTTATTTTCTTTGCCAGAAAAAATTTTTGGTATGTAAGATGGGTGTAGGGGATTGTCTGAGTTTTGATTATTGACAAAATGAGCACTGCAAATTCTAGTATTTTTATTTGGTTCCCAATCCTCCGATGTTTTCTGAAAGGTAATTAAAAAACTTGAAGTGATTCGTTTTGTACAAATGTTTACTTACCGTAAAACGGGGTTACTTCGACAGCGGGGGTAACTTCGACACGTATAATATCATGCATGTTTTTTGCGTACAAATTGACTTTTTAGTGTTTTTTCGGTTATCCATTTATTGTTTATTGTTACGAGTATCACTATTATTATCATTATTACTATTTTTTTGTTTTTATTATTATTATTATTTCTAGTTTTGTTTTTCCTCGTTGTTTCAGGTAACACGTACCTAATTTTTTTGTAAGATGCCGCGCACCTACGTCAAAAAGCTGGGAGGTAGACCGTACCTCAATTATAATAAGGAGAGCATGGAGAAAGCCATTGAAGCTGTGAAGAAAGGCATGTCCAAATCTAGAGCAAGTCTAAAGTTTAAGGTTCCAAGAACAACTTTGATCGATAAAATTATTGGAACCCATCTTTTAAAACCGGGTCGTCCATGTATACTGACTGTCGAGGAAGAACAGATGATAGCAAAAACCCTTGGTGCAGCTAGCAACTGGGGCTTCCCCATGACGCACCAAGATATTCGCATAGTTGTGGCAAAGTTTGTAACGAAGCAAGGCAGGGATATTCCGGGATGGAAGAACAACGAACCAGGTTTGGATTTCATAAACAAATTAGCTGAAAGAAACAACCTGACAACCCGGTTGGCTTCAAATATCAAACGTCAGCGCTCTGCGGTGGGTAAACCGGAAATAAAAGAATTTTTCGACAACATTAAAGACAACTTGGAACATGCGTTACCGGAACATTATAATTACGACGAAACTAACATCACTGATGATCCTGGTGCAAAAAAAGTATTGGTGCCCAGAGGAACTAAGAGAGTCGAGCGAGTTCAAGAGCACTCTAGGACATCGATCAGTATAATGATTTGCGGAACAGCTAAGGGCATCCTGCTTCCACCCATGGTGGTCTACAAAGCCCAACACTTATACGAAAATTGGACGACAGGAGGTCCTGCGGGCACAGTATATGAGGTCACGCCAAGTGGTTGGTTTGATATGACAACATTTTAAAAATGGTTCTTCGATATTTTGATCCCTCACATAAACGCCAATAGCTCCCCAGAAGAAACAAAGGTTGTTATTGGAGATAACCTTGCGTCACATTTCTCTCCTCGTGTCGTCGAAGCAGCAATAGCGAATAATATCTACATGACGCCTCTGCCACCAAATTCGACACATCTGATGCAGCCTTTAGATGTGAGTTTTTTTGCGCCCATGAAGCGAAAATGGTGAGAAGTCTTAGATACGTGGAGGAGGGAGTGTCGTCGGAAAGGAAGCATTCCAAAAGAACAATTCCCCAACTTGCTGAATCGCTTGTGGTCTCATATAGCAGAAAACGCTTCCACAAACCTGCAATCTGGCTTTAGGGCAACAGGGCTAAGCCCATTTGATCCAGAAAGAGTTTTCGCCAAACTTCCTGGCAACGAATTGAGTTCCGAGAGGGTGCTAGATTCCAGTTTACTAGAATTTCTAAAGGAATCTAGAGGATATTCTAATGCGCAGGCAACGCCTCGCAAAAGAGGAAAGAAAATAGCAACACGGCCAGGTCAACAAATGCAGATGCCAGTTGCAACAAGCACTCCATCCCGCTTGGAAGCAGCAATGAAACAAGTTGATTTACCAGAAATTGTTCATGTTGAAACAACTTCCATCACGCAAAACCCGAAGAAAAACTCAAAGGCAAGTCGCCCTAAACCACTGAAAATGAAAATCGTTGAACCTGATGCACCTGGACCATCGAGAAAGAGATCCACAAAAAAAGTCACTGATTCTGATTCTCTTTGCTCTGTATGCAAATGTTCTTACGCACACTATACTGTAGACAAAGACTGGATTTGTTGCATTTCGTGTTTGAAGTGGGTGTGCGGTATTTGCAATCTTGGCTCCAATGACCCTCAATATGAATGTCCTGCCTGCAATTGCTGTTCCATTTGTCTAATAGAGTTTTCCGAATACACGAACCAAAAAGCTTGGATTAAGTGTGTGACTTGTGGAAAGTGGGTTTGTGGACACTGCAACGGGGGTTCCAACCAAGCGAGCTACGAATGTGCCTCATGTTTCGATGATGATTAAGCATTCGTGCCTGACTTGTTCCTATGTTCTTAGCATATTTAGAATTTTTTTTTACTTGTGTTACCTACTTTATTTAAGAGTTTTTGTTTAGTTAAGAGGATGTTTCTTAGTTTAGATTTATATGCCAAATATGCCTTACCAAAGTTGCTAAATATATAAATGATTTTCTGCAAGTATTATTTTTAACAACCCATTTACTATTATTATTATTTTATTATTGTTATTATTATTATTATTATATATTTATTTTTACATTTTTCGGTGTCGAAGTTACCCTGGAGAAAGCTTACTTCGATTTTATGCATAATTCTGCATGGTGTCGAAGGTACCCCCAACCCGGGGTAACTTCGACACCAAAAAGAAATTTAAAATAAAAGGTGAAGGGGGGGTGGGGCCACAATAATTTTTTTAGTGAATAGAACCAAGGCTTCAATTGTTACAATGGAATAGGAGCCAAGGTTGTCAAGCGTATAGTTTCCTTTACAGAGCAACAAACATGCCAAAAACCTGTCGAAGTAACCCCGTTTTACGGTACTTCCCCTTAATAGTATTTAATTATTTGAACTTATTATATAATATTACACTCAGCAAACACATAACTAGTTTTTCATTTTATATAATCAATGAAATCGTACAGAAAACAACATTTTATTCTCTCTATAATAATCTTTTATTTATGTAAAAAGAAAGTTTAGAACTTTTCTAATAGCTGCCATAGTAGTATTATACTGATTATACACAAAATAATAGTTAACAAAATGTTTCAATTAGCACATTATAATTACATATGGGTTTTGACTACATTTATTCAATTTTGACGTTTCAAGGTTATCCATGCAGTGTTCAATGAATTTTCGGAGAAACTATAAAATTTCAACTGCGTAGTATTTTTATACAGCATATTTGAACGGCCATGAATACAGAAAGATATTTTTGATGACGATTTCACAAAACATTTAATATCAGTTTTAAAAAATGAACATTTAAAAACGCTGATTATACAAAACTACTAATACTACTAATAGTGTTTACATCACATTGTTTGTGTTTTTTTCACGGTAGATGGCATAAACGTCATCTTTCTCGGTGCCTATTAATTAAAACCGTCTGATAATGACATTAGTGTATGTCAAGGAGCAGATTTGGAGGTTTTCAAAACATATAAGTGAGTTATTTTGTAGGTAAGCAAGTATGTGAGTGGCTAATGGAATAAGAAAGGTGTAACACATAAATTTAAATTAGTTGTCCAGTGTAATTTTTAATTTCTCAATTCAGAATTAACTCATTCATCACCCCGTATAAATACTCCTAGTTATATTAATCTGCCACTATTATGATATTTGTAAAATGCCGTTTTTTATATTTGGATTTTATCACAATTTTATTGTTTAATACAGTTCGAAACGAATTTTCCACAGCATTGGTATTGCTCTTTTTCATTTTTCTTTTTCGTCGTTTTCTTTGTCGCGTCGTAGGAAAATTGTGTAAACAAGAATGAAACCGCAGTTGAATGTCTCGCAGGGGCTGTTTCCAGTTAAGTTAGTTACGCAAGAACGTCTCCTCTTTAGAAACATAATTTATAAGCGATTCATAATGCTGGCGTGTCGACAAGAAATTGACTGAAAGTTTTGAAACAACGTTGGAAAATACTTGGGCGAATTAAATGATCTCAGTAGTATGCAAACTTTTTATCATCCGTGGATTAATTGATTAAAAGATACATTTTTGATTAGTCAGAATTGTTTAGTACAGTACAAAATTGAATACAGATGTCATTGATGATAGAAAGTAGTTAATAACACTACACCTTGTATACAGCTATGCTTTCCAAAATTGTTCCAGTGGGATATCACTGAGAAGCTGCTAAAAAACGGGGCTCTGAAACTAGTCTTGTTACTAATGGTAAATTTAAATTAATGTAGTCTTTACACTAAATATATTGACACATCTGTTTTTTCAAGGATGAAATCCACAATATGTTTACCGGACTGATTGCTATTATTTTGTCGAAAAATCATACCACTCACAATTCCTTTTAGACAAAAATACAGTAGCGAATCTTCCAAATTGGAATTCAATAATTCACAGATATTTTTAAGAGAGTTACTGCCAACTGTTGGTGGAAGAGACAAATCCTGTAGCTGAATTAATTGATTGGTTCCCTCGATACCTTTGATTGAATAGAAAATCCAAAACTATGCTGATTGTATTTAATACCAATAAATTTAAATATACAGGGTGTCCCACGACGTTTTGACAGTCGAATTTCTCGAAAACTGTTCATATGTCATGGATGAAATTTGGCAGATATAAACAATTGAAACTGATGCTTATATTCATTATAAAATGACTTCCGTTTTTCCTGTCATTTCGGGTCACATGACCCCAATATAATTTTTTTAAATGGGACAACCTGTGTAATATTATGATTTTGGATATATTATTCAAAAACAAATTCAACGATACCACACTTGTCATCATTGTTTTGTGCAGTAATGATAATAAGGGCTAATAATTTTCACTGAATTTATTAAAGCAAATATTTTGCACTCAAAAATTTAGGTCGCTATGAAACAAATAACTATAGTAGCAACAACATAGGTTTTCATTCATTATTGTTTGGTGAAGTTTATTCAAAAACTGTCATTGATTATTGGTTATAATGTTGTGAAGACACTGTAATAATAAATAAATAATGCCTTCAATTTTTACTTACGATGAATATGTTGACATACAATTTATTTATGGAGAATGTGGAAAAAACAAAACTCATGCTCAAGGTTTGTTCAGAAATCGCTTCCTCATAGAATAACTCCAAACAAAAATACTTTTTCCTATGTCGAACGAAAGCTAAGAACTGGTTCTTTTCCAAGCGGTAAAAATCAAGTTCCTCGTCAAAAGATAAATATTTTGTCTTCTCTTCAAGTAAATCCATACACCTCAATACAATTTCTTGAACAAAAATTACTACAAATATGTAGTAGTTAGATACAAAGAATATTAAGAAATCACAAAACCAACTTTATAAAATACTAACTTTTAACACAGATCTTGAAAGCAGGATAAATTTTATTGCTGAAATGTTAGTACACAGTAATTTTAGAAAAAATATCATGGAGTGATGATAGTAGATTTCATAACTATGGTATGCTCTTTTTATGAAGGAACATTAACGGGACAAAGATACTTAGATTTTTTTCAAGATACTCTTCCAGAACTACTTGAAGATATCCCCTCACATGAAAGGCAAACGATGTGGAGGCATCCAGATGGTGTATCTCCTCACTTTTATGAGCCAATTAGAGAATATCTTGATAACACATTTCCTGAAAAATGGATTAGTCGAAATGGTACAATTCCATAGCCACCCCCATTTAATTGCCCATATTATCAATACTGCACAATACAATGATGACAAGTGTGGTATCGTTGAATTTGTTTTTGCATGATATATCCAAAATTGTGATATTATACAGGTTGTCCCATTTAAAAAAATTATGTTGGGGTCACGTGAGCCGAAATGACAGAAAAACGGAAGTTATTGTATAATAAATATAAGCATCAGTTTCGACTGTTTACCCGAGCAAATCATTCAACCAACTACAACCCCCACGCACAACACCTTACAAACCCTAAACCTCCGAAATCTTCCTCTCCAATATTCCACACAAAAAGCCCTCTACACACTTCTAAACACCCTCGAGCTCCTCAACGGTCACATCACCTATCTAAAAGCCAATTTCAACAGAACCGCGCTTCTGAAAACCACCTTCCCCATGTCAGTCTCAACACTTCTGAGACGAATCCACAACTCCACTGGGGACAACAACATCACCATCAACGTTCTAAATTCCACAGAACGTCCCCCAAGCCAAGCTAATAGAACTCTAATACCCACCTACTCTTTCGTCTGCAGGAATGTAGACACCACCATCAGCCCAGAAGAATTTGAAGAAATTCTTCACAACACAAAAATTCCGTTCCTCAAAACTTGGCGTATCGTGGCCAAAGCCACCAACAAGTCCACTTCGATGTTTCGCATCGTTACCACCTCCGAAAACCACTACCACCAGGCCCTCACCTCAGGCCTCTCATTCCACGGCCTTCCACATCGATGCGAGCCATAAAACACGAATCCACTTCCCCCAGTGCCCAAGTATTGCTGTCGATGCACTCAAACCGGACACTTCTCCGAATCTTGTCGGTCTAAACCGATATGCCCCTCCTGCGGCCAAACAGGCCATCGAACCGAAAATTGCCCGGCACTCCTCAATGTACCAATTGCGGTGGTCCACACCCCGCCTTCAGCCCTCGCTGCCCCCATCGGCTATCGACACCCAAAACTCCCCAAGAGACCGCACCAGTCACTCTCGAAAAGCCACCAACCCCATACGACCTCTCAACCGATACCAAAATTCTTATTGAAATCATCACCGTCACACTCATGAATGCCATCCCCAACTCAAGAGATGTCATAGCCGAAACACTTCGTCATTTAATTCCTTCCATCTATCGACACAACTGTTCTATAACAAATATAGGCAGGCGTGCTCACTTTGCTTTCACTCCCATCAAGAGCGAAAGCGATTCAACTTGATCCGCGAGCCCCAACCACCGCCTCGGTGCTGCAGGTTTTTCACGTTTTTTCCTGTAGCATAGCGAATTTATTCGCTATCCAAATGGGCCGACTTTCGAAGAAGTTTTTGGATTTAAGATTATTAATACTCCAACCACTTATACAAAATTCTCATATTCAGATTTTCACACAAATAATTGAAAAATTTTAAATTCCACATTTAGAATACCAAAATTTAGCTCAACACACCTATCCAACAGATTCCTCGCCTCGAATTCGAAAAAAGCCAGTCACCACCACCCGACATCATCTATACATCTTTCAATGTCTCCTAGTCACTTTTCCAACAAATTTCAAATAAAACTCAATTTTTTTTTCGAAAACCACTCCCAACGCTTCTTATTAACTCTCATGACATAGGAGACACCCAATTCCAAAATCCTTTTCAATTCCTACAACTTCAATCACTCACCTCGCCATCTATTAACTATGCCATGTCAATATGCGCACACAAACCACCCACAAAAACACCCCCAACCAGCCCTGAAGAGGAAATAAATCCTAAAACAGGGCCAAACACCGAACAAAAACAAACCCAAATAAAACACATCTAGCCCCAACTTCAAAAACACACGAACTTCTCTCTCTCTCTCGACTGTTTACCATGTCATATGAACAGTTTTCGAGAAATTTAACTGTCAAAACGTCGTGGGACACCCTGTATATAATCATTTTTAGAATAATAATATCAAAAATTGTCTCCATTTTGTTTCTTCTTTAGGTCCATGAAATGTATTTTCATATTATATTTGATCTCATAAACATTTCATTAGATCAATTATAGATTATGGATCCATGTTCTATTCTCCAGCTGCCGAAACTCATTTGAAAAAGCTGGACAGAATAATTAATAAATCACTTCGTCTGTGTTTAGGAGCTATGAAAAGCACTCCGATATCAAACCTAGCTGTAGAATGTACAGAACCATCATTAAATGTCAGAAGGGAGTACCTTATAGACAAATTTCTGCTAAAACTCATATCAAAACATAGTAACATATTGATGAAAATTTACGAATTATCTATACAAGATCTGATTGCAAATTATTGGAAAAAGAAAAATACGATACCGTTAGTATCCTCATACACAGATAAAAAAATTCACAGGAAGACATTTACATCTCAAATAAATTACTATACTACTCTGTGAATTGGGAAGATATTAAACCTGCGAATGTGTATTATCTAAGACATTACTCTAATTTCTCATTTGCAACATTATTTTATTTTTACAGACGCATCAAAAACTCAAATAAGAATAAACAACAAATTATCAATATTCTCTGCAGAACTAATTACGATTCTAGAAGCACTTGAACATATCAATTCTTTTGAGGAAATAATCCACAGATATATTATATTTTCGGACTCCAAAAGTGCAATTGTTTCGATCCAAAACATCACAAAAAAATTTGAAGGAAGTCTCAGTTACATAGTAGTCGAACTTATCTCCAAATTGTCATCCAGAGGAATAAGTATTTCATTATGTTGGATTAAGGCACATTGTGGAATAAACTATAATGAAATAGTCGATGAAGCCGCAAAAAACTATAGAGAATATATGTATAATGGGGAATATAGATGTCCGATGGAAGATGTTTATCCATTGACCAAGAAAAGTGTGATGCAGAAATGGCAACAATTATTTAATACATCCCAGGAAGGTCTTTACTATAAAACTATTCAACCAACTATACAACACGAACCTTGGTTCATGAGAACAAATTTACATAAAAAAGCTATATCAACAATTCGCAAAATTCGATTTAATCATTGTTTAACACCTGTTTATAAACAAAAAATGAAACTGTCAGATAGTTATCTGTGTGAATGTGGAGAAGAAGGATCTCTGGAACACATAATATGGAACTGTAACCTAAATGAGGATAAAAATTCTTAGATGTTTTGTATAATTATATTTACTCTTCAAGAAATAAATTTGTGAGACCATTTAACTTACAGCAAGTATTAAAAACGCTTTGATAGATCCCTAAGCGTGGCATGTGTCCTTGTCTAATCCTTAAAAAAAGGCAAGGACAGAGTATATAAACGAAAAAAAATAAAAAAAACAAACTGGAAAAGACAAAATATATAAATAAGAAAAGAAAGAAAGTTATATTACTATATATGTATTATATTGTACAATAGATCATACATAAAAAAATTGGTTGGGATTCCCACTTACTCTTCTGTAATAATTTAACTAAAACATATTCGGCTAATGGATTCGTTCCTTGCTCATAAACAAACAAACAACAATGATCTCATTTGAAACTCATATCAGCGATTCCTCTTGCAATCTGGTCTTCTTAATAATTCTTTATTACATAGATTCCCATTTTTAGAATTTTTATGTACTCTATGTTCTTCCATTCTTGTTACATGTTAATGCCAGCTTTTTCTTCGTTTTCCTTCCTATCTTACTCAATTTACTCAAAGAGACAGCGTCAGTTATTGTCGACGTTTTTTTAGAAATCTTGCTGTTCTTTATGTTAAAAAATTGTTAGGCCTTGGTTATGATTATGGTAGACATTTTCGATATTGTTCTGAGAAGCGATATCCTCCTATAGTTTTAGCTGTCGTCTTTTTTGAATATGCTTTTATTCTTTTATATCCTTCAATTTCCTTGTTAATACTTTCTGCTACTCCATTACTCAATCTTGGTCCATAATGTTTGATTTGTACGTATTATGTTTGAAATCTAATCAATAATTACTAATAATCTCCTGGTTCTAAACAATAATAAAGATGCTACTGGATTTATTCCGAAATAATTATGAAGTTTGTCTAGAATTCTCCGTCCTCATATTTTTCATTCAATATTGTGCAGGATCTCAATTCTAAAATTGTTTTCAGCTAAATCGACTTACTTAAATATAATTCTAGAACAAACCTGTTACAGAACAAAAGCTTAGCCTAATGCAACAAAAAACTTGATCGTAAATATTCATTTGGTATCGCGATCATATACAAGGAATAACGTTGAAATTACAAAAGGCCGTAAACGTTGAGAAAGTGAGAGAAAGTAAAGCGGTTAAACAGGAGAATAAAGTATCCCGGGAGAGCACGATCATATTCATGTCCTGCCATAATGTTATTAAGCTTAACATAAATAACTCCAGGTTATGTTGGAAATTAGAGCAATGCCACTAGAAGTGATTTAAAGAGCTACGAAAAGTAACAAGAGGAGTAATAGTTTCTAAAAACAAAATAATTACGATATATTCTTTGGAATTTCACTCTTCTCAACGTATAATGAACGGTCGAATTAGTAATGTTTAACAAAATAGTGAACAAATCAATTGAAAAGTAACTCGGCTAAACTGTTATTGAAGTGAGACTGGTTTGACGTCTCACATGTCGTATAATCAATACAAAATTCCAGAATTTAAATAATCTTACCAAACTATTGACTTCTTCTTAACACGCCCTCTCCTGCCGAAGGTTGGCGACCCAAATGGCAATTGTAGCTCTGGAGACTGCAGCACGAGAAATTTCTGCAGACGAGCGGTCGAACCATCTCCTTAAGTCCTTTAGCCATGAGTTCTGGCGTCTTCCTACTGATCTTTTCCCGTGCACTTTGCCCTCTATTATGAGGCGTAGTATTTCGTACTTATCACCTCTCATCACATGACCCAGGTATTGCATTTTTCTTTCCTTGATGGTGTTCAGTAGTTCTTTTTGTTTGTACATGCGCTGGAGTACTTCATCGTTGATGATCCTTTGTACCCATGAAATTCGCAGCGTCCGTCTATACACATACATTTCGAAGGCTTCTATTTTCTTTTCGGTCTGTGAATTTAGTGTCCAGCTTTCGCATCCATAGAGTAGGACAGAAAACACGTAGCATCTGATCATCCGAATTCTGAGTTCCAAGCTGAGGTCCAGCCTTGCAAAAATGATTTCATACTCACAAAGATTTTTCTCGATTGTTCAATCCTTGAAAGTATTTTCCTTTTCGGGTCACACTGACTATTGATGTTAGCTCCCAAATATTTTATTGAGGTCACTTGTTCGATTGTTTGTCCCTTGACCCGCAGGTGTGCATTTATTGGAGTCTTAGAAAAGATTAATAGTTTGGTCTTGGAGACATTGAGATGCAATCCAAACATCTCGCTATAGTGACTATAACCGTATCATCGGCGTACCTGATATTATTTATTGGGGTTCCATTGATCTTGATTCCGCCCTGGGCCCCATCCAGTGCCTCTCTAAATATAGTTTCGGAATACAGATTAAAGAGGAGTGGAGACAAGACACACCACTGTCTGACACCTCGTCTGATTCGCATATCCTCCGATGTCGATTGTTCCATATTTACTACCGCCGTTTGATGCCAGTAAAGTTCTGATATGAAACGTAGGTCCTGTACGTCAACCCCGGTTGTTCTCAAAATTTCGATCATCTTCTGATGATTAACACAGTCAAACGCCTTACGATAGTCTATGAAACATGCGAATACATTCACATTCATGTCTCTACACCTTTGTCATTACATTCAGGGAGAGGAGCGCTTCACGCGTTCCGAGTCCGTTTCGGAATCCAAACTGGGTATTGTCCATCTGATATTCGCACTTCTTGTAGATTCGTGTGTGGATGATTCTAAGAAAGGTTTTCAGGACATGGGACATAAGACTTATCATCCGATAGTCATCACATTGTGAGGCGTTGGGTTTCTTTGGCAGGGTTACGAATGTTGATTTAAGCCAATCCGACGGTATCTTGCTTGAGCTATATAGTTTGTTAAATAGTGCTGTTTTTAAATCTAGGCTTTTACTTTCATTGTCTGCAATTAATTTAAGTATTTCAACGTTGATTTTATCGGGACCGGTAGCTTTCCCGTTTTTCTGTGCTTTTTATTGCATGAACAACTTCATCTCTGGTTATTCCTGGAGCCTTTTCATTCAATATGTGATCTATCGGTGGTGGGGAGCAAGGTCTATCATCATTAAAAAGTGCTTCGGTATATTCTTTTCATCTTGCAAGCTTAGCCTCCACTCCTAGAATTATCTCGTTGTTATCATCTCTCAAGATTTCTCCTTGATGTTTTCTGTGTCTGTTTGTAAGCTCTTTTACTTTTTTATGAACATTGAAGGTGTCATCTTTTTCTTGTAATTGTTCTATTTCTTGGCACTTTGCCGACATCCAGATCTCTTTCGCTTCCCGACACTTTCTCCTAATGATCCTATTCAATCGCCTGTATTCCGTCGGATTTGCCTTGTACTTCCGTCTGTCATTCATGAGGTCTAATATTTCCTGGGTCATCCATTCCTGTTTCTTGTTGGTTGCCATGAATCCAATTTCTTTTTCCTGTATACTTGTTATTTTAGTTTTCAAATAATCCCATGTCTTTTCAACATCCTCTTCCCGTACGGATGCATCTACCATTTCTAGTTCTTTTTCGATCTTAGAGCTTATCTCTTTCCTTTTTTCGGGATTGCTCAATCGTGCGATGTCTATCTTTTTTGACGTTTTTTCTCTGTCAACTCTCTGGAATCTCTTGAGTCTAAAGTCCAGCACGACAGGGTTGTGATCACTGCCGATGTCTGCTCCAGGATAGGTTTTTGTTGATTTCATATATCTTTTGAAGTTTAGACTAATCAAAATGAAATCAATCTGATTCCTGACAATTTTTTCCTCTCTGTCTGCAGGTGACCTCCAGGTGTATAGTCTTCTTGGATGCTGTTTAAAAAAGGTGTTAGCGATTGAAAGGTTATTTTCTACACAGAATTGCACAAGTCTGTCACCCCTACTGTTCCTTTCGCCAAGACCGTATGCCCCTATGCTATCCCCCTCAGCACCACGGCCAATCTTGGCATTAAAATCTCCAATTATCATCGTTATCTCTCCCTTTTTTGTGAGCCGCATTACTTCATATATTCTGTTATAAAATTCTCCAATTTCCTGATCTGGTTTGTTATTTGTTGGGGTATAAATTTTGATTATATTTAAATCTCTGTGGGTTGTTTGTAATTTTAATAGAGCCACTCTATCGCTCAAAGGGATGAAGTCTGTGACCGACTGTGCTACTTTATCCGAAACGAGTATGGCTGTTCCGTATCGATGCTCTGGGTCAGTGCCTCCTGAATAATAAATATATCCATTACTTGTTTTTTGTCTTCACTTAGCCCTAGTATATCAATATTCATCCTGCTCATCTCAGCCTCAGTGTTTGCCAATTTCCCTGGCATAAACAAGCTACGTACGTTCCAGGTGGCGATACGTACTATATTGTCATATATCTTGATTTTCTCTGTGCTTCCTCGATTCTATTGACTAGCATTGAGCAATTGTGAATAATAATTGTTCAATTATCAAACTGTGTAATATAGAAGTTGGAGAATCTATAACGAAAAATATACATTATGCCGACCACAACAATAATGATGGAATAAGCAACGGTTGGGACCATGAAAAAATCAAGGAATTCTACATCATCAATATTGATCTGATTTTCCAATCTTCAGAAGACTAATGAGGACTCAAATATTATAATTGCAGACTTCTGTAAAATTTTCGTACAGACAGTCATTTTTATATTATAATCTATTGCGGGGTATTGGAACTGTTTGAATCGAAATTGGCTTATTTGAAAAATGTACTTCTTCATCGTTATGTGCTTTCCATTTGCATTGCGTTCCTTCCATCTTCTTGATATTGTAACCCCATCTCTTCTCTTGCTTTCTCTTGATCCTTGATCTTAATTACTGTGTCTTCGTATTGAACCTGTTCTTTTGAATGAGGCTTTCACATGTGAAGCTCTAACTTAACCTTCAAGCTCAAAGCTGTTCTGCTTGTCAATTTACTACTACTTTACTTCTGATCTATTTGTTCTGTTATTTTTATATTCTATAATAACTCCTAACATTAATACCTGCATTTCCATTTGTTTCTCCGCTCACTTGTCTACTTATAATTCAGTTGAGCTCCATATTCAGTATGCATATGTATAGACTGGAAGCTCCTTTGCTCGCATGCTCTTATTTTCAAACGCTGTTTAGTTTTTTCTTCCTTCGAGCCGTTTCATGGTTGTCAAAGCGATTACTATTTGGTTTCCGTTGCTTATTTCTCATTTTTATCTTGAATGTGTGAATAAATGGTACTGATTTCATTAATTATTACATTTTGGGACCTATGAGATTCTTTTGTAAGTGCTTTCCATTTAACCCTTTCTCAGTTTTTCACATTGAAGATATTTTTTGATGCTCAATTTAACTATATGTCTCACTCACTACAAATAAAATAAATGAAAAGGTTTCATATTTTCAATTTTTATATGCCAAACGTATGAATTTTGAATCTTAATGAATTATACATTTAGTGATCGAGAAAAAAAACTTGCACACCTTCACACCCGTGTCGTATATCAAAAGTCACATACCATCTCTTATTCATCACCCATTCCCCGCGGTCTAGTTGGCCGCTCGACACAACTTAGGTACAGAACCTTGCGGTGCACATGTATTATGTAAATCTGCTTTTCCTTGGCTGTCATCAATTAATAAACCCCATATCAAGACAGTTACATAATTGATGGGTTTTCCATTACGTCACAAGCAGCTTGCAGCGGGATGGGGCGGAAGTTTTATAATTCAAGGTATGCGTTTCGCGTCTTATATTTTACGGTATACAACTACAGGATGTGATTAGTATTCTAGTTCGGATTATTTTGAAGATTTAAACGTCTTAGTAGGAGTTAAAGACCTTGTGTAATGAGTAGACATTGCTTGGAAATTTATCCCTATTTAGAAATAATTTCAACTTTGGGAAATTCTGTACATCAAAGCTATTAAATTTGTAAGTTCAAAAAGGATTATAGTTGCCTTATCCATTATTGTTAGACGGTCATATATCTCATATCTTTTCTAGAACACACTATTAACCTAACTTTGGATAATTCTAAAACTTTTATTCTAGCATCGAAGACGTTCTAAAACATTTTTCATTTTGGCCAACGCGTATTGAATTTTCTGTAAATGTATTGTCTGATTGTAACAATCCGAATTTATTCTCACTAATAACTAAGATCTGGATAGATTATGAATCCTTCTGTCCAAGGAAACTGTCAGGGAGTCATTGACTTGATGCTCCTTTATTATTATGTGGTTGGTTTGGGTCATCATGATGTCGATCGTAAAGTAGTTCCTCTCTGCTTTTGACAGGATTTTGCTAAAATAGGCAATTACTTCCTTTTCCATAGTGTATCTGTGGAAGAGTTGTCCGATAATAGTGTTGCTGAATTTCTCGGATAACTCAGAATCCGTGAAATAGTCAGATTGCTTTCTGTCACTTCCCGTTCCACAAAACCTTTTAGATTTCTTCAGTTAACTTAGCGAATGGTTCAGTGATGTTGCCAAATCCTTTCGTCAGTAATTAGTGAACATGCCATGTAAGCTCCTCTGTAACTGCCTCCATAAGCCTTTCAAACGTAGCTGGAGCGTTGGATAGATTGAAAGCCAGAGTCCCGAGTTATTTGAGACTACACTGAGAAATTCAACAGCAAAATTTTTGTTAGTCCATTTTTGGCCATAACAATGAAAATTATATTGTTAAACAATATTTCACATCGCCAGCAAAATGTGTTTTGCTGAAAAAACATCTGTTCTGATGTTCCTCGGTAAACTCCAACCCATATTGTAGGGGTACAGACGTATCAGACGATACAGTGGACTTCACTTACTGCGTTGAATGGAAGGTGATGGGTGATCTCTCGTTGGCGGTTTTTATTAAATATCTTTGATTAGAAGGTTTTTAACAGGTATTTGAAATTAATGTTCTTATAATTTATTCATTATATTAAACGGTTAATAATAAAAATAGAATTTTCATAGTTTATGTTACAATAATTGTTGATTCTCACCAAGTAAGTTCTGAGCAATTTAACAAGATGGCGCCTGAACCTAAAAAATATTACTACGAAGAAAACTTATCCCATTGAGGTCTTGATGCTTTTTTTGACAATTTCGAAGGTAAATATTAAGGTTTTTCAGCTTACGTTGTTATCTTTGGCGTAATTAGGTGAAGTGACCAATACCTGTCAGTTATTTATCACTGTTATATACATTATGTATTTTCACTTTCTAATTTATATTAAAAACTTCTGAAAAAAGCCTAATAGCTATAATTTGAACCTTTCTCAAGAAAAGATCATATTATATACATAATAAAGGTTGAAGAACATTCCTCCATTATATATATAGGAAGTTTTCTGGAATAGAGGACAATTAATTGTGGGCCATAGCAGTATCCAGGGGACGCCAAGTAGCAGACTAGCAGACTTGTTGAATTTAGAACTTTCTAACGAATAATTTTTGTAAATTTATGTAAATAGCTTGTACATATGTATTTCGTCCATATATATTGAAAACAACCCACTGGTCAGCTGATGTTCAGAATACAATCTATCTGCGCAGCTGCAGGAACTCAATGTTATATCTGATTCTATCACGCATGTCTTAGACGCCAGAGGCATAATGCAATTGAATTTATTTTTTTAAATGAATTGAAATCAATTAATTGTTAAATTTGAATAAAACATACAAATATTATTTCACATATTTAGTTATTATCCACATATAAGAGAATGGCAGCTAATTTCACTTACCTTCCATATATAAATATATATATATATATATATATATATATATATATATATATATATATGTATATTTACATCTCTTCGATAACCGTGCGTCCGTACATTGTGGTTTTTGCATTATTACCAGCGTCCTGCGTCTTTCTGCGTCCGTATATGGACGCAGAAAAGATTTTTGCGCCATTAAATGCAGGATGGTTTGAATCGTAAAAGAATAAATTTTTAGCCGGACGCCCATTTGTGAGAATAGTCGCCAGTTTACGTATATCGTAGTTCAGCCAAACTCCGAGTTGGTGCGCTGTTCACGCTCTGCGTATATCAGGATGGCGTATATTTTTGTCACTATTTCGATATTTCTGCGTCCACGAGATTTGGCAATGTTGTAGTGCTTTATTTTTCGCATTTTTATTTATAATTGATATTGCAGTGTGACAAGAGGACGTTCATAGGTGGATATGCCATTCAGTGTCTCTTTTAGAATATATCACTTATTTCTTATCTTGGATTTCGCCTTCTTTCGACGGGTTCGGATTGGATTATTTTTAGTGCAGTTTCTCAGTAATAGATTTGCTCCAACTACTTATTAAACAAGGAAACAGAAGGTAGGAAGTCTCTTGGGTTTGTGTTGTGTTCCAGAGATAAAACATATATATTTTGGTCTATTTTGGCGCGCAGATTCACACTATTGCTTAATTACTATGAATAGGTGTTCTGGAGGATATTACGAATTACTAAATCACGTTTCGTGAATGATTTCTTGTAGCTTGATCAGATGTTTACGAGAAATCATTCGGTTTAACTATCTGACTGTCTGTCTAATTGACAATAAATTTGACGGAGAAGGTTTGTACTTACTGAGTCCATTGTATGGAAAATTGTTATGTAGAGGTTTTGGAATCGCAGAACACGTTTCTTTTGCAACTTTATTCCAAATTGGAATAACAGAATTTATGAGATGAAAAATTATAAATTGATTCTCAAAATTCTAAAGTTCATTCAAGGGTTTTGCTAATATTTATCACAAATTGAGGGATAGTTTCTTCAGATTTGTGACGTTAGTTATTCTGTAATTAACATATTTAAAAGCATGCCGTGCAATATTCTTTTTTGGAATGATCTGGAATTTGTTATTATCACAATATCCTACTTCACACATCCGAAAGAATTATTTTCCCGTTTCAGTACAGTACAAAAGCTGGTTACGAAAGGTTCAATTATATGTTAATGATCCAACTCTTCAGGAAATTGGTATTCGGGAGTTTTTAGGGTCGGATATCATGAATAACATGATGAAATCGCAAGAGAATTAAGAATAAAAAAATAAATACATATAAGTATGCATTAAAAATGCAATAAGAATGATCTAATGATGTAGATCTAACATAAGTTATCCAGTTCAGAGAATAATATATTCAAAAGCTTGTCCCGATAGACTTTTGAGTTCCACTACTTTCTGATATAACATTACTACATATGGGTACTACTCAGAATTATTGTTATCTGAGGATTTTTGTAAACAGATTTTTTGGTTAAGTTCAATGATTCGAGAAGACGTCGTCAAGATGGCGAACAAGTTTTGTGATTTAAGGTATTATTCTATTAAACATTTCTAGACAGGGCTTTTAGGTGTGGGAATTGAAATTATCTGGGTTACCAAATATGCGGATTACGGATTCCTCATGAATGGGATCAAAGAATTGAATTAATATAATTAATTCAATTGTGTGGCATTTAGTGTAGTTGAGATGTTTACCTCGGTGTTAACTCTTGATAAAGCTCCTAAAAAAATGAGCGACAGCTGTTTTATTGGAAATTATGTCTAGAAACATGCAATAAAATTATTTTACACCACACAAAAAATTGAGATGAAAAAAGGCTTTTAGTTTTATGCTAATAATTCAGAAACTATCAATCGCTAAGACATTTACAAAAAATATTCTTGATGAAGGGGAAATTTTCAATTGAAAAGTCCTTTCTCCAGGAACGCTGTCTCCATTATTTATAATTTTGATTTAACTGAAAATACAGCTCCGCGCGACCAGTACGGCAAATAATTGGTCTATAAATTTTTCGCTTCTTTCTAAAAAGGATACAAAAAAATTTGAAAGTTGATTATTTTACTTATTATAATTTCTTAAAGTTAGAAAAAAATGAAATTTTCCATTTTTAGAAACGTTATAAATTTTTTCACGTCATTTGTTTATAAATTGTTTGTAGACAAATGAACTATTTTTTTCATTTCATTCGTCATATTGTCTTATGACTATGATAACTTGAAGTAACCATTCTCATTTTTCCATTGTTTTCAATGTATTTTTTATATTTCTATCATTTATATGATTAGTTAAGAATTTTTTCTACTTAAAAATCAGTATTGGCATTTCTCAATAGAGTTACAAAGAAATATCAATCATTTCATTGGTTATTAAGTTATAAACAAATTCTGACCATTATATTCTTTTTTAAGACTTAAAAAATTACAAATACAGCCAATGCTTTTTTATTTCTTATAATAAATTTTTATATTTGCTCAACTTTTGTATTCAGTGGACGCAGAATTTGATGCTCTACTGGAGTTTTTCTCTTAGAGTATTCATTTTCAAGCTGCAGACTCATATATAGTACTATATTTCCGTTTCTGACAAAGCTGTAAAAAACGTTGTTTTCTGACCCTGGGTAACGCAGAATTTAATGCTATTTTTCGATATTGTACCGTTTAGGGAAAAAATCAAAGAAAGTCCTAAAATTCCGGCCATGAGATTTGTCAATGTTGTAGTATTTTATTTTTCGTATAATATATAGAATTATTATTGCATTGTGACAGGAGGACGTTCAAAAGGGGGTATGCCGTTCAGCGTCGCTTTTAGAATACATCATGTATTTCTTATACTGGAGTTTTGATTTCTTTCGTCGGGTTTGAATGGGGTTATTCAGAGTGCAGTTTCTCGCTGACCTTTATAATCTGAATTTCAAATCTCAAAATGACGAATGAGTTTTGTGATTTATAGTCCAATACTGTTCCAGATTGGTTGGCAAAGATTATGAAGGTTTGGTCCAAATTCATAAGAAGTTTAATTAAATTTATTCAGATTTGTGACGTTACTATGTAGTCTAAAGATTCAAAATATTGCCGCGAAATATTTCAAGTTTGAATATAAGTATTCTTGTGAAGCAAGCTTTTGAATCTGTTATTCACACAAAATTCTTTCCGAAGAAACTATTCTTCTGTTCCGAGCTGACGAACGAATTTTTTGATTTGTGTCCTATTCTAATCAAAATTGGTACCTAGTGCTTTTTGGTGTAGGGATTGAAGAATTCATGGTGAAAATGACAGAACTGAAGAATATTGACAAGGTTGTTGGTTTATGGTTCAAATTATCAAATTTGAGTTAATCAATGAAAATGGTAACTATAAATACTTAGGTTCCCTTGAATATTTCTAAAAACATGACATATTTATAAGAAACCTCTTTTCTTACAGAAAAGAATGTTCTGTGTAGCATGTGCAAAAAGCATATTTGATATCTTTACAAAACCCGGGGCATGAGAAACTCTCTCTCCCTTCAGGTTCAGGCCGCGAATACAGTAATAATTCTTTGATATATATATATATATATATATATATATATATATATATATATATATATGTATATATATATAATTTTTTTTATTTAAATATGAAATATGGAAGGTAAGTGAAATTAGCTGCCATTTTCTTGTATGTGGATAATAACTAAATATGTGAAATAATATTTGTATGTTTTATTCAAATTTAACAATTAATTGATTTCAATTCATTTAAAAAATTAAATTCAATTGCATTATGCCTCTGGCGTCTAAGACATGCGTGATAGAATCAGATATAACATTGATTTCCTGCAGCTGCGCAGATAGACATTTATTATATTCTGAACATCAGATGACCAGTGGGTTGTTTTCAAATACATATGAACAAGCTATTTACATAAATTTACAAAAATTATTCGTTAAAAAGTTCTAAATTCAACAAGTCTGCTACTTGGCGTCCCCTGGATACTGCTATGGCCCACAATTATTTGTCCTCTATTCCAGAAAACTTCCTCCTGGAGTGGGAAACTCGTTCAAACTCAGTACTGTAATTCTAGTTACCGATGTAGATAATAATTTTCACTTAGTTCCAATTTTTTTTAATAATTTGGTTAAAAGTTCGAGAGCTCACCAACAAGCCGTTCTCACTATCAATTCTCTCCCGACGATCTACCTTTGTTTTTTCAGCAAACTTTCTTTACCGGGTCCTTATAGGTTGCTTGTAACAATGGTAGATTTAATAATCATCGATTGTTATGTAATAAAATGTTCAAAATTGTCTTACAGCTTTTCGTTTAACACTTCACTCGACTCACTTCTTCACAAAATTTTTGAAATTCGTCCCTTTGAATAACTTCTTTTCTTCATTTAAAGTTTTTTAAAGGTATGATTATAATCTCTATTTACAATAATTCTACGAGCTATTTAATTAAATACCATATATGTAATTGTTTCATTTTAATTTTTATTTCTCATCATTTAATTGTTAATCATAAAATCTTAATGGTTCAAAAAATCTGTTATTTGCATTTTCATCGGTTTTAACAAAAAAAAACTGTGTTGTCAATGGTTTCATTGTGTGACACCATATCCTCTCGTGCAAAATTCTATAATCTAATATAAATATGTTATTATACAGGGAAGTGTTTCCAATTTATCAATAAATTATTGTCTCCTTATGTAGGTTATGAAATATTACTTAATTGTAGTATTCAAAAGAAATAATGATCCATAACTAATTATAATATTATTATTGGTTTCTTTTCAGATACCAAGTATATATTAAGCTTATTCATGTACATTCTAAGTCGCTGTGCTGATTGGAGTTATATGTTGTAACGAATTAGGGCATTTTACTTCCCAAGGTAAGATTATCATTTCTAACCGTTTTATGATACATATGATAATTTAATCGTGTGTTTTATGATATTTAACAACAACTCATGTAACTTCTCGAATTGTTCTGTTTAATTTCTTTGTTTACATATGATTCTGTCTACTGTGACGTCTTGGGTGACGTTAACTTAATTTCAAAACTTATAATATCAGTTTTATTTATATAAATTGTTATATTTTTATAGTTTAATTCATACAAAAAAAATATTCTCAACTATTAACTATTAACAGTAATTAAATTCACAATTTTGTTCAAGTGATGTTTTTAAAATGCCCGGCGCCAGCTCAGATTCCAAATAAATGTAACAGAGCAAAGATACACATCAATAATCACTTGGGTCCTTCAGTGACGTAATGAAATCAGGGAAGAATTTTGAAACCTGTCTTTCTTAAGCTGGGTTCAGATTCAAAGGCTATGTATGGTTCCGATTTTGTCATACTTCTATCCAATAGTTATACTTCAGGATAATTGAATGAAAGAGAAGATAATATTCTGAAATTTAACACGATGCATTGTTTATGGAGATTTTAATGAATTGTTGGTCATTTGACGGATCTTATGAATGGAGTCAACACAATATGTATTATGATTATATTCAATTTACCATAACAAATTGATACTAAACCTACCGAATATATTATTATTATTTCAAGTAAGTGAATTCACTTCTTCCTCTACTAACTTACTCTAATACATAAATTATATGTTCGTTTTAGAAATGAACTTACACAGAATGTTAACAACAAGATGGAATTTTAAAACATATTTACAGAACGATGAGCTGGAAATTTAATTTCAGATATTGATACCTTCTATAACTTCTTTCTTCCGAGTTCATTATTGGTGATCAAGAACCCATTTAAATCAGGGAATTATTCAAATTCAGGTAAGAATACAAACAAAAGCTGCAAGAAATTTTTTCTAAAAGCCCAGAAGAAACAGGAGAGTCCCTGATGGATGATATAAATAGGAGAATAACAAAAATTATAAAAGAAACAGCCGATTAGATAATAGGCCCCCCAGAGTAAACGCCGGATAAACTGTCGATGGAGACAAAACACATCCTAGAGAAAAGAAGAAAATTGTTAACAGAGGGTAGAAGGGACACTATTGAGTACACAGAAATCAACGAAACAGCGAGAAAAATGGCGAAACAGGACATACTAAAGCATCAAACGAAACAAGTACAATCCCTATTAGAACAGAATAATAAAGGACTAAATATATTTAAAAGACGCAACACACCTAAGAAAGAGATAACAAAGACCAAAGATGCGAAAAACAACATAGTGGAAGACAGAAAGCAGATATTAAAAGTTGTGGAATCTTTCTATAGAGATCTGTACTAATCTAAAATACCAAAGATAACGACAGGACAAAATTCGAATAGTAAATGTCAACTCAGAAGAAATGACCGAGATAGATATGGAACAACTAGAGAAAGCGCTATCCCAGATGATAAATGGCAAAGCAGCGGGAGAAGACAACATTCTGCCTGAAATGCTTAAGGAAAGCGATATTAAGACAAGACAAGAACTACTAAAACTATTCAATGAGTGCCTAACAGAAGAATATATACCCAAAAGTTGGGAGAATGCTGTCGTTGTTCTGATCTACAAGAAAGGTGACCCAACTGATCTCGAAAGCTACCGGCCGATAAGCTTACTATCACAGATATATAAATTATTCACCAGAATCATTACAAACAGATTAGAACGAAAACTCGAGGCTTACCAACCAAAGGAACAGGCTGGGTTCCGAAGCCATTATAGTACGACAAAACATCTACACACCGTAAGGCAGATGATCGACAAAGCTACAGAATATAACATAAGCCTATGGATGGCTTTTGTCGATTTCCGAAAAGCTTTCGACACAGTAAAAATCTGGCCAATAATAAAATCATTGAGAAATGCTAGAGTAGATCAACGTTATATGAACCTCATCGAAAACATCCATAGAAATTCTTCAATGTCGATAAGACTTCACGAATCATCTGATAAAATAAACGTAAGGAGAGGATTTCGGCAAGGAGACGTTATCTCTCCAAAGCTATTTACTTTAGTTTTCGAGGATATTTTTAAGAAGCTACAGTGGGAAAACAAAGGATTGAACGTACATGGTGAACGCTTACACAATCTGAGATTTGCTGACGATGTTGTACTGTTTGCAAAAGATAAACAGGAATTGATAGACATGTTGGAAGAACTACAAAATGAGGCTGCAAAAGTAGGATTACACATGAACAACACAAAGACCCAGTTTATGACAAATATACCAGATGCAGACGATACAATACCGATTATGACAGCACAATAAAAAGGACGGAAACATACATATACCTGGGCCAAGCTATAACACCAGGCAAACAAAATCAAGAGATGAATATTGGTAGAAGAATTAGACTGGGATGGGCAGCCTACGGCAAATTAAAGTACATCTTCAGTATGAATATTCCAATGAATTTGAAAACAAAAGTCTATAACGAGTGTATACTGCCTGTTGTCACGTATGGTTGTGAGACCTGGGTAATAACCAAGAAGATAAAACATAAATTGGAAGTACATCAGAGAGCCATAGAAAGACGTATTTTGGGAATTTCCCTGAGAGACCATAAAACAAATACTTGGATACGAGAAGAAACCAATCTCTCCGATATAATAAAAAGAATTGGTTCCCTAAAATGGCAATGCGCAGGGCAGGTGGCCAGGCATACGGAAAACTGGAGCGGGTATGTCACCAGATGAAGACCTTGGACAGAGAGGAGGAGTGTTGGAAGACCCCAGCTAAGATGGTACGACGAGATAAAGAAGGTCGCTGGCCTGAACTGGTATCGAGCTACGCAAGACCGAAGCCGATGGAGGAATTTGAAAGAGGCATATATCCTAAGGATAGAAAACGGCTAAAAATAGAAAAAATAGGTAAGAATTTTATATTTTTTTTGTGTTTAATAACTGCTTGTAATCTTTTCAACAATTTTATATTATATTTAGTGCAAATTATGGAATTATAGTACCTTTTTTCTCCTCAAATTTATTTTATTTCATTAGCAAGGAATACGTACTTACTAATCTTTTCTTCTTATTTTTCGCAGATTTGCGGTAAGTAGGAACTCAATTATGTAAGTATGCCTTAGTTTTTTGTCGGTGCACACCAAGTATGGCTTGTCAAGTTTGATAGTATCGAAGATCACTGGAATATGCGATAAAAAGTAGAGAACCAACAACAGAACTTTGAGGAATAACGCTAGTAACGGGTCTTTCCTCAGAGAATTTTTGTCCAACTCTGACTTTAACTCTGTTAAGAGTACCTCTTATGACAAAATGATCAGAAATCCACGTTTTGGTACCATGTCACTTATATCCATAACAATTTGATTCATTGATATTTATTATTATCTGCAGAAGAGATATATGGAACTACAACTACTAACAGCTTTATATTCTCCTGAATGAAATCACCAAGTTACACGAACTCGTTTATATTCTCCTTTAGTCGACAATAGCATTTTTTCTAGTTCATACTACCAAAAACAGCGTATCTGTTTCTAAATTATGTACGTGCTGACGTCCTTATATACGATTATCAGCTAATCTTTTGTTCCCGACCGAGTTAAGTGCTGATTCGGTTGGATCTTTTTTTAGAAACGCCCTCTCCAATTTTCTAACCTGAGACAAATTACACCTCTTAAGAAACGATAACGATCTGTAGTCATGAGATGTAGAAGTATAAAGGAAACATTTCGTCTCATACGAATTGTCTAATTTAGGGAGAAAACATATCAAACGATTCTTTTAGCAGGAACACGAATATCTTAGATCTTTACACTCCAAATTTATTATTTAGTTACATTCAAATACATGAAAAACGAACTAGTTACGGGTAAAATTAGAAAATCTGATAAATACATCAAAATCAACGAAATTCCAACCCTATAGTTTATAGCGAATAAATATCACATAACATAATCTAGTTACAAGAAGCCCTTCCGCCTTCCGTAAGGGGTCCCTTTTATCCCGTTAGTCCTCTTTTCCTCAGGCTATTGCCTCTCTATTTATCTTTACCCAGAAGTCCCGGTCTCCACGTTATTTGGCATACATTAGTTAGAGTTGGCAACATAAGGCATTTTCATAATGGCCTGAGGACGTAACAGAGGGACTGGTAATGAGGTACTGTTCGAACACACCACCCGTTTTAATGGCCAGTTGAAGAAACTTTACGTTTGAAGTTTGTTGGTCACGATTAGTGAACTTATAACCGAAGTTATAGTTTTAAATTATGTTTGAAGTTAGTATCAAATCAAATATTATCCAGACTGAGAAATGTTGCAGATTTTGGGATTATTATTGACTAGATTCTATCAGACTAATAGAAAAAAAGGATAATTCATATGAAAAATGAGGACACTGTAAAACTGTAAATCAACTTAATAAAATACTTCCGTTTGGATAAGAAGATAGCCAGGTTATTCCACATGGGTCTGAGAATCCGTTCACTTATCTGGGAATTGATAGACAAGTGAAAAAATAATTGGAAACATGGTTATTTGTGGAGTAAAAAATTATTTTTCAATATTTCAACTGCTTTCTTCAAGCAAGGAACCACCGTTTTCTGAGTAACATACATAGACAATCCAGAATAATAATAATAATAATGTTTATTTATACAATACAAAAAAATATAGTTACATAAATAATCGGACAAATAAACAAAAGGAAACCGCAAAGCCTAATTGGCTGTCTGCGGATAGTGTATACAATAAAAATGTGTTTAGACTAATCATCATAATACTATCTCAAAACATATCAAGAATGTTCAGCATAAATCCGCAAAACCGCAAAGCCAAAGGGCTGTCTGCGTTGGACTTTTGCGAACCATGCGGAACATCATTAAAGAGTTGGCAACAATTTCGGTGTAGTACATTATGTTTTCTTAATTAACAGTAAGTGTATGTCTATTAGTGACAAATTAACAAAGCCTAGAGGCTGTCCGCTAAAAGAATTGTTACGAGTAATATGAACATCATGTTCCAATTTTCAATTTAATACCAATAAAGATGGGACTACTAAACATAAGCAGAAAGTCAAATGTGAAATTTTAAGTGCTACTCTACACATTCAGTTTATTTTCTATTATATGGTGTATTTTTCTTCTATCAAAATAAACTGCTTAAGCTTCGATTTAAATAAATTATAATTAACTATACTTTTCAATTGCTGGGGAAAGTAGTTGAAGACTCTAGGGGCAAGAAAGGTGTAACATTTTTGACCAACAGTTTTATTTGAAGTTGATAGGACAAATCTTTTATTGGTTTTATTTCTAGTCTCATGAAAATGGGAAACAAGCAAGAACTTATTCCTGCTGTTTTGACAACACAATGCTATTTTATAAAAATAAATCTGACGTGGGTCAAGTATTCTGCTTTCTTGAAAAGTTACGGTCCTTTTTCAAAATAATTTTCAGAAAAAAATTTTTGCAGTACATTGATCCTCTTCAGATTTGATGAAGCGAGTCCTCCCCACCCTAATATACCATAACTTATCCTAGAGTCAACAAGGGCAAAATATACCATTTTCAATTGAGGTACTTTCGCAAGATATTTGAATTCATATATCATTGTCCGAAGCGTATTACTGACTTGTTCAATTTGAATATTCCACCTCACGTGGCGGTCTATAGTGACACCTAAATATTTCATTTTATCTGTCAGTTCAATTTCAATAATTTGGTTGTCATATGTAATATCTAGTGTATCGAAGTCAGGTAATCCATTCCCGTAGCTTGAAAGTGGAAGTGCCATGGTTTTTCTGAAATTGATCGTCAACAACTTGTGATTGAACCAGTCTATGAATTTAGTGAAATCATTCTCAGCATTCCGTTTCAGATCATTCCATGTGTCAGCGGTATAAAGCACTGCAGTATCGTCAGCAAAACTGAAGATTTCTCCGCTGGTATTGATATTAAGCAAGCTATTTATGTAGATTATAAATAATAGTGGACCTAAAACGGTACCTTGTGGTACTCCGCATTCCACTTCCTTAACATTACTGATATTGTTATTGATTTTGACAATTTGTTGGCGGTTTGAGATATAACTTCTAAAAAGCTCATGAACACGCCCTCTACAACCCATATTTTGCAAGGCCCCCAATAATTGTGCATGGTCTACGGTGTCAAATGCCTTAGCAAGGTCAAGAAAAATACATAATGCTGGTTTGGTGTTATCGACGGCTTCATACATTCTAGACGTCAAGGCTAAAATTGCATCCTCCGTTGATCGGTTCTTTTGAAACCCAAATTGATTTTCGTTCAACAATCCAAATTTCTTCATAAATGACTCCAGGCGTGATTTTATCGTTTTTTCGAAAACTTTAGCAAAACTATTAATCAAAGATAGTGGTCTGTAGTTTGATATAATTTGTTTATTACCCGATTTATGGAGTGGTCTAATAACAGATATTTTATGTTCGGGAGGACAAACACCTTTTTCAAAACTGAGGTTGATGATAAATGACAATGGGGATGAAATGTCCCACGCTATTTCTTTTAGGGTTTCGGATGTAATGCAGTCGACTCCAGGCTCATTATTTTTTTTTAAAGTGTTTATTATGTCAAATATTTCTTCTCCCGTGGTAGGTGTCAAGAACATGGAGTTGGGATTAATTTTTATGGATGGAGGTGGTGATAATGGGGTTTTTATGTTTTTTGCGAGATCTGGTCCAACTTTGGTAAAAAAATTTGCGAATGTTTCAGCCAATTCCAAATCTGTTTCGGTGAGGCTACTATCCTCTTTCAACACACTATTTGTAACAGTATTTTTATTTTTGTGTCCTGTTATACAATTGATAACATTCCATAGCTGGTTGGGATTATTTTTACTTTTTTCTATTTCGGCACTGTGATAATTTTGTTTGGTTATTTTTATTATTGTATTGAGTTTATTCCTATGAGTAATAAATCTCTGTTTCAGTTCCAAATTGTTTTTGTTCCTTTGATATTCTTTGAATAAGCGGTCTCTACTGATAATTGAATTCATAATTCCTTTTGTAATCCAATCTTTTTTTGTTCAATTTGCTCTTCTTGAATGTCACAGTGCTGTCTTTTATAATTTCAGAGATTTTTGTTGAGAAAAATGAATTAGCAAGTACGGGGTCATTCATTTCGTACAAAGTATTCCAATTTAATTCTCTTAAGTTTATTTTTAATTTTTTATAATCAATACGTTTTGAGACGATGGCCTGATGATGGTTTTCAGTTTGAACATGTTCATTTGCTGGTTTTAAAGACATTATAGTGACTTTATGGTCGGATATGTGACTATCTAAAACAAACGCAGAACATTTGTTTTCTAAATCGCCATCTTGAGCCCTAACAAATATATGTTCGATGCAGGTACTCGATTCATCATGTGTCCTTGTACTGATATTTATTGTCGATATGAAATTGAATTCACTAAGAATATCAAGGTAATCATTAGTCAGGTTATTGTCGGAAAAGAGATTTATATTTATATCGCCTAATATTGCGAAGTAATGTCCATTGTACCGTTGCTGACCCAGGTAGTTTTGGAGTTCCAAAATGAATTCTTTTTCGTTGGTATATGGAGGCCTGTAAATACAGGCAATTTTTAAACATTCGCCCATATCGATCAAAACTTCAATTAATTTGCACGGACCTAACTTAACGATGTTTGTTTTGTATTTCCTAGAGTTCCTTATATAAACTATAACGCCATCATTTTGGTTTATTGTTCCCTGATTATAAACTGACTCATATCCATCTAAATCGAAAAAATGCTTGTTTTGAATTTTCCACGTTTCTGTTAAAATAATACAGTCGAACGGTTCGTTGAATTGATTTAAAAAAACTTCCAATTTTTCAAAGTTTTCGGATATGCTTCGTATATTTTGTTGACAGACTTTTAAGTAATCATTTCCAAACCTCAAAGTGTTGAAATTATTTGCACTATCCAAAAATTTTGTTGCGAACTCTTTATAACTGTAATCTCTAATGAACTGATCCATTCCTCGTTTGGGAAAAAGACAAAGCTGGATTGAATTATTATAAATATAAATTAGGTCATGAATGAAAGATTGTGTTACAAGTGTGAGGTAGGTACGTGATCACTGCAATTATTTCTTCTTTTCTTGTAATCTGACACTGGAAGATCTTTGCTGGTTGCTTGTATTAGAAGTTTTTCTTATTTTCTGCTGTTGTCTGGTTTCTGGCTGTGTTTCGGGAGTTGGAGTCGATGGAGCATTAATTGATTTCGGTTCTTCTACAGTTTGATTTTCAAGGGCTAGTAGATCTGAGACTCGGTATACTTCTGTATTCACATGTAGTTTGTTGTTTTTTATATAGCAAGTATTATTTTCTTCTTGCCTAGCCTTAACTTACTCTCCTCTCTCTGTTTCTGTGTTTGATCGTGTACAATGCTAATATTTGTGCCTTTCAGGTGTTGCCTTTTTTGTAGTACTTCCTTTTTTATTAGGAATGTTTTGAATTCGACTTTCAGGGGGCTGGTATCGTTGTTCCCGAGAAAATAAAAATCGTTGATATTTCCGTGGGTGAGAGAGGTGGAGAATGATGAATTTATTTTCTGGCATATAATATCACAAGTAGGGGCTTCGCTCTTTTTAGTCAGCCCAAAAATAATCACGTTATTTTTCTTTTCCGATTTCTTCAATTTCTTCTTTCAGGTCTTGATTTTCTTTTTCAAGGTGTAGCACTCTATTTTTCAGTTCTTCGAAATTCAGTAATAGTCTAGCCTCACTGGCTTCAATTGAACTCTTGATTTCACTTCTGTTTTTGATAATTTCTTCCATAAGTTGCTTAATTGTGATATCAGTCATCATATGGAAACGAATTTCAAACGTGTGTGACCTCCTTTATAGCTGGTATTTCTTATATTGATAAGAAAGTTTGACTGTACGTTTTTATACTATCAGTTTAATGAATGAATTATTACGAATTGTGGATTTGATACGTGAATCCTTAAAATAAATCAATGATTTTCTACTAAATGTTGATGATTGGATTTAACTTGATGACTGTATGAAAATAAAAAATTTATAGATGGTACGTACCACTTTGATTTCCAATAATGTTGGAGTGATTAACTACTAGCCTGTTAACACTAAAGCCACACACACGCGATGAACCAGATCACTGGCCAGGGGGAAGAAATTTTGGTATTTCTATTTTTCTGTTAAATATTTTACAATGTATATTCTAAAGGAGCTGATAAAACATCTTAAATAAATACTGTTTTGAATTTAAAGTAGACGAAGAAGAGCTTCCGCTTCATGAAGACGTTCACATATTAACTGGTGACGTTACAATAACCGTCATAATGAGATAATTTGGCTGACTATGCTTAACGCATATTATACAAATGGCAGCTTAAGAATGATGGAACGAGTCGAAGGTAAGAAATTTCTAACCGCTAGAGCTCTGGTGGAAGTAAAGGTCGTTGTTCAGGTTAAATAGACGAATTTGAGAGAAAGTCCTATCCAGTTGAGTAGAAACCCTGTAGTGGGACAATGTGTGCTCAATTCAGCGATATAATATATACTGTGATCAGGCTATTTAGAACCAAATATCCTAAAAAAAATTCTAGAATGGTTGTGGATAAGAACCAAGATTTAAACTAAAACCAGCAGCAAGAGATGAGGAATATGCTGGTACACTTTCAACGTATTTTTGCGATGAAATATAGAGATAAGAACAAAATAAGCATATATACACATAGGGCAAAGTATTCGAAAATGACATAGCTGCTCAAACGGCACACTTGCTCTATATAGGAAACTAAAAGCGGCATCTCTTATTCAGTAACTGTGCTAAGTAACAAACACTCTATTAAAGAATACTATAAGTTTACAGATCTCTCCAGGTATATTTAACGGTTTTACTGTGTAGGTTATGTTTCAGTGGCAATAAAGTTTTGTATGCGTAGATTTTACGTTGCTGTTTTTCAAGGCGAAGGGGACGTCAGACTCAGACCTACCATCAAGCTACCAACTTTTGATGGGAAAACCTCTTGGCCAAATTATTTGAAGTAATTCAATGCTGCGGCTTGGGCCAACGGATGGATTTCTCGAGACAAAGCTATATCACTCCCCGTGTCACTCCGAGGAGAGGCTTTGGATGTGTTGCAGTCTATTCAGGAGAGCGATTCAGAAGACTTTGAGGCCTTAGTTAAACGACTTCAGATGCGTTATGGTCATGCCCATCTGAACCCGGTCTACAAACCCCAACTTAAGATAGTAAAATGTGCCTATGAATCTGCAACAGAAGAATTCGAAAATCTGCTATTCCAAGCTTTCGTCGACGGTCTTCGAAATGCAGAGATTCAACGAGCGGTGCTGCTGGCGCGTCCGGAGATTCTGGTGGATGGATTATCGATTGCATTGTAATTTCACGCGGCAACGGAAGCTATACTAGGTCCTGTTCGTGTACGGGGAATAACCAGCCCTGATTTAGTACCGCCAACGACTGGTAACCATAGTGAACTTAAAGAGGTGGTGGAAGAAGTCTTGAAGGTGGTAGATTCAAAGAAGAGACGGCCCGTGAGATGCTCGTATTGTAGTGAAATTAGCCAAATAAGAAGTGCTGGCCCGTATAACAGAAAGACCCCTGCTGAAAATTTTCAACAGCAGAAAAAACTAAAACGAATCGACTTCTGGAGGGCGCTAGATCATTGAAAAGACCCTCCCATTGTGAAGTTGGCTACGATCAAATAACATAAACGGACAAATCTAGGAAAAGAATTATGCCTTGTTAATAGATACCGGGGCCACGAAAACCATCGTACGACCAACCGTCGCCAACCACAGAAGGATGTCGTCTTCTGCTACGAGCATATCAGTTGAAGTACTTCACCACTATTACTAAGAAAACATAAAAGGTTTTAAAAAAAGGTTAACTGTGATTGAAAACCAAAAATAGATGATTGGGAGGGTCCTTTCCTCGCTGGCAGAAATTCATGAGGGATACATCTTTTATTTTTTTTCATAGTTCCCACGTAAGTCAACTTTCGTTTCAGTATTTAGCTGAAAAAGTAAAGGTAAGAAGAGTAATTAATATGGTATAGTTTAGGAAACAAATATTTTTTAGTCATTATCTTTAAACCTTGGAATCATAACTTCCTAACCTCACTTTTTGTAATAACAAAATCTGAACACCATAAATGCGATAAACTTTTAATGCAAAGAATCATATATATCACAAAGATTGAAAATGTATTTTCAGCCTAAATATAATATTGTCATTTACTTATAGATTGAAAAAAGCATTAAAAGCGGAGCTGATGCAGACTCTGTTTACAAGCCAACTGCATACTGGTTTCCTATGCTGAACTTTCTTGGGTCGACAACAACACCTGATGAATCAAAATCAAATTTAACGGTAATATACCAAAAGCAATATGAGCAAACAGTAAGTAGTATTTAACTTGTCTAATCTATGTAGTTGTCTTCCCATGGAACCTTTCCTGGTCCATTATAAAAATGTTTGAATTCATTACGTACTTCATGACCATGGCGTACATGACCAATATTTGTTTGTGGTTGTAAAGGTAGCGTTTGTAGATGCTCTTCTTCAGCAATTGGCTGAAGGATTTGATGACCATCTACCTCAACACATCTAATGTCTGTTCTAGTGTACAAATATTTTCGCTTTTCAATTAACATATTGTGTAATGTGCAAGCTGCAAGCACAATAATTGATGTTACTTTTTCTACCGCTAGATTGATTGCATTTGAGAAAACTCTGAAACGAGTTGCTAGAATTCCGAAACTACTTTCTATGAGCCTTCTCCCACGAGATTAAATATTTTTTATTCTCTGGTGATATTATTTAAAGGGTAATGGTTCATGACATTCTGGCTTAAGGGGAATGCGCTAGTACTACAAAAGGCAAAATGGAGTTTGAATTAGGCAGTTTATTATCTTTTGGAATATCAAAATTCTTCTTTCAGTGAGGCATTGTTTCAACGTACTCTTCATATAAACCCCTGAGTCACCTACTCTGCTATTGGTCCCAACATCAACATATACGAAATAATAATTTGCGTCAGCTAAAGCAAACAGTATGATACTGTTAAAATTTTTATAATTAAAATAATGCGATCCACTGCCTCTGGAACAATTAATACGGATACGTTTTCCATCCATTGCACCAATTGTATTGAATACATTCCATTTCTTCTCAAATTCTTTGGCTATATTTTCCCTCTCTTCTGAGGTATTGGGTTACTGCAAACAACACATCGCTGTAACCATGCGTGTAAATAAATTATTATCTATTACAGATTTGTAAAGAAAACATTCTGGCTGATGGAACACAATCGCAACTAAGCCCAACACCATCTTCAGATTCCTGCAATCCCTCGCTACTACCTTCAACACCATCAGAACTACCTCCAACACCAGCATCGCAGAAGAAAAACCAGAGAAAAAGGAAAATGGAATCGTACGATTCCCTTTCAGTTCAGACAGCAAGTACAATAAAACAGATGTCACAACTTGCTTCTCAACAATGTCAAAAGCAAGATTCTTACTCCGGTCAAGATAGACATAAAAATAGTTATCAAATAACAAAAATTGGGGGAGTGCCGAATTTTGGTGGAGACCTTGGGTTCACCATCAGAAATAAAGTGTCAATTCAAGTGTCAAAAATCCCCATCGATCCCATGTGTGCTAAAAAAGTTATGAAGAGTCAAAGGTCAAAATTTCAGGTTTTTTGGATTTTTCTCAAAAATGGTGAGTTTTATCTAAAAAGTACTCAAGAATAAAGTTGTAGATCTTAAAATTATCTACAAAAATGTTATTTATGATTTTTTTTCTAGGAATCACTATTCCTGAGATATCGCGATTCTAAGAATCACGTTCTATGTGATATGCACACATACGCCAAATTATTTGAAAAAAAATATTTGATTGACTGCGCGAAAGTATTTACAGAAATTGATTCTTCTCCTCAAACAATATTTACGAAAGGAATTCGCTTTCTTCTTGCTGTTTATGGAGCTCCTAAAAAAATTGATTGCAAAGACAAATATAGATATTAAACCTTTTACAAAATTACATGAAACAAGAAGCAAGTACAACTATCCTGTCTTCCTCCAACATCGGCCTCTGCTATTCATCACCTGTATCGAGTATACTATCAAGTTCAGACATGGCTAGGCTATCAACTGAACCCAGAAGACTGGGGTTGGAAATTAATAAACAATACTTTGGAACCAATTCAAACTTTACTCCCACCAGCTCCGAAAAAACTCCTTAACACAATTTTTTGCAATTGCAAAAAAGGTTGTAATGCCGAATGTGGCTGTAGAAAAGTAGGGTTACTGTGTTCTCCAGCGTGTACCAATTGCCAAGGTCAGTCTTGCTCAAATGTCGAGTTGAATACAACAGCAGATGATTCATGTGATTTTGATGAAGAGTCGACTGATTCCTCTTCATTTGAACAATTTATCAACATCCAGCAAGGGGAAGAGGAAGATGAAGAAGAAATCTAAGGAGAAATGACACCAGAAGTTGACTTTGAAGAGTATGAATCAGATTAAATATTCAACGAAATCAGAATTATAATAGTTAATCTCAAAAACCAATATCAATATTAATAATCATCATGCAATCAAAAAAGTATTGTCCATGAAAATTACATCACAGCAGTTCGTGGAGTAGGCCTACCGGGGAAACCACGTTAAAAAAACGCGTCGAGTACACTACCTCACAGGTGGCGTGGAAATGTGTGCATATAACATAAAACGTGACTCTTAGAATCGCGATATCTCAGGAATGGTGATTCCTAAAAAAAATCATAAGTAACATTTTTGTAGATAAATTTAAGATCTACAGCTTTGGTCTGGAGTACTTTCTTGATAAAACTTACCATTTTTGAGAAAAATCCAAAAAACCTGAAATTTTGACCTTTGACTCCTCATAACTTTTTTGGCACACATGGGATCGATGGGGATTTTTGACACTTTATTTCTAATGGTGAACCTAAGGTCTCCACCAAAATTTGGCACCCCCCCAATTTTTGTTATTAAGATGTGTACTTTAACCGGACTATCTGCTCCAGATGAAGTTGATACATTTTGTAACTTCATAAACAACGAACTTAGAGGAATCCGATCAGCTTCTAATGACTACACTTACAGACTGGCAAAACGCAATATCCAAAATGTTATAAACGAAATATGGGATAGAATCGATAATCAATCATGTATTATTACAGTTCCAGGAAGCAATTCGTCCGATTCTAGTCAGTGGACAGTTGTTACGGAGCGAGGTAAGGTGACGATTGATTGCCAGGATAGAAACGAAAATGATCATTATCTCAAGTAACCAGATATTTACACTGAATTTGAAACTGTAGACATTAATGATGAACATTTAGAGGATTCTAATTAGAGACATTAATACTTTGTTGTTGTGCTTAGATGATTCCTTTTTTGCAAAAAAGTTAATATGTACTTGTATATATATATATATATATATATATATCTATGTTTTTGTTCTAATTTGAAATAAATATGTTTTATCTTCAAAAACTCATTTTTCATTGATTCGTATATAGCTTCACATGTTTCTGGAATTATTTTGGAAAGAGTACATTGATGTATTCTTGTCCTGTACTGTAAACTGGAGAAAGATTCACCAGTTGCTAAGAACCTAAGTGTAACCATTAGGTGATCTACAACACTTATGCTATTTCTCATATGCGTATTTTCCTTTGATTCCTAAGTAGTTCTTTAAATGAAACTCACGGTCTCTAGTTAATTCCACAATATAATAAAAGTTATTGAAAATTCTAAAAAATTGACAATTGTTTCGATAAACCAATATCATCGTCAGAATGACAGACGTTACATTTCATTTTAAGCCTACCTGATGTTTAGTAGTTATTTTTGGCTAGACCAAGAAGTAACCTCACTTGTGATTGGCTAATATATGTTTATAGAAAAAAAAAGAAGATGTGATATTACAAATATTGAAGCTTAGATATTATTAGCCCTATGGTGATATCCTGGATATCATTTTTCCAATTAAGATCAGTATAACTGTGCAATGATATAGAAAACTAGGAAAACTTTATCTGCTGATCTTTACAATTATCACTTAAGAAGACAGTTTATTAGTGGAGAACTCCCTAGATTTAACTGTTCATTGACAACTTCATATTGTGGGTTTCTTAAATGTCTTCTAATTTCCAGTTCTTCAAACAAATTCAGTTCTTGTTTCTTTTCACAAATATGCAGCACTTCTAGTTCTGTGTTAGGTGTCAATGAATGATTGGTGTCAAGTAGATGTTTTGCGTAGTGGGATTTATCTGGTTGTTTTAATCTGTATGCTCGTAAGTGCTCACTGTATCGTATTTCAAAATTCCTAAGGGTCTGACCCGAATAGACAGCATTACATTCTGGACATTTGAGTTTATATATACCTGACTTCTTTAATAGTGGTATTTTTGTTTTTACATTTAACAATTTTGTACTGATGTTACTTTCTATTTTAAAAGAAATTGTTGTATTCGTTGCTGAAGATATTATCTTTGAAATATTATTAGAAATATTTCCTGCATATGTGATGGTTTTATAAGTTTTAATTTCATCAGCTTGTTTAGGATATATTAGTTGTAATGCCACTTTTTCTTCTTTTTTACTAATTAGCTTATTTTTCATATCTAATGGATAACCGTTAGATGTTGCTATTTGTCTAATTGTATTAATCTCTCTATCAAAATTACATTTGTTCATAGGAACTGAAAAAGCTCTATGTATCATTGAATTATATGCTGCTAGTCTGTGTGACATAGAGTAGTTAGAATTGAATGGAATTGTCACATCAGTCTGTGGTTTTCGGTAAATTGAATAATCAAGTACATTATTAACTCTTTGAATGTTTAAATCAAGAAAATTGATTGAGCTATTTTCTTCAACACAGACTGATGTGACAATTCCATTCAATTCTAACCACCTTACGTCACACAGACTAGCAGCATATAATTCAATGATACATAGAGCTTTTTCAGTTCCTATGAACAATTGTAATTTTGATAGAGAGATTAATAGAATTAGACAAATAGCAACATCTAACGGTTATCCATTAGATATGATAAATAAGCGAATTAGTAAAAAAGAAGAAAAAGTGGCATTACAACTAATATATCCTAAACAAGCTGTTGAAATTAAAACTTGTAAAACCATCACATATGCAGGAAATATTTCTAATAATATTTCAAAGATAATATCTTCAGCAACGAATACAACAATTTCTTTTAAAACAGAAAGTAACATTAGTACAAAATTGTTAAATGTAAAAACAAAAATAGCACTATTAAAGAAGTCAGGTATATATAAACTCAAATGTCCAGAATGTAATGCTGTCTATTTGGGTCAGACCCTTAGGAATTTTGAAATACGATACAGTGAGCACTTACGAGCATACAGATTAAAACAACCAGATAAATCCCACTACGTAAAACATCTACTTGACACCAATCATTCATTGACACCTAACACAGAACTAGAAGTGCTGCATATTTGTGAAAAGCAACAAGAACTGGATTTCCTTGAAGAACTGGAAATTAGAAGTTATTTAAGAAACCCACAATATTAAGTTGTCAATGAACAGTTAAATCTAGGGAGTTCTCCACTAATAAACTGTCTTCTTAAGTGATAATTGCAGAGATAAGCAGATATAGTTTTCCTGGTTTTCTATATCATTGCACAGTTATACTGATCTTAATTGGAAATATGATATCCAGGATATCACCATAGGGCTAATAATATCTAAGCTTCAATATATAGGGTGCCAAAGTTGACTAACTGGGATGATTACAAAGAGCATCTTGGAGGGGAAACGGAGGACTTCCAAACATCCATTGAATCAATAGAGGAACTTGATGCAGCCTCGACACAACTTCAAAATGCTATAACAAAAGCATATGAATTCAGCTGTCCCGAAAAACAAAAGGCAACCACTCGGGACGTGCCTTGGTGGAATAAGGAACTAGCAAAACTACGGGTGAAAGTCAGAAGACTTTTCAATAGAGCTAAGAGTCTGGGACACTGGGAAGACTACAAAACAGCTCTTTCTGAGTACAACAAAGAACTCAGAAAATCGAAAAGAAGAACATGGAGACAGTTGTGCGAGGGGATCACTGAATTGGCCCCAGCACAGCGTCTCCAGAAAGTTCTCTCAAAAGAACATTCCAACGGTATCGGTCTGATCAAAAAACCGAACGGAGGATACACTGATAACCCTAAGGAAAGTCTAAGTGTTCTCTTGCAGACGCACTTTCCTGGTTCTAAAGCGGTTGTGGAAAATGAACAGCAAAGTGCTCACCTGGAAGTGGTCGTTCGCAACCCCAATAGAGCCAGCAAAAGCCTAGCTGGGAAAATTTTCACAACCCAAAGAATCAAATGGGCTATCAAAAGTTTCAAACCATTTAAGTCGCCAGGAAAGGACGGGATATTCCCCGCCTTACTGCAACATGGCCTTGAATTAATAGAACCCTTCCTGAAAAGGCTATTCAAAGCCAGCTTTATCTTCGGCTACATACCGAAGACCTGGAGAGAGGCTGTAGTGGTGTTCATACCTAAGACTGGAAGACGCCCAATGGACGCACCAAAGTCTTATCGCCCCATTAGCCTCACCTCTTTTCTCCTGAAAGCAATGGAGAAAATAATAGACTGTTATGTCAGAAGCGAACTCCTCGAGTTAAGACCGCTTCACAAGAAACAGTTTGCTTATCAAGCAGGAAAATCCACGATTAATGCTCTACAATGCCTAATTGAAAGCATTGAAAAGACATATGTGGCAAAAGAAATGGCTCTTTGTGCCTTCATTGACATAGAGGGTGCTTTCGACAACACCTCACATGCCTCCATAACCAGATCATTAGAGGAAAGGAATATCAACGCCTCACTGATCAGATGGACACAATCAATGCTAAAAAGCAGAATCATTGTGGCGACCCTTGGGGGAGAGACAGTCAAGATGACAGCAGAAAAAGGTTGCCCCCAAGGGGGAGTTTTATCGCCTTTGCTGTGGTCACTGGTTGTCGACGACCTGTTAGTAAAGCTACACGAATCTGGTTTCACGACTCAAGGTTATGCCGATGACCTAGTCGTCACCATTAGGGGCAAACATGACGGAGTAATCTCCGACCGCATGCAATTAGCCCTAAACATAATCAGAAGCTGGTGCGCAAAGGAAGGACTCAACGTCAATCCTAGCAAAACAGTGCTGGTTCCATTCACCAAGAGGCGAAAGTACGAACTTAAAGCCCCAACTCTGAATGGAATCCAGCTAACATTTTCCAAAGAGGTGAAATATTTGGGAGTTATAATAGACCATAAACTGACTTGGAACAGCCAAATCAACCACATTCTTTCCAGAGCTACAGCGGCAAGTTGGACATGCCGCAGAGTCTTTGGTAAGACATGGGGTCTGAAACCAAAAATGATTTATTGGTCATACCAAACGATCATCAAACCCATGGTCACCTACGCCTCACTAGTGTGGTGGCCAAAAACTCAACAAATTTCGGCACAAGTCAAGCTGCAGAAAGTGCAGCGGCTAGCCTGTCTGGGAATAACAGGGGCAATATTTACGTGCCCTACTGCAGCTCTGGAAGTAATGTTAAACCTTCCGCCATTGCACCTATGTGTAAAGAAAGAAGCAGCAAACAGTGCCTTCAGACTGAGCCAGACAAAAAGCCTAAAAGCAGGAAATCTGATCGGACACTTAAAGATTTTGGAACATATTTCCCTAGAAGCCATGTCTAAACCGACAGATTTCATGCCAGTTAGGAAATGCAGTTTGAAGTGGTCATAAACAGCCACCAAACTTGCACAGAGAACGGACCTCAACTGGGAAGGGATGCATCAGTGTGGTACACAGATGGATCTAAGATGGACGAAAGGGTTGGAGTGGGCGTTACAGGACCGAATTTCAGGCTCTCAAAACCCCTTGGTAACACCCCAACCATCTTCCAAGCAGAAGTACATGCTATAGAACTATGTGCCCAGGAATGCCTTGAAACAGGCACTCGAAGGGAAAAAATCTATATACTGTCAGATAGCCAAGCAGCGCTAAAAGCTCTGAGGTCATACACCTGTGAGTCTAAGCTAACTTGGGACTGTAAACAATCCCTGAGACAACTGGCAGCAAACAATCAGGTCACCCTGATGTGGGTGCCAGGTCACAGAGGAATTAAAGGCAACGAAGAAGCAGATTGCCTTGCCAAAGAAGGGGCAAATACACAATTTCCCGGCCCAGAACCCTTCTGTGGACTCTCCAAAGCCCACTTAAAAGAGGAGTTCCGACGCTGGGAAACCGATGAAATGAAATCTCACTGGAATAATGTGCTAGGACAAAGACAAGCGAAAAGACTAGTGTGCCTATCGCCTAAGAAAGCTAAACAGCTTCTCGAGTTGGACAAGAAAGACTTGAAGATGGTAACGGGACTCCTCACTGGACACTGCCCTCTGGGGTATCACCTCAAAAAGATGGGCAAATCAGAGAGTGACAGTTGCCGCTACTGCGAGAACTTCGCGGAAACTGCAGAACATTTGCTTTGCAAATGCCCAGCGCTTTTCTGCAAGAGGCTTAAGTTCCTGGAAGGGGCCTTTTTAACGCCCTCCGATATCAGGAACTTAGCTCCCAGGAAACTGATAAACTTCACAAGAAGTCTCGGAATCCCGGGCCTCGAATAGATCAAGGGTCACGCACAAAAGAACTTATAGGTCGAAGTGCTTGTGAGGCTGTACAGCCTGTACGACCCCCCTACAATCTACAATCTACAATCTAGGTTACTTCTTGGTCTAGCCAAAAATAACTACTAAACATCAGGTAGGCATGAAATGAAATGTAACTTTTGTCATTCTGACGATGATATTGATTTATCGAAACAATTGTAAATTTTTTAGAATTTTCAATATCTTTTATCATATTGTGGAATTAACGAGAGACCGTGAGTTTCATTTAAAAACACTAATATGAGCATATTCCACGAAGTAAGAGTCTAGACAGTTAACTTCATTAAGTAGTTCTCATAATGTTTAGGATCTTCGCATTGAATTCTTTCAGTGACTGATGATGGATTCCTAACTCCGAACGTCTTGCAATTCATGGCCTAACCCATAGACGTTTCTTTTTTTATACTGTCGTTTTTTCAGCAGTAAACAAATTGTAATGATTGAAGGTACAGAAGCACTGATAGCAAAAAATTGCTCTTCATTCATTTTGCTTTTACATCAAATGTGATGAAATATATTATATAAATTATTTGATATTTTATTGATCATATATTTGAGTAATATATATGATAACGAACTTTGACATAGAAATATTACCGTGTCATACCGGCCATAGCGAGGCACTGTAAACGAATTGTAAATTGTATTCCTTGTTTGTTAATATACCAATTCAAGATATTCACTATCATGTTACAATAGCAATCAATGTCTAACTAATGCTCATAGCATAAAACTATTTCGTGTTACCGTCAACAAAGACTAAAAGTAAGATGTCAGTTATTTCCTTAATTGAACATTTTCCAAATCGCAATTAAATTATTCGTCTTCTCAATTTTATTTACGTTCAACCTTATTCACTTAGATATAAACACGTATATGCTTATTTTGATTACATAATGTTATAATAATTTCACTCTTGCTTCTTAAAAAATGGAGACAACGTATTGATGTGTTCACCTACAAACGCCGCATGCCGCGGCGTACTTTTCGCATTCTCATGCTCCCTACATTCTTAACTGGGATATACCAGGATATCTCGTTATTTTTCAACCCTCTATCTGAGTCTCGAACAAAAGTATGAATCGAGGACAATTTTCAACGAAAACATTAATAACTTGCTTATCAAATCCTCTGATAATGAAAAACAATTGGACTTCTCTCGAGTTTGATGACAGTCTCAGTGTGAATAATTGATTTATTCCATTCAACATCAACTTGCAGGTAAATTTTTCGTAAATGATGCAACGTTTCTAGTGCTGTGATTATATTTATTCAAAGTTTTTTGAAATAACATGAGCCTTGTTGTTATTTCAGTTTTTATATGCTCTTTGCATTGCGTGGTATCTGATTTTTTATATCGTCTCTCAACTCGTTGATTCATCTTTATATTGGTTTCCTCAACCGTTTTCTCCTTCCTACTACACTTAGTTGGAGAAGCGAACAACATGCCCTTATCCTAAGATGATAGGTGACGATCTGGAAATAATACAACGCCTACACTGTAAACGTGTAGCATAGAACAGAGTAGGCTCACATATTTTATTTCTTTTCCACCAGAATTTTCTTCAAATTTATTCTTATCCATATTGCTTTTTACTCCTTCCACTTTCAAGGTTCATATCTCATACCAAAATATCACTATATGCTCAATTACCGTCTTGTATATGTACATTGCCTATGAGCACTGCGCTTAGAGCTTATATGCATCTATTTTCTTCTTCTTTCTTCATTCATTGTGCAATTGCTTCTTCATTCCAGGTCATTTATTTTGTCTTTACCTTTGCATGTAACTTTTTCGCCGCTTTTTTCTATTTCTTCTCCAATGTTAACATCTTCTTTATATAGATGCCATTTTTTTGCAAGTAAAACCTTAGACTAGGAAAGAGAGGGGACTCGTAACGCTGTCAACTATTGTGATACCAATGCCCACCAAGTCATAAACTTCATTATCGTTATATGATAGTTCTAAAGGACTGAAATTTTTATTTTATAAATTAATCTTTATACATGGGAAATTTAAAAATGAAACTATATTGATTTATTTAACTTATATCAAAATTGTAGGCATTAGTAATTAGTAATTATGATATTTCGGGGTTAGGAATTCCGAGAAACTGAACAATAAATTCGTTAATTTTCAATGAGAAAGTTTCGTAATGTCTTTTCTACTAACATAATTGAATTTATTATGAAATACGTTTTAACTCACAAGTGGGGTTTTATGATTAAAAGCTTATTTTTTAAGATATAAAGAAAAAAGTAGCTACCAAAAAAATAAGTTAGGAGTAACTTACCTATGAAACGAAATTTCAGGTTCTTTCTTTCTGCTAGAACTCTTACACTGGTAATCACAACAATTAACCAACTTAACAAAATCAAAAGTCCACTTTAAAATCACTTTAATCGCTCAATAATCGCAAAAAACTTTTAGGTGTTCACTATAGCGTTGGCCACCAAAAAATGGCGTCGGCTTTGAAATATGCATCAAACCGTCACCACAGCTTGCATAGAGAGTTACGCGTCCCCTCTCTGTCCTAGTCTAAGAGTAAAACATTAATCAGTTCATATTCTTTAGTTGAAGTTATCGTTTGTATTTCATGAAGAATTTCCAGTTCAGTATTTGGCAGTGAAGACGGATACTGCATAAAAGAATCGTCAGAGACTTCCCCGAAGACATTAGAGAGGTATTGGGTAGTAACTACTATTAAATAGCTATAGATAGAGAATAATAGAAAAGAAGAGTGGAAACATAGATCCAGAGTGGGGTTGCAGGTTAGGTTAGGTTTGTAATGAGTGGATCAATAAGGCCCTCCACTGCAACTCGTAAGAGTGTATTGTGGCTCAGCGAGGTTGAAAGACTGATAAGGGAGAAAAAGAAGATTTTGTTAGGTAAATCATTTCGATTTTTGCTAGTATATTTGTTGATGACAACTGGGGACCAAATTATGCGTCTTGTGGAGAATGTTACTTACGAAATTAACTGTCTCGACCCTTACTTTGTGGAATCTACTCATATTACTGTTTTAAATGAAACTTGCTGTTTCTAGATAATTCCACAATATATTGAAAAAAATGTTAAAAATTCTAAGAAATGTATAACTATTTATTTCTTCAGATTATTTAGGAAATACTAGTTGTAGTGCCACTTTTTCCTCTTTTTTAATTAATTTATTTATCATATGTAATGGATAACCGTTGGATGTTGCTATTTATTTGATTGTGTTAATTTCTCTATCAAAATTACATTTGTTCATAGGAACTGAAAATGCTCTATGTAGCATATAATTATATGCTGCTTATTCATGTGACATGGGATGATTGGAACTATATGGAATAGTCGTGGTTGGTTTTCTGTAAATTGAATAATCCAGTACATTATGAACTCTCTGAGTTTTTAAATGAAGAAAATAATTAATTGATTTTAATGTAAATTTAATTTTTTGGTGTAAATTATTAATATGGTTGAAAAATTTATCAGGTTGTCGTTCACTGCCTATAAAACAAGCTAATATGTCATCTACATATCTATACAAAAAAACCATTTTTAAAATATTACTTTCAAAGATTTTCCTTTCTAAACTGTCCATAAAAATGCTTGCCAAAATTTGCGATATAGGGTTTCCCATTGGTAAACCTTCATTTTGAATATATATCTTATTGTCAAAAGTGAAATAATTCTGATTAATACATACATCAAATAAATTATTTTTATCTTCTGATAATTTTCTCACTAAAATTCCTCCCAAAGAATATCTAACACTGGTTCCCCTATATCACCAATTGTAGCAAACACTTTTATGGACAGTTTAGAAAGAAAAATCTTTGAAAGTAATATTTCAAAAAATATTTTATTTTGGTATAGATATGTAGATGACATATTAGCTTGTTTTATAGGTAGTATAACTTAATCAATTCTCTTGATTTAAAAATTCAAAGAGTCAATAATGTACTTGATTATTCAATTTACAGAAAACCAACCACGACTATTCCATATAGTTCCAATCATCCCATGTCACATAAATTAGAAAAAATGTGATTTTGATAGAGAAATTAATACAATTAAACAAATAGCAACATCCAACGGTTCTCCATTACATATGATAGATGAATTACTTAATAAAAAACAGAAAAATGTGGCATTACAACTAACATTTCCTAAGCAAACTAAAAAAATAAAAAGTTATAAATTTCGTAGAATTTATAACATTTTTTTGAATACATTGTGGAACTATCTAGAAACAGTAAGTTTCATTTAAAACAGTAATAATGTCACTTACGTTTACCAGTATCAGTTTCCATTCCCCAAATTTCTAAAACAGATCGAATGTGTCGTGGTGCTTGCACAGGATATGAAGACTTGCTTCTTGGTGGGGAACACGAGGAATTTCCATTGGTAACCATTGAAGAATCAGTCCACCCAAAACACAACAAACCCCAATGAAAATACAATAAAACTTTAAACATTATATAAATTCATATGTTTCTTCTTCTTCTGGTTTTATTCATGTCCAATTCCTTTTTAGTTGGACATCGATTATATCATATATTGTCGCTCCACTTTTCTGTTTAATGATTAATGATAGTACAGTCAATGAAGACGAAAGTCAGCTACAACCTCCGATCTCGTTGAACCCCCCTGTATTTGGATGAAAATTTGGGATTAAGTATATTTGACCCTCTACTTCAAAAGTGACATATGCTCGTCTTGGGCTTTTTGCATTTTAGGGGAGAAATCCAACCCTTTTGTTTAAAATGGGAAGAAGGCAGATTTAACCATTCTGGCTTAAGTAATTGTGTTTAATTAGAAAAAATAAATGTTTTTTAATAATTATATGCATGATTTATGATTAAAATTGATTTTTCAACCCGTTTAGCAACCACCCCTTAAATCGAAAATCATGAAAAAATAATTTTTTGTATTTCCGAGTTTTGAAATCGCACATTAACATTACATAAACAGTTTGTTTGATATGATATAATTTTTGGTTGACAGTGAAATTTCAACCCTTAAAAACTACCCTCTTATCGCAGAATCACTGTAAAAATTGGTTTCAAAACCTATTAAATACTACATTACTGAAGTGAAATCTTATTTACTGAGTATTAAAATATTTATTTATTTATTGCGAAATTTTTCTCCCTTTAAAACTTCCCCTTGTCATAATCATAATGGAATAATTTTGTTATCAGCTTTAATTAGTTAGAATCTTTTTTAATAGTTGAGATAGATTATATGATTATATTTTAAACTTTATTCAATTAACATTCTTCAAAATACGACTTCAGACTGCCCTTTGTGCACAAAGTGATGAAAAAGCATACTTTAAAGTAGGAAATAATTTTTGACTCGTGACATATTTTTTGACATGAAAATTTAATTCTTAATTAACAGAAAAATGTATTAAAATGTACGTTTATTCATTTTTTATTTAATTAATAAATAAATACATTTTTATATCACAGCTCTCTTCACCAACTTCTTCATTTGCTGGAGGGCTATTTGGCAGATGTTTACCGTTCCTTTCACTTCTCTATCTACAAAATACACATACACACACCCTTACATGTGTATTTAGTAAGCGTGTACCTATAGACACGTTTTCCTATAACATATGCATACCAAATCTCTGCTCCAAAAATTTTTCCAAAAAATGTAATTGGTTTTTTTACAATAACTCCGTTAATTTTTAAGATATCACGTTCATCTAAATACCATTTGAAAGGTTATTTCAAGAGCTATAACAACTTCTTAAATACATTATTTTTTGAAAAATAAAGAGTTAAATTGTCCCGGTTACATGGTTCTCTCAGTAAAAGTTAGGATTTAAACGTCTCTATCTTTCATCCTATAAAAATAGAAAAAAACCAAAATCTTTATTAACAAAAGAACTCTAGTTTCGGTCTTTATAATTTTTTACGAATATCCAATATTTTTGAAGTTATTTTCAAAAGAAAATGAAATTTACGCAAATTTGAAAAATTTCGATTTTAGAAAAACATACTTTTTTTAAAAAATAAGCATTCTAAACCGGTCAAAATTTTGAGATCATCACTTATGCAAGAAAGAAGAAATTCCTTTAGGGATAACCACAAATTTGAATTTTTGTGGAAATGGTGAAGGTTTTATCAGCTTATTTTTATCATAACTTGCTGAATTTGGAGCTATCAACTTTTTATAGTACTCACTAGTACTTTGAAAAGTGTTTCATAAGTATATGTCATAAAATGCATCGATTTAGAATTAGATGTAAGTACTCGTCGAAAAAAATATACATACAATTACCTACAGCTTACTTTGAATTAATATTATAAATTTTTTCAAAGTAGAGATGTGTTTCTTTTTTTATTAGATTCAATTTTGGTACTGACACATTTTTTGTAAAAACTCATAGCTTTTGAGTTATTTATGGAAAGCCGCTTTAAAACACAATATTTGATCTTTAATCACTCAGAAGGTATTGATTTATTCCAAAAAACTTTATATAACAAATTTTGCTTAGAATTTGTCACTCTATCCATTCCTGGGGTTATTTTTATTAAAATTATTTTCACCCCCGAGAAGGGGTGGCATCCACCCCCTGCGCAAATTGGCACTATGTCACTTCTGTTTCTTAAGGTATCCCCCACCTACTCTCCAATTTTCATGAAAATCGATGGAGGTGCAACGAAATCGGAGGTGAAAATCTTCGTTGACTGTACTATGATGCGTATAACTTTGGGTCATTTATTTCTGGAAATTTCCTGTTGTCTGTCTTCTTGCATCCTATTTATGCAATTATTTGAGTAAAATTTCCTATTGTAATTGCATTAATTGTTTTATCCCGAGACCCTTCGAAGTATTTTCATTCCAATGGTTTTGAATGAACGCTTGTTTAGCTTCCATATTAAATGAATTCGTTTCTTTTATAATTTCAACTAGTTGTTGGAAAAGTATAAACTTATCCTCGTAAGTGTCGAGCTCTCCCGTGGGGGAATCGAGCTGGTTCCCCAGGGATAGGTATTGACTCTTCTCTCCCCTGAGCTGGTCGTCAATACCGCAGGGAGCTAAGCCGAAGGCGGCCGAGACCTACCGAATACCAGAACGTTTATCTACCCGCTAAAGTTCGCTGTTATTCGGTCTGCCTACATATTTACTACTACGGCACTTAATTAGGACTCTTTATGTAACTGGTTAAATGCTCTTTTTGAACTTTTTGATAGATGTGTATGCTCAAACAAGCTAAAATATTTTTTATGTAATTTTAGAATAAACGTGAGAGAACAAATGTTTTATTTAAGATTTCTTTGTCTGTCTTGAGCGAAATAAACACAATTGATTTGTTGAAATCTCAATTAAATCAATATTAACCAGAAGCAAACGATGCTTTGTGACTATTTATTACAGATTTTTTTCCATCAATGATATACGTGAGGGAAAATTAGGTGCAGGTGGAAATAAAATAAACATCTTCAAAACTATGAAAGTTTCTTTTTATATATATAATTCGTCCTAGGTACAACATACCCACTAAACAAGAAACATAACAAGTCTTTTTTGTGATGTTCTTTATAGAGACTTTTCGTGATGTTTATTTAAAACGTTAATTAGATATCTCCGAGGTATCTTAATTTTATTACCAACTCTATTAACATCCATGTCATGTAAATAAAACATATTTTTTATGTACACAATAATACTTGAATTCGCAGTTACATACACATCCTATGAACTTCTTTTTAGCAACTTCCTATAGGAAACATTCATACGATGTTAATTTGTATAATTCTCACTAATGTCACATACAGAACGTTACTATAATATTACAAATTAACATGTTTCTGAGATGATCACATGTTGCAGTTACTTTTACATCTTTCGAAATAACTTATAGTAACTTTCTGCGATTACGTCTGTACGATGTTAGTTCATAAAACTCTCAATAATATCTCATTTTAAACATCATAGTAACATGAAAAAAGAAGAAAACAGAAGAGGAACTGACGAACGAAGCAAACAGTAGTTTTCTGTGGAAACAAGCATGAAATGGCAGATGGTTTTCAGTTTTGTGTTATATTTTATTTGCAGGAAGCACATTTCTTGCAAGAAGTACTTGAATAAAGTGGTCTTCGTTTTCGTTAATTCCTACTTAGCTACAGTTTCTATACTTAGTTATAATTCTTGTTATAATGGACGAACAACAGTTGTTATCGGTAAGTACCTATTCCAAAATCATAATTATTAAAACTTAATACTCATTCAACACTTTAATCGGCTATTGTACATTTAAATTCCAGGTGGCGGAATTGTACACTAACACTATATAATAGAGTTTACAAAATAAGGGTTTTTTCAGCTTTTAAAATATTTTAGTTAGTAAATATATTTTAAAAACGATTCACAATATTTCAAATACTAGATATGCATTATACCCTACAAAAAACTTAATATTGCAATAGGGTGGATATTATTATTATTAATAAAACATGCTCATATGTTGGCAGAGATTTGAATCTTGAAGAAAATATATATAAAAAATGCCTCATTACATTTGAAATTTCCGAGAAAAATGGGAAAATTGTCGACTTTTTCACATAGCGTTGACAAAATTGTTCAATTTTGTTATTTTTGTTAAGCATATCTTATTAAAGAGGAAAAACTCTTTTAAATGACGCCAAAAACATTGATATCGATTAAAAAACAAAAAAGTGTCACGATATTTGTTTTTAAGATTGAACCTTCTCCCACGCCTTACTTGAAGAATAAGGACAAGTCTCATCGATATATCAAAAATTGTATTTTTAGGATACCTTTAGTATGTCTTTTTTGGAGATAATCACAGTATTATGTTTTTAAGTGTTCATTCCACCCCATAGCAGATATTTTAGGAACTCAAAAATATTTTCCAGCGATTTTTCAGGGTCATTTTCCTGAAGGTATTTTTTAAAGTTGTACCATGATTGTTTTTTGAAATATAGCCGACAGCCGGCGTTCTTAGTTGTTCACTCTGTATTTGCTGATTAGGCACAGAAACATCTATAGAATGTCATCTAGAATGTTTGAGGTATATTATTTAGAGGTTTAAGTTTAGGTCAATACAATATCTAATAGAATACACTGTATTGTTTTTGAAATGTCGCATTTAGATCTTTGATAAGATGTTATTTTTTATACATTGCATTAACATCGACAAGATGTTAAAAGGCATTTCAGAATGTAACAGAAATGTTGTTTTTAGTTCGTTATAAAGACTTCCTTTTGAGAAAGTTCTAGTAACATCTCAGTAATGTAAAAAGGCAGCGCTTTAACATTGCTGGGAAGTTAAGTTGAAACATCACAAAAGTTAACAGCCACAAGCTGGGCATAAGCGGTTGTATAGATGTGCATGTGATGAAAACAATGTGAAGTTGAATTAACATAGCTGTAATATTTATTTGCATAGTGGGTATTCTGGTCCAAGATACCGTGGGTCAATTTGCAAGGGCAAATCTAACTATTTTTAAAAGGTTAACTGCTACTTTTAAATTAGATATACGGGGTTGGGATAAAATATGGAACCGATTAAATATCTTTTAAACGAAAAGAACGATATTTATGAAAATTGGCAGGTACGTGCTATGTTACAAATTGCATCTGATGTACATTATTTTTGTTATTGATATACTTCCGGTTTAACCGGAAATGCCATCAACTTCTTCAAGTTAAATGGGACACCCTATATATTTTTACAGATTTTGAAAGAGCTTGTTATTTTGAATTCAAACATACTGAGTTTAGTATAAAAAAGTTTGTAAAAACGACGAATATAGCACTTTAATCAACCTCCTTTGAGTTTTTTTACATTAGAGCAAAAAACTATTTAGATAAACTAATTGATGTTGTTTGTATGCATAGTAATAAATAAACGAGTACTGTTTAGTACGTTTTTTGTTCTCCAAGTGTCAAATTCGAATTGACGGAAATAAATTTTACAATTTAGAATGTGAAAAAGAGCATGTTGAAATTTTAATGATGATCGGTTATGGTGATCGTGTTAGAACTCATGAAGAAGGGTGTTATATTTTTAATAGTCTTCATCCGGAAAGAAATCCTATATCACGCTTAATAGTAACTAAAACATTACAACGTTTTAATACAACTGGGATGGTAAAAAATTTGCTAAAACCTGGAAAACCGCGGACTGCAACCAACGAAACTGTTAAACAAAATATTGCAATTGATTTATAAGAATCACATCAAACCTCCATCACAAATTAAGCACTAAACCATGGTATCAGTCGACGTTCTGTAGAGAAGATATTAACCTTACGCTACTGCCGCGCGGACTCAGACTCCGAAGCTCCCGAGAATTCCAGATTATTTGGAATTCCCCCACTACCTGACCATCTCTGTCTCAGTAATCCTCAAGCGGCATTCCTCGAATATCAGTGTGTTACCGGGTGCAGCAAAGGTGTGTTACGTTACGAAGTATAGGCTTTTGCGGAGTGACAGTCCCACGGCAGTAACGCATTCTAATTTCAACATTCAGATTTTTAGTTGCATTTTTGACTAGAAGAAAGGTATTCTACAATTGTTTTTCTTAGTTTTTGAAGTTTTAAAGTTCATTAAAATTTTACAGATGGGTAGCTACGAGAAGGAATTAGAAAGGTTAAACAAACTCATGTTAGAGTGTTTAGAAGAGGAATCAGAAGAAGAGAAAGTAGATGATTCAGACGACGATTTGGAAGAAGATAACATAGAAGTACAGGAAGATAACTCAGACACAGAACAGGAAATATCCGATACTGAAATAGAACCAACGGCTAATCTTCCATGCTTTCTTGGGAAAGATAAAAAAACAAAATGGTCAAAATGTGCCCCTCCTTCGTCCAGAACACGTGCAGAGAATTTGATAATTCATCTCCCGGGACCAAAAATGGCTGTACGAGGCTTGAAATCTGTTATAAATAGATGGAAGTATTTCTTTGATTTGGAGATTATAGAACAAATTGTCCGCTATACTAACCAACATATCGACAAGCAAAGACCCAAGTTTGGCGACAGATTGTTGCGAGAGCCAGGCACAAATCTTTCTGAGATGCATTGTTTTATTGGCGTGTTAAAGTCTGGTCGGGTCAACATTGATGAGTTATGGAATAACGATGGAACTGGAGTAGAAATTTTTCGAATTGGTATGTCAAAATTCCGTTTTTCTTTCCTACTACAGCATTTGCGATTCAACGATATGGATACCAGAAAGGAAAGACACAAAGTTGATAAATTGGCCCCAATTAGATCTATATCTGATTTGTTCGTTGAAAAATGCAAATCTGCGTATACGCCTTTTGAGAATGTCACTATAGATGAAAAGTTGGAGGCATTTCGCGGGAGATGTGGCTTTCGCGTATACATTCCGAGTAAGCCTAACAAGTATGGCCTAAAAGTATATGCACTGGTGGATTCTAAAACATACTACGCTTGTAATTTGGAAGTATATGTGGGATCTCAACCCCCAGGACCATATGTTCAGGATACTTCTGCTTCAGCCGTTGTTGAAAGACTAGTTGAACCGCTTAGAAATTCAAAAAGAAACTTGACCTGTGATAACTGGTTCACTAGCATTCCGTTAGTACGCAATTTATATTCGAATTATAAACTCACTTTTTTGGGAACGATCAGAAAAAATAAGCGGGAAATCCCCTTAGAACTTTCGAACCCAGTCAAAAGGCCACTTGGGACAAGTATGTTCGCCTTCGAAAACATAATGACATTGGTTTCATATATCCCGAAAAAAAACAAAAACGTACTGCTAGTTTCAAGTTTACACCACGACGGCTGAATTGATGGAGCCACGGGAAAACCCGAGATGATAATCGACTACAACAGCACCAAGGGTGGCGTAGACACACTAGATAAGATGTGTGCAGCTTACGATTGCGCCAGGAATACCAGACGTTGGCCGATGGTGATTTTTTATTCAATGTTTAACATTGCAGGAATTAATTCTATGGTGTTGTTTTCCTTGCAACATCCAGGCAAAAACATGCGTCGTCGTAAATTTTTACATATGCTTGCTTCGGAGCTAGTAGAAGATCATATCCGTAATCGTGGATTACAGGTCAATATTCCAAAAAGCATAAGACTTAGAATTTCAGAAATGTTTGGAACACCCGAGGGATTACCACAAACTCCAGCTGCAGATCCGGTAAATGTGAGAGGAAGGTGCGAATACTGTGACAGAAGAAAGAACAGGCCGACACGATTCTCATGTAAAACATGTGGAAAGTTTATCTGTTTGGAACATGTTACTTGCGTATGTGCAGTTTGCTATTTACATTAAAATTACATGTTAATGATATAGATAGGTATTTTTAAATTAGTTTTATGTATTTCATAACGAGTTTTCTGCATTATTTCTTTCTTTTGTTTTGTATTCAAACATTTTATTTGTTTCGAGTTTTATAAATTTTCTCAATTATTCAAAATAAAGAATTTTTGGTACTTCTTGTGTTTTTGATAAAAACAATTAACTTTTGACAAATTTTGCCAAAACAAAAAAATTTTTGAGGCCCATTTTTAAGTGCGGACTCTCAGTCCGGCGGCAGTGATCGGTAACAAAATCGTTACGGCAGTGCCGAAAGGTTAAAAAGTGAAAAGAATCATCCGTATAAGGAACAGTTGGTTCAAGTGTCAGACGATGATTTTGACGGACGGCTGGAATTTTGCGAACGGCTAATGGACATTTGTAATGTCGACGAAAATTTTGCTTCTAACATAGTTTTTTCCGAAGAGGCAACTTTCTGTTTAAATGGAACAGTTAATCGCCATAACTCAAGGTATTGGTCAAATGAGAATCCTCATTGGATGTGCATGGAGCATATACCCAGCATCCACAGAAGTTAAATGTTTGGACGGGAATTGTCGAAAATAGGCTTATAGGCCCATTTTTTATCGACGGAAACTTGAATGGTGGCAAGTATTTGGATCTACTAAATAACGAAATTATTCCTGCACTTCAACAGAAGGGGCATTTACCACAAAATGTTTGGTTTCAACAAGATGGAACACCTTCCAACTATGATAGACGGGTTAGGGATTTTCTGGATGCGAATTTTCCAAATCGATGGATTGGACGTAGAAGATTTATAGAGTATCTTAGCCCGTCAAATGTTTTTCTTTGGGGTTATCTAAAATCATGTATTTACGTTAGACGACCAACAACTTTCAGGAATTGAGACAAAGAATTATTGATGAATGTGAATTAATACGTGGAGAAGTCTTGGAAAGAGTGACTCAAGAATTTGTTAATAGGATGGCATATTGTCAGCAAGTAAACGGCGACCATTTTGAACATTTGAAGTAATTTTGTTTCTCATTATTCTAAAATAATGGAATGTACACCTATTGTACAACTAACAGTGATTTATTCCTCGTTTTTACAATTTTTTTTACACGAAACTCAGTATGTATGAATTCAAAATAACAGGCTCTTTCAAAATCTGTAAAAATATATAGGGTTTCCCGTTTAAATTAAAGAAGTTGATGGAATTTACAGTTAAACTGGAAGTATATTATTAACAAAAAATGCATTTTGTTCCATTGCACTTACCTGCAAATTTTTATAATATCGTTCTTTTCGTTTAAGAGATATTTACTTGGTTCCATACTTTATCCCAACCCTGTAGTAAATCATGTATGTAGAGAAATAATAAAATTATCTGATGCATCGATGAAATTTTGCAAACATATTATATTAATATAATTATAACCACCTACGAATTGACCCAAGTTGCAGCACATACTAATAAAATTTAAGCGTATCCAACAATATTCATTTTAAATTATATTACTAGATCTAGTTGAAACAATAACCAAAAATCAGAGCAATTTATCGATAAAATTGGCCGCTAACATATAATAGACTTAATAAACCCAACTAATACTACCAACCAGATCCTGGTTTATGAATCATTTCTCGAATCTGCTTCCATTCCATAACAATAAATAAAATTTGAATGTCTGATAACGGAGAGTGTTTTATCAAATTACCAATGATTTGTGAAGACCGTATGTTTATTACTGTATCTAATTAACGCTAAGCATTATCCCGATAAACGTTAATAAATTTCTGACTAATTGTGGTGTGGTGGTGTGATGATAATCCTCTTCACACGTCAACTCTAACACTCATCAAAAAGCTTGTCTGGCACGTGGAAAACACGTTGATGGTTTCCGTTCGATAAATTTATTAATTCTGATTTACATAACGTGATAATTATTAAATGATATAGGAATGGCTTTCTTCATTATGAAATGTTTAAGAGAATTGTACAATTCTTTTTTGTAATGTATCAGGTGGTGCATAAGTAATGCAAAAGTACATCTTAGTATAAACCAGATTTGACCTCACGTTGGGCGCCATTTAGTTTTATGTAGCCAAATTATGGAGGCGTTAGTTTATTTTAAATAAATATGAAATAATTTCACCATATAGACAAACATAAAGCAGTTTTAAGATGATAAGAACTACAGACTTATTAATACTTATGTATATATATATATATATATATATATATATATATATATATATATATATTTATACAGTTCCTCTATTTCAAATTTTAAAGAATTTCATTTTTATATTTTCATATACAATACTTTTGAATAACCCAGTATTAGCTATGTACTCAATATAGTTGAAAACCCCAGTATATAAGATTTGACACTATTTAATTTCTGATGACATTTACATGTTACAATTGGAAAATATATTTAAAATTAAAAACAGATGTCACTGTAGGCATTTTACTTTTGAATAGCAGAATCCACCTTTAGCAGGGTACTAACATGTTTAGTTTTTTTTTTAAATAGAATGTTTGTAACCACAGTGTAATGTGGTTATTTGATTTGAAAAAAATATTCAGTTGAATTTTATATTCGAACGGAGAACATATATTTTAAGAAGTCTCCAAAGATTGTAAATTAGTTTATTAAAATTTGAATATTGTAAATAATAGTAGAAATTTGTACTCGGCAACTAATTCTAAATCCAGTGCGTGTGTGCTTCATTAAAATCCAGTGAAAGATTCTGAATTCTAAATTATAATCAGAATAAGTACGAGTTATACAAGCTGTGTTTCGGTCTAAATTCCAATTTTTTTGGTGAGTTCCGTCAAAATTTAAAATAATGCATTATTTCATCGAAAACAGCAGTTAAATACTGTAGTTAACAAAAAAGATATAGTAGGAGAAAGATTCGCAACAGGTGTGTACTTACCTCCGAGTTGAGGTTAGATTCCATTGTGTTGTATAGAATTGAACTACGGATAATTAAAATATGAACTAGTTAACCCCCGATGGTTCACATCAAACAATCACATTAAAACTGACTAAAAAGCCAACATCTACCACCATTTTGCAGACCTAACGAAAAGGAGTGCTTTTTTGTTGAAAGCCGGCCAGGAAATATTTGAAATTAGGAAAAGCCTTTTGTTGTAAGGGAAATTGACCACTATTGGGGGCATGGTAAATTCGGTCCCAGCAGGTAGCAGATTGAATTAAAAATTTTATACCCTTTTATCGGTAGGTTAATTCTGTCCCAACCAGAGTTTTACGATACTGAGAAGCTTAATCTCTTTCGTAGAATGGAGTAATTATGGTAAGTATGGGCTTTTCCGAAAATAGTAGGTAGTGTACATCGTAACATCCACGATGAAATAAGTATTCACATCAACATGAAAAATATAATTTTACTCATTAATTGAATTACAAAAACTATTTTAGTGGTACAACATGACATTAACGAATTTCATTCAGTTGACATTAAACGTCAAAATTAAAAAATACTTGGCGGTCTGTCATTCTGAATAAAAAGTATTTAGATGTTCGAACATCCCGGCCACCTTGAAACACTGTTTTCAACTAAAGTTCATGAGGAAGAATACACATTCGATTTACAGCACGACGATAAAGTCCATTAGTAGTTTGGATGTCTACAACTCGAACAACTCCATCGTCTCCAGGGTATGTGTTGACGGGACTGACGTTAGATCTTCCTCGGGGATAGCGATTAGTGAGCGACCAATCAGGAGATGAGCGGGAGTAAGTGGGACTAAGTCTTGAGGATCATTGGAAAGCGGACATAATGGACGAGAATTGAGAATGCTTTCCATTTGGCAAAGAACAGTAGAAAAATCCTCATAAGTAAAGGTGGAGTCACCAATTACTCTTTTAAGATGAAACTTACAGCTTTTGATACCTGCTTCCCATGGTTTACCGAAAGAGGGTGAGTTGGCTGGGATAAAATGCCATTTTAGTCGATCTGTAGATAATATACTACTAATTGTTTCAGATTCCTGGCTTAAAAAGGTATACAAGTCATTTATTGTGTTTTTGGCTCCAACAAAGTTCGAACCATTGTCTGAATATATATTCTGTGGTTTACCTCTTCGTGACATAAAACGTTTGAAGCAAGCTATGAAGGCTTCGGTAGTAAGGCCTGTAACCAACTCAAGGTGGATTGCTTTACTAGACATGCATACAAACAAGGAAATGTAGCATTTCGAAGTTTTGCATCCGCGGCCTCTTCGGTCTTTAATTAGAAACGGACCTCCATAGTCTATGCCGACATTGAGAAACGGGAAGGATGGATTAACACGATTAGGAGGTAGATTACCCATTATATAATTAGTTGGAATGGGTTTTACGCGAAAACATTTCACACAAGTGCGTATGATTTTTTTGCAAATATTTCTGCCGTCAATGGGCCAGAACCTGTCGCGAACTGAACATAATAACATTTGCGAACCGCAATGCAACAAGTTTATATGGTAATTTCTTATTAGAATTTCCGTTGAATGATTATTTTTTGGTAGAAGGATTTGATGTTTCTTATCAAACGAACCTTCAGAATTAACAAGTCTCCCGCCGACTCGAATAATTTCATTACAAAGAAATGGTTTTAAGTTCAAGATTTTACTATCTTTGGGAAGATCTTTTCCGATGCGTAAGCAGAGATATTCTCTACGAAAGCAGTTCAGCTGAACAGTTTTGATTAGAAGAAGAAGTGCATTGTCTAGCTCAGAAATTTTTAACGAGCCTAGATGCCGTGCGACATTTTGTGCTTTAATGTTATAGATAAATCTTTGAACAAATGCAGTTATTCGCAGTAATTTGGAGAAATTTGAGATATGGTTAATTAAAGCTAGAATGCAATCGAAATTAGAAACTGTTATCAGGGCTGAAGATACTGTTTTTCTTTCAGGAATATCTATATCGTAATTGATTTTGCTGGTACCATTCCAAGAAGTGTTGTCGGTTAATAAGAATGGTGGGCCATGCCACCATAGTGTGCAAAACTCTAGATTTTGAGGAAGAACACCTCTGGATAGAAGATCTGCGGGGTTCTCTGTCCCTCTGACATGATACCAATTGTTAACATCAGACAAGTTTTGAATTTCGCTGACTCTATTAGCAACGAATGTTTTCCATACGGTGGGTTCGGCTTTGATCCATGAAAGAGTGATTGTTGAGTCTGTCCAATAAAACGTATTATGAAAATCAATTTTCAGTGTATTACAAGCTTTATCCATTAAATTAGCTAATAGGACAGCACCACATAATTCCAACCGGGGAAGGCTTATTTGCTTTAGAGGAGCTACTCGCGACTTTGAACATAGTAGACTAACAAAATATCCACGATTGGCTATTAAACATCTTATATAAAGAACTCCTCCATAGGCTTTCTCACTCGCATCGGAAAACCCATGGATTTCTATAACGGAGTATTCAGAGCAGACACAATTTCGAGGAATTTTGAAATTGTTTATTTGAATTAGATTTTCTTGGAATTTTAACCAATTTTGTTTCAATGGCTCAGGAACTTCTGCGTCCCAAGATTGTTTCAGCTTCCAGAGCTCTTGGATAAACAGTTTTCCGAAAACGATAATAGGGTTTATCAGTCCTAATGGATCATATATCTGACAGATTACGGACAATATATTCCGCTTGGTAACAGTATGATCATGGGCCGTGGAAACTGAGTATTGTAAAAAATCGTTGCTGGCATTCCAGTATATGCCAAGGGTTTTATTATTTTCGTTGTCTCCGATAGTAATAAAGTTTGTTTCTAAAGTAGTATTAACAGAAAATTTATGTAAGATTGAATTGTCGTTACACAACCATTTTCTGAGTTCGAAACCTGACTTCTTAAGTAATTCTGAGATGTCTTTTTGAATTTGTAATATTTCGTATTGGGTGTTAGCTCCCGTTAAAAGATCATCTATATAAAAGTCGTTTTTTATAATAGAACTCACTACAGGAGCATTTTTCTCGTTTTCATTAGCTATCTGTAATAGCGTTCTTACAGCTAGATAAGGAGCAGCAGCTGTACCGTAGCTGACTGTTCTGAGTAAATAAGTTTTTAGTGGTTTGTTTATATCTGATCTCCAAAATACTTTTTGATAACACTGATCTGAAGGATTTACCAAAATCTGACGATACATTTTAGATATATCACCGGCTATTACAAATTTATGAGTTCTAAATCTCGCAAGGATGTCAAAAATGTCATTTTGCAGTGCTGGTCCTACGTATTGGACATCGTTAAGTGACAGTCCACTGTCAGTAGGACAACTCGCGTTAAAAACAACACGACATTTTGTTGTAAGACTCGAAGATTTTAGAACGGCATGATGTGGTATGAAATACCCGTCATCTTTCTCAGATTCGTCTTCTGAGAGTTCCGACATATGCCCTAGATTTTTATATTCTTCCATGAAGTGGATATAATGTTCGCGTAACTCACGGTTTTTTATTAATCGTTTTTCTAAATTAAAAAATCTACTCTTTGCAATATCTTTTGACCTGCCTAGTTCTGAGAGGTTATCTTTGAAGGGAATTCTTACAACGAATCTACCTGTTTCATCTTTGGTTGTTGTTCTTTCAAAATATTCTTCACAGTATCGATTATCTTTCGACGTTATTGATTTATTATGGTTATTATTTACGTTTTCTAAAGTCCAGAATTTTGATACCAAGTTATTTATTTCCTTATCACTGTCAGTGGCTAAATATGTTACAGAAGTGTCAGACTTACATCCAATATTCCCAGCTATTATCCATCCAAACTTAGAATTGTGTAGCATAGGCAGATTTGTTCCTAAAGTTCTTTGACCTACAGTTAGAACTTGCCAAAATATATGTGCACCTATAAGTATATCAATCTCACTGGTTTCATTAAATGTTGGATCAGCTAAATTTAGATTATTGGGAATATTTAAACATTTATTATCAAACGATGCTTTTGGCAATTTACCTGTTATCTGGTTAATAACTAAACAATTTATATCTACATTAAAACTGTTATGCAAAGACATAATTTCGAACTGTGTTTGATTTTTGATGTTAATCAAACCTTCACCCACTCCTTTCACAGTATGTATAACAGGTTGCATAGCCACTCCCGCTTTATTACAAAAGGATTCAGTCACAAAGTTACTCTGGGATCCGCTATCTAAGAGAACTCGAGCTTTAAATGTATTGTTATTAGCTTTTACATTAACTATAGCCGTTGATAAAAGTACTTGGAACGCCACTGGTCGAACAATAAAGCAGGCGTCGTAGGATGTATAGTGAGTTGCAGACTCTGAATTTGAATCACTGACGTGCGACTCTTCTGTTATGGCGTTTGTCTGACTGGATGCTTGATTATTATTATCCAAATGTATGAGGACATTATGTTTTTGCCGACATTTAATGCACTTTCTAAATTGACATTTTTCTGTCTTATGTTTTGGGCTAAAACAATTCAAACACAGGTTTCGTTTTTTAGCTTCAGCGATTCTATCAGGTATTGAGTATTTTAAAAATGCTTCGCATACATACATCGTATGATTATTATTACAAAAATAACATTTAACCTCATCGCTGTACAAAGAGTAACTTGCATTTTGTTTTTTGAATTTATCGTATTTCATGATCCCGGTATTTTTGTTTTTATTTGGATTGTCGGAACTTAATTTTTCTAGTATTTGACAGCGTTCATTCAGAAAATTTTGCATGTCTACCATCGTTGGTAATTCATTTTGTATTTTGTAGGATTCCCATTCACGTCGTGTAATTGCATCGATTTTTTGAGTAATGATATAAATGATTAAACGATCCCACGCTTCTATATTTTCGCCTAGTGATTTTAATGAGAGTAAATGATCATTAATCGCGTCTGTTAGGTTGCGAAGTTCGCTATGTGACTCTATTTGTATTTTAGGTCTTTCAAAAATACTTTTAATATGGTTATGTATCATGAGGTTTTTATTTTCATATCGACCCTTTAATAACTGCCACGCCACTTGGTAGTTTTCGGAAGTCATGTCTAATTTAGCAATAATTTTGCGCGGTTCGTCCCCTAGAGATGTTTTTAAATGATAGAATTTCTCAATATTACTCAATGAGTGATTGCCGTCTACAAGTGCGTGGAACAAATCTCTAAATTCCAACCATTTGTCATATTTTCCGTTGAAAATTGGCAGTTTAATAGTTGGAAGTTTGATATTACGGTGAACACTCCCTGAGCTGATCACAGAGCCATTTTCAGAAGGGTTATTATTTTTTCTTTCACATAATTTTTTATGAAAATTATCAATTACAACATCCGCTTTTGAAGTTGTGGAAAAGAACAAATTTTCAAAAAATGATCTTTCATTTTCACTTGTGTCGCAATCAGGATTAAGTATGTCTATTTCGTTTTGAATTTCATTGAACGTATCGAAACACCCTTTTATTATGTCTAGTCTGTTACTTAATTCCTTGACTATATTTTCATTTAAATTATTTACATCTATACTGTTTAGAAAAGTCTCAAATCTAGTTAGTGATGTTTTAATTTGGCCTCTTTTTTTGGTCAAAATGTTTAACTGTGCCTTCATTGTGACAATTAATAGTATTAAGACGTTTTTTTTTGAATCTGAGAACAAATTACAGAATCAAGGTGACTGTTTAGATAATATAAAAAATCGCGACGGTACCTATAAAAATCTACAGAACAGTATAACTATTCAGAATATTATATGTGGACAGCAGGTATTCAAGCTGTTTCATCAGCCAAATAATGTCAATGCCAAGTACAAAGTATTCTCAATAACACGAAAATATGAATAAATGATAGGATATAAAATGGAGTCCGCTCACCCAATTATCTCCTATTTCGTTCGCAGTCTTATTTCGTTGTAGTTATCGTCTACAAAGAAATTCTTTCGGAACCGGCCAGGTGCTAGCTGCATATATTTAAGTGTAGACACTTTTACACTTTACCAGTTCATATCGGCTTCGTAGGACCAAAATTATGTACATCGTAACATCCACGATGAAATAAGTATTCACATCAACATGAAAAATATAGTTTTACTCATTAATTGAATTACTAAAACTATTTTAGTGGTACAACATGACATTAACGAATTTCATTCAGTTGACATTAAACGTCAAAATTAAAAAATACTTGGCGGTCTGTCATTCTGAATAAAAAGTATTTAGATGTTCGAACAGGTAGTAGTAGGTAAATGAATAATATAAATACATGAAATGGATTGAAATATGTACCATTTAGTTGCGTATGTTTCCCCAGTTTATATGTTAGTCGATTCAAGTATTCTTTGTAGTCTGGCACCATGGATCTTAATATTATTTTGAGTGAAAAAGGAAAGCGTATAGTAGTTATAAATATAAGTATAGTTTTCAAAAATTTTTAAAAAGTGGCGAAAAGCGGTGGACGTGTATAAATAAAAAATGTAGATCTTATTTGCTTAGTATGGGTGAAGTGGACAATGTAACTGTTACAAAGCATGTAAAGGATCATTGCCATAATGCATATGTAGAACAGTGGAACCGCCAAATTGTAAGCACTTCTTGTAAAAGAAAGGTTATTTATGATTTATCGGAGAAGCCTGCAAAAATCATCCGCCGGGAGCTTCAAGAAAATCTGCCTTCAACGATCAATACGTCAGACGTTGCGTTAATAAGGAAGAATTTGTACAATGCTCGTCGAAAACTGCTTCCACAATTGCCAACAAGTATTCAACAAACTTTCGACACTCTGGCGAAGATCAACATTGAAATATCCAGGGGTGAATATTTTTTACGTTTTAATGATGCAGCTGATCAAATCGCCGTCTTTTCTTGTAAATCAAATATTCAATTTATCGGAAAAGTCAGACGAATATATTTAGATGGAACATTTAATTACTGCCCACAATTTTTTTGTTAGTTTTTTACGATACACGGGTATTATAACGGCCACTATATTCCTCTGATTTTTTCTCTATTACCCAACAAACGGAGTGAAATGTACCAAAAATTATTTAATATTGTAACAGAGATCTGCATCAAAAATAATGTTAGATTAGATATTTCTGAAATTGTAATCGATTTTGAAAAAGGTATCCATAAGGCTGTAGAACGAGTTTGGCCATTAGCTCAAATAATCGGATGTCGATTTCATCTTTCGCAGGCATGGTATAGAAAAATTCAGCAAATTCGTTTAATATCTGCCTACAAAGATGAATGTTCCGATGCGGGGCGATGGCTAAAAATGACTTTTGCCCTAACTTTCTTAAATCCTGTAGAAATCAGCGATTGTTTTGTATTCGATCTGCTCTCAATCGCACCAGACGATGAAAAGATTCAAATGTATTCCGATTGTTTGATAGATAATTACATAATATCTGAGGAGTCACTATTCCCTCCTTCTCTTTGGGCTAAAAACTCAGCAGAACTTACACGGACTACGAATACATGCGAATCTTTCCATAGACAATTTAACAATTCGTTTTACAAGTCTCATCCAAACATTTTTGTTTTTATTATTAAACTTGAAGAGTTTCATATCGAAACTTATGTAAAATTACAAAGTGTACATTTGAATACTAAAATTACCGATAGTAAAGTTAAAAACCGTCAAAAATTTATTACAAAAATGACTGAATCATATACGAAAAACGAAATAAGTCGTTTGCATTTTATTAAATGTGTCTTGTAGCCTAATTCGTAATTTTCGAGAATTTGGTTTCTTAATATTATTAAATATATAATTGTATGTAATATGTTATATTTTTATAGGTATTAACAATATATAGACATATCAATTCCGTTTATGTAAACTTTTTCAACAATGTAAGTATTTTTATTTAATTTAATAAAACTAAAATTATTTAGTATTACAGTTTTATTGCAATCTTAAAATATTTTACCCGGGACCGAATTTACCTATACAGTTTCAGGTAAAAACAAAATTACGGACCGAATTTACCCGTTATATTTGACCCCTTTTTTCTTGGGAGGGAATTTGCCTATCCCCCACTTTTGAACCTGAACCCTTTAGATTTTGCTGAAATTTCTATGCTATACCACGTTTCTGTGAATTTATTCAGGTTTTTTCCCAATCCGAAAAAAAATATCAACATTATGGCATCCTTTTTAAAAGCTACATGGCCTTTCTTCTTATAAAGATTGCAGATATGAGTTTATTTCCTATACAATAATCTTGGGTTTTATGATTTTTCATCCCACACCGTAAACATTTTCCGGATATTCCCAATTCCTGCAAGTTGACGTCCTGAAATAATTTTTCCCGCAAACTACTAATACTCTTGATTCTAGTTCCTTTCTGATGCGCTGAGTTTGCATCCACTTCCTTTGTATACTTTCCTGTTCTGAATTTTTGAAGCTTCAATTGCTAGGGTATTTTCGGAAGTGATATTGGCTTGCTGCAAAATCTTTTCACGTATATGAGTATCATTCAATCTACGAATGAATTGTGCTGCAAGCAAAAGATTCACGATGAACTTTGAACATTTGTTATCGTTACATTCTGATTTGAACTAACAGGTTTTTACAAGGTACTTCAGAGCTACTACATATGTTGATATTGATTCACCAGGTCGTTCGGTTATTGGAAAGAATTTATTTTGTTAAGCCAACGTATTAAGCGTAGCTGCGAGATGGTCTTTAAGGGAGGTTATGAGTTCTGGGGACGATTTCGTCGCTGGTACATCCGGAAAAATAAACTCGACAGGAGTTTTTAATGTTTACGTCCTAGAAAGTTTATCAAAACCAAAACCTTTGCATCATTTGACTTCGCATAATCATTGTACGGACTTTTCAGTTTTGAAAAAATTGTCGAGTCTTAGACAATAACTACCAAAGTTTTCGGTGGTTTTATCAAAAGATTCAAAAGTGAGTACCTATCTTTGAAAAATGTCTTTAACTGTATTCGAATGTTGTTGTTGTAGGTTGTTATCTAGTCCGCTTAGAGCAGCAATGAGAGGTGTCAAATATTATGACATTTTTTTGAATGATGAAATTGGAAAAATTGTCAGAAATCAACCACTGAAACTTTGTATTTCTATAGAAATGATCTTCCTTTATCCTCTTCGCTAGAATATTGTGTTTTCAATATAATTTAAGGAGATACTTTGATGTGACTTCAATATCTATTTGACACTGTCTAAATTTTCCCATAAACAGGGTGTACATATCACAAAAACCCCACATGTTTCCTTATGAACATTTTAACCTATTTTAATATACGAGGGCAATTCAGAAACTAACCTCCGGTTGATTGAAAAAAATACACCAAGTTAAGTAAAAATATTTTAATATATACATCTTACAACTACATCTTTACACTATTTTTCGACATAGTCTCCATAACGATTAAGGCACTTATCGTATCTCTTCACAAGCTTTGAAATTCCTTCTGCATAAAAATCACCCGCTTGTGCCTTGAGCCAGCCTGTGACCGCATCTTTGAGCTCTTCGTCGTCATCAAACCGCTGGGACCCGAGCCATTTCTTCATATGCATGAAGAGGTGATAATCGCTTGGCGCCAGATCTGGGCTGTAAGGTGGATGGTTGAAAACGTCCCACTTGAAGGACTCAAGAAGGGCTGTTGTTCTGCGAGCAGAGTGAGGACGGGCGTTATCGTGCAAAAAAACGATACCGGAAGTCAGCATACCACGGCGTTTGTTCTGTATAGCCCGTCGTAATGTTTTTAGTGTTTCACAGTACACGTCTTGATTAATGGTTGTCCCACGTTCCATGAATTCAACCAACAACACCCCTTTGGCATCCCAAAACACCGTTGCCATCAGTTTTCTGGCAGAAAAATCTTGCCGGGCTTTTTTTGGTTTGGTAGGCGAATCTGAATGTGCCCACATCTTTCATTGTTCTTTTGTCTCAGGGTTCACGTACTTAATCCAGGTTTCGTCACCGGTCACGATTCTGTTTAACAATGGTTCTTCTTCGTCCTCATAACGTGACAGAAAGTCTAATGCAGAGGCCATTCTTTGACTTTTGTGGTGGTCGGTAAGAATTTTGGGCACCCATCGTGCACAGAACTTACGGTAACCCAATCTTGCTGTCACTATCTCGTACAAAAGAGTCTTAGAAATCTGTGGAAAATCAGTAGACAACTCCGCCATTGTGAAACGTCGATTTTCACGAACTTTTGCATCAACTGTCTGAACGAGTTCGTCAGTCACCAAGGATGGTCTACCACTCCTCTCTTCATCATGAACGTTTTCTCGTCCACTTTTAAATAAACGTACCCATTCACGGACAACTCCTTCACTCATAACTTTTGGTCCGTACACGGCACAAAGCTCACGATGAATAGCTGCTGCAGAGTATCCTTTGGCTGTAAAAAACCTTATAACAGCACGCACTTCACATTTGGCGGGATTTTCTATTGCAGCACACATTTCAAACTGCCACAAAAACTAAACTAGCGCAGGTACGATGTTCACTCGACTACGGCTTGATGCCGACTGACCTGCTGAGCGTGTGAATGCACAGATGGCGCGCTACTCCCCCCACTACCCGCACTGTGACCAATCGGAGGTTAGTTTCTGAATTGCCTCGTAGTAATTCAAATCAACCTAAAGGTATTAATACTTGGCGGTGAATCATTAGAAAAACTTCTAAGCTGAATTTGTAAATATCTACATCAGGTGGATGTACAATATGTATGAATATTGTATTGGCTAGAGCAGAAACGATGAGAATAACAAAAAGAGATGAAGAGGAGTTGAGGATAGTAGAACGAAAAATAATGAAAACAATTCTAGCGCCAATAAAAGTTGACGACGATGAATATAGGCAACGTATGAACCATGAAATATTGAGAGACATGCACGGGGAAGATATAGTAAAGAGAATGAAGAGGCAAAGAATAAAATGCCTCGGCCATGTATGGAGAGAAGGAGAGCGTGCAATCGTTTGCTCAATGATACAGTGGGATCCAGGTGGTAGGAGAAGGTAAGGACGACCCAGATTTAAGTGACTGAAATAAGTAGAGGAGGACTTAAGAAGGACAGGAATCGTGAGATGGAAGGGAAAAACTGGGGATAGGACTCTATGGAGAAAAATATACGAGCAAATGCTGAAATGACGGGGATCAATGCACCCCAAAAAACGGATCTAGAAAGCATTAATGCGGCGCAACCCCACAAGGGGTGTCTAGCTACTTTATATATAACTGTATTGGCTATAATTGGCGCTTTTATAAATGTCAAGCACAAAGCTAACCTTTTGTCAATAATGTTTATTCTCCGTACTCAGTTAATGTTGAATATATTTTCAAAATACACCTCCTGAGTCTTCTCGTGTGACTACTAATACTAAGTAAAACAGCTGATAATAACAACGAAAAACTAGTATTAATTTTGAAAGACTGGGCAGTCAATATATGAAAAATTGATGGTAGTGGCCCTTTCCTACTTGTTATTTTTGAATGTACTGAGATATTTATTGTGTGCTTCAATTGGACGGCATTGTGCAGAAAGACCAACCCTCAAAAGTGACAAACTGAGACAATCAGCTCTAAAGTTTTCATTAATCCAAAAAATCTGTAGGACGTTTAGTTACTACTTTAGAATTTTTCTGTGGATTCGAAATAAGTCTTTTGATATCTTACGTATGTTTCAATATTTTAAATATAATATAATATTGAAAATGGCTACTTTTTGTGGGTTGGTAAATTTGCATTTTGTAAAGCGGGTAATTAAAGCATAAGTAATGTGATGAAAAAATTCTATTAAAAAAAACAAGATAATGAAGGTCGAAACTACTGATTTTATGAAGTTTTATTTTATTCTACATCGCTCACTTCAAAATCTAAATCTTCAACAATGTAACCCTCAACATCTTCAGTTATATTGGCACCCTGCAAATTTTGATAAAAAGACAATGCATCTGCAATTTGGCTTCAGCGATAGGCTTTTACATGGGCCATAGTGGTATCAAGTCATTAAAAATTTCTTCGTTACTGGGTTCACCTCGTGAAAATTTTTTGATCGAAATGTTTTAAAAGGATTGTGAAAAATCATGTTGCTGTATCATTAACCAAAATGGCTCTGATTTTCCTAGTTTAATTGACCTAATCTTCGATCAATACATTTTTTCTTTATCATCTGTAATTTTTCGATTTTCTTTTCGATATTTGTCATCCCCAAAAAAGTCTTCTACAGCCATTTGGATGGCCACCAATTGACTCTTCTTTCTGCAAGAACGCATTACCTCGATGTAGTCATTTGGTGTGTACACTCTTTACTGCTATTTAAGAGCTGACTCATGTCACTGAAGTCAGTATCGTTGGGCAGATAACTATGGCCAGAACAAAGATATATTACGATAATGCTTTCTAAGTTCGTATGTACCATGCAATATCGATTTAAGCATAAATATTAACTTGGTATGTCGAATCTGCCATCCGCAAGACACACTAAAATATAACATGTTTAACTTCTGGAGGTGATTTAGTTTTCAGATATTCAGATATTTCTTGGGCGCCTCTTCCAGTTACCCAAACGTAACAATAACCTCTGCCTTCTCTGGCACTATGTACACCCGAGATAGACACTCACTCTTATAACATACGATACCTGTAGGAATTTTAGGAAGAGGTAAGCTTTTTTCTAAGACAAAACTTGAACATTCATTATCTATTTTTTCTTTTGCCATCTTGAAATCATCTCTTCTCATTTTCTGCGCCTCCTTCGCTACTTTCAAATGCTTGTTATGTTCCTGCTTGATCTTTTCTGTTTTCTTCATTCTTTTCATTGTCTATATTTACTTTGAGGGTATCTTAAACGTTGCAGGTGTCTTTTTTAACGCCTTCATTTTCAAATTAAATTTTGCGTAGAATATGTTCTTGTATGACACTGGATCGGCTTCTTCCTGTTTGTACATATCATACATGTTTTGTATTGAGATACCAGGTAGAGAATATTTCGCCTCTGTTCGTTCCCGATGGTAGTGTGAATTCCATTTAGGTATTTTATCAATATGATTGATAGCAGATTGGAATATTTGATCTATTAGTTTGTTTTTGCCTCCCTGTCTTAAACTTCTTTGATCACCAATGGGGCCCAGGCCATGGAATTTTTTTAAAACGGTGTTTATTCTTAAAGTAGAGTATTAATAAACATTTCTCTGCAAACTTTTATATCTCTTATTTTATAAATTCGAGTGAATTTCCTTTTTTCGGTATTCATACCATAACATCTCTTTTTTTCCAATCTCGAATATACCAGCAGCAATAAAATTAGTTTGAGCATCATATAGATAATTCCTGTCCTAACCTACGTTGTATATTATGATAGTATCGCTATTTTTTATTGCCCCATGTATCATTATTTTTTCTCTTGTCAAACGGAGTAAAAAATGCGCATTGATTTAATTTAATTTCATTAGGACGGTGTTTCAAAAATGGTCATGGCAAGGTGAGCCGCTTGACGAAAGTTCATTGTCAATGCTGGAGACTATCTCAGTGGTTGTCACTCACAAACTGATGTGAATTTCTTAACCCGTAAATAGTACTACTTTATTGTTAGTACATAATCGAAATTCTAGTGAGGTTTCAGTATTTCACTCACTTTATAATTATCTATTAATAATGAGATTTCCACTAATGACAAACTAGGAAAAAGTTGAACCAACTAATTAATTAGATGGAAAGCAAACGCTGATTATCCTAGCAACAAAACTCAAACACGCGACTGAATCATCTAAGCACGTGCCACCGCATTTTGTCTCATGACCCGTTTCGTTTTTGAGCAAATTGCTCATTGGATGCATACACACACGCCACGTACAATCATCTGAATTGCATCAATTGAATTTTAAGTTAATATTGATACGTCTCTCCCTGAAATGCATTATCTGAATTAAAAATTGAAGATATAAACGAAATTGAAGTGTGTAACGTCGATAAGTAGGGTGGATAACATGTTCAAATGACCACCTGTGACTCCACGATAGAGATAAATGTGAATAATGGTAGTTATGAAGAAATAAATGCGATATACATGGCTCCACGTAAATTAATAAATAGCGTATACCAAAGAAATATCCAAAATATAAAAATTTGAACTTTGTAATTCCCTTGTAAATGGAATATAATATCATCTTTGGTTTATTCCTAAACAAGAGGGACTGCAGAGTGAATTGGACATAAGTGAAAAGGTATTTAAAACTATTTCGTTTAAAAGTTAAATAAACTCACTTGCATTGTATATATATCGTGAAACTCTGAAATTTCACAGACTTCAACTATTACCACATCCGCCATTTTGTGTTTTAAAGCTTATTGATATTTATTTTGGTGTATAATGTGTTGCCTAGTTGTACATATATTTAATATTAATCCATTTGTGTGAATGTGTATGGAATGAACGATCACTGTAGATAAGTTATTCTTTTTAAAAATTTGTATGCGAATAATGTATTTGTTTTTCATGATTTCACATTAAAAACACTGTCTTCTATTTGAAAAGATATAACTGAATTGTTGGTGAATTTCTTCTCTAGACTATTATTTAATTTATCAGTTGGCAGCATTGATGAGGCGTATCGCAACTTGAGAGGGTTTCGAAACAGAATGTACAGGACCGTTCTGTAAAAAATTGTAGAGAAAAGAAAAACAAGAATTTCATTTTCATTTGAAACTTTTTAGTTGATTACAAAAATTTTCGGCGCTTATAATACAAACTAGTATAAAATTATTTAATTCCATGAACCCAAGATCCTGAGATTATTGAGTTCTTATCTATATCGTTAAAGCTAGGATTTTAGAAGTATAAAAAGGTGAGTGTAATTATTTCTTGAAATCAAATTATTTAAAAAAAATATACCGGGCAAATTAAAAAAAACTTATATTAATGATAAGGTTTCTCACACATAGCAAACCACAATAATATATATATATATATATATATATATATATATATATATATATATATATATATATATATATATATATATATATATATAAATAGAAAGCAAAAAGATGCTTCTGTTGTTTATCGACTGTACTTGATTCAATATAGAGGGGGAATTATCGGGTATGCGATCAGTGAAATGAAATGAAACTATTATCCTATGCTCAATATTTCGCCACCGTTTGGTAGCTTCATCAGGAGATACTACAAAATTTATTTAATAAACAATTGCACACAATAACAAATGGTTAACTTACAGATTTTAGAGTCTGGAATTTAGTGACGTCTAGACATTAAAAGGTTTAGGACAAGACTAATTAAAATGATTTTAAAAAACCAATAAGGTATAGATATAAAAATGTTTACAGGAAACTGACAAGAAACACACTAAAACAAATTACAGGGTGATAAGACAAATCAATTTCTAAAATGATTTTAAAAGTTGACAATAAATATTACTAAGTCCATTAGTATCTGATTTGAGGTTTATCGCGTTAGGGTTCCTAGCAATATATATATATATATATATATATATATATATATATATATATATATATATCACGACAAGTAGCATCCCAAATTACCTGTTCACCTTCTCTCCATGGAAAATACGACATACCAACAGCATGCTTTCCTTCACTCCTACATATTCCTACTGGTTCTAAGATATTTGAGCTGTCAGTTACGACTAAATCACGCTTCATAATGTCGTTCAAAAACCGATGACGATAAAACATACCAGCACTATTTGGACAGTTAAGACCATGATGTCCCAAAATATCAACAAATTTCCCAAAAGTAAAGGTATGTTGTTCGCATATCGGTTAACCTAGCCTGAGAGCAATGGAGATGCGGAAAATGGGATCGTCTAATAATATTCCCAATTGTTGAGAAGGTAAAGCGTGGAGTCAAGCATTGTTTTCCTTTCTTTGAAGAGCGAGAAGGCGAGATTTTTTTGTTTTAATGTCATTTGTTCTCTCAATTAGGTATATTATTGAAATCAAACGAATAAGTCATCGAAATATTTCTGACTGCTTGGGCACGGAAATGGTATAATATAATTTACAAATATTTAGCCAATAGGTTAAAGCAAAATTATATTCGTTGTCAATTGTTTCATTTATATAACTTGGAAGAATACAATTTGTTAGATTTTTTGTGTCAATAATTGATTCTAATAAAGAAGGATATGTCAAAGATTCTACATCGCGTATTCCAAGACCACTATATCTTACTGGAATATCTGTGACCAAGAATTATCTTTTATTAAACAGTCCTAACTCATCTATTGTAATCCAGATATTTTAACTTTTTTATTTTCTGGCTATTTTTTTATTAAGCTTTAAGTGGGGTCTCTTGCGAGTTGCCCTATCACTAACTTGTACGTAGTTTTGTTCGTTGAAATATCCAGTTTTGCTTTTTGACACCATATCGCTACCATAACCAGAAGTTCATTCGCCGTTACCTCCAAATCCCTTCGGATGTTTGTTCCTGTGACAAGCAGTAGGTCGTCTACATATACTAATACTCCCTCTGCCTGTTCACTCGACTCAATCTCAACAAGTAGCTCTTCTATAATTAAGCCCCAAAAAGTGGAACCGAGTGGAACCGCATATGGACCGTTGGTACGGTGTCTTGTTATCCTCCCATTTGGACAGCTCAGGGTTGCATATCTGTCCTGACAGTAGCTCCTCATGATCTTGTAGAGGTCTGATGGACATCTTATTTATCTCAGCTTGTCAAAGAGTGCTGGCCACAACAGATTTTAAAACGCGCCAGATATGTTGATGAAAATCGTTATCATGTATTTGTACTGTGTCCCATGAATCATCTGCAATGCTCTGTTGACGGTATCTTCCGTGCACTCACCTTTATGGTAGCCATATTGGTTAGGGTGTATACCTTGTATTTCTCTAATTCTTTGTATTCCGTTAAACAGGGATTTTTCCCATTGTGTTTAGCAAACAGATGGGCTTGTAACTTTATGGTTGTGATAGATCTTTGTACTCTCCTTTGTCGATACTTGCTTGTGGATATGTGGGAATTTTCCCTGTTGCAGACATTCGTTTTAGAGTACACTCAGCATCCATATGATTTGTTTATCTAGCGCCTGAAGTAATACTATGTGAATACGATCAGACCCAGAAGTATTTTTTCTTCTGTTCTGCTGTATGCACACACTCACTTCATCCTCAGTTAATTTTCTCGTGCGAGATTCTTGTTTAATAGTATCTCATTCGATCATCCGCCGCCTGAGCAGTTTTCGATCGTCGGAATCTGCATCCCATTCATATTGGGGCAGTAGAACCTGTAATAACAGTTCTGCTGTCACTTCCCAGTCTTTGGTTCGCTCGATATTCCGTTTCTTGAGTGTGTGCAGCATTGTAGGACATTTGATTTTATTCATGACAATTTTGTATGGTACATGTGTACCTCGACATTGTCTTCCATAAACTAAAAATTCTATTTCATTGACTCAAGAATGATTCAATTGATTCGGAGAATTTTGTTGTTTTTGGTAGCGTTTCATTTATTAATATCTGGGATATAGCCAACTGATTAGTTGGATGCACTTTTTGTATATGCATTATTGGTCCACTTGGGTTTTTAAACAATTTTGAGCATATCATGCATGTTGAATCTTTAAAAAATTGGAGTTTTCGATGACCTCATAATGCCACTATTTGGATTTCCATTGAACAAAAGATTTATTGTATGTGGAGTGTTATTTAATTTCTTATGTTAAAGGATAAATCAATAGAATATTTTATTCTTATATGTTGTTTTAAACCTTTTTCACCTTTGAATATTTTTCCACAAGAAAAGCAGTTTGCTTTTTGAGGAAAAGAATTATTTCCATTTATTTCCAAGTTAATATCAAAAATTCTGTTTCATTGGCTCAAGAATGATTCAATTGATTAGGAGATTTTTTAGTCGTTTCTGGTAGTGTTTCGTTTATTAATGTCTGCGATAAAGCCAACTGATTCGTTGGACAAACATTTTGTTTAAGTATTTTTAGTCCACTAGGGTTTTTAAAAATTTTTAAGCATACCATGCATGAACTGTCTCGACCCTTACTTCGTGGAATCTATTCATATTAGTGTTTTAAATGAAACTCAATGTTTCTAGCTAAATCCACAATATAATGAAAAATGTTGAACATCGTAAAAAGTTGACAATTGTTTCGATAACTGAATATCATCGTCAGAATGACAGAAGTTACATTTCATTTGATGCCTACCTGATGTTTAGTAGTTATTTTTGGCTAGACCAAGAAGTGACCTACCTTGTGATTGACTTAATATATGTTAATAGAAAGAAGAAGAAGATGTGATATTACTAATATTGAAGCTTAGATATTATTAGCCCTATGGTGATATTCTGGATATCAATTTTCCAATTAAGATCAGTATAACTGTGCAATGATATAGAAAACCAGGAAAACTATATCTGCTGATATTTACAATTATCACTTGAGAAGACAGTTTAATAGTGGACAACCCCCTATATTCATCTGTTCATTGACGACTTCATATTGTGGGTTTCTTAAGTGTCTTCTAATTTCCAACTCTTCAAGGAAATCCAGTTCTTTTTTTTATCACAAATATGTAGTACTTCGAGTTCTGTGTTTGGTGTCAATGAATGGTTGGTGTCAAGTAGATGTTTTGCGTAATGGGATTCATCTGGTTGTTTTAATCTGTATGCTCGTAAGTGTTCACTGTTTCACATTTCAAAATTTCTAAGGGTCTGACCCAAATAGACAGCATTACATTCTGTACATTTGAGTTTATATATACCTGATTTCTTTAATATTGGTATTTTTGTTTAAACATTTAACAATTTTGTACTTACGTTACTTTCTGTTTTAGAAGAAATGCCATGATAAAACACCGCAAGCACAAAAAGCAATAAAATGTGCTAAGCGAGTATGACTACAAGATGAGTGTAAAAAATGAGACTCCTTAGACAAATACATAAAAGTTCTACATTCAGAACTCACGGTCAAACTACATCCAGTAGAATTTGACTGTTTAGATGACAAAATCAGAGAAAGTGTAAGCTCTCCACTATTAAACTCTCTTCCCAAGTGATAATTGTAAAGATCAGCAGATATAGTTTTCCTGGTTTTCTATATCATTGCACAGTTATACTGATCTTAATTGGAAAAATGATATCCAGGATATCACCATAGGGCTAATAATATCTAAGCTTCAATATTTGTAATATCATATCTTCTTCTTTTTTCTATTAACATATATTAAGTCAATCACAAGGTAGGTCACTTCTTGGTCTAGCCCAAAATAACTACTAAACATCAGGTAGGCATCAAATGAAATGTAACTTCTGTCATTCTGACGATGATATTCAGTTATCGAAACAATTGTCAATTTAGTGTTTTTAAATGAAACTCGGGGTCTCTAGTTAATTCCACAATATAATAAAAGTTATTGGAAATTCTAAAAAATTGACAATTGTCTCGATAAATCAATATCATCGTCAGAATGACAGAAGTTACATTTCATTTCATGCCTACCTGATGTTTAGTTGTTATTTTTGACTAGACCAAGAAGTAACCTAACTTGTGATTGGCTTAATATATGTTTACAGAAAAAAGGAGAAGATGTGATATTACAAATATTGAAGCTTAGATATTATTAGCGCTATGGTGATATCCTGGATATCATTTTTCCAATTAAGATCAGTATAACTGTGCAATGATATAGAAAACCAGGAAAACTATTTCTGCTGATCTTTACAATTATCACTTAAGAAGACAGTTTATTAGTGGAGAACTCCCTAGATTTAACTGTTCATAGACAACTTCATATTGTGGGTTTCTTAAATGTCTTCTTCAATATTTGTAATATCACATCTTATTCTTTTTTCTATAAACATATATTAAGTCAATCACAAGTTAGGTTACTTCTTGGTCTAGCCAAAAATAACTACTAAACATCAGGTAGGCATAAAATGAAATGTAACTTCTGTCATTCTGACGATGATATTGATTTATCGAAACAATTGTCAATTTTTTAGAATTTTCAATAACTTTTTTATTATATTGTGGAATTAACTAGAGACCGTGAGTTTCATTTAAAAACACTAATATGAGCATATTCCACGAAGTAAGGGTCGAGACAGTTAATTTAATTGTCAATTTTTTACAATGTTCAACATTTTTCATTATATTGTGGAATTAGCTAGAAACATTGAGTATCATTTGAAACACTCATATCATGCATGTTGAATATTTGGTTATATTCTTGATATTGTTGACTGAATCGGTTGAAGTATAAACATTAAGATTTAGCTAATACATTTCTGATATCGCAAAACATTCAGCAGACGATCCAAAAGTTCCATTTTCATTAAGTTTATTATAATAATCTTCTTATAAGAAATCGTAGTCCCAAATACCGTTTTTAAATTAATTCCAATTTGAACGAATATAATTTTAAACGTTTTTTCTTATTTCTAGATGCCTTACTGCATTAAATAAATAAAGACTTTCGAACGGAACAAACAATTTCCATATTTAACGATTTCATATATTTTCCAATTTTTATCCTGATATAACAGGTAAATAGAATTTTTTAATGGTTTAGTCAAACCCTTAAATTTGGTGAACTGCTATTGTACTTTATAAAATTCTTCCTATTTATATTTTGTTGCCGATACTCGTGAAAAATGGTCAAAAAGATAAAATGAATTTGAAAACATGTTGTGACATTAACAGTTATTTATTTAAAAAAACTACAATGCCTAAGTGGAGATATTGTATATATGTGTATAATACATTATTCATATCAAATGACTGAAAAAACCAAACACTTCTATTAATGTCTCTCGTACAATCAAAAGCAATGTTCCTAACACAAATCTCGTAATTATTGAATCGTCTGGTGACAACAGATAAAATCAATTTCTTCAGGGTCCATTAAACTAAATGTTCGACAGCATCAAAATCCCTATTTCGTTAAGCAATTGAGCACTGACACATTATCTAAATCCTTCCAGAGTCACTCTTTGCAGCAACCAGTAACAACAAAAGCAGATGGAGGCGGTTGAATTACCACCCCTCGTCTCATTGAAATCTTTCAATCTATCGGCCATTTGACAACGCAGGAAGAAAATCGGAATGAAATGAGACGTAATACTCGCAAATCAGTGTCGTTCGGATAAAAAGGAGTTAAATTGTACAGAGGCAAGAATTTTGGATAAATATTGTATTGATTCGGTTGTATATTGATCCTTTTAATTTATATTTGGATTCAGTTGGTATTAATAAAAAAGTAGACAATATGAATTTCTTAAATTCCCTTATTTAAATCGTTCGAATCAATCAGTTACCATTATGAGAAAATGATTGAGAGTTTGATACTAACGAATTAGGCTTGAGCTTGGGCATTGCTAATGATCAATAAGTTTCACATCAGTTTACGTTAGTTTTGAAGATATTTCTTAGAATGGAGCAGTTGTACCTCATTTACCTTTATCACCAGTAGCAACACTTTCTTTTCCCCACTCTATCATTCTTCAACGTCACGTCAATTAATTCTAACGATCTTTTCAAATCTTCTTAAACGTCATTGGTATCTGAACTGCTCAATTTTGATAATCTTGTATTCATATTTACGACTTGACTTATCCAGAATGGTAGGCATCTTTAGTTTTGTTCCCCTCGCCCGAATTTGTACATATCTTTATGATTTATATGATATACTTAATATACTGTCAATCTGCAAGCTCTTCAGGATACTTTTTTGGGAATGTGTCGATCAAGCTATTGAATATATTTCTATACAAGCTGCTGTTGCTATACGCTGCTTCTTTTTTCTTCATTCATCACCAACAAATGTATTCAAGTTTTCCTTTCCTGGATATTCTAACTCAAATTCGGTTGAACTTATTTACTTCATTTTTTAGACCCTAATATTATTTTACTTAAAATTGTATTTATCAACTAAATTGAGCTACTATTTATAAGAACATATTTGGATCTGGATCTGAAGATGAATGAGATCTGTAAGTTACTTCAAAATCACATAGAAAGATGTTACTGAAACTTATTTTTGATCTTTTTTAGTAGTAAATGAAATGATAGAACTGTGAAATATAGAGTAAGAACTCTTAAAAGGAGCTGAGATTGTTGATGAAACAATTAAAGCGTAAAATTTATAATCATTCCTACCAATTAACAAAAAAACTAAATTAATGCTGTATTAGTACCTTTTGAGGCTTTTGAGGACATATTTTGATATAGGCTGGCATTTTGAATGCAACATAAGGATCATATGTGAGTTTAATTCAAGAAAGTTTCATTTTCAAGGAAAAGGTGCAGCCATTTTGTGTATAACTCTAAAAAACACTACGTTAATCTATCTAAATCTTAGCCATTATTTGCTTTGATTACAAGCAAGCAGCTTAATCATATATTCATGCAAATTGATATTTCTTCTCTTGAAATATTCATCATTACATTCATATATATTCTCTCTGCTGTTTTTTTATACCAATTTAAACACATGGTATTGTTTCGACGAATTTTGTAAACAAAACATTTTTTTTGGAAACCGTCGTTTATTCATTCTTATGCAACATTTCTGTCATTATATTCTATCAATATCCAAATTTTAAAAAGAATCTTGACTTTCTGCTGATCAAGTGGTTTTCTTCACTCATTTGCTCCTTATTTTCTCTTTCTGTGTATTCCTATGGTAAGGAATTTCTAAATTATCAATTCTATAATCGTGAATAAACCCTTTTGTAACGCCTTTGGATTAAAACTGGGGGAGAGCGGTGACCAATTTGTAAAAGAGATTCATTTGCAAATTGATACGATTGATTCTCTTAGAATGATTGAGAGGAAAAAATAGATGGGCCTTGTACGTGACCGGAATAAGTGTTTTCCACTATTATTTTGATTATTTTTATGAGCTGATACTGTGAGTGGTGAGTCCCCGAAGCATATGGTCTGAGAATTAGATGCAATTAAGTGGTATTAAATTAAGTGACACAAAAACAGACTTCATCACCCCTTTTGGTAATACAAGTTTTTTTATAATACGTATAAGAACTTAGATTGAGAAAAATAAATTGGAATTGGAAGATTACAAATAGGAAAAAACAGCGAGGTGTCAAAAAAAATATTTCGAAAAAAATTATGTCAACTACGAAAATTGCATTATGGGAGAAAATAAAAAGTTGGCATTTAATTAGAGTTGCTGTTCAATAAAATGATAGTCAAAGTATATCTTTCACTACCAAGAAGGAATATTGAGGAAATCTATTAAACAAGTGGCAACGAAAAATAAAAGTTGATCATTTAAAAGATACAAAAATGTATGCAAAACGAACGAAAGAGATATGCAAAATGTATTTTCCCTTTATGATATTCAACCTCGAACATTTGTTAAGTAAACCATCTCGAAATATCTATCAACGAGAACATAATTTTCTTCAATATTTATTATAACCATGACACAGTTAAACAGCACACGATAACCCACAAAAAATAAAATGCTTAATAGAAAATCTACTAATTCAGATTACAGAAAAAGTGCTGCTTTCCTGTAATGAGTTTGGTCACATGGCTTCTAAATGCAAAAACAAACCTACCTGCCCTTCTTGTGGTCATCCCGTACATGATGATCTTCAATGACCAACTCCTATTAAATGTGTGAAATGTGAAGAAAATCATTCCTCTGGTACAAAGGTTGCACAGCCTTAGAACTCGGGTTTGAAATTCAAAAAATTAAAATTAAATATAACATCTCATATTTTGATGTAAAAATAAAATACGCCACTCTAATGCCTTCGTTTATTTCTAGATATAGCTTTATAGCCTCAACCAACCTCATATTTACCCCAACATCCGAAGTATCTATTTCCATCCAATGCGACCTTCGAAGACACAAGCCACAACCTGAAGCCAAAATCTCCCCCAGTCCCCGAACCCTCAAATCCTATAATCTCCTCTCCCCTTTAAACCCCGATCCTAACTCCTTCACTTTCCCAAAGGAACTAAGCCCTAAACCTCCCGCCTCACTTCATCATCAAAAAAGTCCCTCTCTTCTACCCAAACTCCTATAAATCCAAACCTAAAACCAATATCTCAAAGAACACGTCCGTTAAGATTAAAAAACACAGAGCATTCTCTAAAGATTATTTTACTTTCTCTCTATCCGATATAGGCCATCACACTGCTCCTAATTATCGAAAGTCCAACTTATCTCAATAAACTCCTTCAATAATATCATCCCAATCGTTCAACTCATACCTACAATATTGCAATGGAATATTAATGGTTTTCATTCCAGACAAGAGGAGTTGAAACTCATAATAAACATCTACTCCCCTTCCATACTATGCATCCAAGAGACTAACTTCCAAAATATAATAATAATAAAACATTTTATTGTCCACTTTACTAACAGACCTGACAGAAATCGCGCAGCTGGTGTGGTCATATACGTCCACGAATCCCCAGATTTCGATATAATAAACGTTATCTAAAACCTAGGAGTTTGTGTTATCAAAACTTTTCTTCATGGACCTATACCCAAAATAATGACATAACGATTGTGCATTAAACAAATGACATATTTTATGACTACACCCTGTATATAAGAAATATATACCGTTTCCACAAATTTCTAACGCCCTTATTGCATCTTTTTTTTGGTACATCCTATATATATATATATATATATATATATATATATATATATATATATATATATATATATATATATATATATATATAAATGCTATATCACAATGACGTTTGTTTGATATAGACCAATAATAACAGAGTTAAATTTCCTTGTCCTTATGGCATCTTTGTATGCTCTGTATATAAAAAATATACGTCTTTTCCACAATTATTAAATGTAACTCATATACGTCCGTCTCGATATGATTTGTATGGCGATCTAATAGTGTAAATGGTATACTCACGGAATTAATAAATTCGACACGGTGGACCGTGGTTCGAATCGCCGTCGGGACGAAACCTTTTTCATTTAATTAAAAAATAAACGGTTTTAAAGATTAAAACTAACCTTTCCGCATCTGTGGCCCTGAACGATATTCTATCATAAAATTGTTACTTGTATACACTTCGGGGGATGTATCGAGCTAACAAACCGAAATTTCTCCAAAAATGTAGTATATCTAGATTTATAGGACCCGCTGTACTCGCTATTGTCAACTGTGAATCAATAGGGTACATCTGTGAGACACCTTGAAAAATATTCAATCATGAAATTGATCAATCGCATACTCTCTGGAGACTGCTATCGTGCTAACAAACTGAAAATTCTCCAAAAATGAAAAAAAATTGGTACTCCAAGTACCATAGCAGTCGTTGTACTGGCTTTAGTGAGCTGAATATCAATATAGTACATCTTTGAGACGCTCTGAATAATATCCTATCATAAAATTGGTCATTTGTATATACTCCGGAGGCTGTATCGATCTAACAAACTGAAACTTCTCCAAAAATGACAAAAATATCGTACTTAAAGTACTGTAACACCTGTTTATTGGCTCTGGTGAATTGAAAATCAAAAGAGTTCATCTGTGAGATGTCTTGAATAATATTCAACAATGAAATTGGTGATTTGTTGAACTCCGGAGGCTGTATCGTGCTAACAAATTGAAATTTCTTAAAAAAATGACAAAATGTAGTACTTCAAGTTCCATAGCACCCGTTGTACTGGCTCTGGTGAGCTGAAAATCAATAGGGTTTATCTGTGAGGTATATTAAATGATATTCAATAATAAAATTGGTGACTTGTTGAACTCCGGAGGCTGTATCGTGCTAACAAACTGAGATTTCTCAAAAAATGACAAAATGTCTTACTTCAAGTACCATAGCACCCGTTGTACTGGCTCTGGTGAGCTGAAAATCAATAGGGTTCATCTGCGACATGTTTTTTTAACAATATTCAATCATAAAATTGGTGGCTTATTGCACTCCGGAGGCTGTATCGTGCTAACAAGACATGTAAGGAAAAGTGGCCGACGACAACGACGACGACATACACACAGGATTTTTTTTCTAAAAACCGTTTTTTCGTGTTGTTGTTGATGGAAAACGTGAAAACACCTCAACATTTTTTTTCAAAATTCCATTTTTTTTTGGGGCAAACCAATACTTTCCTCGCATATTAGATAGGTGTGGCGGAAAAGTAAAATATTCAATGCTTACGTCACACTATCCGAGAGCGCAACATGGCCAAAAATAAAATAATGTTTCAGTTTTGTAGAATCATTAAAACCACAAACTGATAACGAACCCCGTTATATGGTGTCGGCTATCTCGGATTACTGATAGCGACTAAGAGACGATGACTGTGTCTCAAGGTCATTGGCTGCCTGAAGTACGGCCACATCTACCCATATGTAATCTATACTTACCACCTTCAGCAAACATCTCCCTCGAAGCTCTTACCTCCTTACTATCCCAACTTCTCCGCCTTTTAATTCTAGTAGGATATCTCAATGCTCATAATTGCATCTGGGGCTCTAATCACATCTCCCACAAAGGCCATATCATCGAGAACCTAATATTACTTTTCTCTCTCCCTTTAATAAACATCAATTCTCGTACTTTCCTATATAGCTCAACTGCTAGGTATTCCACTCCTGATTTTACGCTTTGCACCTCCTTTATCACCCATCTAATAGGACATTTTTGAAGATCACTTTCCAATTCTAATTAGGAACCAACAACCCATTCCGACAACAACAATATATCAAAATAGATGGAGTATCAAAATAGCCAACTGGACCCTAGATCAATCCACCCTGTCTTCACATCCTCTCTCTCTGTCCCTGGAGATTTTCTTCAATCACTTTGCTCAAACATATTGCAGACTTCACTTTATCAAAACCAGAAATAGATATTCAAAACACAAAATCCCTGTTCTTTGTTGGAACAATTTCCAAATAGTGAACAGATTTTCAAAAGACACTCTACAGAGACTAATTTCATAAACTTCTAACAACTCAGTGCCATATCGAAGAGAATAATAAGAACAGCTAAATCCAAATCTTGGAATGAATTTACCTCCAATGTAAACTCCCATTCCTCCCCTAAAGTCATTTGGGACGGCATTAAAAAAATGAAAGCAATCTTCTCTCGATACATCCCAGACATACATCATGATGGTGAATGGATAACAGGATTACAAGCCTCTCATAAATAAGCAATCCCCTTGCAAATCATTAACTGCACAAATCTTTCGAAAACGAAAAACAGAAGTAGAAAAATCGCTGTCAACTTTACACCCTCACCTGAACATTACTGCATTTCCTCCGTACTACGCGAATTCTATGCCCTTTCTATATCAAGAAATTCCGCTTCCGGATCAGACAGTATCCTAATCCCAATAATTAGTTATATACCACTATTAGCTACAAAATAATAAGCTTCACTTATGGTCAAACCCCGTATCATGGAATAACTCGATTATAATTCCGATCCATACACCCAACAAACCCAGAAATCTTCTAGACAGTTTTCGCCCAATATCACTTAAAAACCGTCTGTAGAAATTACAATAGACCATCTATCTGGTCTTGAAATGGACATAAAATCTTTTTTTCAAAATCAACATCTCCTTATTGCAGATTATCTTGATGTTTCAAACACCTATGACACCTTTTGGGGATATAATATTATTTCTCAACTCAAACACTTTAATTTAATAGAAACCTCCCTATATTCATATCAAATTTCTAAAAACAAAGATCATTTTTCGTAAGAATCAACAATTATGAATCAGTTACCTCAACACTCGAAAACGGAGTCTCTCAAAGTTCTGTCCTCAGCTCTACACTCTTTATCATATCCGCCAACTTTATCTCAAAATATATCCTAGCGCCCATCGCCTAAAGAATGTACAATGACGATCTACTAATATACCATTCCTCCCCTACCTACAAAGTGTCTGAACGACAAATCCAAATATGCATCAATAGCCTATATAAATGGGCTCCGTCCACAGGTTATTCATTCTCTTCCACAAAAGCTTCCATCATCCATTTCTGTAGTAAGAGAAATTGCTCCATGCTTAACTCAATCTCTATAAAAAATAATGATATTCCCATCAAATATAATATAAAAATACTAGGATTACACTTTGATTCCAGCTAGAACATAAGTTACTTGAAATCCACTGTTTATCTCAACCTCAATATCCTCAAATCCCTAGCTCATCACACTTGGGGTTCCGATTATCCAACACTCATCAAAATATATTGGACGGTAATCCTTTCAAAACTAATGTATGGTAGCTTCAACTTCGATTCTGCAAGGCCAACCTGTAAAAACTGGCTGAACCCAATTCATAACCAAGCACTCATAATTGCAACAGAAAGTTTTAGTACCTCTCCCAGAGAAAGCCTACAAAGTATCACAAACTTCCCTTCACTTAATACACTCAGATATAGCTAACTAATAAAAAGCTCTGTCACTGTGAAACAAAGAATTTTTATCCAAAAAACCAATAATATACTAACCTCATCGTCTCCACCAGCTAGAAATACTCATACCCTTGGGTCAAACTACCGTTTATTCCTCCTTTTAATAAAATAAATCAAATCCTTCCCAAAATCGCACCAATAAACTTCTACATATTCCCTCCTTGGACACTTTCCATACCCGTCAACGTCTCAATCGTTTCATTCGATAAATCCTTCCTTCCTAACTCATTTTTTAAATCCCTCCTGTCACAACTCGTCAATTCAAAATACAAGCATCACTAACTCATATTCACGGACGGTTCCAAATTTGAAATTGGAGTCTGATCTGCTTTCTTTTCTTATAATCCTTCGATCGTATTCAGTGATAATGGCACTAACTTTCTTGGAGCAAAAAAATCAGTTAAAAGAATTTTTTAATTTTTTCAAGGTTCAAAGTAATAAGAATTATATTGTAGATTTATTGACTAGTAAAGATATTCCATGGAAATTCATTCCACCCATGAGTCTTTATGGGGGTGGAATTTTGGAGGCTGCAGTTAAGAGCACAAAGCAGCATTTGTACAAAATAGCTGGAAATGCCCATCTCATATTTGATCAGTTCAGCGCTATTTTAGAACAACGCCTTTCAGTTATGCAAATAACTTATCTTGTTTAACCACTGGACATTTCATGATTGGTGTTAGTCTTACATCACTTAACTCGTTTTGAAAGATGAACTCGTGTTCAACAGAATTTTTGAAAACGTTTTACTCAGGAATATTTAAACCAATTGCAAAATAGACCAAAATGGCTCATTACTCATTCGAATTTAAAGGAAAACGCTATTTTATTGCTCAGTGAAGAAAATTCGCGTCCGTTATAATGGCTAATAACTCCTCTACTAAATTCAAACTCCATCAATATAACTCAAACCTCTCTGCTGATCTTATTGCTTTACGGGAGGCCATTAAACTCATTCTAAAAACAAACTTCCTCTTTCCCTCATAATTTCAGTTCTCTCAACGCACTACAACACATACAAAAACGTATTTCTTACCACCCTATTGCTACCCAAGTACCTCTACCATATCTCCAAATTAAGAAACCTAGAAATCAATTTCATATGGTTCTCCAGTCATAAAGATATACCAGAAAATGAAAGCTTGCGAAACAAGCAATTGCAGAAGGCTCACCTAACTTATTCCTTCATAACTTTAAAGAATTTAGTTCCCATTTCTCCCCCATCAATCGAAACCTGATCCAAAATTATTGCTCAACATTAAATCGCAGAAATAAATCATTCGAGATAAAAAACAACTTCTTCGACACGAATATCCTGAACTATCACGAAAAGACAACATCAAATTAAAAAGAATTGCTATTGATCATTCCAATCTTACTCAAAAATGATGCATCCCCAAATTGACCCTTGCGCACTTCTCCAATTTCAATAAAACACTTAATCTGTATACATCGTCGAGGTAATAGAATTAATATACTAAACTCAAACTCCTTCAAAGATATCATTTAATTTCAGCCCAAAACTAATTCAATATATTAAGAAAATCGGCTTATACGACAAATTCTAAAACACTCTAAAAGAAAATACATACAGATAGGTGCTAAATCTCCACGATGTCGATGCACCTTGCCACCATAACATTTCCCTCCTTCCAATAAAAACAACACTCAAGTTGAAGGATGTACTTTCTAGATAGAATATAGAAGAAATGGTGTTTGGTTGATAAAATCAGAAACCCTCTTCAAATATGTCAAATCATGTCAGCAAATTAGCTCAATCTGGACCATCCACAAATCGAATTAATTCTTCATTACCAATTGAGATACGAAACTTACGTGAGCAATAGCGTCTCGTTGAATAATACGCTATAATTTCAATTTTATAAACTAATTCTTCTTTTATTATAAATTGAAAGTAACAAACACCATTCTAGACATATTATATTACAAAAAAATATCTCTTTTAAAATGGATGAATTACATCTATATTTACAGAGTGTATAAAATCGCAATAGTAATTAAGCAGGATTTGTGATGCCATGAATGTGATTAAGTACATAATGACGTAGATACGTGTTGACGTTAACTATTAAAGAAAACAGATCTTAGACGATAATATTAAGTTCAGGATACATTGAGTTTTATTTATTGTTAATCTCACAGTTCTTCTTCGTGTTATATTTCACAAACTAAAAGGATTTTTTATTGGATGAAAAATGGCTAAATATAATCTTCACTAAGTAGGAATTTAATATAATCTCAGTTTATTTGACAGTTTAGTATATTATTACAAAAGTGACACATTCACATCAAATAATAATAAAAGTTAGTAAAGAAATGGAAACACTCAAAGATGGAAGGGTGTGACATATGAGAAAAAAACCTGATCACTCAATATAGGTACCAGTCATTTGAAATCCTGGTATCAGAAAAAGCTAATGTTTGTTTATCATTTGGTGAGCTGCGTACAACCAAAAATTTATATGATGTGAAAGAATTTCGCTCAACTAATGGGATAACAAATGAAAATATACAATTTGTGACACCCAGAGAAGTAAAAAATATGAAATATAGACAATTATTAATCGAAAAGAGACATCAGGATATATTCATTCATTTATTGAGTTGTCGAAAATTATTTCGTTGTTTTGTCAAACAAATATAATTAATAATCATATCGTCGTTTGTGAATCGACTATTTTTACAAAATGAGTTTATTAAGACACCGATATCCATTTATTTTTATTTGCTGTAGTTACTATTTGTTATTTGCAGTTTTATTGACCAGAATTATATACCGAAAGTTGGGGTGAATATAGTAGGACTGAAAACCAGTAAGTGGCTTGTAAACGTATGAAGATATTCGTAACAGATGTTGGCCCGGGGACATTTTGCTTAAATGGGGTTCGTTTACGTTGCAGATTCAGCAAATTCAGCCTGACAAAAGGTCCTAAACGCACTAGAACACCCACAACATATGCATATAAATGTATCATTTAGGTTATCGATGCTATTTATATAGTTCAGATTCAGCACAAAAAATATTGTATATGTATTACCAAAACTTTACAAAAATACTTAAAAGATACGATAAATCAAGACTTTGTATGCATTTCCCTTGAATATTATTCATCATAAAAATTAATTATTATCACTAATAATCTCTCTAGAGCTTGAATAATTTCCGAAAAATTTTTCGAGTAGCGAGTTTTTTTAACATCTTAAAAACATTCGCAACCAAGAAAATATTCACGGAGAATAATTCAAGCTATTGGGAGATTCGGTACGAACATTTTATACCTACATTGTATTTTAAATAGTTTTAATTTTTTAAACTTTCCCTTTGTCCTAGGAAAAAAGTAGGAATCAGAGACTTGAATAAATACATTTCTTCGTACTATGAATAATTTTATTCCACTTAAATATATATATATATGTATATATATATATATATATACATATATATATATATATATATATATATAAATAATATATTTTTCTTTAACCTTATATATAATTTTATTTCCATTTTTCTTGGGCATCAGTTTATAAACGTAAATTCTGTATCAATTTATGTTTTTATTGACGTTTCGCTCTCTAATTCGGAGCATTTTCAAAAATTTAATACATTGATGTTTAGCAATAAATATTGCTATATGCTATGTTATTTATTGCTAAACATCAATGTATTAAATTTTCGAAAATGCTCCGAATTAGAGAGCGAAACGTCAATAAAAACATAAATTGATACAGAATTTACGTTTATAACCTGATCCCCAAAATAAATGGAAATAAAATTATATTTATATATATATATATATATATATATATATATATATATATATATATATTGTCACATACAAGTTGTCCCACCATTGTAGTGACATGTGTTGATCACATATTTAATTATTTGAAAGAAAGTGGTATTTTGAGAAACATAATTTTGAGTGTACCGAGAAATTTATTAGTGTAGGAATTACAAAAAGCTGTGAAATGGGTGTTAACGTCTGAAAAGGTATACGGAAGTAGGAAATAAGAAGTGTCTTAATTGAGAATTGTTATGATTAGAAAGGAAAATGATATGTTCAATGCGGTTGTATTCTTGGTAGTTGATCTAATAATTTCCATCGAATAAAATCTGAGTTTGACAATACATAACATTGATGAAAATAAAGATAAAAATTTATCTGAACAAGCCTTTAAGGAAACTGAGGAAGGAAGTGCGGAGAGAGGTTGTTGAAACGGGAGACTTTCACTTGACATATTTTGGTGACGGAAGTTTTTTATCCCGAAAAGACGGAAAATAACTGAAAAAATTATATTAGAGACGATTCAGGGATTGAAAATTAAAATAACATAGTCAATACGAGGAATAGAACTAATCTAATTAAAAATTAAAACAGTATATGGAAAACAGAGATTAAATATTATGGAATGATGCAAGACTGGGAAAATAGTACGTGAGATTATTTTAACACAGATAGTAGACATAAATAAAACATATTTAGAAGATTGTGAGCAAGATAAATAATTTGAGACGGTAACTAATAATTTGAAGACGAACATTATATTGAGAACAGAAATAAATATTTTGGAAAGAATCAACATGGTAAAGAAATACATGAACCCAATATAAGACAGCGGAACCACATGAATAAATATATACAGACGAGTTTGCGGAAAAAGAACATTAAGTTAAAAGGTCGGTTAAATTTTATACTAGTTAGTTTTTTTCTTAAGTTTTGTAATTATTAAATTTGGTTATTTCGTTAACAATTTTAGAAAGATCTAGTTAATTTTATAGTAGTTTTTTTTTAAAGTTGTGTAATTATTAAATTAGGTTATTTCGTTGTTAATTTGAGAAAGTTCTATTTGATTTGATTTAAAATTTTGGAAGTCGTATATATTATTGAAATTATTTTGTTAATTATTGGATCATTGGATATAGAAATTTTGTTTAGTTGATTGTAATTTTAATAGATTTTCTTTATAAGGTAAGATAAATATTGAAATTCATCCAGAACAAAGATCTTTGTTTGAGGAATTCAAAAGAAGCGGTCCTGTATGAAGGAAGGTAAGAGTTTTTAGTATACAGTTTGGAGTTAGTGTTGGTAAAATTTTGAATAGTAATAATTTTAGGTCAAATTAGAGAAAATTAACATACAGGGTGTTTCTTGAATTAAAATTTAGAATAAAAACTTAATTGTAGAACTGTGTAAAAATGTTAATTTAGATTTATAAAGAAAACAGGAAATGAAAAGAAAAGATATATTTGAACACTGCAATTCATTCGAGAACCGACTCCCTGAAAATAAGAGGTCATAGCCAGAGCATATAGATTTACATTATTTTCCTTATGATAATTTGAATTAAGTCAGAATAATTATATTAAATTTTACTTACCTATTTATGGTAAGTTGGCGTCCATAAATTATTAAATATATAGCAATACGCGTTATATATATATCAAAAGGTAATTAAAATAAATTGTATATATAGAAATAATCATAATAGAATTTGTATATATATATATTATTGTGAAAAAATAATGCTACACCCTGTATATCAAATAATGAAGAATTAAGATTATGTATTGTAATCTAAAAGAATTTTTTTTAAGTAAAAATTTTTTTTTTTAAACATTTGAATGGAGAAAATCTGTACGATCCACTATTCGATAGAGAAGACATACAGAAAGGACAGACTGTATAATGTAGGGATAATTGCGAATGGGTGTGATAAACAATTTATATGAAATAAATTACCTAACGAAACTTTTATCAAAGAGATCAAGTATCAAAATTTGTTCATAATAGGAAACTAAATGCTTTATTCTGTAAAGTCAAGCTAATCTCGTAATATTTGTTGATTAAGACATTAAAATGAGATAGTGTAGATGTTTAGACATAACAGAGCAGGAAAATATAAAATAATGTGAATTTCAGAGAACATGACTTATAAAGAAAACGAATTTTCATTTTGCATACATATTTAAAGGTAACAGCTGTCATCTATTAAAACATTATGAATATTCATTTGACATACATACTTAGAGGTTAGGAAATGTCATTTTAACAATATTAAGAAATATTATTGAATGAAAATAATATAGGAAGTCTAAGCAATTAAAAACCTTAGAATATAATATCATGATATAATGGATGAACATTCCACTGGTTGAAATGAAGAATTTGAGTTATAAAATAAATAGTCAAATTTGATTGGTTAATAAACATTTAAAAAAGATCACATCGGCGACAACTGTGTTGCTAACGAAGAAAAAATCAGAATGTGAGAAAGTTGTTGATTATGGGGGCTATTGACTAGTAGGTTTTTCTTTTTGGGAAGAGATTTTTGGAGCAGCAAAATTTTTTTGGTAAAGTAAATCAATTGAAATCATTTGGAAGACAAAATTTGACTATAGAATTTAAAACAAATACATTATACTTACAAGAGATATATCAGTGTAAGTAGTTTAGTTTATATTAATAATTAAAAAAGGAATTGTTGAATGTTGTAAAACACTAATCATGAATTTTATTTTATAATATGGTGTCTTGTGTCTGGTGGAAGTAAAATAGCCAAAATAGTTTTCGAAAAACATTGAATAGTGGAATTTGTGTGAGCTGTTTGGACTTTGAAAGAAATACAGCATCGATTCCTGTTCTGATAGAAGCAGAATGCAAACAGGGAGGTTTTCCAGGAGGAGAATCTGGAACAAATAAAGGTGAACAAACAGAAATCGTGAAGTAAATAAGGTAGTACAAGTTAATTTATTAATGTATTAAGAGGTCAAGCGTACTTACTAATTTGTAAAAAAAAACTAAAATTTTGTGATGCATAGACGCTGTTAAGAGTGTATTTCGCCGTTTTCTGAAAGTCAAATGATTATGAAATTATATAACTGTATTTTAATATTATAATAATATCTCACCAGAGTGCGTGTGATTTGTATGAAAGAGTCATCCTTTTAGATAGTTGAATTTCTTAAAAAAAAAACACTTGTAAAAGTGTAGTGTATTTATTTTCATTAAATTAAATATTGTTTTTCCTTTTGAAGAACGTTTTTTTTTTTAAATTTACTTGAGTTATTCATTTCATCTGGTGACTTGTGCACCATCTACTTACCACAGGCAGAAGCTCTGAATGAAATCGATTGAACTATGCAGATATTTTTTAAGTAGGACAGAACCGTATTTAATTTGAAATCATTAAAAAAAGTAACATATTCTGATTAACAAATTTATTTTTAAAAATATAAAGCATTTATTAACTTTGGCGCTAACATATATAAAATTATAAAATCATTTTATTTAAAATACTTGAACTCTACCCTGAGATGAGAAGTTTTCATGTTGGTTAAATAAACTGTTTATCATACATATTAAATCCTCAACATACCGGGCAAATTAAACTATTTTCTCACCCAATTCTATTCATAATAATATGTCGGCCCAACGTAGGGCAAATTAAATTCCCATATAAAATAAACTATAATAATAATATATATATATATATATATTCCGTTCTCTAATTTTATTGAAGTATGTGACTCGAACTAATAAATCTCAAGTCATTTATGTAACACGAAACGCTAAATATCATACATTCTAACTGGAATATGAACTCACATTACCTCTCTATACAAACACCATCCTTTGTAATTCCATCTACTTTCATCAGTTTTTCTGTCGTTATAATAACAGCACCGCTGGCGTTCCAGTTCCAATAACCGACCACTTCATAAATCTATCACAAGAACACGGTTAAGAAGGAGCCGCCACTTCTTCAAAATTAGTTAGAGCCATTAAGACTTAAACGGCTACATATTTTTTATCCGCCTTTTTATCGACAAATGTGAAAAAACTTGATTACACAAATCAAAACAATAAATCTTCATGGTGATGGTTCGAAGAAGAATTTCACAAGGAACTGTTCATTTCTTGCAGGTTTTGAACGTCACATCGTTGAAAAAATAAAAATTGTTGTATTCCCGAACAATCTATTGTTTATATACTTAAAGATATATTCTTTATCAAATATTTTTTTCAAGTTATTTGATTGACTTTTTTGTAATGTCTGTTATCGATTTCAGTGTGAGATGTTATTCCTCAAGAACATATTTACAAGACTATAAAGCTTAAATACAATCATCAGAAATGTTGATATAAAGAGCATATCAATGGAAACTATCCACTTTATGACTATTTACTAATAATGACACTTTTTCGTAATAAATTTGGTTATATTTTTTGAAACACTCAATGTAAGCTAGCCTATAATGGTATAGCTTTGAATATTTGAGATAAATTGGGCATATTTTAAAACATTATACGCCAAACTATTTTATTTTAAAAGGAGAATATCAACACAAATGTGACTGATAGTGATACTGTGAATAAAACTCAAAGTCAGTGTCACAGAATTATTTAATGGTTAACAATAGGAGCTACTGGTTTGGGCCTACATAACGGCCATCTTCAGGCTACAAAATTCAGATTGTTAAAAAATAGGGAACAAATACAAAAAACAACATTCATTCTGACACTTCTTTTTCTCCCTTAAGTTCAGATCCTACCTTGAAGTTTCATACGCTTTTTAGGAATAGGCTTTAAACTTACTCTGATACATTGGACAGCTTTAACACTAAATTCTACCAATTAATACAGATGACATCTATCACCCCCCTTCTTTATGGACTTCCAAAAATTCACAAAGGAAATATACCAATTAGACCAGTAGTTTCTTTTTCTAATTCACCTGTCACTAAACTCTCTTCCTTTCTTAATAATTTACTCCAAGACATCACTAAATTCAATAATAATTTTTCTATTGAAAATTCTTTAGACTTGTGTAACAAGATATCTAACACTACAGTTCCCAACTCTAGTTCATTTTTGCTTACATTTGATGTTTCTAACCTCTTTCCAAGCATACCCCTTCAGAATGTATAGACTTTGTTGAGGCTTTGCTCTTTTCTAATAATTTGAACCCCAATATTATTTCTGATGTCCTCGGTTTACTTTAATTGTCTTTAGAATAAATTTTTTCCAATTTAACAATAAATATTACGAACAATCAACAGGTTTGGCTATGGGATCTAACCTTAGTCATTTACTAGCCGAAATAATTATGAACAAATTAGAACAAACCTATTTAAGTGATCCATCCTTTAAAAGTCACATTGTTTTTTACTACCACTATGTGGATGATTGTATTGTTCTTTTCGAAGGTACACATGAACAGGCCTTTTCTTTTCTTCATTTCATTAATACATTACACCCCAGGATTAAATTCACTTTGGAGTTAGAAGTGAATAACCGTATCCCCTTTTTGGACTTGTTAATTGTTAAGAATGTCGTCACCAGGAGACTGGAATTTGAGATTTACCGAAAACCAACAACGACAGATGCTATCATTGATTTCAATTCTAACCATCCCCAATCACACAAAGTTTCTTCCATTAAGAGTCTATTACATAGAGCATTTTCTTTACCTTTGTCACAAGAGGCCTTTTATAATGAGATCAATATCATCAAACAAATTGTTGTCAACAATAATTTCCCTATTTCTTTATTCAACAAATTATACATGAGATTTTTCAATAAATTCAGATTGAGTTTTCCTACTATTAACTCTCTCAACGTGTGTTCTGACAGTGATAAACTTCATTAGGCTGGTTGTCTACATTACTTTGGTCCTATATCCTATAAATTTGGTAATATATTTAAAAAACATAACATTAAATTCGGTTTTAGAACCAACAATAATTTGAGATCATTACTAGTTAACACTAAAGACTGCATGCCATATCTTCATTCTCCTGGCGTTTACAAAGTTTGTTGTCAGGATTGTGACGCTGTCTATGTGGGCCAGTCTGGACGTCTGCTGGACACAAGGATAAAAGAACATCTCAGTTGTATCAAAAGGTATCGGAATACTGACCCTCCAGCATCCCCTTCAGCTTTTGCAAATCATATTATTTCAGAGAACCATCATTTTTCATTGTCTGATGCTCGTATACTACATAAATGTTTTAAAGGACCTAGGATGAATTTACTTGAGATGTTTGAAATTAACCAGACTAGCTCTGATACTACTGCTGTTTGTCTTAATGAACAATTGTTGCCTTCTGAGCCGCACATGTTCCTCAATCTTCCGTTTCAGGGGTGTTAAACTCAATTTTCTATTTATTTTTGTATTGTACCTTTGTAATTCCTTATTAGCTATTCATTAACTTGTTATTTATTCATTAATTGATTGCTACTCAGTATCAGTTTGTTGTATGTATATATTTTATTGTTTTAATCTTAGACATTTAATCTAACAGCTCTTCTTCTTTTTTAAGAGGATTTAGACTAAGGTTGACATTTACAGCTACCTTTTTATCTATGGATTTTTCATCTGTGAAGTTGTACACGTTGATTCTGTTTTATAATTTTGTGTACCTATTCAATTTTAATTATGACTTATGGTTCAATAACTTAAAAGTACTATTTTATTAAATTGTACTGTTCTGTTTTTCAGTTAATTCCCTATTTTTTAAAAATCTGAATTTTGTAGCCTGAAGATGGCCGTTATGTAGGCCGAAACTAGTACCTCCTATTGCATTAAATTATTCTGTGACACTGACTTTGAGTTTTATTCACAGTATTTTATTTTAGTTATGTTAAGTTCCTCTAAAACTCCTAATCGTTATTACCAAATAATCATCCATTATAAACATTAACATACATTTAGTTTGAACACGCTATATATATTAAACCAACGTTCATAAAAATAAAGACCTTTCATCATAGTAATTTATGCGTTAGGTGCCAACAACATTCTTCATCATAAGTGGTAGGCTAATATGTTTCGCGCTTTCCGAAATGTGTGAAACAGGAAGAAACCAAAAACCACAACCCGAAACAGATTTGTATCCGTATAATCGAATAATTATGTAACGGCAAAGTGCTGACATATATTTCAAAACCAGAGCTTCTATTTTGAGGATGTCAACACTGTTAATGTTGAGGGCATATTTTACGGTTAGCCCTGAAATGTTGATGTGTTTAGAACATGTGGAAATAATTACAATAAAATGAGTAATAAAATGGAAAATATTTTGATTATTGAATAAATATTTCCTCATTTATGAATACTAATAGTGGTCGTACTTCTTTGAGAAATCTATAAAATAATATGTTTTCATTCCTTCTATAAAATTATGTTTAATCGGAAATTAATTGTTGAGATTTCCATACACTGTTTCCAAATGACACTTACAACGTTTGTATGTAGATACATCTCGTAAAATTGGACAAGATGATATTGAGGAGTCCAACCCATTTACTTTTCGAAATAATACAGTTATGAAAAATATAATGTTTTAATTTCATAACTTTAAAATGGATGAATATATTGATCTGACATTTGGTAGGTTGTTTTTAAATATGAAAGGACATATTTTGATGGAAAAACTTGTTTCAATGCTTGATCCAGTGGTGTACATTTGGAAGAATATGTCACCTTTCCCCTCCCATTTTTTACGCCACTGGCATTTGAAGCTATTTTTATTTGATTTTGTATTCCTCAATAGTTTTCAAGTGAAAAACGCATAACCTTTACATATCAAAAGATTTGTAGTTTTCAAGATATTTAATGTTTTCATGAAGTCTGCAAGATCACTTTTTAATGAAAAAATAAGAAAAATATTTTTCTTGCATTTTTTTTAATAACTACCAAACTACTATTGGTCACAATATATGTAACAGGAACTAATTTGTGAAACAGCAATGCATGACATTGTATTAATAGTCAGAGGCAAGTTCGAGAGCACCTTGTGTGATTTATTACAAAAGGGTCTCAGAATCATTGAGCAATGGTGCTTGTCAGTGGGGCTAAACATTAACCCAAGCAAGACCATAGTAATTCAATTTACCCGGAAAAGAACACTTCCAGCCATGAAACCCATATCCTTAAATGGGGAAATCATAGAATGGAAATCGGAGGTTAAATATCTAGGGATAACCCTAGACAGTAAGCTTCTGTGGAATAAGCATGTTGAAATAACTGCTAGTAAAGCAATAAGAGCTTTGATGGCGTGCAGAAATCTAGCTGGTAAGAGGTGGGGCTGTAACCCAAAAATACTGCGATGGATGTACGCCATGATTGTGAGACCAGCAATTACGTATGGGGCAATAGTTTGGCACACAAAAGCAAGTCAGTACAGCACGAGGAAAACCCTCGATAAAGTTCAAAGGCTTGCCTGTGTGTGCATCACTGGAGCTATGAGAACGTGTCCAACTAGGGCACTTGAGATCATTACAGATCTCACACCTCTACATCTGGTGATAGAAAGATCTGCCCAAGAGGCAATTCTTAGAATATCTAAGGAAGGTTCAGGCAATGAGAGTATTAAAAATCAGGGAGCTTGGTCCTCTCTGACAAGATACACCTCATTAGCGAATCTTCCCAGTGACAAAATGATCAGGAAAGTAAGCATCGAAAAAAATTTCACTACGATGCTAAATACGAGGAGAGACTGGGAAAGGGAATACACCACCAACTCTCAAAGAAAACACCATTAGATGGTATACAGATGGTTCAAAAACCACCATCGGAGCAGGCGCTGGAGTATTTGGGCCTGGCACCAGATACTCATTATTATTAGACTCCTTCCCGAGCGTCTTTCAGGCAGAAATACTTGCGATTGAAAGATGCGTGGAAATGAACCTAGAAAGAAACTACCAGAGATGTGACATATCGATCCATTCTGATAGTCAAGCAGCTATGAAAGCATTGAGCTCCCATGTCATTGATTCAAAGTTGGCATGGGAGTGCCGAAGAAAACTTGATGAATTAGGCAAGAATAACAAGGTCTCTTTAGTCTGGGTTCCTGGTCACTCGGGAATCACGGGAAATGAAGAGGCCAATACACTTGCCAGGAAAGGAGCACAAATGCCCTCTATTGGCCCGGAGCATTTCTGTATCAAAATGCTCCTACAAGAAAGAGTTTCGGAAAAAAGAGGAAACCGAAAGAGAAGCACTCTGGCAGTGCCTTCCCGGGTTGGAACATTCCAAAAAGTTCCTGGGGAACTTTGACACTGCTAGGTCCAAAAAATATTTGGACCTTAGTAAAGATAAGCTACATCTCCTCACGGGCTTTCTTACAGGACACTGCCGCCTTAGGAAGTACTTAATGAGAATAGGTCTAGCAGAGAATGACGAGTGTAGATTCTGTGGGGAGGAGGATGAAACTCCTGATACCCTAGTTCTGGAATGACTCGCCATTGCAAGCCAACGCAAGAAATGCTTTGGACAAGAAACTTGTAAGTGTGAGGACCTAACCTCGCTGAAGCCGTCCCAAATACTAGAGTTGATTAGAACCTTGGAACTGGAAGGCGAGCTGTAGTAGTAGCGACAACAGCTCTGATAGGGGGGGCACAATAAACCTTTGGTTTCAGTGCACAGTAACCCCGTTAAAATCTAATCTAATCTAATCTAACAGCAATGCATATAAAACATTGATAATACTTTTCCAAACTTGTGATTTTATTAACAAAAGAATAAATGACAATAAAAAATGAGATAATTATAAAGTTATATAATATCCCATTCAAACATAATTTTTAACTAAGCAACCAACAAATTACCAAATATGTTCAAAATTTTGTCCATTTACATTTACACATAATCTGCAACGTTTTTTCATTGAAAATCGCATACCTTGGAAAGACTGGCGATTGCCGGAATTAATTTCTGTAACTGTATGGATTCTTGCTATCAGTGCCTCCTCCATATAGTAAGCTATGGACGTAAATAATGAAATGGTGAATGTCATTTTGTTTAACATCAAAACGAAAATGAATTATTTGTAATTAAATTGGTTTGTGCAACTTTCACACTTTTTGTTATGATTTGCAACTAATATACGGGGAAGCCAGAAAGAATGGCAGACGTTCCGAGCGCTTGTATAGAGAAATATATTCAAATCGACCTAGATTTCCATGTCACACAACATTTTCTTAAATTGACAGGAGATTGCGAGAATGTGGACAATTCAATTCAAAATTACAAGGTAGCGGTAGAAAACGAACTGTACGAACTGTGCAATTAGAGGAGGCTGTTCTAGACCGTATTAAAAATAGACCCGGTTTAAGCACTCGCACCATTGGCAAATCTTCAAATGTAAAAGTAACTCAACTGTGTGGAATATTTCAAATGAACAGCAGTTGTACCCTCATAAGTATACCTAAGTTCAGGCCCTAAAACCAACAGATTGTCCTCCAAAAGTGGAGTTTGCCAATTGGTACCCCCAAAAATGTTTAGAGAATAGGAATTTCACCGAATTTGTTCTATTGACTGATGAAGCCAAATTCACACGTGAAGGAATTTTTAATTCAAGGAATAGCCACGTGTGGGATGACGAAAATCCATATGTTATTCGACAACCTGGATTTCATGAAAAATTCTCGCTTAACGTGTGGGCAGTCATTCTTGGAGATTGTATAGTGGGTCCATATTTATTACCTAATAAACTCAATGGTAATATCTATTGTAATTTTTTGAGACAAACCTTGCCTGATTTATTAAATGACGTTGTACAATCAAATATTAGGGCGAATATGGATAATGTATGGTTTCAGCACGATGGGGTATCTGTATATTATTCTCTAGCGGCCAGACAACTTATAACCCAACAATACGGAAATAACTGGATAGGCCGAGTTGGACCCAATATGTGGCCTGCGAGGTCACCGGATTGGAATCCAATCGATTTCTTTCTATGGTGTTACATGAGGTCCCTAGTCTACCATCCAATAGTAGAAAACGTTGCAGATTATGTGTAAATGGACAAAAAAATTTGAACATCTTTTGTAATTTGTTGGCTGCTTAGTTAAAAATTATGTTTGAATGGGATATTATTTAACTTTGTAATTATCTTATTTTTTATTGTCATTAATTCTTTTGTTAATAAAATCACAAGTTGGGGAAAGTATTTTCAACAATCCTCTCTCACTGTTCTATATGCGTTGCTGTTTCACAAATTAGTTCCTGTTACATATTCTAACCATTAGTAGTTTGGTTGTTATTAAAAAACATTCAAGAAAAATATTTTTTTTATTCTTTTATTAAAAAGTGATCTTGCAGACTTCATAAAAACATTAAATATCTTGAAAACTAGAAATTTTTTGATATGTAAAGGTTATGCGTTTTTCACGTGAAATCTACTGAGGTATACAAAATCAAATAAAAATAGCTTCAAATGCCAGTGGCGTAAAAAATGGGAGAGGAAATGTGACATATTCTTCCAAATGTACACCACTGGATCAATAATTGAAACATGTTTTTCCATCAAAATATGCCCTTTCACATTTAAAAACAACCTGCCAAATGTCAGATCAATATATTCATACATTTTAAAGTTATCAAATTAAAACATTATATTTCTCATAATTTTAACACCCTGTATTTCGAAAAGTAAATAGGTTGGACCAGTCAATCCCTATATCATCTTGTCCAATTTTACGAGAGGTATCTACATGCAAACGTTGTAAGTGTCATTTGAAAACACCCTGTTATTCTCTTTATCATAAAAATAAATTATAATTTGGACAAAGGGATTTCATCCACAAAGAAATTGAAAAGCTGAAGAAAAATTGATCTTTAATTCAGTTTTTTGGCTGAATTGAGAGTCAAAGGTGAACGTTTCACGTTTTAAAAAACTGGCGGTAACAAAAAAGGCTGTAAAAACCTTTCAGACGAAGTATAAATGAGGCCTTCAAATGGAGCCAACATGTTTTTCCAAATTCAACAGCTACGATGTTTGACAATTAAGTAATAAGATTCATTTATTATTACTTTTCCGCCCAACCTTTCTATATGCGAGAAAAGTATTGGTTATTGGTTTTTGAAATATTTGAATTTGAAATGAATTTGAAGGACATATAGAACAAGCAACAGGGTGCACCTAATAAGGAATTTTATTCTTAAACTGAATGTTACATCAAAAAATAAGTATTTCGTGAAAGTTTGGACAATATGTTTCTATTTTTACTATTCCGCCAACCTATCTAATATGCGAGAAAAGTATTGGTTTACCCACAAAAAAGTTGGAAATTCGAAAAAAATTTTTGAGTTATTTTTACGTTTTCCATCAACAACAACAAGAAAAAACGGTTTTTAGAAAAAAAATCCTGTGTGTATGTCGTTGTCGTCGTCGTTGTCGTCGGCCACTTTTCCTTACATGTCTTGTTAGCACGATACAGTCTTCGGAGTGCAATAAGTCAGCAATTTTATGATCCAATATTGTTAAGGACATGTCACAGATGATCCCTATTGATTTTCAGTTCATCAGAGCCAGTACAACGGGTGCTATGGTAGTTGAAGTACGACATTTTGTCATTTTTTGAGAAATTTCAGTTTGTTAGCACGATACAGCCTCCGGAGTTCAAGAAGTCAGCAATTATTGAATATTATTCAGGGCATCTCACTGATGAACCCTATTGATTTTCAGCTTACCAGAGCCAATACAACAGGTGTTACAGTACTTTAAGTACGATATTTTTGACCTTTTTGGGAAAGTTTCAGTTTGTTAGCACGATACACCGTCCGGAGTATATACAAGTGACCAATTTCATGATTGGATATTATTCAGAGCGTCACAAAGATGAACCCTATTGATATTCAGCTCACTAAATCCAGGACAACGGGTGCTATGGTACTTGAAGTACCAAATTTTTTTCATTTTTGGAGAATTTTCAGTTTGTTAGCACGATACAGCCTCCAGGGAGTATACGATTGACCAATTTTATAATTGAATATTGTTCAAGCTGTCTCACAGATGTACCTTATCCAATTTCAGTTGACTAGAGCGAGTACAGCGAGTGCCATCAATGCAGATATACTAAATTTTTGGTTATTTTTGGAGAAATTTCGGTTTGTTAGCACGATACATCCCCCGAAGTATATACAAGTAACAATTTTATGATAGAATATTGTTCAGGGCCACAGATGCGGAAAAGTTTGTTTTAATCCTTAAAACCGTTTATTTTCTAATGTTTTTATTTGAAAAGAATCACAATTCAATATCGTCTCCCTCGAAATTACTTCCTTGGAAAGCCACACAGCACTAAAGACGGTTCTTTCGAAACTCATGGTGGTTCTGGAGATCCAATTCTGGATAGAATTAGCTCCAGGTGATAGGTTACAGCCGTTTGAATGTTCTCAAGTGTCTAATAAATGGGTTCTTTTGAGCCGATTTTCTACTAATGAATAGAGAAAAAGTCCGAAGGACTCGAATAGGGCGTATAATAAAAATAGGTAAAAAAACTTTTTATGTTAAACGGTTTTATGTTAAACATACATTGCAATGTTTAAGATAAATGTACTAAAAACCAAAAAATAATAAAATAGATACAGTCGTGTGAATTATAAACATATGCATAGACTAGACTAAAATAAAACCGTGGGGCACGTCATTTGTCTACAATCGTTGATTAAAATTTTTGTTTTGTAATGTTACACTATAATTAGGCAGTTGTTCAACCGACAATTGACGTGCCCCACGGTTTTATTTTAGTCTAGTCTATGCATATGTTTTTAATTCCCCCGACTGTATCTATTTTATTATTTTTTGGTTTCTAGTACATTTATCTTAAACATTGCAATGTATGTTTAACATAAAACCGTTTAACTTAAAAAGTTTTTTACCTATTTTCATTTTTTGGTTTTTAGTTTTTATTTCGCATTCTGTTTAATTCATTTAGTGCTTCATTATTGCAAGGTTTCTCGCCCGTTAGTTTATTGCAGTCCAACTCTTTGGTAGCAGCGGTCATCTTAGATTTCAATTTTGCATAGTAAATTGTATTCTACTTGTTGAGACCTTTCATTTGATACCCATGTTGATGGGATTGAAAAAACCTAGTTATCCGCCATTTTGTAGAGGCCGTTATCTTGGATTTTAATTTTATATAGTATATTGTATTCTACTGGTTGAGCACTTTCATTTGATACCCATATTGATGGGATTGATAAAACCTACGTTATCCGCCATTTTGTAGCGGCCGCCATCTTGGATTTCAATTTTTAATAGTATATTGTATTCTGCTTGTTGAGCCCTTTCATTTGATACCCATATTGATGGGATTAATAAAACATAAATTATCCGCCATTTTGTAGCGGCGGCCATCTTGAATTTATAATGATAATGAATAAAAATAATTGTATTGTCATCAAAATCCAAAGTGTATACAAAATTTCAGATTAATCGGTTGACATGAAGAGGGTGAAATTTGAATTACTAAATTTGACCCAAGAATAAATAAAACAAACGGGGTGAGCTAAATAAAACCGTTTAAAAAGCCTGAATGTTGTTGACCAATAACTCGTTTACTAAAAGTTATGTGGAATAAGGCGCATTATCTTGATGTAATACACAGTTTTTCTTGATGTTTGGTCTCACACGAAGTTAGTTAAGAAGTTCTAGGTAAAAGTGTTGATTGACCGTTTGGCTCAACATTATCCTCACTCCTAGAATATGAAGGATTTACGATTCATAGTTAATCTTCAATCGAAGCTGTCCCAAACCACCGGGATACTTCAGTCCTTGACAAAACTCTTTGTCTGTAGGCCTGCTGAATTTACGAAAAAGTTTATGTTGCACTGTGCCAAGTCTCAAGCAAAAACTGATAGCACATTGCTCAAAAGTCAATTAATAGGAACATGAAAAAATGATTCCTTACATGTTAAAAGACAAAAGCTTTTCGGATGAGATACTCCTCATTTTACACTGTTAAGGGTTTGAAACGTATTGTTAAAAAATGTCTTCCCCTGAAATCAAAATTTATTCGTCAAATGAACTTATTTTTTAATACATAATATTTGCAGACAGGAAGCAAGCTTAAGTCAAAAGCACTAGTGAATGATGCTTCTTCACATATATTCCTAGCAAATCCGAAATAATTTCAAGGATAAGTTCCATGACTGCCTTCTGATAATATTTTGTTCCTACAGCTGCCACTACCAATATTGTTCAATCGTTATTAAGATCTGTACAAATTACTACCATGAGAAGCGTCCGATCTAGTTAGGCCCTGTTGTTTGCTTACATTCCTAAGGAAAGCTGGTAAGTAATATTATATAGATATTTCAAGATGAGATGTTAATACTTAACCTACAAGAATTGGACGAATCTAGATTGATCGCATTGCCAATATAAACAGCGCCACGTTTTCAAGACAGTTCAGTTCAGTTGAGTAGTAGAGTAGTGTCAAATAGTGCAGTGCTGTCAGAAATGTGAGAATCCTCAGATAAATAGTGAGTAAAACTGTCTGAAAATTGTGTGATTCAATAGCCAGGAATTTGCTGAATAGAACTGGCTTGGACTCTTCTCGTGACATTACATCAACAAATATTGCTCTAAACATTATTTCGTTCGTTGAGAAAAAGGAAAAAATTGTTGAAAATGTTGTTTCGATAATATGAGTTGTCAAAATTTTTCACTGGAGATAATTAAGGAAAAATGAATTCCAGAAAAATATTTGTAAAATATTGATGAATATGTGCTGATTATTATCACTCAAAATACATATCACAACGTGTAAGTAATGACATATTTATATTTCACTTTCTAAACATTTCTCCATGACAATTTTTCAATAATAAACATATTAAAACGAATTATTAACTCTACAATCACTCTTTGACTCTCTACTTATGATTTACCCAATATATTAGGTATGATAGTTTTTGAAAAAGTGTTTTACGTTGTTACGAAACAATTTATATTCCCAAAAATATGATAATTCCACAAAACGGAATAATTTTGAAGAATATGCTTTATCAAATTTATATTTTACATTCACATGTTAATGATGCAAAATGTATTGCTGCTTACATATGGAATATTCTAAAGCTCCGAGCATTCGTGATTAACGAATGATGATTTTTGACCTCTTTCGTTGGTTTCGGATTAGTCCAATAAACAAAAGAAATAATTTAGTTAGTTCCATGCGTCCATTATATGTGCTATTTTTTATTATTTTTTAATGCGTTGAATGTAAATCTTGATTTATTGTTTGTTATTTTTTCTTTATGTATATTTGCCTTGTAATATGTAGACCAAAGATGTAACTATAAATATTTAATTATTCATGCACTGTCAACCGAACCCTTGCTATGAGTGTATGTTCTATAAGCAATAAAGTTTATTATTATTATTATTATTTTACATTCACATGAAACCGTTTGAAGGTGTCGTGGCGTCTGCAGTCACGAGGTATGTGATCCCTCAGTGCCGTGTTGCCAGCTCATATAATTCTAGTTCAGTCCACTTCATTTAAAAATCAGTATAAAAGAGTAACCAGGTTGGTTGCATAATAGTATAGGCCAAGGCATGATTGTGATAAATTTTTTTATTTTTCTGGATAAGTTATCTCCGGTTTCTGAAGAAGATAGTTTGGATATCGTAACGCAAGTCAGATAGTGTAATTGTGAGTAGTGGTAAATCGTGTTACAGTACTGTCATCATGCCTATTACAAGAACAGTAATTGTCACTTTCCTCATAAATTATAGAAATTGAAAAAACCTTGTTTGACATCACCTATTTTAACTTCGTTTATAAAATAACTTTCATTAAAGCTTCAGAATATCATTTCTCAAATACCCTAATAAAGAAAATATGTTATTAACCTTCCATGTAGAAGAATTTAAAATGTGAATACTCTCTTTCACCCCTTACCAAACGCGATTATCCTGTATCGGGGATGTCTAGATTACATTGTGAAATAGCCAACTAGAATGACCCACGGAGTTGGCAGTGGAGTAGCGGCAGATTTACGTTCTTGAGAATCGTCTCCATGACAACGATAGAGGGAACTTCACCAAGCGCACTTGATTCCCGTTCGGGATGTTGGTCGTTGGGATAATATGTATGGTTTAAACTAAAGTTAAAGTAGGAATAAAGATGGAAAAGAATTAATTTTTGTTTAATATGAGATAAATCTATATGTAAATATTATGCAAAATTAAGTTGAATTAATTGTCAATTGAAAAATTGTTATGATATTTGAGTTAAGCAATTTGATTTGATTAACTTACTAGATTTCTTTAATAATGTTAGTGATGAAGTGAATTTGACCAACAAATTTGTGTTCGATGAACTCAATAGGAAAAAATATGAATTTTGGAAAAACAAAAAGGAACATAGGTCTGCCTTAAGAAATTGTAGATCGCTAGATTCTATAATAGTATATTAAGTACCAAGTATCAAAACGGTTACTTTAATCACGAGCTTTACTAGGCACGAGTGAAGCGAAGCGGAACGAGTTCCTTGTGAAACGAGTGACTAAAGACGTTTTTAACACGAGGTACTTACTATACTTTTTCTTCGCCCGCGCGAAGGAAAACATTATATAATATTTGAATTATATTTATTACATGACGGACGATGACTGACAGCTGACTGATAAATCAAATGACGCAGAATAACAAAATTATCAAGTAGCATGAAATTTAACATACAAAAGATACACTTGATTTGACGTTTAAAAAACAAAAGATATTCGAAATGTGACTTTTCACATTTTAAACACTAGTGTTTAAAGAGTCGTTTTGTGCATGTCAAACCCGTGTACAAAGTGCGGTTTTAGTAGCGGAAGTAAAAAAAGTTATTTATTTCAGTTTTATATGGTTTCTTTTCGTTTACCAAATTATACTTAATATAATTTTGTAAAAGAAAATTAATTGTTGAAAATTCCATACACCCTAATATAAACCGTGTCTTTATTATAAAAATAAATTATTATCTGGTCAAAAAGAATTTTTCATAGAGAAAATCAAAAGCTGTAGGAAAATTCATCTCTAATTCCGTTTTTTTGGTAAATTGAGGGTCAAAGGTCAAAATATATAATATTGTGATTATCTCCAAAAAATACATACTAAAGGTATCCTAAAAATAAACGGTTTTAAAGATTAAAACTAACTTTTCCGCATCTGCGACCCTGAACAATATTCTATCATAAATTTCTCCAAAAATAACTTAAAATTTAGTATATATGGATTTATAGGACCCGCTGTACTCGCTCCAGTCAACTGCAAATCAATAGGGTACATCTGTGAGACACTTTGAACAATATTCAATCATAAAATTGATCAATCGTATACTCTCTGGAGGCTGTATTGTGCTAACAAACTGAAAATTCCCCTAAAATGACAAAAATCTGGTACTTCAAGTACCATAGCACCCGTTGTATTGGCTTTAGTGAGCTGAATATCAATAGTGTTCATCTTTGAAACGCTCTGAATAATATTCAATCATAAAACTGATCACTTGTATATACTCCGGAGGCAGTTTCGTGCTAACAAACTGAAACTTCTCCAAAAATGACAAAAATAACATACTTAAAGTACTGTAGCACCTGTTGTATTGGTGAGCTGAAAATCAATAGGGTTCATCAGTGAGATGTCCTTAACAATATTCAATCATAAAATTGGTGACTTGATGAACTCCGGAGGCTGTATCGTGCTAACCAACTGAAATTTCGCAAAAAATGACAAAATGTCGTACTTAAAGTACTGTAGCACCCGTTGTACTGGCTCTGGTGAACTGAAAATCAATAGGGTTCATCTGTGACATCTCCTTAACAATATTCAATCTTAAAATTGCTGACTTATTGCACTCCGGAGGCTGTATCGTGCTAACAAGAATTGTAAGGAAAAGTGGCCGACGACAACGACGACGACGACGACAACGACGACGACATACACACAGGATTTTTTTTCTAAAAACCGTTTCTCGTGTTGTTGTTGCCGTAAAACGTTAAAATAACTCAAAAAAAATTTCAAAACTCCAACTTTTTTTGAGGTAAACCAATACTTTTCTCGCATATTGAAAGGTTGGGCGGAAAAGTAATACAATTTTGCAAATATTCATGACATTATGAAAAAATTTAGTTAGAGACTTTTTGTCCTTATTCTTCAAGTAAGGGGTGGAGGAAGATTCAAACTTGTTAAAACCAAATGTCATAACCCTTTTTTTTGTTTTTAAACCGATATAAATGTTCTTGGCGTCACTTAAAAGAGTTTTTCCTCTTTAATTAGATATGCTTAACAAAAATAACAAAATTTGACAATTTTGTTAACGTTGTGCCAAAAAGTCAAAATTTTCCCATTTTTCTTGGAAATTTCAAATGTAATGAGGCATTTTTCAAATTCTGATGATAAGGAGTTAAAAAAATAGAAATTTAGTGAAAACAACAAGTTTAAATCTGAATACTATTCCAAGATATAAGATTTACGATATCAGATTCAAAAATTAAAAAAATGCTACACTTTACATTTGAAATTTACTAGCGGATACAAAATTATTCAATTTGGTTATCAATCTCATTAAACACAAAAAACATTTTCAAATGATCATTCAAATATCTGGAAACTTATGTTGATTACAGATCAAGTTAAATGTTTCTACCAAATGCTGTTTTGGAGAGTACGGAAGATACTTTAAAAATACAGTCGGGATATCGTCCTGTCCCGGTGAGGTGTAATGCTTCAGAAAACTCTTCTATTGAAATTGATTTATTAATTTTATCCACGATTTCCTCAATTGATATAGGGGAAGATTCAGCTATTATTTTGAGGTTTATGAAATCGGCATCATAGTTTTCATTACCTGTAGGATTGTCTATATTGTTCTGCAAAAATTTCAGCAATTCCACTAGAGTTCGAGATTAATGTGTTGTTTTTTGTCATCAAAGCGGGGATTACATTAATTATATATTCCCGATATATTTTTCACCTTTTTCCATACTGACGATAATGGCGTGGAACTATTTATATTTTTCAGGTAGTTGTGCCATGATTCTTTTTGACTATTCCGTGTTGTGCACCTCGCATGTGTTCTTTGTTTTTTGTATTCTAATAGGTTCTCATTTGTTTTGTGTATTTTGAACTTGTTCCATGAACGTTTACTGACTTTTATTGCAACATCACAAGCATTATTCCACCAAGGTACAGGATTGTTTTTTTGAGATAACCAGTTTTTCAAATTACATCAAAGGCAGCAGTTAGTATTATAGAGCTGCAATTATTAAGGGTTTCATTGACGTTGTCGGTTATTTTTTTGGTTATTAAAATTTTTCCCAATGCAATCTCCGAAATTTTTCCAATTTGCTTTGTTAAGTTTCGTTCTTATCAAAGGATTTGTGTTGTTATCATTATTTAATTTATTCGATAAGTTTTCTATAATATTTGGAAAATGGTCATTATTGTATAGAACATAGACCAATCTCCAATTAAAATCAGTTGTTATGTTCGAAGAGCACATTGATAAATCTATAGCAGATAAATTTTTGGTAGCTGCATTGAATCTAGTCATGCTTCCATCATTTAAAAGTGAAATATTAAGTGTATTTATGCAGTCTTTCATTTTTCTACCTTATGTGTCGATACTGTCTGATCCTCCTAACTATTATTTCAATATATTGTGGAATTGAAGACCGTTTTTTAAAAATTTGATTTGACTACAAAATGAAGAGTTTTCAGGAGAGCATTTTTTCATCTGGTTAACACGACAATACTCAATGACCAATGAAAACATTCAATTAAGAAAGTAAAAATAAAAGGGAACAAATAAATGAGGAAAAATTATGTAATATCAACTTGATGATAAGTTAACAAAAAATAAACAAATATGCAGTTTTTTGAAAACTCGATAAGTACGTACTTACGTAATGAAAATTGAAATGAATACTTCCATGTTAAAGGCAAATAACATTTTTTAAATCAAAAATAACTCTATGAAACTATGAAACATTGAAACTATTTCATACATCCACTTCCAAATCAGTATTATCGTCAGCACTAAGGGCAGTTCCTTTCATATAACTTCATCATAAAAGAAGATACTTCATCAGTCAGCTCAATGCCACGCAACAGCTTTTTGACATCGGATTTCTTAAGATTACTTACATGGTTGACTGCTGATATCTGATTTGCGTTTTTGACACCTTTTTGAAAACTGCTGACTTCTATGACATGACCAGTATACGTATTGCGGACTTTGCAAATCACTGTCTTATTTCTTTTCTGGTACGTTAGGACCCGAGCTTCACTTATTTTAAAAGGTAGCTTTTTCTTCACAATATTCTGCGATACCGACTTATAATCAAATGTACTCCAGTCTTGTCCCCAAACATTGACAGTTCCATGCTTTTTCAAAATTTCGTGATACTCCCTCGGTCCTAAAATTTCTTCTCCTCTTCGATTTTCCTTCTCCACTCTTCCAAAAACCCTATCTGCAGGAATGAAAGTTTGACCTCTTATGAGAAAAACATGTCGTATTTTCTTAAAAACTGTAGACTTTTCCAAAAAGTAGATAAGAACTGTCATCATGGTGCTGTTCTTGTTTTGGAAGGAACACGAGTCTGAAAACCACTCAAAGATCAACTCCTTCTTGCCTTCATTAGACAATGTGTTTTCAAGTTTGCTCAAATAATCTAACAGAGCAAAAGCTATCTCATTGCAGCCTCGACCTCCCTGCATTTCCAACCAAACGTAGAAGCTGGTATCTTCTTTGGATTGCTTTTTATGATGATGATGTACAATGCATAGGTTATGGAGCCAAACTTGTCTTGAATAAAAAACTTCACCAACAGACATTTTTGGCAATGGCTGATTTTGTTGGCAATCGAAACAAACTTTGAGTGTATTTTCTCGGAATGTATTCATGTATTTGAAAAAGACCTTTGCTCTCATCTTATGAAGCCTGTACTTGGTGTGGAGTTCATTTCATGCTCCTAACACCTTGGTTCTATTCATATTCACCAGAAACTCCTTACAAATAAAACATGTATCTGAATGTGGATTTCCAAACACGAGGTTGAAGTTTTGATAAAAAAACTTCTTGTACTTAGCCAAAGAACATTTAAAATTTGTTGTGTCTCAAAATTTGTTGTACATTTTCTGTATGTTTAACTCAGGTGGTAGGTAGCTTCTTCCACATTTTGCTCTCGAGTAGTGACTTTCTCTGCATTTGTAGCTGCTTATGTGTGCCTTTATTTTTTTTTTTTTTTATATATCAATCGCATCAACCACGTAGGGTTATTAGCGAGTAAAAATGATGGAAGTTCACTTATTGTAGCTTGGTTATAGTCACTATATTTTGCTACTTAATTTGCAGTCTTTTAGGTAGTTTAAAAGTTTTTTAGTTTCTTGCTTTTCTTGTAATAGTTTTTTTAGTGATAGGGGTAGTTGATTCTTTTTCCGTTCCTTGTCGTATTTCGCACATTCGATTACCAGGTGTTTCACGGTTAACTCACTGTTACACATTTCGCACATTGGTTTATTTTTTCCTGCTAGTAAGTAGTCGTGTGTGATGCGCGTATGACCGATTCGAATACGAGAAAGGATCACTTGTTCTCTTCTATTTATGTTTTTACAGTTCCAACCGTGAGAATTTGTAGTGACTTCATATGATTTGTGTTGGTTACGTCTTGCTTCTTCCTGCCAATTATCGCAGATTTTGCTCTTGTAGAACGCTTTCAAATCAGTATGTACGGTAAAATCGTTCCTTTCTGATTGTTGATTGGTGAATGCATTTTTTGCTATTTGATCTACTCTCTCATTCCCTTCTATTCCAGTTTGGGATGGGACCCACATGAATTTAATATGTATGCTGCTGTTTCTGCAATTATGTAGCTCTTTCTTGATCAGTATGGCTATAGGGTGATTAGAGTACAGTTGACGAAGTGCTGTTAGTGAACTTTGAGAGTCAGATATTAAAAGGACATTTTTATGCTTGATTTTCTGGATTTTCTTGAGTGCTTCTAAGATGGCGAATAATTCAGCTGAATGAATAGATGTGAAGGGTGGGAGTATGTAGGATTTCGAAAAGTCCTAGGAGTAGAAGGCAGCCCCAATTTCATCTTGGTTTTTTGAAGCATCTGTGTATACCTTATAAATGCTACCGTATTTATTTAAGGCACTTAGGAATACTTGTTTTATTCTGGCTGTTGGAGTCTCTGATTTATTAAGGTAGGCGAGGCTTAGGTCTAGGATAGGGAGTGTTATTGTCCATGGAGGAGGATAATTTATTGATGGGACGTCATAAATATTTGGGAAATGCGAATTTATTTTGTTTAAATATGTTTTGACTCTGTGATAGAAAGGAGGAGTAGTTGAGCTGGATAAAAATTTGGCTTTAAAACGATCAGATAAGACGTTGTGGGCTACTGGATTTCTTTTGTTTGATATTACAGAGACAGCATAAGAGATGCTTAGATATTCTCTTCGGTAAGAAAGCGGTAACTCTCCAGTCTCCCAATGTAAGCTTTGGATAGGACTTGTACGATGGGCACCCAAACAGATGCGAAGAGCTGTGTTTTGTATAACTTCCACTGACTGAAGAAGGCTTTTGTTGGCAGAGTTATAGGCAATCGCTCCGTAGTCAAGTTTTGATCTGATCAATGATTTATAGATGTGCAGTAAACTTGAGTAGTCTGCGCCCCAGTTTTTGAATGCTAGTGATCTGAGTAAATTAATTCCAGGTTGGCATTTTTTCTTCATTGTCAGAATGTGTGATTTCCATGTCAGCTTTTGGTCGAGTATCATTCCTAGAAAACTTATTTCTCTCACATATTCTATTTTCTGTCCATAAAGGTATAAGTTTTCAAGTTGTGGTTGAGTCCTTTTCGAGAAACATAAAGCTTTGGTTTTTGTCGTGTTGAAACGCAGTCCACTTGTTTTTGACCAATCCTCTATTGTAGCTATTGTTTGTTCGATGGTTTTATGTATTGTAGTCATATTTTTCCCTCTGCAATAGATAACCAGGTCATCTGCATATGGTCTGCATTTCACGGGTGATTTAAAGTTTGCTATAATTGAATTTATTGCTATGAGAAATAATGTCGTGCTGAGATTTGACCCTTGTGGAATGCCATTTTCTTGGGTGTTCAGCTGTGAGTATACGCCATCTACTCGTACTTGGTACTGTCGTTGATCTAGAAAGTTCGATATATATTTCAATATGTTACCCCGTATTGACCAGTCGTAAAGAGTTTTGATTATTGATTATTTCCAGACTGTATCGTAGGCTTTACGAATATCAAAAAATACTCCGATGCAGTGCTGCTTTATTGCAAAGGCTTCATGGATCTCAGATTCTAGATCGATAAGATTGTCTTACGTGGAGCGATTTTTACGGAAACCACACTGTTCGGGTATGATTAGTTTTTCTGATTCTAGGTGCCATAAAAGTCTGTTATTAATTATCTTCTCAAGAATTTTTCCCATGCTACAGGTGAGTGAAATTGGTCTATATGTTTCTGGATCTGATTTCGCTTTACTTGGCTTAGGAATGGGAATTATAATGGAAACTGTCCATGCTCTGGGATATACTTTCTTTGTTAAGATTAGGTTATATATCTTTAGTAAATATTCTTTGGTTTGTTTACTTAGATTTCTTAGAAAAATGAGTGGAATATTATCAGGACCTGGGCTGGAGTTTTTAGAGTTTTGGAGTGAATTTTCAAGTTCGTCAATGGTTATTGCATAGTTCAAACTGTTCGTTTGCTGGTTATTATTATTATAGTCAATTTCTTGCTGCTCTGCTTTGTTTTTATGATTCAAAAAATCTGGTGTGTAGTTTGAGTTGCTTGAGTTTTTTTGATATTCACTTGATAAGATGTTTGTTATTTCATTTCGGTTTTTATAAATAGTGTTATTTATCTCCAGAAAGTTTATTGTATTGGATTGTTTTGGTTTGGATATCCTTTTGACTTTTTCCCATATAGTGGACATTGGAGTTGAGCTGTTTATTGTTGAAACATACTCTTTCCATGATTCCCGTTTCGCTTTTTTTATTGTGTATCTGGCTTTGGCTCTCAATCGTTTGAATTCAATTGAATTTTGTTCCGTCTTGCTTCTTTTGAATCTGGTAAAAGCTTCTTTCGATTTCTTCACAGCCTCTTTGCAGTCCAAGTTCCACCAGGGAACCGTTTGGTGTTTGTTGTTGTGTTCGTACCGTCCAATATGTTTATCTGCTGATTGCGTTATTAATTCTGTGATAAAGTGTACTTCTTGATCAATATCCGCATCTTCCTTTAACTCGTGGAGATTTTCTTGTATAAATTCTTGGAATTCGTTCCAATTTGCTGATTTTATTTTCCATTTTGTTATTGGGTCCGGGGTATTTTCCGGTTCGCTGCTAATTATTATGGGATAGTGGTCACTATCATATAAATACGTTGATACATCCCAATTAAGTATTTGTGATAGAGATGGGTGACATATTGTTAGGTCGATTGCTGAATCTTCACCAGTTCTTATGTCATGTCTGGTTTTTTGGCCGTCATTTAGGAGGTTAAGATTGTACTTTTCTAATACATTTTCAATTTTTTTTCCAAAAGGTGTCTGCTTAGTAGAGCCCCAGATATAGTTGTGGGCATTAAAGTCTCCCACTATTATCTGAGGAGCTGGAATTTGGCTCAGCAGCTCAGTGAGTTCTTCTGTAGTAGGTTCCTGATTTGGGGGAATGTATATGTTACACAATGAAAAGGTCATTGTATCTTTCACTCTAACGGCGACTGCTTCAATAGTAGTTTTTAGATGAATTGATGTTGCATCTATTGTATTTCTAATATATGTTGCTACACCTCCACTGGCTATTCTTGCATTTTCTCGATTTTTAGAGAAACAATTATAGTTTTTTAGATTATGGATTCTATTGTTTTTGAAATTGGTTTCTTGTAGGCATATTAGCATGGGCTTGTATTTTGAAATTATTAATTGCAAGTTTTCTAGGTGGGTATAGTACCCATTTATATTCCACTGAATTAAGGAAGTGAAGGTAAACAAGATTAATAGGTTTCAATAGAGGTATCTGTGTCCAGTTCTGTTTGGTATTCAGGGTTTATCTGTTTGAGAATTTTATTTTTAATTCGAGTGCATCTCATCTTCATTTTTTTATCCTTTAAATAGGGGTATATTGTGGTAAGTAGGTCTGTGAATTCCGTTATTTCTTCGGTGTACATTTTCACGATACTGAGAGGATCTGTACACCCTTCACAATTTTCAAAAAAATCTATAAGTTCTTCATAGGTTAGAGGATAATTGATATCTGTATTCTTGACAAGCGCTTTAGTGTGACTTAACATTTCTCCTATTGATTTTTTTGGTTTTTTGTTTTCGGTTTGTTTTATTTTCTTTTCACTATTTGTTGGTTTTACAAATGTAGGTAGGTGTTCAGTTGTTGTTGGTGATGGGGAACGTTCTGTTGATGTTCTTTTATTTTGTGGTTTGGTTGTTTCGATTTCATTTCTGTTGACAGTCGGTGTGTTGTCTTTACTATTTTCGGTGTGTTTAACTACTTGGGTATTCATTGTTTGAGGTTCGGAAATTTGTTCTGAGTTTTGGTTATTTGATTGATCCTGTTGATATTGTGAAATGTTGTTTGTTTCTTCTTCAGCTTGATTGTCGGCTGGATTTTCTGGTGATGATTCTGTTGATGGGTTGAAGTGAGTTGAAGTGATTGCTCTATTTGGGCAGTTCTTTGTTGTATGAGTAGTTTGTTTACATTGTAAGCATTCTTGATTATCAATGGACAAAAATATCCTATATGAGGTTTGTTCATATGTGATTAAAAATAAATCGGGAAGGGACTGGTTATTGAATAGAGATATAAATATTTGTCTTCTAAAACTTAGGATATGTTGAAATGCTGGGTCTGAGATTCCTATTCGCAAGAAAGATAAGGGTGAAAGAGGATTGATCCCTAGATTTTTAAGTTCATATTCAAGGACTGAGTGGGAGATAGAGGGACAAACATTGGATAATATTAATCTTTGACTAGGAGTGACTAGTCGACGTGCCTGTAGTATTTGTTGGTTTATTTGGATTTTACCGTGATTGTTGATGAATGTGTTCACTAAATTTTCATTTGCCAAATAAATACATATTCTGTTGTTTGATAGCTTTGAGCAAAAAATTATGTTATTTGGTTGGATTGTTTGGCATAGTGCCTTTAGGTAGTCTTCTAGCCTAGTGTTTTCGATTGCATCGAATAGTATAGCTTGATATCTGGATGGGAAATTGTTTATTCTGGTTTGTTGGTTTGCTACTGAGGAATATGTTTTGGGTTGTTGGGTTGTGTTAATAGTGGGTGTACACCCTATTTGAGATATGTTGTCATCCATTTTTAAGTATCATTTAGGTTTTCCTTAATACGGATCTGGCGAAGTATTTTCTGTTATTTATATCTGATATTAAATTCAGATTCACTTCTAGTTAATGTGTTGTTTTACTAATGTTTTAATAAAAAGTTAACCTGATATTCTTACTTGCTTGTTTTGGTTCACTTTGAAAATATTCACTAATTACTTTTTAACTACTTAATCGTTTCGGAGCGCACAACTGTACTGTACAAAGGTTTAACACCGAATCCTGTGCCTTTATTGTTTCAGTATTATCTTTATCAACCTGTTTTTGTACACGACCTCCCCGCTTCTCAACCAATAGTTCTCCGGCGAGAAATTTTTTTAAAATACCGGACAGTCTGTCTTTACTTGCACCTAAAACATGAGACAAGTTCGGAATGACAAATAAATAAAAATAACTTTTTGACCTACCAGTTATCTTTTGAAAAGTAGCAGCAAAAACAGGAACATTACCCTTAGAAGTTGTAATGGAGTATTTGACCGAAAGTTTTCTGTTTCTCCTCAGATTAGTTTCATCTATAGTTTTTCGCTTAGGTACAACAACTTGCATGAACTTTAGCAATATTTTATCTTGCTCAATTTTTTTCACGTCATTTGCATAATATATCATGTTTCTGAAAGCTAAACAGTCTGTGAAAATCTTCATTCAAAAGCGAATCTAAAAATATGGTACTTACCAAGTATTTTATTTCTTGTCAGTTCTCCTGCATTACAAACAACGCCTTTTGTCTTGTCTTGGAAATGATTACATGCGATGTCCGCTTCACCTAACCTCTCTTTTTTATAGCGCGTAATTTTTGGTCTTCCTTGATCACGGTTGTTTTTGGAAATACGTTATTTTCTTCCCTTTAGCGTAAGGCTTACGTTTTTACTATATTCTTCATTCATTTCATCCATATTTTGAAAAGAAAAACAAAACACATAAACACGTGGTAACGAGAAGCACTGATCACTGTAAGCTTAAACTGCACTAAAGACAGAAATGATTCATTTAAATAATAGGTACAGGTTCGTTACTGATCGAGTTTTAAAATATCAGTGTAGTTATAGAGTTTTTAAAATGTCCGTGTAGTTATCGGATTTTGAAATTATTTAGACACACACTTAAAAAGCAATATGAGTAAATTCTACAGAGCAAATTTCACAAAACATGAACATTCTGAACGCTTCCTTGTGCACGTTCTTGTATTTATTGACTAATTTTAATTATCGTTAGTGTATAAATTTAAATGCTTTTCAATTCATATCCAATTACAAATTAGAAAAATATTATTATATTAAAATTTTAAACTTTGTTCTGGAAGCTACCAAATCAGAACTTTATTAGACCGAAGTATGTTTTCTAATATTAGTAAATGTAGTTAGTCAGAATAAGTCAGAGCTCCGACTCAAAATTCGTGTCCACTTGTAATATCAGTTCAAATAGAATAGACCAACTCCACTGGAGTTTGTGGAATATTTAATTAAACTTTTGGTGAGTTGTTCAAGATTAGATGATAAGTTTCTATATGTTTTATTGAAATATTCTGCAGCACTAGTTGATAACATGTCGCTATTATTTACTCTTCTAACCCGTGAAATATACAATGCAGACAACATCATTTGTCAACAAATATCATTATTTCTGAAAAGTGTTTGTTTGTCCAAAATGTATACAGCGGTTTCGTGTTTTCTCGACCTCAACCCCCACTTTAATATTGTTTAATTTGGTGTTAATGTATGCATCTGTCGCACGAATCCAGTAAAGTAAATAATAAATTGGCTTTTTGCTCGCGTGTCTCTCCATCTAAAAGTACAGATGGCGAATGCTTGCATGAGACAGGGCGTTCTACGAATGTAAAGTGATACTAATTATGTATGAAATTTATTAGAGAACATACCGATGCCCGATGCAGATAGCCCTTGTTATTGATCTACTTGAAAAATTAATTTCGTACATTACTCAATGGGACTGTTGAACGTTAAACGATTTCCGTGTAACATACGCCCCATAGTAATTTCTATAAAAAAATGGATCTATTGCAAATTATCCTCAAATTTATTTATATTGAGATTAAGAATTCTGTAATATAAATACATAGTGTGATTAGACAAAGAAAAATCGTTCAAAATCTCTTGAAACTGCATATGTTGGTTCGTTTTATAAATATATACTTCAAATTTCAAAATAATTTGCACAACAGTTAAGTTTTTGTTCCTGGTGTGGAAAAAGTTTTATCATGGAGTTACGGAGATAACTTATATCTGAATTGGAATATCCATGACATATTGGAAAGCCTAAATTATTCCGGACAACTAAACTGACATTCGTCCAGATCAAGTAATCAAAATTTGGTCTCACACCGCGTATGGATTAGAAACAATGGTGATGGCAGAAGAAGACTTAAAAATGATGGAAAGAAATATTCTGAGAACATAACAATAACTGGGGAAAGGAGACTTAACGTGATGATAATGACTTTTATTTTATTCATATTAAGTAGTATTTCTACCTACCAATTATTATGGAATTAAATTTGTTTTTAAGGGTTGAAAAATGATCAATTGCCTTTTAAACATGCATTAGAATTTAACTTAAATGATTTATGCTATTAAGCCATTTGAAACTGCGGAAAACTGGGAAATAAGATTTTTTTATTTAGGGGTGGTTTTTAAAGGTGGAAGCTAGGCTATTAATAATTAACTGCGCTACGAACATGTATTACAAACATTTTATCCACTATTACTATAAAAACAATTTAAAACTGCCAAAAAAGCTGAAAACTTTTTGTGTTTGATGTTCCCTCATTAAGGGTATAAGTTAGGCTATTAATGATTAATTTCAAACTGTTAAAAACGCGAAAAAAATTGTTTTTTTCATATCAAAATATTAGGGGTGTTATTATCTACTATTAATTACATTACAAACATGTAAAAGATATAAATTTTAACCATTAATACTGTCTAACCTCTTGAAACTGCTTAAAACTAAATTTTTTTCAGTTTTCCTCATTAGGGGTGGTTTCTAAGGGCTGAAGTTTTAAAATAATCATGTGAACTATCATCCCCAATGTAAAACAATATTTATTTCGCTTATTCACATGCATTTTAGCTCGTAAAACACCTATTTTCGTTTTATTTCAATTTCAAAGGAGAACAGTAAAATGGAGAAAATTTTAACAGAAATGGACAATAGATTAGAGCGATTGGAAAATGAGAAAAGAAAAATAATGTTGTTGTATAAGGAGTGAAAATAGAAACCCATAATACAGACGAGCTCAGAATCACAATGGAAAATTTTCTGGAAAAAGCATTACATATAAAGACAGCAGTAGAAAGCGCAATTAAATTAGAAGAGAGAACTTGCCTAGTAAGACTGGCCAACTACGAGGAGAAAAAAAAGTAATGACGAACAAACAAAAACTGAAATTTATAAAAGAAGAAACTGTTTATACAGGATGATCTGTCACAGAAAGATCGAGAGATACAAAAAAAATCCGAATGAAGGCAAAAGAAGAGAAGGACAAGGGGAATAGGGTAAAGGTTGGGTACAGGAAAATATACATAGAATCATAAGAATGGAGAACTTGGAAGAAGATAAGCTAGAAGAGAGGAAACAAAATATAATACAAAAAAACTAGTATCACGAAGCATAGACAGGAGAGCGGAAGAAAGGAAATTGAACCATATAATGAAAAAGGAAACGAAAACGGAATCAACGAATAGGGAGAAAGAAGCAATATTAAAAATAGGAACTTGGAATGTAAGAGGTACGTACACTGAAGGAGCATTGAAACTTTTAACGAAGGAAATAAACAGATATCAAATTAATATATTGGCGATTCAAGAAACAAAACAACAAGAAGAGTAGGTAGGCGAAGTAGGAAACTACATAATTCTTCAATAGCGGAGGAACAACTAGAACTTTGGGAACTGGCTTTATGATAGCCAAATACAATGCAAGGAGAGTGAAAACATTCAAAGCGATATCAGAGCGAATGTGTTACTTGCAAATTAATACAGACATAGAGAATATGAGCATTTTAAATAAACATGCACCAACAGAATAGGAAGAAGATGAAATGAAGGAAAAATATTACGACGAAATGGAAGAAGCGTTTAACATGATGCCGAAGAAAGACATCAAAATAGTAATAGGCGACGCCAGCACAAAAATCGGCAAAGAGAGTATGTATGTACCAGTAATTGGAAAATACAGCAAACACGACTAAACTAATGATAATGGGAAAAAACTGATTAATTTTGAACCAAAATGGGGTTAGTTATTGCCAGCACAAAGTTTGAACATAAAGAAATCCACAAAGGAACATGGTTAGCACCAAACGGGAAGTACTACAATCAAATCGAGCATTTCCTTATACAACAACAATCAACGAATAGAGTAGGAAACGTGAGAACCTATAGAGGAGCAGATGTGTACAGCGACCACTTTTTAGTAGTTGCGAAAATAATACAAGACAGTAAAGAAAGAAAGGTGCATACCAAACAGAAGGCTTATACATAACAAAAAGATAGAAAGAAAATACGAAGAAGAATTGAAGAAAACCCTAGAATAACAACAGAACCACAACGTAAACGACGAATCGAGACATTTAGAGGAAACTATAAAAAAGACGGCACGGAAAATAATACCACCGAAAATTAAAAAGGGAAAAGGAGAAGAGTGGTTCGATGCAAAATGCAGAGAAGAAATTGAAAAAAGAATCCAAGCCAAACAGAAAATGTTACAAACTGGTACATATAAAGACAAAAGATAATACGAAGAACAGAGAAGATATGCAGGGCAAAAAAGCGAAAAGGAATGGAGAATTTTGTAAATAAAGGAATGGAAAACTTTTACCAAGAAATAAAATATAATAAAGAGAAAACTGGGCAGAGGACCATATGTATAAAGAACAAAAAAGGAGAAATAATAATGGATGAAAACGAAATGATACAAAGATGGGAAGAGTACTTCAAAGCAATATTAAATAAAGAAAATGAGAACGAGCAGCGGGAGGAGTTTACAACCCAAAATAGACATAACAACGGAGAGATATCACCACCATCGAGAGAATAAATCTCAGAAATAATACAGAGACAAAAGAACGGAAAATCTCCTGGAGACGATGATGAAATAGAGTCAGAGCTGATAAAATAAGGCGGAGACGCACTAAAGACGAAGATATACCATTTGATATCGAATATATGGGAACAAGAGACAATGCCAGAAGCGTGGGAAACCTCAATAATGGTACGAATTTACAAGAAAGAGAAACTATAGAGGGATCGCGCTACTGGACACAATGTATAAAATCATGGCCAAAACTTTAGAAAGAAGGTCAAAAGAATATGGAAAAAACTTGTTCGGAGAGTATCAGTGCGGATTCAGATCTGAAAGATCAGTCATGGACCATATTTTCACTCTGAAGCAAACGCAAAGAATGCGGTACGATTACTATCTACCAATCTATGCCATTTTTATAGACTTCCAAAGGGCGTATGTTCATAGAAACAGCAGAGACAATGAACCTGCGAGTCAATGAAGACAAATCGAAGTTTATTAAAATGGCAACACCTCGAAGGAAAGGGGCAATTCTGAATTTTCCAATACAACTGAATGGACAAAAAATAATGAACTTCGAACAAGTCCAAAGCAATCTATATCTAGGTGTGGTTATCAAGGACGACGGCGACGAAGGAGGGAATTTAGAAACTAGGCTGATGAAAGGAAGTAAGCAGGCAGGAGCATCGAACAAGACAATAAGTTCAAAGAAGATCTCCAGAAAGACAAAGCTACATCTGTACAAATCAGTAATATGACCAACAATAATCTACGGAAGGAATACGTGGATACTTAACAAAGCAGAGGAAGACAAATTAGATAGATGGGAAATGAAAATACTCCGGAGGATATTAGGGGGAAAAAGAGGGAGATTGGTGGCTAAGAAGAACGAATAACGAAATACGGACTTCATTTGGGGAAGCAGAACTGAGTAAAATAATCAGATCCAGAGGAATAGGTTGGCTGGGGAACGTACACAAAATGCCAGTTAGTAGAAAGACCAAAAAAATGATTGATATAGAACAAGCCGGAATAAAGAAGAGAGGCAGACCAAAGAAAATATGGTATGCAGAAGCAATAGAAGACCTAAGAGACAGTTGAATCCAGGACTGAAAAACGAAGGAAAAGGATAGGAAGGAATGGGAGGAAATCACTTCCAAGCTATGGGCCTCAAAGGCCTGCGTGTAGCACTTATATATATAAAATTAAAAAGCACACTTTTTTACAATACCATATTTGATCTAGAGGGTGAAATCATACAAATCGGTGCTCTCCCACAGAAATCGGCAGTGCGACTCTATTTTTCGTTTCATTCCCTGAACTAAATTGATAGTGACCAACTGAGGTCGCATATAGTGATTGGCTTAAAAGCAAAAGCAGAATATAAATAAACGATTTAAAAGATTAAAACTAACTTTTCCGCATCTCTGAGATGCCCTAAACAATATTCTATCATAAAATTGTCACTAGTCTACACTTCGGGGGATGTATCGTGCTAATAAATTGAAATTTCTCCAAAAATCACCAAAAATTTAGTATATCTAGTTTTATAGGACCCACTGTACTCGCTCAAGTCAGATGAAAATCAATAGGGTACATCTGTGAGAAACCTTGGAAAATATACAACTATAAAATTGATCACTTCGGAGGCTGTATCGTGTTAACCACCCAAAATTTCTACAAAAACGAACAAAAATGTGGCACTTCGGGTACCATAGCACCCGTTGAACTAGCTCTAGTGAGCTTAAAATTAATAAGATATATCTATGACACGCCCTGAACAATATTCAATCATAAAATTGGTCACTTTTATACACTCTGGAAGCTGTATCGTGCTAACACACTGAAAATTCTCCCAAAATGACAAAAATTTGATACTTCAAGTACCATAGCACTCGTTGTACTGGCTTCATTGAGCTAAATATCAGTGGGGTTCTTCTTTGACATGCCCTGAATAATATCCAATTATAAAATTGGTCACTTGTATATACTCCGGAGGCTGTATCGTGCTAACAAACTGAAATTTCTCCAAAAATTACAGAAATGTCGTACTTAAAGTACTACAGCACCTGTTGTACTAGTACTGGTAAGCTGAAAATAAATAGGGTTCATCAGTGAGATGTTCTAAATAATATTCAATTATAAAATTGGTGACTTGTTGCACTCTGTAGATTGTATCGTGCTAACAAACTGAGACTTCTCAAAAAATGACAAAAATGTCGTACTTCAAGTACCATAACAACCGATGTACTGGCTCTGGTGAGCTCAAATTCAATAGGTTTCATCTGTAAAATGTCCTGAACAATATTCAATCATAAAACTGGTGACTTCTTATATTCCGAAGGCTCTATCGTGCTAACAAGACATGTAACGAAAAGTGACCGACAACAACGAGTACGACGACATACACACAGGATTTTTTTTCTAAAAACCGTTTTTTCATGTTGTTTTTGATGAAAAACGTGAAAATTACTCAACATTTTTTTCAAAGTTCCAACTTTTTTTGGGGTAAACCAATACTTTTCTCGCATATTAGATAGGTAGGGTGGAAAAGTAATAATGAATAAAACGTTATACTGGTTCGTCGGGTATTTAAAGCTAGAACATACAAGAGGAAATCTAGAGGAATACCTAGAAGATCATGGCTATAAAATGTGAACCAGAATATAAATAATATAGGAATCGTGATACTCGTACTTCTGAATCGAGCTATACTGAGAGAACTTTGAATATTTTGAAATATTTGAATTTGAAATGCATTTGAAGGACATATAGGACAAGCAACAGGGACCATCTAATAAGAAATTTTATTCATAAACAGAATGTTACATAAAAAAAGAAGTATTTCGTGAGAGTTTGGACAATATGTTTCTATTTTTTTTATTTTAATTCAATGATATCTAAAATGCTTGACCAATATCAATTGTAAATGGAAGAAATTTATCACCCATCAACTTCTTATATTTACTCAAAGAGGAACCTTCCTAACGATTGACAAATAATCTAATACCAAGAAAACATATATTTAGGAAATACTCACAGCTGGCTCTTTATGATATAAACATAGACTTCTTGACAAACTGCTGAAAGCTCTCATAAAAATCTGGAGAACTGTGTTTAAAAAAAAGGTTTGACATGAAATGAAGCACTAATCAATTTCCTTGATTTTATGTCCACTTTAATGAATGACGAGTTTTTCCCGTATAAATATCTTTTTGACGTTTCAGCACAATTTTTGCCATCATCAAAATACTCTGATAATTCTAATATGAATATTATAAACAATGACAGTTCAAAGAGAAAATTTACAATTAATCCAAATGATTTTTTATATAGGTTCTTTCACTAGGAAAAAATTATGTAAGTAATTTTTTACTAATTAAGTCCGTTATGAGAATCAATCTTTCAATATGTTAAAGTTCACTTTCACTACAGACATTTTTATTATAGACAAATTTGATTTTGATGTTGGAATATCAAAACAATAAATAAGATCAATAAAATCTTATAATAGTTTACAATGCTTTTTCAAAATTATTTAACTGTATCGCCTGTAATTCGTCCTTAACTGCTACTGTTTTATCATTGTATTCTTAAATTCGCCAGATTTTTAAGACGGCTTATTTTGGGTAAAGGTACGTATGGGTTTTATCCCTGAATTGTGGCCTGAGAACTATTCCGTTTTTAGTTTAGTTGATTATAATACATGAAACGTTCAACAACTAGCAAGGTGTTCAATTTCATAACCCAAACCAAATAAATTTCAAACATTTGATACTATCAACTGATTTTAATGTACTGAAATATAAACGGTTATAAAGATTAAAACTAACTTTTCCGCATCTGTGGCCCTGAACAATATTCTATGATAAAAATGTTACTTGTATACATTTAGGGGCATGTATCGTGTTCACAAACCGAAATTTCTTCAAAAATAACCCAAAATTTAGTATATCTGGATTTATAGGACCCGCTGTACTCTCTCTAGTCAGCTGAAAATCAATAGGGTACATCTGTGAACAATTTTTAATCATAAAATTGATCAATCGTATACTCTCTGGAGGCTGTATCGTGCTAACAAACTGAAAATTCTCCATAAAGGAGAAACATTTGGTACTTCAAGTACAATAGCACCCGTTGTACTGGCTTTAGTGAGCTGAATATCAATAAAGTTCATCTTTGAGATGCTCTGATTAACATCCAATCATAAAATTGGTCACTTATACAATATACTTCGGAGGCTGTATCGTGCTAACAAACTGAAACTTCTTCAAAAATGACAAAAATATCGTATCTGGTGAGCTAATAATCAATAGGGTTCATGAACTAGATGTCCTGAATAATATTCAATCATAAAATTGGTGACTTGTTGAACTTCGGAAGCTGTATCGTGCTAACAAACTGAGATTTCTGAAAAAATGACAAAAATGTCGTACTTCAAGTACCATAGCATCCGTTGTAATGGCTCTGGTAAACTGAAAATCAATAGGGTTCATCTGTGACATGTCCTCAACAATATTCAATCATTAAATTGCTTGTCTCTAACATTATTTTTCTCCCGACCAATGACATAGATTTTATGAAGAAAAAATGATTCCACCATAACAATAATTTCACAGTTCATAAAAATAATATCGAAAAAATATTATTTTGTGCTGCATTCTCTATAAATAGTGACAGGAAATCATGATGCACCCATCGTCCTCCTCGTTTAATTTATTGAATAGAGGGTCATTCGCAAGCATCGCGCAATTCGCTGCCAGTTACCATTTTAATGGACATATACGTACGAATGCAATGTATTTTTGTGATAATTCTCGAATTCCATTTGACTTGTATCTGCATATAAATCCATCATAACAAGTGCCGGCTGCTCGAACGCCCATCGCCCCGTGACAATGCGGTACAGAACCGTAATACAAGAAATATTTTTATATCATTTGAACCACTTCAAGATAGGATTGTAGAACTGTACCTAAATAGTATCAGGTCACTCGATGTTCAACTTTCACTTGTTTCATGCAATGTAACGATGCTCCCGTTCTCTCACTGTAATGGAATAACTGAGGAAGGTAGAAGATTCAGCTGGGATGAAGAATGCCAAGTTGCCTTTGAAACTTTGAAGAAGCAGCTGACATCACCTCCGATTCAGGGCTATCCACTTCCTGAGGAGAAGTTCATTCTCGATACAGACGCCAGCAACGTGGGGATTGGTGCCGTTCTTTGCCAGCTCCAGGATGGCCGAGAGAGGGTCGTTGGGTACTTCAGCAAGACCTTATCTAAACCTGAGCGTAACTACTGCGTTACCAGGCTAGAGCTCCTGGCAGTGGTGAAATCTGTTGAGTATTTCTACAAGTACTTGTATGGAAGGAAGTTCTTGATCAGAACCGACCATGCCAGCTTGAAGTGGCTACTTAATTTTAAGAATACTAAGGGCCAAGTCGCAAGATGGTTAGAAAAACTTCAAGAATATGACTTTCAGATCGAACACCAACCCAGCACAAGGCACCGTAATACCGACATACTTTCCAGAAGACCATGCCAACCGACTTGCTCCCATTGCAGCCGCATGGAAGAGAAGGATGCCAGCTTGCACCAGATCAAAGTCGTTAGTAAAGAATGGCCTAAAGAGAGAATACAAGAGCATCAAATGAACGACGCGGACCTTGGAAAAATAATTGAATAGAAGTCAGTAAATCGGCGACCGACTTGGCAAGAAGTATCGTCATCTTCGCAGATTTTGAACTCATATTGGGCACAGTGGAATTCCCTGGTTATTGAGGACGGCTTGCTAAAAAAATCTTCGAGAATGACGAGGGCACCGAATCCAAGAAACAACTATTGGTTCCTGGGAATTGTGTCTCTGAAGTATTACGACATCTTCATGATGGACCGTCCGGAAGACACCTAGGTATGAAGAAGACCTTGCAGAAGGTACGGGAACGATTTCACTGGGTGAACTGTTCCGACGATATGAGAGATTGGTGCCGAAAATGTACCACCTGTGCTGCAAGCAGCGGACCACACCGTAAGCAGAGGGCTGGTATGCAGCAGTACATCGTGGGGAGCCCATTCGAGAGAGTCGCCATAGATGTGATGGGACCGCTACCAGAGAGCGGAGCGGGTATGAAGTATATCGTCATCATCATGGACTACTTCACCAAGTGGGTAGAAGCATATGCAGTTGTCAATAAAGAAGCCGCTACCATAGCCGACGTCCTGGGGAAGGAATTCATCAGTCGGTTCGGAGTGCCCTTGAAACTACATTCGGATCAGGGAAGAAACTTTGAAAGCAAGCTATTCCAAGAGGTTTGCCGGAAGTTGGGGATCCGAAAGACTAGAACAACGGCGCTACGTCCACAGTCCGATGGAATGGTGGAACGCATGAACCGGACTATAATCAAGCATTTGTCTAAGGTCGTCTCTGATCATCAGCAGGTCCATATGGTTATTCATTCTTATACAACTGATGAAATTTTGTACTCAATCATTTCTGGGATTTCTTTTAATATACTTGTGGAACAAATTTTTTTAGAACAAAACTTAGGAACCTACCACTACTTTCATTAGTATGTTATGAAAATATCCTCAAATCTGAATATTGTGTAGTAGTTCAGTAGTAAAAAATATTTTTAGTCGAATTATTTATATTTCTATCGGATCCGTACCTGATGATGTTGCTCATAATTCACTGGTGGAATGCCGAACCGGCTTGCCCTATGTCACATTTATTCGCCGTACACAATCATCACCTAAATAACTCATACACATCAACGAGCTTTCACCAAAAACTGATTCGCATTTATTGTTATTTGTCGGAATATGTACCTTTTAATTCTATTATTATACAGATACATTTTTGTTTGATTGACGACTGTCAAATATAAACTTGGGCTAGATATCAAAAAATAAATCAATTAAATAGATGTATTTAATAATTAATGAATAAGTTTCACGAAATTCCAACATTTTCTACGTAAATATTTCAATCTGACAAGAAAGTTTAACACAAATAATATTTGTATGCTTAGTGAGTCACCAATTAATAATTTATTGTTGAAGCAAATTTTCACAGATGGCATCATTGAGTAAGTTTAAATCAACATATCTATACCAAAATAATATATTACTTTTCCGCCCAACCTATCTAATATGCGAGAAAAGTATTGGTTTACCCCAAAAAAAGTTGGAATTTTGAAATTTCTTTTGAGTTATTTTTACGTTTTCCACCAACAACAACACGAAAAAACGATTTTTAGAGAAAAATAAACGGTTTTAAAGATTAAAACTAACTTTTCCGCATCTGTGGCCCTGAACAATATTCTATCATAAAATTGTTACTTGTATACACTTCGGGGGATGTATCGTGCTAACAAACCGAAATTTCTACAAAAATAACCAAAAATTTAGTATATCTAGTTTCATAGGACCCGCTGTACTCGCTCTAGTCGACTGAAAATCAATAAGGTACATCTGTCAGACACCTTGAACAATACTTATTCATAAAGTTGATCAATCGTATACTCTCTGGAGGCTGTATCGTGCTAACAAACTGAAAATTCTCCAAAAATGACAAAAATTTGGTACTTCAAGTACGATAACACCCGCTGTACTGGCTTTAGTGAGCTGAATATCAATAGGGTTCATCTTCGAGACGATCCGAATCATATCCAATGATAAAATTGGTCACTTGTATATACTTCGGAGACTGTATCGTGCTAACAAACTGAAACTTCTCCAAAAATGACAAAAATATCGTACTTAAAGTACTGTAGCACCGGTTGTATTGGCTCTGGTGAGCTGAAAATCAATAGGGTTCATCAGTGAGATGCCCTAAATAATTTTCAATCATAAAATTGGTGACTTGTTGAACTCCGGAGGCTGTATCGTGCTAACAAACTGAAATTTCTCGAAAAACAACAAAATGTCGTACTTCAAGTACCATAGCACCCGTTGTACTGGCTCTGGTGAGCTGAAAATCAGTAGGGCTCATCTGTGAAATGTCCTTAACAATATTCCATCATAAAATTGGTGACTTATTGCACTCCGGAGGCTGTATCGTGCTAACAAGACTTGCAAGGAAAAGTGGCCGACGACAACGACGACGACGACGACGACGACATACACACAGGATTTTTTTTCTAAAAACCGTTTTTTCGTGTTGTTGTTGATGGATAACATAAAAATATCTAAAAAAAATTCAAATTTCCAACTCTTTTGTGGGTAAACCAATACTTTTCTCGCATATTAGATAGGTTGGCGGAAAAGTAAAATCCTGTGTGTATGTCGTTGTCGTCGTCGTTGTCGTCGGCCACTTTTTCTTACATCTGTTGTTAGCACGATACAGCCTCCGGAGTGGAATAAGTCACCAATTTTATAATGGAGTATGTTAAAGTTTTAAATTATTTATTATTATTTTTATCAGAAAGAAATACTTGTTCTAAAGTAAATTTATTATCTTTTTATTTGAGCAGCTTTCTATAGTATGATACGCAGACTTTTGCATAGACAAAAAACAAATAGCAGTTAATAATAATTTCGATCCAAATTTACTTGACAATATCATGAATAAAAAGATAATAAAATAGACTTTAGAACAAGTATTTCGTTCTGATAAAAATAAAAATAAACAATTAGAAAGATTGACATACTTTGGAACACCATCCAAAAATTAAGTAATTTTTAGAAACTTTAGACATGAATATGTCTTTTAAAACTTATTACAATTTATCCAAACTCAATAAAAATAACAAATTTAAATCTTCCTTCAAAATTAAGCAAATCAGAAATTTATAAATCCAAATGTGACAATAACAACTATGATAAAATTTATATCGGTAGAACTTTTCGACATGTTGAAACAAGAATTTCATAACACAAACGTAACTATGGCAATAAAATCAAATTGTAACTATTTTTTAACAAATTACATTGTTTTATTTCATCGTTCAGTAATATTATGGCAGTACCTACTTCCAGAACGATTTTTCTTTGAAAAAGTAGCATTTTTCCGGGCTAGTCCGGGAAGTACGTACTTCCCGTACTAGGCCAGGAAGAATGGCATCGTTGTCATTATTGTAACAATCTTGGTAATAACGACTGACTGCTATTTGAAATGTAGTTGACATTTCGATTTTTTAAAGTTTGCGTGGTTTTGGTCGCAATTATCGCAATAAACTATGAAAAGCAACAGCGATAGTGTGAGTCCAGATACGAAAACGTTCATGATTTGTACACGAAATAGATGGATATGAAGAAATGTAAACCTACTACAGGTGATGTTATTTTAGTTCATTTGCCACAAGAAACTGAAACTTTAAAATACTGTGAACCATGTCTATTCTAACCATTTTAATGAAGAAAAATGTAAACATTGCCACTTTCTCAAAAGTCATTGCATTTCTAGAAAAGAATAATGTTGATTATAAAGCTTGAAAGCTTGTTACAACAGACCTTAAGTTCTGACATTTGTTGATTTCCATAAAGCGTTTGTCACGGTAAAATTAACGGCAATTATAAAAGCATTGAATGAATGCTTTTATAATGCAGATAAGTGAGGCCGAGGCCGACCTCCAACCAGATGGACCGATGGCCTGAAAGGAATCCATAACAAATGGATGGCAACCGCACAGGACAGAGAAAGATGAAAGTGCCTTGGGGAGGCCTATGTTCAGCAATGGACGTTTCAGGGCTAAATGATCATGATGATAAAGCAAAGATATCAGAAACCTTTAGCACCGAGCGGATTAACAGATTCATTATGGAAGCAGATAATGAAACAAATAATGCTAAAGGTAATTATAATAAAATATTACGATATAATAGTATCGACCTAATTTGTTTTTTTTCCGACAATTTATAATTGGTGTAGACGGAAAAAACTAACTGAAATGTCAATTGATCTAATAAACGACAGGGAAGTGAAAATATCAGATTCCAAAACACACATTGAGCGAACTTTTTTTGTAATTGAAGAAAACCTTCTGTATAGGGAATATTTACCTATTATATTGAGTCGTGAATATATTTTGGTAATTTGTTTCTAATAATCTTTGTGAAACTAATACGTTATTAATATAATATCTTCTGCTTTGCTGACTCTCCCTTTTCGGAAAACAATAATTAGGCACGAGCTACTTAATTAACCTACCCACAACATTCCATATGCGCGTACCCCTCTTCCAGTCCACGCGGGGGGCGCCACTATACACCGTCGCTATTTAGGGTTGTTGAAAAAACACTTTCCGACTCAGTGACTTCTGTCAATCCCTTTTGAGGATTACGTCAGTCAAGCAGAGGGCCAGCAGCCGGGCTAATCGCAGTAAGCCGAATTGTAGAATCCACGGCCCGCTTTGTCATCGGCCACAGATTAGCCGCAGAATACAAGCAAGCATTAGAAAAAAAAGCGCGACTCCCACTGGGTATATGTACCTACTAAAACAAAACAAAAATTCTTCAAAGGGAATATAGCCCAGGAAAAACGGAATTAGAATATAATTATATCACGAATTCATGTTAATAATATTGTATTAGTTGAGATGATTACTAATTGGAATTGTTAATCAAGATTTTTTTGTTATTAATACTACTATGTTCAAAAATAAATTGATCAACGAAATAAAAAATGTATTGTATTGCTTTTACATTTGAAATAATAGGTTAATGCCAACGAAAAATTCTCGTTTCTGCTTCCTATCGATTGAAAGCGGGTACATAGAAATGGTAACTTTGCTTTACATATTTTTTTTACCATTTCCCAGTTATTTGTTATTTCTAGTCAGTTATTTGTCGATTTACTCCATTTTTTCTCTGCCTGATTTTTTTGACGATATGCTATTCTTCATATTTTGCTCAAATCAGTCTAAATTTCCAGTTTTCACGTCCTTCTTCTAGTTTATCATGACTATACATTCGATTTCTAGGATAATCCAGTCTGACTTTTATGTTTTCTATAAGGAACGCTTATAATGACCAATCAATTCATTATGAGGTCTTCCTCAATTACGAGGAACTTGAATCAAATTTCAAGTAAATAACACCCGGTAAGAAAAAGAGAAGTCCTCTTGTGGTAGACATAATAGGCCTCAAGTATCTGCCAAATGGGTCTTATACAAAGTTATGACATAATGAAGAGTGGGCTATCTTACCACAACAACGAGCAACTTCCCGTGAAAGGTGTCTGCCAAAACCTTATATCAACAGCTGTTTGCAATTACAGAGATCAAATTCAAGCAGCTACAAGAGCTCAAAACCGTTATTGACAAGGATTATTACCCATTTTATGACTCCCTTTCTTGTAATGCAGACACACGGTACCTTCAAACTAGAAAGAAAGTTTTGTATTAAATAAAAATGATTAAATGAAGCGATGAAAATTGTTTTATTTCATTTCATATCACTTTAAAGCCTCCCTTGTATACAATATCAAATTCAAAATGTGTTAGCTTCGACTGTATTTATTATTATGCAATAACGTTCCTTTCAACCATGTTATTCACTTTGTTTGTTTTAGTTACTAAGATAACGGAAAATGTGACAAACATTCACTGGCAAAATTGTGTTGCACATATTATAAAAGAAGAAGATAAAATGTTTCTCTAGTGATGACAATGAGGCAAATTCTGAGTGAATAATTATTTATAATATAAATTTATTTATGGTTTCTTGAGTTAATAAATAATAGACAATAAATAGTTCTGCTATACTGCGAAATATTTATTTGTTACAAATAATGTTTAATAAAAAATTATGAAAATAGTTCAATGATTGAACTATTTGTATATCACATCTGATTTCTAAGTACTGAAATTACCGTTTTCAGAATGAGTATTAACTATAACAGGTTGTCTATTGAAAAATAGGACCTTTTAATACCATTTGGGAATTTCCTGTTCTTCGTAGGTACCTAATCTTGTTATGAAATATTCCAAAGAAGAAATCTATGGAAGAAGTGATGACAAATACATTATTCTGCTAAAGTGTATCACATACAGATATTTTTGATGATTTATTTTTATTGAAATTAACTGTCTCGACTCTTACTTCGTGGAATCTACTCATATTTGTGTTTTAAATGAAACTAAATGTTTCTAACTAATTCCACAATATTATTAAAAATGTTGAAAATTCTAAAAAATTGACGATTGCTCCGATAACTAAATATCATCGTCAGAATGACAGAAGTTACATTTCATTTGATACCTACCTGATGTTTAGTAGTTATTTTTGGCTAGACCAAGAAGTGATTGACTTAATATATGTTAATAGAAAAAAGAAGAAGATGTGATATTACAATTATTGAAGCTTAGATATTATTAGCCCTATGGTGATATCCTGGATATCATTTTTCCAATTAAGATCAGCATAACTGTGGTTACGAAAAGAGGTCCATCATAAATAAGAATCCTCATTGTCCACAATTATATGGAACCTTTAAATTACATAAAATAACGAAACCAATTAGACCTGTAGTTTCTTATGTTAATACTCCTAATAGTATATTGACAAAAAAGCTTGACAATATACTTAATAGTTACGGATATGCATCTAAATACTCAATTAGAAATTCAATAGAACTAATCAAAAAATTAAAAGCATTCAACTTACAAGATAACTCTAAGCTTATTTCATTTGACGTTACTAATATGTTCACTAAAATTCCTCCTAAAGAATGTCTAATACTTGTAAGAAAATTACTAGAAGATAAAAATAATATTCCAGGAGTAATATCAGATATTCTTAATTTATTTGATGTATTGAAAATGAAGGTTTACCAATGGGAAGCCCTATATCACCTATTTTGGCAACATTTTTATGGACAGTTTAGAAAGAAAAATATTTGAAAGTAATATTTCAAAAAATGTTTTATTTTGGTATAGATATGTAGATGACATATTAGCTTGTTTTATAGGTAGTGAACGACAATTAGATATATTTTTCAACCACATTTATAATTTACACCCAAAAATTAAATTTACATTGGAAGTTGAAGGAAATAACTCAATCAATTTTCTTGATTTGAAAATTCAAAGAGTTAATAATGTACTTGATTATTCAATTTACCGGAAACCAACACACACTGATGTGACAATTCCATATAGTTCCAATCACCCCATGTCACATAGACTAGTGGCATATAATTCAATGATACATAGAGAATTTTCAGTTCCTATGAACAAATGTAATTTCGATAGTGAGATTAATACAATTAGACAAATAGCCACATTCAACGGTTATCCATTACATATGATAAATAAGCTAATTAAAAAAAAGGGGAAATAGTGGCATTACAACTAATATTTCCTAAACAAACTGAAGAAATAAAAACTTATAAAACCATCACATATGCAGGAAATATTTCTAATAATATTTCAAAGATAATATCTTTAGCAACGAATACAACAATTTCTTTCAAAACAGATAGTAACGTAAGTACAAAATTGTTAAATGTAAAAACAAAAATACCATCATTAAGGAAATCAGGTATATATAAACTCAAATGTCCAGAATATAATGCTGTCTATTTGGGTCAGACCCTTAGAAATTTTGAAATCCGCTACAGTGAATACTTACGGGCATACAGATTAAAAGAACCAGATAAATCCCATTACGCAAAACATCTACTTGACACCAATCATTCATTGACACCTAACACAGAACTAGAAGTACTACATATTTGTGATAAGAAACAAGAACTGGATTTCCTTGAAGAGTTGTAAATTAGAAGACACTTAAGAAACCCACAATATGAAGTAGTCAATGAACAGATAAATCTAGAGAGTTCTCCACTATTAAACTGTCTTCTTGAGTGATAATTGTAAAGATCAGCAGATATAGTTTTCCTGGTTTTCTATACCATTGCACAGTTATACTGATCTTAATTGGAAAAATGATATCCATAGGGCTAATAATATCTAAGCTTCAATATTTGTAATATCACATCTTCTTCTATTTTCTAATAACATATATTAAGTCAATCACAAAGTAGACAATTTTGTAATGCTTCATGTCATTCAGAGTATTTTTCTATACTACGGTCATTTATTCTGTTTTATTATCAGTTTGCTCGCTTTTTTGCATTTTTATTCCTACAATATTGCTCATTTTTTGTTGTCTTCCAAATCATTTTAGCATTTTCCTAGTAATCACTGTTCAAATTTTACCACACCAAACACTAATAAAGTAGTATTGTACAAAGTGGATCTATAGGTTATGTATAAAAAAATGGAACTTTATTAGACACGTGAGGAAAAATACTCAGATTTATATGGAAAAAGGAAAGTAGAAGAACGAATCAGGAGCTAATGTTACTAGCTGTAAAGACCATAGAGATATGTAGAGCAAATAGAAAGGTAAGAAGATAACAAAGGAACAAAGTACAAAAGAGAAGAAGACCGAGGAGGAAGTGAACACAAGCCAAAGAAACCTACATGGTTTGAAAATCTAGAGATGAGAGAAAGTAGCAACAAACAAGAACAATCACAACCATAATCATTTACCGCCTGTAGAGCATTTTTATAATTTTTCTTCAGCTTATAAACTTGTACTATTTGTTATAAACAAGTTCTACAGAGACTAGTTATTTTAATAGCATATCCCTATAATTAACGATCCAAAATAAAAATGTGACTAAAATAAATATTTCTTTTCGCGAGTAAGCTGTATAAATGTTTGCTCGGTCTATAAAATAAAACAAAAACGGTCCGATGGGATTATGTTTGATCGCTACACCACCGGTGCGCTTTGCTTTTGTCGTCGCACGCACAGTAGCTACGTAACTCGAGTGAAATTAGCCTTCTTTGTGTTATACGCACGCCAAAATTGAATCAAAAGTCAATAGAAATACGAGGCACGTGCTGTGAAAAAGAAATTTGAAATTCAATTTCGAAATCTCTATACGCGTTTTGCCACTACGAGGAATAATAATTTCGCTGGTGAAGCTACTCGAATCTAAAATGAAAAAGGTCTTATTTAACTCCATATGTATACGAAACCAATTCAATTAAATCGAAAATATTACCGGTATAAACATGTATGGGAATAAATATATCAGCAATTTTCAAACGCGGCCATTTGTTTTTTAGACAGTTTGAATGAATGTTCTATACTCTATTGACCTAAAAAGGGCTTACGACAGGAGAATTATTGGGAGCCTAATAAATAACAAACATAGCAGTCTTACGACAATAGCATTTGTAAAGTCAAAGTGAGACGCAAGGTGTCACTATGATTCTATCTCAGGAAAGGACTGAAACAGGATGCTGCTTATCGTCTAGGGTGTTAAAAACATATCATAAATAGCAATTTGGGAGGGAAAATGTTAAAATATTGGTCAATGGCGCAATTCATACTGTATGAATAGCGAACTAGCAACACTAACCTTATGTTTGAAATTGCTTACAAACTACAGAAGTATAAATCTGAGCACCACACTGAAACTTATAACTAAATTTATAGCAAACAAAATTGATAACCTAACATCCACAGGAGACGAACAGCAATGATTTAGATCAGCAGATCAGGCAAGGATGCGGATTATGTCATAAGACAGATTAAAGAAAAATCAATTGAATACTAATTATAGAAGAGAAACCAATGGTGTATTTTGGTACATGATTTTATTGCGATTTATTGATAAACCATCATCAGTGCCCCTGTAAGAGTGAGAAAATTGATCTTACAGTATCCAGATGAAATATAATTGTTTCGAAGGGACTAAAGCCAGTTATACTCAATTTACTTATATACATAATAAAATATAAGATTTTGAGCTGGCTGAATTTCCTTCTTTATACACCTAGAGAATCAAAATAACGGAAACAAAGTATGACCAACTTCAATCAATAAAAAAAGGTCCTGTCTCTGTCGAAAATGCAGTTTTCGGGACATCACCAGTGTTTGTTGTTTAGGAGTTCAAATTATTAGTATTTCACGTTAACGTAACTTTATTTTACAATGACTTTTTATATTGACAGTTTTTTTTAATTAATCATGACATAAGAATAAATAAACGTGATAAAAAAAGAAATATATGTGTGACTTGACTGCCGCTTCCTCATGACATTACACAGTACCGAACAACCAGGATATATTTCGATCTGATGGTATCCGTTAGCTAGATCTAGCGTTGTAAGATACTAGGAAGTGAAAATTTGTCATCGAGAGTCTTCTCATTTAGCTTAGGATAGACTATTACAATTCTATATATTTTTTTATCGTTTAAATTTGATCGCTATTTCTCGACAAACCAAATCGGTGGGTCAAATGGCGATGCTGAATGTCTTGGATAATACAATTAATTGATCTTTAACCATTGCCCAATTATCTAACTCTGTTCTAGAAGCTATTAAGTCAGCAGCTCTACCTATAAGTTTTCCAATTATAGTATCATATAGACAAATATTTATTGCAGAATTCGGTTCACCACGATTTTGATGATTCATTAAAAAATTCTCGCGTTCTTTAATAAATCTATTAAGTTGTTTCGAGTTTGCATCAAAATTTGGGATATTATCTGCTTGGTATTTAATTAATTAATAGTATGGTTGAGCCATTTGGTTTAGTTTTAAATTTGTAATTCCATCTATAACATCTTCCACAATGAGAATCAGGAAAACACTTATACAAAAATAAAATAATGGGAATTAAATATAAAATGAATTCACAACTATACTTTGGACGATTTTTGTTCCTCTGTCCTCGCCAATAAGATGTGATTCCGTTTTCCTGGTCAAACTATACTATGAACTTTAGGACGATTCTTGTTCCTCTGGTCACTGGTGAGTTCTTATGAGAACTCGAATTTCCGTAGGTTGGCACCAACTAACCGTTAAAACGAAGAACTGTACGAGGTTTCGTCACTTTCCATACAATTTTGGCCAAGTCCTACTGACTGCGCCAGTTAAAAGTTCCAAAACGATACGCTTGAATTTAAAAAATTCAATTTTATCATTGAAGCGCAACAAAAGAACTAACTACAAAAATATGGTGTTCTACAATTTATAGGTTTAATAAAAGTATTATATTTCTTGCTACGTTGCATTTTGCATGACTGTAACTCTCCAAAGGTTTTGCGCGTTAGTGCCTTAAATGAGGATTTATTATATTGGCTCAGTTGTATCGTAGTCGATGTGGTAACAAGGGAGGCAGGTTCTTCGGTTGGTCTGTAGTTTTATTTATTGACATCAAGGCTGATGTGTAATGGAAGCCAACTAAGTGATACTTTTGTATTTTGAGCATGTACGTATATTGGCCTAATTTTTTTATATCATTTCAAGTGTGGCACACTGTATATGTTATTTCAATTGCAATAATAGCTTATAATTAGTTGTTTTCAAACATAACGCACGTCATTGGGCATCTGTTATGATTGAATGACGTACTTGTTGACCTGTGCATATGATAGAATATATATCAGATTTCAACTATCAACTATTAGTTAGGAATTTTTTGATAACTAGCGTGAGTAATTTCGTTGAACATTTTTAGATAATTATTGATTGAAGTCTTGTTTTATCTATAATAGCCGCAAACACCAGCTTGACTGGTTTATTTTTGTCATACATTCATTCATTTGTTTTCACTATGGATGATATTTTTTTTTCAAATTCAAAGATGTCTTTTTTCATCATTTTTTTGTTTTTTTAAATAATGATTTAGCGATCTTTCAACAAATTTCTCGAATATTTTTGATAGTATCAGAAACTTTGGAAAAAAGTACTCAAATTTCACATGAAGTATCCATAACTTCACCAAACAATTGAGAAAATGTTTCAATTTACGAGAAGAAGATCCATAATAGTAACTGATTGAATTTTTCAGAAGGGCCCAAACCTTCAAGAATCTACTTGAAAGTTCCAGGAAATGTCAGGACGTTATTGGATTTTCGAGAAAGGAAGTTTCAGAGGAAGATCTAGAAATATTACGAATTTTCTACTAGTTACGTACACATCTTCTTTACTTTTCCAACTCCCGTATCTTTCACGTCTTTACACCTATCAACAAATGACTACCGTATATCACGATGGGCAGCAAGGGGCTACTACCACATACAAACACTATTTGCCTGTGGTGTAGTTTTTTCCGCAGAGTGAAATATACAAAGTTTGCAGATGCACTCTACCTATGCAGCTGATTTCAAAAGAAATAATGAAAACCTTGTATCTTGTTAAAAAAGGATTAAAGGTGCGAATTATATTGAATGAAACCATTGTTTATTAAGGGGAATTTGTAATAAAAACATACTTAATCGAGCCAGTGTACAAAATTCTGACACATTTGTATTATTTACTGTCATTCTCGCAGTAACAAGATAAGAAACTAAAAGTAACTTCAATTTCAATGAATTCGTTATGAGCGAATAAACTTTTCATCGCTATCAAAAACCTCCCATTTGCTGTTATTCATTAAAAAGGGACCAATTCCGGAGTCCGGAATTACAAATCTTAACAGGGCATAATCTCTTAAAAAGGTTAGTAAAAGCAGGAAGAAGCAGTAGGGAAAAAGAGAGACGTGAAGCCAGTAAATAACAAGCCCTTGTTTTACAAACAAAAGACACTCATTCTTCGACCTTATCGTGCTTTTCTCTATCACGCACAAGACCAGGACTACCACCGCCGCCTTTCTATCTTCCGACCATTTTTCTCTGTTACCGGCGCAGTTTACATTTTCTTTTGAGTAACAAGAGCGTTTCGGGCTTTATTTCCTTACAAAAAAATCAGGAAAATTCAACGATAATAATGGGAAAAATATAGGCTCATTTCACAGTAACAGTTATGTGCAGCTTTTGATAAATTCATGTATTTTATCAATTCAAAAGCAGGGGCTATAATATTTGTTTGGTACAAATCTGAGAATTGTGTCGGGGTATAAAAAGATCTGGATATAAGTTTTCAGGGCGAATGATATATTCGCTATCGTTATTTTCATTTTGTTCCGGTCACAACAAAACCACAAATATAAGAACCAAAATATGATGTATCTTGATTACAAACACGGGAAGTAAGGATCGGCTTTCAAATAGGACAAAGTCAGACTTTTTGAAGTTCTATTCCACAACTGCTTTTCAAAGGTATTCCCAGCTGAAATATTTTGGGAATCAAAGCTGATTATTGTGTTTTTCTAATAAGGCATATTGATAATGCGTAGCATAGAATACTTTACAAAAGCACGAAACTAACCTATTAACGTTCTATGATATTTTATTTAGTTTTGTTTTTTTGGCCGAAGGACATAGTCCATTGAGCCATGAGCTACAGTACTAAAAAGGGCGGATAAAAGCACATATTGGACTGCAGCGAACATGTGGATAATCTAGCCAAAGAGGCCGTTAAAAATGGACTACCAATAAATAATACAATAATCGTGGCTAAACCAATGTAAAATTAGACTAAAAGAAAGATGGAAAAATTTATGGCATTAGTATTGCATTGAAAAACCTACAAGATATACACTCTTACACCTAGAAATTCCCAACCAATACTGGTACAGGAACTATCAATTACCGCGTAGTAGTATAGTCACTATAAGTAGACTTAAGTTCGGCCATGCATGCTATCCCGCGCATCTTAATAAAATAAAAGTAATAGATTCGAACTTGTGCGACACTTGTTACCGTATATGCGACTTGGAACACATTTTTTTTGAATGTAATAAATATACACAACATACAGAAGATATGTATACATAACTAATAAAAATCGATGTTCTACCTCCCTTCAATGTAATGAACTTACTGGCATTAAATAAGCTGCCTGTTTATAACGTTTTACTGACATTCATTAAAGCATGCAATTTAAAACTGTAATATTAAGAAGTTCCTTGTCCTCTGTAAGTGGTCTACCTTTTCTGTGAGTTAGCCACCCTGAAAGACCCCTGGGTGTGAAACGTATATCCTTAACCTATCCAAATTGTTCTATGATATTCTCATATTGATTATCATAGGGAAAAAATCTCATTGAATAAATACATTCTTAAACAGAAAACAACAAGTCAGTCTTTATCTTTTGGAGACAACTCAACCAAAAACTATAATCATATTCAGAAGATTCTTTCTCGAACAAGAAATAGGTTAGCGAAAAGAGACTTTTCAAATAATTACCTGCATCTAGAACAGAATATTCTTGGGTAAAGCTGCGATATAAAAAAATACACGCACAAATCCTATAGTGTCCCGTATAAAGTTCCACTTTGGAAAGTGCAAATTTTTGACATTCACCTATGAATATAGTTTACCTACTATGAGATAGTATGGAAAGGATTTTGGGTCAAACCCTTAGAAAGTTTGAAATCAAATACAGTGAACACTTACGAGCATGCAGATTAAAACAACCAGATGAATCGCACTATGCAAAACATCTACTTGACATCAAATATTAATTGATATCTAGCACAGAACTAGAAGTACTACATATTTGTAATAAGAAATAATAACTGGGTTTCCTTGAAGAATTGGAAATTAGAGACACTTAAGAAACCCACAATATTAAACCGTCAATGAACAGATGAATCTAGTGAGTTCTTCACTATCAAACTGTTTCCTTAAGTGATAATTGTAAAGATCAGCGGATATAGTTTTCCTGGTTTACTATATCATTGCACAGTTATCTTTAATGGGCAAAAATATCCAGGAGATCCCCAAAGGGCTGAAAATATCTAAACTTTAATATTTGTAATATCATATCTTCTTCTTTTTTTCTATTAATATACAAAAGGTCCCTCTAAGTTGGAATAATATGGTAAACTTTTTTATTATTAATGTAGAACCTAATTTGGACTAAGTCTTTCAGAAGCTCTTGAGATAAATAAAAACAAATATTCAAACCTTCATTAAACCTTTTTACATAGAAGATAGTTTAGGAATGAATTAACAGGTAAACTTTTTCAATACCTTTGTTAATATTCTTGGAATTCAGAAATTATGGACACTATATATAAAAAAAAAATCCAATGGCACAGGGCCAATTGGACAGGCTTATTTCAGTAACATTTTTGCATAAAACCCAAAATAAAAAATTAGATACGAAAGTAATAGAATGTTTTCAGATGTACAAAAAACCAAAGCACATTTTGGCATCAAATCAAAAAAAAATTTCTGGGAAATTTGTGAATTTTCTTAAATAAATGTTTTAATGTACGATTTAGAGAAAAATGTTGAATATAAAAGTTGTAGAACGTGTTGAGGTCTATGAAAAAGCTCAGTATTTTTTTTTGCGTCAAATGAAAAATAAAGAAAATACGATTTTTTTCAACTTTGACAGGTCGCCATTTTGTTTTTACTGTGCCGATCTGGCTTATTAACGGACTCGTCCAAGATTTTGGTCTAACCAATTTTTGTAGCGAGGTTGGTTTCGATCCGTCAAAAAATACGCCTTCTATCGTGCTTACAAATTCCGTTATAACACATACATCATCATCATCATCATCATCATATGCAGCTTATTCAACCATTTTGTTATGGTTTAGCCTCCCTTTACATATTTATATATTCCATTTCCATGTGGGCCCATTGTTGTCGATTGCCCCAAGTTGATTCTGCGAGTTTCTTTATGTCGTAGTCCCATCTTAAGTTGGGGCGTCTTCTTGGTCTTTTCACGCCTCGGGGATACCATTGCGTTATCTTTGTGGTCCATCTATCGTCTGTCCTTCTAGCGAGATGCCCCGCCCATTGCCACTTTAGGGATCTGATTCTATTTATGACATCTATCACTTGGGTCTTTTGTCTGATCCAATCAAGCCTTTTTCTATCTCTCCTTGTTATTCCAAGCATGCATCGTTCCATAGACCTCTGCGTTACCTGGAGTTTTCTAATGATATCAGTTTTCAGGGTCCAGGTTTCACAGCCGTATGTTAATACTGGTAGTACGCACTGATCAAACGCTTTCTTTTTCAAAGGGAGTGACATTCTAGACTTGAAGATGATAGAGTTCTGTCCAAATGTTCTCCATGCTAATTTGATTCTTCTGTTTATTTCTGGAAGTAGAGAGCCTGATATGTGTATTAGTTGACCCATGTATATGTATTCCTCTACTATTTCCAGGGCAGTGTCATTAATTGTTATTTCTTGTGCGTTTATCAGTTCGTTATACATTATCGTGGTCTTACTCAGATCTATTTTAAGGCCTACTTCGTTGCTTGCTGCATTCAATTCATTTATTTGTTGTTGCATTTCACCAGGGTTACTCGCTATCAGGATGATGTCATCAGCGAATCTTAGATGGTTCAAGTATTCTCCATCTATATTCAGACCTGTGTTGTTCCAGCCCAGTTTTCTGAAGATGCTTTTTAGTGTTGCTGTAAATAACTTTGGTGATATTGCGTCTCCTTGTCTAACTCCTCTGCTGGTGGGGAATTCTGGTGTGCCCTCATATATCCTAACTCTCGCTTTGGCTTCCCTATATATATTTGCTAGGGTCTCAATGTATGGCTTGTCGACCCCTTGTTCTGTTAGGGCATTTATTACTGCTCTGGGATATATAGAGTCGAATGCTTTCTCGAAGTCGATGAAGGCTAGTGCTAGTGGTTGGTCGTATTCTTTGGTTCGACTGATAACCTCTTTGAGGGTATGGATGTGATTTATTGTACTGAAGCCTTTGCGGAATCCAGCCTGTTCTCGTGGCTGGGCCGAGTCTAGTGTATTTTGTATTCTGTTGTGAATGATATTTGTGAATACTTTGTACGTCACTGGTAGTAGACTTATTGGTCTGTAGTTCTTAATGTCTTCTTTGCTGCCTTTTTTGTGGATCAACACTATAAGGGCGCTGTTCCACTCTTTAGGTATGCTCCTGGACATCAGACAGTTCTTGTATAGTTTGGCAAGGTACTTCCATGTTTTAGCTCCTGCATATTTGAGTATTTCGGTCGTGATGCCGTCATTTCCCGCTGCTTTGCCATTTTTCATGCTTTTCAGTGCTATTTCTACTTCCTCCACCAATACTTCTGGTATGGCATCTTCTGAGTGTTCTATTATTTCTTTCAAATTTTCAGGGGCCTTGTATAGGTCTCCATAGAATTTGGCTACTAGGTCTATTATTTAATTCCTATCTGTGGTTCTTGTGTTTCCATCAGTTAATGCAACTATCTGTCTTTTCCCTATTATTAGTGCCCTTTTTGCATTTTTGTAGCTTTTACGGTTTTCTATTGTTGTTTGTACCAGTTTCTCGTTGTAATTTCTGATATCTTCTGCGATTTTCTTTCGTATCGTCTTGCACAGTTCGGTGTATTCAATTCTTTGAATGTTTGTTCTCTTTTTCATTTCTCTTCGTTTTTGTAATAGTGCTTTTGTTTCCGAAGTTAGTTTTTTGTGTTCACCTCGTTGTTGCAGACCTCCCACTTCTACGGCGCAGTTTCGAATTGTGTCTATGAGTTCAGGGTTGTTATATTCCACTTTTTGTAGTCTTTCTTCTAGTAGTGCTTCATATTGGTGAGAGTTCTCTTTCAGCCTTTCGTTGTTTATGTTTTTCGTTGTGTTGGTTTTGATTAGTCTTGACCTTTCTAGTTTTATATCTAAGACCAGTCGAGCTCTAATTAGTCGATGGTCGCTTCCTGTAGTGAACTTGTTGAGCGTGCTTAGATCTTTTACTGTGTTAATTTTATTGGTGAGGATAAAGTCTATTTCGTTTCTGATAGTTGCACCGGGGCCTTCCCACGTCCATTTTCTGTTAGGGTTCTTCTTAAAGAAGGAGTTTGCCACATACATGTTCCGAAAGTGTGCGAACTGTATTAATCTCTCTCCTCTTTCATTCCTTTCTCCAAATCCATATTTCCCCATTCCTTTTTCTTGGTCTTTCCTGTGTCCTACTTTGGCATTAAAGTCTCCCATTATGTATTTGAAGTGACTATTGTCGTTGCTAAGCGCTTGGGTTATTTCATTATAGAATTCTTCTATTTAGTCGTCACTATGGCTGATTGTTGGGGCGTATACCTGAATAATCTGGATAGTATATCTTTTGGAGAGTCTTAGTGTTATGCTGGCTACTCTGTCTGAGGTGCTTGTTATCCTTATGATTCTATTTTTCCAGGTTTTCTTAATTAGGAATCCTACTCCGCTTGTTCTTCCTGTTGGTGTTCCTTGGTGGTATAGAAGATTCCCTGATTCAAGTTCTATGAGTTCTTCATTTTTTCGTCTTACTTCGCTAATGCCCATGATATCCCACTTTATTTTTGCTGCCTCTGTTTCCAGTTCCATAATCCTAGCTTGATTAGAGAGTGTACGGCAGTTATAAGTTGCTAGGTGTAATGTAGTTAATGGGTAGTGGTTTAGACTCCGCAGATTCTTAGCACCCTCTGCCCTCGTGGCTGGTTCCCAGGATCTACCCCTCCTAGGGCCCTTCGGGCTTACGGAGAATGAGGGCCGTAACTTGTCCTTGTCTGTCATGTTAAGGTTATGAGGCGTACCTTAACAAGCTGCCTCAATGCGGGTTGGCAAGGGGCGAGGGATGTCGTCCGCCAGTTTTCGTCATTTACTGACGGACCCTGTACCCCCAGATTTTTAGTGGAACTTTTTATTTATGAAAAAGCCCTTACTAGAGTGAGATTCGAACACACATATATATATATATATATATATATATATATAAATAACCAATGAAAAGATGAACCTCTTTTGCGTGATATGCCCGCTAATTCTGTCTTTATATATATATATATATATATATATATATATATATATATATATATATATATATATATACATTTATTATTTTGGATTTTTCTTTTGGGTATAGGTTTCGTTGAAAAAATACGACGTTCTTATTACGTGTCGCCTATCATAGTAGGCTTTTTCAAAATATTTTTTATTATGCTCGAAATACCTACGAGTAAAAGAAAACATGTTAGCTCACAACAAGGACATTAAACAACTAAAACAACTAAAACATTAAAAATTAAAAATTAGAACAGTTTCACATGTACGAATAAAATCTCTAAATTAAGTTTTATAGTGGTACGTACCTCGATGTTTACATGTTTACGTTGAAATACTGAATAGAAAAGCAGAAGGCTCTATTATTGTTTTTGTTTTTTCTACTTGAAATATGTGTTCAGGTTTTTGTTTGTTGGTTTCCAATTTTGTAAGAGTGAGGTGTATATCAATTAACAAAACAGAACAATACAAGGTGGTCACAAATAGAAATAATAGTTATTGGCAGTTTATACTATTGAATTATGATAAATATGACTTAGATGATTCGTGTCTTGTTTATCATGAACTGTAAGATGTTCTTTTTTATGTATATCATTTCCTCCATAAGCAATTTTTGGTAATTGCTCTTTTGCGTTAGAATTTCAGTGTTTGAGAAGTCAAATTCATGTTTTTCGCTGGATTCGTGCTTGTGTAAGGCTGTTGAGGCATTTTTAATGTATTTATGACCGTTTAGCCTACTGTTGAGGTATTGTGTTGTCATGCCAATGTACTTTTTGGGGCAATTTAAGCACGGTAATGAATAAACGACATTCGATTCCATTTTCGTTGGAACTTCACTTTTCAATGGTGTGAACAAGGACGATAATAAACGTTGTGCTTTGTGACATACAATGATATCATGCTTACCTAAAATATATTTCATTTTTTCCAATAATTCTGCTGTGTAGGGCATAGCAATATATTTTTTTATGCTTTTTCTATTTATTTGTACTCCATCTGGCATGCCACTATTATATAATTTGTGTGTACGTTGCCTTACAATTATATCTATTAATTTTGTAGGGAAACCATTTTCATAAAGAACCTTTTTTACTTTCTTTAAGACCTCAAATCTGTATTCAGGTGATGTTAGAGTTAGCACTCTATCAGCTAAATTTATGATAACACTGTTTTTTTGCGAAGTTGTGTGTTGGGAATTGTAATTTAGGTAGCGACCCGACCAAGTGTTTTTGGTATACCATTTTGTTGTAAGTTTATCGCTGCCTTCTTGTCGTATGATTGTCATGTCTAAGAAATTAATTTTAAACGCGTTTAGAATTTCGTCAATTTGATTTTCTGGTACGGCAGTGATGCAATCGTCGACGTATCTTTTAAAAAATAGTTTGGGGATATTGGTGTTGCTCAGAACCTTCTCTTCTTAGTACTCCATGACAAGTTGTGCTACAGTTGAAGATATTGGAGAGCCCATTGCACAACCATCTAACTGTTGGTAAAATTTGTTCTTATGTTGAAAATAATTACAGTTCAGTGTTAGATTTAACGCTTCAATAAACATGTCTTGGTTAAGGGTTGTAAATTCTTTTAGGAAGTTCCATTTTTATTTAATGATTTTGGTCAGTAATTCGTTCGGGATATTAGTATATAAGGATACCACGTCTAATGAAATTACTTTGTGTCTGTTCGGTATTTTTGTTGTGTTAATAAACTCCTTGAAGCTAAAAGAATCTTTGATATAGTAGTTATTTTTGCAAGTTATTTCTGATAGACAGTTACTTAAATACTTGGACAATCTATAAAAAGGTGACTGAATAGATGAAACTATAGGTCTCAATGGAGTACCTGGTTTGTGCAGTTTCGGCAACCGGTAAATTTTTGGCGCTACTGCATTGTGAATCAATAATTTTTTTGCCTCATTCTCTGAAATAAGTTCTTTAGATAAAAATTTTTCCATTAGTATGTTATTTTTTTCTTGGTATGTTTTTGTCGGATCGTTGCGTAATTTTTTGTAAGTTTGGTTGTCAGACAGTAAACTAACCATTTTATTTTCGTAGTCAATCGTATTCATTATAACAGTTTTATTACTTTTATCAGGTTTCAAAACAGTAATATCTGGGTTATTTTTAATAAAATGTTTGCTCTGTTAATTTGTTCGTTGACTTTTAGTTGAAATTTATTAGTTTTTGTATTTTTGTGTCTAATCTTGATTTTATGGTTAGTAATTAGATTTACAATGTTACAACGTATCGTGTCTTTGTTTTCGCTTGGTTTATCTTTAATAGCAGATTCAACACAAGCTATATATTCTGTTACAGGTAGTTTACTTTCTTCAATCACTGGTATAGAGAAGTTATTACCAAGGGCTAAAACTTCAGCAACATCTTCAGGTATTTGTTTATCAGAAATATTGTCTAACCAAGATGAAACGTTGATTTTATTACTAGGTGCTGTACTATTTGATATAAGTTTGGAAAGTTTTTTTTGGTTAGTTGTCTTGACTTTATAAAAAGTTTTTTCGTGTTTGACATTCTCTCTTTGCATGAAATCGTTAAAAGTATCTAAAGGTAATATCTAAAGGTAATATCTGTTTTATTTCTTCTGTTGGTGATTCAATTTTGGAGTTAAGGTTGTTTATTTTGTGAGTAGACTCGGTTATTGTAAGATTTAGAATTTTACTCTTAGTGTTATTAATAATGTTATTGAATTTATTTTCGAGGTACGTACCTGTAAAACAAATGTGTGACAAAAGCCGAGTATACATCAAGATGTTTGCATCTTAATAAAAATATTCTCCGGTTCTTCTGCTTCGCTATATATATATATATATATATATATATATATATATATATATATATATATATATATATATATATATATATATATATATATATATATATATATATATATACAGGGTGTCCCTGGACTAATGGGAAAAAAGTCAGGAGAGTATATAATATGAGCCAAAATAATGTTAGTACTTCATATAAACTTTTACTATGCAGGCCCTCGTTTTCGAGTTATAGGCCTCCAAAGTTTTAATTTTGAATTGGGTTTTTATTTTTATTTTTTGTACTAGTTATTTGATCTTCATAAAATTTACGGCAAAGCTATAATGTAAGTGTATGTTTATTTTGGTAAGGTAAACAGATTTACAGTAGTGCATTGAAGCCAGGGACGGACTACTCGCAATGGTTAGTGATCCAAAAATTTTGCAGGTATGGCACACCCTGTATGAAATTATCGAAATTCACTTCCCCACACATTAAGCTAACGAAAAGGTACTCTTGTTGGAATTTGATAAAATAAGCCGTTTGGCTAATATTTACAGTTTTATTAATGCACTACGTACAAATCTATCTAACTAACTTATTAATACGATGTCCAGAATTTACTTGCTTTTAATCAAAACTACGAACATAACATTATTAAACCATCAAGAAAACCTCAAAAAACACAAGTTATAAAACATTAGACTAAAACTAATTCCTAAACAACAACAAAAACTAACGTTATTCTAATAAATGTTCAATATGAGCTCCTCCCACTTCCACGCACATTCTAAGTCTACGAAGGTTGTTTCTTTGCACTTGAAAGAGCAATTTCACACTATTTCTAATAACATTGCTGTGTAACACAATTCTGTCTATTAAATCTTGCCTTGTTTGCACAGGTGTTGCGTATACCTTACTTTTGAGATAACCCTAGAGAAAGAAATCCATAGGATTAACGTCTCCTGATCGCGGTGGCCATTGAAAAGGGCCTCCACGACCAATCCATCTATTAGGAAGCCTTGTGTGAAAATGCTGTCGTACATCTAAACTGAAATGAGGAGGGGCCCCATCATGCATGAACCATAAATTACTACGAGTTTGTAGTAGCACATCATCAAACAGGTTCCATAAATGATTTTGCAAAAAACTCCGAATATCTCTGACCGGTCAAAGTACCGTCAATAAAGTATGGCTGTATCAAATTATTGCCAACTATTCCTGCCAAACATTAACCATGAATCTATGCTGGATCCCAGTTTGGATAATGCCATGTGGATTCACATCATCCCATAAATGCATATTATGAGAATTTATGATTCCATCTCTGGTGAAACCCGGTTCGTTCGTAAAGAGAACGTTACTAATAAATGTGTTGTCTGCTTGTTGTTGTCGCAGAAACCACTGGCTATACTCAAGTCGAGCAGGATAATCAGCCACTGTCATACGGTGTACTTTTTTCATGTGAAAAGGATATAACAGCTGTTCTTTTAGGACGCGATGAACAACTGATTTCGAGATGTTATGTTCTCTTGATAATTTTCTAAAACTCGATGGTTCATTATCAACTGCATTTAACAAGTCTTGTTCAACTGCCACAGTGTTTTGTATACATGTAAAATTACATTTACTTATTCATACCTGTTTCTCGTAACCTGAGATCAATACGCCCAAACATTCGTCTGTCTGGCAATGCTCTGTTTGCAAAATGTTCTTCATAAAGCCTTTTGGCCTCTAAACAGTTTCGAGAAGCCAGTCCATACATCAGATGTTTATCTGCGTACTCAATAAAAGCGAATTCTGCTATTGTAACTGTTAAATTAAGGACTTATGAATTATTGACAAGTACTGACTACGAACTATTCTACACAACGTTTGACAACTAATCCAATGGTAACTTGATAAACGGTAAAAACACTTATAAAAAGTTTTTACCAACTTTCCAATTAATAAGTCGTTAATGTTTTTCATCTTCTGCTATCGTTAAATTATTTTTTTGTAGTACTCTAGGTAAATTTTGGACATCTATTAAAAGTTAGTTCTACCTCGTTGTGTACTTATAAAAATGGTGAATGCGTAAACTGGTACGTAGTGCATTAATAAAACTGTAAATATTAGCCAAACGGCTTATTTTATCGAATTCCAACAAGAGTACCTTTTCGTTAGCTTAATGTGTGGGGAAGTAAATTTCGATAATTTCATACAGGGTGTGCCATACCTGCAAAATTTTTGGATCACTAACCATAGCGAGTAGTCCGTCCCTGGCTTCAATTCACTACTGTAAATCTGTTTACCTTACCAAAATAAACATACACATACATTATAGCTTTGCCGTGAATTTTATAAAGATCAAATAACTAGTACAAAAAATACAAATAAAAACCAAATTCAAAATTAAAACTTTGGAGGCCTATAACTCGAAAACGAGGGCCTGCATAGTAAAAGTTTATATGAAGTACTAACATTATTTTAGCTCAGGTTATACGCTCTTGACTTTTTTCCCATTAGTCCCGGGACACCCTGTATATATATATATATATATGTATATATATATATATATATATATATATATATATATATATATACGCGCTCCCTAAAATCCATGAACCTACTTAAACTATGAGACCCATAGTTGCATCAATCAACTCTCCAGCTGAGTTTGTTGCTACTTTCCTCACAGACATTTTGACAAGGGCATATAATGCTGATAATAAATATTTCATTAAGGACTCTTTTCATATTTTTGAACTATTTAACAGAAAGGTTCTTCCTCATGATTATGTTGTGGTTAGTCTGGATGTGGTTTCGCTGTTTGATAATGTTTATTTACAATCTGTCGTACGGTCAATACACAAACATTGGTCCTCAATCAGTGTTGAGTGTAATATTGACAAAGATACTTTCATTGAGTTGATTGACTTCCTTTTTGAGTCTACGTGCTTTTCGTTTAATAATAAATTTTATAAAAAAACTTTTGGTACACCTATGGGAGCTACAATTTCTCCTATACTGGCTTGCTATGTAATGGATGATCTCTTGGATGTGGTTCTTCCGGTACTTCCTTTTAACATCCCTTTTATCAAGAAGTATATTGATGATATTATTCTGGCTTGTCCTAAGGATTCTACCGATGATCTCCTTCCTATCTTCAACAGTTGCGACCCCTACATCCAGTTCCCTCTAGAAGTGGAATACCATAATATGGCTGTGCCTTTTCTGGACACTCTTTTTACCAGGACACCGGATAACGTGATTATAATTGATTGGTACAGAAAGTTGAGTAGCTCTGGGAGATACCTCAATTACAACTCTTACCATGAATTCAGCATGAAGGTAAACTTGGTTAGACAGATGACAACAAGGGTTATGAGTCTTTCTGATTCCATTTTTAAGAATAAAAATCGTGATATACTCTTCAATTTGTTCCTTGATAATGCATATCCCAAACCATTGCTAAGGAAGATTATTTTCAACACATCTTCTGTTTTGACACAGGTCCCGACGCATTCAGGAGTTGAAGCGAGTGCAGCTGGTCGGGATGCCCTTTCAACTTCGGAAGGGGTATCGACCATTTCAATTGTTTCTTTGCCGTACATTAGGGAGGTTACTCCCAGACTTACAAGGATTTTTTCAAAATATTTACAAAATGTTAAGTTTGCTTGTAGAAGTGCCGTATTGGGGAAATCGATTTATAGTCCTTTAAAAGACAAAATACCTACCTTAGATAGTAGTAATGTGGTCTATAAACTTGTTTGCAATAGCTGTGATCATACATATATTGGCCAGACCTCTCAAAAGCTGTCTAGTCGTGTATCTCTCCATAGAAGCGATATAAGACTGCATCCAGAGAGATGTTCTCTTGCCAATCATGTTTCCTCCTTAGATCATGTAATAGATTTTGAAGGGATTAAGATTCTATCATGTGAAAGAAACTACAGTAAAAGATTATTCTTGGAAATGGCCTTCATTTTTCAGGAGGATTTCCGTATTAATAAGAAAACAGACATTCAAAATTTAAGCAATTTGTACTCTCTCCTCTTGACTCTAGACAAGCAATTTTCCTGTAAGCAGATTGGTAATAATTCTAACAATATTTCTACATAACATCGACCGAATTATTGTACCTCCCTCGTATTCGTATTCTATTCAAATGTATATATTGTTTCGATCGTTTTTAGTTCAGGTCATTATGGTCGTGGTAATTAATAATTTTTTAATAATTTTTCTTTTCTATTTCATAGGAAAGAAGAACCTGTCCTTATTCTGTTTTCAAATTTAGATACAATTTAAAATAGATCCATGTGCTTGTGTGAATTCTCGCTGTTTTAATGTATCAACCATTTAATGATTTTAAAATATTTTAATATGTGACTGTTAGTGTTTGTAATGCAATCTGGACTTGTTTCTTTCTTTAATTTTAACTGTTTAACGATTGTCCTTATGTTAAGATCAAGGATACATTCTAAATTAGCGTAAGTTATGAAACTGTTGTAGCGGACTGTTTTTGTAATTTATGTTTTTTCTCTGTCTTTGTAGTTCCCTGAAGATGCAAATAAATATTTGCGAAAGCTTGGAAATCTAAGAATAGTACACTTTTCCTTTTGCTGCTAACCTCAATAGTGTTTGTCCTTTTGTATATATATATATATATATATATATATATATATATATATATATATATATATATATATATAACCTTTGGAATGGGGGGCGATTTTGGCATCTAGGAACACCAAAACGAAAAACCGCATTGAAATTTTTCCGAAGTCGCGTCATGCTACTCTCTACAATAGCCCTATTTCATTCTGAAATAAGCCTAAAACATTTTTACCTCCATTCGTTTGAGAATGTTTTAAACAATTTATATTGTTTTATTCAATCGTACATATTCTTTGGTGGATGTACTAAGTTAAAAGATGCTCTATTATTATTAGCCTATTAGTTATATCTCAAATTAATCAACTATTTGTGCTGTGAACTGCAATCCGTGTAATCAATTTTCAAACAGCTATTCAGTTTCCACTACCTAGTTACCAGTCGGATACGCTCGTGCTCAGCCGGATCACTTTTGGGTGGAAACAGAATGAATGAATGCGAAAACTGAGCGCGCGGAAAATGTTCAACACTTTCGATTACTTGCCCTTTTCTAGCTGCTAACTTTTCCTTATGAAATTCAAGCGGCGAACATTCAAATTTAATATCGAACAACGGTTCACTACGGCATATATTATAGAAATTAGTTTCAATTTACTTGTCGTATTTTATGAGCAAATTCAATGTTTGCAATTAACTGTTATGTTTTCATAAAAGAGGTTATGTTGATTTTATTAACCGAAGCTTTAATTATAATAATTTTATTTTCAAAAAATTCCAAATACTAATACAGATGATTTACAATTTCAAAGTATGAGATATACACTGAAGTCTTGCGACTTGTGCGTGAGTGAAGGTTCTTTATGCTCAAGAAGCTTTGTACGTCTATTTTATTATTAGCTGAAAATATACAACACTGATTGGGTACAGTAATATTTAAAACATGTAAGCTTCAAATGGGAGGATAATAAAACCATAATTTCACAGGAAAAAAATAAATAAATTGCAACTGCTATTATAGAAAATACTTTAGAGATAATATTAATATTTACAGCCAAACAATACAACTTATTTAACGCACATCCATGTATTTTCAACATAGTCCAGGCGATAGAGCAATCGAAATGGATGTTGTTTGATAACGCAAAAATTTTTATGCAGAAAGTTGCCGAATATTGTGTACAACAATAATCCTGTTTGCCTACTCCACAAAATGCTTGCTAAATGCTGTAGAACAACAAATGTGCCGAAATATCGAAAAATGACTTATTTTTCGATACATTTGTGTCTAAAACTTTGAAACAAAGCCTTAAATCAAAAAAAATTTACTCTCTCTTTTTTGTTTATTTGTCGATTTTTTATAAGGTTATGAGAATCGCGAATTGAAAAAACTTTGATTTTCCATGAATAATACGCGAAAATTAGTAAAAAATCATACGTAAACTTTGAGAAATTTTTTCGGTAAGTAAAAATTGATAAATATTTATCAAATTTTCAGAAAAGATAGTTAAACATATTATGTTTTATTTCCATTTAAGACCTTTTAATCTTCCAAATCTCCTTGAATCTCTCAATAAATGATAGGATATCAAGACAAACAGAACGCAAAATAAGGCAAAGAACCAGTATAATGAGTAAGAAATAATGAGCATATGACAAAAAAGCTAATAAATTTAATAAAAACCACGTCAAATTTGAAATTGGGTATTTCATGAAGTAACAGGGATAAATTAATAGATAAAAAAAGAAAATGTAGAAACAGCATGAGGCTCTAAATTGGCTATAATTGCAATAACTTGTAATAGCTTATATACTTTACAAGACGTTTCGAAATTTCGGAAAAAAACATTTTTATAGCACCTAGTATATTGTCAAAATTATTAGTTTTACAACTAAGACAGTGATATTTCTAACAGAAAAACCCACAATTTGAAAAAAAATCAGCAAGAACGAATAAGAAATCTCGAAATTACATAACATCAAAGCTGAGGTAATTTTTTGGTTGCGCGTTAAATTAGTTTCGCAGTATATTATAGCAAATGAGAGTGGTACACAATTTAATAAAATTAATTCAAAAGTTCTAGTTTTTGGTACTATTAGGATCACATATTTTGATGGACAGATAAAAAATATAGCGTAAATTAAGGTATTTCAATTTCATAGATAATAGCGCCATGCGCTGTATATACACTTCTAACTGGTATCCCAACAAGACTGTATGATATTTCCATTAATTAATAGAATCGTAGACTTACCCCAATCAGGAACAGCGGGTGGAAATAAACCATCTCATCAAAATATCACTGGTTTTTATTATCATTTACATTACTAGTTAGATTTGAATTAAAATATAGACATGACCTGTATAACACTACGAACGGTCAAGTTCAAACATAAAACAATCTCCATCAGACCGATTCGTTTGACTTAAATAAAATGTCATCTGTGTTTACATTTGTTCTCTTTTATAGTAAATGAACTAGTCATTTTAAACATTCTATACCTGGTACAAATAACTGATTCTATTCATATCAATCATGTGTATTATTTTAAATAATAACTGAATTATAAAAACACTGCTAGAGTTCATAAGTATATTTTCTGATCTTCGGGATTAATAACCATCACAGCCCTATGTTGAGAGGATCTGCGATATAATTGTATTAGCATGCAGTCATGGTTCAATTTTTTTTAAACATAGCATATGAGTTGATTTCGCGAATTTCTTATTATACAATCTTGGACCGAGAAAGGTATGTATACATTCTCAAGGTTAGAGTTCTGTTCACTTTTGGAATGTATAAAGCAAGAGGTTGGTTTCTTACCGAATACTTATTCTTTGTAGAGTTTTTGTTTTTAGTAAATTTTCCTTTATTCATTACGCACTGAAAGCAAAGCTCAATGATATCAAGGACTTGCCACGAGTCAAAAATATCTACTGTTTGTCTTTTCCATAAATGGTCCATTTTTGTAGGATTGAATACAGAATATCGAAACTTTCAATTTTAAATAAGTTCTAGGGGATATCACGTCTACTTCTTGTTCTGGTACCCACGACGAGGAACTATTCCTATTCTGCTTTTAACTCAATTTTTGTTGATCCACCTATCATTTTGGCGATCTTCCCGTTGTTCGTCTACTATATGATTCTGTTATTTTGCGTATGTCTGTCCAGACACATTCAAACGTCAAATTGTGATAGATTTTCATACATTCGCGGTAACGTGTAAAATTATTTCAAACTACCCATTACATTCTACTCGTATTTATCACATTTTAGGTACTCAAGTTTCATCTTTTTTTTTTAAATTCCTTACTTTATTTACGGGCTATGTATCATCACATTCGACAATGATGTAAATACTTGTAGTTTTAAATATCCATTCAATTCTAGTAAAACACTTATACTAAATAAAATAATGAATGGATAAACGTTTGCAAACGTAACATCGCATGTTCGCATGTCATGTCTCTATTTCACTGCAGTACACTCTAAAAAGTCCTCAACAAATTACGGCAACTTCACTACGATACACGATTGATTAATTTTTGATAGTGATACTAGCTCTATATTGCAAAGGTACCTTATAACTAGATAAACGTTTACATAATTATCAATTAAACAAATGAATTTAGTATAAGAATAAAAAAAATTAACTCATGTTATACATAAAACTATTGGAAATATTATTTAAGCAAAAAGCAGATTGTGGAAAAGTGTACAATGCCTAAGAGGGAAACAAACATGGGACGTAGAAGACAGAGACAATATTGAAACAAAAAAAATGTATTGGAAGTTGAATTGTCGGACCAGCTAGCTCAACAAGGCTCTAAAGAAGACTTACTTCCGGAATTGGGATAAACAAAGTTAACAAATCTAGTTCACATATTCACAAATACACCTTTGATTGATATATGATTTTATAAGCTAAAATACATTGAAAGGTGGAAAAATATTTTTCATTAGATTTTAATAAGGTTTTGAGACTCTTGGGTATATTTACAGAAAATATTATACAAATCCTTTATAATATGGTACAAATCTGTGTAGAATTTTTTATGGCTGTCAACACAGCCAGTTAATCAAATAAAATAACAGCTCATCTTTTTCGGAAGAATAAAAAATACCAACGGCTTCAGCATTGAGAAGTGTGAAGTATGAGGGGAGCTTAGACACTTTTTTTACATTATTACCTGGAATGTAGATTGCACATCCAGTACCATATAATGTTTTGGAAGCATCTGTATATATATATTGTCATGAATATAATATTATTTTATAAGAGTATCAGATTTTAATTATTTTTATTTGCTGTCCAATTTTATTGTCGGGGCATGAGATACTCCCTTTCTCTTTGGGTTCTGGCGCCTATGTTTATTTTTATTGTTGTTTATAATGTTTAAATGAGACTAACTTTAAAATTTCAACACCTGTGGTATGGAATGTGTTTCTACATTTATCCTGTGTTCGACCGCTGTGTACGATATGATTTTTAAACACATGTTTCCACAGATTCTTCATGTTTGGATGCTTCTAATTGAAATAAAGAAATAAATAATATTATTAGTGAAAATAATTACATATATGTTATTACAAATATTGAATTTACTTATGATTATTGATGTATGAATGAAGAATGGAGAATTTAACTTACTATAAAAATTATTACTATGACCAAGGTAAATTTTTTTAACGTGCGATCAAAAGTTTATTGTTCTCAGATGTACATCTTATTATAATTCATATCACAATAATCATTATAGAATTCGAATTATTAATTCATTGACTTTATTTTCGATATATGGACGATGTTCAGGACTCTTGTAATTACCAGCTTCTCCACAAACCAATACCAAAATCGTATAAAGATGTCCCGATTTATAACAAAAGATTCAAATTCAGCTTGTAATTTTTACTTTAAGGTATGTACAATTCTCCGTTTTCCTATATTAATAACTTTTTTACACCTTTCAATGCGTTTTGCCAAATCTACAGTTACTTTTCCTTTGAATTTTCTTTATTTTGTTTTCAATAGGTCCTCCCTCAACAAAGCCAACTCACTTAATGCTTTTTCTTCCCTATTAACCAATTCTTTTGTTTTTTGTTGTTAGGATTCGTCACGTCTCACTTGATTTTTCGTGTCCAATGTCAATATTCATATTTTATATAAATTAAATGTATTTTCTTCTTGTTATAACTATATCACATTCAACTTTTTCTTTGAAAATTAATTATTTATAATATTTTAATTTTTACATGTCCTTAAACAATCCTAGATAAACAAAATACTCGTTAATGTGGTTCACATTCAATATAAAAAATAAACAATTCTACATTGAAAGTATTCTGATAGTTTTTTTTTATTTAAAGTTTGTGTTCCTGTTTCTACACAGAGAGATTCAGGGGTTGAGCACGCAGAAGGAAAAAGGAGCTACTGAAAAGAGTGGTAACCGCGGACATGCATGTTTCTGGCTCATTAGCCATCCTCAGTACGGTATAATCAAGTAAGGGTGGGAGCAAAGCTGTTGACTGAAATATTAGAATATACAACGGATTTCAACCACTCTCTTCAGTAACCCCTTTTTTCTTTCTGCGTGCTTAACCCATGAGTCCCTCTGTCGCTTGTTATATATATATATATATATATATATATATATATATATATATATATATATAAAAAGGAAGTAGTTCTTCTTTTTTCGACCGGGAAATATTTATTTGTTAACGAATGTGTTAAACGTGTTGTGCTATTTCATATTTTAATTAACTGACACCAATTTTCTTGTAAGTAGTAATTTTAAAATGTTTTATTATTGTGTTGTTTTCATTTAATAAATCTTGTAGTCCGCTCCTGATGAAGCCATTAAATAATGGCGAAATATTGAGCAGATAAGAAAAACAGTTTTTATTTCTTATGACCGCCAACCCGAAATCTTCGTTAACAAATATATATATATATATATATCTACAGCAAAAATTGAAACAAGAGAAGCAGAAAAAATGGGCGAAACAAGGAGATTCCTTCTATTTGAAATAACTGTTTTGATTAGAAGAAGCTTCACTAAGAACCTGTTGATACCGTAAGATATAAGTTGTAATATTTAAAGACGAGAACGCGATTTAATGATAAATTCTGCAAATATTTGCATTGACGTTGTTTAACCACCTCTAATACATTAATTTCGTGTTTTATAACAATTATTTATTATTAATAACGTTTAAAGATTGAATTTTACATATCTGCTTTCATTCTTACAATTTAATTTGTTTTAGTTCCCCGGAATGGAAGGGCGTAACTTTCAAGACACCCCATGTGTAATGTAAATTGTTGTTATTCAGTGAAAGCCTCCGCGAGAGGAAGAGAGTGCCTTAATATTCAAATATTTCTGTCAAATATTCCTCTCCGTTCAATTCCAATTGCAAAATTGATTTTTATAGTGTACTATCGAATTTCCAGACTATATACGATCATCAGAAATTTCTATTACTATTTGCGATAGAGATATCCGATATATCTACCGCAGGAATGCTTTCTCTCCCTTTACGTTTTCCGTCTGCGCCGATTCCCCTGGGGACGCCATTTTCTTACGATTTCCCCGCTATCAACGATACAAGGTCTGCAATGGAAAACTGTGATGGACCTTCGATGAAAGTGGATCTTTTTGTTGTAAAACGAACTGTACTGAGGGAACGCATGAAATAATAATGTCTTCTATTGAATTTTTTTCAGTATAATATATACTTTGTATTATTGAATCTTATATAATTATTTGTAGGAGAGTATGATGACGTTGAAAGTAAATGTATTACACAATAATAGATTGATGTCTGTTAAAATATACAGTGAGCACATAAAAGTCAGTTAAAAGATTGATTTGGCCATTTGTGAAAACAAGATCAGACATGTCGGTTTTATATTTCAGTTGCGCATTTTATGGTGTATTGTTATTTTTGATTACATCTTTACAGTTCGAGTTACGACGTCCGCATCATTTTTCTGAATGTAAATATTTTATATTAGTAGTACTATCAAAAATATCGCATTTTTCTGTGTACGGATATCATATTATTTCTAATGTCACTTCTTAGTAGAAGAAAATCCTCATAAACCTACCCGTCAGCCTATCAAACGTCTGTTTTAAAGTACTTAAGAAATAAACGGTTTTAAATATGAAAACTAACTTTTCCGCATCTGTGAGATGCCCTGAACAATATTCTATCATAAAATTGTCACTTGTACACACTTCGGGGGATGTATCGTGTTAATGTTCATGGGACGGACATCAAAATTTTACGAAAAGGACTAACTGGGGTTCGAGAAGACCCCATGCGTAAAATTGCAGATGCTGTATTTTTCTTTAAATTAAATATATAGAAAAGGAGTTTTAATAAAGTTTTACTATTAACCATTTATTAGTCAAAAATCATCACGAAACAATACAAAATACCCTAATCACTAATACTACTAGCTACATATCATTTTAACATTTTTTACAAACTATCTCCGATTTTGAATGATCTAGGCACACAAAGTTATTACACCTAATACATACTTTTCTGGATTTTCTGTCTTTTCCTATTTGACACATATGACAGCGCCCCCTGGTAATGTTTTGTTGTTCAACTCTATGTTCTGTTGCATCCAGTAGTTCGGGAAAAACGTCTGTCATATGCCGTTTTCTATTCGTCCGAATGTATTTATTATTAAATCGCCGGAAAACGTTTTTCCTTCTGAGTTCTTTTCCTAGTCCCAAAATATACATTTTACGTTTATCCAAACTGTTTTTTCGCCAATCCGGGTTTTGCAGTATAACCACAATTTATAAGCATTTATTCCTGCGATATCTATAAGATGCGAAAATATTGCCATTGGCCAGCGGTTTGACTTTCTCTGCACTGTATATTTTTTGGCCAACTTATCTGAAGTCTCGACAGCACCTTTTGTTTTGTTGTAATGAAGAATAATTTCTGGTTTATAGTGCTGTTCTTCTCCAGCTACTTTACTATCAGTATGCTCACTTGAAAGTAAGATGACAGCATGTTTTTGTTTTGGAACATAGGATACTAGCGTTCTTTGATTTCTAAAAGCAAACATACTTGAAAACTCTTTCTTGTAGGATGCCGGTAGAAGTTCCCTGGGAATAAATGTTTTATTTTTCCGGAGGGTTTCACATAAAGTAATATTTTTTTTCCACAACTTGTCAGCAAGTTCTAAACTTGGGAAAAAGTTATCGGTCGTTATTCCAAATCCGCCTTCCATTTGGTCTGTCAAATCTAGGACAACCCTTTGACCTTGACCCTTTTCCGCTTTGTTACCTTGTTTTCCTAAAAATTAATAGATACATAGGAATATAAAGTTTGCCTATATTGCTTTTCAAATAACTTACCCAAATAAACTTGCATGTTTGCAATATAAGAAGTGGTGCAGTCCACAAGAGCCCATATTTTGATTCCATACTTATCAGGTTTACTCTTCATATAGACTCGGAATGGTGCCTTACCCCTAAATGGTACAAACTGCTCATCTACACATAGATGGTCGCCAGGATTAAGTGATTTTTTAGAATTAGTAGTGGAAATATCGAATATATCTCTTATCGGAACTAGCTTATCTACTAATTTTCGTTCTTGTCTTGTTTGAAAATTATCGAAGCGGAAAAGGGAAGTAATTTGTTTGAATCTGTCTCTTGACATTGCAGCAGGAATTATAGGACGACAGTAAGAAATATCTTGACACCAGAGCATATCGATAGCCTCTTTCGATCCGTTAAGTGCGCCAAGAATAAGCAACACTCCAATATAAGCTTCAATTTCTGTAGAACCAACAGGTACAAAAACTTTGATTTTATTCGGATTTTCTATATTCCATTTATCATAATATGTTGTGCCTTTCTGTTTGTTTCGGTTACTATCATGTTCAGAATATCCGGAGATAGGAAAATAAGAAAAGCGTCTTTTATACTTGAGATATCAGAGCTGTAATTTGTAAGGCCTAGAGCATCTCTCCGAATATTAGCTTTTGAACGTCTAACTTTTGTGTTTCCTGAAATTTTTGACCACTCAGTTCCAACTTTAGATTTATATACTGGAATGCCCTGGCTGTTACTAACTGTTGGTTCCTCTGGGTTCGTTTTCTCTATACTTTGATCAACAACTATTACATCATTTTCATCCTCTGCTTCTGTGTCAATGTCTTATCTTCTAAGTCACTCGATGTTTCCTCATTGATAACACTATCAAACTCTGGATCATCACTTTCAAGTATACGTAACATATCATCGTCAGTAAGCCCCTTGCGATTGTTTCTAAATAAAAACTGACTCATTTTCAAAACGATGTACCCTACTCGCAATATCACAAGAGACTAACCCGAATATTCAAGTCTAAAAATTATATCGCAGTGCGGGGAATCCCCCATTTGAACTGGTAATTTACATTTTACAATTATATGGGTAAATTCCCTGTGAGTAAACAAACGTTAAATGTATGGGATTCCCCGATTTTACTAACAGTTACCGGGATTATTTTATCGGACGTAAAAGGCTGACCGGCGTCTGAAGAGACCCCTGGAATATAAAACTATTTTTTGTTTATATCAGCCAATAAAAACTACTAAATACATCATATTTTATCAAAATAATTCATAAACTGCAGCTAGATGAAAGATCAATGTTTAAGAATTTGCGTTTGCAAAGATACAGCAAAAACATACGTCATAGGGTACAAACGGACCTCGGCCAGTCCTATGAAGGTTAACAAACCAAAATTTCTCCAAAAGTAACTAAAAATGAAGTATATCTGGATTTATAGGACCCGCTGTACTCGCTATAGTCAGCTGAAATTCAATAGGGTACATCTGTGAGACACCTTGAAAAATATCCAATTATAAAATTGGACACTTGTATACACTCCAGAGGCTGTATAGTACTAACCCGAAATTTCTCCTAAAAAGGACAAAGAATATGTCACTTCAGGTACCATAGCACCCGTTGTACTAGCTCTAGTGAGCTAAAAATCAATTAGGTTCATCTATATGACGCCCTGAACAACATTTTATCATATAATGGGTCACTTGTATACACGCTGGAGGCTGTATCGTGCTAATAAACTGAAAATTCTCCAAAAATGACTAAAATTTGGTACCTAAAGTACCATAGCACTCGTTGTACTGGCTTTAATGAGCTGAATCTCAATATGGCTCATCTTTGAGATGCCCTGAATAATATCCAATCATAAAATTGGTTACTTGTGTATACTCCGGAGGCTGTATCGTGCTAACAACCTGAAATTTCTCCAAAAATGACAAAAATGTCGTACTTCAAGTACCATAGCACCCGTTGTAGTGGCTATTATGAGCTGAAAATCAATAGAGTTCATCTGTGACATGTCCTGAACAATATTCAATCATAAAATGGTAATTTGTAGCACTCCGGAGGCTGTATAGTGCTAAGAAGACATGTAACGGAAAGTGGCCGACGACAACTACGACGACGACATACACACAGTATTTTTTTCTAAAAACCCTTTTTTCGTGTTGTTCTTGATGAAAAACGTGAAAATAACTCACAACTTTTTTTCAAAATTTCAACTTTTTTGTGGGAAAACCAATACTTTTTCGCATATTAGATAGGTTGGGCGGAAAAGTAACAATAAGTGCAAGTAATGCATAAACTTAATGAAGATGAGTTCGATTGAAAAGAGTAAGAATTTTGTGAATTAACTAATGACGGTTCGATGTAATAATGATTCGCAATTAATACGACAGTGTTCTCTAAGATAATGCAAACTTCCGCTTAAATGGCACAGAAAATAGGCAGAATTGTAGGTACTGGGCACCTGAGAACCCTTATTCGGCGGTAGAAGGGCATATTCAGTATCCACAGACAGTCAACGATTCGGCGGGAATAGTTAGTAGAGTATATCCAAGCTGAGAACGAGACAGCAACATTTAAGCCCGAAAAGTAGGTAGGATCAGTGGTCGCATATATTAGGTCCGTGAAGTAAGCCCACAAAGTTTTCACGATTTAACGAAATTTAGTGTCATAGGTTGAAGCATCGTTAGTGCTTCTATAAATTTCGTTAGTGCTTCAGTAATTTGGTACATATTGAATATGAATTTATTTCAAAGTCAGCCCCCAAACTGTTTAGGATTAATACCAAATTAGTGTCATTCGTTAGTGCTTCGTTAGTACACTTTAATGCATCAATTATTTTCGTTAGCGCTTTATTGATTTTCGAGATAATTGACTTTAAATTTTCAAGGTCAGCCCCAGAAGTTTTTACGATTAATTCCAAATTAGTGTCATTCGTTAGTACTTGGTTATTGCTCTTTATTGCTTCAATAATTTTCATTAGTGCTGCCTTGATTTTCGAGATATTTGATAATAATTTATTAGCACTTCCGTGCAGTTTCCCCCAAGATATTCACGATTTAGTTAAAGTTAGTGTCATTCGTGAGTGCTTCAATCATTTTCATTAGTACTATGTTCATGTACGAGATATTTTATATTAATTTATTGGCACTTCTGTTAAGTGTCCCATTTAAAAAAACACAAGTTTGGGTTATAACTCAAAAATAAAAAATTTTAGGAAAAAAGTAACTACACCACTGAATTTTATATAAAAAAATCTATAATAACCGGTTTTTATCTTACTGATAAGTTATCAAATGAGCGTCACAAATGACAAATTTTCAAAATCGCCCTGTAAATCAGATACTGAGAGGGCTATGAAAATTTAGTTAGCGGCCATGTAATTTTCTTAGAAAATAAGACAGAGGGCCATAAAGCCCCATCAATCGTTTATAGTAAGGAAGCTAGTACATGGAAATAGGCGAAAACTGGATGCTTTGTACCTCAGATTAACGAATAAAATAGATATGTTTGTTTTGATCTTTTCTTGCCCCAAACATTGAGTCACATACTGAGCTCACTTGCGAACACTTTCACTGCTTGGCGATATTTACATAATCTCTTTAGTTGCAGGAAAAGTGGAATTAGAAGATTAATTGAAAATGTGTTAAAAAGTTATGCAAATAAAAAAAGTCATACTAATTTATGCATTTGAGTCGCAATTTCCAAAATTAATTAATATTACTTGAATTTTATTTAATAAATGCATATTCTTATATAAATTTTGAACAAGTAATTGTTGTATCCTTAGATACCTTTATGGTTATAACTAAAAGTGACAACATTGCTCAAAATTTCAGTACCTGTTTAATGTGTCAATAGTAATCTATTTAGTAGTTATGTCCTTGTTTAATTACCATTAAAAGAGAGATGCAAATATCGTCAGACTGTGATCGACGATCATTTCGATTTCGTCGTAGAATTGTAGTAAATAATGTCAAACGTGGTTTGTTTATACGAGCGTCATTACGACTAGATAGTAAACTTTTAGTTCTTTCGTTTTGATGTGTTTTTCAAAACTTTTAGTGACAAAATAAACTTAATTAATTTAATGCTTTTGGATTATCATGGTTCGTCGGTGCCAAGTTTGTCAGAAAAACAGCCGAAATTACCAAGGCCATGTAGCTACAATACCATCCCACTTTTTGTAATTCATTCATTATGTCACTACTGGTATTTACAATTCTTGGCCTCAAAAGTAAATGTGTTTACGAATGAATAGCCCTCTCTATGTTTATTATTACTCTAAGCCTTGTACAAACGAAATTAATGGCACTAAAAAAAACAATATGTTTAAACCAACAAAGCAAATTTTCGAAGTACTAAATATCACTAACGAATCTATGACACTAATTTGGAATCAGCCGTAAGCAATTTTAGATTATGATGTTAAAATAAATAATTGCAAATAATTGAAAAACCAGGAAATCAATAACGAAATTTATGGAAGCACTCAGAAACACTAACGAATAACAACGAATGGCACTAACTTGAACTAAATCGTGAACATTTTGGATGCTAACGACAAGGAAGTGCCAATAAACTAAAATAAAATATATCAAAAATCGAGATAACACTAATGAAAATTATTGAAACACTAACGAATGGCACTAACTTCAAAATTTTGGGGGCTAACTTCACGGAAATGCCAAAAAATGGATAACAAATATCTCTAAAATCCGGGTAGCACTAATGAAAATTATTGAAGGACTGAAGAGCACTAACGAATGACACTAAATTTGATCGAATCGTGAATATTTAGGGGGCTCAAAAAAACATGAAATATCTCGAAAACCAAGAAAGCATTAGGGAAAAAATAAGAGCACTAAATAACCACAACGAAGCACTAACAAATGACACTAATTTGGAATTATTCGTAAACACTTTGGGGGCTGACCCTGAAAATATCAAGTCAAATATCTCTAAATCCAATAAAGCACTAACGAAAATGACTGAAGCATTAATGAATGAATTTGGAATTAATCCTAAATAATTTGGGGGCTGACCTAGAAATCAATTAATATTCAATATCTACCAAACGACGGAAACACTAACGAACTTTATAGAAGCACTAACGATGCACTAACTTATGATACTAAATTTAGTTAAATCGTGAAAACTTTCAGGGCTAACTTCACAGATCTGCATATATTGTATCATTTGTATTGTGGAAATGTAGTGTCAAAGCAACTACTCTTAGAGTTTACCCATCTTAGCCAAAGCTGCTGTCTCAATCTCAACTTGGTTGTACTCAAATACAATTGTGGGAGCATTTTTGATTGACAGTTTAATGAACGGTGACAAATATTGGATTTAATGCCACATCATATAATTCCCGCACTTGCGGCCCTGTACCCAAACCATCAAAAACCTCAGCTACCGGTAGTACCAGGAAGATGGATTACCACCATATCACGCATGACATGTAGGTGAGTACCTATATAATATTCTTCGCAATAGATTGGTTTACCGACGAGGATTTTTCGAATGGCCAGCTAGATCTCCTGATCTATACCCCTTAGATTTTTTGTGGGGATCATAAGTTAACGTTAACAGAACTAATAATATTAATTAATTAAAAGAGAGAATTATGACCGTAATTGATTTAATTAAAACTGTTACCATTGATAATGTTTTGCAAGAGTTTCTACATCACCTTGCGTATTGACAAGAGGCAAATGGTTTGCAATTTGAGCATTTAATTTAATAGTTTGTAAGTTTATTTAGTGCTGATTACATTTTCAGAAATTACATTATAATATCCGTATATAGAAAAATGCGTTCTTTTTGTTGGTACCAGGGTACTCCCATTGAAAACAATTATGAGGACGTCATAACTCGAACAGTAATGACACCATCCAAAATATGAGTACACAAAAAAATGCACAACTAACAGTGCTCATTGTATAGTCAAGTGATTACCTGAGCTCTGTTAGGAATTTTATAATTTTTTGTAGCGAATCAAACAATATTTTATTCATGTTCGAAGGCACAATTTTTATATATTGTTCAATATCTAGAAAATTTGCTGGAATATTTTTCATCACTCCTTATATTTTTGCTGAAATTTAAGTATCAATAAGCTATAAATAACATACAATTTCTCTTAAGCTCGATTCTCACTATAGTGCAATGAATGTGCAAGGTACGGGAAAAGCAAGGGAAAGGCACGGGCTCGGTAAGGGCAAGAAATGTATCGCGCATTCACACTGAACGAGTAGCTACGGTCACGGAACGTCAGTGGTACCGTTTATATAATTAATAGATCGAATAATAACAATATGTTTTCGACTACAACACTTGTGAAAATTGCTGTGTTATTAGATGAAGACGAGGAAAAACAAATAGAGAAAGGTCAGAAACGAAAAAGACGTTTTTGGGTGCATGATATGTTAAAAAGACGGAATCAAGAAGGAGAATTCCTTACACTACACCCCGAATTGATAGACGACGAAACCAAATTCTTTAAATAATATAGAATGTCGATTAACGAATTCAATAATTTGTTAGAACATTCTATATGTTTTAACAAATTATTGAATTCGTTAATCGACATTCTATAATATTTAAAGTTTTGCAGAAACAAAATGCCACTTTTCGTGAATCCATTCCACCAGTTCAATAACTTGCTGTGTGCTTAAGGTACAAATCAAATATCAGCTTTATAGCGTTTAACATGTCTTTTTTTATTTTTATTTTGACACATGATGTAGATAATATTTTTTGTATTAATTAGTCTAAGGTATTCTGTGGGGAAAAGGTTTCATAAAAGGAGGCGGCAAGTGAAGAATTGTAGGATTGGCACATGGAAGCACTTGATGATGGTGGAGATTGGATGGGAGTTAAGGAAAAATATGATGAGTGGGGTGTAGGAGACACTAGAGGCGGGCGAATTTCTGAACTGTCGGTAGTCGTGTTATGTAAATTAATGGTTTGCATGTTACGGGCATTGTATGCTGAAAAGTTTTGAGTATGCTGCTGGTCATATACGTATTTAGCTTCAATATCGGAGACAAGTCCAAATATTTTAGTTTTAACTAGATGTTTGTCACCGGGAGAACACTTTTTCACAGTAGCTTTTATGCTTTCAAAAAAAAGGTCAATTTCGTCTTTATTTGCCTCAATTTTTTTGTTGTTTTCCTCGATCAAAATATAGTTCATTAGGGTGCTGCTAGCTGTCATAGGCTGGGTTGACGATTTTGCTTTATCTTTGATTGTTTTAGTTGTTGCCTTCTTGTTTTTTACTATCTCTCCTTTTGACTTATGATTTGCTTGTTGGGATGTACTAGCTTGTGATAAATCGGTAGACTGCCAAATATCCTGACCATCAAGCTGACTATTCGGACGTGTTATGTCCTGAATGTTATCCTGTTAAAAAATATGTTGTGAAGAATCGGAATACTGACTTATATTTTCCGGTCCATTGCTTTTATCGTCAGTTACAAAAGTGGGGTTATCAGTCGTAGTAACTGAAGTAACTCGCTCCTTATCCTTCATGTGAATATGGAGAAATTCCAATATGTCGCCATACTTCCATCTCGCGTTGGGTTCTGCTGCTTGCCCTGTTTTAGTTTTCTTTGAATTTAGAAATTTTCTATACTGACCGCGGATTGCCTCCCAACGATGCTTGCATTCTTGACCATCTGAAAGTAACAATATTAATTTATTCTAGGTTTCTTGCTACTGGAGACTCTTATCAAACGATTGCATTCAGTTACAGACTAGGACATTCTACTGTACATGCCATTATCCAAGAAGTGTGTAACGCAATTATAAACAACTTATCGCCAGCTTATATTCCTACACCGCGTAAAGAAGACTGGGAAAATATTTCGAAAAGGTTTTGGACTACTTGGAGTTTTCCTAATTGCTTAGGAGCCCTAGATGGCAAGCATATTGAAATTATAGCACCTGCTAATATTGGTTCAAATTATTTTAATTATAAAAAAACCTTTTCCGTTGTTCTTCTTGCATTAGTTGATGCTGATTACAGATTTCTGGCGGTGGATATGGGATCATATGGCAAAAACAGTGATGGAGGTATCTTCGCAAACTCGAGATTGGGAAGACATTTGGAAAATGGTACCTTGGACATACCTGGCATTAAACAGTTCCCAGATTCTGATATAACAACGCCCTACGTTATTCTGGGTGATTTGGCACTTCCTTTAAAAATCAACCTTTTTCTCAGACCCAGATACTAAATGATGTACAGAAAAGGGTTTTTAACTAGCGACATTGTCGAGCAAGGCGTGTTGTTGAAAACGCCTTTGGAATTGTGGCACAGCGTTTCCGCATATATTTTAGAAAAATCAATTCAAAACCTGGCTATGTTGAAAGAATTGTCTTAACAACATGCATTCTACATAATTATCTACTCAACAAAGCCACGATGACAGGAGGAAATTGCTGCTGTGGAGAATCACAACATATGTATACTGCAAGATCTACCAAAGCAAGGTGGTAATGCACAACAGGAAGCGTTCCTTTGCAGAGAAAAATTCACCAGTTCTTTTAATTCAGATGCTGGTTCTGTACCTTGGCAATATGACAAAATATAATATAAAAAATATAATTTATTGTTACGTGTTATGTAATATTTTAATAAATATACTAAATTATTACTTACCCAATTCTAATTTTTCCCCAATTGACGTCCACACATTCGACTTGTATTGATTATCTGAGTATTTTTTATTAGATAAATCATACAACGCTTCATTTCCACGCACATATTCAATAACATTTCATCCATTTCCGATGTAAAAGTCTTTCTTTGACGCTTCGACATAATTATTCAAAATTGTCACTTCCTTTTTGCCTGTTGATTGCCGGGAATGAGTATTCAGACTAGGCAAGTTTTGCGAAACCGGCTAGGATTCGGCAGAGCACGTGCTCGGCAAATATTGTTTCGAAGAATACCTACGTGCAAGCGACATGCATTGACAAGTCGGTACCCGTATAGTGAGAACGCGAAGTCGAAAATCACATTCAATTACATATCATACAAATATTGCCGAGCCTGTGCCTTTCCCGTGCCTTGCACATTCATTGCACTATAGTGAGAATCGAGCTTATTGTCTTTGAAAAATTCGATTTCTCCTCGAATTGTGTCGAATTCTATTTAGATAGGATAGTTGTACAAAAAAATCGAACGAAACATCTTGTATTAGTATCACATCTATTATTACCAATATCTTTAAAAACGGACTCATTTTTTCCATTCGACATCACTGAAAATAATAATCAAGATAATTTCTAGAAGCATGGAAAACTTACCGATCTATTATCACAGGGTCTGAGGGTGTTTCATTTCTGTTTCCACAACTTTTCTTATCACAACACCGGCTGTAACAAATTAAAACTAAATTAAAATATATTTCATTGGAATAAAATAATATTCAACTAATAATAATAGATGCTTGAATTGTATTATTTTAATGTTTCGGTTGAATTGTTAATCCATTGTGAGGTGCAGTGATTACGAATATTCTACAAAAAACAGAGATTTCACGCTTTCGGGTTGGTTTTGGATTTCTTAATGGCTTTCATCAACAATATTGAAGAATTATCTTCATTACGTGGGCAATAAAAAGCTGGAAGAGATAATAAAAGAAAAAAATCATCTACTTACTCTAAAAGAAAAATAATTATGTCGGCTTATTAAAGTACTGAAAGAGTTTTTCACAAGAGAAAATCAACATTTGTAGCAAACGTGTGAAAAATGGGTTTTCATCCAAGTTACATATCATGAAAATCAGTGACAATAACAAATAAATCTTTCAGATGGAGGGTAATCAGGGTCTGGTGGAAATTAAGACATTATACTCCCAACGAGAATATTGGTTTTATTAAATCATATCAAAAGATAAGAGCTGTAATTTATGCTGATGACATATATGTGGTAAACACTGAAGCTGACACATTTTATGCTTGTAGAATGCTTGGGAGATCTGTTATTTTGAGTTATCTAAGTACATAACAAACTGAATCCTTAATTTCAGAAAATGAAATCTTATTGATGGTTACCTACACTATATTTCATCTTAAACCATTTTGTCTCAAATTTTGTTCCAAGTTCGTTTACAAAAAACATATTTTGCATATGGACTACAAACATTATCTTTACTTTAGTTGTTGACCTTTTCTTCACCTTGAATGACAGCTCTTGGTGACAACTTTTATTCTTGTCAGAGGTCCTCCTGTTTTGCTACAAACCTTGACTATTGAATGTTGGTATGGTAAAGTGCCCTAATATCAGATAGTTTCTTAATATCGGATAGTTCTGTTTTAAAGCAATCTGTCATCTGATTACGAAAAAACTTGTCTACAGTTCAGCATGGAGCTTAACCAAGCCACCGAATAATATTTTAGTGTATCTGATCAAACATAGCTCTAGAGTCACTTATACCGAACTGTCACACTCCGAGTTTTCACACGTGCTAGTTGAAAACGTAATTTCTAGACATTCAGGTAAGTTTTTAAATTTGTGTCTGTAGTTTAAGTTAGTCTATAATATGTCTACTTCAATTCAGTGCATACGGACAATGGATTATTATAGTTTTCTTTGTTCCATAACCTTGACCTTCAACAGGAGACAATTTGCCTAATATCGGATGGTCATGTAGTCTTAATATCCCGATATTAGTACAAAATATTTCTTATCCTTCTATATAATCTCTACGTAGTTGAGGCCTTATTAATAACTAAATTTTTATGTATTCGATGACAAAAATAAAGATGTATGCTATAATCCTTGTGCTACGACTGCTCATTTAATTTTCTATCTTACACTTTTTCTTAACTTGAAATATCATTAAAACCCAAACAAAAACGAAAGACGTGGGATAGTTAATCCATGCTTGCAGCTGTTACTGCGGTTAAAAACAAAGAAGTGGGATACTTGTTAGCTTCAAGAACTTTTAAAGTACCCAAGAGTACGATGGAAGACTACGTAAAAAACAAAAAAAAGTCACCTGAAGAGCTTATTCAAACCAATCTAGGACGTCTACTAGTGTTACCTAAAGAAATTGAAGTGGATATGGGTGATTATTGTCTAGGAACGGATAAAAGATTTTACGGATTGCGAGCTTCTGATATTCGAAGATTAGCCTTTTAATTGGCCATTCGGAACAATTTATAACATAGGATTTCAAAGAATCAGGAAAGAGCAGGTTACAAATGGTTGCCTTCGTTTTTAAAAATACACCCTGAACTAACGTTTAGGAGATCACAGGGTGTATCAACTACCCGAATCAAGGGATTCACAGAAGAAAATGTGAATCTCTTTTTTAAAATTTTGGAACCTGCGATGGAGAGGGTAAAATTCAATCCCTGTCGAATATACAACATTGATAAGACAGGTATAACATCTGTGCAATCTAAGCATACCAGGATAATCACTTTAAAAGGTAAAAAGCTTGTAGGGGCCATTACCTCTGCAGAAAGAAGATCACTAGTGACGGTGGTTACCTGTATGAATGCGGCTGGTGGATATGTGCCTCCAATGGTCATATTTCTCCGAAAAAACATGAAGGCGGAATTACTAAATGGCGCTCCACCAGGAACAATTGCTGCCTGCCGTGTGTCTGGCTGGATTCAGAGCCACATTTTTACCAATTGGTTACAACATTTTATTAGCCACGCTAAACCAAGTGAAGCTGATCCTGTTTTATTAATCTTGGAAGGTCACTACTCCCATACGCGAAACCTTGACACGATAAACTTGGCGCGACAGAACCATGTGGTTATTGTATGTCTCCCGCCGCATTCTACTCACAAAATGTAGCCGCGGGACCTTGCATTCATGGGCCCTCTTAAAACCTATTACTTACAGGAGATTGAAAATTGGCTGAGAAACAACCCTGGAAGAGTGGTTACCAGCTATCACGTTTGCGAGTTGCTTGGAAGAGCGTATGTAAGATGTGCTACAGCTGAAATCGCTATAAATGGTTTTCTAAAGAGCGGTATCTTTCCATTTATTAAGCACATTTTTCGAGACCACGACTTTGCTATTCACCATCAAGCGGAAGGTTACTGAGTTCCAACTACAAATCTACCCGATGCTGAACAACAAAAGCAAGTGACTCCTCCAAGGCATGTGACTCCTCCAAGGCATGTGACTCCTACAAGGCATGTGACTCATCAAAGATGTATTAATACGATCAAATGTGTGAAAGACTCATCATGTAAAAACATTTCCGATTCCAGAGATCCAAGAGTGCGGCCCCAAGATATTAGCCCTTTGCCGACCACTTCATTTTACAAGTCTAGTGGTAAAGAAAGAAAGTCCAGAAAAGGATCTGCTGCCGTGATTACAAGTACCCCATATAAAGATGCCTCAGAAAGAAGTTTGTCAGAACCGAAGAGAAAGAGAAGTACTTCAAAGGGAATTCCGAAATTGAAAACAGACAAATGTAATCGTTCTAAAATACAAATAGAAAGAAAGGAAAATCTATGACTAAAAAGACAATGACAACGAAGGTTAGAAAGACTAGTGTTAATAATGACGAATCTTTTAATTCATCTGAAGAAGATGAAGAACTAATTTTAGATGATGATTCTGACATGGACTGTGACATTGGGGAAGAGGAAGAAGAATGTATGTTTTGTTCTGGACTGTTCTCTGAAGATACCTCGGGTGAACAATGGATTCAGTGCTCTGAATGTTTCAGGTGGGCTCATGCCGACTGTGCCAATATACACAAAGAAGACATATATTTCTGATTTCTGCCTCGATGGCTAGTTTTATATCGTTATCCTAATATCGGATACCTTATCCGGTATTAGGATCATTATTTTTTGTCAACGTAAATTGACCATTCTTCGAAAAACTTAAATTTCATTTTTTAACATGTGGCAATGGTTTATTTTGGTTTAATATATGATTTTCTATAGCCTATTATTTGTTTTGTTTTAAAAACTTCGTAGATTTATTGATGTATTAAAATTAATATTAGGGTTCAAAAAAAGTATCCGATATTAGGGCACTTTACTCTATACATATTTAAAACTTTAATAGATGAGGCTTTTACTTGATGAAGATCCATACTGAACGATGAAATAAAACAATATAATTTGTTTAAAACTTCATTTATTTGAACTAATGTTCAAATAAATTAAGTTTTAGGTGCGTCCAGACCGGGCGCGCCGAACCGCGCAAAACGTTTTGCAACGTTGCATTGCATTCAGTGTGGACGGGAAAGTGCGCACTAACGATCTTCTTTGCGCGTGTTCGTTGTTGTTCCGCCAGTTGTCGGTACATCAAAAGAAAACCGAGGCTCGTGCGCGTTTTGGCGCGGTTAGTTTGGACGAAGTTTTTGAAGTGAACTGTTAACAAAACGTTTCTTTTTGTTTTTACGTGCGTGTATTGATTGTGTTCGATATCGTGTATTGACTGTTTTTGGTAATTGTGTATTGATTAAGAATGTCTGACGAGTGGACCCACGAAAAACTAATTAGATTAATAAATATTTATGAATCTAAGCCGGAACTGTGGGATCCAACCAATAACAATTACCACCTAAAAAACAATATAATGCTTCACATACTTCGGTAATTATGTTTGAAATGCTTTGCTTCGAAATTTTAAACAAATACATTAAACTAGTATATGAATCTCTAAATACAAGTAACCGCAGGGTAACAGCCAATCTTTCTTTCACTGGAATCGCCTCCCTGTAGTTTGTATCACGTTTCTCTATTTTGGAGCCAATTAAATTTGTAAGATATTCAAAGTCTTCGGATGACATTCGGCAAATTTTTTTAAATTGTCCAGAACCAGGCATGGATGAATCATTTAATAAATCGCTTCCACTATACTTTTTTCGACTCTGAAATAGCCTTGTTGTCCACCAACGTCGTATTTTCTTTTTTTGAAGCTTCTTAACATGATCACATATTAAAATAAATGCAGTGGCGACAATTGCAATGTCAGTATCACTCATATATCAATATTGACGCAAAAATATCTTTTTAAAGAGCAATATTCACCACAAAATAAAAATAAAAACTAATCGCTCGGGCTGGAACACTGACGAACAACTGTTTGTTACAGAGCAGAGCAGCCGGTTTGGACGTTTCTCGCGCAAAGACCAAATTATGTTCGCTAACGTTGCTGCAACGTTCACAAATACTCAGCGCGGCTTGGCGCGGTTCGGCGCGCCCGGTCTGGACGCACCTATAAGCAAATCATATTGTTTTATTTCATCGTATACATATTTAGTTTACGTCACATATTTTGCTGAATTATAAAATTAAGTTAGGTAAGAATCTTTTGCTAACTAAAGATTTCATACAAGATATCGAAGCAGATGATTATAATTACATAATAAAAGACTCAACTTTTGTAATAACTAGATACTGTTAAAATATAATACTATATTACTTTGACTTTTCACACCCTGTATAGCTTTCGCGCAATTAGCAGTCCAAATAATTAACACCTTCCCCCTCACTGATCCTGATAAATTCATTTGAGATATTAAGGCTGTTACAAACTGCATTGGATGCCATTTAAAGAGCAACACGTACTGGAACAGATTCGCCTGTTTTTGTGGTTATCTCGGTTCTCTTCTTGGATGCCCTTGTTTCGTATGACAATAATAATGTACAGGTGGATAGAGAAGATTTTGACATACATAGGAACTGTCAAATAAACTCTAGGAATTGACGGTCATGCTTCAAAACAATTACCTCTGGTTATAATTACGACATCAACTATAAATGCCAAACGCTGATTCTTATTGTGATGTGAAAAACTAGGTATTCCAGATTTTTAACCAGGCACCTTTATACAGAGCAAAGAGAAATGCTACGAGTATGATAGGATTCTCTTTTATTTTCACTTATTTTTATCGAACTTCTTAATTATCTTACATATGTTGTTGATCTCTCCTCATATAATCAGTTTATTTGGAATCAATGAATGCCATTATCCTAATTGCATTTATCACTTCTTGTCCGAATTTCTTCTAATTATGAAACATCTATTACAGATTTTCCTGCCCTAAATTTTCCTTGATGTTCTATATTTTTACCACATATTTTTAAATATATTCTCACGCATTTAAGAAGGAATTTCTCCTATTGTTTTTCATCTCCCTAAATTGGGTGTAGAGATTTTATTTCAACCTATAATAATTTTAATATTTATATTAATTGTGATAAATATTACACGTTTATCAATGTTGTGTGTGCAATTTTTCCAAAGTATTTAAAAACTATGTAAAAATATTATATTATCATTGTTACATTATGTTGATACAATTAAATTTTTTCCTTTATACACATAAAAAACCTTTAACGCCATTACCAAAACGTGGAAAATTTGTTTCTCCCCCGTCTTTGCGTCAAAGAAGTTGACGTGGCCGACTCGATGATGTAGTCACGAGATTTCCTAAATATTCTTCATCCCCCGATGGTCTTGTATAACGCAAGGGGTTGTCGATTGGACGGGGACGGGTCGGAGTCATTCTCCCCAGGGAGTCTGTCTTTTTCCCTATTCCCTTGTCTTCTTCACATAACAAACATCGTTCTCATTCGAGTATCTCACTTCTTGCACACACCATTTCTTCTATGCAACTTCATCTTTATAATATACGAGGAGATCACGCGATCTTAGTGGAAAGTTTTATAGCAAATGGAGTTGTTTAACAACGAATTCTCACATAAAATGAGTTTTGTTGTTGATGTCCACGAAAGAAGTGCCCAAGAGAAGAAGAGAATGATTTTTATTTTAGCGAAAAGTTTCATTCTTGATGAACAGTTTTGACTGTACCAAAACTCTCATAAATTGTACAGTTTTTCACAGCCTGCCTAATTTCATTATGAACTTTATGTAACATTCTATGAATTTTTGCACAAAAAATTGACTGTAAAATGAGGCAAGTATTTAATTTTTTTGGGTTATTTAAAAAGTAAAACCAAAAAACGTTTCTTATTTTGAACACACTGTATATCAAGACTACCTCTACTCCGTAGGGTTACAACTTCTGATCGGATAAGGGTGGTCTGGGATGGTGGCAAAATTAACGTCTGGTGGTGCACCGAACTGGAACACCTTAAGAAGGCAGCAAGAAGAGGCAAAACGTACCAAACTCAGAGAGGACCGATATCTGTACCAATTAGACCTCAGAGAGTCCTAGAAAATCTGAAGATAAAAACAGAGGGCGGCCTGGAGACCCTATTGTGAGGAAATAGAAGATGGACCCCCATCGGAGTATCGGCCTACTAAAGAGGGATAATGGAAATAAGACCTCCAACTTTCGATAAAGTTCCGAGATCCTGATGGAAACACAATTCCCCGGTTTTATTGTCTCTGCAAAATCGAACTGGCACGAACAAGTAAGCACTCCCTTACCAGAAAGATAATCAGTGAGAATAGGATCAAATACCTGGAGGGAATCTTCAGAGACTCTCTAGGTATATTCGAAGAAAGTGGAGAGAAGTAATAGTGGTATTCTCACCAAAACCAGGTAGAATGGGTTGCATCCTACCGAAGGCATTCCGAAAATTATCCTCACATCGATTTTCCTAAAGACGATGGAAATGCTATGCGAGAAACATATAAGAGATGAAGTGTTGGTTCGTAACCCACTTCATCAAAATCAAAATGCAGACACCCCAGGCAGGTCTACCGAATCGACACTACGCCAGATAGTTAGCTGAATCGAAAGGTAACACAGAATTCACCCTGAGTATATTCATAGATATAGAGGGAGCATTTGACGAAACAACATTTCCGAAGAGCACCCAGCAACAAGGCTAAGAATGTACCTTTGGCCGTGACCAAATGGATACTTAGCTGCTCTCCAACAGATAAAAACCCATCAGTGTAGAAGACATTGCGGTTAGATGTGTGGTTACAAGGGGATGAACGCAGGTAGGGGTATTATCACCACTTCTCTGGAAAATAGCTCTGGACACTCTACACAATAGTATACCAGATGACATAGCTATTCTCTAAACTGGTAAATTTGAGAACATACTCTGTTGAAGAACTCAAGTTGTTTTTAAATCTATAGAAACGTGGTACAAGGAACACCTCACTGTCTATCAATCCCAAGAATACTAATATGGTCCTGTTTACCAAGAAGAGGAGAATCTCAGCTTTAAACCGATTGCAAACTAAACTTTTCTGAAGATGGAGAATATCTTGGTATTGCCCTGGACTAAGAGTTGACGTGGAAGTCTCACCTACATAACAGAGTGACTAGAGAATATATTTTCTATGAACAGTGCCGAGGGTTAGGGCCATTCACCAAGTTTGGTCCACTGCATCTACACCGCAGTCATTAAATCTATGCTAACATACGGAGCCATTGCTTGGGATCCAAAACTACTGTATATGACGGTGATAAACAAACTGAACCGAATGGCTTGCATTACCATAACAAGAACCATAAGAACAACATCAACCGTTACTATGGAGGTAACCATTAGCATTATAGTGTTTTTAAATGAAACTCAAGGTCTCTAGTTAATTCCACAATATAATACAAGTTATTGAAAATTCTAAAAAATTGACAATTGTTTCCATAAATCAATATCATCGTCAGAATGACAGTAGTTACAGTCAATTTCATTAGCATTATATCTCTTAATATTTACATCAAAGAGGCTGCGATATTGTCAGGTGCTGTAAAATCAACCCACCTTCCCAACTCTACAGATACATATTGCCTCCATCTTTTGCTGTCTAGAATTGTGATCTTTTATCAATTCGACCTTCTTCTCATGCTTATTTTAAGATTCTCTCATCTGCCTGTCTTCTTACATGTCCAGGCATCTGCAATCTTCTTACTTTAACTTCTTGAATGATGTTTTGGGGATTAGATATCCTCAATTTTCTTGTTTGTAAGTAAGCTTGATTTGAGATTTTCGCATCTGTCTGTCTTCTTACGTGTCCAGTCCACTGCAGAATTTTTAATTAAATTTCTTCATTAATTACTGTTTTGAATGAAACCCACTGTTTCTAGATAATTCCAGAATATATTGAAAAAGTGTTAAAAATTCCGGGAGATTTGACATTTCTGTCAATATTAAATATCATCGTCAAAACGACAGAAGTTGAATTTCATTCGATGCCTACCTGATGTTTAATAACTATTTTTGGCTAGACCAAGAAGTGACCTACCTTGTGATTGACTCAATATATGTTAATAGAAAAAAGAAGAAGATGTGATATTACAAATATTAAAGCTTAGATATTATCAGCCCAATGGGGATATCCTGGATATCTTTTTCCCAATTAAGATCAGTATAACTGTGCAATGATATAGAAAACCAGGAAAACTATATCTGTTGATCTTTACAATTATCACTAAGGAATACAGTTTAAAAATGGAAAGCTCCCTAGATTTATCTGTTCATTGACGACTTCATATTATGGGTTTCTTAAGTGTCCTCTAATTCTTCAAGGAAATCCAGTTCTTGTTTCTTATCACAAATATGTAGTACTTCTAGTAGTTAGGTGTCAATGAATGATTGGTGTCAAGTAGATGTTATGCGCAGTAGGATTTATCTGGTTGTTTAAATCTGTATGCTCGTAAGTGCAATTCTTCATATTACCATATATACAAAATTTATCAGAGCACCTTAAAAAGACATTTTCACACAAAATATATGTTGCTAATAAAGGATACAATTTACTAAAAACCAATTACAGCTGTTTATAAACTTCAATACCAAAGGAACAGAAGAGCAATATAATAAATGAAATACCGTGTAAAAACTGTGAAGATGTCTATATCGGTCAAACAAGTCAGTATTTAAAAAACAGAATAAAAAGCCACGAATAGAACAAACGACACAAAACTGCACTCACTAACCATATGTCAGAAAACCTTTAAGAAAACCAACACGAATTTGGTTATTAAAATACAAAAATTCGTCGAATTGAAAACCACACAAAAAAACGCGAAGTTCTAGGAATGATAGAAATAAAAAAAAACAATTCTGTGTATTTAAAGACTGGCACTAAAATTTATAAAAGTATTATAGAAGAATAGAAATATAGGAAAATACACAGCACACTTCAAATATAATAGATTCATCTCTCTATGAATATGAAATTCATTTCAAAACCACAGTCAAAATAAAAAAGGAGAAATAAACACCACGTTTCGTTTGCTTTCATCATATAGGACTGATATATTTGAATTCAAATCTTCATCTATGTGTGTCCTGTTTTTTAAATGTTCGTTTTGTTTAGGTGTGAGTTTTATTCTATTTTGTAATATATCATCAATATCTATGAATTTGCTAATCGATCGATGAACGTTCTGTTAAAGGTAATATTGATTTTTTGCTTTTAAAATTCTTATATTAACATATACCATTTCGTTTAGTTTAACAAATTTTATTTCTGATGATGGTCATGGTAGGACCGAACGTTAAAAATATAAATGTATTAAATACAAGTTAAATTTCTGTACAAATGGTCCTTAATCTCAAGAATGCAAAGTTAACAATATATAAGTACAGGTTATTCATACGTCGAGATGTGGTATAAGATCGCACGATTTTAGAGGTAATTTTGAAAAATCTTTAATTTTACTACGATAACTTACCTGCACATAATTTCGTGTGTAAGCAGCACCCGACACATTTCAGGATTTTTGTCTTGTCCCTCGTAAATGATTGCCTGCAAAAAAAAACCAGCGTTATTACCTAGTTAAATTTTTCTGTAAATATGAATTCATCAATTTCGGTTGAAATTCATTCAGTAGATTAGTGTTGATTGGTTTGAAAAATAAATTATTAGCTTCTGGTAACGGCAGCAAAATTCGAACCACTTGATTAAATAATTCGAATTAATTTCAAAACTAATTTACTGTGATGGTTCAGTTTATGTATGCGCCTTGTTGTAAGCGTAATATTTTGGTCGACGTAATATTTCAATAACGAATAGGCGTTTATATTTATTAAATTAATTTTTATCAACAGAAATTCACCAAAAGATGCCCCGTTCGGGGAAAAATCTACAGGGAATTGCTAATAGTTATAAAAACAATGTGTTTTATTATGTTAACTAAAATGAAGAAATCCGCAATATTATGCTTAGGCTTCTCATCAATAGCTGGCGCTACAGTCTGCATATCTGTCATGTATGTCGTAGCTTGTCACTGACAGTAAGTAGCGGGTTGTTGTTGTTGAATTTGCATAAAATTGTTGTTAATTCGATTAATAAATCAATCCGTAAACTAATAATAAGATTTTAATCACAACATCAATCAGGTAATGGACACAGGACTGCTCCTGGGGAAAACTGTAAGTAATTTTTTTAGCGTAATAACGAAAAGTTTGCAAATAGTGAAAAATATGCAGCAATAAAATGGCAGATGTCAGTAGTCTTTCTGTGCCAATTTTGGAAGCGAATAATTTCAACAACTGAAGATTTAGCGTCTTGACTTTGCTAATTAAAGAACATTGTAATGATGTTATTGAAAATGCCACCGTCGACCGCATCAATTGAAGAGCAATAAAAATTCAGGAGACTTGATGTTAAGCAAAGTCCATAATCGTTCAGAGTGTGTCAGATAAGCATTTGGATATTGTTAAAGATTGTGCTACTGCAAAAAAGCAATTACAAGCTGTAAAAAATATATTTCTGGAGAAAATTGTTCAGTTTACGCTCTGGAGTCAATGAAATTTTGGAGGACCATTACTTGAAATTCGATTCAATAATAGATCACCTTAAAGACCTTGGATCAACTATCGATGAGAGTGATCGTGTGTGTAACTTACTGTTATCATTGCCATCCAAATTTGATACAGTAGTGACTGCCTTAGAAATAGTTAGTGATGTAAAAATGGATTTTGTGAAGTCCAGGCTGCTAGATGAAGAGCTAAAGCTAGGATCTAGACTAGCCAATGCACATGGAGTGAGTTTTAAAGCTTTTACAAAAGCATGTTTTGTATGTGGTAGTAAATTACATTTCCAAGCTAATTGTCCTAAAAGAAATGATGTAAATAGAAGATTTCCGAATAATTCCGAAGCAATCTCCGGAAATCAAAATAGAGGCTATTCTAGAGGAAATTATTGTAGCGGAAGGGGTCGTGGTTTTAGACCGAATCGAGGACAAAACAGACAACAAGCAAATACAGCTTATTGTGATCAACAAATTGTTTTTTACGCTGCTAATTTATGTGACTCACATGTAAATATTGGACGTACTAGCTTTGTATTGGACTCAGGAGCTAGTAATCACATTGTGAAAGAAAATCGGAAACCTTATATGACTAATGTCAAGACATTGGACAATTATATATCTATTCACATAGCAAATGGTGACATTTCAAAGTCAAACAAGTCGGGAAAATTAAATGCAATGTGTCAGGGTCAGAGTATTGTCATCGAAGCTCTCATTGTTCCAAATTTAAAGCATAACTTCATTTCATCTTCAAAAATAACTGAAAAAGGACACAAGATAATAGTAACAAAAAAAACACTAAAAATGGTGGACCAAATTTCTCCCTTAAATCTCATAATAACAATGGACTCTATATATTGTATATAGACAATGTGATGAATCAAAATTGTCATGTTAGTATTGATGCTGAAACGCGGCTTCAAAGGTAAGGACTTGCTGGAAAAGAATCTTTGAGAAAACTTGGAATAGGCGTTCCCAAAAAGATTTGTCCTACTTGTATGGAAGGAAAAGCAACAAGGCCAACATTCATTCAAATGAAAAACGTGCAACATATATAGGAGAACTTGTGCACAGTGACCTATGCGGACCAATAACGCCTTGTACAATAACTCGAGGAAAATATTATCAGGTAATCTTGGATAATTTTTCACATTTTCTTATTGTAAAAATTTTGGAAAACAAAAATGAATCCGATCAAAATCTAATTTATTATATTTATGAAACTGAGATACAATTTGGTGTTAAAATTAAAAGATTTCGTTTCGACAATGGTGGTGAATTCGCATCACGTAATTTTAAAGATTTTGCCAAAAGTAAGGGCATTCATTTAGAATTTACTGTATCCTAGTATAGTCTGCAGTTGAATGCTAAAGCAGAGCGCATGAACCAAACCCTTTTGATACTCGAACTATTTTAAACTTAATTGAGCATTATATGAATTGAGAAGCACTCCGATACCTGAAATCAACTAATCTACTTGGATTGAATTACACTAAGGGAAATGGGAAACTTGTGTAGAAATATCATATGCCGATTGGGGAGGAGATATATAGACAAGAAAGAGTGTCAGCGGATTTCAATCTGGAAGTCCCATGACTTGGCACTCCAATAAGCAAAATTGTGTTGCTTTGTCAACTATGGAAGTTGAATATATAGCAGCAGCTTCTGCAATTCAGGACCTTATGAATGTTGAAGGGTCTTATCAAAATTCAATACCCAGATGAGAGAAAGTGTTAAGCTGAAAGTGGACAATATGAGTGCAATTTCAATTATGAAGATAGACATTTGAGAACTCAAAAAGAGTTAAACATATCAAAATCCGTTATCACTTTATAAAAGATTTATGTATTAGAAAGAAAATATCAATACTAGGCAAAATTGTGCTGATTTGTTTACAAAAGCTCTGTCTAAAATCAAACTTCAATCATTTAGAAAACTCATTATTTCCGATTAAACGTATTGTTTACAATTTTGTGTCATCAAATCAGCTGTTGCTGTCAATTTCCGTTGTTAGGTTAGAATTACAATAACATTTCATTGAATAGCAATAAGTAAAACGCAAAATCCGTACTACAGCATATATTAATAAAATATGGAGGGGGCATTTCCTGTTTTGTTTAATTTTATTGCTTGACGTTTTACATAATTATGAAAAAATTTTCATTACTATTTTTACTGATGATTTTCCCTACAGTATATCTCCTTATTGTCAACTGACATAATTTGGATTCTGCTAGATGCCACGGACATGTGACGGCTTTCCCATTTATAATATTATACATGCGGATTGATGTATACATTAAGGTAATTCGATATATTGTGTATTCCTGATCTTTTTATCTCGATACCTTTTACAGGCCTGATAATGGCTCAGTGAGCCGAAACCAGTTGCCCCCTCCATATTTCATTAATATATGCTGTAGTAAGGAATTTGCGTTTTACTTATAGCTATTTACCTACAGACTCCATTTGAGATGGATAGTCTTTTCCATTTAACATTTCATTGAGGCGGTGTGTTAACTAAAATTAGGGTATCAGCAACAATATGCTTAGGCTTCACGTTGATAGAGGGTGCTACAGTTTGTATATTTGCCATGTATGTCGTAGCTTGTCACTGTCAGTCAGTTACAGGTTGTTGTTGTTGAGTCTGCATATAACTATTGTTAATTCGATTAATAAATTAATCCGTAAACTAATAATAATCATTTAATTACCCATATCAATCATATTATAGAGTAAATACGAATAGCTCGATAATAAAATCAGGCATGTATTTGAATTTGGTATTTCTTTAATTATCGGTTTTGTAAGTCAATATCCTTGAAAATTGGCATATTTCCTTGATCTCTAGTATGCTGCTAATAACAAAAAACACTACAACAAAAATGAATGCTTAACTATACCAGGTAAGGATTTTATAAATAAGATATAAATGATTACTGTTTGTGTAAAAACACTCAAGTATTAACGAATTAGCTCTACTATCACTTGCCGATGACACTTCAGAAAACTAACTCACTTTCTTCTGCTAGTTCGATAAAAAATAAATTGGTGCCCACCTCTACACTTAGGGGGCGTCCATAAATTACGTGAGGTGTTTAAGGGGGGGGGGAGGGGGTCGAGTGAAATCCCATCTAATCTTACGTTGGAGAGAGGGGGGGTCTCGGCAAATATCACGCAATTTTTTTTCTGATTGAAAAAAAAATTATACTATTTTGGTCCATTCAATCCGGATTGTACATGCTCAAGATTTAATCTTAAGCGTAATCGTAATACGATTAAGATCATCCACTAATTCGTTCGAAAGAAAATAATCTCATTCATACTCCGACGTTATACATTTACTGTCTGTCAAACCACCATATTTATTTTATACCAAATAGCTCAATTTAATCTGAATTTACGGTACAGTGTAGCCCGTCCTTTGTTTTCGCGCCACTGTCAGACGAACGCGCGACTCTATGAACGAGAGAGTACGAGCTGAGTGGCAGCGACACACGGACAGGTTCCAACCTGCATTGTTATCAGGGGCTGTTCACTTTTTAGTTCTGACTAACAACAACTAAGCGCTGCTGTTCCGCAGTTGGTAATAAATTATATTTTATTGTTGGTAAAATCTGCTGTTTTCGATATCACGGTGGTTCCGTGTCTTATCTTTTTTTAATATTATGGATATTATATTTGATTCTTATTCCACTTTAAAAATGGTATATACACGTGTTATGTACCTAATTGTTGTGAAAAGCCAATGCATGCTTTTCCTAAAGATCTTGAGGTAAGTTAAATTGCAAACTTATAATCTTTTATTTATAAAGACCTAAAAAAGTAGGGCTAATGAAGCATTGCATATTTATAACTTTTTGGTCCACGCAACGTTTCGCATTAAAACATAATATTCTCATGTATATAAAAAATGTATTCCCATAGCTCTCACATTATAAATTTGTTTAGTCACATTGTTCACAATAGAAATAGTTTTCAATAAGGTGTTTTACATAATTTTACTTCATATGTGCCGATAGGAATTTCCTTATAATTAACAATTTCTTTTTTGTTAGCTTTTCCGTATGTGGATGAATAACATCAACCACGAATATTTACTTACCCAGGATAAAGATAAAGTCATTCGGAGCTATAGAGTTTGTGATGTCCACTTTTCTGAGGATTGGAAATTCCAAGCCAAAAATAACAGAACAAATTTAAAACAAGATGCAGTACCTACTTTATACTTGGGACAAACTGGTAAATACTGTAGTTGATTGATTATTAAATAATGTAAAATTCCTAATTACCAGTGGATATATACTAGAATACTGGATATATACTAGATATACTAGAATTCCTGAAATAATTGAGGTTATTTTAATAATTTAGTGTGTTTTGTGAAGATAAATGGTTATTGATAAAGAATAAAAATAAACGTACTATTTTTGATAGCCACTTCATTTTATTATTGTTTAAGTTTAAGTAATATATTAGTAGAATTTGTACTTTCATGTATTCTTACACTTCATTACAAAATAAGAAGATTAAATTGCAATATTTTATAGTATACACAAGAAACACACCTACAGGTTTAAAAGTACAAAAATCAAAGTGATAAGAACATTAAAAATTATTAGCAAACTAAATTACATTATTTTAATGATAATTTAATATTGTGGTATTATGAAGGTACACGTCGTAGGGCTTTGTACCTTAGTTCAATTATATTGTTTTTATTTATTTATAGTTAAAACAAGTGAGGACATTCTGAGAAGATGTAAACGTTACAAAAAAGTAACACTGTACAAGACAATCCCTAGATGTACTATTGCACGGAACAATCTCATGCAAGCTGATCAACACATCAAAACATTTTCTGAATATATACACACACAAAATTTGACTAGTCAAGAGTATTTAACAAATATTATGGAGTTTACTAACTCTGAACATTTATAGGTACGTCAATATCTATGTCCACTAACTTAGGTGACAAAAACTCCATTTACCGGATGATATATAATAAAATAATAATCTCTAATATATCCTGAATCCTAATACAATGTGATAGTAACAAAATGGAATAAAACTGGCAAGCTTTAACAGTAGTTACAGATTAGTAGACATGTATTCTTTAAAAAATTTCATGTTGTCAACCTGTGTAGTGGATGTTGATTATTGTTAATTGATTTAGAAATAGTAAGCTCTTTTGAATCCATATTTATTGTATCATAGGTAAGTAAATGTAAGAGTATGTTCCACCCATTGTTGTGTGGCTAGTCAGGGAAATACATAAAAAAGTTGTCATTATTGTTGCTTTAGAGCCTTCAAAGATCTCGTTTTTGATGTAGTGATCTGGAAACTAATCTAAGTCAGATCACTAGCAAATTAAAGAACCTCTTTGATTTATTTCAACGGAATTTGTTCGTGAAGCTACATGACGAATTAAAAACATGTTTCAACTAACTTTGAAATAAGTGTTTGTGCCGTCACTTAGTGAATTAAAGAACCATTTCAATAAATTTTAGAATAAGTGTTTGTGATACCACAAAATGTAGACCTGTCATTGATGGGGAAACTTAATGAGGCCTGGAGTCTTAAACTTACGTCTCCTGGATGGGCCATAGAAAAAGATGAATTCTTTTTAAATAATAAATATCTGGAAGTAATATTAGAATTGTTTTGTGTATATTCGTATTTAAATGTAATGGTTATATTCTGAATTATAATTTTAAGTTATAAATTATGTAAAATGTACAAATAAATTTTTCTGAAAATAGTATGTATCGCTTTGTTCCTAGTTTATAATGAAGTTAATTCCCAGTACAAAAATACGGTGGAAACGGTGCATATAATTACTAGTAGTAATGTTCTCAATATGCAATATAGCTAGTTGATTTGTATAGTATTTTTCACGATCTAAGAAAATCTGTTATATTGCCTCTCATATAATGACTGAAGGCTAGTCACTTCCTTAGATCGTGAAAAATACTATACTGGTACAACAAAATTGAAAGATACCCGACAATTTGAAATTTTAAATTCCCGCCATTTAAAAATTTCAAACAATCCCGCCAGAGTTCTGACAGTATCTATGTCACTCACAGAACAAAAAGTTCTGTTATGTCACTGCTATGGCAGCGCCTTTGTGTTGTTAGTCGTAACTAAGGCCTACTTGAAGTGAGCTATCTTCTTTTTTTAATAGTAGTTATATGATCTGTGATTGTTATTTATTGTTGTAAATGTTTTACTCGACTCAGTGCATGCTCTTAATAATTTAAAATGAGTTATCAAGTTTTTTATAACACATACGTCAAAAGATACGTCTATAAGGCGAAGAAATCCTGCCAGGACGATGTAATAAAATTATGGAATACAGCGAAGCAAAAATTCCCGAAGAAAGAAGAGTTAAGATATCACATTTAACATGAGATTGAACGGCTTCTCAGGGAAGCCACTGAGAGAAAAGTTCGGTATACTTTAGCATTCCTTCAAATAAAGGTAGGTTAAATATATTTTTTTAAGAAAATAACTTTTTTTATATATAAAATTTATTGTTACAATTAAGGAAGTCCTTTCGCTCCAGTTGAGTCACAACAACTGTAGTAGTCAATATTCGATAAATTAAAATAGAAAGAGCCCATAAAAATTCTTGAAATTAAAAAATAAATAGTATATGAGGCATTAATCGTTGAAATTTTGAAAATTAAAAAAAAATAGTTAAATACTAAAATTAATTTGGCTCTTTTAAATCAGCTGCTATAAACCTGTCCGTGATTTGGCAACGCTATATTTCGGTTGTTTACATTTTGATTTGCACAATATAAACCTCAACCATGTTAAAGTTTTTGCAGTCAATGCAAATAAATAAATTAATTAAAAATGTTAAATCATAAAACTATAACATTCTTTTATGTCTCATGGCAGGAATGCTAGTATTTTTTCATAATATGAAAATTTGTTAACAATAAAATAATTTATAAGTATGTATGAAAAACATAAGTGCATTGAAGTTTAGTTTGTATTTATTGAATGGTCTGAAGCTCGCGCGCTACGCAACGTTGCCAAATGTTCTGACGCTATTTAAATGCAGATTTTTTGCTCAAAAATTTTCTGTGGTTTTATAATTTTAATTTCTCTATCAATTCCACGGCAACCTATAGATTTTATTGCAAAAAATCAAACCTGAATATTTCGAAAACCTTATTTTGGTTTTTTTACCCCATATAAAATCAATGGTTAATGCCATAATTTGAGAAAGTTGTTAAAGGTCTGACTTTAATAATTTAATGCATAATCTAATATTTTTTATTTAACATTGATGGCAAAAGGACCTCCTTAATAGCATTAAAAAAACTGAAACAGTGAAATTCTTCATGAAATATACTAAAATCATAACTATAAAATATTAGTGCGGTCATTTTCTTTAATTACTGTTCTCACATAATTCAATATTTCTTAATTATGTGTTAATCTATCTTTTTATAATTTATTGGATTCATTTGTTTATTATGATATTTTGATTTCCGACTAACACTAATAACTCTAACAGTTCTTCGATTCAGACTGGTACAAGCACTGAGAGTGTTCCAAACGTGGAATGTGAAGGTCAGGTTCAGATCAACGATCATAATATTCAACACGCGGAATCTGCGGTTCAGGATGAGATTAATGACCAGCAGTCAGGAGATCAAGATTTGGACGGTGGCCCTCAACCGGCAGGTTAGTATTCGTCTTTCTTTCTATAGGTGACGTTTTCTTCATTTTGTCCTATTCTAAATAAAAGTTTTCTGTATTTCACAGGTGCTTCGGAACGAAAAAATCAGCCTCTTGTGATCAGCGATGATGAGGATGAAGCTATGTCGAACACTACACCATCCAACGTACGTCCTACTCCAGCACAAGATAATATGAAGAAAAAGATTACTAAGCTACATGCGGAGCTTGACTTAATGGAATGGCGCAAAAGATCTCTTGTAGCTGACGGCACTGAATTTGATAAAGCATGTAATTTGCGGCGAGAAATTGACATTTATGAGAAGAAGCTCAAGCTTAAAGAAAACAAAGAGTGTACTCTATGACGCACAGAAAAAATCAAAAACAAAAATTAATTGAACTATGTTCAAAGAATCCCGATGCAGCTAAGTCGTTGACGCCTCGTGATGGCCCTGGACACCCACGTTTAGAAATAGAACAGTCTGAACTGCTAAAAACAATAAGTGATTTAGCCCTGTTTGGTGCTTCTGCTGAAGAGCGACGTCGTTGTGAGATAGTTGGCACGGTCCATACGGTTTCAGAACAAATAAACTAAGCGAACAGGGATTTAATATTTCACGAAGTGCTACTTATATTCGACTGTTGCCTAGACGGGGAAATACACGAGAAGCAAAGCGCCATGTAGTGACTGTGCCGGTGAAGCTGAGTCGTCCTGAAGCTGACCATCATAAGGCACACCAAGACCAATACTTTTCTGTGGCCTCCATAAGGTTGCTGGAAACGATAGCCTCAGTACTTGGTCCTGACTCCGTAACTTTTTTATCTCAAGATGACAAAGCCCGCGTCCCCATCGGCCTGACAGCGGCAAACAAGCAGGCGCCATTATTAATGCACGTTGAATATAAAGTGTCGTTACCAGATCACGACTTTGTGATTGCTTCGAGGCACATATTAATTCCAAGCGTGTATGCTTTGTGTGAAGTGAAGAAGTGAAACCCAATGAGATGGGACGACCAGAAACTGTTTCATACAGTGGACCAACTTACATAGCAATACGAAGTGGCAAGCACTCTTCGTCAACTGCAACTAGTCACGCTCAAGACTTGGACACAATTGAGTCTTTTTCCAAATTTATAAAGAATATAGACAGCAAAGTTAAAACTGTTCTTATAATTTCAAGTGACGGTGGGCCTGACGAGAATCCGCGATATCGCAAAGTGATCGCACACGCCATAGAGCATTTTAAACAATATGATTTGGAAGCAGTATTTATTGTGACTAATGCCCCTGGCAGGAGCGCATCCAACAGAGTAGAGAGACGCATGGCTCCACTCAGTCGAAAACTAACAGGCGTTGTTCTTCCCCATGATTATTTTGGGACACATCTTGACTCCAGCGGCAGAACATTAGACGAAAGTCTGGAAAAGGATAATTTCAAAAAGGCAGGGGATATTTTGGCTGGAATATGGTTTGCAGATTGCATTGACGGATACGAAGTAGTCGCTGAATATATAGACCCGAATAATGACACTTCCAGCGTTCCAGACCTGCCAGCCGAAGAATGGTACACTGAACACGTTAGAGAGCGCCATTATTTACTCCAGGTACATTGGCAGTTGGTTTATATCAAATTTTTATGCGTGCCTATTTTATTTATTTTTTAACGAGCACGAATATCAACATATTTTTATTATTAAGAGTTACAAAGGGAAATTGTTAATATTTTTTTTAGGTTGTAAAATGCGATGACCAGAAGTGCTGCAGCCCATCCCGGAGTGATCTGCATATGATTCTTCACGACCGTTTTCTGCCACCTCCATACCCTATCACTCAAGTTGATGGACATTTGACAATTCCGGATTTTAAAGAGCATGACGGAAAGTCATGCAAAAAATTTAAAAAAACACCTCACGTAATTTATGGACGCCCCCTTATCCTAATCCCAAAACTCAAATTCTCTATTAATCATTTCAAGTATTAGCAGTAACAGTTTGTAGAACTTTTCCACACAGTTTTTCCACATCAACCATTTGAATGGTGTTGTTTTTTGGTGGTTAAAATATGCTCATCCGATAATAAATATGAACCATTTACTAGAGTTCTAAGACATACTCCTTACAAAAGGCCACTTTAGAATATATTTAAGTCTTGTTTTACTTCCATTTCGTCAATAAAACAGACCAGAATAGGATTCACAGGAATGTATTTCAATTATATAATCCTTGATAACCAAAGGTACTTCAAATTTGTGATTTGTCGAATTGAAAATGAGTTTCTTAATTTTTTTTTGTAACGTTATAGAGGTAAGCGTTGTTAAATTAGGCTTTTATAACATTATCTATCTACGCATTGGCCCCATGTGCCTAACTAACATTTTTATTTATCCGAACACATGTTGCTCAATGTCCACTAATCTTATTTGAGCCCCTTGAACAAAGCCTCGGCGAGGGTCCTTCGCGTTACATATTCAATTAAACAAAAATCTATCAACTGCTCTAAACATAAGCACCTTAATCCTGGTGTTGGGGACATGAAATCCTTCGCGTAGATAGATATACGTTGTCCCTGCCCGTCCTTCCTAGCTGCAGTTACTTGCTGGTACAGTGGCAGACACAGTAACCAAAAAATGTACACAACCAATTCTGTTTTTTGATTGTTTTTAGAATTCGAAATCGCTGTAGAAGGTTTTTAATATTTTTGACCTATCAAAATTGATGTAGCTGCTCAGTGAAAATCGAAATAATAAACTGTTAGGTTAAGCAACAAACGGACTTCGATTTACACATACTTTCATGAATTCATTTATTTTTTACATTTAAATATTTTTATATTTAGAATTCGAAATGATACTTTTTCGTTTGAGAATGGAAGTTGTTTTGCCGAGCTTCAGCAAGGATATATTTATATAATGTTCAAGTTTATAATAGTTTAAATAATAGTAAATTAATATTATGTATTGAAATGTACTCGTACTCAATTAATAAAATCACAAATAAATTGCTAGCATATGACAAACTGTTCAACAATTACGTTCTAGAATGTAGAGTTCTAGCACATAAAAGTATTTCTCAGCTGAGTGACAAAAAGAGCCCTTTCGGTAACTGACATTTTAACGAAAATGTCAACGTTTGATGACAGTTTCAGAAAAAATAAATAAAATTGAGATATCATCTTTGGGTTTACCACCAATCGTTCGATACAGTTTATTTGATTTACTTTGGAAAATAAAGCTGTAGAATCATGTCTTAAAAATGTTAAAAGAACTACTTGACGAGGTGGTCAATGATGTATTCAAGGGTTTGTAACAATTATCACAATAAGATCAAAATAGAAACACGATGCAGAAATTGGAAGCCTTTTACATGTGAATAATGCGCAGAATGCTATAAATATCATAGACGGTACATATTTCCGATGAAACAGTCCTAAGTGATACAGCCAAAAAACGAATGAAGAGCTATTTGGAGCACATATAAAGGCACTAAATATGAGTTCTCAAAATTGTCAGGATTACCAGTGCGACCCTCAGCCCCGGGCAGATGTTAGGTCATCAGAGGCTGCTATGAATTTTTCGGCTTAACATGATGACGATTGACAAACGAATAGGTACGTGGAAGAAAAGAACACTTTTGCAGCCAACAAGCATGATAATGCTATGAAGGAAATGCGGCGACTTAATATTGACATTGTTGGAATTAGCGAGAGTAAATGGCCAGAAATCGGAATATGCTTAAAACAAAGAATTACTCTGGAAATAACAACCAAAACCACTGGAATGGTGTGCTATTTATGGTCACTAGACAAATTAAGAAATCTGTACTCAATGTTGTTGCTTACTCAGAGAAAATGATCGTTCTGCAGATTGACGCCAAGCCACGCAAACTTAACCCTATTCAGGTATACGCATCAACAGCTGATAAATTTGATGCAGGCGCCGGAAGGTTCTATGAAGAAACACAAAAAGTCCTAAGTTCGCTAAAATCTGATGAGATAACCATTGTTATGGGGGGACTTTAACGCAAGAGTGGGTGGTATCGTAGGTGCATTCAGACTGGGTGAGAAAAACAATTGAGGTGAATTATTAATTCCGTTCTATAAACACGGAAATCTGGTAATTGAGAATACATATTAGTTACGTCCTAGACGTGTGGATTATACATGGCGATCCCCATAATACAGTCCCAATCGTATAATAGGAAATCAGAATGATTATTCGCAGATACCAACATGATATAACGTTACGCGGCTACCTCCCCTGGGCCTGATATTGGATGAGACCATATTCTCATAATATCCTAACTTATCTTAAAGGAAAAGGTACATATAATATCCGATATTCAGAAACTTAATCAGCTCAACAACATGAGAAATATGAGATTGGAACTAAAGAGAATATGCAGCGAAAAATATCCTAGAAACAAAGATAAACCAGATGGCATATGGAATTATATCATGGAAAATGTCCAAAATGCTTGCGAGATGGTTCTAGACCAACAAGAACGGGTCGGAGCCTGGGTCTGGATGACAGATGAGATTCTGGATGTAATGGAAGAACGAAAGCTTGTAAAAATCCACACACAACATGAAACATACATCGAAGTACATCGTAAAGTAAAACAGGAATGTATAAAATCTTGAGAGCAATGGGTGATTGCGGAGTGTGATGAAGCTGAGAGACTGCATGAGTTTCATAACTCGTTCAATATTGATAGGAAAGTAAAGCAAGTTACTGGCTCACTCAGAAAAGCACAAATTCCATCTCTTAGGAAAGAAAATGTAAGAAAAATTTTGGATCCAGATGATCTTTGTAATGAATGGAAGAAGTTCGGGGAAAAGACTCTTTAGATACCAACGCAATTCAAGACTAACTGGACCTAAATTCCTAGACTTCCACCATAGTACAACAAACTATTGCAAGTATGAAAAATCGGAATCGCACATGCTGAAATATTGAGTTCAAAGTATCTAATATACCTTTGCAATAGAATATAGGAGTAAAGTAAAATTCTATAGGACTGGTTGAAGTCCACCTAAAAAACGTTCCCATATAAACTGCGCTGACTACAGACTCATAAATCTTATGAGCCATGCGCTTAAGGTATTTCTTCGAATTAGTCACATCCGAATATTTGCCAAATGCGAAGCAATGAGCGGGGAAACCAAGGGGTCCGAGTACAATGAAGGCTCTCTTTTCCATGAAACTGTTCATACAGAAGTGCTACGAGAAACGGCGAGACGTATTCATATGTTTTATTGATTATCAGAAAGCTTTTGATAATATCAAGCACGATCTTCTTCTGGAGAGGTTACATCAGTTTAGCATAGATTCTAAAGACATAAGAATAATTCATGAACTATACTGGCAACAGAGTACAGAGGAGAAAATTAACAATGAACTAATTACAGAGACATTCAATATATCCAAAGGAGTCCGTAAGGGGTGTGTCTTGTCGCCAATGTTATTCAACGTATATGTATAACAGACTTTCCAGTTGGCTTTGGAAGAAGAGAACAAAGGAATCAAGATAATCGCAATTCGAATTGACAATAATAGTTATGCGGATGATACCGCTATATTGGCGAATTCTCCTGAGATCCTTCAAAATACTGTAACTACAGAGTTAACCAAACAGGTAAACGATTTGAGACCAATTAAACCAAATTGATAATAATAGAACTCCAGCATATTAATGTAACAATCAGGATTGATGGTCAGGATTTGGATCAGGTGTCGTGTTTTGTGTATTTGGGAGCCACTCTCAATCAAAAATGGGACTGCGATAAAGAAGTGAGAATTCGGACTGGACTTGCAAAAGCCTTGTTTCTTAAGCTAAAGAAATTTCTCCATGAATGCACTCTTCCCCTGGCACTTCGGTTCGGAATAATTAAGAACCACGTATGGTCTATCTTGCTGGATGGAGCAGAAACTTGGTCTTTATAAATCAGGTCAATAAACCGCATAGAGGCATTCAAAATGTGGACTCTGCTGAGAATGGCTGGTATGTCGAGAAAACTTCTCGACATCGTAAAAAATCGAAATATATCTTATCTTGGACATATTCTCAGGGGTGCTAGGTACTCATTCTCTAAATTGATATTGCAGGGTAAGGTAGAAGGTCGCCGAGACCCGGGGTGAACGTAACATTCGTGGCTCCGAAACATAAGGGACTGGTGTAAAATAAGGGATGCCGCCACAATATTGCGACATGCAGAGAATGGCGCCTTGCATATGATGTGAGAGAAGTACAATGGATCACCAACGTACGTACATGCACAGAGCACAAGAAGAAGAAGAGTAAAGTCGAGGATAAAGAGTTTCATACAGGAGACAATCGCATAAGACAGGGAGTGATTTTTCGAAGCTGTGGTCAACCTCGAGAAGAAGAAAGAGGAAGTTTGAACATAATCGTTGTTAGACTACTAATATGTTTCAATGATTTGAAGGAGTAAAATCAGTGCTACACTTGTTATTGAATAACAGTCACACACCAACAAAATACGGGGTGGAAGAACTTGTGAGACAGCATAGAGAAGCCAAGCAAAACATAGCAACATAAGAATGAAACAAGTCTGTGCAGAATAAGTTGTAATGGCGAGTAACCTCGAAGAACAGAAATTATTCTTACGAACTTTTATGAACCCAGACCTTGGCAGTGTTGATACATCTCAAACAATTTCTAACTTTTATAATGTGATTCATAAACAATACACATTTAGTAAGGTATAATTCAACTAACTGTAGAACTAATTGTAGAAGGTATGAAAAACAATACACAGATAATATTCACAATAAATTAGAAGTATTGTAAACATCTGGACCATTCTGTTTGTTGTAACCGAATCAATAATAATGTATATTGTTTGAAAAATTGAATTTGACCGCTCATAGTAATTTACAAGTCATGTATTTAGTATATTTTAAGATTCATCTAGTGTGTAAATAAAACACGGTGATATTTGATGAGATGGTTTATTTTCACACTCTGGTCCAGATTGGGGTAAGTCCGCATTCAAATTAATCTATGGAAACCTCGTGCAACGTATGGTAGTTACACGTTTATAACAACTATCTACATTACATATACCACAAAGTGGCCGTAGATTTAGAAAAGCTGGAACTTCTGCTGTGTTCTGATAACCATATATTTAGAGAAAGTACTCTATTCGTCGTACAAATTCCATTTTCTTCCAATATTTCAGGCAAACATCTAAATCTATCTATTGTAAACATATAAATGAGTAAACGAAAATGTAGTTCGACGTTTTAAGCATTATTAAGTTCCAAACGAAAAGTTCTATGAATATATAGTTCAAATCTCATCGCTAACAATGAGGTCACTCTCAAACACATAAAATACATGGAGAATGGTATAGTTAATTGAGCTAGACAGCTAGAGGATATGCCAAGGGGAGCATCTCCAATTGCCAATTGCTAAAAGTACGTTTTATCAGCAAGATTTAGTCAATCATCTTCAAATGCTGATAATTGCATTTTTATTAAATATAACAATGTTCCTATATTTGAAGATAGAACTCAATATTAAATTTGAAGTATTTGTTCATATTGAAGTGTGTTTAAGATTACATATACTACTATTTCGATTACATGAAAAGAAATAGAACTTAACTGTAGGCTTAAGAGGAATAATTCATATCATGTCATTTTCTGTTATAAAAAGTATTATTTGGAATAAAATGGAGTAATACAACATATGCTTAACAGAAATCAAACTTGAGGAAACTAATTTTTCAAAACTGTATACATTGTAGATTTTTTTATACAAAAGAATCCATTATTATTTTGGCAAATAATTGGGATTTATCTGGGAAAAGTTAGTTGTGATAAATTCACAAATAGCTGATTCCGACAGCCATGATTTTCTTACAAAATAAGCGGCGACAGGTTTCATTTACATAAATTAGTACAGGCATACATTGATTCAAATAATAATTTTAATTCGTGTACTGTGTAACCTTGACTTTAATTATTTCCATAGTCCTATTTTAAGTAACCAGCACATTTCAATGTCTTGTAAATTTTGTAGCTGGAAAGCTAATGGCCAGATTTTCTTTCACGTGGATAAATATTTTTTATATTCTGTGTGAGATTATTACATAATCATATCACATTAATTAACCCTTAATTCGACACGTGAAAGGTACAACATTAAATCGACACTATGAGTCCCACGGACTCACATTTTAAAAAAAAATAATAAATTTAAATTAAATTTATGTAACCTAACCAAAATACTTTATTATAAAAAACATATTCTTAATATATAACATTTTATGGGTTACAAAACAAAATAAAAATTTATTTCCTAGATTTACAAAAATAAAAAGGATAACAAAAAAAGTGGCGAAACTGTCACCAGTCATCATTAACAGGATATAAAAAAAATAGAAGAAAATAAAAACTTTTTTCTTTAAAAAGCCTTAGATAAGCCTTGTAAGGTTTGTAGAATTTTTTTGACTCTGATAAAGTATATATGCATTCAAAGCACTCATATCTAATATTCGATAAAACATAGCCATGGGCCAACGGTTAGCTCTGCGACTCGAACTGTACACCGAACACTTTTGGTCGACAGAGTCAACACCACCTTTTGTATTGTTACAGTCATCTATAATTACAGGTTTGCCAGTCACTTCATTAGTTTCATAACCGTAGTGCATTGATGAATAGAGAATAACAGCCTTATTTTTTTTCGGTACGTAACTAACAATCGTGCATTGATTTGTAAACCCAAATAACGACGAACCAACAGGTCTTTTTTTCTGTGGAAGAAATTCTTGTGGGATAACTCTTTTGTTTTTTCTTAGAGTTCCAATCGTCGTTAGGCCTTTTTCTTTCAATGTTGATAATAACTCCATTGACGAATACCAATTATCCGTAGTTACGTTTCGATTCTTATTGAAGATGGGTGTGCACAGCCGAATCACTGCCTGTGTTGGAATTGGTTTTTTTCTATCTTCTTGGGAAAGAGTTTTTCCGTCAGAGTGTTTTCCAGTATACAAATAGGTGTTATAGACATAGGTGGTTCTTGCATCGGCCAAGCATTGAACTTTTAAGCCATACTTTGCTGGCTTGTTAGGCATATACATTTTAAATTTGCATCTGCCTCGGAAAGCAATAAGCATTTCGTCCACCGTTGCATTAGCCCCAATAGTGTAAGATTTTTGTGAATTTTTGTTAAACAATTCCAAAATTTCTGTTACAGCACAACCCGGATCTATATCCTTACGTGCTTCTCGATCTTCAAAGTCGTCAAATCTTAGGGCTATAAGCAAACTACAAAATCTTCTAATATTCATTGAAGCTCTAAATATCTCTCGGCCCGAACCATCTGTAGCGAAAATCGCAAGAATACTCTCATGATTGGATTTAAAAGCTTCTTTATCAATATGTGTTCTCTATCCAGACTTTTATGGAATATTAAATTGAACAGCTGGAGCAAAGAAATAATCAATAATTGAATATTAAAATCTCCCACAATTACGATAATAAATCAAAAGCAATGAAATAAAATATCGAACGTATTGTATTATTTCGTTGGCGTGCGCCACTGTTTTATTGTCGAAGTCTGAAATAGCCGGATTACCGCAGGAGATGGGACGAAAAGTCCTGGTAATTATAGAGGCTTGAGGGTTATTCTATGTTCATTGATGACTAGCAGGATGAGCAGTAAGTCACTGTTCGAAAGGGGATCTCCTGCAGTAACATCATTCTATTTTATAAGCCGATCTTATCTCATATTTCCATTAAAAATGACGGCCAGTCTAATCATATCTCCTCCGAAAAATGCATTATGCATTCGAGAGTTCGAAATAATTTAAAACCTCATTTTGACGGATGAATTAATCATATATTAATGAGCTTGTAGCTCAGTGGCAAATCTGATATTATTAAAAATATATAAATCTGTACATGTGAGAAATATTTAAGCACCGATTAGAGGTTACCGGAGAAACTATGAACATACTTCAATAATTGTGTCTCAAATTCTTTGTTATCCACATACAAAGTGTCCAGAAACTCTTCTGCCCAACTGAAACTACAGTTACTAGAGGTGATTTTAAGTCGATTCAGCTCAAATTAGTTTAATCCGAAAATGCTTCCTAAGGGAGCTACAGCCCTTTGAAGAAGACGTCCTCATATGAGTTTTCTTCAAATTACTCAAAAATATCGTTATTCAAACTTGGTATAATCAATAAACAGTTACAAACCAGTCGTTTGCTGTCAATAAATGTTTTCCAGATCCATCACAAGCGTGTCAGTTGGGGGGATCAACAGGTATTTTTATTAAAAAAAAAATATTTTCAAGTTTTTTATGTATCCGACACCGAATTTGGAAAATTCAAGATACTTTTCATAAAAAATGTTCTCTACTTTCAAATCGATATCATGAACCGTTTTCGAGAAAAATAAATTAAAACTTTTTGTGTTTCTTACATAAAATCATGTTGGATTATAATCTGTAATATCAAGTTGGCTTTGAAAAATCAACAAATTGTACAGATACTGGTAACAAAAGTCGTAAGTATTAAGCTGCTTACATTGTTTTGGAAACTTTAAATCAATTTTATTCGGTGAGGGTATAAAACAACAATCAACATTAAAAAAAACAAAGTTAGAGATAATTACCAACAGAAATAAAATAATTAATTTTACAACAGATGCTCTACATGACGAACATTTGTCTCAATACACAAATTTGTTAAGCTGTTGCATTAGCTTCTATCGCGGGCCTTGAGCGCGGAGACCGAATCCAGAAATTCCGTAACGAAAATAACCTGACACGATACGAGGACTGTGAATTTTAATACCCATATGCTTATACGAGGACTGTCCAATAAATATTGATTTTTTTATGATGATACGAGGACTGTCCAATAAATTTTGATTAATTTATGATGGTACGAGGACTATCCAATACATTTTGATTGTTTTATACTTATACGAGGAATGTTCAATAAATTTTAATTCTTTTATACTTATACGAGGACTGCCCAATAAATGTTGATACTTTTATGACTATACGAAGAATGTCTAATAAGTCTTGATTATTTTATGATGATACGAGGACTGTCCAATAAATTTTGATTCTTTTATACTTATACGACGACTGCCCAATAAATTTTAATACTTTTATGATTATTTTATATCGATACGAAAACTGTCCAATAAGTTGTAATACCTGTATACTTGTACGAGGACTGTCCAATAATGTTTGATTATTTTATGATGATACGAGGACTGTCAATAAATTTTAATCCTTTCATACTTATACGAGGACTGCCCAATAAATTTTGATACTTTTATGACTATACGAGGACTCAATATGTTTTGATTATTTTATGCTTATACGAGGACTGTCAATAAATTTTTATTCCTTTATACATATACGAGGACTGCCCAATAAATGTTGATACTTTTATGACCATACGAGGACTGTCCAATTAGTTTTGATTACTGTATGCTTATACGGGGATTGTCGAGTACGTTTTGATTGTTTTATACTTATACAAGGACTGCACAATAAATTTTGATACTTTTATGATTATACGAGTACTGTCCAATAAGTTTTGATTATTTTATGCTGATACGAGGACTGCTCAATAAATTTTAATACTGATATGATTAAACGAGGACTGTCAAATACATTTTGATTCTTTTATACTTATACGAAGAGTGTCCAATGAATTTCGATTATTTCATACTTATACGAGGAGTGCCCAATAAATGTTGATACTTTTATGCTGATACGAGGACTGTCCAATAAATTTTGATTTTTTATACTTATACAAGAACTGCCCAATAAGTTTTGATTATTTTATGCTGATACCAGGACTGTCCAATAAATTTTTATGTTTGTATGATTATACGAGGACTGTCCAATAAGTTTTGATCATTTTATGCTGATACGAGGACTGTGAAAGTGAAACTTCTAATGCTAAAAAAACTAAAAAGAAAAAGAAATTGTGAACGTCAAAGTGTAAAACTCTATGCAATAGCTCTACCGCGGAAGTCTCCGAGTGCCACACGTCTTTTTTCTTTTCTCTAAAGATCGTCTAGTTTGTGCAAAAATTCCTGCATTATTTCTAATTTCATTACAAGCCTTTTGAATTCTTTGCCACAGCTGATTACGGGTTTCTATTGGAACAAAAATCACAGTGACTTAAATCTGGAGATCTTGGGGGTCAATTAACTGTACCACCTCTTCCAGTCCATTTATCGTAATAGTTATTGTCGAGATATTGACGAAGCTCTCTACTAAAATGAGCTGGGCAGCCCTCGTGCATGAACCATAAATTATTTCGAATCATCAGGGGAACCTCATCTATTAAATCAGGTAAAACATTTTGTAGGAAATCAAGATATTCTTGTCGTGTTAAACGGCGAGGAAGCTCTACGGGTCCCATAAGCTGATTTCCGATTACACCTATCCAAACATTTATACTAAATATTTGCTGGTGCTTTTTCTCTACTGTTGCATGAGGATTATCACCAATGTAGGCATAAGGATGTGCATTATGTAAATTAAAAATTCCGTCTCTATGGTATACGTAGATTCATCGTAAAATGAAATATTGGAAAAGAAATTAGGATCTCGATTTTTTTTGTTTCGCAACCAGTTTGAAAAATCTATGCGGGCAGGGAAATCACCATCTACCATGGTATGATTTTTTTGAAAATGGAAAGGATGAAGGTTTTCTTTATGAATAATGTTCCATATGGAAGACTTGGAAATGCCAGGATACATATCAGCGAGTCTTTTGGTGCTAACCTCAGGATTATTGTCGATTTCAATCGGTCGTCTACTGGTTTCAGTATTATTAGGTACTACTGAGCCACTTTCTCTCAATCTTTGGTGTCCGGCTACAAATGTTGCGCGAGCAGGAAGCCTTCTGTTTGGAAATTTTTCCGCATATCTTCGCTCTGCTGCACGAGCGTTACATTGTACTTCCTCATAAACTGAATGTATATCAGCATATTATTCATTCGAAAAATAAACCATTTTGACCAAACTAACTTCAATTTTTTACCTTTCACACACAATAATAACTGTTTAGAATCAAAATAATTTGACACCATGTCAGATTTTGATGATTTTTCAAAGCCAACCTGATATTACAGATTATAATCCAACATGATTTTATGTAAGAAACAAGTTTAAATTTACTTTCCTCGAAAACGGTTCATGATATCGATTTAAAGGAAAAGAACATTTTTTATGAAAATTATCTTGAATTTCCAAATTCGGTGTCGGATACATAAAAAACTTGAATTTTTTTTTAATATAATGACCTGTTGTTCCCCCTAACTGACACGCTTGTGATGGATCTAGAAAAAATGAATTTACAGCAAACGACTGGTTTGTAACTGTTTAATGATTATACCAATTTTGAGTATTTTAAGTAACGGTATTTTTGAGTAATTTGAAGAAAACTTATATGAGGACGTCTTCTTCAAAAGGCTGTAGCACTCTTAGGAAGCATTTTCCAATTGAGCTAAATCGACTTAAAATCACCCCTAGTAACTGTAGTTTCCATTTGGCAGGGGAGTTTCTGGACACCCTATATACAATATGTCTCCCTAAGTTGGAATCATATGGAAAACTTTTTTATTATTAATTTTAGGGAAAAAAGTTATCTTTCATAAAAAGTTCTGCATTATCTAAAACCCAAAATAAAGTCATCAAATATCAAATTTTTCAGTCGTATACGAGGTTTGTCAAAAAATCTGAGTATTACTCAAGAGTAAAGTACCTTTACAATATCGAAAAATGTTACAGAAAATTGAAAATTCCGTTCAAATATGTAATTACATTCATTTACATTATTAAAATTATTTTTAAAACATATGTTTACGATAATGAAAATTTAACTGTAGATACATGTAATCTATGATGCACTGACAAACAATAATTTGTTGATAGAAGGAAATGTTGACAGTAAATTTCGAACCGCGTTAGAATTTATAAAACACATAAAAATGCGTTATTAACTGATGAAGAGAAAATAGAAATTGTTTTGATTGTGGGAGATTACTATAAAACGCATAGAAAAGCATCAAATATTTTCAATAATAGACATCCCAATAAAAATATAACCCAATCAACTGTAACGAAAATAGTAAATAAATTTAGAAAATCTTAAAAATAATTCTAATGGAGAACTTCGAAAACGATGAGAATACGAAGTTTGATGTAATGCTGTCTTTTGTAGCAAATACAAAATTGTCATTGCACAAATGAAAGTCGTTGTTACAACAAAATGTAAGTAAAAATACAGTAGCGAGAATTTTAAAACTGAATAAATATAAACCATGCAAACCAAAAATCGTACACACATTAAAAGAAAGGGATTATGATAGGCGCTTTGATTTTTGCTCTCTCCTCCAAGAAGAGGAAGACATTTTTTTTACGAGATATATAATTTTTTCCAATAAGGCGACATTTTCGTCAAATGGAACTGTGTCGTCGCAACATTTGTAACCACCCAAATTGGTCACTAGCTTCGCTAGTATGGACCCTATGGGCGACAGGTGAGTCCAGCTGTCCCCGGTGACAACCTTTCGGGCCTTCAGCTCACTTAGTCGGTGAGTGGGAGTGAGTTATTTCGGTTATCCGGGATGTTTTAAAAATAAAATGGGCGCCAGCCAGGTTTCTGCTCGGCCAAAATGTTCGTCCTATCCTAAACCTAGCAAATGGATAGGAAAGAAAAAAAGAAAACAGGTACCCAAACTTACCAACGTGTTTATTAACTAACAAAGTTTTTTTTAAAAGACTAATACTCAAATTTCTTGTCAATTTCCAAATTTTCAAAAAAAGATGAGAAATGACTGGACTATATCCAGTTGAAAAATAACTAGGCTACACAGAGCTCAGAGTTATCAATAAAACATGTGAACCAAAAAAAAAATGAAATATATGAACTAATGAAAAAAACGCAAAATGAAATATAACTGGGCTATATAAACCACCAGTTATCAGTTATACATGTGCTTACACTTAGCTAGGATATAACATACGTCATCAACGCAAAAAAAAATAATGATACTAATACAGACCTTAATTCAGGGGATAGCTTTGGTACCGAGGCGATCTACTGTAACTCAGGTTGGATGTGATACAACACGATTAGAAAATATGTTACATAAAAGAAAAAATATATATATATATATATATATATATATATATATAAATAATCAATGAAAAGATGAAAGGATAACGCGTGAAATATAAAACAAAAACAGAATTAGCGGGCATATCACGCAAAAGAGGTTACAGAGAATGAGTGGTAACCGGTAACGGTTACCACTCATTCTCTGTAACCTCTTTTGCGTGATATGCCCGCTAATTCTGTTTTTGTTATATATATATATATATATATATATATATATATATATATATATATATATACAATTAAATCCACCCCATGTTATCCCCTCATCATCTTCTCATCCGGAAGAACGGTGATCGCCTCTTCACCCTGGTCCAGGCGGAACGAACCAAATGGTAAAGTACCCCAGAAAAGTACTCCTCCAGAAAAAGGTAAGTATCCAAGAGAAAAGAAGGTATCCCTCCAGGAAAACTTGAGTATTCCAAAAAAAAGGTATCCCTCCAGGAAAAGGTAATAATCCTAAAATATGGTATCCCTCCAGGAAAAAGTTAGGTATCCCTCCAGGAAAAACCCTTAAATGTACAGATAACATCGAATTACTAAAATGTTATCATCAACGATGAAACTATTAATCGACTGAACCAGCTTAAGGCTATGTGTCCAGCCTATATTATTATCAACACCAAACGTGTTGTTAAAATACGATGAAAATAATAGCTAAAGTGGAATTGAATATTTTCCCCAGAGTTATTCTCTAATATTCTAAAGTATTGCTTCTGCGGCATAGAAAAACTTTATTTACATATGGAACCAGAAAGTGCTTCTTCCCTAGTATTCTACTAATCGAGATAAAGTTTTACTTGATACACCTGAATGACTACTATGTGAATAAAATATATACAAAATCTAAGCGATAACTAAGAAATTAATCTTATGCATAGCACTGATTGACAAACTGAAAAATTATATTAATATGCCAAGAATTATCTAATGTGTGATCACACCTTACTTCAGTACGTAGAGATATGAAACAATGATACATTTCAACTATTCAACTAAGAATATTGCAAGTACAATTGCCGATATCCTATAAGTAATATGCTAATCATTCTATGAAACAATTTACTAAAAACTACTTGACATCTATACTTATACTTTGAGAATTAAACTCATGTGACGAATATTAAATATACAATCATAAGTAGAACAGTTATAAAAAGTAGCTATAAAAAAAATACATAGATATTTTTTTGTGGTTCAAAACGACAAAATACCCCTGAACTGTACAAAAATATATACTACTTCACAACGAATTGATATCTATTAATAGTTACAACTTTAAATGCTTTTCCTTGATAGAAAATGAGCGAAAAATGTCTAAACATACTTTGAAGAAAAAAATATACATGTAAGATCTCTTTTACATACCTCTAAGTGAGGGCCTAAACTTCCTCAAAACTCCTACAGTAGTCTCATCAAATACGAGGATGGAAATAAGCTATCCAAATCCCGACGTTATGATTTCAGTCAAAAATCCTTTCAAAAAAAGGTGAGGCAGCGTGGTTTCCGAAACGGCCAATATCCATCAAATATTTAAAAAAATACAGCAACCACCAGCTTCCCGAATCAATTTACAACATCTTGATTATTGTCCCCAACTGGGATGGTTTCAAATACCATTAATAAATCAAGATATTACTCAAAACTGAAACTCAAGCAGCCATCTCGAAATTTTGATTGGAAGAGAAAGTCTTCGATGCGCCAATAACCCAAGTAACTTAACTTCTCCCTACAACGCAACTCGAGTAAGTTTTCCAACCAATAGCAATCCAGCTGACAGAAATTCGTCTTAACCACAGAACATAGAACCACAATCCGCTTAAGATATCGAACAAAAAGTCGTGTAATCCAAAAGTATTAATAATAACAGTTCGCATGTCATCTACGAGCACATCGGAGAGGAAATCTGTAAGCATAATTAGTTATCTATAACTCGTAAAGTCAAACCACAAATGCTAGACAGAGATCTCGACTACTCCCAGTGCGAAAAGTCGAACGAACGCAGCTATCTACGACGTATCTGTCATCGAACAAATTGACAATTCAACTTAACCAGACTTTTCAACAACAACAATACAACGATTCTTATAAGTATTATAAATTATTCAAATTATTTTAAACAATAATAGTACCATAGTACCCCCGCATATGTTGATGCACAAAGCCAAAATAACCGGAATTATCATACAACTCAGATGTAATCAAACAGTTAACGTCGTATGGGTAAATGTTTACAATATATTCTAATGACAACCAAGTCTTAAACAGAAGTTTCTGAACGATATGGAAATGCTTACTGAAGCCATGACATGGTATATAAATTATCATCAAATATACAACTATCTCGAGAGACAAGTATGTATAAAATAATCAGCAAATATATGTGTTAATCTAACACTAGTAAAATGTTTTAGACAAAGTCAAGGAGTCGAATACAATCTAACCCTGATAAGTTATAGCACTTATCAGCTAAAGCGGGCAGTTTTTTCGGACTACTGAGGCTAACACCTCAATATGATGTAACAAAAGCAAAAATCAGTAGTCCCACGGTCACTTATATCTACAATAAAAGCCACAAGAGAAAGTATATAAACCCTTAACACCCATGAAATATACAGCAACAAAACTGACAAGAGAACTAATTACTGGACTTTTAAAAAGGTAGGCGCTCATTTTGTTCCATATGATAACGAAACTTTACACTCTTCACACTTACCTAGCGACAAATATAAAATTATAGTCAAGATGTGAAGACAGGGTTGGTTACAGCCCGCACCACTTCGCCAGAAGGATGATGGCAGAGATATCCCTAAAACTCTGGGCTGACAGTAACGATTTCATATATGATATAAGCAGGGTCGAACTCTGACTGTTTCACATTGTCGCTGGTGGTCTGAGGAAAATCCCAATTTTGTATTAAAGTTTCATGACCAATATTCGTTTAAGACGAACGTCTGGTGTGGCATTTATAATAAAAAATTATTAGGACCTTTTTTTGCGAATCTATGAATGCCAAACGGTATTTACAGTTTTCACAAAGTCATGGACGAACTCTCCTAATAGAACGTCATCAAATTTGGTACCAACAAGACGATGCCGCATGCGACAGTACAATAACTGTTAGGAACTATCTTGAAAATTTGTTTCATGGATATTCTGATCTCTTTTGGCCCACTAGATCCCCTGACCTAACCTCCCTTGATTACCTGAAACAAAAAAGTTTACCAGACAACGCCGTTTCAAAATATTGACCACTTGGAAAGGATAATTTTAGAAACATGTCAAGTAATTTCTCCACAAATGATGAGGAATGTATTACGTGGATTTTCCAATAAAACGATGAAGTGTATTGAACGAGAGGGTGGATGTGACGAAGCATTAGTAATAGTGAAAATTAAATTTATTTGTTTCTAATTTTATTATGATGTTAGTTCTATAACTTAGTATTTGAATGATAATAATAATAATAATGCCTTTATTAATTTTTAGAAAAAGAAACATACAAATAATAACAAAAGAGATATACAATTAAGGCGAGGTTCAATTCATCCGTTCCGAGTGAAACGGATGTCTGCTCTTCCACCTAACCATAGCATAGTTAATTCACAGCAAAAGCTTAGGAAAGTAATGGAAAATGTTCATATAAAACCTATACAGGGGAGAATACATATATCCATACAACTACATTACAATTTCATTCTTGTTGAGAGAGTAAATGAATAAACAGTTTCTTTTTAAATGCCTTACTCGAAGGGGTGTGACGAATATTAGCTGGCAAGTTATTGTGTATATTGACAAATGAATAGCTGAAACAACATTTGAAAAATATACAGTTGAATAATTGCGGAGTAAGTGTCCCCTTAAAGCGAATTTTTTTCATACAAATAAGCGGGTGTTTTATACTGCAAAATTTTGGAGTACAAGCAAGCAGCATGTAATATTCTCCTTTGTTTTAATCTGAGCCATTCCAGTGTCGTCTAATGATGACTGATATGACTATATTTTCTAACACTAAATATATATCGTATACATGCATTTTGCAACTTTTGAAGCCTTGTCTCATCGGATCTATATTCTGTTTCTTATTGACTGACAGCACGCGAAAAGGTCACAGATGCTAGTCAGGTAGTAAAGCATAAGCGTCACAGTTCATCTAAGGAATTTATTTACTATTTAATTTTATACCCGATCTGATATATAAAGGTAATATAAATGTAAATTCGGTTTGTCCCAATGACTACTTAGAAATTTTGCAGGTATATACGGTGAAACTTGGTCTCGCCCTAATTTGTATAATTTGTTTTGCTTAGAGTCGCTTATGTTCCATAAGTGTTAACTGTGTTGTGAAAAATGTCTTCAAGTTTTACCCCAGTGAAGTGTAAGAGCGTGATTACCTTACAAACGAAGACTGTAGTGTTGAATGTGCATGATGCTATTGTACATCAAATGCCGGCTGCTAATGTTAGAAATATAGTTTCGACATGTTCCAATATGACAGTAGTTAGTGAATCTAATATTTACAGGCTTCTAAGAGAGATGAAAAATGGAAATATATCTCCACCTAAAAAGTCAACTGGAAGAAAACCATTTGACCTTGATGAACATATGCAAAATACAATAAGACGAAAACTACATGAATTATATTTTAAAAAAGCTATCCCAACCCTTGACAGAATTCTAAGAATGGTGAAGGAGGACGAGAATTTGCCTGACATAGGGCGAAAAACTTTGTGGAAAATATTACACGAATTAAATTTTACTTGGGAGAAGCAAAGTCGCGAATCAGTGCTAATCGACAACGAAGAAATAATATGTTGGAGACGCCAGTATTTACGAGATATCCGAATATACAGACAGGAGGGAAGACAAATCTATTATCTAAATGAGGCATGGCTTAATGAAGGACATTTAGTTAAAAAAATATGGCAGGACAAAAGTATTCAAACCAGTCGTCAAGCTTTCATAGAAGGTTTATCTACTGGACTGAAAACTCCTATCGGTAAAGGTCGCCGACTAATAATAACGCATATTGGATGCAATCAAGGGTTCGTTGAAGGTGGTTTACTGGAGTTTTAGTCAACATCAACCAAAGACTATCATGAAGAAATGACTGCAGATGTATTTTACACAAATACTCGAATTAATTCCAAATAATGATGTAATCGCTATGGACAATGCCACTTATCATTGGCGATTAACAGAAAATCTTCCATCTACCTCTTGGAGAAAAGCTGATATTAGAAACTGGTTAATCGTAAGAGATATACCATTTGAAGGTGATATGTTGAAAAAATAACTTTTAAAGGTTGCTTCAGACCACAAGCTACAATTTAAAAAGTTTGTTATTGATGAAATAGCCAAGAATCGTGGGATAACAGTGCTTCGTTTGCCGCCATACCATTGTGAATTAAATGCGATAGACTTAATATGGGCCCAAATGATAGGTTATGTAGCTAGACATAATAAAACATTTAAAATGAAATATGTTCGTGAACTCATGAAGTACTCATTGACAAGAATAACTGAAGAGAACTGGAGAGATGCTGTGAATCGTGTACTTAAAGAGGAAGAGAAAATGTGGGTTTTAGATAACCTCATAGAACAAACTATAGAACCGATAGTGATCTCTCTCGATGAGTCTTCGGATGATTCTTGTATGGCCAGCGAAGAGGATGATACTATAGATTGAATTTTATATTTCCTATAAATGGTATATTTATTTTACTTAATATACATTAATTCATTGTCAATAAATTTGAATTATGAGAATTAAACTATATTTTCTTTAATTAATTTAATTTATTAAAAATGTAACTTGTTAATAGGCCTAAACGAATGAATTTTATTTCAACTGTAATGTTGACCGAATCTAATTAAATAAGCAAAATGAACTAATATCGTAATCTCCGCCACTGCCGCACTGTTTATCCTTTTGCTGACATTGTTCAGTTTTATTACCATATTATATTTTGAGCTGAAACAGGGATGTACAGATAACCAGTACAGACTCTTACTTGTTTTGCATTAGAATTTTAGTATTTACTTGTAAAATTCTTAGGATCACTCTGTAAGAGATAATTTTCTTTTTGAATATTCAATGAGGCTACTGTGCTGTCAGACATTAAGAAATAGACTATACTTAGGTAATTACCATAAACAACGTCACAATAGTTTAAGTTAGAAATACCAATGCTTCACATAAAATAAATGTATTTTATTATTTGCAAAATAAATGAATATGCACTTATTACAAAATTATTAGAAAACATAGGAAAACTAAAAGACTATCCGGTGTTACGTAATCACAAGAGATAGATGTTCATTCAAAATAGAAATATTAGTAAAAAATAAAATAATTTGAAGTTCAAATTTAAATGGATGTATTTCCATATTTAAACGTAGTTTCTAATTCTGATCTACTTTTTTTAGTAACATTTTTCGATATTGTCAAATTTAACGGTACTCTTGAGTATTTTTAGCCAAACTACGACTAAAAATTTTGATATTTGATTACTGTATTTTAGGTTTTAGATAATGCAGAACTTTTCACGAAGAATACCTTTTTTTCCTAAAATTAATAATAAAAAAGTTTTCCATATAATTCAAATTTAGGGGGACATACTTTATAACAAAAAATCCAAATTATATTATGAATATTTAAAATTGTTTACATGTTTGAAGTTTAAATGAAAATATAGGTACAGTAGTAAGCCCCTCGGAAACGGGAAGTTTTCTTAAAACTAAGTGTACAATAGCATTAAGTACTTCCACTGCCACTTCTTAAGTTTGGAAAACAAAACACTGAATAACTCGCATTCGATTATTCAATTATTGGACTGACGATTTTACTAATCCTAATTTTCCACACCATCTGTAAAATTCTTGTTAAACTGTTAACATAATTCAGTACAGAATGGGTTCATCTTTTTATAAGGTTCATTTGTGTTATCTTTCATCATTATCTGTTGCTGATTCCACCATCTGCTCAAATAACAAAACGGTCCTGAGCCATATATATTCCCGAATGACCATAAATCTTAAATGTCATTACTTCCTTCCATTGAAATATAACTCACATAAGAGTCAGTTACATAGGAGTCGTAACTTACTAACATTACATGAATAAATTTCAGCGCTGAAGTTTGAAAATATTATTTTAATCCCTCCGAGTATGATACGATCTGAGCCCAAGAGACACACCTAAGAGAAGTCAACGATCTCCTGAGAGATTCTACCAAAAACCCTGAAGACTTGTTAAAATATTCCCGAGGGAATTGCTCTTCTTATAGTAGTGGACATGCATAATCATTACTTATATTATTGATATTGTTTCATACCATATACAAGTAGTACAGCGGTTTTTCCGATTTTAAATAGATATAGATATAGATACGAAATGAAGTTAATTCAAGAGAATATGACAAATATCATTTTGATAGAAGATTCTACTATCTGCTGTGAAACCTACTGGACCGTTAGAATAATAGAGAAGTATGATGTGGTTGAAGTGATCACCACTAAAATTAATTTAGAACGCCTAGGCAAAATCTAATAATAATCCCAAAAAAAAACCTCGAATAAACAGCCCAAAATAATAAGCGACAGAGAAGAAGTCGTTTACACAGAAAGTGATGAATAATGAAGAGGGAGCCAGAACCTCAGGAAACTATATTGTGGTAGTTATCTTATTGGGGTAATATTACAGAAGAATTCAGTGAAGAATATCGTAATAGTCATATTCTTGAAACGAACACGGGAAATATCTACAAATTTAATGTGGAAACCGTGCCTGCTATATTTCGTTATAAGGATATAACTGTAATACTTGGAGCTCCAGAATCAGAACACAAAGAAACGCTCATTTCTTGTGAAGACTTAAGCAAATTCAAAAATATTTGTCAGCTTTGTGCTCTGCATTCATATTTTTTCATTACATTTGTTTGTTTCATTATTCTATCCATTACGTGTAGTTTTCTTAACAGGCCACATTCTCCTGTCAAAGTCCACAGTTACCCAAAATCGACGGTAAACAGGTGAAAACGAAGATGAAGAATTTTGTTCGTGACTATTTTTTTGTTTTATTTTAGTTACCAACAGAATATTAATATGTATCTTCGAACAGAAAAAGAAGCGTGAAAAACTTTTTATATTTGATTCACATACACCCCATATCAACCTATACTTAATTCTTGCTGTGCTTAATTGATTAGTTTCCAGTGGATGGCTTTTTAAGCCTAACTTTTCCAAAATTTCACGCAATGTAAATAATATATCATCAACTTACCCCTACACTGTAATTTTAATTTGTATAATTATCTTTTATCTTAAAATAAAACGACAATACTAAAAGCAACCCATCAAAAATATGCATAAATATTTCCACCCTTTCCTTCTACATTTCTCGCTTATTATCCCCTGGGATCATTGATAAATTTCGCGAATAAATTAAAACACATAAAATGCAAAACAATTCATTACAATTTTAAGATAATGGAGATGTTCCAATACGATAAATAGAGACGATTTAAACATGCAAGATGAAAGATGTACGAGTGACTTGAAATAATTAGAAATATCTTATCATTAATTCATCTTGTTTTGAGCATTGTTTGGTTTGAAAATATAACCATAAAGATGTATCGTTACGTGTTTTGTTAATAGTTCGTTAAAAAGTCGCATGAAACCATATAAGAACGGCTCTCTTATAATCTCAAACGTATAATAAAACATTGTGGAAGTAGGGGAAATAGCAATTCTGTCTTTAATCTGAGAACTGAACGCTCGTCTAACACCAGTAGAACTAAAACAACGAACGTACCTAAACTAATAATCAACGTGACAAATTAACAAACTTCTAGTAATTTTACTTGACATATAGACAACCACTGTATAATATAGTCACAGAGTACATCTGTGATAAAGTAGGCTCTATTACTACGACAGTAGGTTATAATGAGGGGTGTCAGATTGACAACTGGCTAGTTTTTGTAATTAATATTTTTATGATCTTGAATAAAATACTTAAGTTAACCAATTCTTGCAGTTTCAATTAACTACACAACTAAAGTATTTTACAACCACATGCTTTTGAATGTAAACAAAAGCACGCTGAGGTACTTAAAAATCATTTATAATCCAAGAAAATATCATAAAATCCAAATTCAAATGGAAAATCGAACGGTTTATAGTTCCTTTCATAATCATCAGAGATTACAGGTGGATAAACATTGTTACAATAATATAATGTTTCAAAGGTCAAATTCAGGGTAAGGTAATACTTTTATTCCAAAGTAGGATTTTACGTCAGATTAAACGAAATATTACCCTTAAAGAATAAAATGTCACAACTACTCGGAGGTAATTTGGAAGCAACTAATAATATGTATTATGGAACCTAACCTAATCAAGAAAAACCTGCTAGAAGCATAGATCCCATTACTCACAAGAAAAAACTTGTAACAATAAAGGTGCAAATAAACTTAGAAAGATAGCAATGTTTAACAGAAAAGGATACTCGTTGTTACATAAGAGGTAATAAATTAATAACTGACGATAAAACATATTCTGCTGAGGATTCACTAGAATCAGAAGACTAAGAATCAGTCAAATGTAGCAGTGCCCTGAATACACCATAACAATCCTCAATGGAATATCCAACAATTGACTCAGATCATACAGACGTAGAATCCCCAAAAAGTAGTAATAAAATTAAATGTTAACACATTCAGTAATGCTCCTAAACCATTCCAGCCTAGAACTGAGAAGCCCTTAAATAAACTTACACCCAGTGAAAATAATTAAATGCTATTTCTCCAAATGCCAGAATCTCTAATCCTGATGATTTTCCATATATTATCCTTTAACAACTCAATATCTTAGGTCTACACAAACTCTTAGAACTGTTCAATTTAATTTGGACCACTAACATTTTAATTCCCTTCAATTGATTGACTACTGTTCTGAGTAACTCAATGGATGTTACATCGAACCACAAGCCAGCCAAGAGATTATTCTCCTTCCTGCAACTTTTCTTCCCTTTACCTCTCCCAGAAAAATCAGTTAGAGCAGCCCGATATTTATCAGGATTTCTCATTACATGCTCCAGATACTGTAATTTGCGCTCTTCTGTACATTGTAATACGTCTGGTTAGCAGGACTTACTCATTTCGTGATATGATCAATCCAAGAAATTCTATGGATTCGATGGTAGGTCCACATCTCGAACGCTTTGATCTTTCATTTCATTTCTTCTTATACCAACAACACAAGAATCCCTTCTTGATGAGCAATATATTAATACATATCCTCTATCTAAATTCTAAAGAAGACATTGAAATAAAGAAAGGTACAATATACCAATGAAATTTGACATTTTAATTTCATATGACATTACTGCAGAATAGACTTAATGACAGATAGATTTTAAAACGATTTGAAAAACCAGAATACAGATGTCTCTATTAGCAAATGGCACTTATAAATAAAATAATGAAAATCTCTCTTGGTATATAAAAACGTATACTTGTAATTTTTTTTAAAAAAAGAATGCTAGGTAACCAAAGGAGAAGAGAATTATTTATTGAAACATTTTAGTGAGTTGAATTTGAAATCCCCATGAGACAACATCATAATAAGAGTTGTCTCAAATTTAATTTTGAATATTAGGGAATTTATATAATCGTTATCAGTTCAACATATCTTGCCTTTTGTAAAGCCAGTGCGTGTACTATTCACAAAGAATTACCGCTAAAGTGCGAGTGTTTTTCGCGTTTTCTAAATTATTGATTTGGAAATGTTTGTTCCGGAAATTCTAAAAAATACGTTTTAGAATACGTACGAGATCTTCTAGTATCCAGTTTGGTGAGTCCAGTCCATATTATATATTATTCTCGAGAATTAATAGGCCTTTGATCAAAATTATTTCGAAAATAGATGCATCTTATGATTAAATTATAGTAACGTTACTTATATAAATTTCTACGTCAAGTGCAGACAATTTTGGGAACAGACAATTTACAAGAAAATTTACGTATTTTACATTGACAGATATCAAGTATAAATTTAGACATTTTGAACTTTCGGTTAAAATTATTTAGATAGGAAATTTCTAATATAGATTGTTTTTAATATTAAGGTTTGATAGAAAATTCTATCTTTGTTTATGCGTTTTATGATATTTTTTGAAGAGTTTTAATTTTTGTAAGTGTTATTTTGATAATATATTATATAAATTTGAATTCCAAATCTCTTTGGCTCTCTTTTCATATTCATTTTCATTATATTTGATAATTTTTATACTATAGAAAATTTAGTATAATAAGTGACATTTAGTTAATCTCCTGACAGTAAATTCATATATTTCATAAGATAATTTAAATTGTTTTATAGTGTATTGTATAAACAGTTACTGTAGATTTGAATAGTGTGATACGTAATTTAGAAAATTATTTGGAAATTTACAAATTTGAATTATTAGTTGAAATCTTTGATCCCTCCCCGAGAAAAGAGTGAGTTGATTGGTGTTGTATTGATTTATCTTCCATTATATAAAATTTTATATTTATTTAGCCGGTTATATTAATTTGACAACTGCTGTCATTGAAAATTTCATAGGTTATATTAAGAGGTAAAGGTAATTTCACAATAGTATAGTTCTTAAACCCAAATTGCGAAGTAAAAAAAATAGGAGAGATTAGATATATACAATAATTTGTCACCCGAACGTGGGCAAATATAATTAAAGAACATTGAATATATTATAATTTGGTGCCCAAAACGTGGGGCTCTTATAGTAATAAAAGAATATAAAACATAAAAGTATATTATAATATATATATTTTTGTTTTACTGCCGAATCTTTGATATCCTTTGAAGAAATCTCAGGATTATGCATGAATTTTAAATTATTTTGAACGTAATAAAAAAATCAAATATAAAAAATTGGAATAGTTTGACAGACACAATATTGAAAATGAGAATTTACTAAATTTACTAAAAAATTACTTTCATATGAGGTTCAATATTAGTTGAACTAGAATTAAAACAACTTGTTACTAGCCTATCAACGTATTCAACAATTGTTGAATTCTCCATTGTCACCAAGTGTTATAATAAAAAATATGTGTATCTCTACTACCTATCTTCCAATTAATGAGTCTAGTTATCTTTTCAGTAGCCTAAGATCAGTGTTATATTTCACTAGTTCAATAAAGAAGTAAAAAAATCAAACATTTGTTAACAAATCCAATGAAGGAAAAATAATTTATGGTAATAATCAATCGTCTAGATAGAAAGTTTCGTGTCTCATTGTTTCATAAAATTTAGAAAAAAATTGAAATTAAGGGGATGTTTATCCAGTTAATCAACTAATGAATCTGTTGGTCTCGTCTTCCTTTCTCTTTTCCTCGACAACGTCGAAATAAGACGCAGGACAGTATCATTTACCTAAGTGGTTAACTTACAGACATGCAATCTACATTTCACCCACGCTTATCCATGAATAATGATAGCTACTTAAATAAATTAAAAATTCTTTAATTTAAGGTATAGAAAAATACTGAAGTAGGTACACTGTAATTTTTCCACCAATTTATTATAGATCTTGTTATATTTTAGGTATATGACAAAATAAGGATTAATACTCGACCAAAAGGTTAGTTCAATTATTTTGTGTCTATATATAGTTTCTAAGAGTTTTTAAAAAATATTTCTGTAGCAACAAAAATATGTAATATGTACTGATTCCATTCATTTAATGTTCTGATCCAAGTTTAATGATTACTGTGTCTAATGAAAAATACCTTATTAATCAGGACATTTTAAAGTCTTCATATTGGCCGGTGTCCCTTCTTCTAATAATCTTCATGTCTCTATCATGATTAATTATATTCTAGTCCAAATGGGATTCGTGGATGTTCATCAAATCTATTCCTAAGACCACGTTTTTCTTGATGTCAGCAATATGAACGTGAAGAGCACTGCATTTACAACGGTGTCCGGTTCTTCCTCTCGTGCCAGAAAATTTCAGGAGACGACCAGGTTTGTACCCACATTCGCAGCAGGTCTCTAAGATGAAGAGCCTCTAGTTGATATATGTAGATAAATAAAGGCGGCAAATTGGATATGTAACTTCGAGATAAGGGGCGTGTCGGGATTAGCCAGGAAGCGGATCAAGGCTGACGTACAGAAGTGTCGAAGATTATGTCCCGTGCCTTGACCTTCAGTACTACGAAGCTCCCAATTGACTTCAGCGGACTTCGGACGTCCTCTTTGGACACTATTTAACAATTATTTCAGAACTGTACAACTCTCCCCCTGTTATTACCGAGTTGTTTCTTAACAAAAAAAATCCACTGTCACTAGTGTAATAACTGCTGTCACCAAATTTTAATAATGCAGCCGAGCGTGAAAATAAAATAAAACCGGTCTGAATTAGGCTGGGAACTCCTGGACTTAAAATGGCCTAATTACCTTTGCCAGGCCAGGATTGACCTTTTTGTTGGCCCTCGAATCCAGAAACACTGCACACTCTAAAAGGAAGATCGGGATAGGGATCTGAATAAAGTATCGGAAACCACAAAGTTGTATAATAAAATATAATAAATCTTTCTCTGTATAAAATAATCCCAATATCAAAACAGATATTAAATCCCTCACAATAAAGATACTACCCACTTATCTATAAATATGTTCAATGTGTGCGAGGGCCGTATGATTTAGCCCTTATTCCTGCCTCGCTGCGAGAAATACTTATTTATTTTTGAAAGAAATACTGTACAAATCAACTGTTGTTGCAAGTCATTGTACTTTATGCAAACAGAAGATGAGAGTAGAGGAATTTGAAATCCTGCTGATTTATGAGTAATAATGTTTATCGACAACCAGGTCAATGTGGATTACAAAAATTTCCGAGTTGCAGTTTTCGTTTCTTTGAATAACCTAAAATGTTTATTCACTTAACTTGCTATGAGGAGATTACCTAACCACGTCTAAAAAAACCAAAATTATTTATCGTAGCAAAACTTCACTGAAAACGGGACTTTACGGAGACAAAATCATACGCTCCGGGCCCTTGATGCTAATTACAATTTATTTTATTTTAACTCTGTCTTATGTCTATCTACGAGGTGAGTGCGAATTATGTGACACAAAAAAATTAAAATAATACCTAAATCCTGTCAAGGATACACAACGTTCCTAAAATCTTGTGGAAAATCTTATTATATTATCTCACACGATAAAATCAGATTCTATGTAACGAGCGGTGCCTAAATTATGAGCCTGGACCTGCGGTTTTAACTGAACCGGCGAACTTGCCTAGCAACCCCGTGAAAGAAAAATAAAAAAAACTGTTATATCTTCTACCTATGCATATATTTATGTTATAAGTACCAAGTTTAGAATCAGCGCACAAAGAAAATGAAAAAAAATCCCAGACCCGTTCAAAAACTTACTGCTTGGAAACTTCCCCTCTCCTGCTTCCGCTCACCGCCTGGTTTTACTATCTATCTAGAAACTGCGGATGACGCTAAATTTATATTAACTGGTGTTGAGCTATGCTGGGTTTCGGGCAGAGGTAGAGTTTTTCCCGTTTTGTGCCACCGCAGGGCAGTGTTCACTGTCAAGGATATCTGAATATCCCTTTTACGCCCTGACACAACGGAGAGAAACTTCTTCCTACGAAGCCGCAAACACTCAAAAACAAAGAAAACTGATACCCGTTACCGTGACAGGGAAGAATTTTTTCCATTCGCGTTTTTCGCTCGAGTCCGTCCTCTGTCTGCTTTTTTTATTATTCCCCCAAATTGTGTTCGTGTTTTTTCGTTAAATTGCAAATGTTCCTTTTTTTGTTTTGAAATGGCCTCAATTTTCGTTACCAACTAGTTTGTATACAAAACAATCATTTAAATTTGCCCTAGTTAATTGTTATGTTATTGCAAATTGTTATGGTTCTGTCTATTTTTGCTAGACAAAAGTGTGTCGAATTCTACTTTTATTATATTTGAAATAAGAAATATATTTTACCGTGTATTCTGAAAGTTACTAATTTACGTTTTTCTATTTGATATTCGCATTTATTACAGAACTGTAGAGTATTCAATTGCAAACTTGTTGGCAGGATTTCTTTGAGGAGGTATATTTCCACTTTATGACAGTTCTAGTTCATACAATATTCAATAGCAATGTGTTTATCTCAATATTAATTACATGGTCTGTCAGCAACAATGTCCAGTAGATGTTGTTCCCTGTTGATTCTTCTAATTTGTCTCTTAGGGAACAACGCATCATATTTGCGGTATTTAACGACCGTCTCCTTCACTGCGTATTGGTGCACAGTCATCACCTTACTATCTCCTGGAACCTCTATTGCCGCTTTGTATTCATGGGCACAAGACCAATTATTATCTAGTATTTTTGGTTGTTGATAATGGATCTTCCGCATCTTGTGGTAACATTTATAATAAATAGGTGGACTAATTTTAGTAGATTTCAAACATTTCTGAATATCATATATCATTAGAATTGGTTCAAATATTCTCAAAATTTAATCTATTACTCAACTGTTGGAAATCATGATTTTTATCAACCAATATTGTTTGAAGGATATTCATTGTATTTTTCTGGTCATGGAATTATTCACTCTTTGAAAAGCTGTTCTATTATTATTAATTTGAATTTGTCCAATTATTCGACGTCAGTCTTATCGGTGAAGCATTAATCAAAAACAGTTGAACTCTTTTTTTTCACACTAATTCTCGATCTTATGAAAAATTAGCTACTTTCCTCTTGAAAACAAAATGCTATGAATATTTCAATAACAATAAAATTAGAATGTCATTTATAACCCAAGTAAAAGTAATACAAAATGGAAATATATCCACCTATAAGGTTACGAACTTTTTTTTATTGTTTTTTGTATTGTTCTCCAAAAAAAACCGGGATCTGCTAAAAGCATCTCACAATTTTTCAGGAATTATTCATTTATCAGTAGAATCTCGTGGTCGAATAACTTTTTTGTTGTAATAAAATGCACTTTCGTTCTCGTTAAAATTACATTAAAATGCCAGTTTTCATATCGGAGATAAACTGTATAAACCGCTTTAACGTGACTAATGCATCCCACGGGAAAGCGCCTTTTCCGATTGACGTTACCGTTCCATTAACGTAATTTTTAACATGCTTTATCAATTTCTACATTTTCATTTTCCATCTCTTCCTCTCCGTACCGGAATAATGGCCCGGCAAAAAAAGTAACTTCCTATCGGATGAGTTTCATTTCTCGGTATTAAAAACAGAACAGATTGCTATAAATACGGTGTATGCAATTTAAATGAGAGTGTTGGTCAATTACCAATAACCAATCTGAACACTTGACATATATCGACCAACTCATATTTATTTTAGTAGAAACAATTGACTTATGGCAATGGGACAATTTTCACCAGTTCAAGTATAAACAATAAATGAAGATATATATTACAGTTGACCAGATGAGAACTTATCAAATTAGTTTTATTACAAATGTCCATAAAAATAATCATAATGGACAAATCGGGTGTACCTGAATAAAGTATAGCGTAAATTAAGTGGAACACTATCTGATGAAATAACTATCGGTTGATCAATCTCATAAGTTTGGATTCAAATGAAATATAGCTCCAGATTTAAAAAGTAGAGGAGCCCGGGGCTGGTTGACGCACCAGGTTGGTTGACGCACCTCAATTTTTTTGAAAATAGTACACTTGGCAACGTCGCCGATCGGTTTGTCTTAGAGCCGCCATTAAAAACCACTCTCGAACGTTCGTTTCGGTTTGATTGCATCAGTGTTGTTGTGTACAGTGCGGTTTGTTGTTTTTTGGCAGTGGTAAGTTATTTTTCACTTTTTTACAGTTTTTGTTCTAGAAACTTTATTTTTAAAGATAATTAAGATCGGTTTGATGCTACATAAAGCTTCAACCGTCCCAAACAAGAACTGTTATATAGATATTCTAAGAATAAAATAGTATAGGTGCAGTTGCATCACACATACAAAAACGTGGCCAGGGGCTGGTTGACGCACACAATAAGGGGTTGGTTGACGCATGCGTCAACCAACCTCGAGTTAAAAAAAAATATTTTAATTTTTGTTTCATATTTTAGCGAGATTCGTTCTCGTAAACGAACATCAGAAAGGGGTATCAATCCACCAGATATCATGCTAAGGGCAGTTAGAGAGGTTAAAATGAACAACAAATCCATTAGGGCAACTGCAAAAGACTTTGAGATCCCGGAGGCAACTTTGAAACGTTTTTCCAAAAAAATTTACTGAGGCAGAAATTAATGGTGATGCCACAATAACGACAAAAGTTGGATACTACAGGAATCGCCAGGTATATTATATTTTGAATTATTTTTAAAAATATTAAAACTTCAAAAAATGCCTTACGTCTTTTATAATTTTTAGGTGTCCACATATCAACAAGAAAATCATTTGGAGGAATACCTTAAAACGGCAAGCGACATATATTTTGGTTTGTCTGTCAGAGAAGTAAGAAAATTCGCGTATGATTATGCCACTGCTTTGCGCATTAAATACCCTGAATCCTGGAACGTGACAGAAATTACTGGAGAGGATTGGTTTACATACTACATGAAACGACATCGTGCTGTTTCGGTAAGAACTCCAGAAGCAACCAGCTTAGCTCGCGCTTCTAGTTTCAACAGAGAAAATGTTGCAATGTTTGACAACTTAAAAACGGTTCTCAGCGGCCTAAAATTAGAAGCAGCACAAATATGGAACATGGATGAAACTGGGATTACGACCGTGCAAAAGCCTAACCGAATTGTTGGCAGGCGTGGATATAAGCAGGTGGGATGCGTAACCTCCCAGGAACGCGGCACCTTAGTTATTATGGCTTTGGCGGTATCTGCAACGGGAAATTCTGTCCCGCCGTTCTTTGTTTTTCCGAGGGTTAACTTCAGAGAACATTTTCTCGCTAATGGCCCTCCTGGAGCAGTTGGAACCGCAAATCCTCCAGATTGGATGAAAAAGAGCACTTCTTGGACTTTGCTAGCACGTTGGTTGTTCTAAAGAGAGACCGGTACTACTTTTGCTAGACAATCATGATTCGCATTTGTCTGTAGCTGCCCTTGATTATCTAAAAAGTAAAGGTGTAACGGTGTTGTCATTTCCAGCCCATTGCTCACATAAGCTCCAGCCTCTAGATCGGTATATTTATGGACCATTAACACATTACGATAATTCAGCCAGTGACTCCTGGATCACTAGCAATCCCGGACGCACGATGTCCATATACGATGTCCCTCTAATAGTTCGAGACTCACTGCCACTGGCAGCAACACCGAAAAATATTATGGCGGGATTCAAGGTGTCTGGAATTAGCCCTTTCAATAGAGACGTTTTTGACTATCAAGAGTTTTTACCAGGATATGCAACTGACCGTCCCGATCCCGCAGAAACAAATGCTAACAAGGACGTGGTTCCAGTTCAGCTAAACTCGATTTTAAAACCACGATCGGGGTGTACACAGGAACCTGATGATCCTAACCAGCCAGGATGCTCTAAAGATATAGTGTTAGCAAAAAGTCCACTGCCTGGGAAAGAAAACAATATTTCAACTAACAGTTCTATTCAAGAAAAAAATGAGAGCTCGCCTCCTACTGTAAGTCCATTTCAATTGAAACCACCACCAAAAGCCGGACCTAGAAAGCAGGACGCTAAACCTAATAGAAGAAAGCGTGTGACAGCAATTCTAACTGACACGCCAATAAAAGATGCTCTTGAAAAACAAGAGAAAAATGTAAAATCTGTTAAAAGAAATATTTGCTCTAATAAGAAGTCCGATGCAAAAGAGAAAAAAACAAAAAATAGGAAAATAGTCAAAGACGATGATGAGGCCGATGAAGAGGAATGTTTTTGCATTTATTGCACAGATAGCTATAAAAATAGTGCCTCATCCGAAAAATGGATCCGGTGCACTAGTTGCGAAATGTGGGCACATGAAGCTTATGCTAGGGAACCTGGCGTCTTCTTTGTTTGTGTAAACTGTGAAAGCGAATAATGACTTATATTTTTTTAAGCTATAATATTAAATTTGTTAATTAAGTTACCTTTTTTAGAATTAATGCATCTTTTGTTCCTTGTTAAGTTACCTTTTGTATGTTTGTTCCTTGGACAGTTACCATTTTTAGAATTTAAAATAATTTGTTTTTAATTTGGATTATAACAGATGTTTTACTTTACTTTTTTGTCTGCGTCAACCAACCACATGGTATGCGTCAACCAACCCCGGCCCGGGGCTGATTGACGCAACCTGACATCCATCTTTACAAAAAAAATTATACCTAAACTGTTGCTTGTCTAATATGAAAGATAAAACATTAAACTTTCCTATTTGGTACCAAAAGCATACCAAAACTTAATAATATGTAAGCTAAAAATAAAAATACAAAAAGTGCGTCAACCAGCCCCGGGCTCCCCTACACTTGGTTAAAGTGTAACTTCCGAGGTATCTCAGAGTAACTTAAGTGAAGTATAGTATCTACTACTACATTTACTTGAGTATAGTTGTTCGGGTCAGATACAACTTTTACTATCAACTATTAGTCAGTTAAGTCAGCTAGTTTATTCACATATGTGGAGTAAAGCTCAAATTTACTTCAGATATTGGATATTTAGTATACACTTTTTTGAAAAAAAAACGTGCTTTTCCCTTGTCAAACAAAATATATTACCGTTAGCTGAAATACCAAAAAAGAAGCGAGCTTAAAATTTTGCGTTAAAATATTTGTTTCAAGCTGCTGTGAGTATACGAAATCAGTGGGACCCAAAAAGATTTTAGACATATGTGCAATGTAGTCTTCAAAATATTGCCACTATTTACATTAAGTTATATGTGCTTATTTCATCAATAAGGACAATAGAGATGCTATAATGCGAAATAAAGCCGATTAATGAGCAGATATATCGTCGTTGAAACCCGAAAAATGTGTAACTCCATTCTAGCTGATTTTACAAGAGAGACAAGAAACTTTTTTTTATCACCCGTACTTACACATTTTTCTAGGTTCAATTGTACAAAAAGTTGGAGTTAAACAATTTGCTTTATTAAAAAATAATACAAAAAAAAAGAACAAAATTGAAAATTATTATTAGGAAAAAGAAATATTTATGCAAAGAAACATAATTAAGATGAGTAAATAGTAAATAGTTCTATTGGTAAGCGATGTTGTTATAAAAATCACGGTAGTAGAGTTATAAGGTATTTTTCAGCTGTTGAAGGTGCTCAAATTTATTTTTCTTTATTTTTCTTCTCTCCATGTACGCAAAATTATAAGCTTGTTGAACTTCATTTTTCCGGACCACCATTTCCTTCCAATCTCCACTATGTCTTAATTTGTACTCAATCATTCCATCTGGTCTGTACTTTAGTTACTTTAAATCATTTACAACAGGATCCCCAATTCTACGTCCGGGTCGTATAGAATTATAATATTTAATAGTGGAGAAATCTTTGAAAAACCCGTAAGTGAGAAATTGTGCATTATAGGGTCGAGGCTTAGAACGTGCTGTTTTGCAATACTGGATATAATCAGCAGGAACGTTTATGTCACGGTTTCTCAACCGTCGTTCAATGGCAGAATGCATACTATCTGCCTCCATTTGCGTATGCCCTTTATATAAATATTACTGTATGATGGTAATGTTATTCTTCACAGCGGTAGATAGCAAAGCGTTTGATAAGACGTTGTTGCGATTCTGCGCTCCACAGCCATCGTTCCAAAAAATAATATTTCCCGGATTCGAAGAAATGTTTACAATTAAATTTTCCTCAATGAATGAAACGAGAATGGAAGTAAATTCATTAGCGCTCACGAACCCATCCAGTTCATTCCATAGATCGCAATAACCATCGTTTGTTTTCACGTTATAAATGGTGAAATTGTGGACGGCCAATTTTGTTTTATAATACATCAGAGAAACTTTCGAACTGGGTGCCAGTAACAATGACTGCAAGTCCATTGTTAGGACTAAATCGTTATTGCCTGACATTTTGTCATGTTCCTTTTCGTTCCTGGCTTCTTTTTTTAATTCTAAATGTTCCCTGTATTTCTCTTCACTGATATTCTCACTTTTATGTCCCACGCAAACAACGCATTGATCCTTCTTTGGTCTGTACTGGGATAAATTTTGTTGATCAAAAACTGAATAAAATGTTGTAAGAGTAACAGATTCAACTTGTTGTTCCGTGCACCATGAATCCTTGTAAAAACGATGCAGCTCTCTTTTACTTTGCCAAAGTGGTTCCAAATATAATTTAGTCGACGAGGCGCGGCAATAGTGCGACTCCATCTTCACTAAGGAGTTCTAAAACCCTTTTAGATTGTCAATTCTATCATCCTGTTTTCTTCACTTGCACCTTACTACGCCATTTTCAAGATATTGTCCATCACCAGGATTGTTCTCATTAGTCGTTGCTTCATCTGTTTTTACCGAAAGTAGGATCACATTCTCAGATACACCCGGTGTGGCAATGAACATTTTTTTACAAACTCGGTATTCAGCCATATTACATTTGAGGTGTTATTTTAATGAATAATTTCGCCTACTTTTCTCGTTGATTCCTTGTCTTCTTTTAACTTTTTGCATCCTAACAAGACCTGTAGCATACTGTTTTTTTTCAGGCCATTTCATTTGCCAGAACTTATTGAAGATTCCTGTTCTATCTTCTGCAGAGAGCTTTCTACACTGTACAGCAGTACCGGAATTTCCAAGTTTACATGCATATGGATCCTTGAGCATTTTTTTTTTGTTTTGCCACTGCATAATTCCATCTATTGTTTATCTTCCTTTTACCACCGTAAGCCAGTCCAAATTGTCGGTTTTCTTTGTTTTTGCAATAAGTTTGATCATATTTTACATGTATCCGTTTTCTTTTCTTCCTGCATAATGTTTCAGCACCTTCTATTGTTTCATCCGTGTTAACCGGATTATTACCTTCAGATCCACTTTTGTCGTCCGCAGCTTCAGGTATGTACTCATCAGTGTCCTGTTCAGTTTCATTTTCAATCCAATCTTCTTCATTCTCATATTTAGTTCCCAAGTACCCATCTATGTCGCTGTGATATAGTATTTAAAGATAGGAAAGGGAGTATTACTATATAGTGTTTTCTATGACTCAGCTATGTTTCTAAGACAAAATATGTTCCTTATTTATTGCAAATGTATAGATACTATGTAAATATTTTGCAGCAGTTACGTATTAATTCTACATAACATCGAAGTAGATTTTTTACCTTATGGCGATAATTCTTATTGAGTGCGAATAGAGAGTCTTATTATGTGGTTTAGATTTATAGTTGTTATGTTTTATATACAGAGACCAGTTCCAAATTTGATTACTAGGAAAAGGAAAAGAATTTCGAGGTTATGTCAGCAACGCAATGCTAGCGTGAAGCAATGATGAGATTTCTGTTTTTTGTGTGTTTATAAAAGTAAAAAGATAGCTGCTAAATAGTGCATCAGTTCTCATTTTTTGTGTAAGTATGAAAATAAAAAAGGAACAAGTCAGATAACAGATAAGTATACATTCAAGTTATTATCTAAATCTAAAAGACATCTGCATAGTGGTACGTCTACAAAATGTCGGAACTGATTATTCCTTGTGCTCCTATTGCAACAGGTAATATTTTGTTTCTGAATTACTTCACCCACCTGTGTTAGCAAAAATTTTGATCTACAGAATAGAAAAACAGTAAATAATTTACACTTTACACACAATTTATACTGTTCGTTTCCTGATTAGATTATGAATAACATGGCAAGATCTATTGAAAATGACTATTTTTAATTTCTTTTATCGTCAATTTTCTTATAATAAAACATTTTGGGAACTGAAATAGGTATTCAGAATAATTCATGTCCAAATTAATATGTTTATGTCACACCGTGAATACAGTAGGTATAATAAAATTGAAAACATTTTTTTTTTGTAGAATTTGTCAAGACAAATAGAATTTTGGATGGAATCCTTCTAGAAATGCAATCATCTAATCCTAACAATGCCAAAGGCAATACTAATTTAAATCTTCGACGAGAAGATCTCCAAAACATACTGTCAAAACTTCTCATGGATGCCTTAAATGAGGTTGATGCTTGGCAGGATAGATAGGGACCTGTAGGCCTATAGTAAGTAAGTAAAGTAGTGAGTAGCCATGAAAAATATATATAAATAATTCAAACTGTAATGTTATCATTGTTTTATTGAATTTGTTAGATATTAATTCAATTAATTACAAAATGTTTATGCCTATATTTAAGGCTTGTTCAGAATATCTCAATTTTAGTTGGTTTAGCATACAGTGCTGCTTTAAAATAGTCGTTATGATTAAAGCATGGGCTTGTTGTAAAAAGTGTAAATTTGACTGCACTATCTCAACAATTTTGATTACTGTAAGTTATTATTTATTGCTTCATTTTATGTCCTATATTTTAGGAGCCTAACCCTAAAAGAAAAAAATAGTGGCCACCTTTTAGTTTTGTCAAAGAATTTACACTTTCAAAATCACTTTTGTAGCTTTTAAGTACATAGTCTTATGTAGCTTTCGGACGAAAATCACTAATAATAAAATTACTTTACTTATCACATTCACTATCTCCCAACTGCTATGACATGCCTGTACGTAGAGGGTGTTTCTAAATTCATACGAAAAAATTGAATATTATGAGGTTTTTTTTTGTAAAAAAACCTCAATCATACTGTATTATTAATGAATATATTCTTTCAGATGCGCTAAACAATGGTCCCACATATTCGGAAAAGGAATTCGAAAAAATTTCCGCAGATTGGGTCCGTCAAGGGAAGCAGCGAGAGCAATAGGAGGAAAACCACGAACAAAGGAAAAATAATTTTTTTTATTATTATATTTTTATATAAAAATATATTGATAAATACAGTAATTTGAAGATTAAGAAGCAGTTTTATCGTTAATATGTTTTTTAGTGTAGCGTGATCGTAAAAGTTTTGCCCTCTAGAGACGCAGTTGACACAAAACTGAAACATCTCTGAAAGGTAGTTGACACAAAACTGAAACATTTCTGAGATGTAGTTGACACATAAGTAAATCATCTCTGAGACATAACTGCGACAGATAAGGGACATTATTCGGCGCTTGAGGAAAGAGTTTGGCTCCCTTTTTAGGTAGGACACAGGAGCATCACAGAGGTATCCCTGTTATGTTTACGCGCTTTCCTCGTGATGTCTGTGTGATAGAACAGGTAACACCTGTGATGTATCTGAAACGTAGTTGCTCTGTAAAATGGTCAATTGCGTGGGTTCTACAATTAATTCTCCATTGATCTCTTCTATGTGATGGGTACCACTTTCTCCTGGAAGGTCAATGTTGCCTGAGTTATTATTAATTTCGACAAAGACATCAGAGTGATGACAGTTTTCAACTTGATTCTCTGCAGTGAGACCTTCTGTTCAGCTTTATCGACAGATTCTGGGTTTTGTTTGGTATTGTACCTACATTCCGTAGTTGAAGTAGGCCGCCATCTCCGACAAAGTTTTCTTCAACACTGTTTTGGTATGCATCCGTAGACAAAATTAAAACCTTCGTAGTTTTCTCGTTGGTGGCCATTTCAACCATCCTCTTTCCACGAGAAGTCATTTTTATAATCTAAAAATAATTTTACTTTTCCGCCCCACCTTTCTATATGCGAGAAAACTATTGGTTTACCCCAAAAAAAGTTGGAATTTTTTTTTGAGTTATTTTTACGTTTTCCATCAACAACAACACGAAAAAACGATTTTTAGGAAAAAAAACCCTGTGTGTATGTCGTCGTCGTCGTCGTCGTCGTCGTTGTCGTCGGCCACTTTTCCTTACATGTCTTGTTAGCACGATACAGCCTCCGGAGTGCAATAAGTCAGCAATTTTATGATTGAATATTGTTAAGGACATGTCACAGATGAACCCTATTGATTTTCAGTTCACCAGAGCCAGTACAACGGGTGCTATGGTACTTGAAGTACATTTTGTCATTTTTTGAGAAATTTCAGTTTGTTAGCACGATACAGCTTCCGGAATTCAACAAGTCACCAGTTTTGTGATTGAATAATATTCAGTATATCAGACTGATGAACCCTATTGATATTCAGCTCATCAGAGCCAATACAACAGGTGCTACAGTACTTTAAGTTCGATATTTTTGTTATTTTTGGAGAAGTTTGAGTTTGTTAGCACGATACAGCCTCCGGAGTATATACAAGTGACCAATTTTATGATTGGATATTATTCAGAGCGTCTCAAAGATGAAACCTATTGATATTCAGCTCACTAAAGCTAGTGCAACTGGTACTATGGTACTTGAAGTACCAAATTTTTGTCATTTTTGGAGAATTTTCAGTTTGTTAGCACGATACAGCCTCCAAAGAGTATACGATTGATCAATTTTATGATTGAATATTGTTCAGGGTATCTCACAGATGTACGCTATTGATTTTCAGTTGACTAGAGCGAGTACAGCGGGTCCTATAAATCCAGATATACTAACTTTTTGGTTATTTTTGGAGAAATTTCGGTTTCTTAGCACTATACATCCCCCGAAGTTTATACAAGTAACAATTTTATGATAGAACATTGTCCAGGGCCACAGATGCGGAAAAGTTAGTTTTAATCTTTAAAACCGTTTATTTTTCTAGAAACCAGTTTTTCGTATTGTTGTTAATGGAAAACGTAAAAATAACTCAAAAAAAAATTTCAAAATTCCAACTTTTTTTGGGGTAAACCAATACTTTTCTCGCATATCAGATAGGTTGAGCGGAAAAGTAACAAGGAAAACTATATCTACTGATCTTTACAATTATCACTTAAGAAAACAGTTTAATACTGGAGAACTCCCTAGATTTATCTGTTAACTGACGACTTCATATTGTGGGTTTCTTAAGTGTCTTCTAATTTCCAACTATTCAAGGAAATCCAGATTTCGTTTTTACTTTTCCGCCCAACATTTCTATATGCGAGAAAAGTATTGGTTTACCCCAAAAAAAGTTGAAATTTTGAAATTTTTTTTTGAGTTATTTTCAAGTTTTCTATCAACAACAACACGAAAAAACGGTTTTCAGAAAAAAAAATCCTGTGTGTATGTCGTCGCCGTCGTCGTCGTTGTCGTCGGCCACTTTTCCTTACATGTCTTATTAGCACTATACAGTCTCCGGAAGGCGATAAGTCAGCAATTTTATGATTGAATATTGTTAACGACATGTCACAGATGAACCCTATTGATTTTCAGTTCACCAGAGTCAGTACAACGGTTGTTATGGTACTTGAAGTACGACATTTTGTAATTTTTTGAGAAATTTCAGTTTGTTAGCACGATACAGCCTGCGCAGTTCAATAAGTCACCAATTTTATGATTGAATATTTTTCAGGGCTTCTCACTGATGAACCCTATTGATTTTCAGCTCACCGGAGACAATACAACTAGTGATACAGTACTTTAAGTACGATATTTTTGTCATTTTTGAAGATGTTTCAGTTTGTTAGCACGATACAGCCTCCGGAGTATATACAAGTGACTAATTTTATGATTGGATATTATTCAGAGCGTCTCAAAGATGAACCCTATTGATATTCAACTCAGTAAAGCCAGTACAACGGGTGCTATGGTACTTGAAGTACCAAATTTTCGTCATTTTTGGAGAATTTTCAGTTTGTTAGCACGATACAGCCTCCAGAGAGTATACGATTGATCAATTTTAGGATTGAATATTGTTCAAGGTGTCTCACAGATGTACCTTATTGATTTTTAGTTGACTAGAGCGAGTACAGCGGGTCCTCTAAATCCAGATATAAAAAATTTTTGGTTATTTTTGGAGAAATTTCGGTTTGTTAGCACGATACATCCCTCGAAGTGTATACAAGTAACAATTTTATGATAGAACATTGTTCAGGGCCACAGATGCGGAAAAGTTAGTTTTAATCCGTAAAACCGTTTATTTTAATTGTCATGATTTCTACAGATTATGGTGACAATTCCGTAGAATTGAATAATACTTACATGTTGTTCTATGATTTGCTGAGTTGTTTTAAAGGCCTTTGAATTTTAACGGATAATACAGAATTGCCACGTTTGTCCCTAAATCTTCATTATCATGAATAATATTTTATGGAGATACACATTTCTCACTAAATGCTCATAGCTTAGCTCAAAAACACGAAATGCTGAAATTTGTCTATCTCCAACCTTAAATTCAGTATGGAATTTTGGAAAAACAGTAATAATTCTCACTACTAACTTAAGCTGCGTTGTATCAAACAATCAATTTACCTTTGTTTTCACAGCAAAGCAGCACTATTTTACCACTACTTTTTATGTTATCCACTGATGTGATGTGGTTACGCACTGACGCCGTGCTAGTGTAAGGGAGATACACATATTTCTTTTAAACAATTTCAAGCACGGAGATACACATTGTTCTATTTTGCGCGGGAAAAACATTTAACTGTTCGATGGAACTACACAAATTTCTGAGCTTGTAGATGTTGAAAACCGCTAAGATATGGCATCAAAATCTCTTTTTTTGATTAAATTGGGAGTTACACATTTTTTGGGTTTTAACGACGATATGTGCTGTTACATGCGGTAATGGCAGCTACACCTGTCATAATTAGTAATGGCTGCATTCAGGAAACATTCAGCCATAAAGCGCCGCAGCGCAGTTATTCTGTAGTTTACTGAATGGTCACGGTAGAAAATTACAGGAAGTTTCGCGCTTTATTGCCATAACTTCCAATACTACATTTGTTTACCACAGATTACCTTTGTTTACTGAGTGGAAAATGATAAATTTGCTTGAAATACTAGAGGATGAAGACGAGGACATTAACCTTAACCACGTTATTGCTTACGTGGTTGAAGATTTGGGAGCACCCCTATAAGATGCTGGGGCTGCGGTATTACCTAGAAGAGATCCTGGTCGGAACCAGTATTATGTAGAACACACAATCCCATTATATACTATTGAAGAATTTAGAATGCATTTTTCAATTTATTTTTTCAACTCCGCTTTAATTTACAGTTTTGAATTTCCAACGTTAAAGCGTAAAAAATATATGCTTGACCGCTGCATAAAGCGCTGCAGCAAACTACGCCGAATATCGTACGTTCAGTCAACTGCTTCAAGAAAGTGCTGCAGCGCTGCTGTTTCCTGAATGCAGCCAATAACAAGTGACTCAGAATCAGATGAACCATATATCATATTAGATATGAATATGTATTATAACATTTTCTCACTATAATTCTTCAATAACATTTGGAGGAAAATATTCCTCCGAAGTAGATTATATAATTGTATAATCTATGTGTCTCAGTTCTCTAATAGAACATGTATATAGTCTTAAGAATTTAGAACTTAGCTCTTCCGATTCGAATAAAGGAAACTTGTCAAGTGAAGTGACAGTGACGTAAATTTTTTTTGATTGTAAAGAGCAAAGAATTTTTCTTAAGTCTCTCTCCCAACATTAAGTGGTCACAAATGTGTTTCAAATATAATCCCTTTTAATTGTAATTCGTGTAATTGTTTAGAGTATTATTTTATTAAATTTGTTTTGTTGTTAATATAATTCTCGAATAGATAGTAGGAAAAAGTTATCCCATCTCTATTTAACTTTCAACAAAATTATCTAAATCCACCTTTTTATAATTATAAGTATTTATTGGCAAAGAAAGTTCATTCAATGCTACTATGATTATCCACGACGAAAATGTGTTTACGAAACGTTTGCAAATTTTCCTTTACAATGCAATTGAATGAAACTGAGTTGTTGACTTGCTTGTTCTTTTGTATCCCCCCTTATAGAATTGCATACTTTGTTTTCTTTTTGTATCTAAATATGAAAAAAATCCTTATGATAAATAACACATTAGACAAACGTGCGGCTGTGAGGGCGTTCGACAACAATAACCACCGCCCCCTGTCGGTGATTTTATCAACAGTTGAGAATCGCAAACACGTGGCATGCACGCGACCGGCAGGAACGGTTACGACCAAAGAAGGAAATCGACGTTTTCCTGTATACAGTCTCATTAGTTGCTTATCAAGAGTTGTTTAGCCGATCTACAAACATTGGATCCAGTATGCGTACTCTGCTTGATTTCAGGATCGGATTTAGCTTTCTTGAGAGTTTTTAGCACTGACAAAACTAACTTAATAATTGTAACAATGAGTTTATTTACAGAAAAAAAAATAATAACAAAATCATTGTTTTTTTGAAGTAACATTAATGCCAACGACAGAACGGATACAAATGCTATATTTCAAATATAAATCGGAAATTTTAATAATGATCAAAATACAAAATATATTTTGTGTTTAAATTTGAATCCTTCCAATTTCAAATTTTTATGGAGGACTGATTATGAATCTCAGATATCGTATAAAAAAATAAAGATTTGAATTTAAAGATTCGATGAATAGTAGGTGAAATATACCTTTTAAAACCTGTATGTTTGCTTAACAAATTAGCGGCCCTTGATATGAGGTTTATCCCCTGAAATTTCCGCATTCCGTATATATCCTGGACAAGAATTTTAAGTACTCTGGATACGCAGAGAATCAATATTGTTCAAACAGCAACCACATATTGTGTCACAGTAATTGAAATGACTAAGCACATAATTATTATGGTGCTTAGTCATTTCAATCACACAGCAAAATTTTAGTAGTTTAGTCCAATCAACCCGTTAAAGACTGGCGTTACCATACGGTAACGGTAAACATAGGTTCTATTTTTAACGTCTGAATTGTAAGTTTCGGTAGTTTTTGCTAGATGGCGGTAAATATCCGTTTTAGATATGAACTATAAAGAACATCTTAGTTTGGTTTTGACCTTGTTAGTGAGTGCATGGGTGTAAACTACAAATTTATTTCGACAATTCTGCAAGGCTTTGAGTAATGGAGTCCATAAATTTTGCGTAAGTATTTATTGCTTATTTTAAAACATGTAGTAAGTGTTAGTTATTGTATTTTACTTTATAAATATGTACATTTTTGTATGTTGTATTTTGTTTTGTCATATGTCTTAAATTTTTTTTACATAGAGGCATTTTTTGTTGGTGTTGCCATATGGTAACGCTAGTCACATTCATTATCATTTTTTTAAGAAGTGTTTTTTTTTCAGGCGCGGTTTCTCATTGCAGGAAGCGTTAGATATTGCCTTTTCCGAAGATATTGACGGTATTTACGTTGAACCACCCGAGGCTAATGTGTTAACGGATGAAGACTCTGCAGATGAGGATTCTGGGGGTACAATTGATAATCTTTCGGATCGAAAACTGCGAGCTCGAGCCGAAGTCAAATTTTTTAACAAAGAGAACGTCACTGCAGAGCCAGAAGAGCCAGATCTTCCCACTTCCAGTGTTTCAGCTTCATCGTACCTCCCAAGGTCTAAAAAAGACTACAGCTGGATTAGCGGTGATCTTCAGACGCAGTCAATAGATTTTCCCAAACCTGATGATAAACAATTTATGGATCTTTCACCCGTTCAACTTTTTGAGTTATTTTTCGACGACGAAATAATTACTCTTCTAATCGAAGAATCGTCTCGCTATGCTCTGTTTAAAAATGCACCCGATCCTACGATTTCTAAAAATGAAATGAAATGCTTTATAGCAATACTTATAGTAAGTGGCTACGTAGTATTGCCAGGAAAAAAATCATATTGGGAATAACAAGGTGATGTGAACAACGCTATGGTGAGTGGGGCCATGAGACGGGACCGTTTCGTCCAAATTATGCGTTTCCTCCATTGCGCTGACAATTCAAAACCGGACTTGGATGACAAACTGTTGAAACTAAGACCATTCATAAACAAACTAAAAGCTAAATATTTGGAACACTATCAGCCAGAACAACACATGAGCTATGATGAGAGTATGATAAAGTACTATGGTAGACATCCATGCAAGCAGTTCATTCGTGGTAAACCTATTCGCTTCGGCTATAAAATGTGGTCACTAAATACAACATCAGGATATTTAGTGAATTGTGAGTTTTATCAAGAAAAAAATAGTCGACGGCCAGAAATTTATGAAAAAGATTTTGGAAAAGCTGCGGCACCATTTGTGACAATGTTGGATGCGTTAAGAGGCGCAAAAGACAGACCTTATAAACTCTACTTTGATAACCTATTTACCGGTTTAAATCTTTTAGAACATTTAAAAGAAAGGGGATATCAGGGAACTGGTACTTTTCGCGAAAATCGCATTCCAAGAAATTGTCCCATGTCGGACAAAAAATCTCTCGCAAAAAAAGAAAGAGGTACATACGAAGGAATGATTGAAAGAGAAACAGGTAGTATAGTGGTTCGTTGGGTAGCCAACAACGTTGTTAGTGTTGCATCAACCTGTAATGGTATTTTACCTCTATCTCAGGTAAAACGCTATAGTTCTGCCCAAAAAAGGATTATTATGGTACCTCGTCCATTTTTGGTTGGTGAACTTAACGCACACATGGGAGGTACAGATCTGATGGACGAGAATGTATCAAGATACAGGATAGGTATTCGCTGCAAGAAATGGTAGTGGCCTATTTTCACATGGTTTGTTGATGTCACAGTAATGAACGCCTGGCAAATACACAGAAAGTCTGGTGGAAGGCTGACGTAACTTGAATTTCGAAGAGAAATTACATCGTACTACTTACAAAGTTATGGGACCATGTCCAAGACTGGTGGACGACCCAGAACCTCAAAAACCAGTCTATCGTTGAATAGAATTTCGGACGATATAAGATATGATGGAATGAACCATTTAGTTGTTGAAACCCCGGATAAAAAAAGAAAAAGATGCGCAGGCGAAGGCTGATCATCGAGTGTTCGTACAATGTGTAACAAATGTAACTTGGGCCTTTGCATTCCATGCTTTTATATATTTCATACGAAGTAAATGTTTTTAATACTTTTATGCATTTTACTTAGAATTATAATATTTTTGTAAAAGTTAATATTTTGAATAAAAAGTGCATATGAAATCCTAGCGTTACCATATGGTAACAGTGTTTTTTTTTTGAACGGTGAAAAAAAAATATTTTTTTTCCCCCAATACATTCTTAATTACGAACATGATAACATATATTTCAGTACAAGAACTAAAAACAAATAAAAAACAAAACTTCGCCTTAAAAGGGTTAATGTCGATGGGGTGAAGTTTTCAAGTTGTTGCATGTTTGCTTCATACATTTGTTGACTTGAGTTTTTTATTTCGAAATTCAAATTAAAACATGTTCATGTATCAATCTAGATTGAGTTATAGGATAAACAGAAGATTTTTTCTAAAAATTGGATAGTGATAATTTTAGATAATCAGAATGTGTTTTCAACCTTTGAGCCATCATACAGGAGTTCAATTAACAAATAAAGAGTAAAGTACAATACGCATTTAAAATATATCTAGGTATATATCTAAAATATAAAGTGAGATGAATGTATAACATGGCGGCAGCTGGGTAATGGTCGAGAATAACCAAGATAACGTAGAAGAAAGAAAATTGCAACAATTTCGATTGGATCAACATGTTGCGAACGGTACAATTGGGGAGCAAAGTGGCGTTCAAACCGCCAAAAGAATTTGAAATCGATGAAAATTCTGCTGGAAATTGGGAAAAATTGAGACAATCGTTTGACATTTATTTAGAGGTAGCAGAACTTTCAACAAAATCCATAAGCCAACGAAGAGCTACATTTTTACACCTAGTTGGATCTAGAGACTTAGATCTATGCAACATATTTACCTAAATACGTAAAAGAAGATGGAACAGAAATCACGAGTGATGTTGTATTAAATTCATGTTCAGATCATTACAAACCATACAAGAATATAACATATAGTAAATATATATTCTTCTCAGAAGCTCAAACAGAGAACTCACACAATCGATGATTTTGTGATATTCTTATGAACAAAGGTCAGAGATTGTTAATCTGGATATCTAACTGAAAATCTAATGTAGTATCGAATAATCAGTGGCATAAGAGACAATAATCTCAGAGAACGTTTACTTAAAGAATCTAACTTATCGTTGTCACAAACTATTGATACACGTAGAGCAAGAGAAGTTTTTAAAAGCCATGTGAAAGTTATGAATTATGCAGAAGGGCCAGATGAATCCTAAATAGCAGTCATTAGGAAGTCTAAGCAATATTAACCTTCATAGGACTGGCCGGGGTCCGTTTGTACCCCATGACGTATGTTTTTGCTGTATCTTTGCAAACGCAAATTTTTAAACATTGATCTCTCATCTAGCTGCAGTTTATGAATCATTTTGATAGAATATGATGTATTTAGAAGTTTTTATTGGCTAGTATAAACACAAAATAGTTTTATATTCCAGGGGTCTCTTCAGACCCCGGTCAGCCTTTTACGTCCGATAAAATAATCCTGGTAACTGTTAGTAAAATCGGGGAATCCCATACATTTAACGTTTGTTTACTCACAGGGAATTTACCCATATAATTGTAAAATGTAAATTACCCGTTCAAATGGGGGATTCCCCACACTGCGATATAATTTTTAAACTTGAATATTCGGGTTAGTCTCTTGTGATATTGCGAGTAGGGTACATCGTTTTGAGAATGAGTCAGTTTTTATTTACAAACAATCGCAAGGGGCTTACTGACGATGAAGTGTTACGTATACTTGAAACTGATGATCCAGAGTTTGATAGTGTTATCAATGAGGAAACATCGAGTGACTTGGAAGATGAAGACATTGTCACAGAAGGGCATTCCAGTATATAAATCTAAAGATGGAACTGAGTGGTCAAAAATTCCAGGCAACACAAAAGTTAGACGTTCAAAAGTTAATATTCGGAGACATGCTCTAGGCCTTACAAATTACAGTTCTGATATCTCAACTATAAAAGTTGCTTTTCTTTTTTCCTATCTCCGGATATTCTGAACATAATAGTAACCGAAACAAACAGAAAGGCACAAACATATTATGATAAATGGAATATAGGAAATCCGAATTAAATTAAAGTTTTTGTACCTGTTGATTCTACAGAGATTGAAGCTTATCTTGGACTGTTGCTTATTCTTGGTGCACTTCACGGATCGAAATAGGCTATCGATATGCTCTGGTGTCAAGATATTTCTTACTGTCGTCCTATAATTCCTGCTGCAATGTCAAGAGACAGATTCATACAAATTACTTCATTTTTACGCTTTGATAATTTTCAAACAAGACAAGAACGAAAATTAGTAGATAAGCTAGCTCCGATAAGAGATATATTCGATATTTTCAATTCTAATTGTGAAAAATCACTTATTCCTGGCGACCATCTATGTGTAGATGAGCAGCTTGTACCATTTAGGGGTAAGGCACCATTTCGAGTATATATGAAGACTAAACCTGATAAGTATGGAATCAAAATATGGGCTCTTCTGGACTGCACCACTTCTTATATTGCAAACATGCAAGTTTATTTGGGTAAGTTATTTGAAAAGCAATATAGGCAAACTATATATTCCTATGTATCTATTAATTTTTTGGAAAACAAGGTAACAAAGCGGAAAAGGGTCAAGGTCAAAGGGTTGTCCTAGATTTGACAGACCATTTGAAAGGCGGATTTGGAATAACGACCAATAACTTTTTACAAGTTTAGAACTTGCTGACAAGTTGTGGAAAAAATATATTACTTTATGTGGAACCCTCCGGAAAAGTAAAACATTTATTCGCAGGGAACTTCTACCGGCATCGTACAAGAAAGAGTTTTCAAGTATGTTTGCTTTTAGAAATCAAAGAAGGCTAGTATCCTATGTTCCAAAACAAAAACATGCTGTCATCTTACTTTCAAAGTGAGCATACTGATAGTAAAGTAGCTGGAGAAGAACAGCACTATAAACCAGAAATTATTCTTCATTACAACAAAACAAAAGGTGCTGTCGACACTTCAGATAAGTTGGCCAAATAATATACAGTGCAGAAAAAGTCAAACCGCTGGCCAATGGCAATATTTTCGCATCTCATAGATATAGCAGGAATAAATGCCTATAAATTGTGGTTACTGCAAAACCCGGATTGGCGAAAAAACAGTTTGGATAAACGTAAAATGTATATTTTGGGACTAGGAAAAGAACTCATAAAGAAAAACGTTTTCCGGCGATATAATAATAAATACATTCAGACGAATAGAAAACGGCATATGACAGACGTTTTTCCCGAACTACTGGATGCAACAGAACATAGAGTTGAACAACAAAACATTACCAGGGGGCGCTGCCATATGTGTCAAAGAGGAAAAGACAGAAAATACAGAAAAATATGTATTGGGTGTAATAACTTTGTGTGCCTAGAACATTCAAAATCGCAGATGGTTTGTAAAAAATGTTAAAATGATATGTAGCTAGTGGTATTAGTGATTAGGGTATTTTGTATTTTTTCGTGATGATTTTTGACTAATAAATGGTTAATAGTAAAACTTTAATAAAACTTCTTTTCTATATATTTAATTTGAAGAAAAATACAGCATTTCTGCAATTTCACACATGGGGTCCTCTGGGACCTCAGTTAGTCCTTTTCGTAAAATTTTGATGTCCGTCCCATGAAGGTTAAAAGTAAAGGTAAAATGATAGATTATAAAATATGCCTACAGAAACACGAGTTAAGGGAATGCCCAGCAATTAAGGTTGATAAAAAACATATGCTTAAGATACTTCTATCCATATTCTTCAACTTTTGTCTTAGTCATTTTTCTGTATCATCTATTCTTAAGTGGTGGAAAGTATATTTTTGTTGACATCAAAAGAACTGTAACTTTTATATGCCTGAACCGATTTTCACACACATAGACTTCTTGGGAAGAGCATTAAACGCATATTTCAGAAACTAAAAACAATATCACATTTACTATTTCAATTCGCAAATACAGGGGGTTAAGTGACACCTAGCTCTGTTTATAATTTTTTCTGAGAAATTCCAAATGTAATACTATAACTAAAACCAGCTAACAAAAAGACAAATAAGATGACTTATTGACTTGTCAAAACCGCTAACTGATATCTCTTGTCTTACGAATTTTTTTTTGCATCTTTTAAAATAATGTGGGGAGTATTGGCTCACCCTGTAAGTTATAAGAAAAATAATGTTGCTAAAATTGTTTTAAGAATAAAATAAAATCGTATACAGTATAATATCAATTATCATGCAATCCACTTAATTCACTAATCACCAATGATAACAAGATGACTTAGAAGATGACAAAAAAACTGAATTAATCTATATATAATGTTATGAAATCTGGCGATATACTTCAAATAATTCCAATAAACAACCAGATTTCTTTTGAAACTATCAAATCTTGAGGTAAAATAAGTATAAAAATCCACTCGATCTAATGAATTTCACTCCAAATTAATCATTGATTTCACAATAGCTTTTTTAGGTGCACTCTGTTTCATTTGACATTATTAACACAAAATTTAATACGGCATCACAACTTAATATGTAACATTTATGTATCTTACTATCATTTCTTTAAGCATACATGTTCGACCACTATGACCTAATGTGAATTTCGAAAGTAATCACTGATAACATACATAGTACAGCATATTTGTTTCTCTTGGTTTCAATGGCACAATTAACTAGTTTTAAAATGTCAAAACGTTTTAAGCTTCTGTAATCTGACGGATTACTACACTTGGCTTTAACAGAAATAACTTCTGAAAGAATTTGAGAATACCTTTTTTCATGGTAAAAATAAAAACAGTTGTCTTCTCGTTTACTCCCCGTTAATGTAAGTAATTTGCCGAAAATAAGATCCTAAAGTATATATTATTGACAAATATTCGGTCATTTACCAACGCGCTTAGTGTATGTCGCCATTCACCGGAATATTAATACTCACCAAGTTCGCTATTTCACTGTAAGATTATATGAGATATAGAATTGAAACTATCAAAAGTATTGATATTATTTTTTTTTGTGAATCCTGGTAACACTCGATACGAACCTGATAATTTAGAATATAGATATTGCCTAAGCTAAAATCCAAACACATTATTCAACAATTTTCTCATGGCTTTGATGACAAATCCTATGAATTATGACTTTTTAATTTTATCTAGCACAACCACTATCTTTTCAGAATCATTTAGATTAAGAAAGGGTAATGGAAAATGAAGCCCTTCGTTTTGAAATTCTGGTGTATGAATAATAAATTTCTGGAGATTTGACAAGCAAAAAGTTTGAGGTTAGATACAACTAATACACGCAGGAATTTGAGTATGGAAAAGCATCAAGATTTTTGCACTATATTTTTTTTAAAATAATTTAAATTAAATTCATTTTAAATATCTTCATTATGAGGGTCTTAATTATTATACATTTGTGTTTGTATATTTGGATGCTAATATTTTCTTTTATAGTAATAACCCTACTTTGGATAATGGTAAATGAGCTATGTACATACAAGCAGCTTTGTCCGTGAAGTTTTCCTTGGTATAAATATTGCATTTAAGTGAATATAAAGTAAAATGTTGAACATTAGACAACCCTTAATAATTTTCTGCATGGAAATTGTAAACTTATGGTTTATGTACTGCTACGGAGCCAATTATCTTGGATTTATTACAACAAAACTAATTTGGGACATGTAAGAGGCAGGTGTCTCGATTAATGCAGAGTTTAGGTTGCTATATCACGGCTTCATTATTATTTATGTGATTTTACTCTCTGGTTTCACCACTAGTATTATATACATGGAAAATATACACTAAATGACATAATTATTTGAAATAGTACTAGTAGAGCTCTGTAATAAGTTATAGTCCACAGAACAGACCCCACCTGGAGAATTTATTACTACATACTTTTTAGTTCTTCGGGAGCACGATTTGACGAATCTACCACGACTTTTCTTGATTCCTACGCTTTTCCGCCCAGGAAAGTATAAAAACATGGCAATTAGGTACTCGGGGTTTGGAAACGTCATTTTTTAGATCAAATTATTGCTGCTGATTAACCACAACGAGACTTTATCTTCATCATACCAGTGAAAACATTTTCAATTTCATTGTAGTTATAAAATAACCCATGAATTATGGATATCAACTGAGAGAATTTGTTTGACTGGATATATAAATTGTAAATATTTAACGATATTTTCGATATTTGTTTGGAATTTTAAATTCGACTGTATGTAACATATGAATAACCTTATTCGATTTAATGACAAGAATCGAATCAACAGTTAATTGGATTTTCACAAAACAATGCATAATATTTCAAATCGAAAATTAGAGAAGTGCTTATGATTGTTCGTTTTGTCATTTATTTGTTATAAAATCAATATATTGTAATATATTTCTAAATCCTTTAATTGTGATAAATTTTAATTGTTTATTTTTAATGTAAACCTTCCTGTAAAGATAAATTTCAATTCGCCCCACGTTGGGCCGCTAAATTTGTAATATATTTTTATATCCTTATTTTATATTATTATATAATTGCCCACTTTATATTTATTATTATTAGAATTGTTACAAAATTGTTATTAAATTGTCGCAGCGACAATTATTGTACATGCAACTGTAAAAAAGCATGTAAGAAATTTCTATTTTGACAGTAGTTGTCAAAACTTATGCCCGGCTCAAATGAATATCAATTTAGTGTTTCTAAAGATGAATTTATATATATAATCGACCTATTACTCTTCTCTCAGGGTGGGATCAAACTGTTCAAAAAAATTAATTATTCAAAATTTATTTATTTTTAACGTATTTCCAAATCAACTGTTTCGCTATTGCTCAGAATCTCTAGTAACTGTATGCTTAATATTATAAAAGGCACTTCAAATATCTGATGACATTTACAATACTTCTGTCACTGAAAATTATCAACTGTCACTGATTTGATCGACAGTTTTATTTACTGCAAAATGCTTAATTTTCTGAAATTATATGTTATGAAAATAATACAGTGAGTTGGAATGTAAAATTCTATATTATACGACCAGATCACAAATTATCAAATTAATATTCCCCAAATTATTATAAAGGAACAACAGTCGTAATTTCTACGAAACTTAAAATTAGAACAACCTAGATACTACAAATTAATCTAATGAAAAAAACGCTTAATGAAATTTCCATTCGTTGATTTGAATCTTGACGTGTATGAATGTCAAATACAATCTTCAATCAAATTTGTCTAATTCAAATTTTTTCTTCTTGATGATAATTTCCTTATATGAATTGTTAATTTGTTTGCAATCAAATATAATAAATGCATCTATGTCAAATTTTATTTAAAAAGAGGCCTTATTATTTCTCAAGAAATTATTGTAAAAACTGGAGCGGACTCACCAACTGAGAACAGGACAACTCGTACAATTCTTAATGACTTTAAAATACTGGATACATTCTAAATTTTTATTTAGAAATCTCGAACCACATTCACTACACACGATGCAATTCTTATTTGAATTATGCACGCACTGGCTTTATAGGGAATGGATTTTTAATATGGTTGTATTGATATACAATTTCTACTATCTACATCAAATATTGAGACAACTCTAATTCTGATGTTGCCTCTTCGGGGATTCAAAATCAACAGACTAAACTTTTTCAAAATAAATAAAGCAACAGAGACCTCTAGATTTTGAAATTTCACATATTTTCTCCAAATCATAATCTGCTCTATCTATCATTAGATATATTCTACACAAATGTCATCAGAAATTAAAATGTCAAATTTGATATTTGTACTGAATCTTTCAAAATTAATGAATTTACATATAGCACAGTGTGTATCGAAAGTATGGCAGCCAAATATAAATAAATTTCCTTATGTTCTACTTTTGTTTTAAATTTCAAATAGAGGATCTGTATTAATATATACAGACTGTCCAATAGGAAATGAATCAACAGTTTGACAAACTTTGGAACCTCAAGAAACGTTCGGTTCACTTCAAAATATTACAGCATTAATGGAATAATTGAAGGCCTCGGGCATAAAAAATGGTAACTAACATTTTTGAAATTCTGAGATATACCTTTTCAAAAGTTTAGAAAATCATCTCTCAATAGTTCAATAGTTTTTGAAATGTATTCCAAATGGATTTGGTAACTAGCATTATATCTTAAGCATCTGATATGAAGGCTGTAAATATACTTTTTTTGTTTCGAAAAAACTCAGTTTATTTTGAAAAAAGTAAGCAGATAACATTATTCACTTACAAAAAATATTTATTCTGAAAAACACATATCATCTTAAAACATACTTGAACTAACTTGTGAATGAATATGGTAGGCTATTTTGATTGCAGGATCGTATAAAATGGATGATGAACAGAAGGAATCCAACAGAGACAAGACAAAACATGCTCCAGCTTTCCTTGATCTATTGGTAGCTTCGAATTGTATTTCTGTCCAAGACCTTGAACAAAAAGCTCTTTCAAATTTGTTGGTCTCCCCCTTTTTTTAAGAAACAGAGGTAAATAAACCGTAGTATGTATTGGCCATCTCAATTTTATCAAGTTGTGATGATGAAAATATCATTCTTACAGCATTTCTTATGCTCGTTAATTCCGATGCCTTTGGCTGATGAGAAAAACCTCTCATATCCGATAGTTTCGAAAAATCATTTTGAGTCATTCTGTGCGGATCTTAAAACTGTTTCCCATTCTTCGGGGGTGTAGATATATTGACAGTGCGCTCTGACATAGTTTTTCACACAGGAAAAATCTCGGTCTGAAGGAAGCATTGTATGGCCAGCTTGAGGAAATTCATGTAAAATTTCTTGAAATGTCCCTGGGGCTGATAAGCGAAGCCATACGGACACTAGAAACCAATTTTTATTTTGGCCTCCGCAATTATCTGATATGGCAATTAGCTTTGTACCTTTTATATTGTGCTGTAAAAAATGCTTCAACAATCAACTTCCAATATCATCAGCTCCTCTACCAGCGGTTGATTCATCCCACATGTAGAAATAACCTTGGGAAGGATGCTAAGATTGTGACAAATGTTGGTTCAGTAGAAAGTTTCGGCGCTGGCAATGCCTGCTGAAGATCGAATGTGATAGCATAAGTACCATCATTTTCAATGGGTTTTATTTTTACCATTTTTGGGTCCTGACCAGCTTTTGCTTTTTTATTATGTAATCCTTGGTCAATTTTTAGTTTCTCTATAGCTTCTTGGTCTTTGCATTTTTCAGGGAAACATGAAGTTCATCACAAACACTACAGGTATCTATTTTTGGCGGATTGAACTTGATATTGTATTCTTCAGTAAAAATACGCCTAAATTTATCTGACACATAGCTTTTACCTCCATTCAGGCACTCTTTCTTGTACACCTCGTAACATTTCTCTACAGTATATTCCATCGTCATGAAGAAAACATTGGGATTGTCATTTCGTGAATAGTGACTTTTATATTTGGGTAGCCTTTCAATAAAATTTTTAACAAATTCTATCTGGTCATCACTGTACTTCTTCTTGTGATTTAAATGAGCTCCTCTTTTATCTAATTTTGGAGTAAGTCATCCATTTTTTATTGTCTTAATAAAATTTTCCACTCTACCTCTGTTTTTCTGTAATCCATGTATATTCAAAAAGCTTTCTTACATACTTGTTTTTTCGAACTGTTTGATTTCACATAATAGTAAACAGTGTGACTTCTTCTTGACTCACAGTTACTTGGCTCTGTACTACGTCCTTTATTTTTCACTTCTAAGCTGCCAAATATGTAGGCAGTTTGAAGATTATAGTTTCTCATTTCCCAGAAGTTTTCGAAGATACATCGCCTTCCATCCTCAGATGAAAGAGTAGAACATTTTTTTTTGCAGCCACAATCCACTCCCATAATTTTCTCTTGTTTTTCGTGTCCCTTGCCCCTATGTGTTTTGTATTTCTTCCCACTGTTTCAATTCTTTTTTTCTTTAAGTTGTTCACTTTTGGCTCTCTTACATTTTCTTCCTTTATGCGCCTTGGGTGTTAAATTTCCCTCTTATTCTTCAGCTTCAATTGCATTATTTTCATTGTCATTATCTGTACTTTCAGTATCGTCGTCACTGCTTAACACTGAAGGTGAGTTGAGGAACTGCAGATTCAAGTTCTGTAAAAAAGAATGTCTATCAGATAATGGATTCGGCTGTTACTAGTTGAAAATTTATTTATATCAAACACTAATGAAGTATGTATCCATTTTCAAGTTCGATCAAAATTTAATTCATGTAAATAATGGTATCTTACATCACATATCGTTAAAAATATCAATATTTTCCATCAACTCACCTTAAATTTACGTTTTTCATCTGTAGGATCATACTCTGGATCTTGGTCAGAGTCGTACAAGTCACTTTCGCTATTTTCAGACATATTTTCACTATGCTTTTGTGCACCAAAACTACAAGCCGCACGTGAACTATCCGCCATCTTTGACACTTACCACTGTTTACATGAAACAAAAGTTACTTCAAAGAAATCAACCACGCAAATGCGGCGCCATCTATTGAGACATTGTAAAAAATTAGAACAGATAACCGTTTACTGGTCCCACATACCATTGTTTCAACCATAATGTCAAGATGCAAAATTTTGTCAGATACCATTTTTTACACCCGAGCCCTTCAATTATAGAAAATCCAGCAATTACTGCTCTATCTTCAGATTTGGTTCGAAAAGATTGAATTTTGAGGCTCTCCCCATAATTTGAAATACTTTCAAAAGTTTTTAGACTTTTCGTATAAGTTCGGTATAGGGTAAATGAGCATAAGAGTACGCAACAAATTACAATACATGTCTAATTTTTCAACTTGAGTCGTTCTTTTCTGGATAAATGATAAAGAATATCGTTATAAACCACGTATGGAACTTGTGACATGATTTGACAGTAACGAAAAATATATATATATGGTTCTAAAGTGAGCGCAGCAATTGCGTAGGTACTCCTATACACACATTAGTGTAACAGTACGCATATGAATGCCTAAGAGTTCTTCAATTCCTTCATTACGCTGACAGCTTATTGGAACTGCGTTAACAATCTCTCCATATTCTAGAATGTGTCCTCTTTCTGAACCATTGTTTCAAGGTGCTTCTGTTACTACCGAGAGCGCAAAATCAGTATCCTGAAACTGCTCTGGATCGTAACGATATATTTCACAATCCCTAAACGCGTTTACTGCTTTCTGAATATTTGCAACGGTACCATAAAAACATTAAATAACTCAGAAAGTTGCATCTGAGTTATTACCTTCCCAGGTTGGTCACCATCCATTTATCGCATTCTCTGCTGAGCGACACTACCCAAATTCTCAAAGAAACTATCAGAAATAAGACATATCGATCAATTCTGATAGTCAAGCAGCTATCAAAGCATTGAGCTCCCATGTCATTAACTCAAAGTTGGCATGGGAGTGCAGAAGGAAACTTGATGAATTAGGAAAGAATAACAGGGTCTCTTTAGTCTGGGTTTCTGGCCACTCGAGAATAACGGGAAATAAAGAGTAAAATACACTTGCCAGGAAAGGAGCACAAACGCCAATAATCTATATCTCCTCACGAGCTTTCTTATAGGACACTGCCGCCTCAGGAAGCACCTAATGAGAATAGGTCTAGCAGAAATTAACGAGTGTAGGTTCTGTGGGGAGGACGATGACACTCCGGATCACCTAGTTCTAGAACGCCTCGCCATTGCAAGCCAACGCAAGGAATGCTTCCGACAAGGAACTTGTAAGAGTGAGGATCTAACCTCGCTGGAGCCATCCCAAATACTAGAGTTAACTTGAACCCTGGAACTCGAAGGCGATCTGTAGTAGTAGCGAGAACAGCTCTTATGGGGGCACAATAAACCTTGGGTTTCAGTGCATTGTAACCCCGTTAAAATTTAATCTAATCTAAGTAGGAATAAAGTATGAAAAACAAAGAGAAGGCAGATATTTTCTTACGTTAATTTTCTGATGCCAGTGGTCAGGCGATTTCCTTTATTAATTAGTTTCTATTGAATGAAACCTGAGGTACATAGCTTGAAGAAAACATTATCGTGCTGTAGGGTGTGTAACTTCATCTGCTCAGACTCTATATCCACTGAGATATCCTGGAGGAAACTGAAACTTGCTGTTTCTCGTAACTAAAAATAAATTGATCTTAAAAACTTTTCGTTTTACTTTCCATGGAACAGATTTGGGAACCATCCGATATTGTAATCTATACGATTCTTGTTTCCTTTCTTTATCATTTTGTCCTAGATCAGCCATGTCAAACATGCAGCCCGCGGGCCGCATGCGGCCCACTGAGCATTTTCCTGCGGCCCCGAATCAATTTTGAAAACAGCCATGTAATCCGGCCCGCGAGCCTGTTAAAAACCGAAAATAAAGTACTGTGATGATGAACTAAGATGCGCGCTCAACCTAAGCGCCTGGCTTGTTCCGGAAAGTTCTATCGCGCGAGAACACACATGACGCTACCTGAACATTCTGGAAAGCTCGATTGAGTTCAGTTGTTCAGTCAGTTATGAGTCAGTTGCGATAGAATTGCGACAGTTGTTACAGCACGTAACAGTACTTATTGTTATTTATTTCGGATAAAGTTTTTAACATGTCTGTTTCAAAACCAAGTGGAAGTAAGAGGAAACTTGGAGATGAGCATCGTATCTTTCAAGAAAAGTGGGAATTAGAGTTTTTTTGCTGTGAAGTGAAAGACAAAATTATTTGCTTGATTTGTAACAGTACAGTCGGTGTCCTAAAATTATATAATATAGAGCGTCACTATGATAGTCATAAAACTAAGTTTGACAAGTATACAGGCATGATTAGAAACGAAAAGTTAAAAGAGTTAAAATCACGGTTAAAAGATCAACAGCTTATGTTTACACGTCCAAAGCAAGAAAATGAATCTGCCGTTCAAGCGAGCTACGTACTGTCGTAGTTGATCGCAAAACACTCGAAACCATTTGTTGAAGGTGAATTTATAAAAGAGTGCCTTGTGAAGGCCGCGGAAATTGTAAGTCCCGGGAGCGTGAAGGATTTTCAAAATATATCCTTGTCCCGGAATACTGTCGCTGAAATAGTTACCGAGTTGGCTGCCAATATAAGCGAACAAATAAAAACAAAATCAGACTCTTTCATTGCATTTTCTATTGCCTGTGACGAAAGTACAGATGTGTGTGGTGTGGCGCAACTCGCTGTTTTCCTTTAATGATAGAGATATCAACGTTTATGAAGAATTACTGGAATTAGTACCATTACATGATACAACAACTGGGGAGGATATTTTCAATGCTGTTTATGGACTTCTGCAAAAGTACAATTTAGATTTGTCAAAACTGTATTCCGTTGCAACAGACGGAGCTCCTTCAATGACTGGAGTAAATAATGGCGTCATTAAAATATTACAAACAAATATCAGAGAAACGGGCAGTGACAAACCAGATTTTCATCATGTTCATTGCATAATCCACCAAGATGTTTTATGCTCAAAAGTGATCAAGTTGGAAAACGTTTTAAAGTCAGTGAAAAAAATGATAAACTTCATAAGGTCACGTGGCTTGAATCAGCGACAGTTTTCTGCGTTTTTACGTGATTTAGAAAGTGAGTACACTGGTTTACCTTATTATGCAGAAATGCGATGGCTTTCGTGTTCTATGGTTTTTGATCGGTTTTGGAAACTCAAAGAAGAAATACGCCTTTTCATGGAAGTGAAAGAAAAAGATGTCAGCTTATTATCCGACGTACCTTTTCTACAAGATCCTTCATTTATGGTCGACATCACTTGTCGGACTTAAATACGAAATTGCAAGGACCACGTCAAGTTATAACAGATATCCATGATCATGTTAAAGCTTTCAAGTGTAAGATGATGCTGTGGAAAAACCAGTTAGCGGTGGATAATCTCTCACATTTTCCGACTTGCAAGGCGTATCAGGAAAGTACAAGTGGCCCAATATCATACAAAATGTATACAGAGAAAATGGGAAGCCTTCTGTCAGAATTTGAAAAGCGTTTTCAGGATTTTAAGTCCCAAGAAAACAATTTTTCTTTATTTACTGGTCTTTTCACTATCGATATTGATAAAGTTCCCCCTCACTTGCAGATGGAAGTGATTGAGATTCAGTGTCAAACCCATTTAAAAGAAAAATTTGATAGTGTTGCTACATTCGAATTTTATAAGTACTTGCCTTTTCAATACCAAGAAAAGAGAAAGCTTGCCTGTAAAATCCTGTCAATGTTTGGGAGTACCTATAAGTGTGAACAATTATTTTCTTTGATGAAAGGAAACAAATCTCCCGCAAGATCGCGATTGACGGACGCACACTTGGACGCAGTTTTAAAAGTTATTTCCGCCGATAAATTCACGCCACAAATAGACAACTTAATTAAAGACAAAAGATGTCAAATATCTGGCAAAAGAAGTTAATGTTTGTAAGTTTTTGTAATGTCCTTTTTATTGGAAATTTAATAAATATACTTCTAACATAATAGTACTTTCTTTCGTTAAGGTTTTCAGTAGTTTGTCTTCTTTAAGATTAGGTTTTGCGGCCCACCTAGTCTATGGTCTTCATGCTTTTGGCCAATCAATGACTTTGAGTGTGACATGGCTGTCCTAGATAATGTCTAGTAGGGGAACAGTTTTTGTGACTAACCAGTTTCATTTGCATCAATATCTTGAGCTACTAAACTGCTGATCATCTGAGAAATTATTTAATTATTAGTCAATTAATTATCGATATAAACATATTTCCACTGTTTTTTCTAGAACTTGTTCGAAATACGTTTTGACGAGGGTTGGGGATATACAACATCCCAGTTATAATTTTTTTGACACCACGGATCCAGATCTTCCTGTTTTGATCTTTGTTATTGGTTGATTATACATACTTTTGACAGTTATAATTATTTTAGAGTTTTCAAGATTCACCTGAACAAGAAGCGGCTGTTTCACTTATATCAATAGAAATCGAAGAGAACCGACTGTAAATAATAAACAACAATAAATTCGTTTCCTTCTTTCAATAACGAAATTTTATCGTATTGACAAGTTGATGAAGCTCAGATAATTAATTGATTTCAAATAAATGATAACATTCCATTCATTAGAAATTACAAAGGATTATGATATAAAATATCTTGTTGACACAATCACTGTGTCAGAAATTTATTAAAGAAATGACAGCAATTTATTTGAAGGTTGTTAAAAATTACTCGCTAACAAAATCTGGTTGAACAATTTATACAGGAGTCAAGTTGATGGAGTGAAAAGGGGAAAGTTTAATGCGTTTAAGTTCTTAAATTTAATTTTAGTCAATCATCTAACTTCAAGATGGTTTGAGGTGAAATTTAATTTCGTGTTCACCGAATCTTTAGCGATAGAGATGTTCGCTGCGCTGAGAAATATTTAAGAAAAGTTATTTCAATAAAAAAACGATTCGCTTGAGATGACATTCAGCTAAATAAGTTTTGTAGATAGTTACAGTGAATCAAGATTTTGTAAAGCCTGTTATCGTTGATAAGATTGATAAATATACAGTAAATATTTTTATTTTTTAATAACGATAGTAACAGATACAAAAATACACTGAAGAAAATAAACATATAAAAGTTAAAAGACAATGCTAATAGGAAGAAATGACCAACATGTAATATGATAAGAAATAGAGCAAACGAAGAGGGGTTAGGTTATATCTGGAGATGGAAGAACGGGAGACAGAATGAAGGGGAGAATAAAACCAAATTAGAATGGCTTCAAAATACAATAGAAAATATTTTTCTAGCAAAAGAGTAGGTGCAAGTATCCAACTAGCTAAATGGTAAAGACAAGTCATACAAATGATGATATTCCTACTAAGAATTTTCGATAAGAACAAGATTGCAAGTAGGTAAAGAGGATAAAAATGGGAGAGCTATGAGACATGGACCAGTTTTGGGAAACCGCGTAAGATTAGCGGAAACAATTTAAATGCTTTAGTGGCATTAGGACAACAAAGTTCGCGCCTAAGGTTTCGAAAATTGGCTAACATATTTAAGAATAAACGTATGTACAGAAACTGTATGCAAGTCACTGAAAAGACAAGGCTACATGTCAAGGCAACCAAAGATGGTCTCTGCTATGACACCTTCACAATGCAACGAAGAATAGATTTTTATCAACGTTTTCGAGAAGATAACTTTGGTAATTTTTTTATATCCTACGGAAGTTGTTTCCAGCTTGGTGTAAATTACCTAAAAATCCTATAAATTGAGCAACAAATTTCCCACTAAAATAATGGTTTGGGGAGCATTATCTGTGCGTGGTGCTACAGCGCTTTGTATAGTTGATGGTACCATTAATAGTGAAAAATATTGTGAAATTTTTAATAAATGTCTTTTTGAATCGGATCATGCTTTATAGTCAGAGGGCTGGCGGTTGCAGCAGGATAATGCAAGATGCCGTACTTCTGCATATACTGCAGCTTGGATGCAAGAACAAAACTTGACAACAATTCAATGGCCAGCAGCTTCAGCTTCACCAGATCTTAGTCCCATTGAAAACATATGGGGACTAATGAATATCGAAGTGGAACGAGCAGCACCACGAAATAAAAAAGATTTGCTTCAGTCAGATTTACAAGCCTATCCCACCATCACCGAACATTATAGCATTGACCTAGTTTCGGGTTTGCCTGAACGTTTAATTCAGCGTTTAGAGGTAGATGGAGGTTGTATAAGTAAATGACATGAACTATTTGTTGTAATTGTATTAATTTAAGCACTAAAAATGTATTCAGATAAATTTTAATTGTTCTTTCTGTTTTCCGGGTACTTTCCAGGCGGACTATAGTATGATACTGGGGATGTCGATGGAAACGTGAGAGGATGAATTTGGTACATATCTTTAGATGGGTCACAACAATTGCTTCAATATTGTCAATAGTAGATAATAAAAAGAAATTAGATATAAACACATTTTTGGGATTGAACTACATTTTTTGCAAAAGAATTCCTTTAAAACCGTCATAGGACTGGCCGGGGTCCGTTTGTACCCAATGACGTATGTGTTTGCTGTATCTTTGCCAACGCAAATTTTTAAACATTGAAAGTTCAATGTCTAGCTGCAGTTTATGAATTATTTTGATAAAATATGATGTATTTAGTAGTTTTTATTGGCTGCTATAAACAAAAAATAGTTTTATATTCCAGGGGTCTCTTCAGACCCTGGTCAGGTTTTTACGTCCGATAAAATAATCCCAGTAACTGTTAGTAAAATCGGGGAATCTCATACATTTAACGTTTGTTTACTCACAGGAAATTTACCCATATAATTATAAAATGTAAATTACCAGTTCAAATGAGGGATTCCCCGCACTGCGATGTAATTTTTAGACTTGAATATTCAGGTTAGCCTCTTGTGATATTGCGAGTAGGGTACATCGTTTTGAAAATGAGTCAGTTTTTATTTAGAAACAATCGCAAGGGGCTTACTGACGATGAGATGTTACGTATATGAAAGTGATGATCCAGAGTATGATAGTGTTATCAATGAGGAAACATCGAGTGACTTAGAAGATGAAGACATTGTCACAGACGTAGAGGAAGAAAATGATGTAATAGTTGTTGATCAAAGTATAGAGAAAACGAACCCAGAGGAACCAACAGTTAGTAACAGCCAGGGCATTCCAGTATATAAATTTAAAGATGGAACTGAGTGGTCAAAAATTCCAGGAAACACAAAAGTTAGACGTTCAAAAGCTAATATTCGGAGACATGCTCTAGGCCTTACAAATTACAGTTCTGATATCTCAAGTATAAAAGACGCTTTTCTTCTTTTCCTATCTCCGGATATTCTGAACATAATAGTAACCGAAACAAACAGAAAGGCACAAACATATTATGATAAATGGAATATAGAAAATCCGAATAAAATTAAAGTTTTTGTACCTGTTGATTCTACGGAGATTGAAGCTTATAATGGACTGTAGCTTATTCTTGGCGCACTTCACGGATCGAAAGAGGCTATCGATATGCTATGGTGTCAAGATATTTCTTACTGTCGTCTTATAGTTCCTGCTGCAATGTCAAGAGACAGATTCAAACAAATTACTTCATTTTTACGCTTTGATAATTTTCAAACAAGACAAGAACGAAAATTAGTAGATAAGCCAGCTCCGATAAGAGATATATTCGATATTTTCACTTCTAATTGTAAAAAATCACTTAATCCTGGCGACCATCTATGTGTAGATGATCAGCTTGTACCATTTAGGGGTAAGGCACCATTCCGAGTCTATATGAAGAGTAAACCTGATAAGTATGGAATCAAAATATGGGCTCTTGTGGACTGCACCACTTCTTATATTGCAAACATGCAAGTTTATTTGGGTAAGTTATTTGGAAAGCGATATAGGCAAACTTCATATTCCTATGTATCTATTAATTTTCAGGAAAACAAAGTAACAAAGCGGAAAAGGGTCAAGGTCAAAGGGTTGTTCTAGATTTGACAGACCATTTGGAAGGAGGATTTGGAATAACGACCGATAACTTTTTCACATGTTCAGAACATGCTGACAAGTTGTGGAAAAAAAATATTATTTTATGTGGAACCCTCGGGAAAAATAAAACATTTATTCCCAGGGAACTTCTACCGGCATCGTACAAGAAATAGTTTTCAAGTATGTTTGCTTTTAGAAATCAAAGAAAGCTAGTATCCTATGTTCCAAAACAAAAACATGCTGACATCTTACTTTCAAGTGAGCATACTGATAGTAAAGTAGCTGGAGAAGAACAGCACTATCAACCAGAAATTATTCATCATTACAACAAAACAAAAGGTGCTGTCGACACTTCAGATAAGTTGGCCAAAGAATATATAGTGCGGAGAAAGTCAAACCGCTGGCCATTGGCAATATTTTCGCATCTTATAGATATCGCAGGAATAAATGCTTATAAATTGTGGTTACTGCAAAACCCGGATTGGCGAAAAAACAGTTTGGATAAACGTAAAATGTATATTTTGGGACTAGGAAAAGAACTCATAAAGAAAAACGTTTTCCGGCGATATAATAATAAATACATTCAGACGAATAGAAAACGGCATGTGACAGACGTTTTTCCCGAACTACTAGATGCAACAGAACATAGAGTTGAACAACAAAACATTACCAGGGGGCGCTGCCATATGTGTCAAAGAGCAAAAGACAGAAAATCCAGAAAAATATGTATTAGGTGTAATAACTTTGTGTGCCTAGAACATTCAAAATCGGAGATAGTTTGTAAAAAATGTTACAATGATATGTAGCTAGTAGTATTAGTGATTGAGTTATTTTGTATTTTTTCGTGATGATTTTTGACTAATAAATGGTTAATAGTAAAACTTTAATAAAACTCTCTTTCTATATATTTAATTTAAAAAAAAATACAGCATTTCTGCAATTTCACGCATGGGATCTTCTCGGACCCCAGTTAGTCCTTTTCGTAAAATTTTGATGTCCGTCCCATGAAGGTTAAAAAACCAAATGAATGGTTTTGTTATAGGTTAAACGACATACATACAGTAGAAACGGTGGAGCTTTTCCATCACATGACTCAGTGTACGATGTTATTCAACACATTTTATATTGGTACGATCTTTCTCTAATAACAGAATAAGAGCGAAACTCAATACTAGCGTTTGTCGTATTGTTTTGATTAAGATGCATATGGTTGATGACGTATCAGTCACGTGATGGAAAAGACTCTCGTTTCTACTGTATATGTCGTCGGCCACTTTTCTTAACATGTCTTGGTAGCACGATACAGCCTCCGGAATGCAACAAGTCACAAATTGTATGATTGAATATTGTTCAATAAATCTCACAGATGAACCCTATTGATATTATTCGAAAGGTGTGTCAATAAAATCGCCGCATTGTCATTGTTGTAGTTTTTTTTTGGTGCGTTTGGGAAAAATGATGAGAGTTAGTTTTTACGATCTTTATTCACCACCTGTACTTTAGTTACGCCGGGAAAAAGTGAACAGAGTCTAAGTTAATAACTAAAGTAGTTGATACCAAAGTCACGCAATACGAATCACTGGACAGTTATTTCTAAAACTGGATTAATATTTTTGACAAATAGTTTCAAATTGAATCTAATGAAAGGAAACATTGGATAAAAGACATTTTTTTTGTTAAATATGCTCAAAAAGTGCATTAGCTGTTGTTCAATAAACAATGTTTATTTTACAGATTGAATCCCCTTTTAAAAAATACCTGCGCCGCTTATGGCTGCACCAGAATATGTTAGGTATTTGAAATGTCGCTTTGAGAGGATATCTAACTCCCTTAACCTTGAGTTACATACAGAATTTCAAAAGGATAAGAATGTCTGGTACTTGTCATTAGTCGATAGGGTACGAAAAGCAATTTTTTCTCCCCTAGCCACCCTGATTATCTTAAAGACGGCAGTAGAGTGAGAACCTCATGAGATGAAGTACCGTTATTTTCTCTGTATAATTTTGAGGACTAGGTGTTCGATTTCACCTTTCCTCCACCAACGATTGATACTTTCAAGTAATTGCGATATTCTCTTAGTAAGCATCGGGTTACTTATAACACGGTTCTCTATAAACAGTTCTTGATAAAGTTAACGGTTTTTAAATATCCGAACAAAGTGTCATTGAATAAATATAGTTTGTATTAAGTAATGTGAAATATTACTTCCTGTTGATAGTTAATATAAGTGTTAGGTTTTCACAGGACTTTTATTTGGAGAAGGAGAAATAACTTTCACAATTATGTGGATATTGGTTAACAGTTATTAATCAATATCGTACAGCTGTAGCTCCAATCAATTGTTTTGAGTAACAGTATCAGTCAAAGGTGACGATGGCCTCTTTTATGACATAAATGCCAATTGAAGAAGAAAAGAATCTCCAATAAACTCATTACGATCAACTAGTTTAATTTTTAATATTTTCCCTACATCGTTTAGGTATTGTTGATAGAACAAATAGTTGAATCAGTGTTTGCTTTATTAATGCAATAAAGTACTGGACTATATAAGTGAAATAGGTGGCCGATAAAATCAACATATTTACTGTATTTACACTAACAGGATTAGCTAGTACTCAGTGGCATTCGCTAATCGAGTTATTTGTAATAAAATTTTAACAGTTGATTGTAGTGAATGTACATCAACGTTTTAGATTAATGGTAGATACGTTACTCGAATGACAGGAAAAATAATGGATGCCGTTTGTTGTTCTACTAGTTTAATAATAAAATATGACGTGCGATATTAAGCTATCTCTATTGGAAAATTTAGGAGAGTAAATGTAATCATGGACACCGAATTGTTTATTTTTTCATAATGCCTCCTTATTTATCAACATGATTCCATGAACTGCATTGGTTCTATTTACCTGAATATGTCTTTTGTTTAGGTAGAAATTGATCATGGGAATCAAATCCTTCGTTTCATTTATTTTTCTTTTTGTTTTATTAACCCTTCAGTGGTGACGTAAACATCCATAACACGAGTAATGACGCCGGTCTGGTAGACCACTTTAACAATTTCTAATATGTTATATGGCTTAAAAAAACTAAGCTTTCAAATTCGTAGAAATATATTCTGGAAATGTTAAAACATATTATAAAAGTCCTTTTATTCCACATTGTTCAAAATATCGAAACAATTGTTACACACTATGCCAACATGTTCCAAACACAGAAACTTATTGCACTTTCTGCAACAATACTTCGTCTTTCGATTCTTCTTATAACCACATTCGGCACATCTTCCTAGAAGACGCCTCTCCAGTTGTTCCTCCTCCGGCAATGGTATTTTACAGATTTCTGATATTCTTAGGCGGATAGCTTTTGGAAGGTTGGTGCATTGAACTCGGACCCTTAGATGAGGACTAATAAGAGTTAGTGCTAAGCCCTCAAGAAATTTTCGTCTCAAAATCGTTTCTCCGGTGTTTCCAACATGTATCACTTAAGTATTTATACCAGATATATTCAATAACCTATAAAACACAGTCATCTGCCAGCGTCGTGTGGGTCGTGCACAATTATAGTTGGCCGAAAGTTGATCAACCACATCCACCCCCGCTTTTGTCTTGTTATAATCCACTATTATTTCTGGCTTCCCAGTTTCAGCGTCAATTTTATCATCATTGTGGCAAGTCGAAATCAGAAGAACGTTTTTATTTTTTTTTTAGGTAGGTACGATACAATCGTACAATTATCTCCAAACCCAAACATGCTGCTTCCAATAGCACGAGAATTATTACGCTGAACAATTTCGGGTGGCAGTTCTCTTGTGTTACAGCGTATTGTACCTATGGTTGTGAGTTCTTTCTGCAACAAATACTTAGCTAATGGCATGCTAGTAAACCCCCTATCTGTCGTAACATTACGCCTAGAACCATAGATAGGCTCGCATAGCCGCTGAACAATGGACATTCCGCTATTGTCCTGAGAGAATGGTCCTTCTGGTTGAGTTCCAGCGTAGACCTCCAAATTATATGTATAAAACATTTTCGCATCGGATAGAGCGAAAATTTTGATTCCATATTTGTTTGGTTTCGCTGGCATGTATTGTCGAAATGGGCACCGATCCCTAAAGGCCTCCAATTTCTCATCAACTGTTACATAATGCGACATATTGTAATTTTGTTTACGGTTACTCACAAATTTATCAAATACAGTTCTGATTGGAGCTAACTTGTCCATTGTACGACGTTCTTCTCTTGTCTCTATGTCATCAAAGTGAAGAAAGCGAATCAACATTCGAAATCTTTGAAGAGACATGGTAGTTCTGAATATATCTGGAGCTGTACCATTCGTTTTGAAAAGGTCTTCAGCATTTAGATGATTGCATTTTTTTACTCCAGCTAGAAGCAGCAATCCCAATAACGCCTCGATCTCTACTTTATTAGTTGGTCGGGTGTAAGTTGCTCGCCCGTAATTCTCTGCTTCAGATTGCAGGTATTCATTGGTATGAGTCACCATAAGGTTTATAATGCTGTCGTCAAAAAATGAACGCCAAATTTGCAATGGATTCTGAAGGTCACGCAGTCCAGCAGCGACAGAAGGAATCTTCATTTTTATAATATTCTTACTTCTAGTTTTAAAGTTGGAAGGGACATAGTGTTTTTTCCAAGTTGTCTTTTTATCTTTGCCAATAAAATGTGGGCCAATAGATTCCGCTTAATCTTCCTCTTCATTATCAAACTCTTGTTCAGTATCTGACGACTCTGAATTCACGTCAACATGATCTGCCTCCTCTTCGTTCTCATCTTCGGGCGCTACTTCTTCCTCCTCATCATTGAAAACATCATTCATAAGCTTCTCAAGTCTTTTCTGCTCCTATTCGTAGCTTGCCATTGTTCTAAACTAACGAGGATGATTAAAAAATAATTAAAACGCATTAATTAAAAAAAATTACCAAAGTAAAATTTCGGTTAGATCAGTGATGACCCCGGTCTAGGCGACCGTAAATAAGCACACACGTTAAACTACTCATCATCATAAACAGTCCAAACACACTAATATTTGTCGACCCGTCACGGATACACTCATAGCGCGAGAAAATCCCACCCCACCCACGAGAATTTTTATTGGTGATAATTCATGAATGCGGTCTCTGTCTCCATGCGTCACCACTTAAGGGTTAACTAAGGACTAATAATTCTTCTCATTTTGATCTTGGCTCTCTCAATTATTTGATTGAAATATTTAAAATTCTGCATTTTGTGTCAGCTGCATCAATTCGCTATTTTGGGTCGCTATTGAAAGCAAAATTTGGAAAAGCTGGAAGATATATTGATTCAACTAATTCACATCTCCATTGATTTTATTTTTTATAACTGTGTTTTGGTGGAAGAAGGAGAAAATTTACTCTGTGGCTAAACAAAAGTTGCTTTGAATAATACTTTTCTGGCAAATATTTAATATCGCACATGGCTGCTGTGAGTAATAGTCGAATTGTAACCTCCTCCTACTGAATCTTACTTCCCTCCACCTTCAACGCAGTTGAAAGAAAAATTCTGATATTTCCAGCAGCTCGTGGAACCGACAAATCTGATTGTCTCTGATTCTACACTAAAAATTTCTAGCTTATGATCCGGCTTTCCTCAAATATGATTAGTACCCACGTTCAATGCTCGTGATTAGGTTATATCCAGTAAACTTTGCCACTTGCCTCTCTCTTCGAAAATATCTCTACTGGCATATATCTCTACTGTTTCTCTATTTGCATGCCTCAGTCATCTTATAGAGCAACTGCTAATTTTATTTTTAAATCGATGGCCTACAATTTATTTGATGTCGTTGAGATGTCCAATCACTTTTTTTATAGATAAAAAAATGTTTTTTTTTGTTCAAATCATTCAACAAAACTTAATAAATAGTATTAACGTGTCCAAACATTTCCCTGCTGTTTGCTATACATTGATAAACAATGATAAATATAGTGAGGAAACCACTTAGGAATAAAATTATGTAGGTATGTCATTATTTTAGAAAATTATAAAAAATGCCGAGACACTTCAACTTTTGTATTGAGTTGTGCGTTATGTAAACATACATTTAACTGTACAGGGTGATTCACGCAAGTATGCCATAGTCGGTGTTTTTTTTTAATGAAACACCCTGTATATTTGCATATTTTTGGAATGAAACGATTCCAACAAACTAAATAATGTATGGTCAATTATGAATTATAAAGGATGAAATTTTTATTTTTACAGTTATTAAACAATTAACTGTCTCGACCCTTACTTCGTGGAATCTGCTCATAATAGTGTTTTAAATGAAACTCACGGTTTCTAGTTAACTCCACAATATAATAAAAGTTATTGAAAATTCTAAAAAACTGACAATTGTTTCGATAAATCAATATTCTGACGATGATATTGATTTATCGAAACAATTGTCAATTTTTTAGAATTTTCAATAACTTTTATTATATTGTGGAATTAACTGGAAACCGTGAGTTTAATTTAAAACACAGTTATTAAACACATAAATACATTTAAATGAATGCTCAAAATGTTCTCCACCTCGTTGTTGGCAATAGCACAGTCTCCTATAGAACTCCTCCTTAACTTTGTTTAAAGTTTGAGGTGAAATATTCCGTATTACTATAGTTGTCCTGTCTAGTTGGTTGTGTTGCATATACTTTGTTCTTAAGATAACCCCACAGAAAAAAATCCAACGGCGTGAGGTCTGGCGATCTAGCTGGCCACTCAATAGTACCTCTTCGTCCAATCCATTTCTTGGGGAGGATTTCTTCTAAATAAGTTCTTACCACAAAAGCATAATGGGGTGTTGCCCCGACTTGCTGGAACCAAACATTTTCATTCGGTAAGCTAGGATCTATTGCGTTGGGATATAAGCTTGCCAACGCGGGAATAACTTCATTTCTGAGCATATTTAAATATTTTTCAGCTGTCAAGTTTCCATCTATAAATATAGGACCAGGATAGGATAATATGGTCGCCTATGATACCGGCCCAAATGTTCACCTTGTGAGGGTACTGAGTATGTGTCTCACGCATCCAATTAGGATTCTCTGCTAACCAATATCTACAGTTCTGTCGGTTTACCTCTCCATTCAATGTGAATGTTGATTCGTCAGAAAAAAGAATGGTACCAAGAGCTATCTCATTTCTGTTCAGCTTATTCATCAATCTTTCGCAGAAATCCATTCTACGATCTGGATCGTCTTCTGTTAACTCCTGCACAAAAGTTAATCTGTAGGGATGAAGTTTTTCTTTATGAAGACATCTTAGAACAGTTGTATGACTAACATCATTTTCACGGGCAATTTGACGTGTATTAGAAGTTGGATTCTCTTGGACACTTAACAAAATATCCACTTTCACATCATCTTCAACGAAGTGTGGTTTTCTTTTCAATGGATTGACATGTTCAAGTTCTCTGAATTGTGCATGAATTTTAGACACAGTACCTTGTGAAATATTAGGCAATTCGGGATACCTGTGATTAAATAAGTTTGCCACTTCAACTTGACTTCTGCAGTTATCCCCATACCCGATCATCATTAAAATCTCAATTCGGTTAGTCTCAGTTAAATATTTCATTGTTATGTCGACAAGGAAAGAGTGTTTGATAAAGATTTTACTTTTTCAGTATAAACTGTCAACACATCAACAACTGACAGAATAGAAAACAATCCACATTATTTACCGTTTTTGTTTAATTATTGGCGTTTTTAGGTATTTTATGATAAAATTCATGGGCGTAGTATGTTTTGTTTAATAACAAATACGTCTAATAATTAGTTAGTTTTGATTTCTGATAAATCCATATTTAGCTAATTTAAAAAAGTACCAATATTTCAAGTGTAATAAATTATTAATTTTAAAATTTCACCTTGTATTATTCATAATTGACCATATATCATTCAGTTTGTTGGAATCGGTTCATTAAATGGATTTCAAAAATATGCAAATATACAGGGAGTTTCATTAAAAAAACACCGACTATGGCATACTTGCGTGAACCACCCTGTACATTCAAATTTATGTTCACATAACGCACAACTCGATACAAAATTTGACGTGTCTCGGCATTTTTTATAATTTTCTAAAATAATGACATAAAGAATTTTATTCCATAAGTGGTTTCCACACGTATATAGATGATGAATGAATAAATATTTTCAGACCAAAACTGTTGGCTCACCTCAGCAACATACGATTTAAAAAAAATTCAACTCTAGAAAGTAAAAGGTAACTTTATTCGTCTCCTGAATAATACTTTACAATAAAGTATTTAAGTGTTAGTTTGCATTGTTATAATAAACTGACGTAGTCAGCACTTTAAGCTGAAAACACGGTCCATAAAAGACAACAGCTTCTTTTATTATTTACCATCGTTGGAAAATGCAACGTTGTCTACAAGTATGTAAATAGACTCAACTTGAATTCCTAAATTCACGTAAATACTACTTAAATAGAAGTGACTACTGAGCAACCAGTGGAACTTAATACAGTTATCAAACTTGAAGTGAAATATATACAAGTACTAGTTGTGTTACAGTCACAAATAGTTGATAAGTTCAGGTATACAAAATAAAAATGTTTAGTTCAAATCGTACAAACCTTACTTGCTAATATAGATAATTTTTGGGACATGTTCATCTCTTTTAGTGTTCAATTATAAGGGAACATAATGTGATCTTTGCAATTTTCACCGTTTAAATCTTGTTCATAATCCAGAGTACTTCTAACTGTCAAAATTCTGTACCGATTGGCTAATAATTGTCTATGATTCATCTATGTTCTCTCTCAATCCCGATCAACGATTTTTCTATGACAATAATTCCTTCAGTTATAAACTCTATAGTTCATTCGATATTCATGTTGGATAATTAATCCTGCTTGTTTCTGTAACAGTAATTAAATCATAATGTTCTAAATTCAGTTCTTATTCCTAATTATCATCTAAGATATAGTTCACGTTTAAAATAGTTGTAAGAGGGAAGTCAAGTCTTTAATCGATTATTCGAGTATGGTTTCCGAAAGGTTAGCTGACAGCGTCATACTGTCACTATGAGATTTTTTACAAAATTTGAGATATTATAAATTCGCAGGCATTAGCTCGCCAGCTCTTTTTTGGCTTTTCCACTGTCTTACGAACTCGTTATAACCTATACCTATAGTAATTTTTTTTTGGTTATCAACCAAGTAAGTTGTAGAAGTTAATGATAGCTTATTGGATATCTCATGTCTGGCACAATACCAGCTCCAAGTCGTTATTATCCACATTAGGATTTTGGTTTTGGTGAGATTAGACTGGGGTTGGACTTCACCCGAGGGGATTCTTTTGTTGGACATTAATCCACTGTAGAACCGTTGGATATTACTTCTCTTATAGGAATATTTCACCTGGAAGACGTAACATATACCCGAACTCTATACATCGACTTTTAAAGCTCCAGCATACAAGATAAGTACTTTTTTAACTGTTAAAATTTCAGGACGAGCCGTGAGGTTTTGATTTTATCGTGAGGGATGATGTTTCGGCATTAAAAGTCTTGACGGCTTGCCAATATTCTGACCTCCGGTGTTATTTTTGGTTGACCACGTGTTTAGGTCTAAGTATTCTTAAATATTGTTTATTGTAAATTCACCTTCTCCGTTGTAATATATGAATTCAATCCTCACCGCATGGAATATTCAGTGTACCATTTATATTTTCTCCGTTGATTTATTTTGTATATAACTCTGTAGTACCTTATAGCGTTGTAACCTTATTAGTTGTACTCAGTTTACTTAGTTAATATATTATATTGCTATTAATTCAATCCTCACCGCATGGAATGTTCAGTGTACCATTTATATTTTCTCCGTTGATTTATTTTGTATATAATTCTGTAGTACCTTATAGCTTTGTAACCTTATTAGTTGTACTTAGTTAATACATTATATTGCTATTAATTCAATCCTCACCGCATGGAATGTTCAGTGTACCATTTATATTTTCTCCGTTGATTTATTTTGTATATAATTCTGTGATACCTTATAGCTTTGTAACCTTATTAGTTGTACTCAGTTTACTTAGTTAATATATTATATTGCTATTAAGTTCAATCCTCACTGCATGGTTCGTTTCCTTTGTATGTAGAGCGTATAGAACCATTTTAATCAGTAAATAGATTGCTATCAACAGCTTATGGTAGTTTACTTTACCTAGGATCCTGGCACAAACTATGAGCTCTCGCTCATGGTGAGTGAGAATCTTTACCACCCTGAATTAGAGTAATATAACTACCTTAACGAGTCTCATGATAACTAATATTTCATTCAGTCATGGAATCCTACTAACTGTTCATAATTTTAGAGGCATTTCGCTCATAGGAAAAATGCATCGTTACAGTTGATAAAAGGCAAGGAATTGAATAATTGGAGAGCAGCAGAGAGATACAAATAGAGAGCTAAATAACAGTCAATATATGGAAAGATGACAAAAATGGTGGGATTTAGTAAACAGTGGACAATGGCACTGACAAAAGGAATAGGATCAATATAATGGAAATTATGAAAAGAGTAAAGCTGGGATTTAAGCAATTAGATAGGCAGCATGGGTTCTTGATAATTCCTTACGTAAAATAACATGGGAAACCGCTTCGGTTCATTCTGGACTTTTTTTACCAAACCAGCCGTGGTGACGGCTGTGAGGTCAACAACCCAAGGTCATTACGGCTGTGAGGTCATGAACACCATTGTTAATATGCGCATGTCATTGGACTGAGGCATCGTTATACAGGATGTAGTCATAAAGATGTCATAAGAGCACTAGCATGTATTTCTGTCATTATTAATCAGAATTTCATCGAACAAACGGCATTGTGATAGGTAGAGAATTTTTTCATATACAGGATGTAGTCATAACGGCACTAGCATATATCTCTTTTATTATTAATCGGATTGAAGTCGAACAAACGGCATTGTGATAGGTAGAGCATTCTTTTTCGTGTACAGGATAAAGTCATAAAGATGCCATAAGGGCACTAGCATGTATCTCTGTTATTATTGGTCGGATTGATGTGGGACAAACAACATTACGGAGAGGTGATATAGACAAGAGGTAAACATGTGAAGTCATATGGGCACGCATATGTCATAAAAAAACGTTTTACTTACTTTTCAAACCATCCATCAGTACGCCATCAAATTTTTCCCATATGTTATTTTTGATAGACACACATGTTTCTCGAAATTCACTTTTTAATTTCTAATAGCGTCTTTTGTACATACGTCTTAAATATATCTTTCGAGTAGGTATTTTTTCTTTTGAAAAACGGCCAAAAACTAAACAGACGTCTGTCATTTTGTTAAAAATAAATGATGAAAACTTACTTTTTAAATCATACGTTGGTATTTATGTTCCGGTTCTTGAGAATCTAATTTTAAATTTTATATTTCTTGATCTTTGAATAATTGTCATATTGTACTCACAATCATCACACACAATTTCAACAATAAATCTGAATTAATCCATTTTAGAGGCTCCGATCAGTTCAAATATTCCAGAACGATTGACAAGCATTGTGGAACAAATATTATACGCAGTGGAATACACACATATAAACATACAAGATATTAATGCAAAAGGCAGGATTTAATCGTAAATATGTTCATTATATAGGGTGTAGTCATAAAAATACGTTCAATTTATAACTGTTGATATGTGCCTCAAGAACGCTAGCATAGCGGTAAATAAATCATATGTAATTGACTGTCTCGACCCTTACTTCGTGGAATATGCTCATATTAGTGTTTTTAAATGAAACTCAAGGTCTCTAGTTAATTCCACAATATATTGTGGAATTAACTAGAGACCTTGAGTTTCATTTAAAAACACTAATAAATCATATGTGTTATGTATTTAGTCGAGTGTAGACGCCGAATTGAGGAATTTATGATGAAAATAGATCGATTGAATAAGGACGTCATTTTTATGGAGATAAGAGAAATTTTATTAAATAAATTGAAAACCTATGTCTTGTTGCCGATTCAAGTCAAACTAAATGGTAGAAGTTCACGATGAATTGGGTATCTGAATAATTACAAAAAACGGGGAAACAACAGAAGACTTCAAGTGCCATATATCACATCTTTACGCCACAAACAGCGGCATATACATTAAATCGAATCCAGCCTACAAGACTTCAATTTGATCAACATGAACAACAATACATGTTTTTCCTGCTATTTTTTACAGAGTTTTCATCCCATACGTTTTTGTTATTCTGGTGTTGTCTCGGCGGTATAAATCATGACTGGTCTTATTATATATTTGTACATTACGGATTTGGTTTCTATTTCTAGGTGATTATGATTCCATATAGTATCATCGAGGCACACCGCTATACTAAAGGATTTAAGTACTAGTTCCCTTACACCTTATGCTGTTGTCATATTATGTTGTGATATACTTCACCTGTTGAGCTACAGGCGTTCTTCATTTCCAGTTGTCGGCACTGAATACCTTTTGTCATGCATTTTAAATTCTTCTGAAGTTTCAAACTTTTATGGTCGAAAAATATCCTTAGTAATGAGAATTCCAATAAGCCATATTGATTGATTGATGGCATTATCTGAAAAGGGTTTTGGGTAGCGAATATCTATCGAATATTTCCTTTATAATTTGCACTCATGACCGATTTTGGGAATTCCAGAAAACGTGGAATTCTAGTTTGAGAGGGAGGGGGACTTACGAGTATTCCTCTGAAAGATATCTCATCTCAAACGACAGTCTTGAATGCTTCTTCTAGTGAATCGGTTCAGCTCAGTTATATCTCAGTACCTTACTCCAGTATTTTATTTCCGCTCAAGTATCTCTCGGCAACTAAATTTGTAGACACGCATGTTAGTAACTTTCTGGTGGCAAACTTTCGCAACAAAAAGAAACAGTGTAAAATTATAATAGATGTATAGCAAGTACTTTGTGTATAGTTCTGTAAATATATTAATAGTGTCCGGTTTCGATTTTTATTTTATAAATAATCTAACAACTGGAAATACAGTGCATTAAATATCCATGTACATGCAATACGTAACAATCATCATTTATTTGAGATGATTGTTAAGTGATTTTAAAAATGTTTTTAGAAAAGTTCATAATTCTTTCTTATGAATAAATTTTTAGAATTAGTTAAATGTTTTAAGTGCGTCGTCCCTGTAGAGAGGATCTCTCTTTTTGGTTCCATACAATTATCCGATAATTACCAATTCAGGGAGGAAGTTTTTATCAATTTGTTTTCGTGCCATATACTGCTCGTCAAATTTCAACACCTGTTGCTATCCCTATTGACCCCATCAACTCTGAGAGTACTGCTTCTTCTAGTTTTGAGTTTAACGAAATCAAATGGAACATTTCTGTTGTGAGGTACCAATGAATATTAAAACGTAGTAAATGGACTATACTATTGGATTTAGCGCCATTTTACTTAATCGACCTCAGTAGAATAGATAAATAAATCACTTCTTAAATTAACTGTCTCGACCCTTACTTCGTGGAATCTGCTCATATTAGTGTTTTAATTGAAACTCACGGTTTCTAGTTAATTCCACAATATAATAAAAGTTATTGAGAATACCAAAAAATTGACAATTGTTTCGATAAATCAATATCATCGTCAGAATGACAGAAGTTACATTTCATTTGATGCCTACCTGATGTTTAGTAGTTATTTTTGGCTAGACCAAGGAGTGACCTAACTTGTGATTGACTTAATATATGTTTATAGAAAAAAGAAGAAGATGTGATATTACAAATATTGAAGCTTATATATTATTAGCCCTATGGTGATATCCTGGATATCATTTTTTCAATTAAGATCAGTATAACTGTGCAATGATATAGAAAACCAGGAAAACTATATCTGCTGATCTTCACAATTATCACTTAAGAAGACAGTTTATCAGTAGAGAACTCCTTAGATATAACTGTTCATTGACAACTTCATATTGTGGGTTGTCTTCTAATTTCCAATTCTTCAAGGAAATCCAGTTCTTGTTTCTTTTCACAAATATGCAACACTTCTAGTTTTGTGTTAGGTGTCAATGAATGATTGGTGTCAAGTAGATGTTTTGCGTAGTCGGATTTATCTGGTTGTTTTAATCTGTATGCTCGTAAGTGTTCACTGTATCGGATTTCAAAATTCCTAAGGGTCTGACCCAAATAGACAGCATTACATTCTGGACATTTGAGTTTATATATACCTGACTTCTTTAATAGTGGTATTTTTGTTTTTACATTTAACAATTTTGTATAAACTCAAATGTCCAGAATGTAATGCTGTCTATTTGGATCAGACCCTTAGGAATTTTGAAATCTGATACAGTGAACACTTACGAGCATACAGATTAAAACAACCAGATAAATCTCACCACGCAAAACATCTACTTTTCACCAATCATTCATTGACACCTAACACTAAACTAGAAGTGTTGCATATTTGTGAAAAGAAACAAGAACTGAATTTCCTTGAATAATTGGTAATGAGAAGACATTTAAGAAACCCACAATATGAAGTTGTCAATGAACAGTTAAATCTAGGGAGTTCTCCACTAATAAACTGTCTTCTTAAGTGATAATTGTGAAGATCAGCAGATATAGTTTTCCTGGTTTTCTATATCATTGCACAGTTATACTGATCTTAATTGGAAAAATGATATCCAGGACATCACCATAGGGCTAATAATATCTAAGCTTCAATATTTGTAATATCACATCTTCTTCTTTTTTCTATAAACGTATATTAAGTCAATCACAAGTTAGGTCACTTCTTGGTCTAGCCAAAAATAACTACTAAACATCAGGTAGGCATCAAATGAAATGTAACTTCTGTCATTCTGACGATGATATTGATTTATCGAAACAATTGTCAATTTTTTAGTATTTTCAATAACTTTTATTATATTGTGGAATTAACTAGAAATCGTGAGTTTCAATTAAAACACTAATAAATCACTTCATAATTAAAAACAATTTGAACCTCCTAGACGTTTTTGTGATAAAAATATTGTTGTGTTAGATAAAATGTTCTGTAAAATTTGATGTTTAATAATGAAAAATACTTGTTATTGTCTATTAACTACAGCTGCAGTGAAAATGTTTTGCCTAACGTGTCAAATTAACTTTCTGGTGTAGCCCTTATTAATAAATTACCAAACGTATGGTGCAGTAGTCACTTCCGTTACAAATTTGACTCGTTTCTTCAACCTTTACGCCATACTCGTTCATTCTCGCTTTTGCTGCTTAATTCTGACTATGTAGTTGCTCTTTTCGAAGTGGTAGGACAACACATTGGGTGTTAATTTCATTTGCCCTCGTTTGTCCGACCTTTTCCTAACCTTAATTCTATTAGTTACGTCTCGCCGTTCAATTTATAATGTTTTTACAACGGTTCTAGACTCGTATTTGCTTTACTAATTTTGAATAGGGCATAAATACAATGAAAAAGTAGGTTTCCGAACAATTATAAGATAAGTAAACTGTGATGAACTTTACCTGTTTGGTTACAGAGTCTATAAGCCTAACGAATATGTCCTGTTCTTGTCGTACACCTGAAACAAATGAAAACTTGTTAAAGTTGCATTTTTTTATCGTATAAAACCAAATAACAAGTTTAGAGACTTTGCAACAGCTATTAACAAACATCTTGTGAAATGTATTTTAGTTTATAAAATTCTACTTATTTTTATTTGAATTAAATTGTTAATATAATAACATATTTGTTCAGATGGAAAAACAATTTTATTTCACATGAAAATAAATAATTGGTATTAAAAAACAATTATTAAACTTAAGATAAGAGGAAATGGAGGTGGTTTTTAGTAGTTGCAAAATATTATTTCAATTTTTGGAGGACTATGAAGTCCCAGGGCAAAACACTTTGCACAAAAGTTAGAAATAATAACAGAAATTAAGAAATTTGGGGGATATTATTCAACATATCTTCGAATTTGAAGAAAAAAAACGCATAGAAATAATTTTTTCGTTCTGAAAATCGGTGAACACTCAATACATTCTCTTGGAAAGTAAGAGAGAAGTAGATTTTTAGATCTTTACTGTTATTGAAGAAAGAAATTAAGATTTTCATGTCTGCTTCTTGTAGTTGACCGTCAAAATATCGCATAGCCTTCCCACTAAACAAGAAACATAACAAGTATTTTTTGTGATGTTCTTTTTAGAGACTTTTCGTGATGTTTATTTAAAACGGTAATAAGATATCTCCTAGATGTCTTAATTTTATCACCCACTCTATTTTAACATCCATGTCATGTAAATAAAACATATTTTTGATGTACACAATAATACTTGAATTCGCAGTTACATACACATCCTTTGAACTTCTTTTTAGCAACTTCCTATAAGATGTTCACATGTTGCAGTTACTTTTACATCTTTCGAAATAATTTTTAGTAACTTTCTGCGATTACGTCTGTACGATGTTAGTTCATAAACCTCTCAGTAATATTTCATATTAAAAAACACAGTCACATAAAAAAAATAAGAAAACAGAAGAGGAGCTGACGAACGAAACCAACAGTAGTTATCTGTGTAAACAAATGACAAGCATGAAATGGCGGATGGTTTTCAGTTTTGTGTTATATTTTATTTGCAGGAAGCACATTTTTGCAAGAAGTACTTGAATAAAGTGGTCTTCGTTTTCGTTAGTTCCTACTTAGCTACAGTTTCTATACTTAGTTATAATTCTTGTTATAATAGACGAACAACAATTGTTATCGTTAAGTACTATTCCAAAATCAGAATTATTAAAACTTAATACTCATTCAAGACTTTAATCGGCTATTGTACATTGAAATTCCAGGTGGCGGAATTGTACACTAACATTGTATAATAGAGTTTACAAAATAAGGGTTTTTTCAACTTTTGAAGTATTTTAGTTAGTAAGTATATTTTAAGAACGATTCACAATATTTCAAATCCTAGATACGCATTATACCCTACAAAAAACTTGATATTGCAATAGGGTAAATATTATTATCAATAATAAAACATGCTCATATGTTGGCAATGATTTGAACCTAGAAGACAATATTTTCAATGTTCAAGATGTTTCAGAACCTACTTACATAAATAAAATAAAAAACAAATAGTTGGTAATTATGTAAATATTTCAGATAGTCTGATACAGATATTGTATTGAACAGTACAAAAAATATTGAATCAAGTATCTCTAAATTTTGTAGTAGTAGTAGTCATAGCCATCAATATAGTTTTGCAGGTTGAAAGAATGTTAACATTAATACTTACAATTCTCGTGAACAACTAGAGGCTGTTTAAGACTTTAAAAATAGAAATTTCTGTTAAAAAGCTCACTTCCATTTGTTCAATTTTGTTATTTTTGTCGAGCATATATTATTAAAGAAGAAGTGTGCATTCCACTTCATAGCAGATATTTCAGGAACTCAAAAATATTTTCCAGCGATTTTTCAGGGTCATTTTCCTGAAGGTACCATGACAATTTTTTGAAATATTACCGACAGTCGGCGTTCTTAGTTGTTCAACCTGTATTTGCTGATTAGGCACAGAAACATCTATAGGATGTCATCTATAATGTTTGAGGTATATCATTTAGAGGTTTAAGTAATGTCCATACAACATCTAAGAGAATACACTGTATTGTTTTTGAAATGTCGCATTTAGATCAATGATAAGATATTATTTTTTAAACATTGCATCAACATCGACAAGATGTTAAAAGGCATTTCAGAATGTAACAGAAATGTTGTTTTCAGTTCGTTATAAAAACTTCCTTTTGAGGAAGTTCTAGTAACATCACAGTAATGTAAAAAGGCAGCGCTTTAACATCGCTGTGAAATTAAGTTGAAACATCACAAAAGTTAACAGCCACAAGCTGGGCATAAGCGGTTGTATAGATGTGCATGTGATGAAAACAAGAGGAAAAAAAGGAAGAACATTATCACAATGTGATGTTGAATTAACATAACTGTAATATTTATTTGCATAGTGGGTTTGCACCTCACCCACAATTAAGGTATCCTCAGAATTGTCGACTGAATCATTGCTAAAAAGCTGCCAATCAACAAAGTTGAAGATTTAGAATTGGATATATGATGAACTTAGTCGTGGCTTGAGTATTTGTGTAAGCGAGGTGATTCATTCCCACCTCGTCGGTCAGCACAAGATCACCGTCCCCATATAGACCTGTAGTTTAGGAAAATAACAATACGATAAATTTTAGTCCTTTACAATCGAATTCTATCATCAGAGTCCTTTAAGAGAGCTGTGAAAGTATTAGAAGAATCATTATTCTTGGGGTAGAACAGCTCAAATGGTCTACAAACAAATAGTTCCAAAGAGACTGCCACACACAAATTTATATACTGCAGGAAATAAGGACAACAGAATAGAATTTGGAAATGAATCTCCAATTTATTGGTGGACGTATCATCTAACACCAAAAATATTCCATTTATTGTATATATGTATATAAACATTTGATTTGGAGAAAATTAAGCATTGGGTACTAGTAATGATAGGCGATTTCAAAATATAAACTAACAGGATTCCATTTCACGATATTAAATGAGAAAGTGTATTTACTTTGAGCAAATGTTCGTAACAAACTATATTCTTCACCCAAAATTTATTTTTCTCTCCTTCCTGATATAACGGGTGAGTTTAGTGTTCATTTCAATAACCAACAGTATATAAATGATCTAAAAATGAGATTAATTATTAGTTACTGTTTGCTCTCAGTTGTGTCCTTCAAACGAAATTTTGATTGTTGAATCTTTCTGTCACGATTTTTCTAATAAATTACACACAAATACTTCAAAATCGATGGACATAAGGTCTACAACGTTGAACGATTGAAAGAATCAAACCTTTTCATTTAAATCATTGACATTTCATCTGTCCTTGTTTCGACCTGTACTCAGCTAATCGATGCTACGAACCGTTCTTCTCAAATCGAGAAACGCTCTCATCCAAATAATTTTCTTCTTTAAATGATTTCTGAATTTTCTTCATGTCAATATTGTCTTACAATTTTATCCGTCAAATCGATTTAAACCCTTCATATTTTATATTCAATATTATATCTATTTTAAGCCAGCTACACATTCACAAAATCGATTACTGTATTTTCTAGATAATAAATAGTGTTTCACAATATATCGTTCATATACAGCTTAAGAGATTCACCTAAGAAAATGGAAGTAACGTGTAGTAAACGACCTTATATCTCATTTACCAACACACACACCTCACTCGACATCATCCCCGTGGAGCACTCACCCCGTCCTTATTTGTAATAAAATAACTCCGCAAACGCTCTCGGAGGAGTTAAAAGATGGCGGACCCTCGGGGTATGGACGTCTTGTCTTTGTTTCAACGCAATCGACTTCAGGGGCGTATCACCGATCAATTTTAATAAATACTTATACATTTCATGGAACTATCTTCCAAATATAAACATCACGGGAATTAATTCAAGAAAAGCTTTAATAATATTGTCAATTTTTATATTAGAATTTCACCACGATGCTAAATAAGAGGTAAGACTGGGAAAGGGAATACACCACCCAAAATCTCAAAAACAACACCATTAGATTGTATACGGATGGTTCAAAAACCACCACTGAACCAGGCGCTGGAGTATTTGGGCCTGGCACTAGATACTCCGCCTGGGGCAGGCGTTGGGTGGATTGAGTAGCCCAACAACTGTCACTGCCGGTCCCAAGCCCGGATAAAGGAGGAGGGTTCTTGGGCGAGGTTAGCAGCCTACTCAAGGTAAAAATCACTACCGCTCACAGAACTGAAGCAATAGCCTCGGATTACGGACAGTCACAACGGATAACGACCCAAGCAAGGAGTAAGGACCGACGATTCAGGAAACGGAGAATAACAAGATTGGCATGCTGGAACATATCATCATGGAATGGCAGAGACCAGGAAATCACAATCGAAATGAAGAAGCACAGACTCGACATATGTGGAATATCAGAAACAAGGAAAAGAGGCCAAGGCACCTCAAAATTTGAAGAGTACATCTTAATAAACAGTGGAGTGCCCAAACAGGAAAGAGCACACTCAGGAGTCGGAATACTACTACATGAGAGGTATAAGCACAATATCGAAAGCATAGAATACGTAAACGATAGAATATTAAGAGTGTCCATCAAAATCAATGAACTCACCACCCACCTCGTCAGCACATATGCTCCTGATACATCACGAACCATTGAAGAGTCTGAAAACTTTCATCTGTCACTGCAGGATACTATCGACAAACTCGACAGAAGCCACAAACTCATTGTCTTCGGAGATCTTAACGCCCGAATTGGAAATGATATAATACCCAATCTGAAACAAAAATTCAACGAGCCAATTACCAACGAAAATGGCGAACTTCTTATAGACTTGTGTGCCAGGAACGAGTTAAGAATTAACAACACATACTTCCAACACAAAGAACAGCACAAATACACTTTTGCCAACACAAGAGGACAACGCTTCATGATAGACTTTGTCATAACCAACAGAGCAATCACACCCTCTCAAATATTAGACGTAAGGGCTCTAACATCAGCCAATCTAGGAACAGATCATAAGCTTGTATTATGAAAAATGTTAATGGAGCAACCTCGTGAAGTTGTAAAGAAGCCTATCTACATAAGAAAATTCAATATAGAATCTTTGTCTACCGAAAGCACAAGACAGCTTTACGAAATTAGATTATCAAGCAAACTGAATAACATCTGCACATCAGGTGAAGTTGAAGAAGGCTGGCAACAAATAAAAACATGCATAACAGAAGCTGCAACAGAATCGATGGAAGAACGCACAATCAACATAAACGCCAACAAGAACATCAAGTCATGGTTTTGTAAGGAAGTGAAGGAACTGACAGATATGAAACGTAAAAGCTACCTATTGTATTTAAGTTCACCAACAGAAACCAATCGAACGAGATACGTTTAAAACAGAAACAAAGCCAATGCAGCTATCAGAGCCATAAAAAGGGAACACTGGAGACGATTCACCAGTGAAATGGAACACGACCTTTATGGAGCCCAAAGAAAGGTTTGGAAGATGCTGAAAAACAGAAAAAAACCAGTAAATGAATACGTTCAAACTAAAAACATATCACCTGACATCTGGGAAAAATATTTTACAGAGCTGTACCAAGATGAAGAAACAACTGATACATGGGTGAATGAAGACGAAACACCCGATGATGTTTTGATAACAGAGGAAGAGCTGAGAAAAAGAATACAAAAGCTGAAGAACAGGAAAGCCGCGGGTACAGACAACATCCCGAATGAATTGCTAAAATATGGGGGAAAGAAACTCATCGAGAAGTTGCTAACTCTTTTCAATAAAATTTTAAATACATCACAGATTCCCGAAGATTGTCGCAGCAGCATCACTATTCCCATCTTCAAAAAGGGGCAAAAGACAGCACCTGAAAACTACAGGGGCATAACCTTGCTAAGTACGTCCATGAAACTGCTCACTAGCATCCTAGAAGACAAATTGGAATCACGTATCAAGAATAGAGAGGAACAGCTTGGTTTTCGAACAAACAGGTCAACAACGGACGCTCTCTTCATAATGAGACAACTAAAGGAGAAATCAATAGAGTTTAACAAGCCTGCTTACATCTGCTTCATAGACTTAACAAAGGCATTCGACAAAGTGCGCTTGACAGACGTCCTACAAATTCTAACAAAAAGACAGTCCCCGTCCCAAATCACCAAACTAATTAAAAACTTAAACACTGGAAATTGACAAAGATCAAGTCAGGAGAACAAACTACATCCAACATAAAAACACCAGGCGGAATTAGGCAGGGTGACAGCCTGAGCCCTTTCCTTTTCAACCTCCTGATGGATGAAATAATACAACAAGTCATATCCACATCCAGATTTGGGGTACAGAATGGGCCACTCAAAAATATCTATGGTCTGCTATGCAGACGACGCAGCTATTATAGTAGAAACGGAGAACGATCTTCAGAGACAGCTGTTTAAATTCTATCAAGTCAGCCAACAACTCAACATGGCAATTTCAACATCAAAAACCAAAGCTATGACATTCTCCAGAGAACCTGTCAGGTGTAAAGCGGTTGTAGAGGATAAGCCAATCGAGCAACTCAATGTCTTTAAATATCTAGTCATGGACATCTGTAGCTACCACGATCCGGCGAAAGAAGTAAGAAGCCTCATAACTAAAGCAGCAGCTCTGTCAGGATGTCTTAGAGATGTGATATGGTCAAACCAGCACATGGGAACAGATAGCAAGATGAAGATCTATAAGACTTGCATCAGACCTATTATGACTTACGGAATAGAAGTACGCGAAGACACAAATAAAACAAAAAGTATGCTGCGCTCGGCCGAAATGAAAATCCTACGAACTATCCTAGGGAAGACCAGACGGGACAGGATAAGAAACACTGACATACGAGCTCAATGCAGCATAGTAGACATAGTCAGATGGGGCAGACAGAGACGAACAGAATGGTACGCGCACGTACGAACAATGGACGAAAACAGATTACCGAGAATAATGATGGAAAGCAAGCCACACGGAAATCGCCCACCAGGAAAACCCCCAAAAAGGTGGCAGGAAAGCTGGCAGTCCACCTCGCAAGAAACCATCCAACTTTCAGCAAGCAACAGACCAATAGGTCTATTTAAAAGAAGAAGAAGACTAGATACTGATTATCGTTAGGCTCCTTTCCGAGCGTCTTTCAGGCAAAAATACTTGCGATCGAAAGATGCGTGGAAATGAACCTTGAAAGACATATCGATCCATTCTGATAGTCAAGCAGCTATCAAAGCATTGAACTCGCATGTCATTGACTCAAAGTTGACATGGGAGTGCCGAAGAAAACTTGATGAATTAGGCAAGAATAATAGGGTCTCCTTAGTCTGGGTTCCTGGCCACTCGGGAATCACGGGAAATGAAGAGGCCAATACACTTGCCAGGAAAGAAGCACAAACGTCCTTTATTGGCCCAGAGTCTTTCTGCGGTATAGGAAAATGCTCCTATAAAAAAGAGTTTCGGAAGAAAGAGAAAACCGAAAGAGAAGCACTCTGGCGGTGCCTTCCCGGACTGGAACATTCCAAAAAGTTCCTGCGGAACTTTGACTCTGCTAGATCCAAAAGCTTCAATAAAATTGTCAATTTTTCTGCCAGCATCTGTTTAGCTTGATTGTTTTTTTCTCTTTTCCACCTTCTTGTGAAAGAACGAGGTTATCTGTCCTTGTGATGTTTATGTCTAGTAGTGTTACTAGCCCTTTCGGAGACCTACCAACTGGACGTCTTGTGCTAGGTTTTAGCAATTGGATCCTGATCGTTCTGCATGGTATCGCCTTTTGTTTACTCATCTGACGATATCAACTACTAATTCTCTTAATGTGTCCCTTGTTTCGTTACCTGTCGGGAAGTATTATCCACTTCATTGTTCGTAAGATTTTCCTCTACGTTGCTCCCATGATTCTCTTTATTTTTGCTCCAGTCTCTGCTGCATAGGTTAGTATGGACATGATGTCTGTCATACATATAAATCGGTGTCTTACATTTTGTGCTCATTTATTCGTTTTTTCATATGATGACCTGTTTGTCTACTTCGGTCTATATGTTTCTGCTGCTCGGCTTTTCTATGCGTGAATTATCAATTGTTCTTAACTTTTACAATGGACAAACTTACTACCAATTTGCAGTATATCGGATCTTTGGATATTACCATGCCCTACGTTTCCTCACTCGAAACGTTCAGTCTTTGTCTTAATGGCTTTTGAAAGCTTGTTTCTATTTGTTCATACTAGTTAATTTGACGCGTTTTATACACTTATGTATAGATTTCTATCGCACCATGCTATAGTCGTCAAATAAAATAGTAAACACAACCTGCCTTGACTGATATTGTCGTTCTTTTGTTGGCATTGACTACACTGGCCACATCCATTGGGAAGATTGAACTTTGTTTTCTACATAATATCCATATAGTCATGGTTTAGCACTAGTTATGACCCATTCAGACAATACTGGATCATCTTAAACGTCATTTATCAGCTCTGAAGCGATGCTCATGCTATGGCGAAAGACTGCTATTTCCAAAAAAATGTACGGTTTTAGAGGGTAAAACTAATACTTATATATTAAGGAGGCTGTATCGTGCTAACTTACCGAAATATTTCCAGAAACGTGGCATATCTGGATTTATAGGAACCATTGTACAGGGTTTTTCATTATATATGGACCCTTCTATATCTCACTTATTATTTGATGCAGATAACAATGTTTCAAATAAGAGATAAAAGGGTTATCAATGTAGTTTTTAAAATTCCACAAAAATATTATACAGGATGTCCCAGAAAAGAGGGTCAGAGCCAAAGTGTTCTTTCTTAAATGGGACAATCTTTATATTTTTAAACTGTTCACTACAATCCGAATTCAGCAATATATGATTGTTATAGTCTAACCTTAACAGTTCAGAAAATATATTCATTTAAAAATTGTTTTCTGTGGGATGAAAACCAACTATAAACAACGGGCAATGAAAGCATTGTCATATTTGACAAGTAGTTATTTACACCATTATAGAACATTGTATTTGATAGTTTGGAAAATGCGGTATACAGATGATGGAAAGATAGAAATATTTTCTCTATTTGTAAAAAATAATAATAACAAATTAGATGCAAGGAGGGAATTTATGGAATTATATCCAAATCGGCATGCGCCTAGCAAAAATACGTTCAACAGAATATACCAGCATGTAATGACAACTAAGAACTTTTCTAGGAAAAAACGAACGTGTGTAATTAATGGGGAGGATTATTTAGATACACTTCTGAAGGTAAAAAAATATATATTTCTTTGGATTTTATGGTACTTTTTTGCAGAAAACTCTGAAGACTCGTTAGTAACCAGCTCCAATATATTACAAAAACATCCTATGAAAATTTTTAGGACTCTGAAAAGACACAATTATAAACCATATAAGATACTTCCCGTGCAGCCTCTTACTGAATTGCACAAACGGAAACGGTTAATATTTTGTCAGGAAATGCTTCGTCGCTTGAATGAAACTCCAGATATCCTTCAGAAAATCTGTTGGACCGATGAATCCAGTTTTTCTACAGCTGGCGTGTTTAATAGAAAAAATAGACGTTCATGGGAAAATAAAAATCATAGACAGCGGAAAGTGCAACAAATAAAGAAATCTGGACGGAAATCAATTAAAGTTTGGTGTGGAATATTCCAGAATAAAGTGGTTGGGCCAATATTTTTCAATCATAAGTTAACAGGAAGAACTTACCTAAACTGCATAATACCCAAAATAAGTGAAATACTAGAAAATGAATTCACAGCTGACCAATTAAATGCTATGATGTGGCACCAAGATGGGGCATCACCCCATAATGTATTAGAGGTGAGAGAACATCTCAACAATCAATTTCCAAAGTGGATCGGAAATAATGGGACAATTCTATGGCCTCCTAATAGCCCCGACCTAACTTCCTTAGATTCTTTCTTGTGGGGGATGCTGAGAGATATAGTTAACTTTGGCTTAAATAACAATCTTGAGATAATTCAGGAAAAGATTCAAGGCGAAATTAATAACTTAAATAATCATGCTGATATTATTTCTAAATGTTTAGAGAATTTACGCCGAAGATACCAACTATGCATTGACAATATGGGGGGTCATTTTGAACAATATTTATAGTTTCATTTGGGCTTACTTAGTTTGAGTTTACTTTATTTTGTAAATAAATTTACTGAATTCCAATCGATAGATTACTACATCTTACTGTGTCGTATATATTTTCTGAACTGTTAAGGTTAGACTATAATAATTATATATTGTTGAATTCGGATTGAAATGAACAGTTTAAAAATATAAAACTATATAGGGTGTCCCATTTAAGAAAGAACACATTGGCTCTGACCCTCTTTTTTGGGACATTCTGTATAATATTTTTGTTGGATTTTAAAAACTACTTTAATAACCATTCAACTCTTATTTGAGACATTTTTAATTGTAACAAATAATAAGTGAGATATGGAAGGGTCTATATATAATGAAAAACTCTGTACTCGCTCTGCTGAGCCAGAAATCAATAGGGTTCATCTGTGAGACGCCCTCAGCAATATTCAATAATGAAATTGGTAACTTGTATATAATTCGAAGGCTGTTTCGGGCTATCAAACCGAAGTTTCTCCAAAAATTACCAAAATGTAGCATAACTTAATATATAGGACCCGTTGTACTTTCTCTGGTGTGCCGAAAATCAACAGGGTTCATGTGTGAGACGCACTCAACAATACCCAATCATTTGTACTCCGGAGGCTGTATCGTATTCGTTACATGCCAAAAACAATGCAAATATTATCAGCAATATCTTTAAGAGTCATTCAAGGATTATCCATAACAATTTTCTTCACTGCTTCAAGGTATTCATCGGTTATTGAGCTTCTGGAGCGTCCAGGGCTCATCTCATCATTAAAATGTTGACGTTAAGTACTGCACAAAAGTTGTGACTTTTTGTTTGCCTTAAGTGGATAAAATTGTTCAACAAACACTTCGACCTTTTGTATTTACTTTAGTACTAAACTACAATTCTGGCGTGAACTAATCGAGGAAGTAGAATACGACTTGTGGGAAAGCATTATAAGGTAGTCATGACTCACCTCAAAAGACAACCAAGGCTATCGACCACATGCCCGAAACTCCTGGAGACGATTGTTCTCCAACAGTAGACGCTGCGCTAATTGACAAAACAACATGAGATAGAAGAGATCCCACTCATCACGGAGGATCAGCTAAAAAAAGTGTGTAACAGAGTCGCGAATATGAAAGCTCATGGAATAGATGGCATTCCAAATATCGCTTGGAAATTGGCTATCAAAACCCTTCGCTGTTTCTAGAAGTCTATAATATATAATTTCAGGAAGGTACTTTCCCACAAAAATGGAAGCAGCAGATACTAGTATCTCTTCCAAAAGGGAAGTCGCCGAATGAACCAGATCGTACCTTCTACTCTGCTGCATGCTGAATACAGCCGGTAAAATATTATAACGAATAGTTTACAGGAGAATCGAAGCAGCAGTCGAAGCACTGCTTGCCAGTAACCAATATGGCTTCCGAAAAGTTCGCTCCACACTTGAAGCGATTCAACTCGTCGTTAGCGCAATTAGGGACACGGTCTGCAGGCACCAGAGGGTATAGAGGTACAAAGAAGTACTCCCTGATAGCAACACTGGACATCGAGAATACTTTCAATTCTTCTAATTTGGATTGTACCGTGAAAGCTCTCATTAAAATGAACGTACCGTGACACCTACGAAGGTACTTTAATGATAGGATCCTAAAATACCATACGAAGAAGAGTCACTGGAAGAGTATCTCAAGATTTGGTACTAGGGACTCTGTTGTGGAATATTATGTACGACAGGCTACTAAAACTAGCATTGCCAATAGAAGCTAAGCTCCCGGCGTATGCAGACGATGTTGCCATAGTAATATTCGCAGAGCATCTGGAAGAAATAAATTTTATATTTGACACAACTGTTGAGAAGATCATACACTATATGGAGACTATATGGCTTAATCGAGACCGAGGCAGTGCTCATCACTAACAGAAAATAGTTGAAAACCACCATTCTGAATGTTGGACAGCACGTTATTACATCGCTAACGTTAATTCGGAGTCTGTGAATAATGATTGATGCCCGGCTCAACTTTGAAATGCAAGCAGAACACGTAGGACCGAAGCAGAAGAGGAGAGAATTACTGTCGTCCACAGTTACATCTGTGCTCACGTATGGAATTCATATTTGGGCAGACACACTTAGTATACAAGAATATCGGAGGAAAATTGCGCCAGTCTACCGGGTGAGCACCTTGGGAATATTCAGAGCGTTCCGCACAGTGGCTGAGGACGTAGTGTACTTTTTGCTGTGATACTGCCAATCGAAATTCTTGCATAAGAAAGAAGTGCTCTTTACCGGCAAAAAAATTAACTACGCTGAGCACTGATGAACTAAGAATAATAGAACGGCAGAATAGTATGCTGCTGTGGCATTCTTCAAAAATAGGTAGGTGGACATGCTTTATACCACAATAGATCATGACAAGGGCAATTACTACCCGACACAAATGATCTTCGGACATGGATGCTTTAGAGCAAATTTGCATCGATTTAGGGATGAGGATACTCCAGAGAGTTCGTCCTGTTCTGGAGTAGGCGAGGAGGCGGATCACGTGTTCTATGACTGTCCTCATTTCAGCACAATACGCAGCACCCGGGAAGCTACCGTTCATTCGAAAAATTAGCCAGATAGTCCGGTCAATTTAGACATTCGAAGTTACGTAAATTCCCACCAAGCTGAAAATCGGTATGATTGTTTAAAATATAATTAAAAACAAAATTTGAAAGTTCCCCATCTTTCCCATGTAAGGAAAAATTTTTATTCAAGGTCAAAGGTCAAAAAAATGAGTTTTACGCGATTTTAAGCAAAACGGTGAGTTTTATCATAAAAATATCTCAGACAAAAATTGTAGATCATAAAATTATCTACAAGAAATTTATTGATACTTTTTTTCTACGAGCCACTGTTTTTGAGATATAACGATTCAAAAAGTTGTAAAAGTTGTAATCGTCATAATATGCACACGTTTCTTCGCCACCTATGAGGTAGTGTACTTAGCGCGTTTTTTTTAACGTGGTTTCCCCAGTAGGCCTATTCCACGGGTCAGTTTTGATCCTGTTCAATTTGAAACTATTGAAAAATAATGGATATTAGCAGAGATTGAAAAGATAAAAGTAATTTAAGTTAAAAAAAAGTAGTGAAATTTAATCGTCCGAGTCGTAACTTTGAAAATCTTCTTCTTGATCTTGTTCTTGTTCTTCTTGTTCTTCTTCATCTTCATCCTGAGTGCATGTAAACTGCGTTAATAGCGATGTATCGCATGTTGCCTGGTTGGAATCAAACGGATCCTCCACTGTTGGCGATTCAATATTAGAGCACAACCGGCCTTGACAATGTGTACATGCCGGAGAACAGAACAGTCCGACTTTTTTGCAACCACATTTAGCACTGCATCCATTTTTGCACTTGCAAAAAATCGAGTTCAGCAGTTTTTCCGGCGCAGGTGGAAGTAAAGTGTGCACTGGTTTTAATGAATTGTTGACCAACTTCCAACCCCTGTCTGTAGGGTCTAGCTGATAACCAAGCCACACTTGAACTTGGTAATATACCCTTAAAATTTGTTGATGAGCAGCAACTGAGGTTGGAGGAAGACAAGCTAATTGTACTTATTTTTTACTGGTGTTTTTAACGAAACATGCATATCTATACTTATCTAAGCAGGTAGTTTTTTTAGGAGCTCCGTACATAGAAAGAAGAAAGCGAATGCCGTTAGTAATAATTCCTTGTCGAGTAGAATTACTATTTTTAAAAACTTCAGCACATTCAATTAAATTTTGTTTCTCAAATATTTTGAGAACTGTTAGTTTACCCTTCCTGTAAAATGCAGATGTCGTATCACAGCCAGTTATTGCGTGTAAAAATAGTACAACTTTGCAAAAGTAGATAAACTTTTTGATGAATACATTTCCGATTGATGTTGAGCTTTTCCTGGTTTTAAGAAGAAAATAGTTTTTTCAGTTGGAGTTCGAGCAGTCAGTAATACGAGTAAGTCTATATCTTCACCAACAACAATAGTTGTATTTGTCAAATTGAATTGCTCAATTGCTGTTTCAATTATCAATACATCAGCATCATTATTAGCTTATCTTACCAATATATTTTCCGTAGTAAATCTTTCTTTCAACATTGAAATGAACCGAGACTTGTTGTGAGTATTAGAAAGAAATTTTTGTTGGCTGGTTGAAACTGTCATATTTTCATCAAATAAAATATCAATTGATGAAGATGTTGCTAAAGTTCGACGACGCTGTTCTGCAGCTTTGGTATTTCTCGTGCAATCTTTATAGCCATCAAATACGACAGTAACTCGGGAACCAAAATGTCGACGTACACACTGTACGTATTTATCTAATATACCGTTGAATGATTCTTCACTATCCCACACAACGCGATGTAGTAAGTATCCTCCGTCAACGATGTATGTCGCATTTGTGTTGTTAATATCAAAGTCTACCTTTTCGAAACTATCGTAAATTGCAGACTTCTGTGTTTTACGCATCCCGATTTCATCAAATATCGATAGTGGGTAGGGAGATAGTTCATATTCAAAATAGTTTCCTTTTTCATCTTGAAATGCTGCAGTAATACTCATGCGTTGGAACAACAATACAGGGTCAACAGGTACTTTTTATTCATGAACTTTTATGGTACTAGTCATAGCTAAAAGAGGAACAACTTTGTCAGAGCGTTTCAATTATTATTGAATGTGAGTCCTGTCATTTTTGCCATAGAAGCAAGCCCAACTTCACGAGCTTCATAACAATGGATTTTATCATCACCAACGACACCACTCGCAATAGAAACAATTTTGCTAACGTTTGGAAAAGGATCATGCGTTGAGAACCACTATTATAGTTATAACTTATGTATATTTTATATTAGTAGTGTAAGTTACAATGACCGATAGAAAAATATTTTAACATATATTACAACTATAGAGATGGCGTACTCATGCATATTATGACGATTACAACTTTTTGAATCGTTATATCTCAAAAACGGTGGCTCGTAGAGAAAAAAGTATAGAGAAATTTTTTGTAGATAATTTCATGATCTACAATTTTTCTCTGAAGTATTTTTATGATAAAACTCACCGTTTTGCTGAAAATCGCGAGAAACTCATTTTTTTTACCTTTGACCTTGAATAAAAATTTTTCCTTACAGGGGAAAGATAGAGAACTTTCAAATTTTATTTTTAATGATATTTTAAACAATCTTACAGATTTTCAGCTTGCTGGGAATTTAGGTAACTTTATTGTTATTAATTGCTCTAATTTGACCGGACTAAGAGTCCCTAATGAAAGCTATTTTATCATCGATGGAGGCCTGAGAGGCAACAAGTAAATTTGCAGCATATCTAGTCCAAGAACTTTGTCGTTTGGAAGAGAACGTGAAATAAGAAGATTTGACTTCTACAACTGAGTAGATCGAAGCCGTCACTCCGACATATAGAAGTAAGAGGTGTATAGCTAGATCCTCCCCCTGCGAAGTAATGCCTAACGGTGGTATTGGAAAGGCCATTTACTATAGTACTTTAAATTTCGTAACTTACTTCTGGGGTAGTTTATTAGTAACTTGGTATTTAATTAAAGTATTTGTAATACAACTTAGTGTCTGTATTTTTTACGAAAATCATATTCAACTAGAAAGTCTATTTCAATAATGTGATCAAAAATATTATTTTCATTCCCTTTTGGAAGTTTATGCCTCCCCTTTCATCAGTCAATGACCGAATTTTCAGTTTCTTATCGAATGTCTTCCAAAGAGGGGACAAATCATGTCTCCTTCGTATATCTGGATAGTTTGACTTGCCGTAAACTTTGCTATTATCATTTTAATGTTTTACGAGGTAAAGTGAACGTCAGAATGATACAGGAGTGGAGGCGTGCGTTGTTTATGATAGTAGAAAGTTATCTTTTACTTGAAAATTGGGTAACATTATTAATAATGACATTTTTATACTGACCGAATTTCGCTAAATCGTTGCTTGCAGTACATCGGTTTTAGTTTGTTTACTACATTTTTTCATCCCTTTTTATTTCTCCTTGTGTGTGTGTGTGTGATCGAAATGGTTGACTGCGGGAAACTTGAGCTTACCCATTCACCAAACAACATATGTTTTAGAGATATTTCTTTATTATTGGAATTTTTCATTTGAGGGAACATTATGTTCACATCATTAGAAATTTATGTATATTTACAAAATTTATGTTTGAAATAAAAATGTCTAAAACTAATGTACCTTTTTTTTATTTTCTCTCCTTTATTTTATTTTTTTTTTAATATTTTTTTCTCTTCTTTCTTTTCATTTTTTTTTCTTTTCCGTTTTTTCTTTTTTTTTCTATTGGGAATAACACAGGGACACATTACGCTTATGGATCGATATAAGCGATTTCAGGCAAACAAGAGGATCGCGGTCAAAGTAGGTTAGCACTTGAATAGACATAAAGAAAATTACTAAATACTAACTTAATTATTAATTATTACAACTATAATTTGAGATCTATATTACGAATGTGATAAAATAGATTAAGATAAATATGTAAATCACGCGTTTGTAGTAATTGTGATAGATTATATGGCTTTATTAATTTATTTATTTGATAAAGAGATGCATTAAATATTAAAACCGTATCATGTATTCTGTGACAATTTAAAAGCATGTGCTCGGCCGTACCCAATTCATCACATTCACATTCTTTAAGTTTTAATTTAAATAAATATTATGGGATTAACACATGATTAAATCTAAGCCTACATATTGGAGAAATATCATTTTTCGAAACCGCTAAACCAGGGTTTGAGTGGAATAATTGGCTGTATGCTTCTGTATGCAAAACCTTTTGTGGAATCTTTATATTCTTGAACCCAAGCTCTTTTACTGATCATTTTCGAAAAGGTGGAAATAACTTCTGTTGTACCTTTATATTCAGTTACATTGTTGTCCACTACACCTGCCTTTGCAATTTGATCTACAATTTCGTTGTTAATTAAACCACAGTGAGCTTTAATCCATCCAAAGATAATTTCAATATCAAGGATTTGAAATTCTTTTATATGCTTCAAAGTGTTGGCCATAATATAATTTATATTTGTTTTAGGAGTTGTATGTTTTATGGTTTCTACAGCACTCTTAGAATCTGAAAGTATAATCCACGAATTTTTCATTTCCGTGTTGTTAATATATTTTGAGGCTTCAAGTATTGCTACTAATTCTGCATTATAAATACTATTTTTTTCATTTATCTTAAAAGATTTTGAAACTTCAAAGTTTGGAATCCAAAAGGCTGAACATACCCCACTATTTGATTTTGATGCATCTGTATAAATATGTATATGATTCGGGCACAGTTTAAAGCTTAACAGAAGCAGTTCGCTCACTCTACCGATTTTTGTGTTACAATCTTTTATCTCGCTCATACACACTCGTGGGAAACAACTTCCCGTTGCGCAGAAAGTTTGTTATTTATTACACACTGTTGTCAGATATTTTATTCTGATAAGTTTCCAAAACTTCTAATTTTTCAAATAATTTTTTCAACGTCATAATATTTTAGATATTTGATCAGCCAACATTCAAATTTCATCTTACTTCACTAATTCATAAAATCGTAAATGGTTGTGCATAACTAGATTCTAAAAATACAAAAAAAAGTATTACTTTGCATCCTTTAAACGTTAAAAGAATAACATTAGGCAACATTGTAAGTAAACGTTCGTTGTTTTTCGAACTTAAATTGAGGTTATATTATGTTCCTTTGTTGTTTTGCCAGTGTGTATACATGTTTTGAGTGTTATTATTATAAACAGCATATTATTTCTTTGTGAACTATGAATAAAGTGAAAACTGTACATTATTGTTGTGTGTGTCGTAGGAATTCCAGGCACGAGAAAAACCTTTCTTTTTTTCGCTTTCCTAAGGATACAAAACGGTAAATATTGAAGTTGCATTTAAAATAATAATACTCCTATCAACTGTGATGTCCTACGGAGGTTTCTAAGTAAACACGTAGGTTCATTACTTATTCCAGCAATGAGTTTAACAATATCAAATTTTTTTATTTTAGATTTGGACAATGGAAAGATATTCTTCAACTAGAGAAAATATCTACACACAGCGCTCAGTATTGCTATGATCATTTTAGAATCTGTAATCTTCATTTCGAAGATAAAATGTTCGCAAGTAAACAAAAGAATCGTTTGAAAAAATATGCAGTTCCCTCACCAATAGCTGCACTTGAGGAATCTCAAAGATTAGAAGGTATATAATCTATATTATATTACCGATGAATTAGTACAGGGTCTGCAAAACTATGATTCAATAAAATAATTATCATTACTACTACATAACATTGAAAGATGGAAGCATGCTAACTTTTCAATGTAATATAAATGTAATAATTAACTTTATAATGTAATGTTTGGTGTTAGGATAACAAATATTTCATAAACCCACTTTTAATGTATTTTGATTTTTGCAGAGCCATATGTACATATACAGACTGTCGAGTTAGAACCTGTTACACCTAGCACATCAGCTGAAGTTCATGAGAGCCAAAACTATTGTTCAAAAGGTATGTATACAGTGATGGGCATAAGTGTGGAACCAAGTGAATATTTCTGGAATGGTTAAAGACAGCAAAATGAAGTTTGGTATGCATATAATACGCAAAAAGGTACACCTTTGAAAAATATTTTGACAACCGGTCCACCTCCGGTTATACCGGAAATGAACAACTTACATCGTGATTTTAAATGGAACACTCTATATATTAATGGATTTTTGAAATCTATGTAAAATCTTAGGGCACTTTTGTATGGAATACTTTTTTCCCGAAATGTATACTTTTTGAGTTATTAATTTTTTTAGGAAAAAATTGACCTTTGTAAAATATTACAAATTATATTTGTACGAGCACATGCTTAAAGAATCGTAAAATTTTTCTGTAGGGTGATTACTAGGAAGGTCAAAGGTATTTGAATACGTGTTCCAAAACTCTTCTATACAGGGGGCGCATACAAAGCTTCAAAAGTTGAACTTCGAAAATATCAAAGTTCTTCATTTTTTTAAAAGAAGCCCCCATTTTTCTTTCAATTACATTGAAATCAGTGGTAAAAATGAGGTACGGCAGAAATGTAAAAGTTTGCAACCAACCAAAACTATTAGGTTTAGATATAACGGTTTGAAAACATACAATTTCAAAGTTCAAATATTTAAACTTTTTATGCGCACCCTGTATACAATGAAAAGTTTTTCAACACATATTCAAATACCTTTGACCTACCTAGTAGTCACCCTACAGAAACTGTTTACAGCTCTTTAAGCGTTTGCTCGTACAAATATAATTTGTAAAGGGTGTACATAGGTCAATTTATTTTCACTTATAATTGCACAAGTGGTTTGTATTTTATCGGGTAAATTTGGGTTGTTTAATGTGAAACTGTTTCCTAGCAATTTGACGAGAATAACTGTCAACTATTAAAAACACGACACCGAAGGTGGAGTGTTTTTAGGTTGACAGTTATTCGAGTCAAATTGCTAAAGGAAACAGTTTAGAATTTGAACAACACAAATTTACCCAATATCAATACAAACCTCGAGTGTAATTCGGCAGAACAATTTAATGAATGAGAAATTTGGAAACATATCAATGCAAAATTTATTATTAGCAACTGTATTAGTAGGCACACAGGTATTAACAATTTAACTAATTTCGGCGTTCGTAGACACACCGAATCGACTCATTGTTAGCTCTTGAAAATTCAATAAGTTGTTGACAAACATGCTAAACTATTTATTCTGGTAACCAACACCGCGATAATTGATGAACAAATGAATAAGTGAAAAAACCACTAGTGTATTTGTCGCTGTAAAAGTTAAAGCTAACTTTTGCCGCTGTCAAAATGACAATTGCACTGTGGCATATGCAATTTTTTATACATGAGTTAAATTGTCTGAAAAAATTAATAATTCAAAAAGTATTTCATACAAAAGTGCACTGAAATTTTACATAGATTTCAAAAATCCATTAATATATAGGATGTTCCGTTTAAAATATCGATGTAGTTGTCTATTTCCAGAGATATTCACTTGGTTCCACACTTATGCCCATCACGTATAATAAACTTAATTGTTTATGATTGTATCTTATTATCATTCAGCAATGTACGATGCCAATTCATATATATCGAAGATGTTTTTCTAATCAATATTTTTTTCAGAGGTTCAAACTCCTGAAGCTTTAACTTATGGAACTCCAAGAAAAGTTAAGTTAAGGAAAACCGTCAGATATCTCACGAAAAAACTGTCCACTTCTCAAGAATCTCTCGAAAAAGTCGCCGAATCATACAATGAAATGTCAATTGATTCCATTACTAAATTCCTAGAAGAATATGTGTCTCCAAATTTAGCTCGATTTTTGAAGACTCAGTTAGTATTGGCAAGAAAGTCTCCAAAAGGTTCTAGATACTCAAACGAGTATAAGCAGTTTGCTTTGACTATACATTTCTTGGGTCCAAAAGTGTATAAGTTTCTCTCAAACATGTTTCGGTTACCTTCTAGAAGTACTTTACAGAAAATCACTGCTAGTTGGTACATAAGAGGAGGTTTCAATACCTTTTTATTTGAAGCTCTAAAATTGAAGGTTTCTATGTTAAATGAAATTAATAGAGACTGTACTTTATGCATAGACGAAATGTCTTTGAAATCAAATTTATTTTACAATTTGTCTAAAGATGAAATTATAGGATTCCATGAGACTCCATCAGAAAAAACTTACCATTTGGCCCAGAATGTTTTGGTATTAATGGCCAGAGGTATACATGTCAACTGGAAACAACCTTTAGCGTACTTCTTTGTCAAATCTAGCTGTCCAGTTAATGACTTAAAAAATATTATTTTCGAAACTTTGAAAAGACTCAGGGATATAGGACTAAATGTTATTTCAATTATTTCAGATCATGGAAGTAATTTTTTTAAACTGATAAAAGAACTAGGTGTATCAGTTGAGAAACCATTTTTTATTTGTGAAAACATGAAAATTTTTTATATGGTAGATGTACCTCATTTACTAAAATCGACTAGAAATAATTTTTTCAAATACACTTTTAAATTTGATGGTGGTATTACCAATAAAAAATATTTGGAAGAATTTTATACTTCAGATAAGGAAGAGAAATTTCGTCTGGCACCAAAATTATCAAGTATACATATTTTTCCAAACAACTTTCAAAAAATGAAAGAGAAATATGCAGCTCAAGTTTTTAGTGCCACTGTATGTGCAGGAATGAATGCTTATATCTCATTCAATAAACTACCATCGGCTGCATCGAAGACTGTTGAATTCATAGAAAAAATGGACAATCTCTTTGATTTACTTAATTCATCGACATTCCAAGGGGCAAAATCATTCAACAGGCCTTTTATGGGGACTGAAGTACAAACCAAATATCTGAAAGATATGTTGGTATTTTTTGAATCGCTTATTATTTTAAAAGGAGACCAAAATGTAACAAAAAGGATGAAATTCAATTTTGGTTGGAGATTGTCCATTTCAGCTTTTCTGGGAATGTGGGATATGCTAAAATCAAAAAATATACACAGAGTACATACCAGAAGATTGAATCAAGACTGCCTTGAAATTTTTTTTGGAAAAATACGTCAACAGAGTGGTAATTGTAGAAATCCCACACCTATACAATTTCAGAGGGCATTCAAAAAAATGTTTGGACTTAGTTATTTGAGTAATTCTGAAGGAACCAATTGTCTTGATGAGTTTGACAAAATCCTTAGTAATATCACACCTGATGTTATTGAAAAGTGCCATGTTTTGATTTCAGGTGAATCAAATTTCAAGGCGTTAAAAGTAGGTACTAGAGATTATACCAACTTGGAAATTAGTGAAAAAAATGGTTTCATATATGTCGCTGGATATTTCTTAAAGAAAGTGTTGGATAAACATCAATGTCCTTCATGCTTGGAGTTTGCAAAAGAACAAACGGAATTAAATGAAGCCAATATATACACTTTTTTTAGAGCATATCCAAATGCTAATAATGATACATTTGGTAATTTAAAAATGCCAAACATGGTTTTTGTAAATTATATAAATGCTGTGGAAAAATCTTTTTGTGAACTGTTTCCAAACATAGCCATCAAAGAAGGAGTTGGACACAACATTAAGGATGCTCTTCTAAAAATCGAATTTCATAAACCTTGTGAAGAATTTACAATGGACTATTTAATTTCTTTATTTGTGAGGGTGAGAATTTACTACACGATCAAATTTTTTAACCAAAACAACAAAACCAGCGATACGAAAAAAAAACCAAGTATCAAACTGACAATTTTGAAACATCAATAGAGGTGCCGCACCCTGTATATAACATTTCAACTTTGTACTCATGATTTAACATGTAATTATTAGTGTATTTTAATTAATAAAAATTATTAAAATATGTGTTATTTTTTCATTATATATTGAAAAAAATGTGGTTGTCAAAAACGATTCATAATTGAAACTTTTTCTATAGTACATTTATCTAAGGGCTAGAGAATAGGGTACTCTCCTTTAATATCATAGTCAACTGCTCAAAGGATACAAAAAGGGATTATTGTAATGGGAATGAGTATAAAGTTATTTTAAAATAACTAAATCTTTTGTGTCATTGATTGTGGAAGCTCTGAGATAAAGAATAAAGTAAGTTTTTATTTAATACTTTCAGTGTAAAGCAAGACAGGAAAATGTATGTTAGCCCTAAGAACAGAAGATTTTAAACAGAATAAACTAAAGTATACTCGGATTTGTTCAAAACTCTTTATAACAGGCAAAAGTATATTACTGATTTGGTTACTAAAAATTTGATAACACAACTATTAAAAAACTCATCATTTTACATTTTTTTTCAAAGAAACCTTTTCGCACTAAGCACTTTGTGTCCGTAAGATTCAGGATAACTTATCAAAAACCAAAAGAATAAATTGCAAAATATACAGATGTTTCATAAAAATCGACAAACTTGATTCGTGTTTTTATAACCCAACAATCTGTTTCACTGTTTGTCATCTAACAGCAATATTGAATTTAATCAACTGCTTTCGTTTATATTATTAGTAAAATTCATAACTTCGAAGATATTAATTATAATTTAGATCACTACACTAATGGTTATTATTTTTTATTCATCATTATAAATTATATTAAACTCATCGATTTATTCGCTTCATAATGTATACTAGTTACATCTTTCGTCGAGCAGTTTATATTATTTGATGTCGGGCATTGTATCAATTGGATACGCCCCTAAGCGCGTGGGATACAATCTCCGGTTGCGCAGTGGAAAATTTGAACCCTGAACATCAAAGACGCCGACATCGAGTGAGCGAACTGCTTCTGTTAAGCTTTAAACTGTGATTCGGGAAAAGTATATTAACATCATAATTAAACATAGGATTTCTCATCGATAGTGGAAACTCCTTGTAATTAAAAAAAAAATCACTTCAATGTGTTCGATACTATTGATATCTACAGAAAAATTCGGAATTTTTTGAGACGAATAGCAATCTGGAAGCATATTTTTCATGCTACTGTAGGAAGACACGATAGGAGGAGATTTTTTCTTTCGCCAATATGTCGAAGTCAGATCTAGTATATGTAGTGTATGAATCTTATTCATCAATAAACTATTTTTTGACCACATTTTGATTATAAATTTGTTTGTTCAATGTTGTCTTCTTATATGTAGTGGCATCTCGTTTGTTTCTACATACACATTAGCATTTGGTGTGGATTTTAGAGCACCTAAGCAAAGTTTTAAACATTTATTTGCTACTACATCTAATTTCTGAAGATGACATTTCGCTGCCTGAGAGTAAAAAATACAGCCGTAATCCAATATAGCTCTCATGTAAGATCTGTAAAGTATGAGAAATTTCTGCATCTGCTCCCCATGTCGTATGTGTTACTGCCCTTAGAACATTTAGGCTTTTTTCAGCTTTAGAAATTATATAATTGATGTGATATGACCATAGTAATTTACGATCAATTATAATTCCCAAGTACTTTCAGATTGTACAACATTAAAATTGGTGGACTGGAGTATTTTATTTGGCACTTTAGACAGATTAATATCAGTAATTAAATATGATAAGTTCTCAATAGTAGAGTGATGTCTTCTGAACCCAAATTGGTTATAAGCAATTTTATTATTAAGTTCAAGCTACATTTCTAGCCGATATTTTAGTATCATCTCAAATGTTTTTAATATACAAGAAGGATTTCGATTTGGTTTAAGAAATGGCACAACTATGTATTCTTTCCAATCATTGGGAAAAACTCCGTTATCCCAAATGAAATTAAAAATGTTGAGTAATTTATTATTACTGTAATATGACAAACTTGATAACATGCTATACTGAATCCCATTGAGTCCTGGAGCGGTATTTTTAGTACATTTAATACAGTTTAGAAGCTCGGTCATATTAATTGGTCTTAATAAGGGATGATCTGATTTATTGAGTTTCTGAATTTCACCAGGATTCAAAGAGACAAAAGGAGGAGCTAATTTATTCAGATATAAATCCATCCAATGACCTTCATGAACTTTATATTTTGGGACGTTATACGAGCTTTTTAATTTTTTCACTTCTTCCCAAACAGTTTTAATAGATGAGGCCCTATTTAAATGTTCACAGAATTTTTTCCATGATTCCTTTTTATTTTTTAAAATTGCTCTTTTTGTTTTTGCTACAGCTCTATTAAATTTGATGTAGTTCTCCAAATTTGAATTATTTTTGTAGGCTTGCCACATTTGTTTTTGTTGGTTAATAGCATCTCTACATTCGTCATTCCACCACGATTTATTTAATTTCTGATTGACAGCTCTTCTTTTACTTGGAATTGATACATTACTCACTTCATTCAAATAATTTATAAATATTTCATATGGCGTATCTTCTGATTATGTTAACTTACGATTCATCAAAGTGGAGAAAAGTTGCCAATCAGCTTCACTTATATCCCACTTACAACAATTATTTATTAAACTGACATAATGTTCCCCTAAATTTATTTCAATGTATATTGGAAAGTGATTTGATCCCAAGCTAAAATTTTCCGTATTCCAGTCACAAATTAATGAAACATCTCCAGAACAAATAGTTAAATCTATAGCCGATTTATTTTTTGAAATTAGGCTCTGAATTAAGGTCTCAGATCCGTCATTGAGAAAATTTATATTGCGTTGACCAATCGCTTCCAACACATTTTTTCCCGCAGTATCCATCAAATCACAACCCCATGCTGTGAGATGAGAGTTAAAATCTCCTCCTCCCAAGAAAGGTTTTTCCAAACTGTGAAAGAAATTTGTCCATTCTCTATCAGAAATTTTTAATTTGGGCTCAACGTATACTGAGTATATATTTAAAAATGTTTTATTGGTAATTTTTATTTTCCTAGATAGATACACACATAACATTCGTTATGTTATTACAATGAGTCGTACTCTGTGTTTCAAATTTGTTTTTGACTAAAATGGCCACGCCACCATAGCCGTCATCTCTATCTAACCGAAGCATATTATACCCTGAGAAAATTACATTATTTTGTTTTTTCAACCACGTTTCACACAGTAAGGCGACATCTAGTTTGTTATCAAAAAGGTATTTTTCCAATTTCCCCTTATTGGATAAAACCGATCGTGAATTCCACTGTAATACAGTGAATTTAAATTTTACTTCAAATACCTGTTATATTATTTTTTAAAGATTCTAACTCATTTGTATCCTCAGTTCTAATCTGAGTTTTAATAATATTCATAATTGATTCGCAAATAGTTCTATTATTAAGGTAATTTTGTGATGAAGAAGTAGATGGAACGTTTATTTGAGCGTTTTGGAGTGAATGATAGTGGGGAGTATTAGTATATGAAAGATACACGGGGGGTTGAGATGAACTTTTTGGTATTGAAATAATTTCCCTATGTTTTTCTGATATTTCATTATTATCATCTACAGGTTCGTAGGACCGTCTACGTTTAACTGGAACTGAATACCTGTTAGTTTGTGTATTAGTTTTTACGATATTTGTAAAACTATTTTTACATTTAGTTTTAGCTTCTAAATAAAAAATATTTTCCGTAGACATCAAGTATTTGACAGATTTCTACTCATCATATATAGGACACTTACCTTTATCTGTAGCGTTATGGGTTCCCTTACATAAGACACAAACTGGACTATCTTTTTCACGTAACTCCGTCATGTTCCCCTCCACAAAAACTACATCTTATTCGACCTCTACACTGAGTCTTAATGTGTCCATATATCAAGCATTTTAAGCATTGAATGATCCTTGGTATATAATCTTCTACATCATAAATAATACGCTCAATGATTATTTTTTCCGGACGAATTTGACCCTTAAAAGTTACAATGATCGTTCTAGTGGGAATTAATTTATCATTTTCTCTCCTGTACATCCTTTTTACATTCACCACTTCTTTACGCTTCTGCCCACTCCTATCTTCTATAATATTTGTTAACTCTTCCTCCGATAAATCTTTATCGACTTTTACTACACCTTTTTTATGAACCAAAAAATTTGGAATGTAAAGATCGTAATTTTTATTTACCAAATTACTTGAATTAATGATCTTATTCGCACTTTCATATGAATTAAATTCTACTCTTACTCTATTACGTCCTATTAAAGATATATTCACAATATTATTTCTGGTATCAGATACTGAATTTGATATTATCATTGTTGTACCAATGCGATGTAATTTTCCAATATTACCGTTTTTGTTTTCTACAAAAACAAAATATGGGCCAGCATCCGAATAACTGTAATAATTTTTAGGTCTAATAATTGAATCCTGACTTACTTTATTTCCAGTTTCATTGGGTTTTTTTTTTTAATTTTATTTGCTCTTGAGTGGTTTTTGTTACCTTATCTGTGTTTTTATTATCATGTTTGTTTTCAATTTCAATATCGGCTTCTATATCATCCATAACAATAGTTTCATATCCTATATTTTTTCCTCTATCAGGTGGATCACCATCCATATTATTGCTCATTTTGGCTTACAATTTCACTATTTGAAAACACAATCTATACGCGCAGAACTGGTTTATGTAGATCTACACTGTAAGACTGCCCAGTTTATTTCTCCTTCTTGTTCTTTATTATCAATAAGTTCCATTAACATTTTTGACATGATAACTTCTTGTTTACGAAGTGCAATATTACCTTCCTCAATATTCATCATATTTCAATTATTTTTCTGGGTGATTTTGTCGAATTAACTATGGCTTATTTGTTGTGTATTGTTATTAAAATGGAAACAATAAATAACAATGCAAACCCCTAAAAAGTGATGGGTTTGTAATGCACCATTTTACCCTACCGTGCAATAGTTTGCGAGAATAAATAAAAAATCGAGTTGACAAAGTTGAAAGAATGCTTTTCCTTTCACAATAAAATTTCGTCGTATGCATAAAAATCACATCAAAATCTCCGTATCCGTTTCCAAATTCAGACTTCAAAGACTCAAATATTCCGTAGTAAAAAAGAAGAATGTTCGCTCGCCGACTAAAAGCCCTTGTTGTTCCACTTGATCTGATTGACTGATCGGATTAATTATCTATCTAATTAAAAACAACGTCTACTAGATCGATTTGTAATTCTTTCAACGTTCCTACAGCCAACCAGTTCCTTATATGCCCAACTCCTTACTGTGCTAAAGTGTAAATAAAGTTTTTCTCCAAAGTTGAAAAAGGCAATCTTAAGGCTTCGCGCACCGGTGATAGATGTAATTGACAATTGGCTTTACTAATTAATTAATTGTAAGTACAAGCGCTCTTTATGCTATGTGAGCAGTTTCTCATTATTACGTAAACGGTATGGTAACATAAAAGGCCATAATATGGACTGAGTTGTTTGATTTATACGAAAGATAAATATTTCAATAGCACGCGTAACTTTTGCGGAATTGAATCGCGACCACCGCCTGTAACTCGATAAAAAATTATTCGTTTATGTTATTTCACTTGCTGTCGATACAAACTGGTTTATTAGTAAATACAGAGTGACTCAAGAAAGCTTAAGCTAAAATTTTAGACCTAAATTAAAAAGATTGCAGATTTCCGAAATACTGAATGTAAAAGGTGAACATGTAGAGAGATGATATTTTCTACTGGCACCTCTGCCAGTTTGACAAATTTTGACCGTTTTCCGGGGGGAGAAACAACTACGGGAAAACGTGAAAGTGGTCGACTACATTGTCGATTTAAATTGTCCTATTTAAACCAGGGTCGATAATTTTTGAAACCAAAAAAATTACAGTAGGATGAACAGTGGCGCACCCAGGGGGGGGGCACGGGGGCACAGGCCCCCCCCCCGAACTCCTATAGACCAACCAATATTTCTCTCACAGTTTGTACTCACAGTTTGTAACCGAATTGAAAATAAATGTTCTGTCGTCTGCCGTGAGCCGTGAAATCTTTTCTTCTAAGTAAATATTTTTGGGATGTACTGTACTTGTACATTATCTTGTCTTAACTCCGCCCTTGCGCAGTTTACGACTGCGATACCTCGCTAGGGAATGAGGCATTATTACATCATCTGCTACGTTATGATTATGAACAGTATATTAGTGTCAGTGATGAGTGTTGGTTGAGCACAATGAGCACATCCGATTTTGTTTCTGAATAATTGTTGTTGAGCGTCGCATTGTTTTTAAGATCTCGGTGCTTTGAAGGTATAACCCATAAACAATGTAGGTAGACTATTCAATGGGTCATATTTTCTATGTTCATTTACTGACTTATTTTTTCTAGACGTTAATCAAAAATCAAAATGAATGAAAAACGAAGGTCTCAAACTCTTTTGGATTTTTTTCAAAAGAAAAAGACAAAGACAAACGAGGATACTTCAGATGAAGGTGGAAATATTGATGCTGTGATTGATTCTCAGCCATCAACCTCTGGGGTGGTTGTTACTACTGTTGCAGACCAATCTGATATTTCTTCCTTCAGAAACAAAAACAAACAGCTGAATGATGGTGACAAAATAAAAATACTGCAGGGGTTATCGGCACCACAAAAAAAAATTGAGTTTCCAAGTACAACTTTTGGAAATAAATCTAGGAAATTCCAATATGATTGGCTTGAAAATTATAAGTGGCTGATATATTCGAAATCAGAAGACGGTGCTTACTGTAAATATTGTTTCATTTTTTCCCAAAAAGAAGTTGGACATAATTCAGGTCAAATCACTGGACATCTTGTTAGTGATCCTTATCGAAATTGGAAAAAAGCTTTGGAGAGTTTTCAGAAACACCAGACAACCCAATACCATCGTGCTGCAAGTATTAAGGCTGACAACTTCTTGGCAGTAATGGCGGGGGAAAGTCAATCAATCGATTCTCAAGTTGATTCCGTAAGAACACGCCAGATCCAAGAAAACCAGGAGAAATTGGCCCCGATTATAAAGACTGTCATATTGTGTGGCAGACAGGGACTCCCTTTACGGGGACACCGGGACCATGGCGAGTTCAACGTCAGTGTAGAACCAGAAGAAAATGAGGGGAATTTTCGTGCCTTATTGAGAGCTAGGATTGATTCTGGAGATGTGAATTTAAAGAGACATTTCGAAACATGTCCTCGAAATGCTACTTACATCAGCTGGAACATACAGAACCAAATAATTGAGGCATGTGACATCATAATAAAACGAAAAATTGCTAGTGAAGTGAATAGTTCTAAATGTTTCTCTATATTAGCCGATGAAACAACAGACATATCAACCATTGAACAATGTTCAATCTGTGACCGTTATGTTAAAAATATTGGAACAAGCCACAATCAATTTACTATATGTGAAAATTTCCTTACTTTTGTGCCCATTAAGTCAACTTGTGGATATTATGCAATATTGATGTTTCAAATTTGAGAGGACAGGGATATGATGGAGCATCCAATATGAGTGGGCATCTAAAGGGGACCCAAGCTTGTATTGCCAAAGATCATCCAACAGCGCTCTATGTACATTGTGCAGCACATAATCTCAATCTGGCCATTTCTAGTGCTTCCGGAATACCGTCTATCAGGAACTGTATGGGGACTATTGAGAAAGTGTATACTTTCTTCAATACCCCTAAAAGGCAACAAGTGCTGCAACATCAAGTGCAATTATTATTTCCAGAATCTCGCAGAGACCGGATGAAACAGATGTGTCCAACCAGATGGATTCAAAGGCATGATTCTGTCATGGTTATGGTGCAATTGTTAAAACCCGTGCATTCAGCACTTCAGGAAATATCTTTATGGAAAGATAAGGAATCCAGTTCAGGTGCGTTCGTTTTGCTGAGTGCTCTGGCGCAGTCACAGCTCGTCATTTCGTTGTTCTCTGTAGAAAAGCTTCTCGGATACAGTTTTCCTTTATCTAAAATTCTCCAACTTGAGAACTCGGATCTTGCGTTTGCGATGGATAATGCCGAAGAAACAATCTCCAGTGTCAAATACGTGCGCGACAATGCTGAAGAGCAGTTCAAAAATATTTTCGATGAAGCAAAACAGATCGCCGATATGTTTGACATTGAAATCAAAATCCCAAGATTGGCCTCGAAGCAAACCAATCGGGCTAACGTACCCGCTGAAAGTGCTATAGATTATTATCGAAAATCAGTTTTCATACCATGGGTTGATTAATTTTTATCTGGCTTAGAAGATCGATTCACCCAACATAAGTCACTTCTTAAAAAATGCATGGTATTATTACCTGCAGAAAGTTTTCCTTCTGGATCAAAAAATAAGGAATTTTTGGACCTTGCTGAGTTTTATAGTCATGATATCCAGGACGTCAGCAGAAATATTCTGGAGGCAGAACTGTGTCTGTGGTACCAGAAATTTAATAAAACCAGTCATCCACAAAGACCAAAAAATGCACTTGATGCATTGAATTTATGTAATCAAGATATATATCCAAATGTTTTCATACTACTCAAAATATTCGCGACTCTGCCGGTATCGACCAGTTCTCCGGAAAGGTCATTCTCGACATTACGTCGACTGAAATCCTATTTGAGGAATACAACCAGTGAACATAGGCTGAATGGACTGGCACATTTGAATGTTCATAGGGAAATCCACGTTGACCCAAAGGAGGTGATGGCAGTTCTAAAGGAGAATGGACCAAGAAGGCTTGATTTTGTTTTATAAATATATATATATATATATATATATATATATATATATATATATATATATAAAATTAAAGTTGAATATATATATTTTTATATTTGACTCATTTTTACTCATCTCTCCTTCATCATTCTTTTCATCTCCATCATCCTTTTCAGTCGTTAAAATGTTTCTTCTATTGTTGAGGGCAACACACCATTGCGTAACTGAAATGAGATCAAAGGAAGAGGCGTGAGAGGCAGATTAAAGAAATTCTCCACTTATTGAAAAATACCTTTCTTAAGAAACTTCAAGTTTGGTATGGTTATAGCATTCTATCGTTATTCTGAAATACACATGACCTTGACCAGAAAAAAATTCCTCTGCGGCGCAATTTTTGATCCGCATGCAGTCATGTGTGCCCCCCCCCCCCCCCCCATAACATCACTCTGGGTGCGCCACTGAGGATGAAACCCATTAGAAAAGGAGGGGAATATGATCAAAGTGAAAGGAAAAATACATTACGGTCGATCCGAGTCCGGAAAGTGGGAGAGGGTGAGTTTTTAAGGGTAAAAAATGGTTTATCTTGATTTCCGGCAAAACTACAAGTCCTATGAAAAAAAGTTTAATGGCAAAGTTATAGGTAATAAAAAGATCTACAACTTTTGTATTCACAATTTTTTCACATAACCTCAAAATTTAGGAGAAAAATTCAAAAAACTAATATCTTTTTAAAAAATTTTTTTTCCTACGAAATTTGGTGAAAACTTACCTTATTATGTCCCAAATACACTAATTTATTTGATTTAAAATATTTATTTTTTCGCCTTATTTTAACTTAATATCAAAAAAGTACCCTAATTTTCAATCGAAAATTCTGACGTCAAAATATCGGCTTTTTTTCAAAAAGTCTGGGGGCTTTTTGTTAGTTGAAATATTTACTTTCTGAATGTGTAAAAAAATACATTACTATAGGAAATGTTCTCAGAAAATGCAAAAAATTGAAAAAAACTCAAATTCGAAATTATGCCTTGCATGTTATTTATCATTTAATTTTTAAATTCTGGTTTATTACTATCAACTGAATATTTCATGACACTAGGATATGCTGAATATAATTGATATTATGTTGGTAGCAATCATATACTAAATAATTGACACTATTTGTGCAAATGACAAATTAGTAATGTCATATTTTGTTGGAGACTTAGTTTAAGTATTTCACAAGCGCTTGTAATATTTGCCAACATATATAACGCTGGCGAATCGTTTCAAATGTTATTACTCTCAACAAATTCAGAACTGTAGAATTAACCACAAAGAGACGAGTCCTTCAAGGGATAAGGAGGTGGTTGAAACTTGAAGAATTTGCGGGTATACAAGTTTCCTTGTGAGTCGGTTTCTGCGGGTTTTCTCTCTTCGGACTTTGCTGACTGGGGATACTGCCCACCTTCTGTGAAAGTTCATCATGGTTGGGGTTGTAACAAAACTTTCATAACATTTATAATTCTAGCGGATCGATTGTATTAATTATATTTAGTGGTTGGAAAGAACATAATTTTCAAAGAAACGTTTTTTTAAGAAATGAAACTTTAACCTTATTTTTCATCTAATAACATCTTATATTTTTTATATAGACGATCTATGTCTTGTTATTATTGACAATTCATGAGGAATGCATAATGACAGACACGGAGAAAGGGGCAATTTACTGAGACCTCCATTAACAGATATTTATTTACATTTGCGATAACAAGTTATATATGAGTATATGTCTCATTTTAATCATCATTATAAATCATACTACTAGTATATCAAGTACCAAGTGTCAAAAATGTTACTTTAGTCCCGAGGACCTTGTGAAACGAGTGACTAAAGACGTTTTTAACGCGAGGTGCTTACTATACTTTTTCTTTGCCCGCAGGAATGAACAAATTATATTATTAGTGTTTTTAAATGAAACTCAAGGTCTCTAGTTAATTCCACAATATAATACAAGTTATTGAAAACTCTAAGAAATTGACAATTGTTTCGATAAATCAATATCATCGTCAGAATGACAGAAGTTACATTTCATTTTATGCCTACCTGATGTTTAGTAGTTATATTTTTTTGGCTAGACCAAGAAGTAACCTAACTTGTGATTGGCTTAATATATGTTTTTTTTTTTTTTTTTTTTTTTTTTTTTTTTTTTTTTTTTTTTTTCTATAAACATATATTAAGCCAATCACAAGTTAGGTTACTTCTTGGTCTAGCCAAAAATGAAATGTAACTTCTGTCATTCTGACGATGATATTGATTTATCGAAACAATTGTCAATTTCTTAGAGTTTTCAATAACTTGTATTATATTGTGGAATTAACTAGAGACCTTGAGTTTCATTTAAAAACACTAATATGAGCATATTCCACGAAGTAACGGTCGAGACAGTCAATTAAATTATATTATATTTTAATTATAGTCATAATATGACGGACGATGGCTGACTGAGAAATCAAATGACACATAACAACGAAATTAAACGGAACTTCAAATTTAACATACAAAAGATACACTTGATGTGACGTTTAAAAAACAAAAGATAAACAAGATGTGACTTTTCGTATTTTAAATGAGTCGCTTTGCGCATGTCAAACTCGTAGTTTAAATGCGGTTTTAGTTATGGAAGAAGAAAAATTTGTTTTACTTACCATTAGCGAACAACAATTGTAGTCGATATTGAATTCCATTGTTCGTTTTCTGGCCGTCCGATTCCTGAAATGAAAAAATATTTTAAGTGATTTTCATATATAATCAATTAAACGCATCAATAATAAACAAAATACGCAACACAAACTACTAAAAGATATTGTTAATGGAGATAATGTGTTCTAATAAAAATGCATAGTTTAATTTAGAAATAAAACGCATTTTTTGAGCGAGTGACGATATTTGTATGGTATTGTCAAGAAGACATGTTCCGGTTATGTATGTATGTATAAAATATACGGAATATGACTACCGTGGGAATTTTTGAAGACATTTGGACAATGATGTAGCTCCATATCATCGTTGTTCATTCACATAGGCCAGTAAAATAAAATAAAAACCTGAAGAAAGAGATCCCACGATCTTGGTGGACAATTGACATTGGAATCTATTGTTATGTTTTCCCTAGTGCGTTTTTGAATATTATTCTTCATTGTTGGTAGACAGAATATATTTAATTGGTATTTGAATGACTCAGGTGTTGGTTCTTCTATTCCAAAACCTCCAAAGTGCCAACGTTGCCTCTTACAGGCCAATAAACTTATGTTCAACAATATACAAATTACTCAAATTATTGGAAAAGTTGGTACTTCACAGATCACAAAAAATGAACTCCCTCATATGATCCCAGAGCACCAGTTTGGATTCCGTAAAGAGCACTCAACTATCCATCAACGCTTATACGAAGCCATACATAAAAAAATATTGCTCATCATTTTCCTGGATGTGAACCAGCCCATCGACAAGGTCTGGCATAGTGGGACTGCTATATAAAATTAAAAAATGCCTTTTTGCACCGTACTATGCAGTTATAAATCCAACTTGATGGATAGACATCTCAGTAATGGAGAAAACAGAGATACCTCTGAGCTACAACTCATCAAATCTGGAGTCCCTCAAGGTAGCGTTCTAGGACCAATCCTCTATTTGGTATATACACATGATCTTCCCAACACAAATAAAAACGACTAAATTCCAACCCTGACCTTAAAAAATTAACTGTGCTCACCAGTTTACATCAACAAAATCGCCAAATGCCAAACCAAACGGCGCCTACGCGATAGAGTTCGAGAACACAAAAATGCTTGTTGGAATAAACATTTTACTGACCCAAATAAAACACCATTGCAGATTCACCATTTTGAGAGAAATCATGACTTCTATTTTGAAAACGTGAGCATTATTTATTTTGAGGGGAATTATAAGAACAGGCTAATTTGTTGGTTATGATCCAAAAAAGCAAAAGGAAAACATATATAGATGAAATAAGTCGTATATATAACCATCTAATCAATAATTTTATTCCTTGATTTCTGGATATAATCAAAAATTTAATATTCAGTTTTCTGATATATTAATTATATCCTTAGTTCTTTAATTGCTGTTCAATCCATTAGCTGCGTGTGTTGTTTTTAATTGTTTTTTGATCCTACGTCTTTGTTTTACAAAAGTATTTTATATATTTTGACACACTTGTGTATTTTTAGATGAGTTTTTCCTTTATTACTGTTACATTTTGATCAATTTGTCTTTGTTTTGCATTTCAATTGCCATCTGTAATTTCCAGTCTATTAATTTTATTATATTTCTATTGTTCGATATTGTTTTTTGTAGCCTCGAAGAAGGTAAGAAGCTGCACCGAAATGGCAAAAAAGCTTGCGAACCTAAGCCTGCATAGTGCATCGCACTGGCACCATATATATATATATATATATATATTCACGGCGTGAAGTGGCATCCGCCCATCTTAAAATCGCGTCAGCTGTGGCGTCCGAGGCACTATGGTAACCAATATACGGACGTGACAGTGTATCGAGCTCCAAAATATCGCAAACGGTTTAGTAAATGCTAGGGAATCGATTGCTGATAAAATCAGTAGAACGTCACTTTGGTCGTTTTTTGTATAAACATATACACCAAGGTTCACAGGGTCTCCGGACGCGGCGCTATAGTAGTACACTTATATATTTATTATACATCTTACGCACAAATTGGCATCGGTCAGTATACATGTCGAAGAACGGTATAGTGTGGCGTCTGTATATGTATTTTCCTTGCAAAGTGGCATCCTGGCAGTGTTGCCGGCATCACTTCTGAATATAGAAAGCTTTTAACATTGAATGTGTGATTTACATTTTTTGATTTTTAACAGTGCGGAGGATGTTAGTTATTGCAGAAGATCTACCGTTATTAATTGAAAAATGATATTTTCGTTCTACAATTCACTCAAATCTGATTTTAAGGCAGAATAAAACACTAGTGGCGATAAAAATGAATTAAGCTGGCAATAAAACAAACTAAAGGATTCTGAATTTCTCTAAATAAGAGGAAAATTAATGGAATTTTCCTACGCAAACCATGAGATGAAGTAAAATTTTCAGGTTCAGGTTAATTTTTGTATGAGAATATTTTTCTAGTTCACTATAGCAAATAGCAGAAGTCAGCTTTTTTTGTGAAAATTCCGGAAAACTAAATGCTTTCAGATTACTAGGTGGGTTATTAGTAGTTGACCCAGAATATTGGATTTCATAAAAATTTATAAACATTTCGGAGACATTGAAACTCTCTCTGGCATATACAGGGTGTATATTTGATACCTTGATGGACGATAGCTGCATCCTTATTTGATCTAAGGGAAAAATGTCGAATAAAAGTTGTATAGAGCAATAAAAGCTATGTATACACTAGAGTATTTTTCCCAAACGCCATAGCGGTTTGGTGTTCGAAAAAAACTCTAAGTAGTCTGTTCATTCCTACACTACCGATTCCAAGCAGTGCAGTGCAAAAATGGAAGCTATGTTCCAATATACAGGGTGTCTGATAAATGCAAAACTTAAACATGTGCAACTGGTTCTACTGCTGTGATGTCTGTATACAGGGTGTCCCAGACCAACATACAATTAATCCTACAGAGTGAACTAGAGCTCAAAGTAGGACGATTGAAATCAACTTACCTTTATATGCACCATTGAGCCGTGTGAGGTTGATGGAGGTTTATTTCATACTCTTGAATAATTCGAATCCCGTGAAAAGTTAGGCTCTGAATTTTGGAGAAAAACTTTGGAACAGAATTTCAAAAAAAAAGTGTGAACACGAAACCTTCAATAAAGTCTTGAATTCACTAGAATTGCTCGACTTGTAATGCTAATGAAGATCATATCAAAAGGATAAGGAACGTAAAGAGATAATAAAGTAGTGAAGAATCCATCATGACTGATCAGCATCATCATTAAAGCTCTTTCTATTGTGCATTTTAGATAGAATAGACATGAAAAAATATTTAATGAAACTTATACAAATGTTCGTACAAAAAATAAACAGTACATATTCCAAATAAACATATTTTCTCTTTATATATAGTTTGCCAACGAAATTACTAGCCAGCCCGCTATTTTGTTATTAAATGGGCGGTCGATTTGAAATTTGGATGATTTGTATAGGTACATTACATACTGTTATTTCCGGTTCAATCGGAAACTTAACGAACTTCGTCATTACGGAAGAAGTTCCCTAAATGTTGATGACGTCAAATGTTTAGTTCAAGTGGAAGCCATCTACTAAACCCCATATTCAAAATCTTCCATAGTGTTCTGGGTCTAAAGTTGCTATTTTCAGAAGTATCATGATGGCATTTTCAATGTAGGGATTTTGATTAATATGATGATGAGTATTAATGTCTGCATGAGAATCATTTATAACGTTGAATGTTCCTGAATATGGGACTCACGTTATTTTCAAAATCAGCGTCTGAATATCAAATTTTACAGCATTAGAATCGGAAGGAATGTTTTTAGTACTGGAACATACAAGGCCACCGAAATCACAATGCAATATATTTAGGATTTCTGGTATATTAGTTTATTTTATTTCAAATTTATAAAATGTGCGACTCATTTGACATTTCTTGGAATCGTCATAGCTAAAAATAAAGTATGAAGTATGGTACATATTTCAAGTTTTGAAGAATCCAAATATTGAAAAATATTTAGGTTATTCTATTTGAAAAAAAACGAACGAAATTTCCATTTGAACCGTAAATTATAGTCAGATGTTTGAATACCTAAAATCTCAATCTTCATGTCAAAATTCATACATTCAACATGGTGGCGCCAAAATGGCGGACGAGATTTGTGATTATTGTCCAATTGTGGGTTGAGGTAACGAATTTAGCCGGAGATTGTCAGAATTCAATATCGCGGTTCCACGATGACAAGCCAGTTAATCATAATAATAGCTCAGAACTCACTTAAAAATTACCTTATAATAATGAAGCTGTATCAGAATGCATAGATTAACGAGTAGACTGAGAAGCATAAAATAAAATCATAAAAAACTTTTTAAAGACAAACTTTAATTCAAATACGCTAGAAAGTAGAAAATAATTTCTTTGGATGTATAACGTGGATTTTTTTGTATGTTACAGACTGAAAAGCTTTTGTTTTCGAACTAAAAATGTTTGAGGCAAGCTCTATCTGAAAAAAATTATATACAAAGTATCGTAAAAATTGTGCCACACTCAAGTTTTATTTTCAAATAGGAATCTATATTTTTAATTGCATTGATCAAATGCCATGTTTCATATCGGCGTAGTATTTACATCTGTTTTGGAAATATTGAACTATTACCGGTAAAATTTCAAATCTTCAATAATTAAACAAGATCTTGTTGTATGATCAACTTGGCATTGATCCACTTCTTACTCACTGATATTTTTGAATTACAGCTGTTATGGAATATTAAAAAAGGTTAATTGTCTCGAATCAAATAAATGACCTCTGAAATACACAACTTTGTCCCTATTGGCTAATTATCTTTGCCTGTCGTTGTCCTTGCATTTGCAGCCACCATCTCTGGAATTATCTGTCTATCCAGTTTTTCATGGTTGTTTTAAAAATGCCTGCTGAGATTCGTCAGAATGATTCTGGGCCTATTTTATCTGTGGCCTATTATCGGCCCCTCGTTTCCTAGGTAGCCGTGATGGCCTGGTACCCAGGCTACGGTAAGTTTGTTAGACAAGCCTACTTCTTCAAGGGCGTGACCTATGGTACAGAACTGTGGGAGTGTGCCAGTAAATCCAGCATTGCCATCATACAAAGAGCCAAATTAAAAATTCTCAGAGCAATGACTGATACTCCGTGGTAGGTCACAAATCAGATGTTCCTTGAAGATCTTCACGTGTCAACCATTGACAAAAAAAATCAGGAAAGAAGTTATAAACATCATACAAAGTTAGAGTAACATAACAACTCCCTCCTCCAACAGGTACAGGAAAGCATCCCTAGAAGACGGAAGAGAAAATGGTCAATAAACCTCAAGTGGGGAAACCTGCAGCAAACTTATTACGCTGTATAAAACTAAATTTGATGTTCGATTATATTCTAAGACGTAACTACAAAAACTGCTGTTATTGAAGTTCAATTTGGTAACCCAATCAATTACCATGAACTCAGATACGTTCGAAAGATATAAAATGCGTTCATAGTTCTTAATTGAAAATTCGGTTATATGATGTATATGTTCAAGAGTTACAACCCAATATACCTAACTTTTATATACATTTGAATGCCTGTGTCATGTGGAAGAACAACAAATAAAAAGCAATATCAAGTATATCTTAATTAAGAAATATATTTGTATCAGCAATACGATTTTCAAGGTCGGCCTTTCATGAACTTTACAGAAAATTAAAATACTCGAACGTAATTTTCATGGACATATACAAGTTTCGAATAGACCCAAGCGGCAAGCTTCGGCGTTTAAATTCGCTACGCGTTGCTATGGTAGCGCCACGATGCCGTACACTAAAGTGCACAATAGAGAGAAAGTGAGATTAATAAACACGGCTACGGCGTGTTCGATTCGCTAGGTGATTGTGGACGGTATATACAGGGGTGATAAATTTACAGGAATATAATGGAAATTGAGAAGTTACATTATAGGTCTACTTTATCCCGAAATGCTTATACTTATAGCCAATAAATCAATAATATGTAATATTTAAGGAGACTACAATACATAGAAAATAATCCTAAGCATAATACAATTACTATCAGCGCTCAATCTAGTTATTTAGCCACTCCGGGCAAAAATAATGATGAACGATCAAACAATCTTTTAAATTATGACCTACAAATTGAATCTTGTGTACAAATAATTTTTTAAATGCAACTAAATGTTTCTAGATAATTATATTTCTTCATAGGAACTGAAAATGCCCTATATATCATTGAATTATTTGCTGCTAATTTATGTGACATGGGATGATTGGAATTATATGGAATAGTCACATCAGTGGGTATTGGTTTTATATAAATTGAATAATCAAGTACATTATTAACTCTTTGCATTTTCAAGTGAAGAAAATTCTAATGCAAATTTAATTTTTGGGTGTTAATTATGAATATGGTTGAAAAATACATCTAATTTTTTGAAATGGAGTTAATCCTGGAAGTTATGATTAGAGTTTTTGTGGACACATTGATTGGCAGTTTGTTCGCCAGACTTACATCCTTCGGATTACTTTATACGTTTAATCACAAGCAAAACGCTTTGAGAGCAATGATATTAGAATGACATTTGATGCTATAGATTCTGTATGATGAGCCAGAGCTAGGAGAAGAGCATGCCAAGGGGATGAGTAAACTTGTAAGGATCATAAGTGAAGATAGATCTAAAACTGTCAACATCAGGGCAGACCACCAAAGCGCTGTTATGAGAGTTGGTCATTTGAATGATAATTTTTTGAAAAAACAAGACATAGTCTTGAAATGAGAGGAAGAAGGAATAAGAAGAAGGATTACTTTATGTTCGGCCATTTGAAGATTTGAAAAATAAGACATAGTCTCGAAATAAGAAGAAGGAATACTTCATGTTCCTCCATTTGAAGAATGTTTTTATAAAACTAAACCAGAAAACGGAAAATTCGAACCAAAAACAAACAATTTTCACGAGAAACCATAAACAAGGTTCAACAAGAATGTATTCAACGTTTAAGTTACTGTCAAATACAGCAAAGGCTGCAGTTCGAACATGTAAATTAGATCCGTGATCTTCCGCTTGTTCACTTTCTCTCTCTGGTCGTTCTCTCATTACTGAGAATCGTGATCGTTGACAACTTGTTCTGTTATAACTCTCTATTTACTTCGATTCCAAGCTTCACTCACAGAATGCCAGTGGCCCTTTGATCAATCCATCGGGTTGATGAGCGCCCTCTATACCTTCGTCCCTCTGTGTTTTCCGAAACTATCAACATCTTCAGATTGTGATCATCTCTTCGTATTATGTGTCCAAAAAATCGCAATATGCTCCCAAGGCAAGAAGAAGAGAGTCAGTTGTGGATGTTCAGCTCTCTAAGGGGAGCATGCGCCTGCAACACCACAACTCGAACGCATCAATTATTTTCCTGATCGCTGCTTTCATCATCCAAGCTTCAGAACATGAAGAAAGTGATTTATTTTAAAATCTTTCGTAATAGAGCAGTCTTTCCAGATCTGGGGTAGTCTAGTCATTGGACTTTTAGCCACTCCTTCTCTTTTTCGGATATCGCTTTCACTGAACTTAAGTTACTAATATGTAGTCTAGGTACATAAAATGGACTACGATTTGAAATTTTTGTAGGGAATTTGTTAGTTGTGGAGTGAAAGGTCGACAATCACAGTTTTGAATTTTTCTGTATTCATACTAGGGCCGATTTTATTTCTCTCTGCCTCAACTCGATTAAGAGTGTATGTATTATTATGTAATGATGCTTCGTATCCGAATAAAAATTTGTTTGTGAAAGTTTAGTGTAAGCGGATAAAAAATAATAACTAGTTTGAGTGAATGAAAACGACGAATACTCAGTGTGTATTAATTTATTACTTTTAGGCTAAGCGCTTTCGGCTGTTAAGCCATTATCAAAGCCGTCGTCATTTAAAAAGTAATTGTCAAAGACATCAAGCTGATCAAAAACAATACTCAATACTCAAGATCTATCCAACCATCGTTATGATTGAGTCATTCGAATAAAAACATTAAATACCCTATTATAAGGGTGTAAAATTATATTCACAAGATGTAAATACACTCAAAATTAAAAAAGTTTTTTGATTTTGAGTGTATTTACATCTTGTGAATATAATTTTACACCCTTATAATAGGGTATTTAATGTTTTTATTCGAATGACTCAATCATAACGATGGTTGGATAGATCTTGAGTATTGAGTATTGTTTTTGATCAGCTTGATGTCTTTGACAATTACTTTTTAAATGACGACGGCTTTGATAATGGCTTAACAGCCAAAAGCGCTTAGCCTAAAAGTAATAAATTAATACACACTGAGTATTCGTCGTTTCCATTCACTCAATTTGCATATAGTGTGTACACCATATCCACAGGCATTTCTAATAACTAGTTTGACTCTTTTATTTTATTCGCCAACGTTTCGGTGCAATTCGTCACCTTCTTCAGGGCTACAAAAACAATACCGTTATTGTTATTAGTTTTAAAATCACATCTACAATTTATTACTGAGAAAATAGAAATGTTTAAAAATAGATTACGCTTTTATAATTATTCTAGTTCTATTATTAATAAAATCATATAGAGCATTGATAACGGTCGAATTCGAAATACGTCTCAAAGCAATCAAAAAAAATTATTATAAAATTACGTTTGTTAATGGATTGTCTCAGAGAATCAGATACATTTTATCTAATGATACAAATCAAATAGTTTTTTATCATACAAAAAAGTTCAGCGATTCTTATAGTTTAATGAAAGATGAGTTGGATAAACTATACAATTCGAATTTAGTTTACAGAATTCCCTGTCAGGATTGTTATGTTTCATATGTTGGCCAAACTAAGCGGCTCCTCCGCGATAGAGTTCGAGAACACAAATGCTCTTGTATGAATAAACATTCACTGACCCTAATAAAACAGCTTTGCAGTTTCACCATTTTGAATAAAACCTTAACTTGAGCATTATCGATTTTGAGGTGAATTACAAAAATAGACTAATTAGTGAGATGGTTTTGATCCAAAAAGATCCAAAAAAACATGAATTCTATTGACATAAAAAGAGATACGGATAATTTAAGTCGAATATATAACCATCTAATTAATAATTTTATTCGTTGATTCTCAACAGAATTTGGCAACACCTCATAATCGGGTGTTCAGTTTTCGGAAGTATTAATTCTATTTTTAGTTTTGTAATTGCTGTCGAACCCATTAGTTGTGTGTATTGTTTCTTAATTGTTTTTAATTGTTTATTGTTTTTACTGTTTTACTTCGGCATTTTATCAATGTATTTTATATATTGTTACAACCTTGTGACCTGGTTTGATTCATATTTCTAGCTGAGTTTTTCCTCCACTATTGTCAAGCTTTTGTTCAGTATAGCCTTGTTTTCAAATTCTAATTGTCATCTGTATGTTCTTTATTTTTATTGTTCGGTATTGTTTTTGTAGCCCTGAAAAAGGTGACGAATTGCACCAAAACTTTGGCGAATAAAATAAAAGAGTCAAACTAGTTATTATTTTTTATCCGCTTCCGCTAAACTTTCACAAACAACCATTGGAATATTTAATTCTCCGCATTTTTATATGAGTTGTTGTAAATTAAGAATCTTTTCTCTGGCACCTTTACTTTTCACAAATCCTGCTTGCTCGTGGAAAATCTGTCGATCTAGATTATTGAACTAATCATTGGACAACAATATAACTCATTCTCTCAGTGCTTATCTTCCCAATTGTGACCGATAGACCCTAAGTATCCTACCTTTACAAAATCAGCTTGTTAAGTGTAATCTAAAACTATTTCAGAAGGTTTTTACTTCAAGAGATATATACTATAATTTAGGGACACTCTGTATATTTGTATCTTAATACTGCATTGGCTTGTATCGATTGACTTTAATCTAGTTTAAAACTACTTTTAAATTGTGAAGCAAAACATTTATTTTAGTTTGTCGGTCATTATCCCCATTTCAGGGTTTATCCTGTCCCTTATCCCAAAATTTAATTATAACTTGTCTCTATTTGCCTTATCCAGAAAATTTTATGAACTATTTTGATCGTGAAACATTTGCTATCCGTGAAAAAGTAGGATCTATACCTGCGCTAGTACGGGTCATAAATCGACTCCTGTAAGCAGTATGCGGAAGGAAAAGGGCTCGTAATGAAATAAAAATTGATACGAACCTGGTCCTTTTCGATGAAGCCGATGAAAGCAGTCCGCTCGATTTCAACTGGCTGACCGGCTCGGTCATATAGAGCGATGACGAAGTGAAAAAAATTCGATTTTCGCAGATTGCTGGGCGGTTGTTTCTCGAAATGGGCACGACCTACTTGAGACCTGAAACAATATTTTTCTCAAATTACTATACAATAAAACGGTTCAACAATATTTACTATGATATCTCAAAATATATTCATTTTCGTGAATGTGGCACACACATTCCAGTTTATGACTACAGTAACACATATCACTGGAGAAAATTATTCGATCACAAATATATAAATTATTGCGCATTTTTTAATAATATTACCTTTACTTTTATAGATAATTATGATTGTGGATTTAAAAAGAAATATTCATTTAAGTCAAATAAATATAAAAAACAAAAATCACACAAAGAAAACTCAACGTTTTAATAGCGTTTCCCTCGTTAAACTGCTCTCGATAATTTCCGCAGTAATTGATCATTCCGGCGATAAAATGTTAATCTATTTTGTCGAATATTTGTATAAATGCTCGAAGCTCTAGATATCGCCACCGCGCTGCGCGTATCCTGTACACAGCGCCAGTTTTGTTACCAACTCCCCGATACCGTGTCACGTATTGGCTCATCGATAATGTACTATATAGATGAGATGTTATATGTATATTGCCTTTTACGCCTTAGGTATCATTCAGGTATACGGTATGTCCGTAAACAAAATAGAATTTTTGGTTTCACAAAAAGCAATAATACTTATATTTATGAAAGATATTAGATTTAGAATTTTGTAATCATTAGTTGCAATTATAGACCAGGGTAGAAGCCTTTAAAAATAATAAAAAGTGAAAAAAAAATAATAGTAGGATGAAACCCATTAGAAAAGGAGGGGAATATTATAAAAATGAAAGGAAAAATAATTTACGGGCGATCTGTGGTCGGGAAGGGGAGGGGGGTGAGTTTTTAAGGGTAAAAAACGGTTTTTCTCGATTTTCGGCAAAACTAAAAGTCCTATCGAAAAAAGTCAAATGGCAACGTTGTAGGTGATAAAAAGATCTAAAACTTTTGTATTCACAGTTTTTTCACATAACCTAAAAATGTATGTGAAAAATTCAAAAAACCAGGTTTTTAGTTTTTTATTTTAATCTTTTACAAAAAAAAATTTTTTAACGAAATTTGGTGAAAACTTTCCTTCCTATGTCCCAAATACGCTGTAATTTATTTGATTAAAAATATTTATTTTTTCACCTTATTTTGAATTAATATCGAAAAAACACCCTAATTTTCAATCGAAAACTCACCCGTAAAAAAGTTGGTATGTTTTTTGTTCGTTGAAATCTCCACTTTTCGATGGTGAAAAAAAAATATATGTTACTATAGTAAATCTTCTCAGAAAATGCAAAAAATCGAAAAAAACTCGAATTCGAAATTTTTTTTTCAATTATTATAAAAAATAAATATTTGCGCTATGTAGAAAAACATTACGCAGTAAGCAGCTATATTGTCTTTGATGGGTATCCCGAAATTAAAAAATCAGTTAGTGTCACAACAGTACCAGCAGCTACTTCAACTAAAAGAGGAGAACGTAGTCGTAGAAAAACCTCAGACAATATTCCAGAGTTCGATTATCAAAATCATACAAAAATACCTTTTTTGCAAGAAAAATTTTTATCTAACGAGAAAAATAAGGATAAAATAATAAAAACTTTGATGAAAGGATAAAATTACAGTCACGAGGATTTTCCTGCAACCAAATAGAAGAAGATGCTGATGCTGACATAATTGAAACCGCGATAAAAGTTGCAATGCGTACTAATAAAACTGTAATTGTTGTGGGCCAAGAATTGATCTTTTGGTCCTTTTAAATCAGTTAAATTCATATAATCATGACATTTATTTCCTCAAACCAAGTTCTGGAAATGTAAAAGACCTATTTTTCACGTCTAATAGTTTCAAACATGAATCATTAAGAAACATTGTTGCATTTCTGCATTGTTTTTCTGGTTGCGATACAACATCTGGATTTGCCGCAAAAGGAAAGAAAAGTATCGTCAATTCATTATTAGACGTTAAAAATTTGTCAAATTTGGCCAATGTTTTTTATAAGAAAGATGCGAGTAAAGAAGGAATAAAAAAAATGGATTACAACTAATCAAATCTATTTATAAATGTAAAAAGGAAAACATTACACTGAATCAATTAAGGTTTCAAAAATATCAATTGGCAAAAATTAAATCATCTTTCGTTTTGGCAAACCTCCCACCCACAGAAGGAGCAGCAGAACAACATTGTTACAGGGCATATTATCAGCTTCAAACTTGGTTGGGTAACGAACTAACAGCAACAGATTGGGGCTGGAAGCAATATCAACGTGGAATTATGCCCAAATTTACACAAAAAGAATTAATTCCGGAAATATTGCTCAAAACTATTTGCTGCAGCTGTGAAACTGGATGTAACAGTTTAAAATGTGGTTGCCGAAAACATGGTTTAAAAATGCACAAATTTATGTTCAAACTGTCATGGTTCTGAAAATTGCTCCAATATTGAAAAAGAAACCTACGAGGAAGTTGATGATTCAGAAGAAATTGTGGATGAAGAACCAACGCAGTCTGGAAATAATGTTGGAGAGGAAGAAGGTGATAGTCATGAAGATTTCGAAGATCTACTAGAATCGGAGATGTTTGACGAATCTAACGATGAAGAAATGCCATCAAAAAGACAGAAACTAATGGATAAGTGATTAGAATTGAATATAAGGTATTTATGAATGATAAGATTAATGTGTTTAAAAATATTGTAATGAATAACGTAATCAGAATAAAGTATCTACATTTAATTGTACGATTTACATTTATATTTATATCTAATGAGATTTTCTATGACATAAATGTAATTAGTATTAAATAAATCAACTTTTTAATTGAAACAAAATTGCAGCAATCACATTTTTTAGATGAAATTATTTATAATAATTAAAAAAAAATTAATTCGAGTTTTTTTTCGATTTTTTGCATTTTTTGAGAAGATTTACTATAGTAACATATATTTTTTTCACCATCGGAAAGTAGAGATTTCAACGAACAGAAAACATACCAACTTTTTGAAAAAAGCTGATATTTTGACGGGTGAGTTTTCGATTGAAAATTAGGGTGTTTTTTCGATATTAATTCAAAATAAGGTGAAAAAATAAATATTTTTAATCAAATAAATTACAGCGTATTTGGGACATGAAAAGGTAAGTTTTCACCAAATTTCGTTAAAAAAATGTTTGTAAAAGATAAAAATAAAAAACCAAAAACCTGGTTTTTTGAATTTTTCACATAAATTTTGAGGTTATGTGAAAAAAGTGTAAATACAAAAGTTTTAGATCTTTTTATTACCTACAACTTTGCTATTTGACTTTGGTCGATAGGGCTTTTAGTTTTGCCGGAAATCGAGAAAAACCGTTTTTTACCCTTAAAAACTCACCCCCATCCCCTTCCCGACCACAGATCGCCCGTAAATTATTTTTCCTTTCATTTTTATAATATTTCTCTCCTTTTATTATGGGTTTCATCCAACTATTATTTTTTTGGTTTTAAAAATTATCGACCCTGGTCTATTAAACTAACAAATGTAAATTGTAATAGTTGAACCTCTTTCTAAAGTATGTTTGGTTGGAGGTGAAAAGGAAGTGAATATAACAAAAACAATGGTAAGTAAAGACAGAAAAGGGGTTGGACATGACAATAATGAAGTGATCAATAATTCTAAAGCAAAATGAATAACAAAAACGATATGAATCTAAAATTTTATTTGAAAGGAAATATAGAAGATTAAGATAAAATTCTATTCCACAGAATAAACCGAGAGAATGGACCCACTAAAAATGCTGAAATAGATCTTCAACCAACCATCTCAGGAAATAGTATAAGGCAACCTCCAAGAAAACGATAGAATGTGGATATACTAACAAGCTCCTAGCTGTAAGGAACCGGCAAGTAGTCCCCAGAGATAGACAAATGCTAGAAGAATCAAGATGCAAATAGGCTGTAAGGTATTGGTAAAATAACTCACTCTGATTTTAGTCAATAATGATTTATTCTTCTCGCCAAAATATATCTCTTAATCTTCACAATATATTTTTAATAATGATTCGTAGCCCACTTAATTCACGTAACCAAAACTTCTATCTATTTGTTTTCTCAACGCTTTTTACACAATATTTTATATAAATATTAAATATAGTTATAAGTGTTGTATGTCTAAATGCTGACTCTAATAGTCCTTCACCAACATATTTCTGAATAAAATTAACTGTCTCGACTCTTACTTCGTGGAATCTAACTCATTTAAAACAGTAAAATATCTTTGAATGTTTAATGACTAACGAATTATTTGATATACAGGATGTTACAAGGCCACTGAAAGAAGAAAATGAAAATAGAAGCTTATAAGGCTGAATGATTTTTTCACTATGCACTTTGATTATCACTTCTGGACATGTTTGTGGATATGGTAGTTACAAAAATATTTTTATTTTATTTGTTTCTAAAACTTGTCTTTTACGAGTATCTGTTGTAAATGTCTCAATATTGTAAGTTGTTAATACTCTAGTACAGTGGTTCCCAACCTTTTCTGGACCACCGCCCCTATAGAAGAGAACAAAAATTTAACCGCCCCCCCCCCAGTCGCTGGTTAGTCCAAAGTAGATAATTTTATTTGAATATCATCTGTACCGTCCCAATTGATCTGTATTTAGTTTTAATTTCAGTTAATGTCTAAATTTTATTTTAGAGGGATGATGAAGTAGAAATTTATTAAACGACTACCAAATCTACAATAAAATTGTTTATTAAACTATTAAATATAAACACAGAATCAATAAGAAATACAATCACAATAGAAATAAGAAATGCAATACAATAAGAAATACAAAATTATTAATAAAGAAAAAATCAATGTGACGGTTGAGGCTGGTGGAGTGTTTGTTAATATCGGGTTCCAATTTCGTTAACATCAATCGCAGATCGCCACGTTCAGTGATGTGTAGTCTGTTCCTCTTATTTGACAGCACTGCAGTGAATGCACGCTCAGCCATATAGGACGAAGGAAATGCAATAAACAACTTCTGTACTATTGTCCACAATCCAGGATAGAGAACTGGTATTGGTTTTTGAAGCCAGAACTCTTGATATCCACGTTTGAATTCTACTTTCAGTTCTTCGTTAGTTGTGAGTTCTAATAGCTCCTCTTCCAAATTTGATGAGCCTTCAGTATCTGTGTTTGCGAAAGGATCTATAACCCAACTTGGTATTTCCATGTTTAAAATATCTTGGAAACGCTCTGTTAAATCAACATGAAGAACTTCCAAGTGGTGGCAGTAAGTCAGTAAATCTTCCGGTTTTGCAGACACTGATGTTGATAATGTGGGAAAATGGTTGTACTCACTTCTACCAAGATTTCTTTTGAATATAAGAAGTTTTCCTGCAAAAGCAGCTATGACGTTTTTAATTTTAATTAAATTTAAATCATCACCTTGAAATTGTAGATTAACTTGATTAAATACTACAGGTCCGTCAAATAAGCGATGTAAATTTCTGACGTAGTCAGGTTTTCGCGCAATTGTTCGTTTTCTTCAAGAAATTCCAACACTGAGTCAAATAGATTGAAAAAACGATTCAGACAAACACCTTTAGAGAGCCAACGTACTTCTGTGTGCAGCAGCAAGCAAGTGTAGTCTTCATCATTTTCATTGCAACAAACGGTCATTCAATGAATTGCTTCTAATGACATTGATTGCTTTAATAACGTTATTGAGGGACGCATGCAGACGTTCATTTAATTTTTTTGCAACCAAATGCTGACGGTGAATAATACAATGTACAGCGAGTACATTTGGCACTGCTTTTCTCAAATGTGCTATAAAACCCTTATGACGCCCGGTCCTTGCTGGAGCACCATCAGTAGCAGCAGACAAAATAATGCTAATAGGAATTTCTTTCGCATGAAAAAGTTCTTGCATGATATTAAATATAGAATGTCCCTTTGTATCAGATTCCAAATTCTCAGCAAATAATAACTCTTGATGAATTTTTTCTTCTTTTATAAATCGTACGTATGATAAGAGTAGAGCTTCGTTACTTGGTAGAGTTGATTCATCGAGTTGAACGGAAAATTTGCAAGTCTCTAGGTAATCGCATAATGATATTTCAACGTCATTTGCCATTTCATATATTCTTCTTTGCACTAAATTATTACTGAGAGGAATTTTTTTAATGATATCAAATGGTGTCTTATGATGGAGAACAGTTTTTAATATCTCTTCGACTGCCGACAAAATCAATTTCTCGCCAATGGTGTGTGGTTTTCCTGACTTTGCGATTAACAATGATACGTTATACGAGGCTCGTAGCCCATCATCGTCTCGTTTAGAAGACGATGCAAAAAGGTTTGATATAGTTGGCTGTTTTAAATATTCTTTTTCGAGTTTTTGAAAATAGAATATATCTTTGTTCTTCTTATCAGGATGCATTTTATGTAAATGCTCTTGTAGCCTAGAAGGTTTCATAGCTTCATTTGAAAAAACTTTTCGGCAAATTAATCACATAGGTAATGATTTGTTTGTAGAAGATTCCGCAAATCCATATTTTAAATATTCAATACTGTATTACCGGCATTTCTTTTTTAATTTAGAAGTAGATTCAGCCATTTTCATACAAAAATTAAATTCTCAATAGATTTATAGAGAGTAATGTTGATAAAATGAGACACAACTCACGATTATTAACTACGGCAGAGCTTATGATTCACGACTATATATCGCAGCCAAGCACATACAACTAACTAACCAAAAATTCGTAGAGCTGTTGCTTTTATACGTTTCGTTTCGTGCATGGTTCAACTTTTCTGTATGCGAACATGTCGAAACATGTTATTTTGTATGAACATCGCGCGTTCGCTTATCAACGTGCGAGGACAAGTCATATACTTCTATTCTGAACTAAAAGAAATTATTATAATTATTAGTATTATTATTAATGCTAATTTAAAACTACTTATTAACCCTTATTAAATCATTTTATTTCACCATTCCTCTTGATTGCTTATTATTTGCTTCTTAATCTGCTACTACCCCCCTAAAAGGCTGCAGCGCCCACAGGGGGGCGGTATCGCCTCCGTTGAGAACCATTGCTCTAGTACTATGTGGTAATTTTGCGGAAATTGCGCTATTAATTTTGAAGCTTCAATATGTTCTAGATTACTTAATTTATCTAGATTTTTTTTGTAAGCAGGTAATAGTTTATTCTTTTTTTAATTCGTATTTTAGGGTTATCACTATCTGATTCTTTTCTTTTAGTTGCTACTTTTACATGGATTGTTTGACTGTCCTGGCTAGATCTTGTTTTGGATTTGGAAATATAATTTTTCAGGAAATTGATTCGGTCATCAATTGCAGACAGAAGTTCAAAAAATAAGGTACAATAAAACGTGAAGGTAAACCAAAAAGTGATTAGGGCATCATTATTGTATGGCAGAAAGTCTTTTGGTGTAACAAAATATATTACAAAATATATCAAAATCCACTAAAAGTTCAGATTGCAAATTAAACGTTAAGAATTAATAATATATTTTGAAAACCCATCGTAAAAAATTTGTTTTTAATAAAACTAAAACACCTGACTCATCAAGAATTCAATGTGGTAAAGATTATTCACTATCAAACAGCTAGATACAAACAGAAGATAAAAAAATATGACAAGCTTTTAATTCCATTAATTAATTTCTCATCACAATCTACCTAGTGACTACGAATTAATATTAAGTTATTTTTAACAAGAACAACATGAAACGGCCATTAGGAAATTAGCCAGCACTCCTTGGAATAATAAAAATGTTCCCTACATCACATCAATAATCAAGAAATTGCATGAGTTTTATCTTCATGAAATCAAGTGATTATTGGATGCCAAGAGTGTCACAAGTGGTCCGTAATAGTAACGACAAATTATTAATATTCAGCAATACGTTTAGTGAACAAATGAAGTTAATTTCGAATTGTAAATTCATGAAGAAGTCGTCTTAAATCCTCCATAAGAATTTTCCCAAAACAATATTAGGAAGAGACTATATCAGTTGTTGGATTTCAGTTTGATTCGAATTTTAATTATTTTCTCTATTGGGCAAAAACTTGCAAAAAAAATTCAAAAACCTGTGAATTCTCCCCTGAGGAAAGCATCTTTTGTGCACTCTATATTTTTGGAACATACAACAGAGGGGAGATTATTGAAACAATATAATCTCTCAAAATTAACAAAACTCCCAGTATCGATGAAATTAGAGCTGAAACCTTGAAAGAGATAAAAACAGAGATAGCTTCTCCTCTGAACAACATTTTTAATAGAATAATAGAAACAGGAAAATTTCCCAAAGAACTTAGAACAGGGGATATTAAACCAATTTTCAAAAAAAGAGACAAACATGAAATTCTAAACTACAGACCAGTTACGCTCAATTCAAACATAGCTAAAACACTAGAAAAAATAATCAAAAAAAGAATGGTCTCTTACTTTAACAAGCATCATTTCATTTCAAATAATCAGTATGGATTCAAAGAAGAGATTTCTACCCAAGATGCTATTATTTTTCTCACCTCCAAAATATAAGAAAATCTAGAAAACAGTAAATCAAGTCTATGTGTATTCTTAGATCTTGAACCACTCACAGCTGTTGATGACCTTGCAAAATATGGATTTCAGGGAAAGCACATTGAATCTCACCTTACTTTAAATACAGAGAGCAAGTCGTGAAAATTGATAACGTCGTTAGTGAAAAAAGGATTGTGTAGTTCGGAGTACCGCAAGGAACAGTTTTGGCGCCAATTCTCTTTACAATATATATATATATATATATATATATAGTTTTTCTTTTTTTTTGGTTCTTGGTCTTTTTTATTTACTTATATATTGTTATTTTATATTCTTGGGATTGAGGACCATTTTTAAAGACATTTAACTAGTAGTTAATACATTTTTATTTTACGTTTCGGTCTTCCATGACCTTCATCAGAAATAAAATTTTTTGTTAAAACTAAAAGAAATGGTACAAGTTACAGAATGAATTTTTAAAAAACAAAACAAATAAATCTTACCTTCGACAGAACGTTCATTTGATTATTTAATATATTTTATAGATGTTTTAGGATGCATCACATAATAGAATACAACTCACACCACAAAACAAAACGAACATTTTAAAAATATGACATTCATTGATTAAAATTTGTATTGGAATATACGAGTATTTGTTCTATACAATGAAAGCAGCCGTAACGAGGTTTTAATGTGTCGTTTTTGTGTTGACTGGTATTAAATTGAAGTTTATATTTATATAGGGAGTGGTAATAAATGGATTTTATATTTATATAGGGAGTGGTAATAAATTTATTATATTTGGAATGTGCCACGTGTTTCTCTATATTTCTAAGTTTTTATAATGTTATTATAAATTTTACTAAGATTTTTTGTGTCAGTCTTTAAATTTACGGAACTAGTTTTTCTTTGTATTTCTATCATCTCCAGAACTTCGCGTTTTTTTGTATGGTTTTCACTTCGAAGAATTTTTGTGTTTTCGAAATCAAACTCGTGCTGGTTTTCTGAAACATGGATAGTGAGTGCCGTTTTGTTTCGTTTGTCATATTTGTGACTATTTATTCTGCTTTTCAAATACTGACTTGTTTGTCCGATGTAGACCCCTTCACAGTTTTTACATGGTATTTCATACACTATATTGCTCTTTTTTTCTTTTGAGATTGAACTTTTTAGATTGGTGTAATTGGTTTTTAGTAGGTTGTACCCTTTATGAGCAACATGTATGTTGTGGTGCGAAAATGTCTTTTTTAGGTTTTCTGATAAATTTGGTATATATGGCAAAGTGAGGAATTGGTTTGTTTTATTGTCTATTTTAGTTTTTGTATTATTATGGTTATAAAATATATGTAAACGTTTTTTAAATATCTTATTTATCAAATTTGTGGGATAGTTGTTGAGTATAAGGGCATCTTTAGCTTTTATTATTGCATTCTCTCTGAATTCGGGGTCGGACAGATTTATTGATCGATCTGCGAGTCCTATAATGACAGTTTTTTTGTGTGTTAGAGGGTGTTGTGATTTAAAATTTAAATATCGGGAAGACCAGGTATCTTTTGTGTGCCATTCCGTTTTTATGGTGTTAGTTGTATGATGGAGGGTAAGGTCCAAAAAGCTAATTTGATTATTTTCTTCTAGTTCAATGGTGAACTGTAGTCTGTCATGGTAATTGTTGAAATCTTGCAAGACCAAATGTTCTGTATTTTTTGGAATTGCTAATATGCAGTCGTCAACATATCTGTAAAAAAATAATGTTTGAATTGAGTTTTTGGTCAGTATTGTTTCTTCAAGGTCTTCCATAACTAATTGGGCAATGACACTAGAAATCGAGGTCCCCATGGCACATCCTTCAATTTGTATGAAGAGACGTTTTACCAACAAATTGAAGGATGTGCCATGGGGACCTCGATTTCTAGTGTCATTGCCCAATTAGTTATGGAAGACCTTGAAGAAACAATACTGACCAAAAACTCAATTCAAACACTATTTTTTTTACAGATATGTTGACGACTGCATATTAGCAATTCCAAAAAATACAGAACATTTGGTCTTGCAAGATTTCAACAATTACCATGACAGACTACAGTTCACCATTGAACTAGAAGAAAATAATCAAATTAGCTCTTTGGACCTTACCCTCCATCATACAACTAACACCATAAAAACGGAATGGCACACAAAAGATACCTGGTCTTCCCGATATTTAAATTTTAAATCACAACACCCTCTAACACACAAAAAAACTGTCATTATAGGACTCGCAGATCGATCAATAAATCTGTCCGACCCCGAATTCAGAGAGAATGCAATAATAAAAGCTAAAGATGCCCTTATACTCAACAACTATCCCACAAATTTGATAAATAAGATATTTAAAAAACGTTTACATATATTTTATAACCATAATAATACAAAAACTAAAATAGACAATAAAACAAACCAATTCCTCACTTTGCCATATATACCAAATTTATCAGAAAACCTAAAAAAGACATTTTCGCACCACAACATACATGTTGCTCATAAAGGGTACAACCTACTAAAAACCAATTACACCAATCTAAAAAGTTCAATCTCAAAAGAAAAAAAGAGCAATATAGTGTATGAAATACCATGTAAAAACTGTGAAGGGGTCTACATCGGACAAACAAGTCAGTATTTGAAAAGCAGAATAAATAGTCACAAATATGATAAACGAAACAAAACGGCACTCACTATCCATGTTTCAGAAAACCAGCACGAGTTTGATTTCGAAAACACAAAAATTCTTCGAAGTGAAAACCATACAAAAAAACGCGAAGTTCTGGAGATGATAGAAATACAAAGAAAAACTAGTTCCGTAAATTTAAAGACTGACACAAAAAATCTTAGTAAAATTTATAATAACATTATAAAAACTTAGAAATATAGAGAAACACGTGGCACATTCCAAATATAATAAATTTATTACCACTCCCTATATAAATATAAAATCCATTTATTACCACTCCCTATATAAATATAAACTTCAATTTAATACCAGTCAACACAAAAACGACACATTAAAACCTCGTTACGGCTGCTTTCATTGTATAGAACAAATACTCGTATATTCCAATACAAATTTTAATCAATGAATGTCATATTTTTAAAATGTTCGTTTTGTTTTGTGGTGTGAGTTGTATTCTATTATGTGATGCATCCTAAAATATCTATAAAATATATTAAATAATCAAATGAACGTTCTGTCGAAGGTAAGATTTATTTGTTTTGTTTTTTAAAAATTCTTTCTGTAACTTGTACCATTTCTTTTAGTTTTAACAAAAAATTTTATTTCTGATGAAGGTCATGGAAGACCGAAACGTAAAATAAAAATGTATTAACTACTAGTTAAATGTCTTTAAAAATGGTCCTCAATCCCAAGAATATAAAATAACTATATAATTATATATATATATATATATATATATATATATATATATATATATATATATATATATATATATATATATCAATGATATATTGCGTCACGATACTTGTAGCAGTATTGTTTGCTTCGCTGACGATACAGCAGTATTGTACAATGCTGATAACTGGAATGACCTCAAAACTAAAGCAGAGGATGACATGAGTAAACTCTTTGAATGTTTCGCAGATAAAATACTATCAATTAGTTACGAAAAAACATTCTTTTTACCTTTCTCTTGCTATGCCAACTCACTCCCCAATATAATACATTGAGTATCGGGAACATTATATTAATTCGATCAGTAGAAAAAATCAAGTATTTAGGAGTAGTGATAGATAGACACTATCATGTTTACCAAGTGACTAGAACATTGAGGAGCATTCTTTATAGATTCAGGTATTTACGAAATATATTAGATACCTCGCGAATAAAAACGATAATCTCTTCTGCAATTGTGGAGTCTCGTCTTGCATATGGGATAGTGGGCTGGGGTGGAGTAGCAATATCGCATTTGAAATAATTAGACGTATTATAGGAAAAATTTCTAAAAATTCTCTTTGTAAGACCATCACAATACTCATCAGAAGCACTTTTCAAAGAATCAAAATTGCTAGACCTCAGGCAACTTCACTTCCTAAGAACTGTTGTGGAACAACATTAAAACCGAACAAAATTGAAGTATGTAAATCATAGGCATAATAGAAGACTTAAGCCAATGCGCAACTAAGCACAATATGCTCAACCAAAACAATCGTTCAGAGAACATATAATCATCTTGCTCTACAATTGCTTACCTCTGGAAATCAGACTTGCAACGACAATTTTTTTATTCAAAAATGATGTCAAATGTTGCATTTCAGAGACATATAGAGTCTCTATACATCGATTAATTGACACCTCTCATGAAATATACTCTGTAATAGAGATAACATTATTTATTTGTTTACTATACTGACAGAGAAAACGAGTTCATATTCATATTCCTAATATTGTTTTTGTGTTCCTTTAACTTCATCTATTACTCAAGCACTGTTGACTATTATCATTGCCATCAGTTATTATTGGCACTACACTGTGTCATTTTTCAATCTTGATTGTATTATGTACAGGGTTATTGGTTATAATTTGATCATCCCTTTATTTCTCTTATGCGCACAGATACAAAAAAAAGTTTCATATAAAAGTTGTAGGAGTATAAATGAATTTAAATAAAATGTCCTTTGCACACCAATAGCGTTTTTGAATTACGGGGTATAATATTAAAATATTTTCTTTTAAATAGAATGCCCTGTATATTATGACATATTCGGATAGGACCTTCTTTCTCATAACAAAAATATAAACTTTTATAGGTCTAGCTTTTATACTTTCCAAAATAATGGACAGTAAACTCCTAAAGTATTTAAGTAAGTATTTAGCTAAAAAAAGTAGTTGGCTATGCAAGGCTTACTGCACTTGTTGATATTATCTGTCAAAACTAAGTCAAAACTAAGTCAAAACTATAGTAATAGACAGTAAATGTTTAAAAAATAGGCGACTGGGTGTGACGTTAACAAAGAACATAAAAAACAATATAGTGTTTATTACGAAATACAATACAATAGCAAACAACATAAAAAGCAATACAGTGTTTATTACAATATAAAAACCGATTTGATATTTTCATAAATTTTAAGCAAACTAAAGCAAGTGCTCAAAATGACCGCCGTTAGTTTCAATACAAAGTTCATACCTTCTCCTTAAATTTTCTATACAGTTTAAAATTTTATTACTATTTCGATGGTTAAGAAGTTCAATTTCAGCTTCAATTTTCTCAATTATTGCAATACTGTTACTGGTATCGGAATAAACTTTTTCTTTTAAATGGCACCATAAAAAGCCATCTAAAGGCGTTAAATCAGGACTATTTGACGGCCATTGAATCGTGCCACCATTTTCTATCCAAGTTGCGAACTCATTATATAAGTGTTCTCGCACTTCCCTTAATTATGCGGAGGTGCTCCGTCTTGTTGCCATATTATGACATTGAGCACATCTTCTGGAAATTCCTGAAGTAAATCGTAAACTTGTGCGTGGCCGACGAGAAAGACAGGCCTTGGTGCGTAAATATCACGTGACCATCTGAGGCCGAGAATCCAAAAACGATTTCTACTTTTCATGTTGATTTTATGTATTTGAGGTTACGTAAGCTTTTGTTTATCAAATTGTTAATTGTTTATCGAGTTTCTCTGAGTAGAAAAATATAACAAGGAAGTCACTGTAACAGTTAAAGATATACATACAGCTTTAGCATTAGAAGAATTAAAAAAACAGACAAGCAGGTAGGTACAGTTTTTGTTTTTATAACATCAGCAGCACATCTAAATTATTGTATAAATATTGTAGCCATGCCTAGAAAATGCAGTGAGTCAGGCTGTAGATCGAATTATCGCAGTGAAAACTCTGAGGAAGGGCCAAGTCATATTACAACATTTAGTTTACCGAGAAATGAACAGTTGAAACAGCGGTGGTTGCGAATAATCCCAACAGACCTTAGCAACATAAAAAATCCTCAAGTTTGTATTAAGCATTTCCCTGAATCTGATATTATTAGAACGGATATATGTATCGTTCAGGGAGAACGAAAGGAATACCCTAGGAAGATACTAAAATTAAAAGATTCTGCTCTACCTGTAATATTTTCCAATGTTCCCAAGTATTTGTCATCTGTGCCCAGTTCTTTCAAAAGGCTATGTAATAAAGAAGAAGATCAACTTGAAAAAGCTATAGCAGACAGCCTCGAAACACATAAGCAGTTTGTTGACTCGCAAAAAATTAAACATTTAGATGATATTATGTCTTTTTATGAGAAATCTAATGTAAGTAAAGAATGGATTTTAGTAAGAGAAGACAGTAAAGTATATTTATGTCTGCTCACTTTATCTGAGAATGTACAGAAAATAATAGGATCACTTCTAGTGAGAGAAAATTTGGACTATGCAATTCAAATCGAGAATCATCCACTTCCCACGGCAAAAATTCCCAAAAAGCTACATGTTTTGAATAATTTCAGTATTTTAGAAAATCTGTTGGTGCTTATTGAATCTAGTGCTAGAAACCAAAAAGTGCGTGATGACACTAAAATAGCTAAAATTTGTAATGTGTTATCCGAAATGACTGCAGCAGAAGAGGTATCAAGTTTTTTTACTTTTATTATTGAGCAGTTACAGCTTTACCAGCAAACTCCCAATAACCGACGGTACTATGGTAAGACACTAATGTTTGCGGCAAGTTTATATATTCACTCTTCATCTATTTATATGACATTATATGATTCCCACTGTCTGTATTTACCACATCCTCGTAATCTCAAAAAACTTATATTCAAATTTACTTTGACAGATATGAGCATAAAAGGCAGTATCGAGTATTTGAAATCCAAACTCAGTTTCCTAAAAGAACATAAATTTCTCATAAATATACATCTAGATGAAATTTATGTTAATTCACAGTTTAGTTTTGAAGGTAAAACAGTTTTTGGTGGCACTGACAGAAGGTAAAACAGTTTTTGGTGGCACTGACAATGATCCATCAAAAATGGCTAAAACAGTACAAACCTTTATGATATCGAGCATACTATCAAAGTATCGGGATGTGGTAAGTTTAGTACCCGTCAACAATTTAACTGGAGTTCAGTTGTATGAGCTTATACTGAAAGTCTTGCAAGAGTTAGAAAAATTAGGTTTTAAAGTTATTGCCCTAATATCAGACAATCATAGTATAAACAGAAAAGCCTTTTCAATGTTTACAAAAGATAATATTTTGAAACCTTTTGCACAACATCCTTTAGATAATTCTAGATTACTTTTTTTATATTTGACGTGGTCCACATTATAAAATCTATTAAAAATAACTGGATTAGTAAAAGAACTAATGACTACTCACTACATTTTCCAAATTTTGATATTGACACCTTGGAAATAAATACTGAATGTCTGTTTGTAGCAGAGTTTAAAAACTTCCAAATTTTGTATGAACTAGAGAAAAATTCTCTAATAAAATATGCTCATACATTGTCATATAAAACATTATATCCAACAAGTATTCAAAAACAAAACGTTCAGTTAGCACTGAATATATTTAATGAAAAAAATATAGCAGCCCTTAAATGTTTTTCACGTGACAATCCAAACAAATTTAGGAATATTGATGGTACATGTAAGTTTTTAGAGATTTTTGTTAAGTTTTGGAAAATTGTGAATGTTAAGAATGTCTTTGAAAGTGAAAGATTTAATGATAAGGACAGAGAAGCAATAAAGCGTGACAGCAAACAAGTAATAGATTTTCTTACAGCAATGTCAAAATGGCTAACACTTTGGAAGTCGTTAGTTCCTTTACACTCATCTTTATCAAATGAAACTTTCACATCATTAATAAATACTATCAATGCCTTTGTGGCTCTTATTCCATATTTGTTTAATACATATACAATAGATTATATCCTATTAGGCAAATTTGAAAATGATATATTAGAAGGTAGATTCAGCTGTTACCGTCAATTAAGTGGGGCTAATTATTATATTAGCCTAGTACAACTATTAGAAAGTGAAAAAAAGATCCGGTTTAAAAATGCTATTCTTTTCTCTTGCGCTGATAACCAGATACCACTAAAAACAATGTTACCAAATTATGAGGAAGTTTACGACAGTAATGTGGACATTGAACAATTAGTTTCCGTTTTGAATTCTGAATTTGGTTTGGAAAATATACCTAAAGAACATTTAACTGTACTCAGTTATATAGGGGGATATGCAGTAAGAAAACAAATAAGAATCAAACATTGTTTAACTTGTTTTGAATGGCTTCAATCAAATACTGAGATGAATGTTGACATACCTTATGATCTGACTTTGGAATTAGACAGAGGAAAGTTGATTTTACCCTCGGAATATGCTTTGAGCCCAGTAGCTATTTCCTGGCATATTATGCAAAATATTTGTAACTCAACCCACCTACTGAATACATTTTTAGCAGGCTCAAATCAGCTTTCCAAATTACACAGACTTAGTATTATCCTTATAAAAAATTATATGTCTGATTTAAAAGATCTTTATGAACAATGTAGTTGTGAAGAAACACTTTTTAACAAAATAGAAAGAATAAATTTAACTGTTTGTAAAATAATGTTGAATAACTTTGTCAAAAAACAAAATGATGTTGCAACAGAGAAAAATGTAAATGATCCTAGAAAACTAAAAAAACTTAAGTCTTCATAAATATACTTTAATCTGTTGTTTTATTTTCCTACTATACCATCACAAATAATTGCTGTGTAATAATGATTACAACAATTATTTATAAATTGTTTTTTTGGCTTTTGTCGCCACTGAGAATAAAGATAAGCAGAAACGAAAAAAAAAACATTTTATAAATAATATGATTCTCCACAAAAAATAAATATTTTATTAATTTATACAAAGTATCACCACCCTATATGCATATTGACCAGCTGTCCTGGGCCTCAGATGGTCACGTGACTTTGTGAATAGCTTTACGCGCCATGGCCTGTCTTTCTCGTCGGCCACGACTTGTGGCAGAATGTCATCGAAATATAATTCACCCGTTAAAGTGAAATTATAGAATATTGGCCCAACTACTTTACCCCGAAAAAGTCCACACTAGACATGAATAGATTTTCGACCTAATTTTTTAATTTGTTTAATTTTGTATTTCCTAAAACTTTTTCGTTCCCACATCTATTTTTTTCTGTTAAACAGACCTGATGTAGAGGAACTTGATTCATCCATTCAAATAATATGTTTAAAGTTATTTTCGTTGTCGTCTAAATTTCTTATCATTTGATGACAGAATTCCAATCGTTAACGCGTATTCTTCACATAGTTCCTGTACTGGTAAAATTTTGTAAGCACAATAGTTATGTGTGTGTCTTATTCTAAGAATATAGTTTGAGGTAATTTAATATTCATTGAATAAAAATATTATTTTACATTCAAAGTGTAACAGTATATTCAACTGTTCTTCTTCATTTACTATGGCAATACGTTTCTTTCTCAAAAAGTTATGATAGACATTGACGCGATGGTAAATGTTTAGAAATGTGTTTAGACTAGGACATCGTCGATTTGGCTACAACTGTAGATATTCTCGTCTTGTTATTTTTGACATATACAGAAAATATTTCTACTTTTTCAGAAGCCGTATAATCTATTTTAGATAAATATAGCCAATTAGTTGTATTTGTTACGTTAGTTAATAATTTTGACAGATAACATCAACAATATTGCAGTAAGACATGCATAGCCAACTACGTTTTTTAGCTAGATACTAACTTTTATACTTTAGGCATTTACTGTCCATTATTTTGGAAAGTATAAAAGATAGACCTATAAAATTTCATATTTTCGTTATGAGAAAAAAAGCCCTCTCCGAATATGTCATAATATACAGGATGTTCTATTCAAAAATATATATTCTTATTTTATACCCTCTAATGCAAAAACGCTACTGGTATACAAAGTACATTTTATTAAAATTCATTTATACTTCTACAACTTTTATTTGAAACTTTTTTTTGTATTTATATGCATAAGAGAAATAAAGGGGTGGTCAAATTATAACCAATAACACTGTACGTTAATGTGTAAACGTGTATATTTAATGTAATATGTGTATATGTATTTGTTGGTCTATGCAGGGATGTAACTATTATGTATACTAGTCAAAAACATTTTTGAGTGTATAATGCTAATGTTCCACTCTTTTCATTATTATATTTATTCAATAAACAATGAAACGATAAACGATGAAAGAACACCCACGCCCAGGCAATGCCTTAGTGGGTGTTTATTCATTATTAAGAGAATTAAGTCTATTGTTGTATTGACGCTTTGTTGTTAATTTATATTGTTATTTATTTATTAAAATTAAATTAAAATCTTCCAGAAGAAATTAAAGATACAAACAGCATATTTTCATTTAAAAAGAGAGTTAAGAAATTTTGTTTGATTACAAGAAAGATTTGCATTTAGAGATCTAATTGAACCTATCACTGGCATATAAAAAAAAAAGTTGCTTTGTGTGGTTACTGTCTCTTTTTTACATATGAATCGCATCAACCACGTAGGGTTATTAGCGAGTTAAAATGATGGAAGTTCACTTATTGTAGCTTGGTTATAGTCACTATATTTTGCTACTTAATTTGCAGTCTTTTAGGTAGTTTAAAAGTTTTTTAGTTTCTTGCTTTTCTTGTAATAGTTTTTTTAGTGATAGGGGTAGTTGATTATTTTTCCGTTCCTTGTCGTATTTCGCACATTCGATTACCAGGTGTTTCACGGTTAACTCACTGTTACACATTTCGCACATTGGTTTATTTTTTCCTGCTAGTAAGTAGTCGTGTGTGATGCGCGTATGACCGATTCGAATACGAGAAAGAATCACTTGTTCTCTTCTATTTATGTTTTTACAGTTCCAACCGTGAGAATTTGTAGTGACTTCATATGATTTGTGTTGGTTATGTCTTGCTTCTTCCTGCCATTTATCGCAGATTTTGCTCTTGTAGAACGCTTTCAAATCAGTATGTACGGTAAAATCGTTCCTTTCTGATTGTTGATTGGTGAATGCATTTTTTGCTATTTGATCTACTCTCTCATTCCCTTCTATTCCAGTATGGGATGGGACCCACATGAATTTAATATGTATGCTGCTGTTTCTGCAATTATGTAGCTCTTTCTTGATCAGTATGGCTATAGGGTGATTAGAGTACAGTTGACGAAGTGCTGTTAGTGAACTTTGAGAGTCAGATATTAAAAGGACATTTTTATGCTTGATTTTCTGGATTTTCTTGAGTGCTTCTAAGATGGCGAATAATTCAGCTGAATGAATAGATGTGAAGGGTGGGAGTATGTAGGATTTCGAAAAGTCCTCGGAGTAGAAGGCAGCCCCAATTTCATCTTGGTTTTTTGAAGCATCTGTGTATACCTTATAAATGCTACCGTATTTATTTAAGGCACTTAGGAATTCTTGTTTTATTCTGGTTGCTGGAGTCTCTAATTTATTAAGGTAGGCGAGACTTAGGTCTAGGATAGGGAGTGTTATTGTCCATGGAGGAGGATAATTTATTGATGGGACGTCATAAATATTTGGGAAATGCGAATTTATTTTGTTTAAATATGTTTTGACTCTGTGATAGAAAGGAGGAGTAGTTGAGCTGGATAAAAATTTGGCTTTAAAACGATCAGATAAGACGTTGTGGGCTACTGGATTTCTTTTGTTTGATATTACAGAGACAGCATAAGAGATGCTTAGATATTCTCTTCGGTAAGAAAGCGGTAACTCTCCAGTCTCCCAATGTAAGCTTTGGATAGGACTTGTACGATGGGCACCCAAACAGATGCGAAGAGCTGTGTTTTGTATAACTTCCACTGACTGAAGAAGGCTTTTATTGGCAGAGTTATAGGCAATCGCTCCGTAGTCAAGTTTTGATCTGATCAATGATTTATAGATGTGCAGTAAACTTGAGTAGTCTGCGCCCCAGTTTTTGAATGCTAGTGATCTGAGTAAATTAATTCTAGGTTGGCATTTTTTCTTCAATGTCAGAATGTGTGATTTCCATGTCAGCTTTTGGTCGAGTATCATTCCTAGAAAACTTATTTTTCTCACATATTCTATTTTCTGTCCATAAAGGTACAAGTTTTCAAGTTGTGGTTGAGCCCTTTTCGAGAAACATAAAGCTTTGGATTTTGTCGTGTTGAAACGCAGTCCACTTGTTTTTGACCAATCCTCTATTGTAGCTATTGTTTGGTCGATGGTTTTATGTATTGTAGTCATATTTTTCCCTCTGCAATAGATAACCAGGTCATCTGCATATAGTCTGCATTTCACGGGTGATTTACAGTTTGATATATTTGAATTTATTGCTATGAGAAATAATGTCGTGCTGAGATTTGACCCTTGTGGAATGCCATTTTCTTGGGTGTTCAGCTGTGAGTATACGCCATCTACTCGTACTTGGTACTGTCGTTGATCTAGAAAGTTCGATATATATTTCAATATGTTACCCCGTATTGACCAGTCGTAAAGAGTTTTGATTATTGAGTATTTCCAGACTGTATCGTAGGCTTTACGAATATCAAAAAATACTCCGATGCAGTGCTGCTTTATTGCAAAGGCTTCATGGATCTCAGATTCTAGATCGATAAGATTGTCTAACGTGGAGCGATTTTTACGGAAACCACACTGTTCGGGTATGATTAGTTTTTCTGATTCTAGGTGCCATAAAAGTTCGTTATTAATTATCTTCTCAAGAACTTTTCCCATGCTACGGGTGAGTGAAATTGGTCTATATGTTTCTGGATCTGATTTCGCTTTACTTGGCTTAGGAATGGGAATTATAATGGAAACTGTCCATGCTCTAGGATATACTTTCTTTGTTAAGATTAGGTTATATATCTTTAGTAAATGTTCTTTGGTTTGTTGACTTAGATTTCTTAGAAAAATGAGTGGAATATTATCAGGACCTGGGCTGGAGTTTTTAGAGTTTTGGAGTGAATTTTCAAGTTCGTCAATGGTTATTGCATAGTTCAAACTGTTCGTTTGCTGGTTATTATTATTATAGTCAATTTCTTGCTGCTCTGCTTTGTTTTTATGATTCAAAAAATCTGGTGTGTAGTTTGAGTTGCTTGAGTTTTTTTGATATTCACTTGATAAGATGTTTGTTATTTCATTTCGGTTTTTATAAATAGTGTTATTTATCTCCAGAAAGTTTATTGTATTGGATTGTTTTGGTTTGGATATCCTTTTGACTTTTTCCCATATAGTGGACATTGGAGTTGAGCTGTTTATTGTTGAAACATACTCTTTCCATGATTCCCGTTTCGCTTTTTTTATTGTGTATCTGGCTTTGGCTCTCAATCGTTTGAATTCAATTGAATTTTGTTCCGTCTTGCTTCTTTTGAATCTGTTAAAAGCTTCTTTCGATTTCTTCACAGCCTCTTTGCAGTCCAAGTTCCACCAGGGAACCGTTTGGTGTTTGTTGTTGTGTTCGTACCGTCCAATATGTTTATCTGCTGATTGCGTTATTAATTCTGTGATAAAGTGTACTTCTTGATCAATATCCGCATCTTCCTTTAACTCGTGGAGATTTTCTTGTATAAATTCTTGGAATTCGTTCCAATTTGCTGATTTTATTTTCCATTTTGTTATTGGGTCCGGTGTATTTTCCGGTTCGCTGCTAATTATTATGGGATAGTGGTCACTATCATATAAATACGTTGATACATCCCAATTAAGTATTTGTGAGAGAGATGGGTGACATATTGTTAGGTCGATTGCTGAATCTTCACCAGTTCTTATGTCATGTCTGGTTTTTTGGCCGTCATTTAGGAGGTTAAGATTGTACTTTTCTAATATATTTTCAATTTTTTTTCCAAAAGGTGTCTGCTTAGTAGAGCCCCAGATATAGTTGTGGGCATTAAAGTCTCCCACTATTATCTGAGGAGCTGGAATTTGGCTCAGCAGCTCAGTGAGATCTTCTGTAGTAGGTTCCTGATTTGGTGGAATGTATATGTTACACAATGAAAAGGTCATTGTATCTTTCACTCTAACGGCGACTGCTTCAATAGTAGTTTTTAGATGAATTGATGTTGCATCTATTGTATTTCTAATATATGTTGCTACACCTCCACTGGCTATTCTTGCATTTTCTCGATTTTTAGAGAAACAATTATAATTTTTTAGATTATGGATTTTATTGTTTTTGAAATTGGTTTCTTGTAGGCATATTAGCATGGGCTTGTATTTTGAAATTATTAATTGCAAGTTATCTAGGTGGGTATAGTACCCATTTATATTCCACTGAATTAGGGAAGTGAAGGTAAACAAGATTAATAGGTTTCAATAGATGTATCTGTGTCCAGTTCTGTTTGGTATTCAGGGTTTATCTGTTTGAGAATTTTATTTTTAATTCGAGTGCATCTCATCTTCATTTTTTTATCCTTTAAATAGGGGTATATTGTGGTAAGTAGGTCTGTGACTTCCGTTATTTCTTCGGTGTACATTATCACGATACTGAGAGGATCTGTACACCCTTCACAATTTTCAAAAAAATCTATAAGTTCTTCATAGGTTAGAGGATAATTGATATCTGTATTCTTGAAAAGCGCTTTAGTGTGACTTAACATTTCTCCTATTGATTTTTTTGGTTTTTTGTTTTCGGTTTGTTTTATTTTCTTTTCACTATTTGTTGGTTTTACAAATGTAGGTAGGTGTTCAGTAGTTGTTGGTGATGGGGAACGTTCTGTTGATGTTCTTTTATTTTGTGGTTTGGTTGTTTCGATTTCATTTCTGTTGACAGTCGGTGTGTTGTCTTTACTATTTTCGGTGTGTTTAACTACTTGGGTATTCATTGTTTGAGGTTCGGAAATTTGTTCTGAGTTTTGGTTATTTGATTGATCCTGTTGATATTGTGAAATGTTGTTTGTTTCTTCTTCAGTTTGATTGTCGGCTGGATTTTCTGGTGATGATTCTGTTGATGGGTTAAAGTGAGTTGAAGTGATTGCTCTTTTTGGGCAGTTTTTTGTTGTATGAGTAGTTTGTTTACATTGTAAGCATTCTTGATTATCAATGGACAAAAATATCCTATATGAGGTTTGTTCATATGTGATTAAAAATGAATCGGGAAGGGACTGGTTATTGAATGGAGATATAAATATTTGTCTTCTAAAACTTAGGATATGTTGAAATGCTGGGTCTGAGATTCCTATTCGCAAGAAAGATAAGGGTGAAAGAGGATTGATCCCTAGATTTTTAAGTTCATATTCAAGGACTGAGTGGGGGATAGAGGGACAAACATTGGATAATATTAATCTTTGACTAGGAGTGACTAGTCGACGTGCCTGTAGTATTTGTTGGTTTATTTGGATTTTACCGTGATTGTTGATGAATGTGTTCACTAAATTTTCATTTGCCAAATAAATACATATTCTGTTGTTTGATAGCTTTGAGCAAAAAATTATGTTATTTGGTTGGATTGTTTGGCATTGTGCCTTTAGGTAGTCTTCTAGCCTAGTGTTTTCGATTGCGTCGAATAGTATAGCTTGATTTCTGGATGGGAAATTGTTTGTTTTGGTTTGTTGGTTTGCTACTGAGGAATATGTTTTGGGTTGTTGGGTTGTGTTATTAGTGGGTGTACACCCTATTTGAGATATGTTGTCATCCATTTTTAAGTATCATTTAGGTTTTCCTTAATACGGATCTGGCGAAGTATTTTCTGTTATTTATATCTGATATTAAATTCAGATTCACTTCTAGTTAATGTGTTGTTTTACTAATGCTTTAATAAAAAGTTACCCTGATATTCTTACTTGCTTGTTTTGGTTCACTTTGAAAATATTAACTAATTACTTTTTAACTACTTAATCGTTTCGGAGCGCACAACTGTACTGTACAAAGGTTTAACACCGAATCGGTTACTGTCTCTGTTTGTAAGTATTTAATATTTAAGTCGGTTTATTAATGTACCCTTTTATTTAATGTACTTATGATCCATATAATTCAGGACTTTTTTTATTATACGTTGTTATTTGTCTAATTTACGTATTCACTAATGTTATAAATATTGTAGGCGCTATAGTTTTCCCACGTCCAGGCGTTTGCCTTAGTGCGTAAATCGGTTTATTTGTCTTTGTTCAGTTGTAAAATGTATTACCTTACTGTGATTTTGTTGTTCTAAGAATATGATTATAGTCATTATTGTAAAATGTTTATAGATGAATAAAATATTATTATAATATGGTATATTTTGAAAATATCAAATAAACAATTCTACAATAAGGATTGCAGTTTAGAAGCTTTGATTTTGAGCCGCTCTTCAGATATCTATTTGTGAGGTGCAAAGTTACTTCACTTTTCACGCCCATTGATAGTGTTTGTTTCTACACTTTATCGCAACAGATATAATTAATTGCTATATATGAATTAATCTGTGTTTTTAAGTTAAATTTAGTTTGTAATAATATCCAAATTATTAAACATTTTGTTTTGCGAAGTTTTGGTACTGTCATATTTTCGAATAATTTTTTTTGTTACATAGATTTCACTGAAACAATAAAAATAGTACTAAGTACGACATCAATTAACTGCTACTTTTGAAACATAAAGTATTCAACCTCTTCATGGTATCCCACGTGTTCGATAACAATGGTGGTGTTTTTATATGGGTTTTTAGCTCATTTATTTCAAGCGGTCAATTGTGCGCGATGTGTATAACGAGAATAGAGTAAACGACTAGCGAAGGGTGATTTCGGGGTGATTATATTGAAATACTGTTGCCTGCACGATGATTTATAATAAAATACATCCCCATTCACACAAACCTGACTTGTTAGTCCGTTGCGTTGTTGAAATCATTGTTTGTTTTTATCGATGGCATCATTTAGGGTCATCAATGCCTTTTTTGTTTTTAATTGGATTTGTTTTCATTAAAAGATTTTTTGTCATTATTTAGAAATGAAAATGTATTTCAATGGAATTAAGCTATAAAAGATATTGATGAAGGTGCCGATAATAATAATGAGAATACTGAGAATAGTATTGAACGAAGTCGGCATTTTCAACAAGAAAGACAAACAGAAAAAGAAACAGGAAGAAATGGGATATAACATATTGAGTAACGTTACCAGAAAAATTGGAGTAAATGAAACATTGACCAATTGAAAGAAAATTATTACTTACCCTGTCTGTTTTATATGCTATCCTCTAGAAAGGATCACGTTCAATCTATTTCTTGTATTTTGTGAACTGAGTAATTTGAGCCAGCTTTTGCAATTTGGACTAGGTATGATAATGGAAATATTACACCCACTTACAACCAAACAAATGGAAAAACTATAAATACTGACCAGCACAGTATTAAAAGTTTATTCTGGAATCTTGATGAACAGATTAAGAAAACATACAGCAGAAGAATCGCAGCTAGATCAACACCAAATAGAGGCATAATTGGCATGATATTGTTCATGGTACAGATTGGAGAAAAAGCCACCAAATATGACATGAACATAAACTGATAAATGGTATTTGAAGCTGTATGCACAAATGCTGAATATACCAAAATTCATTTGAAGAAAAAACTTTTGTATAGTTGTACAGAGTTTATTGAAGGATCATATTTGCTAAGTGCTTCTCAAGATTTTTTTACAAGCTCTAGCTCAGGAATCAACGAATAAGTTTATTTGTAAAGTGGGTAATGTTTTTGGGACCTACAGTAATTTCATCCGATGTATGCATGGTATCTGTGACGTCATCATATAAGCAGGGACGTCATCGCAATGAAAAAAATTCAATGGAAGAGGGGTATCAAACTTAGCTCAGATAAAAGAGCTTTTTATTTCAAATTCAACGTTGTATCGCAGTGAGGGTACTCAAGTGGATAGTAATACCAAATTTTCAGTTTGATTAGTGTTTTAATTGAAACTCACGGTTTCTAGTTAATTCCACAATATAATAAAAGTTATTGAAAATACTAAAAAATTGACAATTGATATTGGTTTATCGAAACAATTGTCAATTTTCTACTATTTTCAATAACTTTTATTATATTGTGGAATTAACTAGAAACCGTGAGTTTCAATTAGAACACTAATATGAGCAGATTCCACGAAGTACGGGTCGAGACAGTTAATTTCATTTCAGTTTACGGTTTATTTCCAACAATAACAAGAGCATTCCGACTTTACAGTGATTTTATAAAAGATGTTCAAAATGGCCTCCGCCTGCAACAACACAAGCATCGAACCGTCTAAGCAGTTCACGTGTACATGGCCGCATGTATCATCCCTTGCGTAAGGTTATTACAAGTTTGTCTAATTTTATTTTTTGAAATCGTTTGTGTCTACAGGTTTTTCATTATATTCCAGCTCTTTCAAGTTTCCCCATACAAAAAAATCTAGGTGTGATAGCACCGGCGATCGTGGAGGCCATTGAAAGTGTCTATGAGTTCCAATCCATTTGTTTAGAAATCTAGGATTAAGATAATTTACTACAATACCGCTATTATGTTGGGGTGCGCCCTCTTGCTGCCATATCATATCTCTTCGTTCATTCCAAGAAATATTCTCCAGTAACGCAGGTAGGACAGTTTCCAGAAAATTTGAATATATCTAACTATTGAGATAGCCTTAAAAAAATATAGGCCTACTAACCGACCATTGAAAAATCCACACCCAACATTAACTCCCCATCTGGTTTGAAAGCGAGTTTCCATTACCCATCACGGATTTTCCACTGACTAATAATGAGAGTTATGGCAATTCACGACGCCATTTAACTTCGGAGTTTTCATGTTATGTATTGTTTTAAAACGGTCTTAGGTATGAGTATTTAAAAAGTGACAACAATCAATGTGACATTAGATTTTACTATATATAATATATATAATAATATAATATCAATCAAAAAGCGATTAAGGTAGAATTCCAGCTCCAACTGTTTTTTTAGCTTTTACTAGTTAAAATGTAAAAATAGACCTACCTGGTTATTGGTGCAAATAAACAATAAATTGAAAATTTTGTATATCTATCTACTTGAGTATGAGACCGGGGCTAAATGTCACAAAATTAGGTTGTTAATTTTTTGTGAAACCATTTTTAATCTTAGCAAATTTATTTCTGGTGCACTTTGTCACTCTGTTATTTGACTATACAAAGTGACTAAAAATGTATTTATAAATAACGTGAGTTTATTAATTTTTTTGCAAAACGTAAACTGTTACGAGTGTGACATCTTGCCCCCATTAGATCTTATTTAAAAAAGCTCAAAAATACAGATAAAAAGAAACAAATAATACATTATATTATGCTCTATTCCAATTTTGTTATTCATTATCGTCATCTTCACAGTTCTGACAGGCGTACCACGGTGTACCGGGAGTGCACAGTTCATGGGCCCATAGCTTACAGACTGTACATTGAACCCAAACTTCTTTTGGTGAACTATTGGAAAATGGTTCCAAGCAGACAAGACAAAAACTTTCTTCATCCTCGTCCTCTGATTCTTCAGGGGACTTCTCTTTAGCACTTTTATGGTTTTTTCCCTTTTTATTTTTATTTTTTGACACTCTTATATTTCCTGTAAAATTTTTCTCTACACTTTTTCTCTTAGCAAACTCCGCCTCAAGAGCCTCTTTCTCTGGCGTATCAGTTAGTACAGCCGACTTCCTTTTCTTTCTATTTGACCCTCTGTTTCTTGCAACTGAAATTTAAGGTAACTGTTATTTAAAATGTGTCCTCACCTGATTTTGGTAAAAATCTTACCTGCTTTGGGCAAGGGCCTTATATCTGAGACACTAAATATACTCTCCTTAGGCCCAGAATGCTGAGTATGGTTTGGGATTTTTTGTAAGGATGAGCCACTAGGACCAGGCTGCTGAGTGTCGTGAAGTTCTGTGTTTGCAGGTTCTGACACAGTTGTTTTTTTGTTGCCTATTTCAAGAAAAACAAATTATTGCAGAATAATTTTAAGATACTCAGGTAACTATCTTACTCGTTAACATTTCGTCAACTGTTGGTTCATCAGTTTGGAATGAAATTCCACTGGTCCCGGGCTTTGGATTTTCGAGATCTGGTTCCTGATTTTCTTGGTGCAAGTCTCTGTCTGTTACTTTACATGGGCTAAATTCTGTTTCATTAAAAAACATTTTGGTTGATGGGAAATATCCTTGATACACGAAATCCGGATTGTATATTTTTAGTGTTGCGGCTAGGGGATAGCTTTGAGCAACTAAAACTGGAATATCATATATCGTCATCGTTTGACCGGGATGATTCATCATGCACGCATCGCAAGCATTATTGTACTGTTTTTTAAACGGACCTAAACTGACCTATCAAGAGGCTGCAACTTGTGCGAGCAGTGGGGAGGAAAAGATAACATAACTATACCATTTTCCTTAGCCAACTCAAGTCCCTCGATAGAAAGATGCGACTGATGATTATCAAGAAGTAACAGAGAGGGGTGCTTTTTGGAACATTTTGAAAATTTAATGAAATGTCTCAAAAATAGCACAAAATTTTCTTCTATCATCCAGCCACTTCGATTAGCTGTTCCCGCACATCCTGCTGGTCCAGATGTTAGCCAGAATTCTCTAAAATGCACTTTTGGAAATATAAAGAATGGCGGGATGCTATTTCCCAAAGCAGATACGGCCGAGGCCACTGTGACAAGGGTTCCACGTTCCCCAGAAGTTATGGATCCGACTTGTTTAAATCCTTTTTTTCTGGCCACTACTTTACAAGGCTTCTGAACAGTGGTACACTCCCGTCTCGTCCATATTCCAGATTGAGGATGGATCAAAGTTATATTTTTGCATAACCTTTTCGAGATTTGTAAAAAAGCTGTTCACATTTGCTTGGTTAAAATTTGTTGCGCTTGCGAAACTTGTTGATTCTGGAGTGCGAAGAGATAAATCATTGTTTCTCTTTAAAAATGATGTGAACCATTCAGGTCCAACCATTTGATCGGTTTTTCAAGGCTCGGGAACAGCTATTTTATTGGCAATGGTAAACTGGAATGCAAGCTTTCTAATTTCCTTAGGACAAAGTCCGAAATAAGTATTTGCTGATTCGATTAGGTATGTTTTTAAATCCATTTCCATTTCTCGGCTTAATATCATGCGAGGTTTGCCATATCCCACGTCTATATTTAACTGATCTTGACTAAGGTCCTCTGCTGAAAGCTTTTTGCAATAGCGTCCCACTGTTTTATAATTTAAATCAAAATTTTTTGCTGCTTGCCTAATAGAAATATTTTCATTTTTTACTTGTAACACCGCTTTCCTTATTGTTTCCTTATCAAAACTCCCTCGATCTGTTCTTTTTCTGTATTCGCGCACCATCTAAAAATTGAATCCGATTCATAGCTTGACTTCTTTTAATATCGGGGTAGCAAGTCACACATGACAACTTGCCCCACAACGTGTAAGACAAGTTACCCCAAACGGTCCTGCCATTTTCTTTCTAAAGTAACTATCTAACCTAATTTTATAAATTAATAAATTTATAGTGACTTTTTGGAGAACACCTAGGGGTATCATAAATATAACACGGCATTTTTAAATTCTGGCACTGAGGTAACATATACGGTTTGTATTATTAATCCAAAAAATTACTTACATTGGCTTTTTCCGTAAATTCACATATACACATGCGACTTATACGAATGGCGAATATGGCGAAACTAACTAGCATTGAAATAGTTCCTGGCGCATGATTATGACGACGTTGCCATATTTACTTTGCGCAGGAAAGGGTTTGTGACTTTAAACCCGTGAGACTTTAAGCCCCGGTCTCCCCTACACCGTTGAATGTGAAATAAAAAGCCCTTTCATTTAAGCTAAGTTTGATGCATCCCTTCCATTGAATTTTTTTCATTGCGATGACGTCACAGATATCCTTTATACCTGGGATGAAATTACTGTAGGTCTCAAAAACATTACCCAATTTTCAAATAAACCTATTCGTTAATTCCAGAGTTACAGCCTGTAAAAAAAATCTTGTGACACCCTGTATAACATTATCATTGTCAATACACAAGACTTATGATCTCAAGCTATCTATTACATGGAAAATATCACAGCTCATGGGATCACGTACATGCAAAATTGTTCAAATTATACAGCTAAAATTTTCAATAAACGTTATAAACTTTTTTGTCTTTTAGTATGTAGACTGAAAAGGATCTCAATTTTGAACTTCCTATCTAATGTTCTTTCTTGGATTTTAAGAGAGTACTACTATTTATGATACGTACCCATTTTGATCGGATACTGTTCCTTGCATCCACGACCGGGCCGTGGAAAGAGGTTCCTCTTTGAGACTCGGTCCACGGGGTTGGTGGTGATGGTGTAACCCGGTAGCATCTTGATGATGATGCAGACCGAACATCAGACCAGGACCGGCTACTCTCGATGTCCCCGTACCTACAAAAGTAATATTGTTAACTATAAGAACAATTTTTTATGGAGGTAAATAGATGTTTGTTGTCTCACTAAAATCAATTGGTCAATTAAAAAAGTTATTTGTTGAAAAATCATAATTAGTTATGATTGACATTATTTCATTAGTCTATAGTACATTATTATTTAAGAGAGGGTAATAAAAACCAATTTCTAATGCACAACTTAGGGGCAAGGACGAGTTGTCTCCCGTCTTGAGCAGGTAGTTTTTTTATAGGTCGAATTGTCTCCCATCATAGGTCGAGTTGTCTCCCAAGGTAATATACATTAAAAGGTATTAATTTTCACAAAGTACACCGTTGTTGCCAAATCAAAATTTTTATTTTTAAAAGTACGTTGAACTATTGATACCTTTTTCTTTTTGTAAAATGTCTCTCAGGATATGAGAATCACCTTGAAATAGAAAAGTAAGAAAATAATCCTTACATTTATTTATTTGTACTGATAACCTGCAGTTTAAATTGTCATTAACAAATAACTAATTAAATTTCCTTAGATTATTTTAGTGATAATCTGCATTAAAATCTACTTTAATTTACATTAAAAGAATGTTAAGTTAATCCATCAACATTTTACAAACCCAAAAACAGGTAGGTACTTTCCCTCCTTCGCTTTATAAAGGGTGGTATTAAAAATAGTAAACCATATTTCACATATTCTTCACAAATTTCAGAGGTTGTAAAGTTTGTTTACGAAGTTGTTGAATAGTTAAAAGTGGTACAGTGAAACTATACGTATAATGGAGGCTACAATAATTAAAAGTGAAAAAGGCAAAGATTTGTTAGTGATCGATGGGTTTAAATTTTCATTCCACAAGTTATTAGCAAGAGACACTCTAAAAAGATGGCTTTGTGCGTCCAGGAAAACGCAGTGCAAAGCTTTTGTTAAAACAAAATTGGACCGTCCAGAAGTGATCGAATCTTCTTTAAACCACAACCATGAGAAATTATCAGAAGAACTTCTAAATAGGCAGACTCTAAGCAATGCTGTAAAAATTAAAGCAATAGAAGATGTTTCGGCAAAACCAATGGGCCTAATTAGAAAGGAGGTAAGAGAATCCCATTGTGAAACTATTACTACTCATGACGTTGAAAGGATGAGAAAAAATATGTATACTGCTAGGTCCAAAATTGCATCAAAACTTCCAACTAATATAGTTGAATTTCATAGTTTATTAAATTCTGTTACTTTAAAAACTTATAGGGACGAATATTTTATTCTTAAAAATGATGAAATAAATAATATAGTCATGTTTTCATGTAAAACAAATATCATTGCTCTAAAAGAAATAAGTGAATTATATGTTGATGGCACTTTCGATTATTGCCCTAAATTTTTTTTACAATTGTTTACCATTCATGGCTTTAAAAATAATCATTATATTCCTTTGGTTTTCTTTCTTCTGAAAAATAAAAATACAGTATCGTATAAATTAGCTTTACAATATTTAAAAGAAATATATCTATCTACAACAGGTCACGACTTTCTTCCAAAAACTATAACTTCAGATTTTGAATTAGCAATACACAAAGCAATTCGCGAAATTTTTCCAAAAACAGAAATTAAGGGATGTCTATTTCACCTAGGTCAAAGTTGGTATAGAAAAATTCAAAGTTTAGGACTTTCTACCGAGTATCAGTTAAAAGACAATTTAGAAACAGATATAACTAAATACCTTACTTATATTTTTGGTTTACCATTCCTTAAAGCAGAAGACGTTGGCGATTGCTTTGTTCTTGATCTCATTGCAATTCAACCAGATGATGAGAGGGTGATTAAATTTAATGACTATTTAGTTGAAACTTACATAGATGAAATTTCTACCTTTCCTCCTAACATTTGGGCTGAAAACTCTTCTTCTTTAAAAAGGACAACAAACGCATGCGAATCTTTTCATTCGCGTTATAATGCTTCATTTTATAATACACACCCAAATTTTAACCAGTTTATAAAAGTTCTTCTAGATTTTCAAATAGATACCTATATTAAGCTTCAAAGTATTGATACCGTGGTCAAAGTATATGATCGAAAAGTATTAATGAAAAAAAAATTTTTGGAAGATAATTTAGAAAAATTACAAGACGGCAGGATTACCAATTTTCAATTTTTAAAAAATATTTCTTTTAAATGCAGAATCTAATTTGTATTATAAGTGTGTAGAGTGAAAAAGTTTTTATATCATTTTTGTAAATATTATTGTCTTGAAAAATATAAGTAAACCATTGTATATTTTCCTTTGTTTTATTATAATAAAATGATTATAATTTCCTACATACTGTTTTATTTTAACAAAATTAGGAAATACCATTCCAAATATTTCGTCAAGATATAAGTAAGATCGATTTGGCAACAACGTTTAGATTTTAAGGTATTATAAGTACTTATGCTAATTACGGATTAAAATCATCCGGGAGACAATTCGACCGTCACCTTTTTGAGAGCAGGTAATATTTTTATTTTGGGAGACAATTACAAATTAATCTAAATATTTCCAAAAAATTTCATAAATGTATCTAGGCTAATACAAGTGTTCATTGGACTTTTATAACAATAAGCTGTACAGAACAGTAGAAAAAGGTTTGGACAGGCCAGAAGCCATGTGTAGTAATGATTTCATAGTCGTATCGGTGTCGTCTCATTTCAGGACCTCTCATTTGAGGACCTATACAAAATTTACCTGTTTTTGTCTCATTTACGGACCTAGCCTACTATACAAGTTTAAACCGAATCACTTGCGGACCTTTCAATAATCTGTTACCTGAGATAAACAACAACGTTTCAATAATACGACGGTTGCAGGTGATTAAGGATTTTCAGACGAAAGTGTATATCTCGTTAAGTTCACCCTCGAAAGGGATTAGACCGATGTGTACCATAAAATGGTCTTTAATCGATAAAAGTGCTGATGTTAGCAATAAATATATATAGTCTGTTTCTCATTGACTGACGGCACGCGAAAAGGTCACAGACGCTAGTCAGGTAGTAAAGCAGATATATAAAGGTAATATAAATGTAAATTCGGTCAGTTAAAACAACTAACTGACCTTCATACATTTGTAGAGTACATACAGTTAAAACAATAAATTATTTTTGAAGTAATCTTGTAACGCAACTATTCTGACTGAGTATTTCATTAATTATCTTGAGAATTTGAAGCAGGTCAATTCTTGGGAGATATATTAACAAACCATGTATCATTCATTCTCCAGATAATTACTTTCTGATTTTCGAAATGTTGATAATAACATTTCCAAGAAACATTACAATAGGGTCCTACTAGGGATTGTCCCAATGACTACTTAGAAATTTTGCAGGTATATACGGTGAAACTTGGTCTCGACCAAATTTGTTTAATTTGTTTTGCTTAGAGTCGCTTATGTTCCATAAGTGTTAACTGTGTTGTGAAAAATGTCTTCAAGATTTACCCCAGTAAAGTGTAAGAGCGTGATTAGCTTACAAACGAAGACTGTTGTGGTTAATGTGCATGATGCTGTTGTACATCAAATGCCGGCTGCTACAGTTAGAAATATAGTTTCGACATGTTCCAATATGACAGGAGTTAGTGAATCTACTATTTACAGGCTTCTAAGAGAAAGGAAAAATGGAAATATATCTCCACCTAAAAAGTCAATTGGAAGAAAACCATTTTATCTTGATGAACATATGCAAATTACAATAAGACGAAAACTACATGAATTGTATTTTAAAAAATAGATCACAACCCTTGACAGAATTCTAAGAATGGTGAAGGAGGACGAGAATTTGCCTGACATAGGGCGAAAAACTTTGTGGAAAATATTACACAAATTAAAGTTTACTTGGGAGAAGCAAAGTCGCTAATCAGTGCCAATCGACAACGAAGAAATAATATGTTGGAGACGCCAGTATTTACGAGATACCCGAAAATACAGACAGGAGGGAAGACAAATTTATTATCTAGATGAGACATGGCTCAATGAAGGACATTCAGTGAAAATAATATGGCAGGACAAAAGTATTGAAGCCAGTCGTCAAGCTTCCATAGAACGTTTATCCACTGGACTGAAAACTCCTATCGGTAAAGTTCGCCGACTAATAATAACGCATATTGGATGCAATCAAGGGTTCGTTCAAGGTGGTTTACTGGAGTTTCAGTTTACATCAACCAAAGACTATCATGAAGAAATGACTGTAGATGTATTTTACACAAATGGCCGAATTAATTCCAAATAATGCTGTAATCGTTATGGACAATGCAACTCATCATTCGCGATTAACAGAAAATCTTCCATCTACCTCTTGGAGAGAAGCTGATATTAGAAACTGGTTAATCGTAAAAGATATACCATTTGAAGATGATATGTTGAGAAAAGAACTTTTAAAGGTTGCTTCAGATCATAAGCTACAATTTAAAAAGATTGTTATTGATGAAATAGCCAAGAATCGTGGGATAACAGTGCATCGTTTGCAGCCATACCCTTGTGAATTAAATGCGATAATGTTAATATGGACCCAAATGAAAGGTTATATAGCTAGACATAATGAAACATTTGAAATGAAAGATGTTCGTGAATTCATGAAGTACTCATTGACAACAATAACTGAAGAAACTGAAGAGAACTGGAGAGATGCTGTGAATCACGTAATTAAAGAGAAAGATAAAATGTGGGTTTTATATAACCACATAGAACAAACTATAGAACCGATAGTGATCTCTCTCGACGAGTCTTCGGATGATTCTTGTATGGCCAGCGAAGAGGATGATACTATACATTGAATTTTATATTTCCTATAAATGGTATGTTTACTTTTCTTAATATACATTAATTCATTGTCAATAAATTTGAATTATGAGAATTAAACTATATTTTCTTTAATTAATTTAATTTAATGAAAATGAAAATGTAACTTGGTAATATGCCTAAACGAATGAATTTTATTTCAACTGTAATGTTGACCGAATCTAATTAAATGAGCAAAATGAACTAATATCGTAATCTGCGCAACTGCCGCGCTGTTTATCCTTTTGCTGGCATTGTTCAGTTTTATTACCATATTGTATTTTGAGCTGGAACAGGGATGTACAGATAACCAATACAGACACCTTTTTGTTTTGCTTTAGAATTTTAGTACTTGTAAAATTCTTAGGATCACTCTGTAAGAGATAATTTTTTATTTGAATATTTAATGAGGCTACTGTGCTGTCAGACATTAAGAAATAGACTATAAAGCAAATATTTAAAACCACTAGGTAATATTCCTTCGACCTTCTGTGAGATAAAGTGCTGTTTATATCACAAGTAGAAATGTCTGAAGCTGAACGAGTGGGACATCCCGAACAAGTTGAAAGCGTTGAAACTTCAAAAGGTATGTAGATACTTATCATTGGTTTTCTCCATCACTCCATTCATTTTTGTTACAAATGTTTTTTCCTCAAATCTATAGATATTATGTACAACAAGGAGAAATTTAGAACTGTTGTTTATTAATCGCATAGTGTGCTATGAAAAAATACAAGTATTTACATTTTGAAATATCGCCTTAAAATTACTTAGAGACATTCATTACATATTTATGGTTACCAATTGTGAATTGATTCAATTTTTCCAAAATGGTACGGTTTAGTATTCAAAAAAGGAGAGAAGTTAAATTTCTCCTTATTGCATATTCCGACTCAAAGCAAACGTGATAGGTACAGTTGAACTGATACGTGTGGTGAAAAAGTGATTTACTGAATTTAGTCAAATACCGTATTTGTGTGAATGAAACTTTAATTCTACTTTTGTTTAGGTACGCCCATGACTTTTTTGGTGATGGGACTTTTAAAAGTTGTTGTAAACAGTTTCACCAACTCTACACCATCCATTGTGATTTGGGAAGTACTTAAGAATCGACAAATATAATTCCGGTTTAATATGCATTGTTGCCAGATTGTCGAGAAGAAACATATTCGAGATTGTTTTCTGCATTAAAAAAAGTGATCCTCAAGTTCCAACCGAAAACGTTCAAAATAGACTTTGAAAGGTCCATGATAAATACATTGAAAAAACATTTCCCTAACACTATTTTGAAGGGTTGCAATTTCCACTTCAATCAAAGCCTTTGGCGAAAAGCTCAGGATTTGGAACTGGTGCAGAAATATAAAACAGAAATTGACGTAAGACGGCACGTTAAAATGTGTGCACATTTACCTCCCGAAAAAATCATTGATGGATGGCTTTTCATCATGGTATCTGCAACTGTGGACACTGCACTGAAGCAGTTCAATGACTACTTCGTTGGGCAGTGGCTCGAAAATGATGCAATTGGGACTATCTGGAATTGCTACAAGGAAAAACACAGGAAGACAAACTCTTTGGAATCTTGGCATAGCTAGCTAGACTCTAATTCAGAAATTATGGTTGCAATTGAATTCAAATTTATAATCAATAAATTTTATCAATTTTTCATTGAATTTCATGAAGTGTTAATTATATTTGTAGTAGGTAATTATATTTAAAATTAAAATCAATGTAATTGAGTATAGAAAATTTAGACATACTTTGGAAGAGATAATATAATAGAAATGAAATATTTGTTAATTTAAAATGTTATCAAATAATTTTGAAATGATCAGAAATGTCAAATTTTTTCCACGCTAGCCAAAGAATTAGAAGAGAAGCGATGGAATAAGCCAGGCAGTGAAAATTGAAATTTTTGAAAGAGTGTCATTTGGGAACTAAAACATTTCAGTGAAAATTGTCAAGCTGTGTGCACGTTCCAAAGCGCTTTCGACAAATAATGTCATCATCAGTGCGTACCTGTAAGTAAGTAATATTGAATTGAATTTCAGAAATTATGATAATGAGAACGTTGAAAATTGAAAAAATTACTCACTCGTCAGGTGTACAAGAACCAAACCATAAAAATACGATGTGTTCAGAGGACCATGTAAATATTTAAAAATGGGACATCATAAGAACAACATTTTAAAAATATACTTATACCAGGATCAACCTGGATAAAAGTTTCAAAAAGCGAGACACATGTCTGCTGAAACTCAGTCCACTATATAACTAAATAAACAAATGAAAATTGACATTGTGTCAAAAGCTGACAATGAAGTTTGGCATAGAACATGACATATAAAAATAGTGATCTGTGTTATGAAAAATGATAATAGACAAATTAGTCAAATTGATGTTACTTTTTTAAACGTCTACGAAGGGGAATGTACGCTCTGTTTAAATTAACTTGAGTGTTGAGACAAAAATCATTATTCAGTAATTCCCTGTTAATATGTAAATCTATTGTAATTTTTAGAAGTCACCTCATGTAAAATTCTTGAATTCCTATTTGGACTGAAATTGTGGTTGTTAAATCTTAAATGTTGACCAAAAGCTGAAATTTTGTTGGGATTTAAATGCTCGGTTATACGGACCCTCAAAGGTCTGCAAGTTCTTCCAATGTAGGCCGCATCACAATCATCACAATTCAACCTGTATATGCCACCTTTTGAAAGTTTTTCCATTTTATCTTTTGTGTTGACCAAGTATCTGTTGAGGCTGTAGTTAGTTTTAAAAGAAATTTTAATGTTAGATTCTAACTATTCAAATCATTTATTAGAAAACCAACACATTTCCGACCCAAATTTTGAAATTCTCCATGTAGTCGGTAAATCCTTTAGTTTAAATTTATTAGAGGCCCTAGAGATTAACAAAAATAAATATTCAGGTAATCTCCTTAACGACCAAATAGATATCAATCAGTCTCCTTTATTGAACCTCTTTACCTAGAAGATAGCTTAGGAATGTTTGTAGTGAATGAATTTCCAGGTAATTTCTTTCAATAACATTGTTAACCTTAGTAAATAGATTTAGCACTGTATATATTAAGACATTTTTATATTTTACCTTCATTCGTTTTGTGTTAGTGAAACGCGTCAACAAGTTTAAATTGAACATTAGTTCAAATAAATGAAGATTTAAACAAACTATATTGTTTTATTTCATCGTCCGATATTCAATTACTTCTGATAATCAACTGCAGAAAGGGGCACATTCAAAAGTCTATGAATGTAACAGTTGAAGGCTGCCATTTTGTGTTGATGAGGATGATTAGATATGCTAGGTATGACGTGATCGGGTTGTGTGGGTTTTCTAAATATGCTAAACTTTAAAAGATTGCTAGTTTTATGGATTGTAAAGTCTAAGAAATTTAATTTATTATTTGATTCTAATTCAAGTGTGAATTTGATACTTGGGTGGACTTGGTTTATTTTTGTTAGAAGATTGTTGACAACGCCAATGTCACTATCCACAAATACCAAACAATCATCAACATATCTAAACCAATGTAAAATTTCTGGATTATTTGCAGTGATAATGAATTTGTTTTCTAAATTATTCATAAAAATATTTGCTAAAAGAGGTGATAAACAACTACCCTTGGCAAGTCCATCTGGTTGTTTATATAACTTATCATTAAAAACAAAAAAGTCCTGTGAAAGGCAAAAGTTTAACAAGGTCAAAATATGATTTATGGAAATGGCATCAACTTGGGCAAGGTTTAAGGCCTCACTTACAAGTGGTAAGGTTTCTGTATTCGGAACTGAAGTGAAAAGATTACTTACATCAAAGGAAATCATCAAGCTTTCTTGAGGTAAATTTAAATTATTTAATTTGTTAATCAAATCTAAAGAGTTACTTACTGTATATTTTGGAGTGAAGTGTGTTAGGTCTTTTATAAGCCTGTAAATAAATGAAGCTAAAATTGAAACCGGAGTGTTAGTGAAGCTAACTACTGGTCTTATTGGTATGTCGATCTTGTGGATCTTACGAAGTCCATACAAGCGAGGAATGACTGGGTTGCTGCTAATGAGAGAATAACGGGCTGAATGTTCGATGAAAAAATCTGACTGAGTTTCCAATTTCCTAATAAAATTATTGAATGGATTAGATGATAAAAGTTTGAAATTGTGATCAGAAAGGAAATTCTCCACTTTATCAAGGTAATCTGACTTGTTTAAAATGACTAAACAATTACCCTTATCTGCTTTTGAAAATATGAGGTTATGGCCTTTGATCTTGATTTTAATTTTCTTTAGAATAAAATGAAAATGTTTGTGAGGATAAATCTGGAAGTGTTGTTTACTACGTTTAATTTAATATACTCTAGAGAGCTGTTCAATAACAACATCAACCTCCACTGCAAACTCCAAGAGGTTTCTCTCAGAAACTTGAGAGCCCAAAGAAAATTTGAGTCCCAACTTCAACAGGAACATCTCATCATCATCAAACACAACGTCTGAAAGATTTTTAACTCTATCATGAAAAGTGGAATCTTAAAATTTCTTAATATTTCTTTGTTTATTTTTCCAAAAATCATGTTTTTGTTTAATCAAATATTTGAGCTTTCTATCAACTTTTTTAAATTTAATTCTCTTGGCTATGTCAACTTCAGTGTTTCAGCAGACATGTGTCTCACTTTTTGAAACTTTTATCCAGGTTAATCCTGGTAAAAGTAAATTTTTAAAATGTTGTTCTTATGATGCCCCTTTTTTAAATATTTACATGGTCCTCTGAACACATCGTATTTTTATGGTTTGGTTCTTGTACACCTGACGAGTAAGTAATTTTTTCAATTTTCAACGTTCTCATTATCATAATTTCTTAAATTCAATTCAATATTACTTACTTACAGGTACGCACTGATGATGACATTATTTGTCGAAAGCGCTTTGCTATAATTTTATAAATTAAAATTCTGCACGAAATACTTACCTTTTCTTCATCCAATTAAAACATTTCAGATGAGCAGAATGAAAAACTTTTCATAAAAAACAAAAAGATTTGAAATTTCTACAATTACCCAAGACTGAGTACCTATTGAGACAAAGCTTAAACAATTTAGGTGAAAATAAAAACAAAATTTATGTAGAACAAAAAGTGTGATCAAAGCAAAAGTTAAATTAGTGCATCATAATTAAGAATCAGAGAGTGTTTTGATTTGGAAATTATATAGGACCAGAAACCAGCAATAGTTTGTCTTGATACAGGATCTGTCATTGGTTTTGGAGGTGTGACAGAGTAGTTAGAAAAATTTTGGATTTTGAATCGTCCTATTTCATTGAAGGTACTGTAAATTTTTTTGAGATCTCTTCAATTTGTTTGGCGATTGACCTAAATTAAATGAATGCATTCATAATTCAAATTTAAAAAATATAATGAATTTGGTTGTCAATACATACATAAATTTATAATTTTGGTAATTACATTTTATGTATTAAATTTATCAGCTTTTAAAAGAAGTACGCAATTTGTAATTGAAGGGCAATAAATATTATGAATAATTAAGTGATTTTTTTATATAACAGAAATATAATCTTAATTCAAAGTATTTTCATTGAAAAAGAAACAAAAATTGTCAAGTTGGATCATAAACAAAACAACAGAAAAATAATAGGATAACTTATTTAAACAGTGGTAATAAGGATTGTAGCTGTATTCTATTGAGAGCAAAATACAAAGTTGAGAAATTAATTAAATAATATTGACGGAGCAGCAAATATAGCACGGGAAAAATTGAAATGAAATAAAAGCAAGAAATTTAATAAATTCCATAATTATATAAATATATAGAAGATAGTCTTTGCCGACTAATTAGGTATAAAACCAGAAATATTGGGGTAACGGCAAGGTTCTTAAAGAAAACTCTTCCACTGTTTTTCCAAGCTTTCGGAAAGCTTTATTTCCATTTTCGAGGATTAGTAAACTGATATAATGGTTTTAATAAATTGGTAAATATACTGATATTTGAACATTTCAAAAGTGTCATTTTGATAAAATTTGTATAATGAACATTTTCTTTCTTATTTAAACTAATATTCTCAGAAACGAGAGAAGAAGGTTATGTTATGATAATATAAGGTTAGTAGATATTTAAATATTCTTCTTTTATTATATCCAACTCAAATTATAATACTATATGGCATATGATTTTTTTTATATTATTACTTTTCCGCCCAACCTATCCAATATGCGAGAAAAGTATTGGTTTACTCCAAAAATAATTGGAATGGAAAATTCTGTATTCAAGCCATAAGCATTTGTTAAAAGTTAAGTGATATAGAGAAGAAGAAGTAAGGAAACAAGTCAATAAAGCTGCCGCAATACCAGGACACCTTAAATATCCCATATGGAAAAACAAACATTTGAGCATTGAATGTAAGTCGAGAATATACAAAACCTGCATACGACCAGTGATGACGTATGGTGCGGAAACCAGAGCTGAAACATCGGTAACAAAGAGAATCCTAAGAACTACTGAAATGAAGACCTTAAGAATGATAACTGGATACACATTGAGGGACAGACAGAGAAATGTAGACATAAGAGAAAAGTGCCAAACAAACGACGTTGTCAGATGGATACGGCAGAGAAGAAGAAAATGGAACCAGCATGTCAATAGAATGGACCCCGACAGAATGGCCATAATAATCCGCAACAATGTACACCATGGCGGAAGACCAACTGGACGTCCACCTAAACGTTGGCGAGATAGTTCGCAGTCAACCTCGCAAGAGCTGCTTAGACGAAGAGGAAACCGGAACTAAACAGGCGATACGCCTTCTAAAGAGGAAGAAGAAGAAGAAGTGATATATGAACCAAATAAATTAGTTGGCGTAACTATGAAAGCTACTATGGGCCTTATTGACAATATTGGTTTATGAATTTTGGGAAGGTCATATAGAATTTAGCAGGTATGCCATTTTAACACCTTAGTTTTTATTTCGTCATTTGATCCATTTGTTTTGTATTAAAAAGTTTTTTTTTATTGTAGTATTACATTTATATTGAACTGTTATTGTAGGATCTCTGTTCAATATGATGTAAGAAGAATTACTATTTAGAATTTCTGATATAATAATTTTCTTTAAACATAACTACAGTGGAGTTTCCTTTATCACTGTTAGTAACAACTATATTGGAGTGTATTTTCAGAAATTCTATTGTTTTATAGTATAAATTACCAAAGGATAAATTATTTGATTTGTTATTATATTTGTTGATTTTGCTATTGATGTATTTTCCAAATTAGTGTTTTTAAATGAAACTCATGGTCTCTAGTTAATTCCACAATATAATACAAGTTATTGAAAATTCTGTAAAATTGACAATTGTTTCGATAAATCAATATCATCGTCAGAATGACAGAAGTTACATTTCATTTTATGCCTACCTGACGTTTAGTAGTTATTTTTGGCTAGACCAAGAAGTAACCTAACTTGTGATTGGCTTAATATATGTTTATAGAAAAAAGAAGATGTGATATTACAAATATTGAAGCTTTGATATTATTAGCCCTATGGTGATATCCTGGATATCATTTTTCCAATTAAGATCAGTATAACTGTGCAATGATACAGAAAACCAGGAAAACTATATCTGCTGATCTTTACAATTATCACTTAAGAAGACAGTTTATTAGTGGAGAATTCCCTAGATTTAACTGTTCATTGACTTCATATTGTGGGTTTCTTGAATGTCTTCTAATTTCACGTTCTTCAAGGAAATCCAGTTTTGGTTTCTTTCCACAAATATGCAGCACTTCTAGTTCTGTGTTAGGTGTCAATGAATGATTGGTGTCAAGTAGATGTTTTGCGTAGTGGGATTTATCTGGTTGTTTTAATCTGTATGCTCGTAAGTGCTCACTGTATCGTATTTCAAAATTCCTAAGGGTCTGACCCAAATAGACAGCATTACATTCTGGACATTTGAGTTTATATATACCTGACTTCTTTAATAGTGGTATTTTTGTTTTTACATTTAACAATTTTGTACTAGCGTTACTTTCTGCTTTAAAAGAAATTGTTGTATTCGAGCATACAGATTAAAACAACCAGATAAATCCCACTACGCAAAACATCTACTTGACACAAATCATTCATTGACACCTAACACAGAACTAGAAGTGCTGCATATTTGTGAAAAGACACAAGAACTGGATTTCCATGAAGAACTGGAAATTAGAAGACATTTAAGAAACCCACAATATGAAGTGGTCAATGAACAGTTTAATCTAGGGAATTCTCCACTAATAAACTGTCTTCTTAAGTGATAATTGTAAAGATCAGCAGATATAGTTTTCCTGGTTTCCTATATCATTGCACAGTTATACTGATCTTAATTGGAAAAATGATATCCAGGATATCACCATAGGGCTAATAATATCTAAGCTTCAATATTTGTAATATCACATCTTCTTTTTCCTATAAACATATAATAAGCCAATCACAAGTTAGATTACTTCTTGGTCTAGCCAAAAATAACTACTAAACATCAGGTAGGCATAAAATGAAATGTAACTTCTGTCATTCTGACGATGATATTGATTTATCGAAACAATTCTCAATTTTTTAGAATTTTCAATAACTTGTATTATATTGTGGAATTAACTAGATACCGTGAGTTTCATTTAAAAACACTAATATGAGCATATTCCACGAAGTAAGGGTCGAGACAGTCAATTTCATATTTTCCAAATGGTCATCTGAGGTTTGTGATGTAATAAATTCAACATCTGGTAGTGGATGTTTTGTTTGAATATATTTACCTAGAACTGACTCTATACTAAATTTAGGACCTAAGGATTAAAAACATAAAATGTCATATGGAATTTCAAGATAAGTGAGATTTGTTATCCATTTAGGGCTTGTATTCAATTTCATTTTGATATCTTGTTCTTTAAGTTTATTTAATTTATTGAGTTCTTAATTTTTTATTGAGTAAAAAGCTTTATTATAGATTTTTGTTTGATGAAATGCAAAATTATTAAAAATATACTCCGACGTTGATTGGTATGATTTCAGTTTTCAAAGAATTCAAATTATGTTTAAGTTTTATAATAGTTTTTTTATTATCAGATATTTTAATATTTATGATTTTATGTCCTTAATAAAAATATGGCATTTTTCTTCACATACATATTTTGTCGATGTAGAAGGTCTGTCAATGGTACAGTGGGATCAGAAATATGTTTTGTTTCTTCTACATTTTAGTAAGAAACATCTATTGTATTCTTCAGCGAGCTTCATTTTAGTTTTTGACCCATTCGTCAAAGATTGAACAGCATATTAACCGTAACGTTCTCGTTTCTTGTAGAACCCCATAATCTATAAATATATAAGGAGTCTTTACCGACTTATTAGACATACAACCAAATACCAAAAAAGACTTTAGCTTAGGTATATATTTCAAGAACCTAATACTATTAACAAAAAGAATACAAATGATCAAGAAAAAATAAAATTAAATTTAGAATTTAAAAATTACAACACATACCTTGCAAACAAAGTTTCGGCAACAGAATTGAATTAAAAATTTTTGAGGCAGAATATACAATGATAATTTAACAGCCAAAGAACTTCATGGTTATATGGATATATCGTATCATATTGTGAGCTCATATTTATAGACATTTTCGTATTTGTGGACATTTAATTTAATTATAGTTATTAGGTTAGGTAGTAATTTAAATATTAAAGGGAAGCTTACCTTTTTAAAAGAGGAAATTATAAAAATACTTAAAGGTACTTTTATAAAATTCACAGGAAAAAGTGTTTGATTGTAAATTTATAAATTTGATTTTAAGTTTATATATCGCATTCAAATTGAAAAAAATTGTTAAAATTGAGTTGATTAACTATTGTAGAGAAAAATATTCATGATTGAAAATTATTATATTTTCTAAATTCATTCAATAACGGCACGAACCGCAACCCAATTACGAGTCTTGTGATTAATCATATTTACAGCTAGCCCCTTTTTTATCGGATAAAAACTTCTCTTCCTCAATATCTAGTATGCCAATGTCACTATTACACAATGACAATTTAAAAAGATTCATATCAAAATGAAAATACGACATAAAATAAGAAGAAAGAAAAATATTAAAATAAGTAGGTACACCAATGCAACAAATCTATAATAATTAATTGTGTTTTTAATAATTTTGTTCTGTTAATTATTACTTAATTGTTCAATAAAAATAATGTTTTTTGTTTTCATGTCCTGTCGTTAATTTATCTTGCCAAAAAACACTCGAGCTTTTCTTTTATCAGATAAATTTCTCTTTAACTCAAAGTTTTGCCAATCACTAAATTTGCTCGAAAAACTGACATTAGATAAAATCGCTCCACCTCCGGTGTCACTATTTTATCAAGTCAGTTTTTCTCGTAAAATTAGTGATTGGCAAGACTGTTTCGTTGCAAAGAGAAATTTATCCGATAAAAAAAAGCTATTGTGTTTTTACTGTTGACTAAATTAAGTTTCATTGCTTACACTTTAGAAATTAAAAAAAACACACAATTCATGTCCAATAGGTAAAAGAACATTTATAAAACAACAGACATTTAAAACAAGTACCATCGATAAAAATTCTACGATATTATACAGGGCGTACGGAAAGACTTCAGGTGTATCTACTATATTTTATTAACTTATGATAAAACTGGTTCAAGTTTTTAACATCCTGTTTATTGTTGACTGTATTATGTTCTTTTTTAATGTGTACCATTTCTTTAATTGTCGGTTTTTTGTAGTTTGAATCTTGGTGTTTTAAAAATCAAACTCACGTTTTTCATGTTTGTGAAGAGCAGTGGAAGCATTTTTAGTATATTTATGGCCATTTAATCTTATTTCTAAAGTCCGTGTGGTCACTCCTATGTAGGAATGACCACACAGATTTTAGAAAATACCACAAAGACTTTAAAAAATAGATTAAATGACCATGAATATACTAAAAATGCTTCCACAGCTCTACACAACTATGAAAAAAATGAAAAATATGAGTTTGATTTAGAAAACACAAAAATTCTTGCTCAAGATTCAAACTACAATAAACTGATAATTAAAGAAATGGTACACATTAAAAAGGAACATAATACAGCCAACGATAAACAAGATGTTAAAAACTTGAGTCATATTTATAATAATTTAATAAAATAGTACACCTGAAATCTTTCCGTACCCCCTTTTTATAATATCGTACAATCTGTATCGATGGTACTTGTTGTAAATGTCTGTTGTTTTATTACCTATTGTATATGTGTAAGCAATGAAACTTAAGTAAAGAATAAACTTTAAGATAGCTCCTAGCCCAGGGAGGAAACGACAACAAAATGTTTTAATTAAATATACAACCTAACACCCAAGAATTTGAAAGATAAATTATTTAAAAAGTTTTTTTTATATATATATATATATATATATATATATATAATAATTGTCTCATTACTCACCGCCTAGTGGATTTATTGTTAAATTCATCGAAATATTTTGTGTAGGTCTATCATTTAGAATGAACAATTTACATTATACTCCTCCACATATGTTTTGAATAATTCCTTCAAATTTAGAAATGTGTAAATTCTCTTAGGGAATAAATTTTCATTAATAATATTTTATTATTAATATTATTAAACTCACAAAGGGACCTATATCAATACAGAATCAAATAAAAATTGATCCAGTTATATTTTTATTTGACTTTGTGAAAAAATTTATACTTAGTAAGTTATTATCAGTTAATAGTACCACAAAAACTTCGTTGACTGAATAAAAATTTCAAAAGTCCTAGAAATTCTATTAATTTCACTACAAGTTTGAAGAAAATTCTTGCCAAATCACTTTTTCCAATGCATCTTTTTGGCGTGTTGTTTTATTCCTGTTCACAATGCAACAGTTATCGTTGTTCAAATCTTTTTATTACTTCCTAATTCGGAATTTTTGCTAAATTCATGAAATTTTTTTGTATATATATCGCTTAGGATTCCTCCACATCTGTTTTGAATAATACCCTCATCTTTACATCCGACAAAAATCTATTGCAATTTGAAATAAATAAACGATATAAAAGAAAACATGTGGGCAATCCTTGTAATTCGAAAATAGTTATTAATTGTTGAAATATATTTAGGTAGTTATTTATAATGACCCACCTGGGTAGAGTTTTCGTCCCCAAGCGGCTGCCACAGGGTCCAGTTCGTGCGCCGTTAGGGATAAAGCGGGCCAAGGAGACGCCGTCGGATAACCGCGCTCCACGGGATGTCCCTCGTCCGACCTCGTCTTGACAGTTTTTCAAGACGTTTCACAAAGTTCTGCCTCAACGGCCACACACTCGGTAAAATTATAAAAAAAAGTTACCCGCACTCTATATACCAACGTTGTTTTGATATCTCGCGAGAGTTCTTACACCGACTAAGGTCAATTCGCGACTGGGACCGGTATTGATAAGCAGCGTGAATATTTCCGTGGAGCTCCCTCCCAAGGGTGGAGCTACGCCTCACGGGATTACCCATAACTTTGGCGGACAAGGGTAGTAGGCGGGATTTAGAAGGCAACCCCACGAGGCATAGCCAATTGCTTGGGATCGCGGGAGCGCGCCGTGACCAATAGAGTGGCAGAAGCGCCGTGTTGGGAGGGTGTTTCTAGTAGTGGTCTCTACTGGGATATGGATGAAGTGATCAGTTTAAATGAAGTACAGCTTTCGGTCGAGTGGGAGCAGATCCGTCGCAAAAGAGCTACGATTTGTGTGTACTATATACCACAGTCGTTGATAGTTAGAGAGGAAGGAATGTACGATTGAGGGAAACAAAATATACGCAATAACACGTGTTTTAGATAGAAAATATAAACACAAATAATAATTTTCCTTTTTTATAATTTCTGATCATTTAATTGGTCTTGAAGTGGTTATGAATCGAAGAACTAAAATAAATTAAATCAAAAGAATGAAAATTTTGCATGTTGTTTTTGGTAATTGATACAAAATGAAGACACAAAAATTCAATCTTTAACTGTAGCTAAAGCAGTATAATTCTCAACTCAACGGCACACAGATGCAAAAACTATGCGACTTGTCTTAGGAACATGTCATTTGTATGTAAGATTAAATAAGGGAGTATGCGATCCTAAGCTCAATGTCGTTGAAAAAGAGTAAAATCTTAATTTCATTTACGCGGAATCAAGTACCTACAGGTCTCTTTGAAATACATCGAGAGAAACTTTCAAACAGATACAATCCTCAGATTTGCACCATCAAATATTTCTAGTTTTGTCCAAATTCTGGAAAAATTGTCAAAACAGATCAATTTTAACCTACAGAGAAGCTAAATTTTTATCGTTGTTCCATACTACTTTTTTCATCTCTCTAGCAATCAGTCAAGTAAAACATCATTTTGAAGTAGCATTGTCTGTGCAACCGTTTTATTTTTTGCAAAATGCGAAATTTTTTCAGTGTCATTGGAATTTTTGGAATTGTCAATCTTGAACATTCTCGTTCAAAATATTAACTATATTTTTGTTATGGATAGAGTAAGACATGTTCTTATCTATACAACTTAGTTTTTCGGGTAACCAAAATCATTTGGTTAAAGTTGATAAATGGTAAAACTCTCATGTTTATTCACAGATCTTCTTGATAAATAACTCGGTTATTATTATAATCCGAATTTTCAAAATGGTTTATTGTACACAAGAAAAAATTTAATCCGTTAAACTGTATTATCAAAATAATGAGTGTTTTAGTGTTTCTGCTACACTCTATACCTAGTAAAGACCACGTGGAACAGCAAGTTAGTCGCGAGTATGTTACATATTTAATTAACTGGCTTTGTTTCAATCAAAAAACATACCTACTATGCAAATAATTATTACAGTTATGTTGATACAACATAACATTGTGATAATGTTCTTCCTTTTTTTCTTCTTGTTTTCATCACATGCACATCTATACAACCGCTTATGCCCAGCTTGTGGCTGTTAACTTTTGTGATGTTTCAACTTAACTTCTCAGCGCTGTCTTTTTACATTACTATGATGTTACTAGAACTTCCTCAAAAGGAAGTCTTTATACCGAAATAAAAACAACATTTCTGTTACATTTTGAAATTCCTTTTAACATCTTGTCGATGTTAATGCAATGTCTAAAACATAACAACATCTTATCAATGATCTAAATGCGACATTTCAAAAACGATACAGTGTATTCTCTTAGATGTTGTATGGTCATTACTTAAACCTCAAACTAATATACCTCAAACATTCTAGATGACATCCCATAAATGTTTCTGTGCCTAATCAGCAAATACAGGGTGAACAACTAAGAACACCGGCTGTCGGCCATATTTCAAAAAATAGTCTTGGTACAACTTTAAAAAAATACCTTCAGGAAAAAGACCCAGAAAAATCGCTGGAAAATATTTTTGAGTTCCTAAAATATCTGCTATGGGGTGGAATGAACACATAAAAACATAATACTGCGATTATCTCCAAAAAAGACACACCAAAAGTATCTATCCTAGAAATATAATTTTTGATACATTGATGATATTATGAAAAAATGTAGTTAGGGATTTTTTGTCCTTATTCTTCAAGTAAGGGGTGGGGAAGGTTCAACCTAAAAAACAAGTGTCGTAACACTTTTTTGTTTTTTAATGTTTTTGGCGTCATTTAAAACAGTTTTTTCCCTTTAATAAGATATGCTTAACAAAAATAACAAAATTGTACAATTTTATCAACGCTATGTGAAAAAGTCGACAACTTTCCCATTTTCCTCGGAAATTTCAAATGTGATGAGGCATTTTTTAAATTCTGATGAAAAGGGATTTACGTTATCAGATATAAAAATTAAAAAAATGCTTCAATTTACATTGGAAATTTCCGAGTGGATACAAAATTATCTAATTTTGTTATCCATCTTATTAAACAGAAAAACTCTTTTAAATGCAGCTAAAATCATTAATATCGGTTAAAAAACGAAGAAGTTATACATTTGTTCATAAGTTTGAACCTTCCCCACCCATTATTTGAAAAATTATGGCAAAAAATCTTAATTAAATTTATTCATAATCTCATCAAGATTTCAAAAATTGTATTTTTAGGACACCTTTAGTATGTTTTTTTGGAGTATTATGTTTTCGAGTGTTCATTCCACCCCTAACGGATATTTTAGAGACTGCAAAATATTTTCCAGCAATTTTTCAGGATCCCTCACCTAAAGGTAATTTTTTTGAAAGTTGTACCATGATTATTTTCTGAGATGTGGCCTACAGTCGTTCTTAGTTGTTCATCCTGTACATTCAAAATAAAATAGCAAAAAAATCATAAAGGATTTAAAACGTTTATTCACTATTCATGAACAGTACAGTAAATTTGAAAAAACAGGTACAAAATTAGAAAAAAAAATATCTTCTCCAGCAATCCAACCTAAAAAAAATAAAATTGTGTATGCATATTACATAACAAGTCTGGAAAGTGGAAACTATTGAATACATTCAGTGAAAGCAAGAAATAAAACAGGGTATATTAATCCGTAGTTACCATAACGTAACATACTTTGAAACTGAATTAATAAAGTTTAACGGATACACATACATTAGAGCTAGTTTACAGAAAATTTATTAGAATAGTTTTTTAATTATATTGAAACTAATAAAAATTTTACACCATAAAGATTTAATGAAACATTACGTTACATCAACAGAAATCCAATCTGATTAAAGAAAATTCTATCGTTTACTTACTGTTACTTTTTTCAAGTGCCTCAACCATTCCATAACGTACCTACACTTCAAAATATTTGAAGGTGTTCTGAACAACAGCTAATAAAACAATTACTTTAGATCAAATTGTGCCCATGGAGACCTTTGATCGATCATCATAAACTACATCAAACTTGATTTTCAGCCAATTGACTGGGACTCATTTTCCATAAGATACATGCGGGGTTCCTCAAAGGAATAATAACATATTTTATTTCAAGAAGTTACTTTTCATGATTTACCTTCTATTCCATGCCTCACTCCATTTGGCAGATGAATTCAGGTGTGCTATGAAAATTCATACTTCTTTTCTGTATAAAATAATATACTATTCTCATCTTGTTATTTTCATCCTGGAACAAATTGTATATTAACATCGTGGAATTGTAACTTAATGAAAACTAAGCATTATTAATACCCTGTATACAAAGAAAACTACTTATGAAGAAGAGATATGAACACATTATCAAGTTAAATGAGTTTAAAATTAATTTTATCCAATAGCTATGTTTCTACAATAATAAATAATTGAATGCTGTTTGTTGACTGGAGCATTCAGTATCATAAGTTACATATTCTTCAACTAGATTAATAGGTATAGGTACCATTGTAAGGGACAAATACAGCTTATTTATTGTGTTCAGTGAATTTTCAAATGGAAATGAGCTTTTCAACAGAAATTTCTGCTCTTAAAGTCTTAAACAGTCTCTAATTGTTCACAAGAATTGTTAGTTATAATGTTGAAATTTTCTTAACCTGCAAAACTATATTTATGGCTAAGACTACTACTAAAAAATCTAAAACTAGAGATACTTGATTCAATATTTTTTGTACTGTTTAATACAATGTTTGTATCAGACTATCTGAAAGAATTACTCCCCTTTCATTACATAATTACCAACTATTTGTTTTTTATTTTATTTGTATAAGTAGCTTCTGAAACATCTTGAACATTGAAAATGTTTTCTTCTAGATTTAAATATCTGCGAACATATGAGCATGTTTTATCAATAATGATAATATCCACCCTATTGCAATATCAAGTTTTTTGTAGGATTTGAAATATTGTGAATCGTTTTCAAAATATACTTACTAGGTAACTAAAATATTTTAAAAATTGAAAAACCCTTATTTTGTAATATAATGTTAGTGTACCATTCCGCCACATGGAATTTCAATGTATAATAGCCGATTAAAGTATTGAATGAGTATTAAGTTTTAATAATTATGATTTTGGAATAGGTATTTACCGATAACAATTGTTGTTCGTCCATTATAACTAAGTATAGAAACTGTGGCTTAGTAGGAACTAACGAAAACGAAGACCACTTTATTCAAGTGCTACTTGCAAAATATGTGCTTCCTGCAAATAAAACATATAACTGAAAACCATCCGCCATTTCATGCTTGTCATTTTTGTTTCCACAGATATCTACTGTATGTTTCTTTCATCAGTTCCTCTTCTGTTTTCTTCTTTTTTATGTTGCTGTGATGTTTAATATGAGATATTACTGAGTGTTTCATGAACTAACCTCGTACAGACGTAATAAGTACGATGTTAATAAAAATTATTTCCAAAGATGTAAAAGTAACTGCAACATGTGATCATCTTAGAAACATGTTAATTTGTAATATTACAGTAACATTCTGTATGTGACATTAGTGAGAAGTATACAAATTAACACCGTATAAATGTTTCCTATAGGAAGTTACTAAAAAGAAGTTCATAGGATGTGTATGTAACTACGAATTCAAGTATTACTGTGTACATCAAAAATATGTTTTATTTACATGACATGGATGTTAATAGAGTTGGTAATAAAATTAAGACATCTAGGAGATATCTTATCAACGTTTTAAATAAACATCACGAAAAGTCTCTGAAAAGAACATCACAAAAAAGACTTGTTATGTTTCTTGTTTAGTGGGTTACCACTCTGTTTCAGTAGCCCTTTTTCATTTTGCGTGAATTACCCATGAATCTCTTTGTTCCAATTCATAATGTTTTGCTTCTCTGTTGATGATAAAAGTGGCCTAAAATCACAGAGCTCCTTTTTTAAGGGGACGCAACGATGTTTGCTAGTACTTGGAATTTTAATTTTCAAATTGGTCCTGACAAGAACTGTTGTTATATTTTAATAAAACAATAACAAGAATGCAAGAAATAACAAATTTATACAACTGTCGATCATAATATATTTCAAAAGTGCTGTGTAAAACTGGCTGTGATTGGACCAATCAGGAATCTACAGAATTGCCAACTTAAATTCAAATCAGTCCTCTTAGTTCAGAAGCAGGGTATAATTAAATAATTTTAAACTTGAATATTTGCTAAAGATTCGCCCATTTTTTCTCAAACACGAATTTTCCGCACCTTTTAATTATCGTACAGGGCACCCCTTAGATCCGGGATTGCTGAAAAGAAAAGAAAGAGAAACATCTCATTAATTAAACTGAATAATTCATCCCCATCATCTGATATACTTACATCCAACAAATTGTAGTATACCTAGTAACTTTATCTCATAACTTAAACGATATTCCATATAACCCGATTACATTTTCAAACCACTCATTGGAACACGGAAGAAAAATGGTTTCTCAGTTCGCGCCAACCCCAAGAGAAAATCGGGTTATTTTAATTTTAGTTTAAAATTTGCAAAGTTAAATTATTCAGCAAAGTTGTAATTGCTAAATTCGGTGTAACGAAGTGGCTGCTGCTTTGGCTGAGTAGGCCTTGTACTGAGTAGAAAGAAAGTATTTTAGTTACTACACTAAGAAAATTGATTCGCTAATACTATACTTATACTCGTGCTTATATTATTGTCTACTATAACTTACAAATCATCTCATGAAAACAATTGAAGTTTGAGCAACTCAAAGTGTTTGGTACAACATATATTTCGATAGGCTTATAGGAGATAGGGGAACATTCGGTCACGTGGAGCATTCAGCCATTTAATTTATTGCAAACGTTATTCAAATTTCCCGCGCAATTCAAGTAAAACAGGATCGCCAACATCTCTATTCACAATGTGAATTACATTATACAGCTGATTTGTGCATCAAGCAGATTTTAACGAAGATAATATAAAAACGAACTTTAAGGTAACGATTTTTTTATGAATGTAAAGTTCATAATCTGTTTGAAATGAACAATATTTAAAGTCTATATTTTTACTGAAATATACTTATATACTGGTGGTTTTATTACTCGGTTGTTTTCTAACCTATAAATAGCACGTGTTGATACGTACGATGTTCAAATAGTTATTTGTAAAACAAGTGTCACAATGACTCGTTTTGTAGTACGAGTGAAGTTTGCGCAACGAACCGCGAAGCGGTAAGTTGAACAAATCACGAGTACTACAGGAAGTCATTGTGGCACAAGTTTTACACAATATTTTTTATAATTCGCATTTATTGAATTATTTAAATAAAATAGAATTTCATATAATCCCTGTTTTTAAACTAGGAGGAGTGGTTTGAATTTAAGTTGGCAATTCTGTAGATTCCTAATTGGTCAGATCACAGATGGTTTTATTCAGCACTTCTGACTTTTGATATTTTATAACCGAATAATTGTGTAGTTGTCAGTTTATGCGCAGTGTAGTGAACACATCCACCGAGGAAGGACACCAGCAAGTAGGAGCTCCAGCGAATAACCTGGTCACTGACCCAAACCAGGCACTTCCAGCAGCGCTTGCCTCCGGACTCGGCAAAACACATTGAGATTTTCATCTCAACCCGTCCTTTATAGGACGCTCTTATTACGAAAATCTGCTCGAATCGAGCAATTTTATTTATGAAATTCCGCTCTTTATAGAGCGATTTTATTTATGAAAGTTGCTTGAAGCAAAGAAATAGAGAACAAGACCAACCAGAAGTAAATACAACTACCCAACTAACGGAGGACGGAATTATATTATCAGGTAAATATAAACACTAATCTGCAGACAAAAGGGTTAGGAAACCTCTAACCGGGGAGGAAACTCCCTCCGGCAGTGAGTCCGCTGTCCGGCTTTTGTCCGCATCCCCGATACTAACAACGAAGCAACTATCTGCTTCGTCCTCTTCCGCCCCACAACATTCTACAATGGCCTCCTCTAACCGCTCTCCGATTAAAACCCGGAGCCATACCCAAACGGCGCCATCGCTCTCTTCGCACGAAGAGTTCCCTCCCATAACAACCACCCTACCCACCGACGCTGTAGCCGTCCTCAACCAAATAACGAAAGAACTCGCCGATCTCCAAGCCGAAAACCAACGACTTAGAACCGAAAACAACCACCTAAAAGCCCAAACCAACTCACGATGCTCCTCAAAGTCCAGCTCCATCCACTCCGCGCAATCTCACCAATCCCACGCCTCCATCCGCACCGCTCCTAAATCCAACCAACAACCGCCGCGAACAAGAGGAAGACTTCACTCTCTTGGGAACGATGCCCAAGAGAGATCGAAGAATTCTTCTTCCCTCGCCACCTGCCACCCAAACCCAACAGCCCCCAGCCACCCAGCAACCTCTCCCTACACAACCACCCCGCCCTACACAACCACCTCGCCCTACCCAACAAAACCAACAAGTACAGCTTCAGACTCTCAACATCCGCAACCTACCGCAAAGATACGTCTCTCAGCGGGAGCTTTTCAATCTCCTCAACACGAACGAATTGTTGAGAGGGGAAATCTCCTACTTAAAGGCGAATCTCAACTGCACCGCCCTTCTCAAGATCCGCGCCAGCATGCCCCACGAGGCCTTTGCAAAAAAGCTTCGAAGCACCATCGGCGACGACCGCGTCATCGTCATCCCACTCAGCCCAGCCCCCCGCACTCGATCGCAATCACGTAACCGCAAACCAACCTTCTCGCTTGTCTGCAGAAATGTAGACACCTCTGTCTCCGAAGAAGAATTCGAGGAAATCCTCTCCGACCATAAATTCCCGCACAGCAGATCTTGGTGCATCCACTCCCGCCGTCGGGGCCGTCCCACCACAATGTTCCGGATCCTAACCGACTCCGAAATGGACTACCACCGAGCCCTTTCTCACGGCATAAGATTTCACGGCCTCTCACATCCGTGCGAGGCCTCCAATCCAACAAACCCCCTTCCCTGAATCTTACCGCCCTATTTCATTAATCAGCGTCCTAGGTAAAGTCTTTGAACGCTTGTTGAAAGAACGAATCTGGGACTTCTGCACCGAAAATAATATAATTCCGGCATTTCAATTCGGATTCAGGCCGGGCCACTCTTGTCAGAACGCCACCACCAGTCTTCAAACAATCGTCACCCGAGCTTTAAACCAACGACGCTGTTCTGCCGCCATCCTCATGGACGTTCAGAAGGTCTTCGATCAAGTTTGGCACGCCGGACTAGTGAGAAAGCTACTGAGCATCCGATTGCCCAACCAAATTGTCAAATTAATATTTTCTTACCTCACCGACCGATCGATCAGCGTCAAAGTTGGTTACAGCATATCCGACCCTTTCACACCTCAAACTGGCGTTCCGCAGGGCTCGATACTTGCTCCTCTACTATATATCATTTATACGTATGATACACCTGTCCCACGACATCCTCGCGATAACGTCCAACTATATGCGGATGATACCGCACTTATCATTTCTGCCACAGATATTCGCTCTCTCAACATTCGATCCCAAAATCTACTGACCCAATTTTCTAATTGGTGCAGGAAATGGCGGGTGACTCTTAATCCTCAAAAAACACAAGCAATCGTCTTCCAACACCCTGATACCAAGAGCGAACGACTTCTACCAAGAAACTTCCGCCTCGTGCTCTGGGGAGACCGACTCGAAATCCGCAAGGAGGTCATCTATTTGGGGGTGAAATTCACTTACACCCTCAACTGGACGCCCGACCTAACGGACACTTTAAATAAAGCCCGATGGAGAGTCAATCTTCTCAAGGCGCTCGGCGGCACATTCGGACGCACACACCCTCTCACCTTGCTTCATACGTATAAAACATGTATCCGCCCAATAATCGACTATAGAGCAAACGTCTACTGCACCCTCCCCAACCATCTTGCCAAACGACTTCGAACTTGTGAGCAGTAAATCCTTAGATACTGCCAATACAAGGCTCCATACTCGCCCACCAACACAGTATATGTCAACATAGACATCGAGCCCCTTCTACCACGCCTTAATAACCTACAAGCCCGATACGTTAGTCGTACTATCGAATCGGGCAGTGAAATCGCCAAAAACACCCTTCTCACACCGTGGGTCGCCAATAGACGACCCCTCGGTAGGTACCCCCAGAGGAAGCTCCCATTTCCTCCGCTACGCTTATTAGCCACGGCCTATGACGACCTCCCCGACGAATACGTTGACTACCTCGACAGCTCCCCTATCTCCATTAGATAACGACAAATTCAATATTTCTCACACAAATCCAGTCAAATCTCTTCAACAACCTTCTCAACAAAGCCCAAATTCATAAAACAAACATCTCTAACAAATTCTAAATTTCCTCCCAGCTATTAATTGTTCAACACTTTGGACTCACCCTATACTTTTATGCCGCCCCCACACCACCTACGTCGGTGTTGCAGGTTTTTGCGGTTTTCCTGTACACTCTGTGAATTTATTCACTAGCCAAATGGACCGACGATCGACGCACCCGCATTTTTGGATTTAAAGGTTGTTATAATGTCGCCGACCACCTAAACAGTCCCTGAACCACCGAAGGCACGTCCCCGCAACTTTTCTTAAATCTCAACAATTTATCATATTCTATACACTTTTAAATAAAATGTCTCCTATACACTTTTCTTTCGAAAAATTCTCAAAACCAATAAAAATTTCAATTATCAATATTCCATTACTATTCCTCCTTAAAACTTGAGACATTCAAACTGAGCTAAGACACACTCTTACGTCAAATTACTTTAACAATTTCTGACACCTAGCCAGGTCAACACACAACTATGTATCGGCAACGATACATGGTTCGTCTTCCACATCTAACACCCCTTTCCTGACACTTTTTGTCACGCCATCTCTCCTCACTTTTGAGCTTCGCTGCTTCCAATCAACCAACCCCTAACACCCCAAGATAACACAACCTCCGGTTACTTTCTAGCGAAAAGCCCACTCAACAACTCTCAATCCTATACACTTTTTAGCAAAAGTTTCCTAGTCACTTCTTAAAAAAATTTTTTTTATAGACACTTCTAAACCCCAACCCAATTTCTCGATCAACGCGCACAAAACCACCCAACACCCCCCCCCCCAACCCAGCCCTGAAGAGGAAACCTATCCTACACCAGGGCACCAACAAGAAAGACCAGCCAACCAAGAAAACCCCAACCCATCGTAAATCACTCACGAACTTCTCTCTCTCTCTCTCTCTCGTGTAGTTGTAAACAAACTTTCATTGAAGCAAAAAGAGGATGATTATTTGTTTAAAAAAGGGCTTCCTCGTTCATGAACAGAATTATTTCTGTAATACATCTTCACATAGATATCTGGTAATTTATCCCAAAAATCGAACGTTTTCTATAGGTACCTATATATTGATCCTATACAATATAAAAATAAACAATTGACAAATCATTGATAAATAAACGTTAGCGCCCACTGAGCACAGAACCTTGCAAAACATTGCTGCAAATTACATTTATATACATTTTGAAATGTTTCCTGGAGAAGTTGCAGTAATATTATTGCGTTAGTTTAGTTGAAACATTGTGACTTGCTCATTAGAGAAACATTTCATTAAGTTGAGATTTCCTTCCCATTGAAACGTTTGTAATTGAGGTTGCCGTGATGTTCTTAGATATGCCAGTAGTAATATTACATCAGCATTTTTTCAGAAACATTGCCGTAAGTTAGTTATTTGTTATTTTTGAAACATTTCGCTATTAAGCTTCAGTGATATTGTTAAATCCACAAATTGAAATATTGTCATTTACTTTCGCGAGTAACATTGCTGTAAGGTATTTATTTTTTCCTGTCGAAATATTTCCATATGAAGTTCCAGTACCTATCCAAATTGGAATATTGCGATATTTTTCAATCAAGAAACATTGATGTGAGTTAAATATTCCTTCCTGCTGAAAAATTCCTAGGTGCATGATGTTTACCTAGATTACTCTCCTTACTCTCCGGCACAGTTTTCGGATTTCGAATTTATATATTTCTTGATTAGGTCTGATAGGAACTGAGTGAATGGTTCTATAAGTTCCCAATGGATCGTTTTTGTTTTTTGCGGCGCACGCCACGTATTTTGATCGGCAAATTCCTGACGCGATTCACCAATTCGCCAATCAGAATGCGTGACGTGCGACGCGAAAGGCAAAAACGATGCATTGGGAACTCATCCTAACCGAGCCCAATAATAGTATAGAAGAAGAAGGACGTTGAGTTAGTTTCTTTCGAGTTTCTAGTGTTTCGATTTCCGACCGGTCGTTGGAGGGAAAAAGGAATAACATTTTTTCTGTTTTCTTGGTGAAGTGAAGCAATGGATTAATTTATATTTGTATACTCTATACAATAGGCTCACAGTTTCCTTTTTATTTTATAGTTGTGAATTGAAAGGTGTGTTTCAGGTATAAATGTTTGTTTTTAACTTAGAATTATTACGTTTCAATTATATTAGTTGTTATATACTATATCAACAAGATTACATCAGGCTCCTTCGATTTAATCACTTGTTTGTGAAATTCATTTGAACCACAAATTTTCATTTTAATATACCTCCAGGAAGCACCGAGTAATCTGGTTGTTTCCCATTATATAAGTTGATATCTGTGCAAATTGTGTAGTGTGATATATTTTTGTTATTAAAATATTTTTTATTATGAATTTTTTAGTTCAATAAATTATTGGATGCATATTTATAGTTAAATTTTTTTACTACTTTTAGTATTTGTATAATGGTTCGATGCGAAGTATTCAGCGGACCATTACGTAGAAACTGACATTGAAAATAAATGAAATTGATGAATATAAAGCAGTGTTCATTCATTCATTTATTGAACTTAATTATCGGCTACTAGAAATATATGTTTTTTTGTATCTGATGTGTTTCTTTATGTACAATATTGTTTTTATTTCGGTTCAATAAACCGTTGGAATATTTTGATTTAAATTTGCTTTTATTGGATTCTCTTACTTGTCCAAAGTTCAGAACGGACACACATTCTGCGTTAAAAGTGCAGTCACTAATGAATCTCAATACGTTTCTTTAACTTAGAATATCGATGGTCTAGAATCAATACCTCGTAAGTACACTTTTTTTGAATTTTAAGGTTTTAGCGCCACTGCATTGTTGTAAGTCGTTTCTACATCCTGGCAATAGCTCTTAACTGCCAGACCAATAAAAATGCTTCAATTTGTCACGTACCAATATCTCGCGTGCAAATGTTAAATGCAATTGCTCGTAAGCGCCAGATTGCTAATGGCCGTTTCTGTCACCCAGTGTTTTGTGGTGTTTTTTGTGAAGTGTTTATTATACAGGTAAGTTCATCAGATTACTACCAGCTAATTGTAATTGTTGTTACCTTAGAATGTTTGTTTGGTAAAGAAATTTGAGAAAGATAGTGATTTACTTCTAATTATATCAATTTATTTATGACTTGTACATAAGAGATATTGGTTTAATGAATAATTTGAGTACTTACGTGGTATTAGCAATTATTTATTAGGTTAGATTTTTGTTTATTATTAATACCTATAACTAAAACCAAATGAAAACTGAAAATTATTAACCTACTCGTCATATTATGGTATTTGCCAGAAATTTAATTCATTATATTATTACAGAATGAACAGTCGCGCAAGCCGAATGGTATTAATGGCTCTCGAGTCCAATAAAAAATCACCATCCCCCATCGAAAACATCAAAAGCATAGAAAAATACTCCGTTTCTAACTTGCCAATCCAATTTGATGATGGATTTATTTTAGAAAATTGTGAAAATAATTTGGAGTTCGAAGGAATGCAGGTTCCTGAAGTTATGACAGCACAAAGTGTTGACATTTTCGAAACCTATCTCTGTTCTGAAGACACTAACGAAGTAGAACTCGCATCCAGCCTACGAGTTGAAAACGTGGAGACGTTTGAAATAGAAATCAATGATGATCCTGGGAAAGAGGTAGAAGACGATACCGACGAAGAATACGTAATGGAAGATGGTAAAGAATCATCTTCTTCCACATCAGAAGAAGAGAAAATGCGCCGAAAGAAGCAGAAGATGATCCGGTAGTAAATGCGGAAATGGAAGGTTCCCAAAATCTAAATAGAAAACGATCACGCAAACGTTTTGTAAATAGGTCCCAATGGAAGCGCAATAATAATAAATACAAACGGATGAAAGGGCAGGCTTATATAGGGTATACGAGATCAAAGGAAAAAGTATGGAAAAACGATACACAGCGAGAAGCAAAGACTATGGGCAAAAGGTGCAAAGGAAAACACGCCAAAATTTATGAATGTAGCAAGCTTACTGATGACGTCAGAAGCATAATATTTTCAAAATTTTGGAGTGAAATGACCTGGGAACAGAAGAAAATCTTTGTTGTGAATCATGTGGATATTTCGAAACCAACTCGCCGACGCACGGAAAATCAAGAAACCCAAAAGAGCTCAACATTTAAATATTTCTTGAAAGATGCAACCACCAAAATGAGGGTATGTAAGAGCATGTTTCTCAGTACCCTTAGTCTAGGCGAATGGTCAGTTCGGTCATGGTGCCAAAATAGTACTTGTGGTACTTTACCATCAGTTGATGTTGTGAATGCGCGTAGATCTTCTAATCGCGAAGCTAACGGCACAATATTAAAAAACGTCGAACAACGGAAATTTCTTGAAACATGGCTAGATAACTTGCCAAAACTACCGTCCCATTACGCAAGGCGAGATACTAATAAACAATACATTGAAGACAGTTTCATAAAAAGTAAATCCGAGCTTTACAAAAGGTACACAAATGATTGCACCAACATCAAGGCACTAAGTTCTTTTACATTTGACGAAATTTTCTATAGAAAAAACTTAGCGATTTTCCAGCCTAAGAAAGACCAGTGCGACGTGTGCTGCGCCTACAAAGCAGGTAATTTTGAAACCGTCACAGAGGAGGATTATCAATGTCACATTGCAAATAAAGATCGAGCTAGAATCGAAAAACAAACTGATAAAGAAGCTAGCATTTTAGGCAATTGCAACATGGTAACAATGGACTTACAGGCTGTTCAATTATGCCCTAGGTTATACGCCTCAAAATTATATTTTAAAATGAAATTAAGGGTTCATAACTTTACTGTATACAATGTTGCTACGCATCAGAGCACTAATTTCTGGTGGCATGAAGGAGAAGGAGGCGTGACTTCAACGCATTTTGCAAGCTGCATTATTGACTATTTATACACACATTTCCAAAATAGTGACAAGCCCATTATTCTATACTCAGATGGATGTGGGTATCAGAACAGATGCACTGTTGTATCGAATGCTTTGCTGACTTTTGCTGTAAAAGAGCGGAAAACGATTGAGCAGAAGTATCTTTGCAAGGGACATACACAGATGGAGTGTGATACGGTACACAGCCTGATTGAGAGACGTTTGGATAGAAGAGACATTCATTTACCTGCAGAATTTATTTCAGTTACAAAACGAGCAAGAGAGAAGCCATTTCCTCTAGATGCTAAGTATTTAACACATGATTTCTTCAAAAACTATGCCTCTCCAAACTTTCAATGGTATAACTCCTTAAGACCACCAGGAACCTCCTACGTTACAGAGATAAAATGCCTTAAATACACCCCCGAGGGGATTATATATTACAAGACTGATTTCGACTCAGAATACCTGCCACTAAGAAAAGGTAAAACTTTACCAAACGTTATACCTACTTACCCGCAATTATACCGCACCAAACCCAAAATTTCTTTAGAAAAATATGAACATTTAATGGAAATAAGCCAGGTAATGGAACCGGACTACGTTAATTTTTACAAGAATTTGCCGCATGAAACTTCAAAAAAGAAAGGAAGGCAAACCGATCAAGACTAACAATAATTAATTCTTGCAGTACTTTGATCGAGTGATCAATTTAACTGAATAATTTTTTTGTTTCATTTTTAAGTAACATGTAATATTTTTTTGATTTCTTTAATAATTAATAAAATTTAAAATAAAGATAAGGAATTTCCTAGCCAGCAATACCACTTACTTGTCAAACACTATAAGTGAAATACCTCGTAAGTGCTTGCATTTTTTTTGAGAGCATATAAATTGTAATTTTTCTTTAGAATTATATTTATTTCACAATAATAAAATCACAATTGCAATTGTAGAAGTGTAGATTATTAATTATGACAAATGGAAGGTTTTTTGTTCATACTGAAAACTTTGAAGTTTTCACTTACGAGGTATTGATTCTAGGCCATCGATATATATTTTGACAAAACTTTATGAAAACTTTCAACCACACGATGAAACCAAATTGAAATCGCTAGCCCTCAACACACGTTTAGTTAATCATGCTATAGCCTCTACAGATTAGAAGTACTCTTCATTACGTACTAACGCAAGTCATTTCAATTTGAGGTTAGTAGACTAATTGATCATCAATTTTGAAATTTTCCAATCTTAATATAATTAAGCATTTTTCCATTATCAATATGATCATTGGAGAGTACCTGTAACTTCCTAATAATTATATTGCCAAATTATAAAGATGATTTTAGTAAACTTTCGAACAGTATCTGCAACTTTCGATAACAGGGAATTTGCAACATCACAAAAAGAAGTTGATTCAAGTATACTTCTGAAATGTCTTGGAATGGTACTAGTAAATTCTAATTATAAGGTCCATGTTACATACCAAATGAAATATGATTTGAATATACTTTTGAAATGTATAGGAACATTTCCTGAAACGTCTAGTTATAAGGTAACTGCAACATCATAAAAGAAAGTTGATTAGATTGTGATATTGAAATAATGATACAACCTTGCATTTGAACGGTGCTAGAAATATCCGTACGCACCATCACCTAACATAACTTTTGAAATATTACAAATGATTGCAAAGTCGGAAGCAACATTACACATCCTATATGTGATTTGCAGCAACGTTGAGGCAACATATTCTTGCTCAGTGGGCGTACTTTATTCCTTAATATTTTTAATATACAAATCATTCGAAATCACCTTTAATATAATAATTTGCTAGCTACAAGAACGCTAGACCATTTTATTTATAATTTTTTTTAAGGTTAAAGTCAAATGTCAAATAAAAATGTAACTAAATACAATAACCAACTTTACACTAAAAATTACTATACTATAACAGTGTTCAAAGAGCTTCATTGTGACACTGTAAACAATGTTATAATGAAGTCTCTTTTATACGCGAATTATAAAAAATATTTTGGATACGTCCACACATATACGGGGTAGATTCGGCCAGTGGCTGAATGCTCCCTGACATTTTCAAATTGAGGTTTATTTCGGTTTTTCGACTTTCAGATGCCACGAAAACATATTTTAAAAACTGCGAGAAAGTCGTTAGATGAAAATACCATAAAACAAGCTATCATCTCTTATTTTAATGGTAGTTGCTCGGAAAGAGAAGCCGCCAGAGTAAATGGAATAAAGAGATCTACGCTGCAAAGCTGACTGAAAAAAAAAGTTGCAACAACAATTCATCATCATCGTCATCACCCAGCCCCTTCAGTCCACTGCTGGACATAGGCCTCCCTTGATTGCTTCCATATCTTCCTATCTTGTGCTGCTTGTATCCAGTTTTTATGGATATGTCTCAAGTCGTCATGCCAACGTGTTAGCGGTCTTCCCCTATTTCGAAATTCTTCATGTCTCGGTCTCCACTCCATAATCTTTTGTTTTTCTTTTTTATGGAGCAAAACTAATTAATGAGCAGTATGACTCGAGAAATGACAGTGAGTTGGATGATGATTCACCAAAGTACTCCATCAAATATACCAACAGGCAAGTGTTTACTGTGGACGAAGAAGCAGAGTTGGAAAAGTATATTTAAACATGTTCCGACATAAACTATGGACTAACTTATGTTCAGGTCCCAAAACTAACTTATGAGTATGCTTTGCCTCATTGTCGAATTCCTCAGGAATGGCACCAATCAAGACAGGCTAAAGAAGGATGGAGAAGAGGGTTTATGGCAAGGTACAGGACACTATCTCTAAGAAAGCGCGAAAGCACGAGCCTCAGCAGTACAGCTTTTATTGAGTATAAAGTAGACCAGACAATCTAAAAAGAGTTTTGGATCGCTATTAATTGCCTGCGGAAAGAATATACAACCTCGATGAGTCCGGCGTAACAACAGTCATGAAACCAGTAAAAGTTGTGACGCCGAGAGGGGTGAATTAGTTACTTTTGTTAGTATCTTCAATGCTGCAGGGCAAAGTCTCCCACGGGTATATGTGTTTCCAATATTGAGGAATCTTGATAAGTTTATGCATGACGCTCCAGTTTCCAGTTCAGCATTAGGAAGTAGAAGTGGTAGGATGTCAGCTGAATTATTTCCCAGTGTTTTAAAGCATATAGTCAACCATTCTCATTGCACTACCGGTAACCTTAGTTATATAACAGAACAACAAGCAGAAGAAATCGGAGAAACAGATTAAAACAGTGAACATATAACTCTTAAAACATTGCAAGAAAAGTCTAACACTCTAAATTACAAGATTAATATTGTAAACATCACAACGATCTTGCCATCTTGCAGTGGGCTTGATAATAACCGTGGAAAACAATTTTCAATGCCCAAAATAACACCTTAATCGATTAAGCCCTACCCCAAAGCAACTAAAATACAGACAAAAAGTACGAGGAAGCCTGGGCTTTCAAGAGTATACGGTGATACTCCGGAAAAGGAAAGGAAAATAAATAAATGTCCCAAATGAGACTTGTTTAATAAACATGAAATAGTTGTTAATAACCAAGTTATTGAGCGTCGGCAGGTTGTCGAGAACTTGGGAGTGTGTATGGATGAGGATTTACGTTTTACTAAGCATGTATCTTTTTGTTTGCAGAGATCTTATTCAAAATTAAGGTTTCTTTACCTGAATCGTCATCTACTTACAAGAAAAACTAAAATTATTTTATGTGAAGCATTGATACTTTCTAACTTAAACTATTGTGATGTTGTTTATGGTACTTTCCTAAGTAGGTCCGATGAGACAAGGCTTCAAAAGTTGGAAAATGCTTGTATACGATATATATTTGGTGTTAGAAAATATAGTCATATCAGTCATCATTACACGACACTGCAATGGCTCAGATTAAAACAAAGCAAAATATTACATGCTTCTTGCTTGTACTCCAAAATTTTGCAGTATAAAACACTCGCTTATTTGTATGAAAAAATAACGTATCGATCAGACGTACATAACTTGAATGTTCGTTTTAGGGGGACACTTACTCCGCCATTATTCAACTGTATATTTTTCAAATGTTGTTTCAGCTATTCAATTGTCAATATATACAATAACTTGCCAGCTAATATTCGTCATACCCTTTCGAGTAATGCATTTAAAAATAAACGGTTTTAAAGATTAAAACTAACTTTTCCGCATCTGTGGCCCTGAACAATATTCTATCATAAAATTGTTACTTGTATACACTTCGGGGGATGTATCGTGCTAACCGAAATTTCTCCAATAATAACCAAAAATTCAGTATATCTAGTTTTATAGGACCCGCTGTACTCGCTCTGGTAAAATGAAAATCAATAGGGTACATCTGTGAGACATCTTGAACAATACTTATTCATAAAGTTGATCAATCGTATACTCTCTGGAGACTGTATCGTGCTAACAAACTGAAAATTCTCCAAAAATTTGGTACTTCAAGTACCACAGCACCCGTTGTACTGGCTTAAGTGAGCTCAATATCAATAGGGGTCATCTTTAAGACGCTCTGAATAATATCCAATCATAAAATTCATCACTTGTATATACTCCGGAGGCTGTATCCTGCTAACAAACCGAAACTTCTCCAAAAATGACAAAAATATCGTACTTAAAGTACTGTAGCACCGGTTGTATTGGCTCTGGTGAGCTGAAAATCAATAGGGTATATAAGTAAGATGCCCTGAATAATAGTCAATCATAAAATTGGTGACTTGTTGAACTCCGGAGGCTGTATCGTGCTAACAAACTGAAATTTCTCGAAAAACGACAAAATGTCGTACTTCAAGTAACATAGCACCCGTTGTACTGGCTCTGGTGAGCTGAAAATCATCTGCGACATGTTTTTTTAACAATATTCAATCATAAAATTGGTGGCTTATTGCACTCCGGAGGCTGTATCGTGCTAACAAGACTTGCAAGGAAAAGTGGCCGACGACAACGACGACGACGACGACGACATACACACAGGATTTTGTTTCTAAAAACCGTTTTTTCGTGTTGTTGTTGATGGATAACGTAAAAATAACTCAAAAAAAATTTTCAAATTTCCAGTTTTTTTGTGTGTAGACCAATACTTTTCTCGCATATTAGATAGGTTGGCGGAAAAGTAATAAATTGCTTGTTCATTTACTCTCTCAACAAGAATGAAATTGTAATGTAGTTGTATGGATATATGTATTCTCCCCTGTATAGGTTTTATATGAACATTTTTCATTACGTTGCTCAGCTTTTGCTGTGAGTTAACTATGCTAAGGTTAGGTGGAAGAGCAGACATCCGTTTCACTCGGGACGGATGAATTGAACCTCGCCTTAATTGTATATCTCTTTTGTTATTATTTGTATGTTTCCTTTTCTAAAAATTAATAAAGGCATTATTATCATTATTAATATTATCATTATTATTTCAATTTTCTCAGGCTTCATTCCTGGTGTTTGCATTTAGCGGGGTACGGGTGGGTTACCAAGCACTCTCGTCTATTCTTGACTCATGAATTTTCGAACAATTCTTGTTGTATTCAGTACAACTGCTTTCTGCATGGGCCTGTACAAATTGGCATTTAATGCCAGTGTTTTGAGGCTTCTATGTAGTTCCTTTGGGATCACACCAGTGGCGGACAAGACAACGGGAACAATGGTCACTTTGTTGAGACTCCACAGGTATTTGATTTCATCGGCGAGGTCAGTGTACTTTCTTTTCTTTTCTTCGATACTGCTTATAATATTGTGGGTGTTAGGGACCGCTATGTCTATGATGTATGCCTCCTTCTGTCTGTTATCTCTTACAACTATGTCTGGTTTGTTGCAGGGGATCCTCCTGTCTGTTATAATGGATCGATCGTAGTAAACTGTAATATGATCTTTCTGTACTACTGCAGCTGGTTGATATTCGTAGTACGGTGTTTTATTGCTGCTTTCTATCATTCCCCAATTGTGGCATATTTCTTGGTGGATGATAGCAGTGACTTGATTATGGCGGTGTAAGTAATCATTCTGTGATAACATGCTGCATGCTGCCGTGATGTGTTGGATGGTTTCTGGCTTCTCCTTGCATTTCCTACATCTGTCATCTGTCACACTTGGTTCTTTGGCAATGTATTTCTGGTAATTCTTTGTGTGTATCACCTGATCCTGTATGGCTTTAAGTAAGCCCTCCGTTTCTGGGATTAGTTCGCCTGTCCTTAACCATTCGTTCGACGCTTGCTTGTCGACATACGGTAGGTCGAGGTCATGCGGGTGTCGCCCATGAAGGGCCTTGCCTTTCCATTCATTCCTCTTCTCCTCTATACTAATCATGAGTTCATTGCCTTGTACTTCTTCATTGGATAGGTTTAGTGGTGTATATCCTCTATCTGTCATGCATGCAAGTTGGTGTAGCGATGATGTTTCTTTTCTTTTGTGGAAGTATGATCTCATCATTTTGATCTGGTTGTTGTGCAGGTTTTTGATGTCCATTAAACCTCAGCCTCCTTCTTTCCTTGGAAATGTCATTCTTATTGTACTGGATTTGGGGTGGTGTTTTCTGTGCTCTGTTAGTGTTGTTCTTGTTTTTCGCATAATATTATCTAGGTCTGTTACTGTCCAGTTTATTACCCCAAATGAGTACGTTAAAATTGGTATAGCTAGGGTGTTGAGAGCTTTGAATATGTTTCGGCTGTTCAGTTCGGTTTTACACAATTTGTTTACTCTAGTCATATATTCTCTTGTTAGGCTTTCCTTGATCCTTTTTTGGTCGATTGTTCTTGCTTGTTGATATCCTAGATATTTGTAAAGCTCTTGCTGATCCATTGATTCCATTACACCTCCATCTGCAAGTTGTATATTCCCTGTCAGGATTTTACCCTTTTCCATATGTTCTACATTTATCTAACCCAAATCTCATACATATGTCATTGGAGAACATTATTATTATTATTATTATTATTATTATTATTATTATTATTATTATTATTATTATTATTATTATTATTATTATTATTATTATTATTATTATTATTATTATTATTATTATTATAAAATAATGTAGATAAGCAACCGAAAGGAAGGATTATACTGGAACTAAATTACTCAGAATCTTCTTTCAGTGATGGGGACATATCCCTTCATGACAAATCAGATGAAGATCTTGGTGACAAGTTTGAAAACGTCGAAGAGATTGATGAAGCGAAACTAAGTGAAGGAGACTTTGATCTGGTGAAGTTTAGAGTTGAAAACACCACTGTTCATTTTCTTGGACAAATCTTAAACATAATAAATGAGAATACCACAAGGATTAAATTCTTAAGAAGAAAAAGTTTAACTACCACGTTTTAAATTGAATTAACTGTTTCGAACCTTGGAATCTACTCATATTAGTGTTTTAAATGAAACTCAATGGTTCTAGCTAATTCCACAATATACCTAATGAAAAATGTTGAAAATCCTAAAAAACTGACAATTGTTTCGATAACTAAATATCATCGTCAGAATGACAGAAGTTACATTTCATTTGATGCCTACCTGATGTTTAGTTGTTATTTTTGACTAGACCACGAAGAAGATGTGATATTACAAATATTGAAGCCTAGATATTGGTGACATCCTGGATATCATTTTTCCAATTAAGATCAGTATAACTGTGCAATAATATAGAAAACCAGGAAAACTGTACCTGCTGATCTTTACAATTATCATTTAAGAAGACAGTTTAATAGTGGAGAACTCCCTTGATTTATCTGTTCATTGACGACTTCATATTGTGGGTTTCTTAAGTGTCTTCTAATTTCCAACTATTTAAGGAAATCCAATTCTTGTTTCTTATCACAAATATGTAGTACTTCTAGTTCTGTGTTAGGTGTCAATGAATGATTGGTGTCAAGTAGATGTTTTGCGTAATGGGATTTATCTGTTTGTTTTAATACGTATGCTCGTAAGTGTTCACTAAATCGGATTTCAAAATTTCTAAGGGTCTGGCCCAAATAGACAGCATTACATTCTGGACATTTGAGTTTATATATACCTGATTTCTTTAATGGTGGTATTTTTGGAAATTAGAATACACTTAAGAAACCCACAATGAAGTCGTCAATGAACAGATAAATATAGGAAGTTCTCCAGTATTAAACGTCTTCTTAAGTGATAATTGTAAAGATCAGCAGATATAGTTTTCCTGGTTTTCTATATCATTGCACAGTTATATTGATATTAATTGGAAAAATGATATCCAGGATATCACAATAGGGCTAAGAATATCTAAGCTTCAATATTTGTGATATCACATCTTCTTCTTTTTTCTATTAACATATATTAAGTCAATCACAAGTTAGGTCACTTCTTGGTCTAGCCAAAAATAACTACTAAACATCAGGTAGGCATCAAATGAAATGTAGCTTCTGTCATTCTGACGATGATATTCAGTTCTGGAAACAATTGTCAATTTTTTATAATTTTCAACATTTTTCATTATATTGTGGAATTAGCTAGAAACATTGAGTTTCATTTGAAACACTAATACCAAGTTTTATTTTCCGATCATTGATAACAGAATGGAAGTAAACAACAAGGACATTTTTAGTCAAACTGTTGCCTCTTCAAAGACTGGAACTGCGAGAACGGCCGCATGTTTTCATTTCTGTTATAATTTTGCGACACTTAATGTTAACTGAAGTCTTAAATTTGTTTAATCCTAAAATTATAATTTTTTCATTAAAAAATCAATATTACATATATAGTTCTCATGCAATACTTAGCTAAGTTCCTCTTACAGATAATAAAATAATTGGTTTAGCTGGTAAACAATTAATTCAGTAAATTATTTCAAAAAAGTGTTTAGTGGCCGAAAGCTCCCCTATCTGCAACAGTACGAAACATTATTCAAAATATAGTGCTAGTAGACTTTCTACTACACACAGTTAGTCTGCCAACATACTGCCTTGGTATTATTTTTCCATGCTGATAGTATCTTGGTGAAGATGTCCCGATTGTCATATATCAGATAGGGTCAGAAATATCTAGGTGTTAGGCCAAAAAGTGAGGTTTCAATTACTGGAGTACATTATATGGTTCTAAAGAACTATCCACGATGTCTTTACAGTATTCCACCATCTCATTTCCAAAAAAAGTGGTATAAATGTATTCACAAGCATCCCAAGCAGAAGAAGATCCGTAAACCTTGCAAGAATAATGAATTTTTTATGCAAACACACTGCCACAGTTCCTTTAGTAAGAATATACCAATTCGGTTTTCTCAGACGTAGAATTTCTGCTTGTTGCTTACACAAATTCTAGTCCTGTCCCAAATCATCATCATCATATTTGTTGTGAGATTCTCACATATGACATCTGGTTTGGATACTTGAATATTCTGAATTGAAACGTTGGTCAAACAGAAGTAAAAATCTTCAGATTATCTCACAAATTTCATTTGTTTTGATCCTTTAGCACCACTGGTCAAACCACTGATAGGGACAAACTAAAACCGATACAAAATCACTGTACCTACGAAAAATTATTCTTACTTAAAGTTTATATTCTCAATTCTTACATGTTACATTTACTACACTTATTTCTGTCCTACGTTAGCTTTTTCATCTCTACGCATTCCAACTTTCTCTTACTTGCTGCTTTAACATCATCTAACATGCACTTCTTGTATATTCTAGCTTCAAATGCCTGTTTTACAATTCTTTCCTTCGCTGTTCGTTGTGCCTAGATTATCTCAGTTGTTCTTTACTATTTTTAAACGGTTTTATTTAGCTCACCCCGTTTGTTTTATTTATTATTCTTGGGTCAAATTTAGTAATTCAAATTTCACCCTCTTCCTGTCAACCGAAAAATCTGAAATTTTGTATACACTTTGGATTTTGGTGACAATACAATTATGTTTATTCATTATCATTATAAATTCAAGATGGCCGCCGCTACAAAATGGCGGATAATTTATGTTTTATTAATCCCATCAATATGGGTATCCAATGAAAGGGCTCAACCAGCAGAATACAATATACTATAAAAAATTGAAATCCAAGATGGCGGCCGCTACAAAATGACGGATAACGTAGGTTTTATCAATCCCATCAATATGGGTATCAAATGAAAGTGCTCAACCAGTAGAATACAATATACTATATAAAATTAAAAACTATTTGCGAATAATGAGGCAACAATGGCATCAGACAGAATTGTTGATTGTCGACGAGATTTCCATGGTGTCTTTTCAAATGTTATGCATGATGGACGCTCGATTAAGGCAAATTAAGAACTGTGAAAATGAGTTTTTTGGAGGAGTAAACATATTACTTTTCGGTGATCTTTTGCAACTGCCTCCTATAAAACGATCAGGAACACCTATTTTCGAACAGCCAGAACATCTCCAACCAGCTACACATCTCTGGCGTTTATTCACGCTGTGTGAATTAACTGAAAATATGCGTCAGCAAGGTGACCAGACTTTTATTGATATTTTGAATGCTTTGAGAGTCGGTGAGCTAACAACCCAACATTTTAGTATTTTAATGGGAAGACTTCTTCGAGACACGAGTGATGAGTTTGCAATAGACAAAGCGTTAAGGGTATACCCCACAAATCAACCAGTTAACGACCACAACTCTGCTGTATTGAATTTGTACAGAAATAATGGTGCTCGTATTTACAAAATAAAAGCGCAGGATCAGCTAGTACACGCCACACGAAATGCAGACAATGTGGATACAGCTACTATAATACCAGCTGATATCAACAAAACTGGGGGTTTACCAGCGGAACTGTAAATATTTGTGGAGGCAAAAGTCATGCTACAGTCCAATATTGACGTTTCAAAGGGATTAGTAAATGGCGCTATAGGCTACATCAACGAAATCGTTTGGCCTCAATTTCGTCGAACTCAGATGTATGCAACAGATGTACCTTCCGTCCGAATTGATTTCGCAAGAGACGGAGTACATCTTATACACCCGAAAGCCATACAGTTTCCAGCTAAGTACAATTACGGGACGGCTGAAAGAAGAATGTTGCCTTTAATACTATCATGGGCATAAGATGCAGGGCAGCACTGTGGATCACGCAGTCGGATACTTAGGTGCGAAACTGTTTGAAGAAGGTCAAGGGACTACGTGTAGAGGAGTTGGACTGCAATAAACTAACGGGCAAGAAACCTTGCAATAATGAAGCACTAAATGAATTAAACAGAATGCGAAATAAAAACTAAAAACTAGAAAATAAAAATAGGTGAAAAAACTTTTTAAGTTAAACGGTTTTATGTTAAACATACATTGCAATGTTTAAGATAAATGTACTAAAAACCAAAAAATAAAAATAGGTAAGAAAAACTTTTTAAGTTAAACGGTTTTATGTTAAACATACATTGCAATGTTTAAGATAAATGTACTAAAAACCAAAAAATAATAAAATAGATACAGTCGTGGGAATTATAAACATATGCATAGACTAGACTAAAATAAAACCGTGGGGCACGTCAATTGTCTACAAATTATCGACTTAATGTGCGATAGAAGAATCGTTTAATTCGTCGTTACGCAGTTGGCCCGCAGACGGTGAGGAAATTACTTACTATTTTCTTGCTCATGGAAATTCCAATAGTTATACACTCCATGTAAATAAAAGAGATGTTTCAACTAGTTTATCGTTGGACATTCACACTGCTGGCTGGCGAGGAATCGTTTCACTGCTCGTAGTTTGTCTTTAATCGACAAAACGTGCCCCACGTTTTGATTTTAGTCTAGTCTATGCATATGTTTATAATTCCCACGACTGTATCTATTTTATTATTTTTTGGTTTTTAGTACATTTATCTTAAACATTGCAATGTATGTTTAACATAAAACCGTTTAACTTAAAAAGTTTTTTTACCTATTTTTATTCCCCTATTAATCTTAACTTCAGATTTTGTCTATGGGTTGTTGCATAACTCATTTTATCTCTTTTGGTCTTTTAATTTATTTACAAATCCCATCTCCGTCGTATTTAGTTTTTGTTCCACTTTATCTGTCATTGTCCAAGCTTCTGTGCCACTACTTCTATTTTTTATTTCTTTGGGCAGCTTCCTTTTCTCTGGGAATATATTAAAACTATTAGGCAGTTTTCCTCTGCTGTTCTTCTTTCTTGTATTTCCCCCTCAAATTTCCCATCTTCTCCTTCTGCTTCTTTCTTGTATTTCCTCCTTAAAAATTCTGCTATAATTGTGAACACAAATACGAAAAATTATATGACCTAATATAACAAAATCTATGCTACTGTTTAAAGTTTTAATTGAAAGATTGCGATAAATTTGAAGGTATTATTGTTTTCATTTTGTATAGACGAATATTCAAGGATATATTCACAATTTTTGTCAGTGTAGACAAAAGAGACGACGAATGGAATTAAAGATGCGTTAAGTCCAATTTTCTTCATTAGATCCAATCTGCATTCACCCTTCGCGATGCTCGGCTGGTCTTTTACATCCGACAACTAGCATTTTTATGAGCCTTATAAATTTGTTCAATTACTTTACCATGTAAAGCAACTCCCGAGAAAATTTTAAGCTCCCGCTGGATTGATGATGAGTTATAAAGTTAAATACTTTGAGTTGGTGGATGGAGAACCCGGAAAATTTGTCAAATTTAGATTTAACCTGAAAATAATTGATGGATCAATCAGGCATATACAGATCACTGTCCATTGTTCAAATATCTGTGTATTTACGATAACCTCTAAATTTCTTGTGGATTTGTTTCAATGTAATAGATATTTCTGGTGTTTTACTTCGGCTTATATGTTTTAGTGAAAAATTTCATTCTCGATAAAAAGTTTTGCTTGTTCTGAAAGTTTTTCCAAATTCATCTCATTTAAAGCCAGTTTTATGAAAAACGTATGAATGTTTGCACTAAACTCGAAAATAATGTATTAATCTAGTGAGTGACGTTTACAATGTACCAAGTAACTGTCAACTTTTATAAATAATTTTCAAATTATTATTCTTCAAGAAACATTTGACAACAATGTTAACTATTCAAGAATTCTAATCACTATGAAAAATAACAATACAGAATAATAATGTAAGAAACACTAAGTAAACAAAAAACATCTATTCAAATTCTATGTAAGTAATTCGCAGCATTTCTGGGGTAATTTCGTTAACGGCATCAATGATAGCTCGTTTCAATTCTTCAATATTATGGTTTAAATTATTTGCATGAAATTTGTAATATAATATAACTCTTATAAGTTAATTATATCTATGAACAAATTCTTTCTGTAGTGAATCGATTTCGTAGTACCTACATTCTTAAAAATCGTTTTTGATTATTATTTGTCACTATGTAACGTCCTTGGCATGGCCTCTTTGATTCGCACCAGTCTCTCTATACCGTGCCAGTATCCTGGAGATCGAGATTCGGTCACGGCATAGCGGCGTCACTTAAACTTGTTTAACATGAGTGTCATTGCACCAGCACATTCTTCACGTAAAATATTTCTCATCTCACGTTGCATCACTCTTAATAACGTTAGAAATCAACAATAGCAGTAGAACAACGCAAAATGTCATCAATAAACAATAATTTAACCTATCAGATAATTTTGTACACGGCATTATTTAATTTTTGAATTCAAAAACCTTTGTGTTTATAGTCAACATCCAAAAAGTTGTTGGGTACAGTTACAAACTGTTATAGTAAGTTATTGGCTTGCATTCAAATATTGTTCCCAAGTGGATTTTTCCGTTTTACAAAATATACGTTAGTTTTGCCGCGGAGTGTATTTTTACTTCCAGACACCCAATGTCAGATAAGCAAGTATTGTTATGGCGCGAAAAATGTCGGGGTTTTTGCGAAAATATCCGTTTCATGACTATTTAAGGCGACTGAGTTTGAGCATGATGTCGGTGCGTCCGTATGTCATCATTTTTTGGTCGCGTCACATCTACCTTAAGGAAGTGAGATATCATTTTCAAATTTTGAATTTAAGAGTTTATGGACATAATGCTGACCCCAGTTACTTTTGGTTCAAATCCGTCAACGAGAAGTGGTAGTTTACTTGAAGTTTTTCTTAATTTTAGGCATCCAAATTATAAAATAATGGACCAAATTTCAAATAAGACTTGAAAGTAATTAAATTCTGAACAGCTTTTGTTTGAAACAATTTTTCAAAAAATGTAGTTTTATTTTATTTTTGGCTTTAGGGCTGGACCCATGCTGCCAGAAACTACGTGCGTGGGTCCAGCCAAAAAAGAATAGAAAATTCTTAAATTTATATTATAGTGAGATTTATTCAACTATTTCAAAACAAATCAATAGTTTTTATTTAGTGTATGACATGACTGCCAAAAACTTGACATGTATCGTGTGTGAGGAAGTATTGTGCTGACCACAACGCATTTGTAATAAATTATTTCAGATCACTCCGAAATTCATAACTGATGGAGGAACCTTTTACTACTCTGGTAGTGACAATCAACAAAAGCATCCAAACGATGTTGGAATTTTGGTACACAAAGAAACAAGTAAATCCAATCAAAGCTACGAACAAATATAATTCAAGTGTACGCCCCAAAGGCACAAAGTGAAGACAGAGAAATTGATGAATTTTACGGACAAATAGAACAATTATGGAAGAACATTAAGAAACACGAAGTGACTATTGTAATGGGAGATTTCAATGCCAATATCGGTAGAGGAGGAGTTGTGGATGTCATTGGAGAGCACGGACTGGGACAGCGTAACGAGAGAGGAGAGAGGCTGGTTGAATTTGTCCAAGAGAAAGATATAGTAGTGACAAACACCTTATCCATACAACCACCAAGAAGATTATGCCCGTGGAAATCACCACAGGACACAGAAGATAAAATAGTAAGAAACCAGATCGACTATGTCATGATTAATAAGCGATACAGAAATGGCATACTCTCAGCCAAGACATACCCAGGGGCAGACAAGGCATCGGATCATAACCCTGTAGTTGCAACATTCAAACTGGCTTTAAAACTTAACAAACGGTGCAAGAAAAGTAACAAAATGGACGTCACGAGATTAAGAAACAGCGAACCTAGATCAAGGCTTGAAAAACAACTTGCAGAAAAGTTGCAGACAGCACACCGCAAACATCGAATGGGAGAAAATTAAAAACATAATTCTTGAAATAGGAAACAAAGAGTTGAGCGGGGCGAATGAGAAAAAGAAAAACGATTGGATAACCGATGAAATTATCGAATTAATCAGAACAAGAAGAGAGGCTAAAACCACTGATAACAACAGATATAGAAGTATACATCAGGTAATACAAAAGAAAGTGAAAGAGGCGAAAGAGCAATGGTTGAATGAAAAATGTGCCGAAATTGAAAAACTGCAAAAAATACATGACTCCTTTAATATACAAATAAAAAGATAAACGGTTTTAAGGATTAGAACTAACTTTTCCGCATCTGTGGCCCCGAACAATATTCTATCATAAAATTGTTACTTGTATACACTTCGGGGGATGTATCGTGCTAACAAACCGAAATTTCTCCAAAAATAACCAAAAATGTAATATATGTGGATTTATAGGACTCGCTGTACTCGCTCTAGTCAACTGAAAATCAATAGGGTACATCTGTGAGACACCTTGAACAATATTCAATAATAAAATTGATCAATCGTATACTCTCTGGAGGCTGTATCGTGCTAACAAACTGAAAATTCTCCAAAAATGACAAAAATTTGGTACTTCAAGTACCATAGAGTAGCCGTTGTACTGGTTTTAGTGAGCTGAATATCAATAGATTTCACCTTTAATACGCCCTTAATAATATTCAATCATAAAATTGGTCACTTGTATATACTCCGGAGGCTGTATCGTGATAACAAACTGAAACTTCTCCAAAAAAGACAAAAATATCGTACTTCAAGTACCATAGCACCCGTAGTACTGGCTCTGGTGAGCTGAAAATCAATAGGGATCATCTGTGACATGTCCTTAACAATATTCAATCATAAAGTTGCTGACTTATTGCACTCCGGAGAATGTATCGTGCTAACAAGACATGTAAGGAAAAGTGGCCGACGACAACGACGACGACGACGACGACGATGACGGCGACGACATACACACAGGGTTTTTTTTTCTAAAAACCGTTTTTTCGTGTTGTTGTTGATGTAAAACGTATAAATAACTCAAAATAAAATTTCAAAATTCCAACTTTTTTTGGGGTAAACCAATACTTTTCTCGCATATAGAAAGGTTGGGCGGAAAAGTAAAAAAGGTTAAGGAGATCACTGGAAATTATAAAAAGAAGGACGCAAATACACTGATGGATGATAACGGGAATATAGTGATGGAGCTGACACCAAAGCTTAAGACATGGAAAACATACATCGAAACCCTGTTCGAAGATGACACAAATAGCCCCTTATCCCCAGAAAATGATATAGAATCCGGACCAGAAATAACAACAGATGAAATAGAATATGCGCTGAAGAACATGAAGAACGGGAAAGCACCTGGTCCAGACTACCCATTGAAATAATAAAACTGCTTGAGGAACATAGCTTGGATACACTTGCTGAGCTCTTCAATGCGATCTACAGATCAGGAACGATACCAAATGACTGGTTGGTGTCGACCTTCATTGTGATTCCCAAGAAAGCCAAAGGAGGATTATGTAAAGATCATAGGACCATAAGCCTAATGAGCCATACACTCAAATTATTTCCAAAATAATTCATAACTGTGTGTATAAAAAACTGATAACGACATTATCGCTGATGTTCGGGTTCCGTAATGGAGTTGGCACGAGAGAAGCATTATTTAGTATAAACGTGTTGACTCAACGCTATTTGGATGTTAACAAGGATGTGCACAGGTAGACTGTGAGAAATCATTTGACAGAGTCCGTCATGAACACCTTGTCAACATTCTGAGAGAAAAGCAAATAGATACCAGAGATGCCAGAATTATTGAAAACCTATAATAATAATAATGTTTATTCATGAAATACAATACAATACAATTTGCAAAGTAATTATTGTTAAAAATACATGAACAAACATAAAATCACTGAAGCGCCAAAGACGCTTGTACGTGATATTTTCACATAATTAAAGAATACACTTATAAAACACCACAAAATATAAAATAGACATACAGCCACCTTATTGAAACGATAGACAAACACCCACCTATAACTTCAGCATACATAATTGGGGATTTATTTGTCTGAATTAGATAAAATCAAAAATCGGCGAAACAGTCACAATAGGGCAAATTGACCAAATCGGGAAAATTTTACTCTATTTATAACTCAAAGTGATAGAATCAATTAGATTCCTAACATCAAATATAAAATTTAAGGTCGACTAGATTATTGAATATTTTTCTGTCAGTATTGTACATCCATTCCTTTATAGAGTTTTTAAATGTTCTATGGTTATCAATGTTTCTCAAGTTGAGAGGTAAAATATTATAAATTTTTGCTGACAGAAATTCCACTAAGCGTTGACCGATTGTTTTCTCACATATTGGAATATTGAAGTTTTCTTTTGCTCTGTGTTGTGACAATGTGAAACTGGTTGTACTTTTATTTTATTTCTATGTATATTTTTGATTATCTTTTCACAGAAAATTTGTCTCACATGAAATATTTTATTTTGTGAAAAAAGTTTGTCACTAGAAAACCTTATATCTTTTTTATAAATAATTCTCAGTATCCACTTTTGTAATACATTAAGACCCTGCAAATTGCTTTCTGCCACACCTCCCCAACCTAGGATACCATATTGCACCAACGAGAAATACAACATTTTAGGGTTTTCCAATGTCAAGAAATCAGCCAAGAATCTGAATTTAGTCAGCAGACCTCTCAATTTATTCTTGACGTTGTTTAATTGTAAGTCCCACCTTAAATATCTATCTATTACAATTCCTAAGTATTTGATTCGATCTTTTTCAAAAATTTGTACTTGGTCATCAATTATTAATGGTCCCAGATGAGGAAGGTGATTGTAGTAGGATGTGAACGGTAAGTAACTTGTTTTTTGGCTGTTTAGTGTTAATTTGTTATATTTGAACCAGTTGCATATTTGTCTTAAATCCTGTTCTGCTAATACTTTGAGGTCTCTCCAGCTTTCACCCTCATATAGTATAGCCATATCATCTTTAAAACTGATTATTTTTCCTGATGTTTGAGAATACAATAAACTATTTGTATAAATCGTAAATAATAAAGGTCCCAGTACTGTTCCCAGTGGAACACCACAGGTTACCGTCCTGGAACAGCTTTAAACTCCGTCTATACTCACTATTTGTTTTCGCTGTGATAAATAGTCTTTTAATAAAAAATACCTCTTATACCGTAGCATTTCAGTTTCTCTAATAAACGTTTATGACAAACGGTATCGAAGGCTTTTGATAAATCCACAAATATGCACATGACCGGGACTTTTCTATCTAACGCCTCATATAATTGCGATGTCAGCTGCAATGTGGCATCCTCAGTAGAGCGCCCTTCTCTAAAACCGAACTGGTTATTAGAGAATACATGAAACTTTTCAAGAAATTCGTACAATTTATTCTTTATAAGTTTTTCCAGTATTTTCGAAAACACCGACAATAATGAGATAGGGCGGTAATTTTCAACTTTTTGTTTGTTACCGTTACAATTTCGGAATTTACCTTCCTTGAGACATTTATTGAAAATATTAGTTAAAGGCTTGGCAATTTCTATATTTATTTCTTTCAAAGTTTCTGATCTGATATTATCCCATCCTGGGGATTTTTTTAGCTTTAAGTTATTTATGATATTTATAGTTTCTGTTTCTGTTACTGGATAGAGAAACACAGTATTATTTATATTGGTTATATTTTCTGAAAAAATATTTATATCATTTATTTTACTTGCATAATTTTCACCTAAGTCGCTATAATAATTATTAAATATGTTTACAATTTCATTCTTTGATGTTATGAGTTCATTATTCACCTCTAATGTCTCTATTGCTGCGTTAGGTTTTCGATTTGGGCAAATACTATTAACTGTGTTCCATAATCCGCTATAAGAATTTGGTCGATTTTCTATGATTCTATTCGCATATTCTTTTTTAGACTTATTAATATTCTTTCTAAGTGTGTTCTTTAAGCACCTATAATTTTATTTTAGTATCATATTTAGGATATACCTTCAGTTCTCTATACATTTTATTTTTTTCATTTATTATATTTAGTATTTCTGGGGTAATCCATGACTTTTTAGTTTTTTCCGTATTTACTTTGATAGTATTTGTGTGTAACTGGATATATTTAGTTAGGTTTTCTATAAAGTTTTCCATAATCAAATCGACATTTTCCGAATCATAAATATCGATCCACTGTTCATCGTTCAGAGAATTTCTTAGATTTTGATAATTAATATATTTCTTATACTTATTTTGCTGAATATTGTCGGTAGAAATTGACTCATAGTTGTAGATAACTGCGATCGAAAATGATCAGTTATATCATATTTGAAAACGTATGAATTAAATTGATTTCGATTGTAATTATTTTTAACAAATATGTGTTCTATACATGTTTTACTACTATGTCTTGTGACTTGATATATACGGCAGAATCATTAGTGTTTTCCAGTAGATCGATATTCATGTCTCCAATGACAATATGGAATTTATTTTGTTTCCTTAACTGAAGAGAATCATAAAGCTCTGTAATGAAGTTATTTTTATCTGTACTGGGTGATCTGTAAATAGCTGTTAAGACCAATTTAATTTTGTTAACTATAATATGTAATACAATGGCAGTACTCTGGGCAACCCGAACAATATTATAATTGTATTTTATATTACATTTAATAAACACAAAGATCCCATCATTTTTGTTTAATCTTCCTTCATTGTAGACATTGCTGTAACCTGGAATAGTGTATACATCCTTATCGAAGATAGTGAAAGTTTCCGTTAAAATTATTATTTCATATTGCTCAGAAAACTGATTAAGAAATATCAGACACTCATCGTGATTTTTTGCTACACTTCTGATAGGTATTCAGATGTAAGGTTTTAAAATTTGGATTTTAATGAGTCAAATAGCTTTGGTTAGAATTTTGTATATCATATATGAGTTTTCCTGATATTTCCTCATTTTCATAGTTTGCAATAGATGGATCCAGTTTTAAAATTAATTATTCCTATTTCTTGATGAAGGTTTCCTCTCTCTAACTGGGGTAGGCAGGGTGTTTTTAGGTTGACCCTTATTTTTTAGTTCATCTTCTTTCTTTTTTCTCAGTTCAGCTCCTACGTTTTTTCGTACTTTCTTTTTTTCTTCGGTCTGTTTTATTATATTATCATCTAATCGTGTTGTATTTTCAGCTATTTCAAAATTATCAGGTCAATCTTTTCTTGGAGTTTCCGGTTCGCTGTGCGTTTTTCAACAGCTGCCCGATCCTCTTCAAATCCAACAATTTCCTCAACCGTGTATACTATATTGTTTCTATAGAGTTTTTCGCTCTTTATATAGCAGCGATCTTGGGTTGTTTTCAGATAATTCTTGAGTATTTTATTTCTCTCCTGCTGAATTTTAGTCAGATCAGGCACTATTGAGATGTTACTCCCTTTGAGCTTTTTGCAGCTCTTTGAAATGTTAATTTTCGCAAAAGTAGATGTTAATTCTACCTTGATCGGAGCTTTTTGGCTTTTTCCAAGTTTGTAAATGTTTCTAATAATTTGTGTATTAATCTTTATATCTAATAAGCTATCCAATTTACTACACACGTCTTCCACAGGGATATTACTGTCTTCTGTCGGAAATCCAAATAAGATTGTGTTATTTTTTCTACTATTCCTATCTAACCTTTCTATTTCATCTTTTAGTTCCAAATTTTCTTTTTCTCTTTTTCTTGTTTTTTCATTTAGGATTGTTTCAATTTTCAATAATATATTTACTTCGCTTGCATGTATACTATTTTGTAGCTCTTTCTTACTATTAATAATTTCTTGTCTTAATCCATCCATATTTTAAAAACAGTCCGGCAACTATGATAAGTAATGTTTATATTTCTACTTTCGATACAGAATAAAAACTACAAAATACCAGTTTATATTCATTTCTGGTTAAGGTATATTTATGCTTTACAAACGTAATTATTGTTCCTAACAGCACTAACTTGCAGATTTTATGTCTTAGAACATCACTTTGATCAATTTGGCAATTTAATGCAGTCTGATGCAGTTTTAAATCAAAGGGATAGTTTTAAACCACTAAATTTCTCACTTTCACTGTGAGCGATAATTATACGTGTTTTACCTATCGTAAACAATTACTATATTACGACCAAACATCATGATATATAATAAATAGACAGAAAACATCAACATCAAACGTGGTGTACGACAGGGGTGTATACTTTCTCCACTATTGTTAAATATGTACTCGGAAATCATCATGAGGGAGGCATTACACCATGAAGCAGCTGGAGTAGTAGTAAACGAAGTTCCTATAAACAATTTACGATACGCAGATGATACCGCACTGGTAGCAGAAAGAATAAATGACCTGCGAAGAATGGTCCAAAAAGTGTATGGAACAAGTATCCATTATGGCTTGAATATGAACCTTAATTAAACAAAATTTATGATATTTACCAAAAAACCAAATCAAAACATACAACTGATCGTAAACCATCAGTTGATAGAGCGAGTCGCTATAAATATAAATATCTAGAAACCCTGATCAACGACAACAATGATTAATCATCGGAATTAAAAACGAGAATTGAAATAGCAAGTAACACCTTTATTAAAATGAAGCAATTCATTTGTTGCAAAACTTTAAGTAACCACCTTAAAATACGAATGCTAAGATGCTAAATATTTACAATAATGCTCTATGGAATAGAAGCTGACACTCAAACAAAAGAAATGCTTAAAAAGATAGGTGCCTTCGAGATGTGGCTTTACAGAAGGGTATTCCGGATATCAGACGTTAACAGTTAAATACGGTCCGATTATTCGATCCGGTAAAACCGCAAACGAAACATTAATTCTTTTAGCAAATTGACTATTACAGTTAATCCTGTATATCGGATTTTCACTACCCCAATATTGAGAATTTTGGGAAGAAACGACTCTGTTTATTGTGAACGTTGCTTCATCAGAATACAAAATATTATTGTAAAAGAATCGGTCATGCATAAGTTTTTCACAAATCTTCGCACAAAAGTCTAACCTTGTGTCATAATCATAATCTTGTAAGGTATGAATAAATTTTGGTTTAAATGGATGAATTTTGTTTTGCTTATATATTTTCTGTTAGTGACTCTTGCAAAAACCAGCCTCCACTGCTCTTTTTCGTAGACTCAACTTGGGATTTTCCCTTAACGAATGCATAGCTAGTGCACTAGCTGCATCATCCTACTCAACGTACACCTTTTCCATAGTTAACATTGTTGTCAAATATTTAAAATGGAATGAGAATTTGTAAATTGACAGTTACTTGGTACATCGTAAACGTCTCTCACTAGATTAATACATTATTTTCGAGCTCAGTGCAAAAATTAATACGGGTTTCATAAAATTGGCTATGAAATGAGACGGGTTTTCAAAAACTTGAATTTTATTTCATTTTATTGGGTTTCAGAACTAGCAAAACTTTTTATCAAGAATGACATTTTTCACGAAAATTAATATTTAAACATTTTTCATCTGTAGGATATCCCATCCGTGGACACGCTCTATGAGTCCACATGATTGACTGAATTACCTGGCTTAAGGATTATGGTTGATTTTGACACTCGGTATTGCGGAAATGGAAACGTGTGGTACATATTCGATATTTATTCTGATAAATTGTACGTTTGAGAGTACTCACCAATAATATGAGCTCAATAATTCGATTATTTTGGTTTATGCGATTTTTTAAGTGAAATTGTTTCTTAATTTTCCGATCATCATTGACTCTACTTTTTCCCCAATTGTAGTGAAATACTGGATGAATTTTTCTTTACTCAGATTATATTTTAGTGGAAAATAAGCCGCGGGATTGTTGCATTATAGGGAGAAACAATACAGTGATTGTAAATTTCATTAACTGAGCAATTGAATATGTTTCAGAATTTTTACCGTTTTTCAATATATTGTGGAATTATTTAGAAAGAGTTTCATTTACAAAAATCGTTTACAGTTATATAATACCATGGTTTGCTCTTAAATATTCAGTTATTGCATTTAATATCTTATTATATATGACATTTTCACGAGCCTTTTTAGTTTTATCCATGCTACTTGCAATATATGTATCTACTGTTAATTTAAAATTACCATTATTATAATGAATGAATGAATGAATGCATGTTTATTCATAAATACATACATGTTTCCATACAAAAAAAATAAAATACATATCATCGAATAATAATTTAACCTAACATAATAACTATAAAAAAATAATCTGAGGTACAGTGTTCATGAACAGATGTGATGTACATTAAATAAACAAGAGTAGTGGGGTACCCGACTAAGTTCATCAAAGAACTTGTCTTCGGGTATTGGTTCTTTATAGAACATATATCTTAAATGAGTCTGACAAATGTTGAAACTTAAAAAAAAACATAAATAGTAATAACCAGTATTTACATTTATTATTTAATATTAATTATGACACTAATAACTTTTACAGGTGAAAGACATATATTTAGGGCAATTAACATTTTTATAAACTAAGAATATACACTCATATACACACACATAAACACAAGGTGCAAAACAACAAACAACATTTATATAACTAAAATCGGATCAATTACATCAGCGAAATACTTTCTGCCCTTTGAAAATATCCATTCCTTTAATTTGTTTTTGAAAAGAAAAACTGAATTATATTTTTTCAAAGTGTGCGGTAAATTGTTCCATAATTTTGATCCAATAAAGCAGAAGCTTCTCTGGCCAAGTGCTTTATGTGTAACAGGGGCATATATAGCGGATTGTGTATTCTTGTCTCGTTCCGTATGTATGTGGTACATTATATGTATAATGCCTGTTAGAGTACAAGAAACAAAGGGTTTTGAAGCCAAAAAGTTGCTGAATGTCGAATACCTTTGAATTAATATATACTTGATTGGAGGAGAATCTGCGAGGTTTTTTTAGAATAATTTTCAGAATGAGTTTCTGAACGGTATTGATCGAGTTTAGATAATTATTCCTAATTCCTCCCCAACCAATGATCCCATATAGTAATATGGATTCAACAAAAGCGGAGTATATAGTTTTCAGTTGTTCATGAGATAAAAATTCTACTAGTTGTTTGAATCTGTAGATTAGGCCTCTGAGGTTATTGGTGATGTTGCGAGCATGAACGTCCCATTTCAAAAAGGAGTCAATATGTATGCCTAGATATTTGACCGTGTGCACGAGCTCAAGAGTACAATTTCCTACAGAGATAGTATTATAATTAGTTAACAGTCAATTTGTTCGATTCCAACCACTTAAGGATATTCTGCATATCGTCAGAAGCATTTTTTTGGATTTCTGACCAGTTTTGCCCTTCGTAAATAATAGCTGTGTCATCAGCAAATGACAAGATTACTCCAGTTGGGTCCAACTGTAGCAAATCGTTCAAGTAAATTATAAATAGTATCGGCCCAAGAACGGTTCCTTGGGGAATTCCGACTGTTACCAACTCTTCTTGGCTACACATATTATCTATTTTTACAACTTGTTTGCGGTCTTTGAGATAACTTTCGAAAAGGTCTAGTGCAATACCGCGAATTCCAAGGCGTTTTAATTTATCAAGCAATAAACCATGATTTACCGTGTCAAAAGCTTTTGCCAGATCAACAAACACTCCCAAAGAAGATTTTTGTAATCAATAACTGAATAAACGATGGATGTTAATCTAGCGATAGCGTCCTGAGTAGATTTTCCCTCCTGAAATCCGAATTGATCAGAAGAGATTATTTTATTCTTGTTAATAAAACTAACCAAGCGGTTTTTTACTGCTCTTTCAAACAATTTTGATACTGAAGAAATCAAAGATATAGGTCTATAGTTGCTTACAAGATGTCTGTCTCCTGATTTGTGAATTTGTTTTATTACTGCCTTTTTAAAGTGATTTACTTTTCCATTATCTAAAGCTAAGTTAATAATATACGATATCGGTTTACACACAAAATTACTTGTTATTTTAAGGATTTCGTTTTATATACCATCAAGGCCACTAGCTTTTTTATTCTTCAATTCCCTAATAAGCTCTTCTATTTCGGTGTGGTCTGTTGGCTTCAGAAATATTGAGGCACAGACGCGTTTCGTTTTTGTTTTCCGTACTTTGAGGAATAGCATTAACCATTTTTTCACCAATACTAGTGAAATATTGATTGAAGTATTTTGCAATCTGCAGTTTGTCAGTTATATCAGCACCATTATCAGATTTAATTTTCTTTATTGTCTTGTTTGTATTTGGTTTATTGCATAACTCCTTAATGACATTCCACAGATTTGTTGTAGATGATTTGTTTTCATAAATCTTTCTTTTGAGGTATTCAAGTTTGGTTTTTTTCAATAATGCAGTAAGTTTATTTTTGTGATTATCATAAGCAGCTTTTTTCTCTAAATTGGAGGATTCTCTTATGGAGAGTTGGTGTAATTTGTCTCTTTTATCAATAGAAGTTATAAGGCCGTTGGTGATCCACGATTTCTTCTTTTTGAGAGTTTAATTTTTTTTGGAATAAGTAGATTTTTTTATCATTTCATTCAGGGTTTTAATGAAGTTATCAGTAGCAAAATTAACTTCCCTTTCTCTATAAACAGTTATCCATCTTTCAGTGCTGATTATATCTAACAATTTTCTTTCGTTCAGATAATTTTGGGTCACATTGCTATCATTACTTTCATGCTCATTTTTCAAGTTAACCATTTTTACAGCTATGGAGAATTGATCGGTGATATTTGTAAAAATTGCGGCTGGGTAGATATTTTCAATAATGTCAGTATTATATTTTAGAAATATGTGGTCCAGACAGGCTCTCGAGACAGTAGTTATTCGAGTAGGGTTATTTATCAGGGATCTGAATCCTTCAACTGACAAGACATTTAGGTAATCTTCCACATCTCCATTATCTTGCTCTAATATATTTATATTTAAATCTCCCAAAAAAAAGGTGTAATCGTTGACAGGAATTTTTTTTTCCTCAAAAAAAGTACTTAAATTCAAGTTGAAATCCTCGATCTTAGTGCAAGGAGGTCTGTACAAAACAATCGCGTTTATTTTAACATTCTCACACTCCATATTGAATATAACTCCAATAACTTCACCAATTTTGATGAATTCATGATATTCATAATAATCATCACGGACGTATATCACAACACCATCATTTTGATTAATTCTAATTCTGTTACATATCATTCTATATCCACTTGAGGTTAGTGAGTCTGCATCTTTAACTTCCCAAGTTTCTGTAATAGCTATGAGGCTAAATGAGCTCAGAACTTCGGATAGATAGAGTTGCAACTCGTCGAAATGTTTATTTAAGCATCATATGTTATTATGGAAGATTGAGAAACAGTTAGAAGTGCCGAAAACTTGTTTAAAACAGTTAGACCCGTTTGCACCAAATATACTTAGTGTTTAGTGTTTCTTAAAATGAACCCTTAACTTAAATTACATTGCACCACTTGCTAAGTGACATTTAAATGGTTTAAGGTAACCTTAAATTTAAGTGCTCCGGTGACGACCACTTAATATTTAAGGGAGGGATTTTAACCTAAAATAATTTGTTAAATTGTCTTTTTTACCCTGGCTCCAGAACTTTTGTAGTTTTCTAATAACTTTGACAATGGATTTATTACAAATTGAAATGGACGCGTTTCATGACGACCTGGAAATAGTTGAAATTGCTGTCTTTCTTCCAAAGGTATCGATTAACCCAACATACTATCTTGAATATATTAGAATTAATAGAAAATCGACTAGAATATCCTATGGATCGGTAAGTACCTTTGCCAACGACAATAAAGTAGGTAATATCAAAAAAACTCAAATATTTTCACTCTCGATTGCAGATTTTGGTGGTATGCACGTATCAAAAGTCTCGCGTATTGTTAAACGGGTGTCTGAAGAAATTGTGAGCCTGCTACGTCAGTATGTAAGATTGCCGGTAACAAAGAAGTAAAACAGAATTTTACCAAAAAGCGTCATTCCCCAATGTAATTGGAGCAATTGATTGTACTCATGTTAGAATACAATTGCCTGGTAATAACTTATAACAAATTTTAACTTTTGTGAACATAAAAACGTGTAAACTTTCCAGGAGGAGTGTTTTTAAATGAAACTCAAGGTCTCTAGTTAATTCCACAATATAATACAAGTTATTGAAAATTCTAAAAAATTGACAATTGTTTCGATAAATCAATATCATCGTCAGAATGACAGAAGTTACATTTCATTTTATGCCTACCTGATGTTTAGTAGTTATATTTTTGGCTAGACTAAGAAGTAACCTAACTTGTGATTGGCTTAATATATGTTTATAGAAAAAGAAGAAGATGTGATATTACAAATATTGAAGCTTAGATATTATTAGCCCTATGGTGATATCCTGGATATCATTTTTCCAATTAAGATCAGTATAACTGTGCAATGATATAGAAAACCAGGAAAACTATATCTGCTGATCTTTACAATTATCACTTAAGAAGACAGTTTATTAGTGGAGAATTCCCTAGATTTAACTGTTCATTGACAACTTCATATTGTGGGTTTCTTAAATGTCTTCTAATTTCCAGTTCTTCAAGGAAATCCAGTTCTTGTTTCTTTTCACAAATATGCAGCACTTCTAGTTCTGTGTTAGGTGTCAATGAATGATTGGTGTCAAGTAGATGTTTTGCATAGTGGGATTTATCTGGTTGTTTTAATCTGTAAGCTCGTAAGTGCTCACTGTATCGTATTTCAAAATTCCTAAGGGTCTGACCCAAATAGACAGCATTACATTCTGGACATTTGAGTTTATATATACCTGACTTCTTTAATAGTGGTATTTTTGTTTTTACATTTAACAATTTTGTACTAACGTTACTTTCTGTTTTAAAAGAAATTGTTGCATTCGTTGCTGAAGATATTATCTTTGAAATATTATTAGAAATATTTCCTGCATATGTGATGGTTTTATAAGATTTAATTTCATCAGCTTGCTTAGGATATATTAGTTGTAATGCCACTTTTTTCTTTTTTTTACTAATTAGTTTATTTATCATATCTAATGGATAACCGTTAGATGTTGCTATTTGTCTAATTGTATTAATCTCTCTATCAAAATTACATTTGTTCATAGGAACTGAAAAAGCTCTATGTATCATTGAATTATATGCTGCTAGTCTGTGTGAGACAGGGTGGTTAGAATTGAATGGAATTGTCACATCAGTCTGTGTTGGTTTTCGGTAAATTGAATAATCAAGTACATTATTAACTCTTTGAATTTTTAAATCAAGAAAATTGATTGAGCTATTTTCTTCAATTTCTAATGTAAATTTAATTTTCGGGTGTAAAATGCAGGAAATATTTCTAATAATATTTCAAAGATAATATCTTCAGCAACGAATGCAACAATTTCTTTTAAAACAGAAAGTAACGTTAGTACAAAATTGTTAAATGTAAAAACAAAAATACCACTATTAAAGAAGTCAGGTATATATAAACTCAAATGTCCAGAATGTAATGCTGTCTATTTGGGTCAGACCCTTAGGAATTTTGAAATACGATACAGTGAGCACTTACGAGCTTACAGATTAAAACAACCAGATAAATCCCACTATGCAAAACATCTACTTGACACCAATCATTCATTGACACCTAACACAGAACTAGAAGTGCTGCATATTTGTGAAAAGAAACAAGAACTGGATTTCCTTGAAGAACTGGAAATTAGAAGACATTTAAGAAACCCACAATATGAAGTTGTCAATGAACAGTTAAATCTAGGGAATTCTCCACTAATAAACTGTCTTCTTAAGTGATAATTGTAAAGATCAGCAGATATAGTTTTCCTGGTTTTCTATATCATTGCACAGTTATACTGATCTTAATTGGAAAAATGATATCCAGGATATCACCATAGGGCTAATAATATCTAAGCTTCAATATTTGTAATATCACATCTTCTTCTTTTTCTATAAACATATATTAAGCCAATCACAAGTTAGGTTACTTCTTAGTCTAGCCAAAAATATAACTACTAAACATCAGGTAGGCATAAAATGAAATGTAACTTCTGTCATTCTGACGATGATATTGATTTATCGAAACAATTGTCAATTTTTTAGAATTTTCAATAACTTGTATTATATTGTGGAATTAACTAGAGACCTTGAGTTTCATTTAAAAACACTAATATGAGCATATTCCACGAAGTAAGGGTCGAGACAGTCAATTTCATTTCCAGGAGGAGTTGATGCAGAGGTGTTTCGGAATAGAAAAGGCTAAGTCCAAGCACTCTGTAACGCTAGAATGGAAATTATAGATTTGGTAGCTAGATGGCCAGGTTCCGCACACGATGCAACAATTTTCAACAGTTCAACGAAAAAGGCAGATTTTGTTAATGGTTTATATCCAAATTGTATTTTATTAGGTAAAACTAGCTCTTACAGTGATTGTACTTACTTATCATACTATTTCGAATTATGCATATTATGCTTATATCACCTGTTTTCTTACAGGAGACTGTGCGTATAATATCAGACCTTTAATGATAACTCCACTGTTAAACCCAATAACAGGTGCTGAACAGTTATACAACGAATCTCAAATAAAAACAAGGGGTGTTATTGAAAAAGTTTTTGGTGACTGGAAAAGGAGGTTTCCTGTGCTGGCATATGGTTGCAGATTAAAGTTAGAAACCACATTAACTGTAATTGTAGCTTCAGCAGTATTACATAATATTGCTCAGCAAATGGGGGAAGGAGAACCGCCTGTAGTACAAGATATGAACAATTAAATCATCTTATCGTTGAAGGCTATGTACCTAATATTCCAGTGGGGCAAAATCACATTAACAGAGGGGCAGCTATAAGACAACCAATTATTGTTGAATATTTTGGAAGGCTTTAATTGTAGCATAGTTTTTACTATATATTATTGCTTCTCTTTGGTAGTGGTTAGGTACAAATAAAAATATTTTAAATTTTAGGTTACTTTTTATTGCACGTAACTCACCCTATACCTAAATATAATCATGTTATAACAAAAAACATTAAACGCCTATAGTCTATAAAACTATAACATTTTACGCAACTGTGCTTTTTTATTTCAATGTCTAATTTTTTATATTGACGTCTAATTGTAGGAATTGTACTTTTAAATCAAACAAAATTTTTTCCCTTTCTTCGTCAGTAATGGTTTTTTGTTTAAGATTATCTAACTGTAGTCTTGCGATTTCGTGTTTTATCTTTGCGAGTTCTCCATACTGCTCACTTAATTTGCTTGAATTAAGATACTCAGTAATTGGCCTTCTTCTGGTCGTCGAAGATGATGGGGTATTATTTTGCTTTTCCTTTGCAGTGCTTGTAGGAATCGGTGCTCCAGCAGCTACTGGCGAAATATGAGTTGTTTTGTTATTTTTCAATTTTTCATCAACTGGGGTCTTCAGATGTGCAGGAGTGTAATCTCCCCAATCAAGTTGAATACATACTTCCTAAAAAAAATATATAAGAAATTAGTGTTTTTAAATGAAACTCAAGGTCTCTAGTTAATTCCACAATATAATACAAGTTATTGAAAATTCTAAAAAATTGACAATTGTTTCGATAAATCAATATCATCGTCAGAATGACAGAAGTTACATTTCATTTTATGCCTACCTGATGTTTAGTAGTTATATTTTTTGATAGACCAAGAAGTAACCTAACTTGTGATTGGCTTAATATATGTTTATAGAAAAAGAAGAAGATGTGATATTACAAATATTGAAGCTTAGATATTATTAGCCCTATGGTGATATCCTGGATATCATTTTTCCAATTAAGATCAGTATAACTGTGCAATGATATAGAAAACCAGGAAAACTATATCTGCTGATCTTTACAATTATCACTTAAGAAGACAGTTTATTAGTGGAGAATTCCCTAGATTTAACTGTTCATTGACAACTTCATATTGAGGGTTTCTTAAATGTCTTCTAATTTCCAGTTCTTCAAGGAAATCCAGTTCTTGTTTCTTTTCACAAATATGCAGCACTTCTAGTTCTGTGTTAGGTGTCAATGAATGATTGGTGTCAAGTAGATGTTTTGCGTAGTGGGATTTATCTGGTTGTTTTAATCTGTAAGCTCGTAACTGCTCACTGTAACGTATTTCAAAATTCCTAAGGGTCTGACCCAAATAGACAGCATTACATTCTGGACATTTGAGTTTATATATACCTGACTTCTTTAATAGTGGTATTTTTGTTTTTACATTTAACAATTTTGTACTAACGTTACCTTCTGTTTTAAAAGAAATTGTTGCATTCGTTGCTGAAGATATTATCTTTGAAATATTATTAGAAATATTTCCTGCATATGTGATGGTTTTATAAGTTTTAATTTCATCAGCTTGCTTAGGATATATTAGTTGTAATGCCACTTTTTTCTCTTTTTCACTAATTAGTTTATTTATCATATCTAATGGATAACCGTTAGATGTTGCTATTTGTCTAATTGTATTAATCTCTCTATCAAAATTACAGTTGTTCATAGGAACTGAAAAAGCTCTATGTATCATTGAATTATATGCTGCTAGTCTGTGTGAGACAGGGTGGTTAGAATTGAATGGATTTGTCACATCAGTCTGTGTTGGTTTTCGGTAAATTGAATAATCAAGTACATTATTAACTCTTTGAATTTTTAAATCAAGAAAATTGATTGAGCTATTTTCTTCAATTTCTAATGTAAATTTAATTTTCGGGTGTAAACTATTGATGTGGTTGAAAAACACATCTAATTGTCGCTCACTACCCATAAAACAAGCTAATATGTCATCCACATATCTATACCAAAATAAAATATTTTTCGAAATATTACTTTCAAAGATCTTTCTTTCTAAATTGTCCATAAAAATGTTTGCTAAAATAGGTGATATAGGGCTTCCCATTGGTAAACCTTCATTTTGAATATATATCTTATTGACAAAAGTGAAATAATTCTGATTAATGCATACATCAAATAAATTAAGTATATCTGATATTATTCCTGGATTAATATTTTTATCTTCTAGTAATTTTCTTACAAGTATTAGACATTCTTTAGGAGGAATTTTAGTAAACATATTAGTTACATCGAACGATATGAGTTTATAGTTATCTTGCAAGTGGATTGATTTCAACTTTTTGATTAGTTCTATTGAATTTCTAATTGAGTACTGAGATTCATATCCGTAAGTATTGAGTATATTGTTGAGGTTTTTTGCCAATTAAAACTTATAAAACCATCACATATGCAGGAAATATTTCTAATAATATTTCAAAGATAATATCTTCAGCAACGAATGCAACAATTTCTTTTAAAACAGAAAGTAACGTTAGTACAAAATTGTTAAATGTAAAAACAAAAATACCACTATTAAAGAAGTCAGGTATATATAAACGCAAATGTCCAGAATGTAATGCTGTCTATTTGGGTCAGACCCTTAGGAATTTTGAAATACGATACAGTGAGCACTTACGAGCTTACAGATTAAAACAACCAGATAAATCCCACTACGCAAAACATCTACTTGACACCAATCATTCATTGACACCTAACACAGAACTAGAAGTGCTGCATATTTGTGAAAAGAAACAAGAACTGGATTTCCTTGAAGAACTGGAAATTAGAAGACATTTAAGAAACCCTCAATATGAAGTTGTCAATGAACAGTTAAATCTAGGGAATTCTCCACTAATAAACTGTCTTCTTAAGTGATAATTGTAGAGATCAGCAGATATAGTTTTCCTGGTTTTCTATATCATTGCACAGTTATACTGATCTTAATTGGAAAAATGATATCCAGGATATCACTATAGGGCTAATAATATCTAAGCTTCAATATTTGTAATATCACATCTTCTTCTTTTTCTATAAACATATATTAAGCCAATCACAAGTTGGGTTACTTCTTGGTCTAGCCAAAAATATAACTACTAAACATCAGGTAGGCATAAAATGAAATGTAACTTCTGTCATTCTGACGATGATATTGATTTATCGAAACAATTGTCAATTTTTTAGAATTTTCAATAACTTGTATTATATTGTGGAATTAACTAGAGACCTTGAGTTTCATTTAAAAACACTAATATGAGCATATTCCACGAAGTAAGGGTCGAGACAGTCAATTTCATATAAGAAATTGTTTCAAAATAATAATACTGTGTACCTCTGTAGGTTCATCTGCAGATAGAAGCAAAATATTCTCACTCCAACACTGTCAAATTCATTTTCTAGCCCCTTCACAGTTTTCGGATTCATCACTGCTAGAGTCAGATCTGTGAGATCATTTGGTTCCGTATCATCACCTGACCCTCCCCCAGTTTTACTTGCAGAGGTTTTTTTCTCTGCCACTTCCTTCCTAGACTTCACCGTTCTATAAGTTTTCGATGGATTTTGAACATTGAATGAAGTCATTACTAAATACCAAGTCTTTTCTTTTTCCTTTATGGTAATGCCATTAGTCTTGTTATTTTCAATTTTATGTCTCAAATCTTATACTAAAGTAAGCAACAAACTTTTTCCTTCTGTTGAGAAGTTTGGTGCCCTTTGTCGTTTACTACCATCTGCTTGGCTAACATTTACCATTTTCATATCAACAGGGACATTTTTTTCACATCCCTCTTCAACAGAAACAAGCCGTTTTCCATTGTTATTGCTGTGATCCATCTAAAAATAACAAATTCGCATAAGACGTAGGTACCTCCTTAACAAAGAAAGTGTTGTATATGAATTTACCTTTTATCCGACAACTCTTATTATTATCAATAATAATGCTAAATAATTTCATTTAAAACTAACTGACAGGACGGTAAAGTTAGGTTAAAGAAAACAACGATCAATAGCCGGCCAGCCAATGAAATGGCTTTATTGAACTAGAGTGAAGTTGTACACAAATGTGAAACTGAAATATTACTAGATGGAAAAACTTAAGGGCAGCTTACTTAAGATTCTGTTAAGTGACAGTCATGCAACTGGGAATAAATTTGAGCATCCATTAACTTTAAGAGACGCTTAGTTAAGTACTCATTTTAAGGGGTACTGGTGCAAGCGGATCTTAATGTTATTTATTTCATTTGTAATTATTGGTTCATTGTCGTATTCGAGTATGAATTGATCCATTTTTTAAAAATAATATACAAAAAATATAAATTTAAAGAAAAAAAGAAACAATGCAGTTGAAAAATGGTGAGTGGTAAAGTTTATCAAATGGTATAATATTAAGTGTGGTGTAGTAGGTATCCTTTTTTATCTTCCTACCATTTGCGGAGCAAAATGTGAAAAAGGAATGATTTACCTATTGTTGTGTACCGATCCTGAACGAGTTTTTATATTTGGTTTGTCAATAGTATCCTTTAGTAAAGGCCGTTCTTGTTTGTTTCCTGAGGTTGATTGAGTAGATTTAGTTGTTAGGTTCTTTTTTTCAGTGATTTTTTTATTGTTGTCTGCCTTCGGTTTATTGGGGGTCGGGGTATTAGGTTCGCTGTTTGCTTTTGTAGAGTTTTTATCAGTGGTTTCAGTTCCCTCTAACTCATCTGCTGTGTAAAACTTACCATCCACAAATAGTCTGTTTCTTCTGATGTAGCAGGTATTGCAATTATTAGCTTTTGCGAGGATCAAATGTTTTTTCAGGATCCTGTACTCTTCTCTCTGTGACAGTGTCAAATCATTGGTAATCGTTATATGAGCACCTTTGAGGTTTTTCACGTTTTTGAATACCGATGATTTCTTCAAATAAGATAAGAATTTAACTTTGACTGGTGCGTTATCCTTCTTGCCCAATGCATAAATATTGTTGAGATCGGATTCAGATAAATTGACGTTAACTAATCTTTCCAGTTCCGAGCAGATAAATGCGGGCGTTAACTAATCTTTCCAGTTCCGAGCAGATAAATGCGGGCGTTATATCATCAGGCTTCCTGTGAAGTCCGAATATATATTCGTTTTCAGCTTGAACTTTGCTTAATTGCCTATATAGTTCTTCAATTTTCAAGGACAGTCTGACCTCGACGGCTTCTACAAGTGAAATCAATTCCTTTTTACTGCTTTTAATCTCTTCTAATAATATTTCAATCGTCATTATCAGTTCAGCTACAAATGTAAGCCGCGCCTTACAATGGTTAGTATTTCGTTTTGGTGATAAGATAAGATTCCGTTTGGTTATTTTGTAGGAGCATTAAACAAATTCTGTAATAATTCCGAAACGATTTATTGTTCAATTTTCAGGTATCGTTAATTCGAGGTCACTAATAACCATTTAACGCAATAATTATTTTGGTGGAATGAGCTAGGACAAAGTCGCAAAAACTTAATAAACAGAATTGGTATCAGAGTGAATGTATCGCTTTGAAATGATTTTTAGTGCAGATTTCCACTCACCAACACTTCCAGCCAGTTATCAATGCATTTAGGTTCATAGGAAACACTCGCACTTAATTAAAGCGGCAAAAATACCACATAATATCTTGAAAATCACAGAAACCAAAATGACACAGGTCGCCAGAACAAAATTCCACCACTATAATGAAAATTATATCCTTTGTTATATTAATCTAGTAATTTTTGAGCATTTTTCTTCGAGGAAATCATATTTGTAGCTAAAAACATACCATTATGGCCAATCACTGTCAATTCCATATTTTCTCGATTGCGTTTTATTTCAATTTAAATAATTACAGTAATTTACAGTTAAATTATTTAAAGAATTAGAAACCGAATAATTTTTTTGTAATATAAATATCTAGAATTAGTGAGGTCACTGTTCACATTCGTTTTGTGCCTGACTAACTCCAACAGAAATAACTTCATTTACTCGGCTGTTTACTTTACAGCTCATCTTTTCAACGACTGTATCCATTTCTATTTCACTTTGTTTCCTGTATAATAGTTTTTTTTTATTTACTTTCTTGTGGTTAGGCACGTCCGATGTATTACAATGTTTGACCACCTATCTGTTCAAATAATTATATTACAAAGACGCATACAAGAAGTTGTAAATCCATTATTTATTTTGTGGATGTCAGAAATGTAAACCCTTAGGATACAATTGTACCAATGCGAGATTACAACCCTTCGCCACAGGACCTCACTTTGAATAATATTGGGCTGTGCCATGTTGGTGAGGTATCTTACAAATGATCAAATCGAATAAATAAAGCTAATAAAACAAGACGTTAATAATTAATCATTAATTTTTGTTCGTCCTTTCATTGTTTTTTAATAATACTAAATGGAAATTTCTATAAAATAAGCTTCAATTTAAGATTTACGGCATATGTCTCTCTCAACACAAACATAACTAGCAGCGATTGAAAAGGAAATATAAATCGAAATCAATTTTTTTAAAATCAACATGTTTTTTGGTTAATAGATGTTAATAGATATTTTTAACTCAATTTGATAAGGAAGATGCCATGCCATTCAGAATTTAACACGTTTTTCCCAATGTCACATTTTGCAAATAACACAGTGTATAAGTAGACACGATCAAATTTGCGGAAGTTTATGGAATTATTTTTTATGATACACTTCATCCGATTCCAAAAATATGTAAAATATGCATGAAACCGAATTTCGCATGTAAAAGGCAAGGGCGGAGTTATAAATCAATTTTTCAATACCACACCATGCTAACACCGCGTGAAATGTGTTCTTTTTAGAATAAATTTTTCAGGAGTGAACAACAAAAATAAAATGAGGTCGTAATAATACATGGTGGTTACTAATATCTGGAAATTATTAAAATAAAATTTTTATTGAATACAATTTTTGTTTTGTAATTGGTGGATGTGTTTCATAAAGGGCATGACCCGCAATATGAAGTTGACTTAAATCAAACATTTAGTCCTGTAGCAAGGCTCAGTACAGTAACATTCATCTTAAGTATTGCCCCGAGTGAGAACTTACATCTAGAACAGTTTGATGTCTTAGCACAGTTTTAAGCATCCACAGTACTTTTATATGCATAGTGTTATTGTTTGTTGTTATACTTTTCTCAGGGGTAAAACGGTTGAATCAGGTACAAAATTGTTGAAATTTCAGCAGTAAATATTTTTGGTTGTCATCTCTGGCATTGCAGCTGTAAATTTTTTTTATTACATTGTTGCCAGTTAACATATCATGATACAGAATATACCCCCGCCTTGAAAGGCTTAGCTTTAAATAATGAAAATATCCTAAATTAAACCATATAGGTGATCAAACGAAAAAGAAAAAGTTCTGAAAGTTGAAGCAAGTTGTAGTGATCCCGAAAGGACGGTAGCGGTAAAAGGACATTCTTAGACTCATTAGATTTACTACAAATAAACGAGACTGGTAACGAGGAAAATGCTTTTCTGCTAATAAAAACGAGACTAACGGGAAAAGCTAGAAGTTTAATCACGACGGAAAACTCCATTGCAGACATCAAGAATAAACTAAAAACGGGGATAAGAGGAGACAATCCAAGCCTTCTCCTAGCGAAACTTGGTAAAGTAAGACAAAATGGAAAAGATGTAACATAGTATGCAACGGAAATGGAAAAATTGGCGGAAAGATTACAGGCAGCATACATATCGGAAGGGATGCCCGAACGACTAGCCGAAAAATATACTAAGGAAGCAACGATTAAGGCAGTAACTGCGAATGCCAAAACGGATGCAAACACAACAATAATTGCAGTGGGAAGTTTTGAAACTACACAAGAGGTACTATCAAAATTGGTTTCAGTAGAGGGTATAGTAGGACAACAACAAGTCTTACACATGAAGGATAACAGGAATTTCTTCAGAAAGTCAAACTTTGACTTTAGAAATAATCACCGGAGAGGAAACAAAAGAGAATTTTATAACGGTAATCATTCAGGAAGAACATTTCGACAGTATAATCAAGGAAACAACTATGGCATATACGAAAATTTTAATAAAGATATGAAATACAATAATAATGGAAATTATAATAATCGACTCAATAATAATGTGAGAATATGCAAGATAGAAGATAAAATTGAGGAGATGATCAGACAAATAGCGCAATTAAAGAAGGAAAACTACGATTTAAGGATGGAAAATATGGAACTAAAGGAAAAAACAGAATTTTTGGAAGGAAACATGACACAGACACAGAAAAATTTTAGAGAGAAGAATTTGGTAATACATAGTATAGAAGAAGACAACGAAGAAGATGAGGGACAACTAGAAAACAAATTAGAAGATCTAATGAACAAGGTTAATAACACAGTAGATGTTAAAACAGGTATTTTGAAATGTGAAAGATTAGGAAACAAAACCAGTAACAAAAATAGACCAGTATTAATAATGATAAAAGATGTGAATAAGAAAGTAGAGACTGTGAACGGAACGAATTAATTGAAAGGAACAAAGATATATATTGATGAAGGTTACTCAAAAAATATAATGGAACAGAGAAAACGATACACGATACAATACATGAAACATGCGAGAGAAAGTGGAGCTAAAGCTAAGATAATTGAAAATACATTGATGATTAATGACAACGTGTACAGTTTAAAAGAACTAGAAGAAAGGAAGAATCAGTTTGAAATACATACAGGATGGAATAAATCAGCATATAAGAAAAATAACGAAACTAATCCGAAAATTTTGGATAAAATTTTCGGCAATAAAAGTTTTAATCAACTAAGAGGTAAACAAATTTTCTAAGAAAGATGTGAAATTTGATTGATTTGGAAGAATACGATTTTGAAATACAGTATGTCAAAGGTATAGCGAACTACGCGGATAGCATATCGAGAATATCTATAGAAGAACTTAAGGACTTATATATAAATAATTCACATGTCTTGGCAATCACAAGAGCACAAACGCGAAAAGAAAACTCTCAAACAGAAAAGGATCTAAGGATTAACGAAGAAACAAAGGAAGTAAGAATACGAAAACCTTCAGTAGTAAAAGTTTTAAATAATCTTGAGGCACATAAATTACCAATTTTACACTTTGAAAATAACCGTATCTCATTAAGGATGAGCATTCGGATCAAAAATAAATTGAAATTTAGTGAAGCCTTAAATACCGGATTACACAACTTCGACTTAGGACGAACGTTGGAGAAGCTTGAAGAGCTATCGGTTCATAGAAGTAGGAAATCAAAGGTTAAAAAGTATTTAAGTATGTATATGCGAAGTACCAAAAACGGTACAGCAAAAAGAAGAGATCCAAAAGATATTAGAAAGATACCACAACGATCCAATGTTTGGAGGACATGTAGGAACCACCACAAAGTGCCTTAATTGTTGTCACCGCAGTGTTCATCTTCCATAGGAAGTTTACACAATCTAGCAAAGGAACGGCGCACTATTTTTGAGCCCATTCTAATGTCTGCTACTCTTGCAACTCCATCGCGGCCTAGGTATTGTTTGTTAATTCGTACTAAGGGCCAATTGAATGGTGGGGTGTGTTCGTCCTTTAACAGTACTAGTGCATCGACGGTTGATGAGCCATGGTTGGACTTCCATTTAGCGTGATTGCAATTCCGATATATATCCTTTGGACCATTGAGCCCAAAATAATTGCTGTAGTCGTTGGACATATTGGAATCTGGACAGCCGATTCAGAGATACTTGCGTCAAGCCTGGATCATGTAGTGAAGTAAGTGCGCGTCCAATAAGGAAAAGTGGGTAACTTTATTACTTTGGATGCTTTGGGGTACACTTCGGAATTTTACAAGGCTAGTTGTTTTAAGCACCTAACACTTAGCCAAAGTTAGGAAGCCATACCAAAAGTAACAGTATTTAGTTCGAACTCTTGCACGTCTTGAGTTTCACTCCAAAGTATTCTCTGTAATGGCCTTTGTGGAGGATCTATCTGAACGTCTTGATGATATCAGCACATGCAACCACTAGGTGTTGACGAAATCTGAGTAAAATGGATAGAAGGTCGTCCTGTATAGTAGAACCAACAAATTGCAAATCATTTAGTGATATACCTATATCTGTCCGAGCCAATCCATCGAACACGACACGCAGCTTAGTGGTTTGATTGGTTTTGTTGAATACTCCGTGATAGGGTAAAAAATATGATACTTCTGAATGGCCATTTTTTGGCATCATATGAAGGAATGGTATTCTTTCATAAATTCGGAATACACTGTTTTCATAGCAGGGTTTTGTGACAGTTTCCATGGCAGAGATTTGAGCCTACGATACGCGATAATTCGAGAGTTACCAAGAAGTGAAGGCGATTGGTTAAATGGTATTTGGACGACAAACCTTGCAGAGGGATCACGGTGGGTTGATTTCTGGAATATCTTCTCTGCTTGTTGGTCATCACTGGATGAGACGTGGGTATCTTAGTTAACCTACTTCATCTGATTTTGGAGGTCAACATTAGAAACCTGTTTGCAAATAATTTGTGAAGGAGTGCTTAGAGAAGTTGATCCGGAGACCATCCATCCTAAAACGGTTTTTTGAGCTATGGGTTTATTTACCCCTGGACGTATCTGACCTATGCACATTAAATTATAGAATATGCTTGTACCTAGAAGCATGCCTATCTTGCCTATGGTTGCAAATATTGGATCAGCTCGCTTAAGATTACCGGGTATCTAAAGAGTCGACATTTTGTTCTGGTAATCTCTCATTTATTACGGGAATAACAAGACGAGTAAAAAGCGATTCGAATGAATTAAACAGTGAGTGCATAGAAACGGTACACATTTTGTTAATAGTGAAAGTCACCTGGTTAAAACCGATGACTGATATATCGATCGAGGCACAATCTAGACCAAGTCTCTCGCAACACTCTTCAATAATAAAGTTGGACTGAGAAGCTGCGTCCAAAAGTACACGACTCATATGTAACTAACCTGTTTTGCCTTCAACGTGAACTAACGCTTTTGATAATAGTACTACAACTGCTTTCCTGTTAAATATTGTATTTTTGCTTGAATAAATAACGATTTTTTCAATTTCCGGTTGAACAGAAGTGGGTTGACCCATTTGTTGTATCTATGTAATAGAGTGCACCAAGCATCTGCATAGTTCTTTGACGAGAATTAAATACCGCGTAAACTTTTGAATGTCACTTAAAACTGAGTTTCGATTTATCAAAGATTCGAATGTACCTCTAAGTTCCAGCCAATGCTCATACTGACCGGAAAACTTAGGTAACTTGATTTCGGGAAGCTTCACTTCTTGCAGTTGCGCCCCATTTGCATTTGTCGAATTACTTGTTGATGCAATTGGAAGATCCCGAGTTTTCAGGACGTCTTGTTTGTTATTTACTATGGGTCGGAAGATTCAGGCAGGGGGGCTATATGCGCCTCCGTGTCGATCTTGGTTGTTGTCCTGAAAACTCGGTATCTTCCAATTGAAGGCACAAATGAGCGTTTGGTTTCCTTGTGAGAAATCCATTATTTTGTGTTTTCCCATGTTGCGATTAACATCATTGCTCCCAAATTTCACATCCTTATTTGGTTATACCGTGCTGAAGACGGCAAATGAGCCAGGAACATACATGTCCGCGGTTACCACTCTGTTTAAGTAGCCCTTTTTCTTTTTGCGTGAATTACCCATGAATATCTTTGCTGTTGTTGTTTACATATCACGCGATATTCTTACACTTCTTGAATTATTTTTGTTTTATCGTATTTATTTATCGACGGGTCACCGGCTACATAAAAAAAATTGTGAACGAATGTTTTAAACTGAATTTGTCTTCTTTTAATAACGGCGCGTTTTTTCCTAACAGCTTAAATTCGATTTCGTTAAAATCGTTGTCACGAAGTGTAAATTCAAAGCTAAATCGCACGAAATACAGGAATAATACAGTGATATGTTTAATTTGGATAAAGGAATTGGAACGAACTCACGGTTTTATTTGTCTTCTCCTTGATTCTTGTTTTGGACAAGTCTCCTACAGTTGTTTTCTTGAATTTCTGCTCAATCCGGTCCGAAGGTCCAAAATTTATGTTATTGTTCGTTGTTATACTTTTCTCACGGGTTAAGACGGTTGAGTTGCGTACAAAATTCTTGAAATTTCAACAGCATATATTTTTAGTTGACAACTCTGACATTCCAGCTGTTAAATATTTTTTATTTATTTACATGGTTACCGGTTAACAAAACATGATACGGAACAGAGAGCTTGACGAAAATATTTACATGGAGCAGCCAAAGGTTATAAAAACCCCAGAAGAGCTTCTATGGATTCAAGCAAACTCCACGTTGTTGGAATAAACGTTTTAGAAGTTTTTTAATAAATTTTGGATTTACAGTTGGCAGTGCTGATCCTTGTTTCTACATACGAGAAAGAAATGGAGCTAAATTTATATTGGTTCTTTATGTTGTCGATGGTTTGACAGCAGCTAGTAACCAAGGTGATTTGAATGAATTTCTAGAAGAACTACAGAAAAAATTTAAAATTACAAGTAAAACATGGCAAAAATTTAGGGATACAAATTAATAAAAGATCTGATGGTTCAATTCCGATAACGCAAAGAGCTCATGCCTTAATAATTTTAGAACATTTTAACTGTTTAGATTGTAAACCAATAACAACTGCAATTTTAAAAGTTACAGAATCTTTCAAATCCTGGCGTTCTCAAGATGTTCATACAGTATTTTATTAGATGTTAGATTTCACTGCCTTTACTAAGGTTTCTCAAATTTTGACAATTTTCTGATTGGTCAGATAAGATACAAACTCGAGTATTACCATAATAAATATTTTCCAGTGTGTATTTCCTGATCATATGTGTAAGTTTTAATAGCTCATTGTTTTAAATTAATTTTGTCTTAGCTTTTATTGTTATTATAATTAAGTAACACATTATCCATTGTAGAGAAAAAGAAATACTTTAAAATGGCAATACGCCGAAACGTAGTTTGAGAAAATGAAATAAATGAGAGAAGAATGTAAGAATACAAAACATCTCTTTATTTTTAACTATTAACTGTGTTGGCCGATTAACAGGAATAAACTAGAACGAAAACACAATATCTAAATATGTTATTTATATCTTTCTTCTAAGTCGTAACCGAAAATTTGATTTAATTTTCTAATCGTCACTTCAATCGAATTGTTTTTGTTATCTTTTATTCCGAATATTAAAATATTATTTCTTTTATTTGATCTTTCTATTTTGTAATTTTTTTCAAGTTTTAAACAGCGCTCTACAATATCTTGCGTTTTGTTTATTTATTATTCATTTATTAGCTCTTTCAATTGTACTAGCAAATACTGATTAATTGGTTAATATTGTGATCTATCAATAATAAATGAAACGAAAATTAACACTAAAAAGAGTTTAATAATTAAAATTTATTAAACGTATTCGTTGAAACTTAGTTTCGTATCAAAAAGTATTTCAACATTCTTCTGTTGTGATTAAATGCTATGGATCACACGACACAGTTTTTTATAGTTGTACCGGGTATCCCAATAAGAATGTCTCTCGGCCATATCTCGGGAACCGTTTATAGTACAGCTTCGGGAAAAAAAATTATGACAAAAGTGACCTCGAGAAAAACCTGGAAATTATTTACAGAGTTGTAGGTCCACCGCCAAAGGACGTAATTAAATACCAAAAATTATAAAATGAATAATTTACAAATTTAGCCTAATTAAGTTGCATTTAAACTATGTTTATCGTATACTTCAAGAAATTCAGCGTATATTTGATTTCACAAGTTTTAGTCTATCTCTTCAAATAAGAGGTGGGGAAAGCGGGAACTTTATTATGAAAAAACGCCTGTAATTCCAGTTCTACTTAACATATCTATGCAAACTTAGTATTTTTGAAGAGAGCTCCATTCTACCAATGTAAGAGTTATAATTTCGAAACAACCTAATGAGTAACGTATACGCTAGAAGGCGCTATTTATTTATTTTTTTAAATCTAGCTATCCTTGAAAAATGTTGAATGGAAACATGCAGTTTTAATTAAGGAAAAATGTTAAAATCCGTTCAGTCAAATCGGTGTAATGTATGTTTAAAGGAAAATGCTCAAAATTTACACATGTCTTAGGATATATCGTAATACGAAAAAGATATCGACATGCGGTTTTCGGTATCTATTCTGTTGCTAATTTGGTCTACTTCTATATTTCTTAATTAAAATTGCATGTTTCTATTCAACATTTTTCAAGGATAGCTAGATTTAAAAAAATAAATAAATAGCGCCCTCTAGCGTTTACGTTACGCATTAGGTTGTTTCGAAATTATAACTCTTACATTGGTAGAAAGGAGCTCTCTTCAAAAAGACTAAGTTTGCATAGATAGGTTAAGTAGAACTGGAATCACAGGCGTTTTTTCATAATGAAGTTCCCGCTTCCCCCCACCTCTTATTTGAAGAGATAGACTAAAACTTGTAAAATCAAATATACGCTGAATTTCTTGAAGAATACGATAATCATAGTTTAAATGCCTCTTAATTAAACAAAATTTGTAAATTATTCGTTTCATAATTTTTGGTATTTAATTACGCCCTCTGGCGGTGGATCTACAACTCTGTAAATAATTTCCAGGTTTTTCTCGAGGTCACTTGTTATATAAATTTGTTTTCCCGAAGCTGTACTATAAACGGTTCCCGAGATATGGCCGAGAGCCATTCTTATTGGGACACCCGGTACATATTCCTTTATTAGAAATCTTTATATAAAGGGTGTTCCTCAATGTTGACTGTGTTACAATATTTATATTTTCCACCTGCTGAAAATATTCTTATCTTCAATTATTTATTCATGGGATGTTTGCACAATTTCTCTGGTTTACATTTTTACTTAGATTGTAAAAGTTTGTTGGATTGGGATTAAGTTTTTGTGTAGATCAATATAATTTTTATGTTAAGACCACGATATTTTATCTCATTAATCGCTCAGGTTATCACAGTAACTCACAAAAACGTTCGCAATACATTGCAGAATACATTTTCCAATAATTTCACATTCAAATGGGTTAAATTATATATAATAGTTCAGTTTAAGGATTACAAAAAATATTTTTTATTGAAATTGACTGTCTCGACCCTTACTTCGTGGAATATGCTCATATTAGTGTTTTTAAATGAAACTCACGGTCTCTAGTTAATTCCACAATAATACAAGTTATTGAAAATTCTAAAAAATTGACAATTGTTTCGATAAATCAATATCATCGTCGTAATGACAGACGTTACATTTCATTTTATGCCTACCTGATGTTTAGTAGTTATTTTTGGCTAGATCAAGAAGTAACCTAACTTGTGTTCGGCTTAATATATGTTTATAGAAAAAAGAAGAAGATGTGATATTACAAATATTGAAGCTTAGATATTATTAGCCCTATGGTGATATCCTGGATATAATTTTTCCAATTAAGATCAGTATAACTGTGCAATGATATAGAAAACCAGGAAAACTATATCTGCTGATCTTTACAATTATCACTTAAGAAGACAGTTTATTAGTGGAGAATTCCCTAGATTTAACTGTTCATTGACAACTTCATATTGTGGGTTTCTTAAATGTCTTCTAATTTCCAGTTCTTCAAGGAAATCCAGTTCTTGTTTCTTTTCACAAATATGCAGCACTTCTAGTTCTGTGTTAGGTGTCAATGAATGATTGGTGTCAAGTAGATGTTTTGCGTAGTGGGATTTATCTGGTTGTTTTAATCTGTATGCTCGTAAGTGCTCACTGTATCGTATTTCAAAATTCCTAAGGGTCTGACCCAAATAGACAGCATTACATTCTGGACATTTGAGTTTATATATACCTGACTTCTTTAATAGTGGTATTTTTGTTTTTACATGTAACAATTTTGTACTAACGTTACTTTCTGTGTTAAAAGAAATGGTTGTATTCGTTGCTGAAGATATAATCCTTGAAATATTATTAGAAATATTTCCTGCATATGTGATGGTTTTATAAGTTTTAATTTCATCAGCTTGTTTAGGATATATTAGTTGTAATGCCACTTTTTTCTCTATTTTACTAATTAGCTTATTTATCATATCTAATGAATAACCGTTAGATGTTGCTATTTGTCTAATTGTATTAATCTCTCTATCAAAATTACATTTATTCATAGGAACTGAAAAAGCTCTATGTATCATTGAATTATATGCTGCTAGTCTGTGTGACACAGGGTGGTTATAATTGAATGGAATTGTCACATCAGTCTGTGTTGGTTTTCGGTAAATTGAATAATCAAGTACATTATTAACTCACATTCCAATTACATCCAGTAGAATTTGACTGTTTGCATGACACAATTAGAGAAAATGTCAGCACGATGAAGCATATGAAGTTTAAGAAACAAGAAACGAAGCTACAGAATCTTGAACACACACAACATAAAATTCAATTCTCAAAACATCATGAAACTGTAAGTACCTACATACCAACACACTTTGCAACACGATTTGAAAACCTTTCAGACACTAATTTTACAAATAGTGGAATAGAATTTTTAAATAAAGGTTTAAAGTACAGCATACCACCTAAATTTACGAATAATATTAAACAAATTATAGCTACAGAGTCAGAAATAGCTTTAAAATCTAATTCAAATAATTTTCTTTATGAGAAATTAAAAATTGCCAATTTAATCAAAAATATTGAACCTTCAAAAGTTAAACGTCAAACAAAAAATGACATTACAGTTTTAAATGCAATAAAAAAGAAGATAGAGAATAATAACCTAACAGTTACAAAATCTGATAAGGGGAACGCTACTGTCATTTTGACGACTGAAAATTACAATTCCATAGTATATAACTTTATAGAATCCAGCGATGTAAAAGTTCTTAAAGCAGACCCAACAAAGAAGTTTTCTAATAATGTAAGGGATATTGTTAATAATTCAAATTATCTTTTAAGTGATTACGAAAAGAGGTCCATGATAAATCAGAATCGTGATTGTCCACAATTATATGGGACAGTTAAATTACATAAAATAACGAAACCAATTAGACCTGTAGTCTCTTATGTTAATGCTCCTAATAATATATTGGCAAAGAAGCTCAACAATATACTCAATACTTACGGATATGAATCTCAGTACTCAATTAGAAATTCAATGGAACTAAACAAAAAGTTGAAAGCAATCCACTTGCAAGATAACTATAAACTCATTTCGTTCGATGTAACTAATATGTTTACTAAAATTCCTCCTAAAGAATGTCTAATACTTGTAAGAAAATTACTAGAAGATAAAAATATTAATCCAGGAATAATATCAGATATACTTAATTTATTTGATGTATGCATTAATCAGAATTATTTCACTTTTGACAATAAGATATATATTCAAAATGAAGGTTTACCAATGGGAAGCCCTATATCACCTATTTTAACAAACATTTTTATGGACAACTTAGAAAGAAAGATCTTTGAAAGTAATATTTCGAAAAATATTTTATTTTGGTATAGATATGTAGATGACATATTAGATTGTTTTATGGGTAGTTAACGACAATTAGATGTATTTTTCAACCACATCAATAATTTACACCCGAAAATTAAATTTACATTAGAAATTGAAGAAAATAGCTCAATCAATTTTCTCGATTTAAAAATTCAAAGAGTTAAAAATGTACTTGATTATTCAATTTACCGAAAACCAACACAGACTGATGTGAAAATTCCATTCAATTCTAACCACCCTGTGTCACACAGACTAGCAGCATATAATTCAATGATACATAGAGCTTTTTCAGTTCCTATGAACAAATGTAATTTTGATAGAGAGATTATTACAATTAGACAAATAGCAACATCTAACGGTTATCCATTAGATATGATAAATAAGCTAATTAGTAAAAAAGAGAAAAAAGTGGCATTACAACTAATATATCCTAAACAAGCTGATGAAATTAAAACTTATAAAACCATCACATATGCAGGGAATATTTCTAATAATATTTCAAAGATAATATCTTCAGCAACGAATACAACAAGTTTTTTTTAAAACAGAAAGTAACGTTAGTACAAAATTGTTAAATGTAAAAACAAAAATACCACTATTAAAGAAGTCAGGTATATATAAACTCAAATGTCCAGAATGTAATGCTGTCTATTTAGGTCAGACCCTTAGGAATTTTGAAATACGATACAGTTGGCACTTACGAGCATACAGATTAAAACAACCAGATAAATCCCACTACGCAAAACATCTACTTGACACCAATCATTCATTGACACCTAACACAGAACTAGAAGTGCTGCATATTTGTGAAAAGAAACAAGAACTGGATTTCCTTGAAGAACTGGAAATTAGAAGACATTTAAGAAACCCACAATATGAAGTTGTCAATGAACAGTTAAATCTAGGGAATTCTCCACTAATAAACTGTCTTCTTAAGTGATAATTGTAAAGATCAGCAGATATAGTTTTCCTGGTTTTCTATATCATTGCACAGTTATACTGATCTTAATTGGAAAAATGATATCCAGGATATCACCATAGGGCTAATAATATCTAAGCTTCAATATTTCTAATATCACATCTTCTTTTTTCTATAGACATATATTAAGCCAATCACAAGTTAGGTTACTTCTTGGTCTAGCCAAAAATAACTACTAAACATCAGGTAGGCATAAAATGAAATGTAACTTCTGTCATTCTGACGATGATATTGATTTATCGAAACAATTTATTAGAATTTTCAATTACTTGAATTATATTGTGGAATTAACTAGAGACCGTGAGTTTCATTTAAAAACACCATTTTTTATTGAATTTGTTCTTAGATCGTTATTGAATTTTTGAAGCTAAAATATATCATGTACCTATGATTAAAACTGAATTTCAATTATTTCAATAAAATCTTGATAATACTCTTCATTGACATTAAATTAGAAACAAACGGAAGTTATTTGCACGAATAATTTAGCTCTTTTTGCAGAAATCCTGTTCCTCACAAAAATATTTACTTTCCACCTAATGTTCAAGCCCTTGAGGATTGTTCATTTAACAAGATTACAAGGGGTCATTAATCATCTCATTATCCTTTGAAATCCCTTGTCAAAAATTAACAAGCGTCAATTATCGAGAAGTCAGTAGTCAACAAAAAAGCCAATAATAAATTTATGATCTTTCTGTTGTAAGAGCGACAGGTATGTCAGTCAGTCTAGTCTGATATTTTGGGAGGACTTTTGAAGAATTTTATAAATAAAAATGATATTTCCAAGAAAATTACCATGCTTATAGGAGTTAAATGGTTGAAAGTACCGTATATATACAGTGAAAAAAAATTCATATATGTATGGAAAAACAATTTTTCAAATTAATATCTACTTTAGATTGAAATATCGTGAGTTTTTGAAATCACTTTGAAATAATTTTGTTAATTTAGTACAACCTTTTCAAGAAACATTTTGATTTATTTCCATTTGTAACAAAGTTAAAGCCCCCTTTTAACTTCCAATCAATCTATAGCCATCGAAAAATAGCTAATAAAATAACGAATGTAGGTAAGCCAAGAAAAGATCAAAAATTAATACTAAGACTTTTGACCAGATAGAGGAAATAGGATGAAATTGAAGGAAAACTCTGGAATGCATAATGATAAGCCAAGAATATGAAGATTTGTCTTTACATGGTTTCTCTACTCAACACGAGATATGCTTTGATTTCAAGTCACTACACTAGTGCAAAGGAATCAACTCTTTTGAATCTTATTGCTGTCCCACTTTGATCCCACAGCTAAATTGGTGAAGTCGTTCTTCTTCATCCTACTGTTCTATTAGTAGTAAGAGTCCTTGAATACTATACCCTATTTTTAAAGTAGGAGGGCCATTTTACGAAACCTGAATTACACCACTATAAATCAATAAAAAAGTTACTAGATTGTTAGCCATGACAAAAAAGACTAGTCATACTAAAATTATACAGTCTGGAATTAATGAACCACAAATTAAATAATAATTAACCTAATAGACACACGGTGAAAGAGCGAATGCATATTATTGAAAACGAAAAAAAATAGAACGAATTGAGAAATTAAATCTATAAAGAATTTTAAGGTCGGCGACTATGTTTGTAAAAAGGTTAATAACAGTTATCAAATTTGGTGACAAATGAAGTTTTAAGTTTTGAAAAGTTTTGTATTTATCGATGAAACAAATTTTAAAATAATGATAACATCTGAGTCGTTTCTGATCAAACGTAAATAATTCAGAATGAATGAACCACAATAGACGAAAATTGCGTTATTCAGAGAGCAGAGGATGTTTGTTTCTCGAAAATGGAGCTATATGAGAAATGAAGAACAGTTGAATAAAAATTTTTTTATGTATGAAATATAGGAAAATGTTCCATTGCAAGTACAGGAGCTTGCTTTAATTTAAAAATACAACAAATATTGTTTTGTCCTAGAAATAAATCATAAAAAATATCTACTTTAGCAGAATAATGTAATTGTCATCACTTCTTTCATAGAATTTATATTTGTAATATTTCATTGCAAGATTAGGTACCTAAAAAAACAGGAAATTCCCAAATGGTATAAAAAAGGCCTATTTTTCAATAGACAACCTGTTATAGTTAATCCTCATTCTAGTCTAGTCGACAAGTTGAAAATGGTACAAAATAGAGACACTGCTCTTAAAACTATGTGCGATAGCTCATTGGATTCGCAATGACGCCTAGAAAAAAGTGCTAAAAGCGTGTATTAGCACATAGAAAATTGCAAAAGTTAGAAACAATTAAAGATGAAAAAAAAAATGGCATTTTGTTTTTTGCCAATATTTCATAAACTATTATAATATTAGATTAATTAATATGGCTATAGAAAAGCTAATGAAGATTATGAGTACACATTTTAAAAGGAAGAATATACACAAAGGAACTTGGATAATTCCAGGCACTAACGAATCAAACCAAATTGATCACGTGCTAATAGGGGAGAAAGATGCCAAATCAATAAAAAATGTAAAATCATATAGGGGTGCCGATATAGACTCTGACCATTTTCTAGTAATGGCTAAATTCAAACTAACAGAAACAGATAAAAGAAAAATTAGAAAAAACAGAAGAACGGTGAAATATTACATGGAAGAATTGCAACATCCTCAAGTAGCCGGTAAATACAGATCTAAAATCGAGAAATACTTAGAACAAACTAGGGAAACAGAATTAGAACAGGGTGTAGAAAAGAAATTATCACGGATGGAAACAGCAATTTTGAAAGCGTCAGACGAAAGCTTAAACGCCATAAAGGCTACCAAAAGGAAGATCTGGCTTGACGACGAATGTATGGAAGAAATAAGTAAGAAGAGAAGTTTAAGGGAAAAATATCTACAGACCGGGAAAGAACAGTACAAACGGGAATACATTGAACAGACGAAAATTGCAAAAAAGATTTGCAGAACTAAGAAAAGAGAACACGATGAAAACAGAATAAAAATAATGGAAGAAAAATACTGGAGACAAGAAATTAGAAATTCCTACAAGGATGTGAAAGAAATAAATATAGGACACAGGCCAAAAACACCATACATCAAAGATGGAAACGGTAAACTGCTAGGAGCAAAAACTGAAATAATAAGAAGATGGAAAAGCCATTTTGAAGAGCTATTAAAAGTAAATGCAGAACTAGAAACAGAAGAAAGAGAAGACGTTCCATTGGGAGAAGAAAACCGTTCCGAAGATGAAGAAACTACACTAGCAGAAATAGAAGAAATTATCCACAATATGAAAAATAATAAAGCCCCAGGATCCAACAATATTACAGCAGAAAACTTGAAATACGGAGGTATTGTATTAAAAAGAGAAATTACTAAGTTAATACAAGAGGTTTGGAGGACTGAACATATGCCAGAAGGGTGGAAAAAAGCAGTAATTCTACCGATATACAAGAAAGGTGGCATTTCACATTGCAACAATTACAGAGGAATAGCACTACTTGATTGCATGTACAAAGTACTAGCCACACTAATAAAAAGACGATTAGAAACTTATACAGAAAAGATAACCGGCGAGTACCAGTGTGGATTTCGTAAGGCTAGAGGAACAACAGACCAAATTTTCTTACTAAAACAAGTATTAACACACTGTTACGAATACGAGATTCCTACATATATGCTGTTTATCGACTTTAAGGCAGCCTATGACACGATAAACAGGACTAAGCTATTGAGAGTCTTAAGAAAATACAAAATTCCAGAGAAGTTATGCAAACTGGTGGAAATGACACTCAAGCAGACAAGAAATGTAGTAAGAGTAGAAGGGGAAGAATCAGAAGAATTTGATACATCCCAAGGACTGAGGCAAGGAGACCCCCTATCTACCATGCTATTCAACATAGCATTAGAAGATGTTATAAGGAAAAGCAAAATCAACCGTTGGGGTACATTACTGAACAAAAGCCACCAATGTTTGGCATACGCAGATGACGTGGTTTTATTATCAAGGAAAAAAAAAGAACTGATGAAAATAGCAAAAGATCTAGTGACAGCAGCACAAGAAGTGGGGTTGGAGATAAATGAAGCAAAAAGCCAGTACATGAAACTAAGAAATAAAACAGTAACGGAAGAGCCTGAGACCTTACGGCTAGAGCTACAGAACGATAAAATAATACAAATAAAGGAAACCAAGAACTATATGTATCTAGGTGTCCTAATAAATGATAAATGTGAGGAAGAAGCAGAAATCGATCTTAGACTGGCCAAGGGCAATAGATGTGCTGGAGGATTACTCAAAATCTTGAGATGAAAACAAGTCACACGAGCAACAAAGAAAAGAATTTATAAAATAATATTAAGACCGACAGTGCTATACGGATGTGAAACATGGGTTATGAATAAGAAGCAGAAATCCAAACTCGAAATATGGAAGAGGAAGATATTAAGGAAAATTTATGGCGGAAAAAAAACTGAAGAAGGATGGGAGAGGCGCACAAATAAGGAGTTGTATGATCTATACAATGACTCAACAATAATTAAAGTAATCCAATCAAAAAGACTGCAGTGGTTAGGTCACTTAGAACGGATGGAACAGTCAAGAGATGTAGAAGAAGTAGCATGGAAAAGACCAGAGGGAAAGAAGAAGAGAGGTAGGCCTAGAAGAAAGTGGAAAGAAGCCGTAATGCAGGACGTGGCGGAAAAGAGAATACGGAACTGGAAAAGCGTAGCAAGCGATAGATACAGATGGAAAATTCTTACACGGCTATAGGCCCTAGGGCCTGTCTTATGCCTATATATATATATATATATATATATATATATATATATATTATAATATTTAAGGAATTTCAAAAAAAGATTCTGAAAGAGGAGGAAATTTCCAATAAAAAACTCCTATTTCCCGGAACTCTATCTCCATTATTTATAATTTTAATTTAACGCTGAAAATAGGTCTGCGCGCGACATTTTTAGATTGCGTCAAAAGCGAGTACGGCACATTAATTAATTTATTTAAGGTATTGAATTTTTTTTTAATTTGAAAAAATTATGGTGTATTTTGAACACTATAAATAATTTATTCCCGTTGGAAATTTTACTTAAAGTTAATTTTTCAACAAGTTAAACAATTGTTAACTAACAAAATTTTCTTGAACTTCAGTCTTAATTGTAAGTGAAAAAAAATGTTTAAATAATAGTTGTAAAAAAATTTCGCATCGTAGAGCCTTTCTTACCCACATACTTAACAAGATCGTGCCATAAAATTTATAAAAATATTTATACTTTGTTTTTACAACTTTAAATACAGTGGCATTCACCTTTGTCTCTAGTTCATCATCTGAGATTTGTTTATACAAATTCACAATGTTTTTCTTCTCTGTACACGACAAGTGGCCTAAACTTACAGAGCTCCTTTTTTGGGGGACGAATTATGTCTGCTGTTACTTGGAAGATTATTTGGGTCCATTTTCAAATTAGTGTTTAGATGAACTGTTTTCATATTTTAATTAAACAATAACAAGAACACAAGATAGAACAGAATGGACACTATTTGTTTACAATTTGTACAATTATCAATCATATTATATGTTTTGGCATTAATGTTACCTATCCGGTTGAGGCCAACACATTTATTAAGAACTAAATTTAAACAAAATCGAATTGATCAATAATGCTCCCGAGCTAGTCACTTTGGTGGTCTTTGGGAATCTAACATCCGAAGCATGAAAATGCATTTATCCAGAGGGATCGGAGAACAAATTTTGTCTTAGGACGAGTTTAGCACATTCCTAACTCAAGTAGAAGTTATTTTGAGTCTTATGTTTGTTGAATAACGATCCTGTTGCTTTAACTCCAGCACATTTTCCTTATGGTATTTTTTTCCTGATGAAAATCCATATAATGAAAGCACTAATCCGGTTTCTAGGTATAAGTGTTTTAAATGAAACTTCTGACGATGATATTTAGTTATCGAAACAATTGTCAATTTTTTAGTATTTCCAACATTTTTATAGTCTATATAGAAAGGACAAGTAGTAATAAATCATTCATTTAAGTAGATTTCATAGACGTACCAAAATATATTTTAAGAGGGTATACCGTAAGGTACATTTTGTATTGAACGAATGAGTTGCAGCTATGCTAAAGAATATACGATTTAGGTCAGAGGTAACGGGATGTACTAATTTTAATAAAAAAAAGTGATAGAGGTAGAGCAAAAAATGTAGTTCATTATAAAAAAATTCTACAACTTCCTCAGGACTAAGATACATAATACCGGAATGTACTTTTGAGTATTCGCCAATTACAGAACCTTTCTGTCTGTACTCTTGTACCAAATGAAACTCCTGAATCTTACGAAACCAAGCTTGACAGAGATGAAATTTACAACCAAAAAGAATTTGATCTTTGCCAAAAACATTCATATAAAGCGTTATGAATGCTTAGTTCAAAATCTACTACGACTTCTTTAGGTTGAAAATTTAAGCCTACTTCTTTACATTTTTGTCTTAAAATTAAAAACAAATTTGAATATGTTTGACTTGATTTGTCCGGCAGCAAACAAAAAACAAGAGGTACGTAATAGCCGTTTTTAAAACCATGAATGGTAAACATTTAGTAAGAAAAAGTTGAACAGTATTTAAAAGTCCCATCCATCAAAATACAATCCGAATTACATAAAAAATTAAGGTTGGAAAAACAGGAGAACACAATAATTTTAAATACCTGGTGTGCTGTTAATAGAAATTCCTCTTCTCGGTTCGTTCGTAATTGTAATTCACGAACACTATTAAATACTTCTTCCTAATTTTTAGGCAATAGTGTAGGTGCATCAACATCCTTCCCCTAATCCCCTAAATATCGATCAAAACAATCAAGATTTCTTCAAAATATTTATTTCAAGAAATCTTTGAAACCTTTCAGAAATATACATAATTGTATGGGCCTCCGATTTTATCTATTATAAACCCTAATGACTCTAATAGGATTAAACTAAATGGTTGCGGCACAGTTCGAACATTTCAGTAATCCTCAAATTGATACAAGTCAGGTAAAATTTTATTTTGTGGCAGAGTTCGGATATGCCCGTTTATTCATAATATTTCTTATTTGTATTACTCCTATATGTAGTGTTTGGGGAATTTTTCTCAGAAATTTTAAATGGCAAGTGGCCTACTGTAATCGGCTTAATACGATCACATCCATTTACAGATTATTCGATTATTGAGAGGGATTTTCCAAACAACCCAGTTTTCTTAGAAACATTATCGGAAATATCATTTTAAAAGAAAGTAGGTACATTAAATCAGTACTTAGTATTAGTTCTTTGAGTAAAGTTGTATGAAGTTGTATGGTTGTCATAATATTGTAAACAGTTGGAATATATTTAAAACATTTGTTGAATGTTAATTGTGCAAGTACCAAACAATGTCGATAAGCCAAGGACCATCTAAACGACCAAAAACAGGTCCATTATCTTTAAATGAAAAAACTCTGATATTGAATTGTTATATATCATTGAAAAACAAGGATCCAAGTGCAAGTGTTGATGATATTGTGGAATTAACGGCTGCTATGGTGTGTGTTGCTAAATCAACAATTTATAGATTACTAAAAGAAAGCAAGAATGGAACTCTTCAACCCCCTAAAACTCCTTCAGGCCGAAAACCAATTGAGATCGATGAGTCATTAAAACAACGACTAAGGCGTAAAGTCCATGGATTTTACTTACGAAAGGAAATTCCAACACTGGACAAAATTATGACATCAGTGCAAGAAGATACGGACTATCCAAAATTCTCCAGAATGACATTATGCAAACTTTTGAAAGATGTGGGTTTCAGATATACAAAACATAATAGAAAATCTCTCTTGATAGATAAACCGGAAATCGTTTTTTGGAGAAGAGACTATTTAAGAAGCATTCGACATGCCAGAGAACAAAATTTGAAAATCTTCTACTTAGACGAAACATGGATAAATGCTGGATATACAGTTTCCAAATCTTGGCAAGATGAAAACATTAAAAGCGGAAGGCAGGCATTCGTGGAAGGTTTGTCGTTAGGTTTGCAGCCACCATCTGGAAAAGGAAAAAGACTTATCATTGTCCATGTTGGAAGTTCTGAAGGTTTTGTTGATGGTGGATTATTAACTTTTATTTCAAAACGCACGGGGGACTATCACGAAGATATGAATGGGGATGTCTTCGAGGAATGGTTTGTTCAAATGTTGGATTTGATTCCAAAAGGGGCTGTTATTGTTATGGACAACGCAAGTTACCATTCAGGGTTACGAGAAGCATTGCCCACAAGTCGTTGGCGTAAAGCAGAGCTTTTGGAGTGGCTTATTTCAAAAAATATTAAGTTTCCAAGAGATCCACTAAGGAAAGAACTTTACAGAATTGCAAAAATGAACAAGAATAAATACAAAACCTACATTGTAGAAGAAATGGCTTCTTCTCGTTGTATATCAGTTCTTCGACTTCCCCTTATCATTGTGAACTTAATCCCATAGAATTAATATGGGCTCAGGTAAAGGGGGAAGTTGGAAAAAAACTACTTTTAGAATAAACGATGTTGTGAAATTGTTTGAGAGTGCTGTAAGTCATGTGAGTAAGGAAAATTGGACAAACTGTATCGAGCATGTTATCAAAGTAGAGGCAAATATGTGGAAAATTGACAATATTTGTGATTATTTAATCGACCCTATTATTATTAATGTCAACAACGATTCTCCCTCTTCCGAGTCGGATATAGAATAAAATATAAGTAATAAATGTATTCCAATAATTATTTCTTTTCATTTTTTATTATATTATAATTTAAAACGTATTTTTTTCCCAAAATACACACCACTGCATTGCGTTATTGCTTATCTGCTAATCCTTTAACAATGAATAAGCCCTAAACTTTGCTACAACTGTAACAAATACGGGGTCGATCTACCTGGTTTTTAGATTTACGGAAGAAATGTAATTTAAAGTAAGAGATTTATCAAAAATTTCATGGTGCTCCCTGTAAAGGTTTGGCATACTTAATTAGGGTTAATTACTCCTCGTACTTTTTGTACATACTATAATTATATTGTGGAATTAGCTAGAGACAGTGAGTTTCATTTAAAACACTAATATGAGTAGACTCCACGAAGTAAGGGTCGAGACAGTAAATTTCTAGGTATTAATTATTAGAGTCTGTTGTTGCATTTTTTTGGAAGAGGTGGCATAGTGAATACCTTTTTACTCTTCAAGAACGCCAGAAATGGAATACTTCCATTATGCCTATAAAGTAAGGTACAATTGTACCCATAATGCAAGAGAACTTGCCTCCACTGCAATGGCCAATTGGTATTGTGGAGAAGGTTTATCCTGGCAAAGACGGAGTTATACGAGTAGCCAGGGTGAAGACTATAACCATAGCTGCTACTCCCGACAGGTCGTAAAACTTTGCCCACTGCCACTCCAATAATTCAATTTTGTATTTTCGTCCTTTTTAGCCAGCGCGAAAAGTAAGTTTTTATAATTGTTAATTTTATTTTTTCTTAAATTCAAATAATAAACAATCAATATATGTCAAAAGTGCTGTGTAAAATCGGCTGCGATTTGACCAATCAGGAATCAATAGAATTGCCAACCCAAATTAAAATCAGTGCTCCTAGATTAAAAACAGGTTATAGAAGTAATTGGTCAAATTCACAAAATCAACTTCCATGGAAACTCTGGATCTTGAAACCTCACTTACATATCAGATGTATCAGGGGCTACATATTTATCAAAGATTACAGAAATTTTCTGTCTGATGGTAAAAATCGTTCCATGCACTTTTTTCCACTAAACCACCTTAATTGGTGTTGCGTAGCAAGTCTACATGCTCAACACGGTATATCAAACCTAGAATCTTAATCATGGGTTCCAAAACTGGAGCACAATTTATTTCCTCTCTACCGGAAAAATATTACCACCTAATCAGTTGATTCTTTAATCCAGATTAAGTGTAATATAAGTTGTTTTGAACCAGACTAACGAGCAACATGCTCACACATATCACTAATAAACATTCTTGGTTTCTATTTTAGATTTTTGGAAATTTTCGTCATTTCAATAGCAAACTTTTCAATTCTATCTGGACTTTTGCTGATATATTGTTAAGCAGTTTAAGGAGATATCTGTGTAGTGTTTTGCCTCCGTACTTTATAAGCTCGTTGTGTATTCTGACTGAGCGTGAAGCTTTTCTTTTTTAATCGAATTTTTTATTCCTCATCTGTTATTTGCACTATGCCAATATTGTCTTATCCCGCTCCTTCTCTGTAATTTTCTTCTTCTTCTAAACACCCCTCCCCATAATATAGTTTTTTAAAATGTTCAATCCACTGCTTCTCTCTGACACCGTCAATACGTATTCATAAGTTTGAATTTCAAATAGTTTTCACATGAATCATGTAAATAATCCTTCGCGAAAAAACTGTTTGTAAATCAAAAGTTCTATAACACCCTGTAAATAATTCAATCTCTGTTTAGATCTGAGTTGCCCAACTGTTCACTTTGCCATCACCAATGATAGTATCGCATCATCTTTTGTCTAACCCTCATTACACATGAAATTACATTAAAGTTGTTGTATTTTCCGTTCGTCCCACAAAAGATTCCTCCTAGCTGTTATAATGCATTGCTTACTTACCTGTCAAATTATCCCCCTATCAATCTTTCATGAGGGTGGGTTTAGAGTTGCGGCCAAGGGCTACTACATTCCGAACCATCAGTCATTTAAATTTTACCAGTTTAAATTGTTTTGATATTAGTAATTGATTAGCCTGATGAGTTCCTGCAGTTTGAAAGACAGAAATAGAAATTATTCAGGGTAACTATACAATTTTAAAGTTGTTGCGGTTGTTCAAAATTTAATCGATTTAAATTATTTGTCATGTTGTGTCTGTGCATAAATACCCAAAAACGGAGATTCGTGGTTAATAAAATTAATCTATAAGAATAAATTATAATTTTTCTCCATTACTATTCTGACTCATTTGCTTCTAAGGTGTATATGTACATGTATTTTCATTATATTAATTATACAAAAATTTTTTTGACGGATGAAAACCAAACACGCTACAAAAATTGGTTCGGCCAAAATCTTGAACGAGTTCGTTAACGGGCCAAATCGGCACAGTAGAAACAAAATTGCGGCCTGTCAAAATTGAAAAAAAATCGTATTTCTTTTGTTTTTGATCTGACGCAAAAAAGTTACTGAGATTTTTTTTAGAACTTAACACTTTCTACAACTTTTGTATGAAACAATTTTTTCTAAAACGTACATGAAAACATTTATTCAAGAAAATTTAAATTTTATTTTTTTTGTTTTGAATCTGATGCAAAAACTTTACTGAAATAAGCCGTCCAATTGGTCTTGTGCCATTGGGATTTTTTATTAGCCACTTGTTAGAAAATTTTATTATTGATAAAAACTGGTGCATTGCGGAAAAATGGCATTTGGAACATTGAAATTCTCAATTGTCAAACGGCGTATAGGATGATGTGATATTTGTTTTATTTCCACAAATCACCTCAACGCTAATAAACCAAATTACTTTATCAATGGTGGACTGTACTTTATTTTTTATAGAAAGAATGATTAAAAATTAAAATGACATCTCTGACATAATAATGAATATAGTGACAACGCAAATTGATTCGTATATAAAAAAATGGCAAGCAAATAAACGTCTTAGTAACATAAACATGCCACCGGCATTAAAGTTTCTATCTTTAAAAACAAAATTGTTCGCAGTGAAACTTCACATCACGAAACGAAACGCAATTGATGGTCATGTTCAGGCAATGGACAGATTTTTGTAAAGTATCTAGTAATGTGTCCCTTTGAAGTATAGAGCTAAAAAACACGAGCAACACCATCACTGCCAGGAAATGTCTTTGTTACACGTCCTAAATGCCAATTTAATGGGGGTAGGTTATCGTCCTTGATTAGACTAAACTACACACATTTAAACTGCCACGGTTAACTTTCCATTTGGCCCGTTGTTGGAATTCGAAAATGAATTCTTTGTACCATCTCCTCCATAGACGTTGCCTCCTTTACTCCAGCCTTTGGTATCGTGACAAACGATTTTCTCGCAGGTGCGATAATTCGGCCTCCATTAGAGAGCTCATCGTTCTTCGGACAAGAAAGTGTGAGGGGGTTAAAGGGACACGATCTGAGGGGTCGTTATATAAAGGTGACAATGAACGGGAATTGAGAGTTGCTTCTATTGGATAAAGTAGGGTAATAAATTCTTCATTAGTACAATGTGAATTGCCCAAAGTGCGTTTTAGATAATGTTTGATCATTTTAACCCCGGCTTCCCAAAGTCCACCAAAATGCGGGGCATACGCAGGTCCGAAATGCCAACGTAGACCTTCATTGTTTACGAAATCATCAAGTTCCTCCTTATTTTCATCAAAAAATAATTTAAGTTCTTTTAACTGACGATTAGCTCCTATAGTCCGGGAAAGTAAGGTCGAAAAATCTGTTAACTATCAAAACTTTCTCATAACTGATTTTTCATTTTTAAATGAAAATATATTGACCCAGCATTACTCTCCTAGATTGTCTAATAATTTCCACTGGAGCTTGTGACGCAGCTTGCAAGCACAGCTCAGACCACCTAAAATTCAAGTGATTTATGCTCGTGTCATTCCTGGATGTGTTCTTACAAAAAAATCGTGGAGATGAAAATTGAATCAAATCTTATGCTCTTAAAGGTGACGTAAATAGTTTTTCAAAAAAAAATTTCCGATCTTAAATTTTCCAAAAATTGAAAAAAATTTCGAAAATTATATTTTTGGTTGGTAATTATAAATAAAATATTAATATCGAGGTCAAAACATAGATAAACATAGAGGGCAAACTTCTAAAAATTTACATTTTTTCAGATTTGGAAAATTCAAAATGGCGGCTGCTCAAATTGGAAACAATTTTTTTTGTCATTCGCGTCTAAATTTATGAACATTAACGATATTGTGAAACGGTTTGTTGCAATCGACAGAGTGAAAGTTATATTTTTATAAATAATATAAACAAAATTTTTAAAAATTTTTTTACATAATTTTTTAGAACATTTACCGAAAATAAAAATTTTTACATATAGTTTTTTCTCATTTTGGCGTTGAAAAATTTCTTAAAAATATATTTTTACGTTATAAATATGTTTGTTTTTGATAGACGAGTATTTTGAAAAAAAAATGTTTCAGATGCGACTTTTACAAGCTGAGATAAGCAAATTCAAAATCTGCTAGATACTGTTATAATATTAATTGAACTTTTCAAATTTTGATCACTTCGCTAGGTTGTTGAATCCCAACTCAACTTAAACACAATTTTCCATTTTTCTACCGTTAATTGGTCCATTTAACAGAGAACAGTAATCCTAGCTCGCCAAACGGTGCGGCGGCAGCTGCTTGGCGTTCTGGTGGGGGGCCACCGCTAATTCTCTTCGAACGCCCAAAAGACCCTTACTAACAAGACTGACGACGTACTTGTACCCGACGAATTATTGAACATTATTTCGTGTTCTTGTACCACAGGGTGCTCTACTACCAGGTGTGGTTGTAAAAAAGTTGGCATACATTGTACGATATTATGTAAAAATTGCGAAGGCAAAAACTGTTGTAACATCGAAATTGTACGGTATTTGACAATGAAGAGGATGATAATGAATCTCTGAGTGATGAGCGAAATTTTGATATGACTCAATTAGTTGATTGTGAACTTGCAATTGATAGTAGCAATAATATCGATGAGGATTTGTTTGCTAATGATAATGACGAGGAAAATTGTACAGAGCCATTTCCTCAGAGAACCAAAAAGGGCGAGAATTTGGTGAAAATAGATGTAAATTTGTAAATAAATATTATTCTTAGTATCTACGTTTTGAATTATGTATAATATATATAATAAATGGATTTATAGATATAAATTATAAATATAATTTTCCCTTATTTCTAGCAATATGTAATGGTTGATAATAACCATCCTATTAGCAAACCACAAATGCAAAGTTTTTACAAAGAAAACCAAAATAAAAGCTTGAGCTTCGTTCAACTGCGAACGAGCGCTGACCCCCCACCACAACGCCAAGCAGCTGCCGCCGCACCGTTTGGCCGAGCCAGCTAGGATTACTATTCTCTTTTGAATGGACCAATTGACGGTAGAAAAATGAAATTTGTGTTCAAGTTGAGTTGGGATTCGACAACCTAGCCAAGTGATCAAAATTTGAAAATTTCAATCAATATTATCACAGAATCTAATTTTGAATTTGTTTATCTCAACTTGTAAAAGTCGCATCTAAAAAAATTTTTTTAAAATACTCGTCTTTCAAAGACACACATATTTATAACGTGAAAACATATTTTAAACAAATTTTTCAACGCCAAAATGAGAAAAAACTATATGGAAAAATTTTTATTTTCGGTAAATGTTCTAAAAAATTATGTAAAAAAATTTTTAAAAATTTTGCTTATGTTATTTATAAAAATATAACTTTCACTCTATCGATTGCAACAAACCGTTTCTCAATATCGTTAATGTATGTATCATTAATGAAAAATTTGTTTCCAATTTGAGCAACCGCTATTTTGAATTTTCCAAATCTGAAAAAATGTAAATTTTTAGAAGTTTGCCCTCTATGATCCATGTTTTGACCTGGATATTAATATTTTATTTATAATTACCAACCAAAAATATAATTTTCGTAAATTTTTTTCAATTTTTGGAAAATTTAAGATCGGAAAATTTTTTTTAAGAAACTATTTACGTCACCTTCAAGAGCATAAGATTTGCTTCAATTCTCATCTCTACGATTTTTTGTAAGAACACATCCAGAAATGACACGAGCATAAATCACTTGAATTTTAGGTGGTCTTAGCTGTGCTTGCAAGCTGCGTCGCAAGCTCCAGCGGAAATTATTGATTAGACAATCTAGGAGAGTGATGCTGGGTCAATATATTTTCATTTGAAAATGGAAAATCAATTATGGGAAACTTTTGACTTTTATTTCCTTACTTTCCCGGACTAGCTACAAAATTTGAGCCGTTGTCTGAAAAGAATGGAGCGGATTTTCCTCGGCGACTGATAAAACGTTTTAGAGCCAACAAGAATATATTAGTAGAAAGGTCGCTCATCAACTCTAAATGAAGTGCCTTTGTGGCAAAACATACTAATAAGCATACAATACCCATGATCAATTTCGCGCCTTTTATTTAAAATCTGAAATGGACCTGCATAGTCCATCCCTGTAATCAAAAAAGGAGAGCCAGAAATGAATCATTCTTTTGAGAGGTTACCCAATGTAGGTTGAATTGTGATTGCTCGAAATCTGCAACACTTTACGCATTGACGAACCACCGCTTTCGCGAGGTTTTTACCGGATATTACCCAACATTTTACTCTCGCTCTAAACAATGTTTGCTGTAGCCCTGCATGCATTAGTCTTAAATGTTTTCATTATTAACTTTGTCAGATGATATTTGGATGATAATATCATGGGATATCTTTTATCATAAGAAAACTCTGAATTTCCCGAACGACCCCATACTCGCAAAATTCCAAATTCATCCATAAACGGTGTTAAATTTGAAATATTACTTTTACTGTCGGTTTGACCATTAGCTGGCAAAATCTCATATTCATCGGGAAACGTATTCACTTGTGCTATTTTTATTAAAAGTTTAAATGCAGTTGTAATAAGAACAGTGAGCAATCGGTCAGATTTGATACTTAAACAATTAGTTTTGAAACGTAAAATGAACGCCATGCATCTTATTAGTCTGCTCAATTTAAAAAACATTTCTTATGGAAAACTTAAATTATTATAGTGAGCAATCAAAGCAATTAACTTAAATTCCGGCAGTTTTACCATATCCTGGATAGTAATCCCTGTATTATTTGGCCAATAACCTTCATTTTTCCTTAACCAGTCTGGTCCTTGCCACCAAAATTCAGAATTTATAATATCCTGCGACTTAACTCCCCTACTGTTTGTTGGCACATAATGCCAACTTGTTCAATCAGCGAGCTCTTGAATTTCGGCCACTCTGTTTCTTACTAATGGCTTTAACAAATTCGTGGATGTATTAATCCAACCTAGAATGATTCGTGAATCAGTCCAATACATGACTTTATCAAATTTAACTGTCAAGGATGACAATACCTTGGTCACCAATTTGGACAATTAATGAGCCGCACACAATTCTAATCTAGGCAATGTCAACGGCTTTAGAGGTGCTACCTTGACCTTTGAACATAAAAAAATATGATATACAATTTGCCCGCTATTTGATACAGATCTGACATAAACACATGCTCCGTAAGCAGTTTCGCTAGCATCGGAAAATGCGTGCAATTTAATTCGGCATGAATTTATGACAATAATATGTCGAGGAATTTGTACACAATTTAACAATACCAATTAGTCAATAAATTCATTCCAAAGACTGTGTAAGTAATTTGATACAATAACATCCCATCGTTGGAGCATAACTTTTGCCACAATGACACATGGAGAGAGAAGACCCATTGGATCAAATATCCTCGATAATACAGGATAACATTACACGCTTAGTAACCTTTTTCTCTTCTTGAACATATATTTCATAATATAAAATATCTGCCTTGCTTAGACACACCGTCATTATCAAATGATAATTCTTCAGACTGATCCACACTCTTTGCGTATTTTTCATATTCTCAAACACTTCTGACTGATTCGTTCGCCACTTACGCAACGAAAAACAAGGCGTTTTCAATACGTTTTGTATTTCGACGCAACTAATTTTTGCTAATTCAATATCATCAAAGCCAGTTAATAAATCGTCAACATAAAAATCACGCGCTATAATCTCCGAAATTTCATGTTTTTCACTATGACAATCTTTGGACTGCTGTAGCAGAAAACGAGTAGCTAAAAACGGCGAACTAGTCATCCCGAATGTAACAGTTAGTTATTCAAAACCTACCAATTCTTCGCTGGGATCATTTCGCCAAACTATATTATGTTGCATTTTGCACTGATCCGGTGAAACCATTATCTGGCGGTACATTTTTTCAATATTCGCTGTAACAACATACCGATGTGCTCTAAATCGTAGTAGAATTGACAGTAGATCATCTTGCACCACAGGTCCTTTCATTTGGAGATCATTTAGTGATGTATCACTTTGTACCGAAGCATCAAATACTACGCTAAGCTTCGTGCTTATACTTTGTTCCTTGAAAACCCCATGGTGAAGCAAATAACAAACGAAATCATTTGACAACGTGCATTTTCTTATGTGATCTACTTCTTCATATTGCTTAGAAAACTCTACATACAGATTTTTAAACCTTCCATTTCTCTTAAATTGACGTTCAATGGCATAAAACCTATTTGTTACCTGTTTGGTATCTCAACAAAATGTTTTTCATATTCAATTTCTTCAGCTGACCACTCCCCTTTAGTAGGGACACTTGTAATTTCGAAAAACTTAGCCAGCTGGTTTTGCACGTCAATATTTTGCATATTTTTACCAAAAGTACAGTAAGTTTTATTATACTTCTCATTGTTCTTAATGTTTCCAGCTATTATCCAACCGAATAGTGTCTCTTGCCTTATCGGTTTATTCACCCCTAGACTATATTGTCCACTACATATTATATTCCAGAACAAGTCTGCGCCAATCAACATCTCTACCGGGCCGGGTTTATAAAATTGTTCATCAGCCATTCTAACATTAGGTATGGACAAAGAATTTGGATTAATTGGTGCAATTGGCAAATCCCCTGTAATTTCAGAACGAAATATTTATTGAAGCAATTGAAAAATCGGATTATAATAACAAAAAAAATAAAAACTTGTAACAACTTATTGGTACATATAAATTATTAAGAAATTACATCAAATATAAAATTAAACTTTGGTAAGTAAAACTGGAAATTTATAGTATATCACTTAAACGAATTTTGCATTTTTAGTCTATATTTTCTATCTCAGAAACAGAATAAAATCACCTCTTATTTATGAGGCGAGAAGCACTGATACGAGAAACAATTTCATATCTTTCGCACCAGATGATATCCTCAATAACTGGCCATCTCCAATGTATCCCAATCCGTTCCATGGCATTATTAAAAATTTTGGTTTTACTTTTATCAATAACACGCCATGGAAAATATTTATTCTCATATTTGGGTTGTTCAATTTGGAAACGAACGGCATTAAATATTGCCTAAACTAATGACAGTATCAAAATTTGGCGAAACATGTCAATTGACATATCAAGGGGGACAACTGTTGATTTGTTTGTTGTCGAATAACTTTCAATCCCCTGACCTCCAGGGCACCTACCCCTAAAATTTTAAATGGAAACCCCTATTTCTTTTCCCATGTTTGAGTTCCTTACAGTTGAATTGTTGGATGTTTACCCGTGCGTCATTATTATGTGAGAAAATAAAACACACACTCTTTATGTAACATCTCTTTCTATCAACCGTGACTAGCAGATCAAAATTCGTTGATATTTGTTTTTTTTGCAGAGACGTATGTTGTTTTGGTGATTGATTAATACTCTGAACAGTGAAGAGAGAGAACTATACAAGCGACAGTATTTTTACTATGCATAACTTGAGTCTCTCTTGACTAGTGCAGTACCATCTACTTACAAAGTCATTGTTTTCTGTCATTGTTGTATTGTTTTCTTGTGTTTTATTGTCTCTTTTGTACGTTGCAGTTGGATTTATCCTTGGGTTTTCCTATTTCTTCTTTTAATTTCTCTTTGTAACTGTTTATATTCCACCTCTTTTGAATTAAATAATCTCCGTTGTTCCATCATTCTAAGAATTTCGTCTGTCAACCATATTTTCTTTTTGGCTTGTTTGCTTTTATACTCAACATTGTCATTAGTTCTTTGAATTTTATTTTTCATTTCGTTCTGGATGTTCTAGCTGTTCTCTGATATCTTTTATTCTGCAATTCAGTTCTTGTTTGATTTTGTTATTCACTTCAATGTCATCGAAGTTAGTGGTATTTATTTTCGATTTCGGTCGAGGTACTAATCGTGGCAATTACAGCGAAGTGAAAAATTATTTGGAATAGTAGACAACGTCCACTTCTAGAACGTGCATTTACTCGTGTAGACACTTCTTAAGAACAGTAACAATTAAACTGAATATGTATAGAGACGCTTGTCAATTCTAAAAAAGTGGATTTGATCTGTCAATTATACGATAACACAGTAATATTTCGCTTGATTAAAGGTACAGTTGATAATGTCTTACTTGCATTCAGCTATCGTTTCGTTTTATGTGAGCAAAAACCAATAATTGCCTGCTGGACCTAAAGTTGATTTATTTCTATTGGTGTACAAGGGGAATATGTTCCGTAAATGCAATTGTCGATTAAAGTTATATAGTGAATTCGACCTATGTGTAACATAATTTATTTTCTCATATTGGTATGACGATAAATAACCGGCGAATGACCGACTGTACGTCAAGTTCGACGTGCGCCGGCCGGTGGACGGTGGGCCGTAATTTGCCCTTTGGGATGCTGACATAGCCTATAGATACGCACGTAATACCGCAATAATCATTTACTATTATTGTGCCACTCAAAAGGTACGTTATATGGAATATTTTAATCGTTGTTAGTATTTCCTTGTTGCTGCGATAATTTGAAATAATCTTTTCTCACCTTTTATTTTGTGTTATAAACAAGTGCAGACCGCAAGTTTTCATTGTCAAAAATAAGAAGAATGAACATCTCAATACGATACGTAGTAGTAATAGTAGCTTAAGATGTACTAAACAAACAGAAAACAAATGAAAAAAGCGAAACGCATTTTATTCGTATAGGGACAAACATTCAACTGATATTTCCATGAAGAATAGTACCTATCAATTGTTACATGTTTAATATCTTACCTGCTTAGGTTGTTGAAAACAATAACAAAACGAGGAAAATTCTAAGTGAATGATATTAAAATAAAATTTAATTAGCATGGGTCTCATCCTTGTAGTAGTTCAACTCTCGAATTCCCTTATGGATAAATAAATCTCGTTAAAAGAAATCCTTGTCTCTCGAAATCACCTGAAAAATGAATAAAACTTTCAGATATTCAACTACTCATTAAGTGTTTTTAAATGAAACTCACGGTCTCTAGTTAATTCTAGAGACCGTGAGTTTCATTTAAAAACACTAATATGAGCATATTCCACGAAGTAAGGGTCGAGACAGTCAATTTCATTAACTACTCATTTAATAATTATAAACAAATAAACTTGACCTTCAATTAGTATATTCTTGTTATTTGTTATAAAAATGGTCTCAATCTATATGGGTAATTAGCTTGCTTAGGAAGCTCCCACGGTCAACAGTGGTACTGGCCTAAAGGAAAAGAAGATATTTTGTGTGACAGATATTTACGTTTTCCCTTTTTGAAAGCAACGATTGTGGAACAACGTGCTACGCTGTCAGCGGATTTATAAAAAGGAATTTTGTGGTGCAATCAAGGACGAAGCGGCTTGGATATATGTTTTAAAGCCAGCAACAGATAGTTGGATATATTTCTCTGATAACACTTAGCAAAATTCCAGTTTAAACGAAACTTCTATTGGAAGCCACATGTTAAGGCCCCATACCAACCGAGGTGAGTCGCCAGCTAATTATGACCCATTGAATAAAAATAACTATTCGTTTTTTAAAGACTTATTATAATTACCTTTTTCTTTTTAGGCCTTTTTTTCTTATTAGTTTCACTTTTTCTTGGTTCTCGTTAATTTCTTTTTTTTTTTTATTTACAAACAAGTCGCATCTACCACTGGGGTAATTAGCGACACAAATATAGGTTGTTTATAGTTTAGTTCTTTTGTTTATTGGCTGCGCTCGAGGTTTCACTTCCGGTTTCACGTCGCGTAGTTTCGATTGGGACGATTGCCATTCGATTTGCCACAATTTTAGCACTTTTGATTTAAGTAGCGGTTTTATGTCGTTATACACTACCGTTTGCACTTCACTCACGGTTTCACTAATTGCTGCTTGTCGTGATTTGCGGTCGGCTTCTTCGTTTCCTTGAAGGCCAGTATGAGAAGGAACCCAAAGTATTTCCACAAAGTTATTGGAATGTTGCAACTGCGATAATTCGACTTTAATTTGGAGGGCTATTGGATGTGTGGGATAAAGTTGATTGATAATATGGATTGAGTTAAGAGAGTCTGTTATTATGAGGGATCTTGAAGTATTTTTTGTTTTTATGAGAGTAAGTGCTTGAAGAATGGCGTATAGTTCTCCAGTGCAGACGCTGCTTATTTCGGGTAACTTGAATTGTAGTGTACTGTTTTGCATGATCACTGCCGCGCCTACGCCATCAGAGGTTTTGGATGCGTCTGTATATGCGAGGTGAAATTGTGGATATTTGTCAAGTATGGAGGCAAATGTTTTCCTAATTAGGGTATGGGGGGTTCGTTAATTTCTGTTCTCCCAAATTCACGAGTACTCTTCTCTGTGTGAGGTCTACGGGAAACCACTTTGGAACTGGATGATATTGCCCTGACGAAGGACCCCAGGGCATAGCAGATAAGTTTAATTGTTCTCTGCACATTTTTGGACATTGTTTCTAGACTTCTGAATGTAGGTTTCGTTACACACAGTAACCTCCAACAAAATTATCCCGGCTAAACTGCAAGTCATATATATAACATTACCATAGTTGAAAAGTAAATTCTTAGTAGAGTATCAATATTAATTCACTTAGATTTATCAACATAGACATTGTTAGATTGAACCCTATAATATAGGACATAAATTAAAACTAAAATACTTACTTAAATTTTATTTGTACATATCGGGTATATCCATATAAACGGTATAGTAGATATACTCCTTGTATATAACTGTATGTATACTTTCTTGTAAAACACTTTAATTCTTTTCAAATTCACAATTGATAAAGCTTGAATCAAATTCATTTGGATTGTTTTCTTTAATAGTACCTACCAACTCGTTGTTTACAATGGCAGAATTACCCAAAAACTATCCCTGAGATAATTTGGGGACACTTACTTAATCCTCATGCCTTCCTATCCTTTAAGGGTGTAAGTCGTGAAGTTTAACTTCATTTAACGTAGGGTCTTTCTTCCAAAATTCTCTCAATTTCTTTCTCATTTATTTCCATTTATCATCCATACTTCCTTATTTCTCTTATTTATTGTTCTGGATTCAAATAATCTATCCTTCCTTTTCAGATGTTCGAATCAATTTAGTGGTGTTTCTTGTATATATTGTCATACGGCTTTGTGTTTAGTCTTTCTCTGAATGTTTCGTTTCGGATAAGGTGTAATCTGGTTACATTTTCAATTTTACGTAGGAATCTCACTTCTGCTGTTGCAATATCTTCCTTTGACTTTCAGTTGTAGTCTTGTATTGTAAATATATCAGATTGTCAAAGCCCTCTATGATAACGCCACCATGACAGTTTAGGTTTTCGACAGTATCGATCACATACTCGTGAACCGGGGTGTCAGACAAGGCGATACGATCTCCCCGAAACTATTTACTACGGCTCTAGAGGATATATTTAAAACGCTCAATTGGGAAAAGCCGGGCACTATCATCAACGGTGAACATTTGAGTAATTTACGCTTTGCAGACGACATCGTACTCCTCATAGACAAAATGGAAGACCTCCAGAATATGTTTTCAGCCCTTAACAATGCTGCACAAAGATACGGTCTAAAGATCAATGAGAGTAAAACAACAATAATGTCAGATCCAGCCGACGCCACGATGGTCGAATTGGGTGACGACAGTGTGGTGCAGGTCGTCAATGAATACATATATCTTGTACAGAAAATATCCTTCGATAAGAACATACAGCTGGTAGAAATCAACAGAAGGATACAACTCGGATGAGCAGCATACGCAAGACTCAATAACGTATTTAAGACCAAATTTGCACAATACCTCAAAACGCAAATCTTCAACCAATGTGTGATACCAACATTAACCTACGCCGCAGAAACGTGGATACTAAACGGCAAATTAGTGGAGACACTAAGAATCGCACAAAGAAAGATGGAAAGAAATATGATGAGAATACGACTGTGAGATAGAAAGACCATCGAATGGATCCGCCAGAAAACAAAGGTAAATGAACAAATAGCAAAATTAAAATAGAAATGGGGAGGACATCTCATGAGGACGGTAAGTGACCGAAGGGCCACCAAGAAGAGGCAGTAGAAATCCAGTAAGACCAAAGAGTAGGTGGAAGGACGATATCCAGAAAGTAGCGAGAGTGCAATGGATGAGCAGAACACCCGACAGAATCGGATGAAAACAACCTGGAGAGGCGTATGTCCAAAGATGGACCGAAACACTCTAAGAATGATAATTATGATGATTATTAATATTTGTATGCCTACGTTCTCAAAGACTGGCACTCTAATTGCTTTAGGTATTTCATTGCTTTCTAGGAATTGGTGTTTTTAAATGAAACTCAAGGTCTCTAGTTAATTCCACAATATAATACAAGTTATTGAAAATTCTAAAAAATTGACAATTGTTTCGATAAATCAATATCATCGTTTCATTTAAAAACACTAATATGAGCATATTCCACGAAGTAAGGGTCGAGACAGTCAATTGCTTTCTAGGAAGGTTGTTTTTATGTTGTTGGAAAGTTTTCCGGTACTAGTAGTTCCCGCTGTGGATTCGTTATATAATTTCCCATCTTCTGATATCATTGTACCCAGATACTAGAATTTCCCTGTCTGTTCTAATTATCTACTTCCTATTTGGCTGGTATGGAGTTTTCCCTCTGTGTTCATCATCTTTGTTTTGGTCCTCTCTATGTTTATATTCATGTTATATATTTTGAGCACTGGTTTGTGGGTTTTAAGATTTTTATTCGAGGTTTTTTATCTTCTGCGAATAATACCTAGTCATCTGCGTAACATATTTTTGTTATTTTTACTATCTCCATCCCCAAGGAACTTAGTTCATACCTTTTTAAATTGTTTGTTGATTATGGCTTTATCTAATATTATTGTATATTGCAGTGTGCTCAGTATACAATCATGGCTCACTCCGTTACTAGTAACAAACATCTTTGCTCTTTCCTGTCTCGTTCCAACGTAATTTTTGGTGTGATTATACAGGCTCTTAGTACTTATGATTAGGTTTTACTTTACTCCTCTTATATCTAGGATCTTCCATGTACGAGTATATGTTCTTTTTATTGTATCGACGGCTTGTTTATGTTTATGAAGCAAATTTGTAGGCATCCTTTCTTTTTTTTATTTATTTAATGTCGCCCGAACCACTTAGGTTATAAGCTTACTTATGTTCTACGTTAATATATAGTGTATTCTCTATATTAGCATTATAGATAGTTATGTTATTAGTTATGAGGTATGATCGTTTTAAATTTAAATATCTCTCATGTAACTCTCCTTAAGAAACTTAATAATGTTGTCCATGTTGCTATTGTCTCTGAGTATGTCGGATATGTTCTGTGCAAAGTTGAACTTATTTCTGGTATTTTTGACATTCCACTAAAATGTGTTTTACTGTTAAGTTAGTTTGGCATGTATCACAATGATGGATGTTTTCTTTTGTGATAAGATGGAGGTGTGTGTGGCGAGTGTGGTCGATTCAAAGGCGTGAGAGTGTCACTTGCTTACTCCTATATGGTAGAAAGACTGGTCGTTGTTGTGCGTTGTCTTTGATTTCATTTAGCTTCTCCGGGCACTGCGACCACTTGATTTGCCACGCACTGCGAACTATATTTTTATTACACGATTTTAGATTGCTGAGCACTATCTTGTTTATTTGAACGCAAATATGTTTTGTTGCTGCTTCGCGTGCCAGATGGTCCGCTGACTCGTTTCCACTAACTCCGATATGTGAGGGTACTCAGATTAATACTGGCTTTTTTCCTCTTTTTTTGGCGTACTGGAATTCGCTGTTAATTCCTTTGTGTATAGGGTTATTGAGATACATGCGTTGGATCTCGCACAGGGCACTCATTGAGTCCATTATAATTGTAAATTTGTTATGGATTTATTAATGTGTTTCAGGGCTTCTAGTATTGCGTAGAGCTCTGCGTTGAAAATGCTGAAGTTATTGTGTAGCTTGAAATTGTCGTTGCGGGTTTTGGAGAAGATTGCTGCTCCAACTCCTTCGGCTGTTTTCGAAGCATCAGTGTAAATATGGTGATAGTCGTTGAATTTGTTTATTATGTCGCTGAAGTGGTTTTGTATAATGGCTGCTGCGATTTCGTGTTTATTGAATTTCGATAGTTCTGTGATTATTTGTGGTTGGGTTATAGTCCATGGTGAGGCTGGGATACAAAATTGTGGGAAAGTTTATGGAGTATTTGTGGAGTAAGCGGTAGAGTCGCTCGTAAAAGGGCGGATGGCATCGGGGGTGAGTTGAGAAGTACAAGTTAAAACGGTTGCTATGGACATTATGATCCGTTGGGTTTTCAGATGTGCCTAAAACTTTGCTAGCATAGGACAAACTTAGATAGTCTCTCCTGAAGTCTAAGGGGATTTGGCCTGCATCACAATACATGCTAAGAGTGGGGCTTGTACGAAAAGCTCCTATACTCGATAGTCGAAATTCTGTAAAGTGACTCATCGCTCTTACTGTCCATAAAATCAGTTGCAGAAGCGAACTTCATGAGCGCATCATTTTTGAAGGGTTCTGAATAGTCCTAAATAAAAAATAAATAGAAAATGTTCTTGTACGCTCTGGCGTTTAAATTTGAGAGAACAGAAATACGAAATTATTATGGTAGGTATCATTATGTATATACAGGGTGTTACCAAGAATAATACACATTTTTAAGGATGAGCTATAATAAGATGTATATAAAAAAGTCGATAGTCGAAATTCTGTAAAGTGACGTCATCGGTTATCTACCGATTTAAAGTGAACTCCATGAGCGTATCATAGTTTAAGGGTGCGAATACTGAAATATCTGGAATTTCAATTTTTAACATTTGAAACAATAACTTATCACAAGTTGTTCATAAGTAAGTTAAAACAAAATAAAAAAATGTTTAAAAGTCAATTCCAACTTACTACTACTAAAACTAAAAAAAAAGTTGTTTGTCAAGACCAAAATAAATTACCAATAAGTATAGGTATGTTGCGAGGTCACTTGTAAAATGTCTGACTAACTGGAAGCGGTATCACTCCCTGACGACTCCTCAGAATCATCGCTTTCTCCTCCTATATCGATAATGAGTGGTTCCGTCATTACTTCTACACGTATGTCTAAATCCCAAAACTTTATTTCTTCTTTTAATACGTGTTGAATACATTTACGCCAACTCTCAGCAGTAACGGTATGCAGCGCCTCGTCAAACAGTTTCTCAACGTCAGCCATTTTGAATGTACTGTTTTTTCTCGCAACATAATTTTTCACTTGGGCCCAAACCAGCTCGATGGGGTTTAACTCACAGTGGTAGGGAGGAAGTCTAACAACTGAGACGTTGAAATCTTTCGCCATTTCATCGACAACGTACTTAATATAACTGCTTTTATGTTTCCGTACGAGAGATAATAATTCAACTTTTAGCATTGCCTGGTTGTGCGGAATTCTTTTACTCTCTAACCAATCAATTATAACCCTCTTGCGGCTAGCTGAAGTAGGTATTTGCTCCAGTCGACGAGAGTGGTATGAAGCATTATCCATAACTATCACTGAACCAGGAGTTACCTTTGTTAAAATTGATCTAAACCATGTTTCAAACCGGTTACCATCCATATCTTCATGGTAATCGACAGTTTTTTTGGACTGAAAACTTAGTAATCCACCTTCTACAAATCCTTCCTCGCTGCCAATGTGAGTGATAATCACTCGACGTCCTTTCCCAGAGGGAGCTTTTAAACCGGAAGAGAAACCCTCCATAAAGGCTTGTCGATTGCTTCGTATATTCATGTCTTGCCACACTTTTGACACAGTGTGGCCTTCATTTAACCATGTTTCGTCAAGATAATATATGTGCCGTCCTTCGTTACGAAACTGTCGTATCTGTTTCAAATAATTTCTCCTCCATTCCACAATGTCATTTTGTTCAATTAAGGCACTGTTTCTACTTCTTGTTTGGTAACGAAAATTCATTAATTTTAAAGTTCGTCTCAAAACTTTATCACTGATGTTTGGTAAAGTATCATCAGCTTCTATTACCTTGCTCAATTTAGCTACCGAGGGGATTTCATTCCTAAAATAAAAAGAATGTATTTCCCTACGTATAGCATTCCGTGTTTGGTCGTCCAAAACAATTTTCTTTCTTCCCCTACTTTCCGGTTTACAGTTTTCACCTCGTTCTCTTGTCAAAGATCCGTCCCGCGATTTCTTTAGAATATTGTATATAGTACTCTCAGAAACTTTAGTTAAATAACTGCACTTAATCACAGCGTCACTAACACCCAACTGTTTGTCCATGGCACGCAGTCCTTCGTACACATTTAATATGAGGACTTTTTCTTCCCGAATTAAATTGTTACGACGCCGTTTTTTATCGCCAACACCGCTACACTCCGCCATTATTGTCACTAAATATACCGATATAAATATTACAATAAATACCAATAATAACCGATTTATCACACAAAACCACAACACAAATACTGATGTTACGCTCATGAAGAGAATAAACACCTCACATAACTGTTTACTATCACTGTCTCATTCGCGTAGCTCGATCTATCTATCTCGTTCTCAAAGCCGGAACATTGAAGCGACTCTCCAACATTGTCAAATCGGCGAGTTTTTCACAACAAACTTTGCGTTCAAGAAATATACATAAACACTTTATTTCACATTTCAAGTAAACTAATTATTATTAGTCTGCTTGAAATTTGAAATAAATATATTAAATTGGTATTGACTTAATTACATTGCATCTTTTGTACCTGAAATATTGACACAATGGATTTGAAGTGTATTTATAAAATACAGCATTTCTCTCTAGAATACATATGGCAACTGCGCTTTAACCAAAGTGTTGATTAGATAGCTCTGACTCACTTTACACAATTTCGACTATCGAGTATAGTGCAATACGCAGTCCATTGTTTTTAATGACGTCTAGTTGTTTTAGGACGGATTTTTTTAGATGAGTTGTATACCACTGAACCGTAATCGATTTTTGATCTTATTAAAGATGTGCATATGCTTAATAGAGTTGATGTATCGCTTCCCCAGGAAATATTTGAAAGAGCTTTTAGTATGTTTATGGCTTGGTGACAGGCGCCCTTAAGGCTTTTCCAGAATAGTTTGCTGGCAAAAGTTAGACCGAGAAATTTTGTTTCCGTAACAAAAGCTAGGTCCTCGCTAATTAATGCTAATACTGGGTTACTTCCTGATTCTTTTTCTGAGAAGATTAGGCATTTTGTTTTTGGGTCGATAAATTGAGTCCGGTTGTGTGTGACCAATTCTGAAGCTCTTTACTCTTTCCTGTCTCGTTCCAACGTAATTTTTGGTGTGATTATACAGGCCCTTAGTACTTATGATTAGGTTTTAGTTTACTCCTCTCATCTCTAGGATCTTCCCTATACGAGTATATGTTCTTTTTACTGTATCGACGGCTTGTTTATATTTACGAAGCAAATTTGTAGGCATTTTTTCTCTTATATCGCTTTCTCTGTCGTTGTCGTTGTCGTTGTCGTTGTCGTTTTCGTTGTCGTTGTCGTTGTCGTTGTCGTTGTCGTTGTCGTTGTCGTTGTCGTTGTCGTTGTCGTTGTCGTTGTCGTTGTCGTTGTCGTTGTCGTTGTCGTTGTCGTTGTCGTTGTCGTTGTCGTTGTCGTTGTCGTTGTCGTTGTCGTTGTCGTTGTCGTTGTCGTTGTCGTTGTCGTTGTCGTTGTCGTTGTCGTTGTCGTTGTCGTTGTCGTTGTCGTTGTCGTTGTCGTTGTCGTTGTCGTTGTCGTTGTCGTTGTCGTTGTCGTTGTCGTTGTCGTTGTCGTTGTCGTTGTCGTTGTCGTTGTCGTTGTCGTTGTCGTTGTCGTTGTCGTTGTCGTTGTCGTTGTCGTTGTCGTTGTCGTTGTCGTTGTCGTTGTCGTTGTCGTTGTCGTTGTCGTTGTCGTTGTCGTTGTCGTTGTCGTTGTCGTTGTCGTTGTCGTTGTCGTTGTCGTTGTCGTTGTCGTTGTCGTTGTCGTTGTCGTTGTCGTTGTCGTTGTCGCAGTGCACATCTTGGCTCTCCCCACTACCAGAAGTTTTTCACTCCATCAACATTTCTATCACATTAAAAACCGATATAGCTCACTAAAAGAACCACACTTCACTGCCAGCATTTATCGTTAGAAAAATTGTTCCGCTCTCACAACAAACGTTTCTCGTTATGTCAAATCCGCGTTTTACAATATTTACTCTATATATTTTACGATCTATTACAGTTACATCAATTTTACTAATACTTTTCCCCAATCATCTCCATACCTCCACAGTGGATGAATTAGCTTTAAATCAACATTCCTACCGCTATGGTTTTGTATTTCTTTTTTAATATTTGAACGGAGTATTAGATAGTTGTAAAACTTACGGTACATGGGGACAAACCCCATATTATAGGGTCGTTCCGTCACAGAAATAGCCATAAGCAAACATAATATAACAATTCGTGAAATAGTTCAGTTGCTGGGGTTGATGTAGATAAAATCATGTCAAAATATTCTGAGTTTTAGTATTCAAAATGAATTATAACTTATAGTAATAATGAGTGCTACTGTTGTGGTATTTCTCCTAACAATGGCAAAACGGCAAAACAAGTGAATACATAAATACAAAAAGTAATATTTGTATTATATATGTGATGATCTACTGATAATGGGTCAGGTAAAATAAATGTAGTATATCTTAGTAACATTTTATGTTAAGTACCTCGAACCATACTAGTGCGCCGAATAGGAGGATGCGATGGACCACTGATCATAAAACTGCCCTTTTCTTGCCGATCGGTCCATTGATATTCGGCATAATCCTCGAAAGTGTGCTGATTTAATTTCTAGCCTCTGTGGTTATATGTATAATGTGCGGTCCAAAGGAGCCTCTGTCATCGAAAATTATACCTAGGTATTTGACGCTCTTTTTTTGGATTAATTCTTTGATGTCTAATTTTGAATTGGACCTCTTCTCTGTGTCTTGTCCTGCTATAATTACTCCTACGTGTTTTTCGGGAGCCAGTTCTAGTTTGTTTCCTGCCATCCAATCGTCGATTCCGTTGATGGCTAGGTCTACTGCTTCCTCCAATCTATTTTTATCCTTTGCGGTGTCTTCTCCATAGTCGTTGACGCCCGTCTGGTCCATTAGGGCAATAACTCGACTCATCTGTACTTCCCTTCAGTTATCATCGTTCCATGCCAAGTGGTTTCTAGCAACATCCAATCTTGCAATTCGATGCAGGTGGTTCAATGTTGACCCTGTAGCCATCCTATTGCAAGACAATTCAATAGCACAAGGGCAAAACCGCAGAAAATGATCTAGTCCGCAAACTTGACATCAACAAAAACCGATCATCTCTTTGACTTGTTACTCTTTTTCGCCCAGATCCAGGTATGTGACAGACCCCAACTATGACAAGTACCATTCATTCAACAATATAACTTTCATCGTCAACTAGACCTATGACTCCGTGATTAGTAATATGTTTTAAATTATTTGCAATTTCTTAAATTATTTAAAGTGACCTAAATTTTTTGGGCAGCAGTGTATTTACTAAGGCGTGTTAAATAGAATTAAGATCGCAATGGTATCTGTTTATATCTTTTTAATTCACTGCATCCAAAAGGAACACCGTTATGGCTTTTGCTCATTTTTTATAACCAATACCTGAACAGGAAATAATTTTTTTTGTTGATTTTAATTTCCGTAATCAGATGATGTTTTTTTTTGTTAATTTTTGCAATAAATTTGGATACGGTACCATTTTTGAACAGAGACTGAAGAGATCTTTCATACTTTCTATTTAAAAATTGGGGGTTATAACTATGACTCGCAGGGGGTTATGGTAGGTATCTCTTTTCCATATTTAAGGAAGTAATGAATCAAATTTGTTGTGCTTGGCTTTCCACATTGAATGAATAGGTCAATCTATTTATGAATATTTCACTACATTAATATGAAACAATCTTTCGCAGAAACGCTCTTATAATATATTATTTAAGAACCTTATCTTTTAAAAGATCATATTTATCAAATTATACTTCTATATTATTCACTTCCCGGTCTACAAAACAGATGTTAGAAGAAGAAAGAAAGCACACGTCGTCTGGTTCGTTCAAATAAGAGTCGTAGGACTTTTAGGACCGGCAATATCCTTCCGCAGGAGGTAATTTGTTTTCATTGGAGCGGCAGCGTAGCGCAATCAGGCTTGCCGACATCATCTGGTGGCCGTCGTGGGAATTACAGATAGTGGTAAATGGTTATTGCGATCGCTAAGACCGCGACTCATATATGTATTGACTTTTGGTATAATGTGGCTCGGTATATTGGCAGTTTCGCCGGTAATGGGCCTACACGTATATCCGATCAGCGCTGCCATATATGAGATGACGAGGAATGTTGTTGACTTACAGGATGATCTCAAATACAACATATTATTTTATCGTCAAAAAGAAACACCAATATTATTCATTGACATAGTTAACAGTATTTCTCACAAACGACAATGAGTAAAATGTCCAAATTTTGAAGTTTGATATACAATTAAAAGGAGTCTTTTGATAAAGGATTTCTTTGTACAAATGTTGAAATATGGACTAGCGTACCTATCAAATATTGTTATATCCTGTTTCCTCTAAAACCCGACGGAATGAGTTCGGCAGAATTGAAGAACTTTATAAGCTGAACAAAGCATTACTTTGGAGATGAGAAACATTGAAAAAGTGAACCAAAGACGATGGGTTGCAAAAAACGAAGTAAGTGCGTCGAACATCTCCTGGGAATAGACGTTAGAAGTTTATAACATGCTAGCAAACTCTGTAAAACCTCTCGATTTTCTCTAGAGCCTAACGGGATAGTTCATGAGACTCCTTGCAACTCACCTATAGTTTTCATTCAATTTGATTGGCTGTGGTTTGACACTCTAAATTCCCAGTGTTCTCAATCAGCTCCTTTTCTTACTATGAGAAGCTAGATACGACAGTCACCATATACCATCACTTGTTTTCATTTCTTACTTTATCAATCTCATTAGTCTCAATATATGCCCCATCAAAGTATCCTTTGCATGGGAAGCGTTGGTCTCGATATTTCATTCTGCATCAAAAATTGCATCACAGGCTTGTAGTGTTCGTATGTGGTAGTAGCCACAAACTTCCCATAGTGTATTACATACTACGGTGGTTGTATATTGACACATGAAGGGTGTAAAAGATACTGTGATAGAAAGTAAAGAGGTTGTGTGAAGGTTAATTCGTGGAAAGCTTATGAAAGTTATTTTGCTTGTTTTATATGCATTCTATTCACTAATAGTTATTTGTAAAACAAGTGTCACAATGACTCGTTTTGTAGTACGAGTGAAGTTTGCACAACGAACTGCGAAGCAGTGAGTTGTGCAAATCACGAGTACTACAGAAAGTCATTGTGGCACAAGTTTAACACAATATTTTTTATAATTCGCATTTATTCAATTATTTAAATAAAATACAATTTCATATAATCCCTGTTTTTAAACTAGGAGGAGTGGTTCGAATTTAAGTTGGCAATTCTGTAGATTATCGAAAAGAAACCAAATTTTGTATTTTGGTACAAGAATTTATTATTAGCAGAGCGCTTTCGGTTCAATGATAAACCATCATCAGTGCCCCATGGTCAGGGTGTACTCCAAATCCTCACAAATTAGAAGATACATAAAATGAATTGAAATATAGTGCTAGAAACACAGTCACTGTTTAATTAAAATAATAATAAAAAGCACACAAAACCCATTGTACAATGAATGAATCCCTAAAATAGGGGATAAAATATAACTCAATACATTATCTATCTGACCACAACACCATAAAAAATAAACGGTTTTAAAGATTAAAACTAACTTTTCCGCATCTGTGGCTCTGAACAATATTCTATCATAAAATTGTTACTTGTATACACTTCGGGGGATGTATCGTGCTAACAAACCGAAATTTCTCCAAAAATAACCAAAAATTTAGTATATCTAGTTTTATAGGACCCGCTGTACTCGCTCTAGTCAACTAAAAATCAATAGGGTACATCTGTGAGACACCTTGAACAATACTTATTCATAAAGTTGATCAATCGTATACTCTCTGGAGGCTGTATCGTGCTAACAAACTGAAAATTCTCCAAAAATGACACAAAATTTGGTACCACAGCACCCGTTGTACTGGATTTAGTGAGCTCAATATCAATAGGGTTCATCTCTAAGACGCTATGAATAATATCCAATCATAAAATGCATCACTTGTATATACTCCGGAGGCTGTATCGTACTAACAAACTGAAACTTCTCCAAAAATGACAAAAATATCGTACTTAAAGTACTATAGCACCGGTTGTATTGGCTCTGGTCAGCTGAAAATCAATAAGGTTCATCAGTGAGATGCCCTGAATAATATTCAATCATAAAATTGGTGACTTGTTGAACTTCGGAGGCTGTATCGTGCTAACAAACTGAAATTTCTCGAAAAACGACAAAATGTCGTACTTCAATTACCATAGCACCCGTTGTACTGGGTCTGGTGAGCTGAAAATCAATAGGGTTCATCTGTGAAATGTCCTTAACAATATTCCATCATAAAATTGATGACTTATTGCACTCCGGAGGCTGTATCGTGCTAACAAGACTTGCAAGGAAAAGTGGCCGACGACAACGACGACGACGACGACGACATACACACAGGATTTTTTTTCTAAAAACCGTTTTTTCGTGTTGTTGTTGATGGATAACGTAACAATAACTCAAAAAAAAATTCAAATTCCCAACTTTTTTGTGGGTAAACCAATACTTTTCTCGCATATTAGATAGGTTGGCGGAGAAGTAAAAATGAGAGAATGAGTGAAGTTTTTATTATTATTTCAATTAAATAGTGACTGTATTTCAAGCACTATATTTTAATTCATTTTATGTATCTTCTAATTTGTGAGGATTTGGACTACACCCTGACCATGGGTCACTGATGATGGTTTATCATTGAACCGAAAGCGCTCTGCTAATAATAAATTCTTGTACCAAAATACAAAATTTGGTTCCTTTTCGATAATTGTTTTTCTCTGGTACACTCAGCTGACTTCACTCATTTAATTCTGTAGATTCCTAATTGGTCAGATCACAGATGGTTTTATTCAGCACTTCTGACTTTTGACATATTATAACCAAATAATTGTGTAAATTGTAAACAAAATTTCATTTAAGCAAAAGCAGGATAATTATTTGTTTAAAAAAGAGCTTCTTCGTATATGCTCCATGCGATCTATTTACATTATATCATGAACAGAATTATTTCTGTAATATATCTTCACATAGATATCTGGTAATTTATCCCAAAAATCGAACGTTTTGTATACCTATATATTGATCCTATACAATATAAAAATAAACAATTGACAAATCATTGATAAATAAACGTTAACGTACTTTATTCATTATTATTTTTAATATATAAATCATTCTAATTTACCTTTAGTATAATAATTTGCTAGTTAGAACAACGCTAGACGATCTTATTTATAATTTGTTAAAGTAGAATGTCAAATAAAAATATAACTAAATTCAATAACCAACTGTACACTAAAAATTACTATAACAGTGTTCAAAGAGCTTCATTGTGGCACTAAACAATGTTATAATGAAGTCTCTTTTATACGCGAATTATAAAAAGAGAATTAAACATTTTTGCTTGAATAAAATGCTATCTAAAACACTCATACAATAAATATAATAAAAACCTAAGAAACAAATTGAAAAAAATCACTAGTTTTAATTTACTCGATAAAATTTGACGAGTAGATACTTGATTTCATCCTGTACGTCTGAAACTTTGGAATACTTTCAGATCATGCGTCCGCGCTGCCATATAAGCGACACCAAAGAATGCCATAAAAACACCAAAGTGAACAAATTAGCTTAGTCCAGTGAATACTAAGATTTTCAAGAGACTCGATGGTTCGTAGCTTTGATTATGGAGAATTCCTCTTGTTTAGTGTTTTACATTACTTACCGAAACTGACTAATATATGCTTATGACCTGTGTATAGAACAGCTCATTAAAGCAGTTTAGTAAAACTGAGAAAACTTTAATTAACATTTTAGTGATGGAAGGAAATCGATTGTTTGCAGAAACCTATCTCAAGAAGATCAAAAAAGCCGGTTAATTTGTTGTTGATTTAATTTTGGTGAAAAAACATTATTTATTTCGTCAAAATTATAATTAGGTTGGTACAAATGACCGTATCTCTTCCTCAATCACATTCCGGGTTTTACATTTGTAACCCTTTGCAAATTATAATATACAGAGTGACTACACTAAGTTATATGAATTCTACTGTCATTTACATATAGTTGTATCGTCATCGTAGGCTGACGTTAGATTGAACTACACTTCTCGTTGACATCTGTCACGGACCTGAAACATTCCAATGTAAGGAGGTTACCAATATCAAATCATAATAAAATGGTTATAAACGCAAATGAACGTTATCTAACCCAAACTCCACGGTGGAAAACCTGGAAGACTATGGGTAAATGTTGGAATGACGATACAAAATTATAAGGAGTATTGTAGTAGCATTGTCAAATGCAATTTTTCGTCATTTCTAGGAAAATTTAGGCAAAAGTATATTCAAGTGGCCTATCTTATACTGTTATAACCAGAAAGTTACTATCTGCATTGACAACCAACGTCAATATGAATATGAAATAGAGATGCGTGTAGATTAGCAAAGCTAATTCTGGGACACTATTTCGGCAAACGTCCGCTAGGTCGCACGACAGTGGCGCTAGTTTGCCATGACAACATGCATGACGTGATTTGTCATCAGTCTTGTATCATATGTGTCATCTTTCATGTGTCAGCTGCCACGTGTGTCATCCATATTGTATTCTGCGACAGCATGTGTCGTGTGCTATAGTCTCTGTATCGTTTGTCGTTATCCATCTTGTATTATGTGTCATCTATCTTCTGTGTGAGTGTGACGTATCAGAAAAAAAATTCTGTCACCGCCGGGGTTTGAACCATCCATCTTTCTAAACAAGGGCGTGTTATCTAGCTACTGTGCCACGATAATATTACAGAGAATTAAATAATAGCAACAACAACAATTTACGATAAACAGATAATATTCATAGAGGGACAAACATCACGGTTATATGACATGTGGAATTGTTCAATATACGGTGGGGTAAGAAAGATTGTGAAAAAATATGATTGAACTGTAATAATGTCGTTTACGTCATTTTTCGTCAATACAGTCAACCAACATTGTTGTCTAAACACTTGAGGTGTCATTCGACTCAAGTCGGCGAGCTGAGTCCATCGACACCACATTTAGGGTCCGGAACGCTCTTTCAATGAAATAAAAGTTAAAAGCATATATAATGCAAAAAACATATACTTTTACCGACATCCGAGAGTGGCTCAGTTAGTAAAACCTCTGAGCACTTCGTCTGAGGGAACCGTTGAAAAACTTAAGGTATGGATATTTTGTAAAAGTACCCCAAGTTTTTTAATGAGTGGAAAGGATTATAACTTTTCCCTTACATTTTTCCTTACAAAGAATTGGATATTTTTCAAAGGGGAAGCATGAATGCATTGTAACGCACATTAAGTTACTCAAGAAGGGGAAAAGAATATAATCACAGGATACACTCTTCTCCTTCTTGAATAACCCGATGTGCGCGTTACAAAGTACTGGATATTTCCCAAGAAGTGGAAGAGTGAATGCATTAAGTTATTCAAGAAGAGGGAAGGAAAATAATCATTGGATACCCAGACAGCACACAATATCCATTAGACATCCACAAGATATCCTTTATGGATATCCTGTACATCCACTGGATATAGATGGATAGCCCATAGACATACAATGGATATCCATATGTCCGCCTATATCTAGGATATATGTGTTATTTTATGGATGTCTTTGGAGACATCTACTGGATATCTCGTTAATATCCCATGGATATCCTATGTTCACATTTGGTATATCCACTTAACGTCCCATGGACAATAATATGATATTTCATATTCACATTTGGTATATCCTTCCTCTCCAAATAGGAAAATCTGAGAATATATAGCTAGTACCTACTGGTGGAAATACAAGGTGGTCCAACGCCAATAATACAAACCAAAAGTTTCTTATGTCTACAGACCTGGAATAAAATTAACTGAAAATAGTTTATTCAGTCAACCAGTACAAAATATTATAGATACACAGGGTGGATAGTCTAGTATCTAAGCGAACGACTGTAGAATATTGTGGCCCAGTGAAGAATATTCAAATACTCATCACGTATATCTGTTATATTTTGTACTGATTGACCAGAACTATTATTTCCAGTTAATTTTATTCCATATCTGTGGATATATACAACTTTTGTTAAGCATTGTTTTTGTTGACAATATTGTATTTCCACCAGCAGGTACTAATCAGATATTCATCTGTGAGTAAGAAGGTACAAATGGAATTACATTTTTCATAATAGTAGTATTTTTTGACATATGATGAAATGATATACTTTGGAATAGAATGATAGAAAATGCTTGATTTTATATAATATACATATTTGTATATACATCAAAAATTGTTCTTCTTCACCACCCAGCTCATCTACTCTGCACGGTTCTTTCTGTTAGAACGAGAAAAGAAAAATTATAGATTTTCAAGGTCAACTATATACCGTATAGGTACGCCCGAATATAAGATGCACCTTTTTTGTAAAATAACGTTTTGAACATTGGCCCGCGTCTTGTATTCGAGTACATACCTGTAATAAGAGCATCTCTTATCACCTGAACAACATTATTATTATTGAGCTCATAAGATTTTTTTATCAAATCAGTCGAGCCCCCAGCACAGTTTATCATGAAACAAAGTAAAAGCCGAGGTGAAACATATTTCACATTTTCACACCATGCTATTTTACATTGCCTTCTACATTGACTTGAGACTTCATCTCATTCAATATCTCCGCATACGACTCACCACCCGTTTCAATAACTAGCGCCTCCCTCTCTACTATAACCCTTTTCCTTCCGATTTCGTCTGCACCCGCTACTATCTTCCACTTAATCCCTATCTTCCTACCTACAAACTCCATTACTTTTCTTGTCTTGACTTTATCTATTCCCTCCATCATTATAACTTTTATCTCCTCCATTTCCTCCCTTTGACCGACCATTTCGGTTAGATTTTTTATCATTTCGAATAATGCCTCCCCTTCGTGATTTCCTACGTTCGCCACATAATTGGTCCATGTTTTGTGCCCCTTAGACCACATACAATGGCATCACACCCTTCCTCCTCGCAGCTGTCCAACATAGTCCCTATCTCCTTACTCCACCTCGGTGCATTGTCTCGTATGCCCCCCTTCGAGTTTCCTATTATCACACGGTCTTCCTGAGATGAAAAAATCTCCTCAGTATTGCCAGTTTCCCATTTTGTTGCTTCGTAAACTTCTTCATTCCATTCAGCATTTTTAATTTTACTAAACTCCCTATATTCTCCTCCTTTGTTAAGATCTTCTTTCATTTTCTCCACCGCCTCCCATCTTCTCGTCCTCTCTCCAATCTCCTTACACTCTTTGCACTGAGCATGCTGTCTCTCACCCATATCCCTTTGGATAGTTCTTAAATCCTCCAGAATTCTCCTGAATTCCACCATACCAAAAGAATATTGGTGTCCATCCATGCCTACTAACTCCTCCAGCTTTCGCCCGAGTCTCTCCTTGATTCCCTCCTCTTTCCTTCCTTTTTTCCCCACCTGCTTCTCCTCAGGACTGTCTCCTTTCCCTTTATTGGTTTGGACCATTTCCTCCTCCTCGATGATAATAACGTCATCTGAATGGCAGGACCCTTCCTCATTACTCTCATTTCCTACTGATGTTGGGTGCTTCCTTTCTAATTTCTCCACATTACTTTCTCGTGTTTCCCTTTCTGTTCTTTCACGCTCTGCTATTTCCGCTTCTTCCTTATCTTCCCTTACTCTCCTTTCCCACGCTTCTCGTTCCGCTTTTTCCTTCTCTTCCCCTTCTCTCCTTTCCCGCGCTTCTCTTTCCGCTTCTTCCTTCACTTCCCTTAATCTCCTTTCCCGCGCTTCTCTTTCCGCTTCTTCCTTCTCTTCCCTTACTCTCCTTTCCCGCGCTTCTCTTTCCGCTTCTTCCTTCACTTCCCTTACTCTCCTTTCCCACGCTTCTCTTACCGCTTCTTCCTTCTCTTCCCTTACTCTCCTTACCCGCGCTTCTCTTTCCGCTTCTTCCTTCTCTTCCCTTACTCTCCTTTCCCGCGCTTCTCTTTCTATTCTTTCCATCTCCTCCTTTTCTTTGCTTTCCCTCTCTATTCTTACTCTTTTTCCCCACTCCACGTTTTCTTTTCTTACCCGCTCTTCGTTTTCCCGCTCTTTCTCGGTCCTCCTTAGATACCTCTCATATTCACTCATTCCATCATCCGGTTCGCAAAACATATCTTCACTGCGTTTCCGCTCAACACTTTTTTTTCTTATCAACTCTTCTCTTCTTTCCCGATCATCTTTTTCTCTTCTTTCCTGTTCTTCCCTATCTCTTTTTTCCAGTTCTTCCCCCATTATCCTTTTCCAGATTTCCCATTTCCTACATTGAAGTATTAGTTCCTCGTCACTTTCTTCGTCACTATTGAAGATATCGGGTTCAATACTCAGACCTTCTCTGTATGCCCTCGCTTTTCTTTCACTTAGTGATTTCTCGTACCGTCTAAACTTTTTCCTCTCCTTTTCATCCGCCTCTAACAAATCTCTCTTCAATATCATAGTTGGAAACTCACTACTTAATGATTTTTCCCAATTTTCCAAAGTCTTTCGCCTTTTCTCTCTTTTCTCCTCCCGCGCTCTTTCTCTTCTTTCCCTCTCTTGTTTTGTTTTTTTACCACTGCGTGTCAACGCCACTTCTTTCTCCCGCTCCTTCTCTTCCTTTACATTAGTTTTTACATCCTTATCCATAACTGATCCCACGAGTTGGGTCGAAAGGAAGTCCTGCGAGGTAGTGCGCCCTTACCTCGCTAAGGCTAGATACTCTGGGAGGTCGCCAGGTATCCCAGAGGCACCGTTTCTGACTGCGTTTCGTGCAGCCATTCATCCATGGCCACGGTAGCTAACGACTAGGATTACGGGTTCTATTATCGAGGTTTACTCCTCTAGGCTTTTTTCACGGTTGCCTCCGGACGTCGGTTTTCCAACGGGTAGACCCCACACAGCTGCCTCCCCTGTGTTAGGCCTCAGAGTTGAATTGATTATCTGGGAGATAAAACCGAGATGTTCCATGAAGATATTGAATCATATGGTAGGTGGAAAAGAAATTGAAAAGGAAAGAAAATAAGTTACCTGGTTGGCGAGAGAAAAGAAGAAAGACAGACAAGCAATCCAAAATGAAGAGAAGTCTATTGTGTTCATATGGGAGAGTACAAAACAGAAAGATAGAGAAAGTATAAGAAATTGAAGGGTTCTTGGAGTAGATAAGACATGATAGTAATGAAGAAAGAAGTTTTTCCTCCCCTTAACTGATTATTAGACACTCAGCAGAGGCGAGGAGGTCAGCGACGATGATGTTTTGTCAGGTTTACTCCTCTATCCCTTTTGATCCGCGGGCGATTATTCAGAACGAATCGTTCCTATTCATCACCTATCTTTGTCACCTGGTTCCAGACAAAAACTGTCCACTCTTCTTTCCATTAAACCAACCATTTGACAGTAGAGGAGTCGCTCCAGAAAAATTTAACTTCTCTCGTCACACTCCTATGGTGACAGCCAGGGGTCATTTTGGTATTTTCTCTTTTCAAAGGTGCTACTCGACCTTCGGTGGTCAAAAAAAACTGCAACCTCTCCAATTTTAACAACTCTCAAAAATATGAAGCATGCGTACGCATTGTTACTGGCATCATAAAATGTGTGGAGGCTTAGATTTGTAGTCCACATCCATCGAGGTCTTTACATTTTCCTTAGGTAGGGTAAATTTGTGACTCACCTCTTAAAAGACTGGGCGGTTTTGTCATCTCCTGACTGGTCCCAAGTGAATCGGTCCATCCACAGGCTTTGCAACAAAAGTTTGGGTACCATAACAGAAGGGACGTCCGATTGAGTCGAAAACTTGACGTGAAATGGACAAGATTTTAGTAGCTTAGATACTACCAATATTTTATAGTTAATGTCAGACGCAATCAATATTTGAATATACTTGATTTAATTTCATAAGTGTGCAATCTAATTTAACTCATCATTTCAATCCTACTTACAAGTCTCTGAAATACGCCCCCTGGCCGTGGATATTCAACTTACCCTAAATGAACTTAACTTAACACAACATCTCCCTTTCTTTATCAAAGGATGTGGAGAATAACTACAGCCTGGTGTTGTATTGATAATATTTTATTGTAGTAGCATTAATTAGATTTGTATTGATCTCCAGATTATTCATTATCTTCCATAGTTGTGAGACTGGGACACTATCTCCAGAACAATCAAAACTTCAAATGTTTTTGTGTCTAGTGGGATTTTTTACTCTAAATGCTGTTCCGTAATACTTTTGCTTGAATATATTTTCCATCAATTTTCAATATATTCGAGATATCATACAAAGAAATGCAGTTCCGCTATAATTTTCACAGTTTACAAAAAAATCACTTTACAAAAAGTTCTACCAAAATATTAGCAAATGCGATGAAATCATCTATAATTCCATAAAACCTGCCATATTATCGATATTGTAAGAATATGAATAAATTATCCTTCCTCTACTGTATAGAACGTTCTGTATTGAATGGCGCAATTGTCGGCAATATGTCCCCGTAACAATAAACACTAACGACCGTTTTACACTTTTTAATGAACAATCAGATTACGAGACGGCGTGGCAAAACGGCATTGTCGACATGTCGTTAGCTCTTATTGCCACGGGATATGGGCTAAATGAAGGCCATTTTCCCCTTAATTATTTCGTTTTGGTATGTGCATGCAAAAACTAACAACGATAACACGATCATACCGATCACAATACAATCTTAAAGCGACTTCATCATATCGGGTTCGGCATGCGTGCAAAAAATGCAGTCAGTGGCACACTTTGTCACCGTGAATTTTTAGTCATATGTTATTGTGAATCAGAGGCGTCGATCATAATATTGTATCGATTCAAATAGTATTAATAAGGAATGCAGCGTATTGTAAACTTAACTTGATACAATATTACAAATTGTGCAATATTGTTGACCGTCTACATTTAACGGGTGGTTCGAGTCAAATTTACAGCTTGTGGCATATTGAATGTGTTCTTTTTCAATGTTTTTCCAATTGTTGAATTCTCCAATACACATTCATCTGATATACGACCATAGGAGAAGACAAGAACTCATAATTGTCATTTACAACTGCCATCAACACAATGCTAAAGGTTTTTTATAATTAAAGTAATATGCCCCTGTACGATGAGGGGTGAACTATTTTTTAAATGAAACCATTTTAAGTCAAAAACATTTTTCAGTATATACAGGGTGTCCCGGGACTAATGGGAAAAAAGTCAGGTGCGTATAATATGAGCCAAAATAATGTTAGTACTCCATATAAACTTTTTCTATACAGGCCCTCGTTTTCGAGTTATAGGCCTCCAAAGTTTTAATTTTGAATTTTGTTTTTATTTTTATTTTTTGTACTAGTTATTTGATCTTTATAAAATTTACGGTGAAGCTATAATGAACGTGTATGTTTATTTTGGAAAGGTAAAGAGATTTACAGTAGTGCCTTGAAGCCAGGGACGGGCTTCTCGCAATGGTTAGTGATCCAAAAAATTTGCAGGGATGGCACACCCTGTATGAAATTATCGAAATTTACTTCCCCACACATTAAGCTATCTAAAAGGTACTCCTGTTGGAATTCGATAAAATAAGCCGTTTGGCTAATATTTACAGTTTTATTAATGCACTACGTACCAATTTACGCATTCACCATTTTTAGAAGTACGCAACAAGGTAAAAGTCCTTAATTTAACAGTTACAATGGCAGAATTCACTTTTATTGAGTATGCAGATATGCACTTAATGTATGAACTGGCTTCTCGAAACTGTTTAGAGGCTAGAAGGCTTTATGTAGAACATTTTGCAAACAGAGCATTGTCAGACAGACGAATGTTTGAGCGTATTGATCTCAGGATACGAGAAACAGGTATAAATAAATAAATGTAATTTTCCATGTTTACAAAATAAAATTGTAAAGTTTTTTGCCAAGAAAAGGTGGAAAAGGTCCAGTGCGAAGCGTACGTACTGTGGCAGTTGATCAAGACTTGTTAAATGCAGTTGATAATGGACCATCAAGGAGTTTACGAAAATTACCAAGAGAACATAACGTCTCGAAATCAGTTGTTCATCGCTTCCTGAAAGAATAGCTGTTATATCCTTTTCACATGAAAAAAGTACACAGTATGACAGTGGCTGATTATCCTGCACGACTTGAGTATAGCCAGTGGTTTCTGCGATAACAACAAGCAGACAATACATTTATTAATAACGTTCTCTTTACGAACGAATCCGGTTTCACCATAGATGGAGTCATAAATTCTCATAATATGCATTTATGGGATGATGTGAATCCATATGGCATTATCCAAACTAGGAGCCAGCCTAGATTCATGGTTAATGTTTGGACATGAATAGTTGGCAATCATTTGATAGAGCCATACTTTATTGACGGTACTGAGTTATGGAACCTGTTTGATGAGGTGCTACTACAAACTCGTATGAATTTATGGTTCATGTCTGATGCATTTCAGTTTAGATCTACGACAGCATTTACACACAAGGTTTCCTAATAGATGGATTGGTCGTGGAGGCCCTATTCAATGGCCACCGCGATCAGGAGACGTTAATGCTATGGATTTCTTTCTCTAGGGCTATCTAAAAAGTAAGGTATACGCAACAGCTGTACAAACAAGGCAAGATTTAATAGACATAATTGTGGTACACTGCAATGTTATTAGAAATAATATGGGATTGCTCTTTCAAGTGCAAAGAAACAATCTTCGTAGACTTAGAATATGCGTGGAAGTGGGGGGAGCTCATATTAAACATTTATTAGAATTTTGTTTTTGTTTAGGAATGAGTTTTAGTCTAATATTTTATAACTTGTGTTTATTGAGGTTTTCTTAATGGTTTAATAATGTTGTGTTCGTAATTTTGATTAAAAGCAACTAATTACGTTGTTTGCGTACCTATTTCATTCCCATTAAATAAGTTCTTATTGTTTTTATCATCTGCTTTCATCAAATCATTTTTTGTAGTACTGTATGAAAATGTTGGACATCGTATTAGTAAGTTAGTTAGGTAAATTGGTACGTAGTGCATTAATAAAACTGTAAATATTAGCCAAACGGCTTATTTTATCGAATTCTAACAAGAGTACCTTTTTGTTAGCTTAATGTGTGGGGAAGTGAATTTCGATAATTTCATACAGGGAGTGCCATCCCTGCAAAATTTTTGGATCATTAACCATTGCGAGTAGTCCGTCCCTGGCTTCAAGGCTCTACGGTAAATCTGTTTACCTCACCAAAATAAACTTACACGTATATTATAGCTTTACCGTAAATTTTATAAAGATCAAATAACTGGTTCAAAAAATAAAAATAAAAACCAAATTCAAAATGGAAACTTTGGAGGCCTATAACTCGAAAACAAGAGCCTGAATAGAAAAAGTTTATATGAAGTACTAACATTATTTTGGCTCAGATTATACGCTCCTGACTTTTTTCCCATTAGTCCCGGGACACCCTGTATATACAAATATATATTCAAATACAAAATCATAAAAAATTTTCTGCGGAAATGCATCATTTTCGGACTTTAGAATAACTGAAACTAGTTATATGAAAACTTTTTTACGCTTTATATTTCAAACACTTTCTTAAACATATCTACGCAAAAGAACTCCTGCGGAAATATGTGATTTTCATACCAGGTGTTATTTGTACAGTGGTTGTGCCTTGCAGATAAATGAAAACTTATTTTTGTTAAGTGTATATAAAATATGCGAAATGAGACAACATACTCAGAAAAAATATTTTTTAAATAACATCCTTAATGTCAAATGACATTTTTAAAACTAAATTTTGTTGGAATTATCGGAAATAAAACTGAAATTCAACTATAAGCTTTTAAAAAAAAACTTATAAACATATATGTACCAGTATTAAATAAAGGAACAAAATTTGCCTTGCAGAATAACTCTTTAAAGTCGAACTCTAAAGTCATCGTATTCCATTCTTATTGAATTTAATAATTCAACCATTGGATCTAACTTATGTTTCTAACAATATCACCTCCAAAGGTATTCACAAAATTTATCAGGAAACTCATCTTCAGGAAGATACTGACCTCTCAAATACCTTTTAGCTACATTCCATTGAGATTCTATCCTCTGAGTATGTGTCCCATCATCCGCCACAAATTCCACGCTATGATTTTCTGTGTGGTGAATTTAGCTATAATTGGAAAGTCCACTGTAAGCTTTCCAATCATCCTTATGAATAATAGATCCCACTGTCACATGATTTTTAATAATTTCTATAAGCGTCTCTTTTATTTTGCGGACAAACAACTTGCCTCAGATCTTCTGAGTTTTGAGCGATAATTCCCAAAACCCATAACTCCATAACTCGTCCACGATTGTACTTCCTTTTCCCAAATTTCGATTTGTTAATTTAAAATTAAAAATTTCTTTTATTCGATTTGTTGATGTGTTATCAAACTATAAACCTTAAAATATTAAGTTGAGTTTAATCCTCTTCCCGACCTTTAACACAGATCAATGAATAATTTCTATTCCTATCAGCTTAATATCGCTTAAAATCTCAATACACAAACCTGCACTATGATTCCTGGCCCTCCAGCTGTCGGCAGAGATGCCTGCATTGAAGTAAAAGCATTGGTAACCATCTCCCGACAATACTTCATCCGAGCAGCTATTGTTGCCATTGATAAGCTTCCTTCTGAACCACTTACACCAACACATATCAGTTCATATGATTCTCCGTGAGCGAATCCAAAAAGAATTCTGCATATAAATATTTAAGAAAAAGAGAGTTTAAAAAGTCTTACTTACCTAAACTCTCTTTCTGGTGAAAGATGACTATTTACAAACCAGGTTTCCTTTGCAACAGAAAACGAAGGTTTGCATTGTTGTCGTTTAGAACACCTATATATTCCCAAATCTGTTTCTGAAAACTAATAATGCGAAAATATATCCATTTTAATCGTATGTTTTCTACATTTTGTCCTACAGTAAAGTAGTCTAGGTATTAAGCCTTCATTTTTCGCAAATTCATTATCTTCCTGCCTAGTTTTAGGTAGACTCTGCTCAGTTATAACAAACTAAGACATCATTTAACCACTAGGTATCCGTATTTCTACTCCTACACCACAGATTATACTAACAATAATAAAGCACGTATCTTGACGACATTTAAAAACCCATTGAACTTTTTTGTATATGCCTTTTTACAGAGTCGCCGATTAAAGTTCGAATAAATCAAAATCTACAATATTTTATCAATAATTGAAAATGATATATTTCCGCAAGAAGTTTTTTGCGTGTTTATGTCTAAAATGTAAAACAGAAACGTATTTTCTTGTAACTGGTTTCAGCTATTCTAAAGTCGGAAAAATGAAAATTATGCATTTCCGCAAAAAAATTGAGTCTTTCTGTTTGAATAATATTCCTAATGGTGAATAAACGAATATTTCTTACATAACTGGTTTCAGCTAAACGAAAGTTGATCCTGAGGAGGTTTCCTTATTCCCACGTTTTTTCCATCTATTCCACCGTGTCCCAAAGTGTTTAGCAATTTGCTCCCATGCCTCGATTGTTTGTGGTAATTAGAGAAACAATATTTTAATTAAGTGCGCTATCCCTTTTAGGAATCTACAATTACTGAAGATATTCAACCGCCTCCTCATACCTCATTTGGCAGATTAACGTCTTAGACAAATACCGGATGAATATGAAAACTGGGCTTTGTCTTGTGCCGCAGATTTAAAAAAGAAATTACAATTGAAAATAGAATCCTGTGCAAAAATTGGAAAACTGGAAATGAAAACATAGAGAAAAAACCGCAGATAGAGATATTAGACAGAAACAGCCAGAAAGAAGGGTTTGGATTAATGAAAAGAGAAGAGTAATCTTCGGTAGAAAACGTATGCAACCAACTGAATTCCAAACTTGGTATAGAATTGACAAAAACTGGTGTAAGCAACATGTATCCGCTGGGTAAGTCAAGACATTGCCCATTCAAAATTGAACTTGTGTCAGCATTTACTAAAATTCATATTTTACGAAATTGCTAAATACTAAAAGGTATAAACATATCTGTATAACCAGATTTGACAAAAAAATAACAAGAAACAAATAAGATATTGAGAAATTACCTAAAGAAAATACGTGGAAGTGGTAAATAAGGCAGTTACATAAGAGGAGAAAACCCTAAAGAAACTATATAGGATACACAGCAGAAGATATCTTGGAGAAAGAAAATAGTCAATCACCAGACTAGTCTAAAGCCGCTAGTGCACTAGAAACTCCATCGAGGCCCTACACAGAAAGAACTAAAAAATAAGAGAAAGGATCAGAAAAGGTTGCAAATAAGACAGAAGCAAAAGAGGTGAAAAATAAAAACACAGCCAACAGACATACTGATAGCAGTATCACGCGAAGGAGACCGGAGACCAGAGAAAGAAAAAATACAGTAAAACAAATCCAAATGAGGTCTACCTTGATAAACTTAAAGTGAGTAATACAATATCAGCAAAACAAAAATATATATTACGAGTTATACTATTTCATAAATATTTTTTCTTTTTTGTGATCTGCTTTAGTATTGGTTAATATTATTGAAAATTCAAAATGAATCAATATATCAGAGAGTTCCATATTGAAACAGTAGTGGAAACGAAAATAATTTAAGATTCTTCACAACTTTTGAAACTGGACAATACTTAGGTAGATATAAAAATTCTCCACAATAATACAAGCAGTGTGGATAAGAATTTAGATCAAATCAAAGTATTACTATAAGAAAAAAAACGTATTTTTCATATCATTATTCTGACTCTCGGTAAATTAGTGATATAGATTCATATAATATAAATGAATGGGCATATTATCATCTACGATTATGGTAACGTCTAACAAAACAATAGTGTAAAAATTTTGGAATTGAACGCATATATTGATTATTTGGTAAAATAGTCTGACACCCTAAGTAGATATAGCTCAGATGCGGGTGTTCTACTATACTTTTTATAATTCGCGTATAAAAGAGACTTCATTATAACATTGTTTACAGTGTCACAATGAAGCTCTTTGAACACTGTTATAGTAATTTTTAGTGTACAGTTGGTTATTGTATTTAGTTATATTTTTATTTGACATTTGACTTTAACCTAGACACAAATTATAAATAAAATGGTCTAGCGTTGTTCTAGCTAGCAAATTATTATATTAAAGGTAAATTAGAATGATTTATATATTGAAAATATTAATGAATAACGTACGCTTACGTTTATGTATCAATTTGTCAATTGTTTATTTTTAGTGTTTTTAAATGAAACTCAAGGTCTCTAGTTAATTCCACAATATAATACAAGTTATTGAAAATACTAAAAAATTGACAATTGTTTCGATAAATCAATATTATCGAAACAATTGTCAATTTTTTAGTATTTTCAATAACTTGTATTATATTGTGGAATTAACTAGAGACCTTGAGTTTCATTTAAAAACACTTATATGAGCATATTCCACGAAGTAAGGGTCGAGACAATCAATGTTTATTTTTATATTGTATAAGATCAATATATAGGTATACATAACGTTCGATTTTTGGGATAAATTACCAGATATCTATGAGAAGATGTATTACAGAAATAATTCTGTTCATGATATAATATAAGTAGATCGCAAGAGCATATACGAAGAAGCTCTTTTTTAAACAAATAATCATCCTCTTTTTGCTTAAATGAAAGTTTGTTTACAATGCACACAATTATTCGGTTATATGTCAAAAGTCAGAAGTGCTGAATAAAACCATCTGTGATCTGACCAATTAGGAATCTACAGAATTGCCAACTTAAATTCAAACCACTCCTCCTAGTTTAAAAACAGGGATTATATGAAATTCTATTTTAATTGAATAATTAAATAAATGCGAATTATAAAAAATATTCTGTAAAACTTGTGCCACAATGACTTTCTGTAGTACTGGTGATTTGCACAACTCACCGCTTCGCGGTTCGTTGTGCGAACTTCACTCGTACTACAAAACGAGTCATTGTGACACTTGTTTTACAAATAACTATTGTTTGAAACCCACATTTACTATCGGATAATTGCCTGTGAAACAGCAAATGCCTTTCATACAATAAATCTATATCACATACAAAAATCAACTTTGAAAATAAGCACTAATAGAAAAAGAACATACCCTACAGAAGCGCTATATAAAGAAACATTGATTCTAGTCATAATACAACTGTTATAAGGCAACATAAAAATAAATATGAATTTAAAACAATCATATATATAATAACACCAATATACAACTAGCCATAAGATTAATTCAACCTATGTTCTAAATACTTATTTGGCTCATCGGCTATATAATCTCATTCCAGCAGATACCAGCAATCATTAGTAATAATTTATTAAAAAATAAGTTCAAAGTTTGGATCTTAGGTTTCCCAAGAGTACAGATACACCGACATATCTATATGAAAAATACATATTACCAAAGTGTATGAAAATTAGATGTATTTACATGTTAGTTGGAATTGTGTAACCTGTAGTTCAATTTCTCCATTGTTTGTTTTATTGACATGTGATTGATGTTCGATGCAAATACATACTACAATATATTTCATTCTTAGTGTTTTAAATGAAACTTACTGTTTCTAGTTAACTCCACAGTTTATTGAAAAATGTTAAAATTTCTAAAAAATTTACAATTGTTTCGATTTTACCTAAATATAATCGTCAGAATGACAGAAGTTACATTTCATTTGATGCCTACCTGATGTTTAATTATTTTTGGCTAGTTCAAGAAGTGACCTATCTTGTGATTGACTTAATATATGTTAATAGAAAAAAGAAGAAGATGTGATATTACAAATATTGAAGCATAGATATTATTAGCCCTATGGGGATATCCTGGATATCATTTTCCCAATTAAGATCAGTATAACTGTGCAATGATATAGAAAACCAGGAAAACTTATAGCTGCTGATCTTTACAATAATTATCACTTAAGAAGACAGTTTAAGAGTGGAGTACCACTTTTAAACTGTCCATATCCAAAATAACTTTTTGGGTGTTGTTGGAAGCTTGCAATTACGTAGATTCTGATATTTTAGGACAAAACAAATAGTGTGTACAATACATTACATTCAAATCAATCAAATTCACATAAATGATTACTGTTTTAAATGTAACTTACTGTTTCTATATAGTTCCACAATATATTGAAAAATGTTAAAAATTCTAAGAAATTGACAATTGTTTCGATATTAAATATCATCGTCAGAATGACAGAAGTTACATTTCATTTGATGCCTACATGATGTTTAATAATTATTTTGGCTAGACCTACCTTTTGATTGTTTTAATATATGTTAATAGAAAAACAAGAATATATGATATTACAAATATTAAAGCTTAGATATTATTAGCCCTATGGGGATATCGAGGATTTCTTTTTCCCAATTAAGATCAATATAACTGTGCAATGATATAGGAAACCAGGAAAACTATATCTGCTGATCTTTACAATTAATTTCACATATTTGACTTGACGCATTGGTTTTACGCGTTAGAATAGGGAGCGGGTTGCTAGTATAATAATTTATTTCCTTTACAAAGACAACTATTTCTATTAGGAAGTGAATATAGTGTCCTAATAGCATTTTTAGACTTGTAACTGAATTTTAGCAAAGTTTGTTAGAATTTAAATGACAAATGAGTGCCCAAGTGGAAAGCGAGATATTCAATATAAGATTTGGTTTGTTTATTAGCTTAGATCTTATTGCTTAGTTTTAATTTGTTTCGTTCCAAATCTGGCGACATTACTTTACTTAAATGAGTTTAAATATTTCTGTTGGCTTCCTCTATAATATAACTAATGTTCCTCCGCTACTGACTTGTTGAATCCAACGCTACTTTAGGTGTTATTTTTATAAGGTGAAAATATTCTTTTGTTAAATAACTTCAAAGTAACCGCATTATTATGGTTTCTTTATATACTATGTAAGTTTCATTGAGAACATACTGTAGATATGTCAACGGTCAGATTCTAATAGATGGTTTAGAGACTCATTCACACGTATAGGAAAAGGCCGTTATCGCATCCATTACAATAACCGCCCGCCGCCGCCAGATAGCAAATACCTCGTTTAATGTGCACGTGGTCGTGGGACGAGCGTCCTGGGACCGACGCCGTCGCTGCTGGTGCCGCTGCCAAGGTCTCGCCGCCTCCACCTGGCCGAAGGTCTTATTGGTTCTAAAATCGCCAATCTCGTTCATCTTACAACGTAACGACGAAAAAATTGATACATCAACTAAAGTGGCGGACTGAATGTATATAATACTGGAATTTTTTCTTGACGTTGATAGAAATTTCAGGAAATTTAATTACTTATAAAATTTATGATACGATTATGTATATTTTTATTCGATAAACATATGATGTGCCTCGAAATGGGAATCGGTGAACATGTCTTAAAACAATTATCTCTTTTTAATGAATGTTTATACAGTGAGTCCAGAAAGTAACGTATAAATTCATTATTAGCTATTTAAACGTTTGCTTCCAATTTAGTATTCTTTAAATTAAGAAGATAAAATAGACAACGTTCAAATGGAAAAATCAATAGATTTAGGAGTAATGTTTGAAGAAACAGGAAAACATAATGTAGAAATAATTAATAGGATTGAATAAACCATTAAGCTGTACTATGCCATAAACAAAAAATGTATAGACAAAGAAAAATATATAACATCATATATTGACGGCTAACAAAAAAGCAAAGGAGCAAAATAAAGCAGTAGGAATGAAATGCCTCGGAAAAACATTAGGAGTGAATAGAAGGGATAAAATTAGAAATACGAAAATTAGAGATACAACCAATATCTAGCGTGGTGGGGACAAGTTAAAAGAGCATATGTAGCAAAAATTCAAATAAAAAGAGAAAAAGAAGGTAAATTCAAAGATGTAATTATAGTACGTATTTGCCTTTGACATATTTCGAAGGGAATGTCTATTATATCGACGAAACTATTGGTAAATTACTATAGGGTTAAAAGATGAAATGTGCGAGACAAACTTTTATAGAAACATGTTCCATTGGAAAGAAAGCACCTTTTAGAAACTAATAATAAGGTAAATGTTGCTAGTTTTGTCAGGTTAAAGACATACTATCACTACTTTCAACTTTGGAGAGGTAGCGTTCTACATTCATGAAAAAATATTTTGTGCATTAAAAATGTTTTTTATATTCTTTACTAATTGAAAATTGAAATAATCGGGAAAAACTTGTGTTTCTCTGTAATTTTTTCATTAAATAAATAAAAAGCTGATGGAAATACACCTGTTTCTAAGTTCGTCATATTTTGTATGCTATTTTCGTCATAACTTGGGTGCTTTTTTCGTCATACCTTGAAATATTATTAGATTAGAATAATGCCTGTTTGAAATTTGTTTTTGTTGAAAAAATAATTTTAAAAATAAAACAAGATTAAACTTTATCGCATTTACCTTAACTCTCATTGCTAGCAAAAATGGTCTATGGTGGCTTACTAGTATTTGAAAGCAGTCATGAAGACATGCAGGATGCTGTTACTTCCTTAATATATGAAACAATCCAGGATTATACAAGCTACTACTCAAAAATGTTTGGAAAAATACGAAAAGTGTCATTGTACGAAATAGCACACTGGTGTAGTTCCTGAATCCGACTCTGTCTAAATCATGAATGATAGTTAAAATTTTGGCGAGTACCTAGGGATTTCTTCGAACGGTTTACCATTAATTTTTGTGACTATTCTTACCTAGACATTTCCAGTGAGGTCTATTGTTTTGTGACTAGTCTTATCTAGACAATTCCAGGGAGGCGATTGTTATTGTGTGAGCCGGATTCTAGAATTTTCTAGATAAAAGTGCACTTAATATATGAAGACTTCCGACCAGCGGGAGGAGTTAGTTTATAATTTGATCTCGTTAGACAAATAGTCTACGAGTAAATAGTAACAGTAGTGAAGTGTTTATATAAATTAGTGTACGTGAATATACTGTGTATATAATAAAAATTAGTAAATAGTTTAGTGAATGAATAAATTAAGTGAGTAGACATACTGTGTGTATAAATTTATCACACATATCGTAATCAAAACGAAAAAATAAATTAGAAAAACATTGCACTGGTGTCAGGTGTGGTGTAATATAAATAAATGTCTGCGTAATAATGGCCAAGACACTAAGTGACCTGGAAGTGATGGAATTAAAGGCAGAATTAGAGAATCGTGAATTGGATACGTCAGGAAAGGAGAATGAATTAGTAGAAAAACTAAAAATGGCACTGGTTAGTGATGGCTTGGATCTAGAAACATTTTTATTTAAAGACGAGACTTCCACTCTAATCTCGTCAATTTCTACCGATATTTTAACCATGAAGAATGATATTTCTGCTAACATGGACAAGGTGTGTACTAATATGGACGAGAAGATTTCTACCATGAAGAATGATATTTCTGCTAACATGTACAAAATGTCTACTAATATGAACGAGAAGCTTTCAACCATGAAGAATGAGATTTCAGCCATGAAAAAAGATATTTCTGCCGATATCTTATCAATGAAAAACGACATTGCCGCTGACGTCGAAATAGAATTTCGTCTCTAAAATCAGCTATTGAGCATAAGATGAAATTGATGGACGATAAAATCTATAATAATAGATCGATAATGGAAAACCCGTAAATTATATGATTTCCAGAATGCAAAGCTATCATACAATAGTGAAGACATAGAACGGGTAAAAAAATTTAAATACCTGGGAACCTGGCTATGTGAAGACTGGTATTCAGACGTGGAAATCAAGTGCCGAATAGAAAAAGTAAGGAGCTCATCCTTGAGATTCAAAAACGTCTTCACGAACTCGACGTCGACCTCAATCTCAGAATAAGATTCACAAAATGCTACGAATGGTCCGTCCTATTGTATGGCATGGAAGGCTGGACTCTGAAGGTGAATACCATGAGCAGACTGGACGCATTTGAAATGTGGATCTATCGAACAATCTTGAAACCAATGAGAAAATTCTGAGGAGGGCTGGAAGGGAACCTGAATTGCTGAACACGATAAAACGCAGGAAAACAGCGTACTTGGGACATGTGATACGCAACGAGAGATACCAGTTGCTCCAACTATTGATAGAAGGAAAGATAGGGGGAAAAGGGGAGTGGGTCGAAAGAGGATGTCGTGGCTCCGAAATATCAAACAGTGGACAGGGATGAGAACCACAGGAGAATTAATCCACACCATCAGAGACAGAATGAAATGGTCAGAAGTAGTCGCAAACATACATTAATGGATAGCAGAAAAAGATGGGAGATCAGATGGGCAAGAGACGTCAGCAAGAGAAAAGATGATCGACCAAATAAAACCCTGCAAACCAGAAACACATACCAAGTTAGAAGACACTGGCAGTTTTGCCGGAGTCCAGGCTTCAACACGTTCGACGGAAGGAAATCGTGGACCAATTATGTGAAACAGTTTGAAGCAACTGCTAGAGTAAATAATTGGTCCGACTGGGAGAAGGCAGTAAACTTAACCTCCGCGCTTCGGGGAGATGCCTTAGATGTACTTCAGACGATATCACAGGAAGAAACGGATGACTTTGGGCAGCTTAAGAAGAAGTTGGATATGCGATATGGTCACGAACATCTAGAACATATGTACCAACCCGAGCTGAAGAACCGAAAGCAGAAAGGTGACGAAGCCCTTCAAGAGTACGAACTGGATATTGCCCAACTAGTTTGATTTGCTTATCCATCAGCATCAGATAACATGCTGGAATGTCTGGGCAACCAGGCCTTTATTGATGGCTTAAGTGATCCCGATATGTGGAGGATGCTTCGTTTAGCCCATCCCAAATCATTGGTCGATGCATCGACTGCTGCTCTTGAATACGAAGCAGCCACGATCGCTTCGCGATACAACAAGGGTAGGACCATGCAGGAAGAATGTGACGATGACAGACTTGACCAGATCGTCAACTTTTTGAAAGGTATGGTAGTCAAGAAGCCGAAGAAGATCAGGTGCTGTAATTGTGGCGAGCTAGAGCATGTACTCAGTTTGTGGAAGCGTCCTACGACCCCTGCTGACTCAGAAACTCCTAAATTCAAAGCAGCCATGAAGGATTCGCGGTACAACAAAGGTAGGACCATGCAGGAAGAGGGTGACGATAGCAGACTTGCCCAGATCGTCACCTTGTTGAAACGTATAGCAGGCAAGAAGCCGAAGAAGATCAAATGCAGTAACTGTGGCGAGCTAGAGCACGTACGCAGCCCTTGTGTGCACCCCAGGACTCCTGCAACCCAAGAACTCCAGTCACAAGGGAAACTAGACAGTAGCGAATATCGAGCTGATGTGGATCGCCGAAACGCCGACTCTCTGCCTAGACGGTCATGTTCTGTAGACTATTCCTACTGCAACAAGTCGGAATTCAAGGAAGTTGCAGTTTCAAGAGCTACTGTAGTCAATGAATAATGGTCACCTACCAGGATCAGAGAAGATCAGGAGAATGATCCTCAACTAAAGCAGCTTCGGCAATGGAAGGAAGAAAATCGGCGACCCATATGGTATGAAGAGTCCATATTTTCACCGATACCAAGGTACAATGGTCTTATTGGGACTCCCTTGTCCTGGAAGAAGGGCTGTTGATAAGAGTCCTTACAAACGATTATGGTTCCGAGATGAAGAGACAGCTAGTTATCCCAAGAACGAGAGTAGCTGAGGTACTGATGAAGTTACACGATAGTTCATCGGGAAGTCATCTGGGAGTAGAGAAAACCCTTCAGCGAGTCCGTGAAAGTTTTTATTGGATGAACAGCTCCGACGATGTGAAGGACTGGTGTAAGAAATGTACGACTTGTGCTACGAGTAATGGACCACATCGCAAGAGAAAGGCACCCATGAAACAATATGATGTTGGAAGCCCTTTCGAAACGATTCTTTTAGACATCGCTGGACCATTTCCGACGACAGAAAATTCTGGTAAATACATCCTGGTTGTAATGGATTATTTCACCAAGACACTGAGACTCAAACACAATTCGCGATACGTCTTCTAACTAGAAATTAATTTCCAGATCGATCAACATACCGGGATGTGTGGGAACCGCTACGGGGCCTTCGAGATCATGTGCTGTAATCCCACGTGCGGAAACTAGCAATGCCCAGGATAGAGATAGAGAGTAACCAGTTGGATTGGCGAGTCATCAGGAACATGATAGAGGTGATCTTCCAAGATAGCAGTGTCCACATATTAATTTTCAACTATACACTTCGTTATCGATACTCGTTAAAGACGCAATAGACAACGTTTCTACCGCCTAAAGATGGGACAGATGGTGGCAATAGCCTCTGCTCTGTCCCACAATCAGTTTTCTACTTCCAATCATCGATCAAAATTTAAAATGTATTTGGGTAATTTGGGACAGGACAATAGGTACAAAGATATAAATCTGAAAATTAAAATCAAAATGCTATTTCAATGTATTGAAGATTTAGTTACGAATTCCAAATGAACGATATAAAGAAAACAATAATGAAAAACAGCAAATAAATTTTCTTATTGCTTCAAAAACCGGCTTACCATATATATAAAACTTTTAAAACTTAACATAATACTTTATTCGGTCTTCTAAAATAATTTTCCACTTACTGCTGCTTCACGTTGTTTCGTACTGTAAATTACTTACTCAGAAAGTCTGGGACGGTCAGGCACTATAAATTCACTTGACTTTAATAATGATCCATTTAACAAACTTTTAGCATCAACCTCGGTACTAGTACTTATACGGAAGAAGCTTTCTTTTCGGAAAAAAAATCTGAAGCAGAAATCAAAATTGTGACACGCGGTAGCAGATCGCAAAAATTTGCAAACGGCAGTAGACAGCCCCAAAACGCTCGGTTTTTGGAATTTATAATTTAACTCCTACCTAAAAATTTTGGCGTTAATGGTGGTGAGGGAATTAACTTGAAATCGATTAACTTACAACAAGAAATATTTCTAATATACCGGACAGCTTTGGTTTTAATTAAAATAGTTTATATACCGGGCGTTCTCGATAATTTGAATTTTTGAAAAGCGAAATGTAATAAAAAAAAATTTACATTTCTTAGATGATAATTCTTGGCTTTTGAACTACTAATGAAATAAATACTTACTACGGGACTAAAACTGTACGAGAAATTAAAGTTGGAAAGTAAGTAACGAGTTATACTCGTATACACTTATTAAAATCGAAATACCATCGACGACCAAATAAAGTTAATCCAAAATGTTTCAAAAAAATTAACTCGTTACACTATATTATGAAATAAGAATATTTCTCCTCCTAATTTACATAGAATACGCTATAAACAAGGGAATAATTTAAGCCGCATATATAGACGCACTAATAAAATTTAATCATAAATGATAAACTGTTTCAGAACGCGAGTGTCGCGTTAGTATATCCGAAATGAAACAAACCCCTTAATCCCCATTCCATCAGCATATCTCATAATTTGCTTACTGTAAATAACCCTCTTGTAAATATTAAACTAATCAAGTCACCTAGCACCTCTGCCGAAAAAACCCTTACGCGTTCTTTCGGGGGTCATTTCCCAAGCACATATGAATATAGAGGGTCTGGTCACACCGATTTTGGTTTTTATTACACTACGGAACGTTCTTCACTGACTTATTTTATGAGAAACTATGGTATTTTTATAACTTATTATATATGTAGCTATCGAAGTTTAGAGAACTTGTTATAACACTCCATTAAAAGGATTTTCTATTTTTTATTGCAATGAGATACTTTTTTAGATTGGTATTCTTTTATTCAATAAATTTGTAGTAGCTGATGCAGTCAATTAAAAAACTAAATACAATATATTCTGAACGTATAGCAAATTAACTATTGAAAATGATTTGTATGTACTAGAACTACATTAACAAACATGGCAATTCAATTAATTGTTGAAAATGATGTAATTTAGCATCAGCACATGTTTAGATACGCTTTTCCATTTGATTGCTAGCCTTCTTCATACAAAATCTATGAAAATAAAACTCTTATCAATCAGTTTCTATTCTATCTCTGAGTTCGTTCACTAAATCAACTATTTTTATTAGTTTTAAACCACATCATTCAATAGAATTACGTGCAACTATTCCTTTTTCACATTTTGAGTACCACTTTATGTAGGCGCATTTACATCCAACATTCATTTCACATAGTAAATAAATAAAATATGACTGGAAAAAATGCAGAATAAAAATTTATTTTAGATCATAACAGTACCCTGTATAGGCTCTGATCTCCCTCGTGACGTAAATATTCATGGATGTCCAGTGGTTATTATAATCTTCGTCAAAATTCCGCCACACATTGAATTAAAAATGGATAAAACCCATTATAAATACATGGAAGAGGGTTTTCACACACGTTTTCGCACCGCGAATAAGAAGCTTTCACCCAAGAAGTATAGAGAAGAAGGATTATACTGTAAGAAAGGTTGATGAAGCCGTAATTCCAAATACTCAAAACTCCCAATCTTCCTGTAAATAACTACTTACGATCTTAGATATAAGGAGATCCACGGAAATAGTAGATGAGTTACATTTGATCACTACAGCAGCTAATAAAGTGATATTTATATGGAACGAAGTAAAATCGTTACTGTTTCGACTGTTTTGTCACTAGAAAATTACATGGCGTGAAAAATCATATCTATTTATCTGCGAATGTTAGGCGGAAATGGAGGTCTGAAATTTTCGGGCATACTGCTGCAAGGTCGTCTCAAACCACAGACAAATTCCTATCTATAAAGCTCCATTTCAATAGAACGTACTTGTTTGATTATTTAGTTCAGCCACGAAACGATATATAGACGTTTGACATTCACTGACACAGTGATATCAGTGTTATGACTAAAATTCAGCCATGTTCGACATTTTGTGTGCATTCCTGCTCGTATTTCCTTCAGGTTGGATGTTTGTTGTTTATTTACTGTTTGATCGTTCAACATTTAATGTTTTATTTTATTCTATTTGAGTGATACATTGAATTCGACAAGTGCGCAGTACCTGGGGCTCGACAAGTGCTCAGTACCTGGGGCTCGAAAAGTGTGAAGTAGATGGATGTGTGATCAACTTTCTACCTAGACATTATTTTCCGAATTATAAGAAATTTACTACCTCGACCCGTACACCGTGTAATCTACTTATATTACTGCTTTAAATGAAACTAACTGTTTCTATATAATTCCACAATATATTGAAAAAATGTTAAAAATTCTATGAAATTGACAATTGTTTCGATATTAGATATCTTCGTCAGAATGATAGAAGTAACTACTGTCATTCTGACGATGTCTATATAAACATATAACTCTCTGACATCCATAAACTTGGTTACCTCATACAATAAATCCGTTGGATACTTAATTTTTTATAAATTTTATTTTCAGTAATCTCTTTTGAAAAATTTCCAGTTTATTTGAATGGTTCTTTGTGGTAACTCCCCAGCAGATGATCGAGTATTGGAGTCTGGTTTGAACAAGTGCGTAGTAAATAGTGAATACCGCTCTATGTTTTTTGAGAAATTTACCATCCTTAAGGAATTTATTAAATTATCTACATGCTTATCCCACCGTAAGTGATATAATTTAATATAATTTTGTCTTTGAACGGTTATTTCCTGATTGTTCTGAGTGACATTGAGCTCATTAAAATCTGCTAAACTGTTAATATAGTTTAAGAAAGGCAAAAAACTGATTTATTATAATGTATAGTAAGTATACTAATAAATAATTTTTTTTAAGTCATTATCTGTTCTATATTTTAGTTCTTCCCAAGTATCTACTTCATAGAAAATAGCCGTGTCATCAGCAAAACTCACAATTCGACCCGTAGTCGATTGAATATACAAATTGTTAACGTAAATTGAGAACAGTATAGGACCAAGGACTGTCCCTTGTAGTACACCAGTTGTAGTTAGTTTGGTCTTCCTAAGCTTATCTTTTACTTTCACTTATTGATATCGATTTTTGACATAGTTTCCGAAAAGTTTTAATGCATTTGCGCGTATTCCTAAATCCTCCAAAGCCAGCAATAACAGTTCGTGATGTATAGTACCGAAGGTCTTAGCTAAATCCAGGAAAATAGTGTGAACGCGCTGGGTCACATCGACCCAATAAAACTTTTTGAGTAATTTCGAGCAAAAATCAAGTTCAAAATGTATTGTTGAATCAAAAAACATATTGATGTTAGATATCTATAATATAAAATACATACAAAACAAAGAATATATAACAAAACACAGAAAACAGAAAAAAACATTAAAAACCAAAGAACATCAAAAAACAGTCTAAAAAATCATCGTTTTCATAATCAGATTCATCTGCATCCGCCTACAGTTTTCACATAAAATAGAAGTGTGATTCAAACATAGATATTTATACCATTTATTACAGTATAGCTTAGGTTTGTTATCTGAACCAATATATTCTTGACATCGGTTCCGTTTTCCAGGTACAGGGGTTCCATGTTCTTCACGCATGTTGAGAGTATGTTGTCGACGCTTTTTCTTTCATCACGTGGCAAATTTATTAATGTTGCTCTCTGATTCCGATAATCACTAATGAGCTCACGTGCTAACTGCTGTAGAAATGTTCGTCCAAATCTATTTTCCATTCCATCCATGGCTCTACAACCCGGGGTGGGTCTTGGCCGCCTCAACAATTCTCCTCCATTCATGTCGATCCTGAGTACTTTCTTCCCAATTAAGGACTCCCAAAGTTTGCAGGTCCTTGTGTATATTATCACGCCATCGAAGTTTTGGGCGCCCAAGTGGTCTTTTGTTGTTAGGGGCTTCTTCCCAGACCATTTTAATTAGCCTTGAGTCATTACTCCTCTGGACATGTCCCAGCCATCTTAATCTGTTGGATTTAATTTCTTGTACTATACTTGGGCTATTATATAGTTCATATACCTCATTGTTCGTGCGCCTCCTATACCGCACTGTTTGTTGATCCCAGACTCCTCCGTATATTTTCCTAAGGATCTTTCTTTCGAAATGATTGAGTAGTAGCGTGTCTTGTACCGTCATGGTCCATGTTTCGCTGCCGTATGTTACAACTGGTCTTATAATAGTTTTATATATGTTTATTTTTGTTTGACTTGTCAGAGTCCTTGATCTTAATAATTGTTGGGTTGCGTAATAGCATTTATTTCCTTGAAGTATACGCTGTTTAATTTCTACTTAAACGTTATTATCTGATGTTATTAGAGCTCCTAGATATTGAAAAGTCTGTACATGTTCGAAGTTGTATACGTCCATAGTAACATTTTGACGTATTCGATCTCGTCCTACGTTTCGTGTCATATGCATATACTTAGTTTTTTCCTCATTGACTTTCAGTTGTCTTAACGTAAAAAGTTGGTCTGTTGTTGACCGTTTCCTTCTGAATCCACTTTGGTACTCTCCAACTATTTCTTCTGAGTACGGTGTTATTCGCTTTTTAATTATATTAGACAACACTTTATATGATGTGTTAAGGAGTGTGATACCTCGGTAGTTGTTGCATGCCAATCTATTTCCCTTTTTATGTATTGGTATAATAACTCCTTCCTTCCATTCGTCTGGCATCGATTCCTGTTCCCATATTTTTTGTATTAGTTGATATATAGTCTCCACTATTCTATGTCCACCTTCCTTTAGGCATTCCGCGAGAATGCCATCTCTTCCTGCTGCTTCATTATTTTTTAGTTGTTTCATTGCTTGAGTTGTTTCTTCAATGGATGGTGTATCAACCCAAACTTCAGCCATATGTCGCTTATCCTCTTCTTGGTATGTCGGGTCTTCTATATTTACACAAAAAATAGTATGCGCATTAATTGCTGCCACATTGAGCAAAGAATATAATACGACCATGGGCCAGCGTTTGGTATTTCTCGCACAATTGTAGATTGCTGCTTTCCTATCTACCTCATAAATTCCAGATTTGGTTGCATTGTAAAAAGTGACGATAGAAGGTTTGGCTTTTTCTTTTGTGGCTGAATCTATTTCGTCATCATGGTGCATACTAGAAACAAGTATTACATTTTTATTCTTTCTTAGTACATAAGACACCAGTGTCTTTTGTTTTTGAAAGACAAACATAGATAAATTTATGGGTAACAATTTTGTCAGCTTACGATCTCGAAACAAAACATCCACGAACTCGCAGCTCGTAAACCAGTTATCAGTCGTAATATTTCTTCCCATTCCATAAATAGGTTGAATCAATCGTAGGAGAATACTCCTTGCGTCATTACTTAGCCGGTAGGGTCCCTCAGGTTGTTGTCTAATGTAAACTTCCAAATTTAATGTATAAAACATTCTGGCGTCCACAAGCGCAAAAATTTTGATGCCGTACTTGTTCGGTTTAGACTGCATATATTGTTTAAAACTACACCGACCTCTGAATACCTCAAGTTTTTCATCGACCGTAGCATATTCAGCGATGTTGTTGGCTATTTGTTACAAAAGAATTAAATATCTCTCGAATCGGTGAAAGTTTGTCATACTTTTTGCGTTTTTCCATAGTTTCTTTGTCATCAGTACGGATTACACGCATTAGAAGACGATATCGCTGCAATGACGTAGTAAGCCAGAACAAATCGATTTCAGTACCGTCTCGATTACACAGGTCTTCAGTATTTAGACGACTACCTTTGTGAGTACCTTCCAGGTATAGTTAAACAAATAGAGCTTTTATTTCTGCTTCGTTTGTTAATTTTGCATTTCTAGATCGACTGTACTCATCCGATAGATTTGCAATATATTTGTTCGTGTTTTCAACAATGATGTTAAGCATAATTTCATCAAAATATAACATCCAGCAATCCATGGGAGTTTTGGCATTTTTTGCCGCCCCTTTCACTCCAGGTAAGTGAATTACAATATTTGTTCTAGCAGTTCGCACTCGGTGGGAAAATAGATGCTTATTCCAAGTTGTGATATCATCTTTACCTTTAAAATAAGGATCCACATGTCCTTCAAGTTTTGCTTCCTCTCCCAACTCAGCTTCCTGCTCACTGTTAGTATCGGCTTTCTCCTCAACCATATCCCCCATGTCCTCAACCATATCTTCTTCATCTGTATCCTCCTCATTATCGGGTGACTCCGCAGCTGGCTGAACGTCTTCCCAAAGACGTGATTGCTCTTTTTCGTATGAATTAGCCAGTTCTAAAATACAAGAAGTTTTCTTAATAAAAAAAAATAATCTTTTTATCAAATTGAGAAGTGTTTTACTTCAAGATAATCCTGGAAGTAACAAAAAAGAAATACCAAATAAAAGAATGTTTTCAGCACTATTTTTCAAATACGAAATTTTAGTCGCGCCACGTTGAAGCAAAAAATAAAATGAAATTGATTAGTCGCGCCGGGTCAGACGTCAAATATTCCCATGTCACACTGTAACATAAGCGATTAAACGGAGACTGGCTACGTACATCGGCTGTCCGTCTCAAGTTAGGAAAGTACAGTACAAACTAGACGGTCTGGGTCAAATGGACCCGGCGCGCTATTCCAGGGTTAACAAAGTGGATCAAGAGTGGGGTGAATATTTCTGAATTCTCCTTTTTTTGATTTCTATATTTGTTAAATGCAACAGAAAAATTGAATTTTTCTGAACATTTTTCCTAGGTTGAGGCGTGTTTGGTGGGCTTATGGTTTTAGCAAGAGTAATGACCATCATCAGTACGTATTTGTTTATTTCGACGTTATTGTTTTTTGCTTTATTTTGTTGTACCTCATTAATAATTTCCCATAGTCCTTTTGAGTTTTCTGTATTTGTTTGGTAAAATAATCTTTTTTAGCTTTTCTTAAAACTCTAACAGTTAATGCTCTATAATTTAAATAGACTTTTTTATGTTTTTCAAATCTTTTTCTATGAATATGATGAAGTCTGTTTCTTTCTGTAATTGAATTAATAATACCTTTGGTTACCCATTGTTACCTCTTAATAATTGCTTATTTTCTTTAACAACTTTGATATTTTTACTTATATATTTGTTTACCGCATTTATTAAATAGCTTTTCCGTTTAATTTATTTATGTTACAAAAGGTTTCTCATCTATGACTCTGAATATTTTCTTGTACCATTTTATTGTCGATCTTTTTGAAAAATACCTTTTCTACGGTTGTCTTAGCTTGTTAAGGTAGATATGCCATAGTAGCCTTGTGGTCGTAATATTGGTATCACATGTAGCTGCCATATATTCATCTATCGTATTCGAGCTATAAAATATATGATCTATGCAGCTTTTAGATGTTCCCTGAATTCTTGTATATTTGTTTATTAACGATACGAAGTTATATACACTCAATATATCTAGATATGCAGAAACTAGATCAGTTTTATGTTCATATTCATATTGAAATCTCCTAAAATCAAGTGTTTAGAAATGTTTAAATTGTTTTTAGTGTCTTCAAGATATGTCCACTAATGCTTCCTACTTCATCGGTGGTGGTTTATACAGTTATACAGAGATGCAATCATAGTTTGTATTGCTTTGCACAATCCTACTTGCACTATATTAAATTCATAGATTATGTTACCTTTTACAAAAATTACAACTCCGTCATTACGGTTAATATCTCCCTCACTGTAAATTATATCATAATCAGGTAACTGGAACAATTTTGAATCAGGAATATTTAGCGTTGGACAATGAATTCAAATATGTGAATCAGTCATAAGTGAACTATTGGTTTTCGAAATAAAAGGTCTTGAAGATTAAAACTCTAATTTTCCGCACTCATACATTCCAGAGGCTGGTAACAAACCGAAATTTCTCCAAAAATTACCAAAAATGTAGAATATCTCGGTTTACCGGGCTCATTATACTGGCTCGGGTGGACTGAAAATCCAGAGAGTTCATCTGTGAGACGCCCAGAACAATATCCAATCATAAAACTGGTCATTTGTATACACTCCGCAGGCTGTATCGTGCCAACAAATCGAAATTTCTCCAAAAATGTGATACTTCAGGTATCATAGCTTCCGTTGTTCTGAATCTGGTGAGCTGAAAATCAGTACGGCTCATGTGTGAGATGCCCTGAATAATACTCTGCACTCTGGAGACTGTGTCGTGCTAACAACACATAATTACAGAATGTTGCCGACGACAAGCTCACGGTACTTTTTTCTAAAAACCCTTCTTTGCTGTTTTTCTCTCTGAAATACGTGAAAAAAACTCCAAAAAATCTAAAATTCCCACCTTTCTTGGAGTAAACTAATACTTTTCTCACATCGTAGATAGGGTTGGCGAAAAAGTCATTGTGACACAAGTCTTACACAATTTATAATTCGCATTTATTTATATTTTTTAATAAAATGGAATTACATATAATCCCAGTTTTTAAACTAGGAGAAGTGTTAGTGTTTTTAAATGAAACTCAAGGTCTCTAGTTAATTCCACAATATAATACAAGTTATTGAAAATTCTAAAAAATTGACAATTGTTTCGATAAATCAATATCATCGTCAGAATGACAGAAGTTACATTTCATTTTATGCCTACCTGATGTTTAGTAGTTATATTTTTGGCTAGACCAAGAAGTAACCTAACTTGTGATTGGCTTAATATATGTTTATAGAAAAAAGAAGAAGATGTGATATTACAAATATTGAAGCTTAGATATTATTAGCCCTATGGTGATATCCTGGATATCATTTTTCCAATTAAGATCAGTATAACTGTGCAATGATATAGAAAACCAGGAAAACTATATCTGCTGATCTTTACAATTATCACTTAATAAGACAGTTTATCAGTGGAGAATTCCCTAGATTTAACTGTTCATTGACAACTTCATATTGTGGGTTTCTTAAATGTCTTCTAATTTCCAGTTCTTCAAGGAAATCCAGTTCTTGTTTCTTTTCACAAATATGCAGCACTTCTAGTTCTGTGTTAGGTGTCAATGAATGATTGGTGTCAAGTAGATGTTTTGCGTAGTGAGATTTATCTGGTTGTTTTAATCTGTAAGCTCGTAAGTGCTCACTGTATCGTATTTCAAAATTCCTAAGGGTCTGACCCAAATAGACAGCATTACATTCTGGACATTTGAGTTTATATATACCTGACTTCTTTAATAGTGGTATTTTTGTTTTTACATTTAACAATTTTGTACTAACGTTACTTTCTATTTTAAAAAGAAATTGTTGCATTTGTTGCTGAAGATATTATCTTTGAAATATTATTAGAAATATTTCCTGCATATGTGATGGTTTTATAAGTTTTAATTTCATCAGCTTGTTTAGGATATATTAGTTGTAATGCCACTTTTTTCTCTTTTTTACTAATTAGTTTATTTATCATATCTAATGGATAACCGTTAGATGTTGCTATTTGTCTAATTGTATTAATCTCTCTATCAAAATTACATTTGTTCATAGGAACTGAAAAAGCTCTATGTATCATTGAATTATATGCTGCTAGTCTGTGTGAGACAGGGTGGCTAGAATTGAATGGAATTGTCACATCAGTCTGTGTTGGTTTTCGGTAAATTGAATAATCAAGTACATCATTAACTCTTTGAATTTTTAAATCAAGAAAATTGATTGAGCTATTTTCTTCAATTTCTAATGTAAATTTAATTTTCGGGTGTAAATTATTGATGTGGTTGAAAAACACATCTAATTGTCGCTCACTACCCATAAAACAAGCTAATATGTCATCCACATATCTATACCAAAATAAAATATTTTTCGAAATATTACTTTCAAAGATCTTTCTTTCTAAATTGTCCATAAAAATGTTTGCTAAAATAGGTGATATAGGGCTTCCCATTGGTAAACCTTCATTTTGAATATATATCTTATTGTCAAAAGTGAAATAATTCTGATTAATGCATACATCAAATAAATTAAGTATATCTGATATTATTCCTGGATTAATATTTTTATCTTCTAGTAATTTTCTTACAAGTATTAGACATTCTTTAGGAGGAATTTTAGTAAACATATTAGTTACATCGAACGATATGAGTTTATAGTTATCTTGCAAGTGGATTGATTTCAACTTTTTGATTAGTTCTATTGAATTTCTAATTGAGTACTGAGATTCATATCCGTAAGTATTGAGTATATTGTTGAGCTTTTTTGCCAATATATTATTAGGAGCATTAACATAAGAGACTACAGGTCTAATTGGTTTCGTTATTTTATGTAATTTAACTGTTCCATATAATTGTGGACAATGAGGATTCTTATGTATGATAGACCTCTTTTCGTAATCATTTAAAAGATAATTTGAATTATTAACAATATCCCTTACATTATTAGAAAACTTCTTTGTTGGGTCTGCTTTAAGAACTTTTACATCGCTGGATTCTATAAAGTTATATACTTTGGAATTGTAATTTTCAGTCGTCAAAATGACAGTAGCATTCCCCTTATCGGATTTTGTAACTGTTAGGTTATGATTCTCTATCTTCTGTTTTATTGCGTTTAAAACTGAAATGTCATTTTTTGTTTGACGTTTAACTTTTGAAGGTTCAATATTTTTGATTAAATTCGCAATTTTTAATTTCTCATAAAGAAAATTATTTGAATTAGATTTTAAAGCTATTTCTGACTCTGTAGCTATAATTTGTTTAATATTATTAACAGTTACAAAATCCGATAAGGGGAATGCTACTGTCATTTTGACGACTGAAAATTACAATTCCAAAGTATATAACTTTATAGAATCCAGCGATGTTAAAGCAGACCCAACAAAGAAGTTTTCTAATAATGTAAGGGATATTGTTAATAATTCAAATTATCTTTTAAATGATTACGAAAAGAGGTCTATCATACATAAGAATCCTCATTGTCCACAATTATATGGAACAGTTAAATTACATAAAATAACGAAACCAATTAGACCTGTAGTCTCTTATGTTAATGCTCCTAATAATATATTGGCAAAAAAGCTCAACAATATACTCAATACTTACGGATATGAATCTCAGTACTCAATTAGAAATTCATTAGAACTAATCAAAAAGTTGAAATCAATCCACTTGCAAGATAACTATAAACTCATATCGTTCGATGTAACTAATATGTTTACTAAAATTCCTCCTAAAGAATGTCTAATACTTGTAAGAAAATTACTAGAAGATAAAAATATTAATCCAGGAATAATATCAGATATACTTAATTTATTTGATGTATGCATTAATCAGAATTATTTCACTTTTGACAATAAGATATATATTCAAAATGAAGGTTTACCAATGGGAAGCCCTATATCACCTATTTTAGCAAACATTTTTATGGACAATTTAGAAAGAAAGATCTTTGAAAGTAATATTTCGAAAAATATTTTATTTTGGTATAGATATGTGGATGACATATTAGCTTGTTTTATGGGTAGTGAGCGACAATTAGATGTGTTTTTCAACCACATCAATAATTTACACCCGAAAATTAAATTTACATTAGAAATTGAAGAAAATAGCTCAATCAATTTTCTTGATTTAAAAATTCAAAGAGTTAATGATGTACTTGATTATTCAATTTACCGAAAACCAACACAGACTGATGTGACAATTCCATTCAATTCTAGCCACCCTGTCTCACACAGACTAGCAGCATATAATTCAATGATACATAGAGCTTTTTCAGTTCCTATGAACAAATGTAATTTTGATAGAGAGATTAATACAATTAGACAAATAGCAACATCTAACGGTTATCCATTAGATATGATAAATAAACTAATTAGTAAAAAAGAGAAAAAAGTGGCATTACAACTAATATATCTTAAACAAGCTGATGAAATTAAAACTTATAAAACCATCACATATGCAGGAAATATTTCTAATAATATTTCAAAGATAATATCTTCAGCAACAAATGCAACAATTTCTTTTAAAATAGAAAGTAACGTTAGTACAAAATTGTTAAATGTAAAAACAAAAATACCACTATTAAAGAAGTCAGGTATATATAAACTCAAATGTCCAGAATGTAATGCTGTCTATTTGGGTCAGACCCTTAGGAATTTTGAAATACGATACAGTGAGCACTTACGAGCTTACAGATTAAAACAACCAGATAAATCTCACTACGCAAAACATCTACTTGACACCAATCATTCATTGACACCTAACACAGAACTAGAAGTGCTGCATATTTGTGAAAAGAAACAAGAACTGGATTTCCTTGAAGAACTGGAAATTAGAAGACATTTAAGAAACCCACAATATGAAGTTGTCAATGAACAGTTAAATCTAGGGAATTCTCCACTAATAAACTGTCTTATTAAGTGATAATTGTAAAGATCAGCAGATATAGTTTTCCTGGTTTTCTATATCATTGCACAGTTATACTGATCTTAATTGGAAAAATGATATCCAGGATATCACCATAGGGCTAATAATATCTAAGCTTCAATATTTGTAATATCACATCTTCTTCTTTTTTCTATAAACATATATTAAGCCAATCACAAGTTAGGTTACTTCTTGGTCTAGCCAAAAATATAACTACTAAACATCAGGTAGGCATAAAATGAAATGTAACTTCTGTCATTCTGACGATGATATTGATTTATCGAAACAATTGTCAATTTTTTAGAATTTTCAATAACTTGTATTATATTGTGGAATTAACTAGAGACCTTGAGTTTCATTTAAAAACACTAATATGAGCATATTCCACGAAGTAAGGGTCGAGACAGTCAATTTCACTAGGAGAAGTGGTTTGAATTGAAGTTGGCAACTCTGTAGATTCCTGATTTGTCAAATCACAGATGGTTTTATTCAGCACTTTTGATATATGATCGAATAATTGTGTAAATTGTAAACAAACTTTCATTTGAGCAAAAAGAGGATGATTATTTGTTTAAAAAAGAACTTCTTCGCACATGTTCTTGCGATCTATTTATATTATATCATGAACAGAATTATTTCTGTAATACATATTCACATAGATATCTGGTAACTTATCTCAAAAATCGAACGTTATAATATACCTATATATTGATCCTATACAATATAAAATAAACAATTGACAAATCATTGATAAATTAACGTTAGTGTACTTTATTCATTAATATTTTTAATATATAAATCATTCTAATTTACCTTTAAGAACCGAGGTGCACTCATGACCCTATGTCAATCGAATCAGTTAGTTACTCACAGATTGCCAGTAAGTTCATTTGTAGCACGTGTTGTGTTGTAAGGTTAGGTTATTTTTGTGTCTGAATTTCTACGAAGTGAGTATATATCAATGTTATTAGGTTGATTCATACATATTTACGAAAGCCATACTATGATCAAAAAGTGGATAGGTTTATTAGCTTACTTAGAAAAACAAATATGACGAAAATATTACTATCGTGTAAATTGGTCCAATCTCTGTTGTGTAATTTGGTCCTGGTCCAAATTACACGTATCCAATTACAAATTTTTTTTTATTTTTTAAGGATGTCAACGAGATCTGAGAGAAAGAGTAAAGGAGTTTATGGTAAATGGAAACCAGAAAATATGGATGCTGCAATGAAAGCTGTTAATTTAAAACAACTGGGTATAAATGAAGCTGCAAAAGCATTTTCAATTCCAAGAACAACGTTAAAAAGAAGATTGGGGAACAGAAATAAATATTCCACTGGAAGCAGTTATATCATCGGAAGGTAAACAGGTTTACCACCGGCAGTGGAAAAAGATCTTGTTAATCACATTCTTCAGTTGGAGCGGATATTTTATGGACTAACACGTGAAATGCTGATGAAACTAGCGTACGAAATAGCCAAGAAGAATAATATTAGGACGAGATTTAATGACGAAAAAAAAATCAGCTGGTAAAGAATGGTACGCAGGCTTCATGAAACGACATCCAAACATAAGTCTGCGTCTCCCTGAAGCAACGTCATTAGCACGAGCTGCAGGATTTAACAAAACTGTTGTTTATAAATTTTTTGACATTTACGAAAAAATAATAAAGGAAAACGCTATTTCCGCAGATCGTATTTTCAATGCCAGAAACCACAGCAAATAATTGCTCAAAAAGGGAAACATCAGATAGGCGCCATAACTTTATCCGAAAGAGGTCAAAATGTTACTGGCATGTATGCAAAGAGTGCGACTGGAAGCTTTATTCCTCCAATTCTTATTTTTGCCAGGAAGCGTATGAAGGATAGTTCAACGTATGGAGCACCTCCAGGAACTTTATTATTTAAGTGCCAAGACAAAGGGTGGATGGATACTGATGGATTTTATCACTGGTTGGATCATTTTATAAAGTATGCCAAACCATCTAAAGAGAACAAGGTGTTAATCGTATTAGATGGACACAGTAGTCATACTCAGAGTATGAGAGCATTAGATTCAGCTCGTAATCATGGTGTTATCATGCTTTCATTTCCTGCACATTGCACACATAAGATGCAACCCCTTGATGTTGGGTTCTTTAAACCATTAAATACTTTCTTCGCTTCCGTAATAACTTCAAAAATATACGATACACCAGGTAAATGTTGTGTTGATAGTATTAGCGGTCTAGTAGGCAAATCGTTTCCCAGAGCAGCTACTATGGAGACAGCTATGAACAGTTTTCGGAAAACAGGATTACGGCCTCCTGACCGTTTTGTCTACAGCAATGTAGATTTTGCAGCTGCGACAGTATCCGAACGACCAATTTATTCAGATGAAAATAACATTAACATTTCTGTAACTGATTATGCTACTTCCCCTTCATCAGAAAACATAAATTTGCTTACAAATAAAACACAGCCATCCACATCACGATCAGTTCTGATAGAAAATACTTCCTTAAATATTTCTACTGGTATCTCATTCAAATCACAACCTATCCAGCAAGAAAATTCTTCAATAACAACATCTGTACCATTCACATCAAGCAAATACTTCTGCATGTGCTCCAACTACATCACAACCTGTCGTGAAAGCTACTCCCATCAAAAGTTTTGAATCTTCTCCTTCCTCATCCCATCCTGTGCATCAAGAAGATACTTTCTCAAATATTTCTGTGTTGTCGCCATCCACATCACAATCTATTCTGGAAACTACTCCTTTAAAAATTTCTGAATCTTTCTTATCAATAACGAATTTAGGCGACCTCGAAACCGAACAGTCTACACAGAACCAGTATTATATCCCAGTGGAAATAAGTCATCCTCTACCGTCATCAAGTGGGATATCAATGGGACCACGAAAGAAAAAACGGATCAATGTCTCAGGAGTGGTTCTAACTGCAACACCTTATAAAGAACAGTTGAAAATCCAACAAACGCCCAAAACAAACACACATAAACGTAAGTTAGTAGCGACAAAGGAAAAAAGCAACAAGGAAAAAAAGAAGAAAGAGAACGAGGGCAAAGAGACGAAAATTAACGAGGAAAAATGTCATCCAAAGACAAATAAGAAATGCCGCACTGGTCATCAAATTTGTTGCCTTGTTTGCGATGAAAACTATGATGCAGATTGGATTCAGTGCAAAATATGTGAGGGTTGGGCACATGAAGATTGTGCTACCATAACTGATGTCAATTATTATTACTGCAATAACTGTCTATGTTAATGGCAGAGTAATAAAAATATCTGTCTTCATTTGTTTTATTTTTTTTATTGTGTTGACATACTTTGAGACTAAAATATATTAAAACCAAATTACACGACAAATAAAACCGAATTACAAGCCAACAGTCCAAATTACACGAACGGTTCAACTTGCAATAATTTTGTTTTCTCATTCGAATTGTTCCTAGTTCCGCCATTATGAAATGGTATGTCAATTGTAATTAATGGGTAAAAACAAGATTCTGTTATCACAAATATCAAACTTATCTTAAATTCTGCTTAGGTGGTCCAAATTACACGGATTTCCCCTAATTTGCTAGCTAGAACCACGCTAGACCATTTTATTTATAATTTGTGTCAAGGTTAAAGTCAAATGTCAAATAAAAATGTAACAAAATACAATAACCAACTGTAAACAAAAAATTACTAAAACAGTGTTCAAAGAGCTTCATTGTGACACTGTAAACAATGTTATAATGAAGTCTCTTTTATACGCGAATTATTAAAAGTATTATTTGAAAACACATTACATTATGGCCATGAATACTTCCCCGAGCACTTCAGAAATTTTACCGAACTATAAATCGTGCTAAAAAGTGAATCCCTTCAATTTTTACTCCTTGTCCAACCTTCAACTGTAGAAGTAGATCTGGGCAGCGGTAATGTCACCATTAAAAGCATGGCGAGCTTTGATATGATTATATTCCAGATGCAAAAGCTTATCCGGGCTTTATATGAGTCTCGTGCGACCAACTGAGGTTAGGACTCGGCACAAAGGGTCACCAGGTGACGATTTGTCACATCTAGGAGGCGGCGAACAAGCTTCAGCCATTTCGTGGACATTCCACTTGAGGATTTTGCCTGATTATACTGTTTTCATTGATAATTATTATTGTAATACATTTTATATAAGAGCAAAGTTGCTTGAGTGAAGAGTTGCTGTTAGACCCTATGTGTACGGTAATTAGAAGCGATCTCACTGTTGCGAGTTGTATAACAAAAGGGTTGTTAGTTTAGATTATCACAAACTATCACAAGGAAACAATAACGTATATAGGGTGGTAACAAATGTGGATTTAAAGAGTATACTATTTAGTACGTTTGTCTCAAAGTTTCACTTATTTTTGTACGTAGTGTGCATATCATTGGAACATATCATATTAAGTATTGTTGATTTAGCTTGAAAATTTTACACCTGTCATTTTAAGCCAATTACATACTGTAATTTCGACAGTTGCCCATGGCAACCTTCAAATTTTTCGGAATTTTTTTCCTCCTGCCAAACTATGCAAAGAAAATTAATAAGTAGACATTTTTTTGACAGGTATCATATGGTTAAAAAATCAGTACCTATCCAGAATTTTGCTTTGTAATGTTTTTATTTATTTTGAAATAGTAAATAGGTACAAACAATTAATTAACAAATATTTGTTTCGAGACTTCTTCTATTAACGCTAAATGTTTTTGAAATTCTGGCTGGACCTATTCTCCTTACAACGTAGAGTAACACGCATTTTTTTAGAAATGTTTCCCTTGTCTACGTCTTGGGAAAATTTTCAAAAAATGCGTTGCTCCGGAAAAAATTTCGGAAATAATTCAAGCACTAGGGAGATTATAAGTGACAATTAATTATGTTTGTAAAAGTATTAGTTATTGTTTGCTATTTCTAATAGAAATTGTTTCTAGCTTTCGTTGCCGTAAATAATGAAATAAACAAAGATAACCTTAGAAGTGGATTTGCAGCTAACTTCACTGGCTATCTGTCAATTTTAGAGTCGAGAAAAAAGACATACTAAAGGTATCCTAGAAATACAATTTTTGATATATTGTTGATATTATGAAAAAAATGTAGTTGGGGACTTTTTGTCCTTATTCTTCAAGTAACGGGTGGGGGAAGGTTCAACCCAAAAAACAAATGTCGTGACACTTTTTTTTAATCGATATCCATGTTTTTGGCGTCATTTAAAAGAGTTTTTCCTCTTTAATAAGATATGCTTAACAAAAATAACAAAATTGAACAATTTTGTCAACGCTATGTGATAAAGTCGACAATTTTCCCATTTTTCTCGGAAATTATAATTTAATAAATTTTTCAAATTCTGATGAAAAGGGGTTGCAAAAATAGGAATCTATTCCAAGATATAAGATTTACAATATCAGATATAAAAATTAAAAAAATTATTCAAGTTACATTTGAAATTTCTGAGTGGATAAAAATTATCTAATTTTGTTATCAATCTTATTAAACAGGAAAAACTCTTTTAAATGCAGCTAAAATCATTAATATCGGTTAAAAAACGAAAAAGTTATACATTTGTTCATAAGTTTGAACCTTATTTGAAGAATAATGGCAAAAAATCTCCTCAATAAAATTTATTCATAATCTCATCAAGATTTCAAAAATTGTATTTTTATGACACCTTTAGTATGTTTTTTTGGAGTATTAAGTTTTCGAGTGTTCGTTCCACCCCTAGCGGATATTTCAGAGACTGCAAAATATTTTCTAGCAATTTTTTAAGGATCACTTACCTAAAGGTAATTTTTTGAAAGTTGTACTATGATTCTTTTCTGAGATGTGGCCTACAGTCGTTCTTAGTTATTCATACTGTACATTTAAAATAAAATAGCAAAAAAAGCAATAAAAGATTTAAAACGTTTATTCACTAGTAATAAACAGTACAGTAAATTTGAAAAAAACAGGTACAAAATTAGAAAAAAAAATATCTTGTCCAGGAATACAACCTACAAAAAATAAAATTGTGTAAGCATATTACATAGCAAGTCTGGAAAGTGGAAACTATTGAACGCATCAGTAAAAGCAAGAAATAAAAAAGGTATATTAATCTGTAGTTACCATAACGTAACATACTTTGAAAGGGAATTAATGAAGTTTAACGGATACACATACATTACAGCTAGTTTACAGAAAATTTATTAGAATAGTTTTTCAATTATATTAAAACTAATAAAAATTTTACACCAAGATTTAATGAAACATAATGTCACATCAAAAGAAATCCAATCTGATTAAAGAAAATTCTATGGTTTACTTACGGTTACTTTTTCTCACGCAAGAGTGGTTGTTTCGAGTGCCTCAACCATTCCAGAACGTACACTTCAAAATCCTTATCTGTGATACATTTATAGGTGTCCTGATCAGCAGCTAATAAAACAATTACTTTAGATCAAATTGTGTCCATGGAAACCTTTGATCGATCATCATAAACTACATCAAACTTGATTTTCAGCCAATTGACTGGGACCCATTTTCCATAAGATAAATGCGGGGTTCTTCAAAGGAATAATAACATATTTTATTTCAAGAAGTGACTTTTCATGATTTACCTTCTATTACATGCCTCACTCCATTTGGCAGGTAAATTCAGGTGTGCTATGAAAATTCATACTTCTTTTCTGTATAAAATAATATACTATTCCCATCTTGTTATTTTCATCCTGGAACAAATTGTATATAATACTGGAATTGTAACTTAATGAAAACTAAGCATTATTAATACACTGTATAGAAATAAACTATTTACGAAGAAGATATATGAACACATTATCAAGTTAAATGAGTTTATAATTAATTGTATCCAATTGAGTATCCAATAGCTGTGTTTCTACACTAATAAATAATTGAATGCTGTTTGTTGACTGGAGCATTCAGTATCATAAGTTACATATTCTTCAACTAGATTCATATAGGTACCATTGTAAGGGACACCTACAGCTTATTTATTATATTAAGTGAATTTTCAAATGGAAATGAACTTTTTAACAGAAAGTCTTAAACAGTCTCTAATTGTTCACAAGAATTGTTAGTAATAATGTTAAAATTTTCTAAACCTGCAAAACTATATTGATGGCTACGACTACTACTACAAAAACTAGAGCTAGAGATACTTGATTCAATATTTTTTGTACTGTTTAATACAATGTTTGTATCAGACTATCTGAAATAGTTACACCCCTTTCATTACATAATTACCAACTATTTGTTTTTTATTTTATTTATGTAAGTAGCTTCTGAAACATCTTAACATTGAAAATATTTTCTTCTTTATTCAAATCCCTGCCAACATATATGAGCATGTTTTATTATTAATAATAATATCTAACCTATTGCAATATTAAGTTTTTTGTAGGGTATAATGCATATCTAGGATTTGAAATATTGTGAATCGTTTTCAAAATATACTTACTAACTAAATTTCAATGTATAATAGCCGATTAAAGTATTGAATGAGTATTTAGTTTTAATAATTATGATTTTGGAATAGGTACTTATCGTTGTTCGTCCATTATAACAAGAATTATAACTAAGTATAGAAACTGTAGCTAAGTAGGAACTAACGAAAACGAAGACCACTTTATTCAAGTACCACTTGCAAAATATGTGCTTCCTGCAAATAAAATATGACACATAACTCAAAACCATCCGCCATTGCATGCTAACCTAACCTCTATTATTTGTCTGTGATTTCATGCTTGTCATTGATTCCACAGATAACTACTGTATGTTTGGTTCATCAGTTCCTCTTCTGATCTTCTTTTTTATGTTACTGTGATGTTTAATATGATATATTACTGAGAGTTTTATGAACTAACGTCGTACAGACGTAAGAAGTACAATGTTACTAAAAATTATTTCGAAAGATGTAAAAGTAACTGCAACATGTGATCATCTTAGAAACATGTTAATTTGTAATATTACAGTAACGTTCTGTATGTGACATTAGTGAGAAGTATACAAATTAACATCGTATCAATGTTTCCTATGGGAAGTTACTAAAAAGAAGTTCATATGATGTGTATGTAACTGCGAATTCAAGTATTGCTGTGTACATCAAAAATATGTTTTATTTACATGACATGGATGTTAAAAGAGTTGGTAATAAAATTAAGACATCTAGGAGATATCTTATTAACGTTTTAAATAAATATCACGAAAAGTCTCTAAAAAGAACATCACAAAAAAGACTTGTTATGTTTCTTGTTTAGTGGGTATTTCAAAATGAATCATTTTGTGATTCATTTTTAGAATTAGCTCAGCAAAGGAAATCCGACGCACTGTATTTTCTTAAAATCTTCCAACGAACTTGCTATACGAAGGTGATATTTTTTCTATCGCTACTTCGGATTACTTTCTATAGATGGCGTTCGTGGCAGACAATGCTTGAACCTTCCTTAGCGAATAAATATGCACATCACGATAAATTATTTTGTTATATTATTATATGTATTCATTCGATCACCCACTTGACTTTTATTATTTCCATCGAAGACACATTTTGTTTTTATTCTATACAATACCGAGGAGACGACGTGCTGATATAAGATATGAAGATATTCCAATCTACTACTAGCATGTCAGTATTTTTGCAACATCAAAGAGCAAATGCTTTTTCAAAGCAGGAGTTAGACATTGGAAATGGGAAACTCCAATAATTTCAACTAAGCTAGATTGAGTTGTCATCAAGAGAAAGAACAATGGAGAAGATGTCTTGATTCCGCGTATTCCAAGAGATTTTCCATTTCATTGCATAATAAGATTTCCGCATTCCTCAATACCTCTATAGTTAATTCATGTCTGAGCAATGATTTTTGCTTAGACACATTTTTCACTCTAAAAATATGTGCCGTGGCTCTTAATAATCTTGACCACTTTGAAGACCTTGATGGATCTGGTATTGGTAAATTTTCCAATAAAATATTTACATTAACATAGTCTACATTTCCAAATCATCCGGACATAACTCAAATGTTTTCTCTACAGCTCTGGTGACAACTTTAAGAAGTCTGGTCTACATAACCATCTGCTGTTTACAGAAACTTCCAAATTTCCTGAATATTTTGTTGCTTCGTCTGCTACATTTTCGGAAGAACGAATGTGCCTCCAAAACTTGCAGAGGACCTTAAATTTTTTACCACGAGCCGCTACTGGTTTGAAGCTGTCTTCTTCTGGGTCTCAAAATACTCCAAGAACTCTTTCAATTGTCTCATTAATCTCCGTTTTTAACTTCATTGTTCTTTCAGATACTAAACTGTTGTTAATGTGATCAAGGAAAATTTTCTCGTTGGAGATCCAATTGCAAATCTGAAAACCTCATCTGTGTACATATACGACATTGTCAATCAATTTCTTTGCCTCTTCGATCGAGTCAGCACCATCGAGGTAATTGTCCATATTTCGCTATTATGGCTGTTTCAGCTTCTGGGTAAGTTTATTGAGAATCCATAGCATTTCGATTTTTTGCCTCCTGTACTAAAGTTCGTTTCAAAGTAGTTGATAGCGCAGAGCGCCTATAATAAAACGGAGGTCGGATGTCTCAAAATGCTATCTCTTATTTATGTTTTACAATGTATCTAGACTAAGAAGAAAGAAATTGTGACCAGGCCACCCGGTAATCAGTCAAATAACAATAGGTAATAAAATGCAAATGAAAGCATACGCAGGTAACCAAACGGTCCATAGCCGTAGAACAGGGTTATTTATGATTTTTGCTTAAAGTTTATTATAATTGATATTATAATGAAAATATTTGTGCACTAAGATTTATATCCACACATATTCTTGTAAAAAATAAAGAAATTATAACAAATCATTGCAGGTGAACATTACTTTAACTATAATATATACAGCATTATAAACTAAATTCTTCATCAGAAAAATCTGAAGAATCCTCTAGTCCTAAGTTAATAATTAACGGTTCGATCTCTGTAGTTTCGCCGATTAAAGGTTTGTTCTCACAGGAATCACAAACCATCAGGATTCTGCGCAATACTTTTCTCTGTGTTGATACATAAGTTTCTGATTGTTTGAAAACAGCTGGATGATGTTCACACAGGTTTCATCAATTGTTGTCCAACTGTCCAAAGTCCAGCTCTTTTCAAACAATTATAAACTAATTTATGAACGCGGAGAAATGGATTGCGCAGAATCCTGACTGTTTCTGATGGTTTGAAACTCGTGTGAGAACAAACCTTAAGTCGTTAAGATCCCACACTTTCCCCTCCTCAGATATAACATGTTTTATGGCGCTTTGCCAGTTTTCGGCAGTCACATTCGCCAATGAATGCATCAAAAGTTGCCATACTTCTTAAGTTTAAAAGTTTTGTTGTTACTGGCCACATAACCTTTGACTTGTGCCCATATAAGCTCTATTGGGTTCAGCTCACTATGGTAAGTGGGTAAGCGATGTACAGTAATACCTTTACTTTTTCTCCTTTTGCCATCTCATCGATTACAAATTTGTTAAACTCTGCCTTACGCTATCTAACAATTTTCAAAAGTTCTTTTTTCACCATTGTTTCATCGAAATTTAAGGCTTTACACTGGAATCACTCAATTATCGCCGCTTTCTTCCATGAACTTGTGGGAAGCTTGTCTACTAATCGAGAATGATAGCTGGCGTTATCCATTACAATAACTGAATTCTGGGGAATGTATTCGATCATTTATTGGAAATATTCCTCAAAAACGTCAGCCGTCATTTCTTCGTGGTAGTCTTTGGTTGAATAAGATTGAAATTCCAATAATCCTTGATCAAAAAATTCGTTTTCACTGCCTATATGGGTTATAATAAGCCTGCGTCCCTTTCCAGACGGAAGTCTTAATCCTGTTCACCAACCCCTGATCCGTGCTATCAACTCCGTTAGGATAGACTTTGAACAAGGTCCACATGTTGGAGCGACGAACACCACAACTATTTCATAGATTTCAGGTTCCCTTGTTCTGTCCATGTCTCTAAAAAGCGTTGTTCGTTACAATCGTCACTTCTTACTGTGCAAAAATATTTCTTTTATGTCTCCTGTGGAAGCATATGTCCTTATTCCACAATTCAGCAATATCGTGAATTGTATTCGTCTGGCCCTGTAAGAAAAAAATGACTTAATCTAACAACTTCACTTCTCGCAAATGCATCAAACACGATTCGCTATTTATCGGTTTAATTATAGGAAAATGTGACAAATACCATACTTTACGCTCCCAATGGCAGTAACCTTCCTTCCATTTCTCCATAACAATCTCATTTGTTACCTTAGACTCGAGCTCCTCTACCTCCGACTCTTCAGATTCGCCTAGTTCATCTTCTTCAATTCTGACCAGTTTTATTGTTAGCTCTAAATCCAGCTTTTTCTTCAACCTATCTTGTTCCAGTACAAGTTTCTTTTTCTTTATAGCTATTTCTATTTCACTTATGTGCGTTTTTGAAGTAGAATTTATCCTGTTAGTACGTGATATTTTTCCTTTCGACAATGCTTCCACCTTTTCATTACTGTCGGAGACTTTATCTTCATATATTCTTAAATTTCTAGCGGATTAAGCTGCACCTTCGTAATGAAGCATTGCTGCCTTCTTTTGAGCTGCGTCTTAAATTGTTCTTTTCTGTTTGTGCTTTTCCTTTTTCCATAAAGTAATTCTAATAACGAGAATTACCATGTACTGTTTCTTACCTAAACTATATTTATAATAACAGCTCGAAGGACCAAGTATGGTGTGTTAGAATATCTTTATAAATATCCGATTCGAGGTACGCTGCAGTGTTAACGAAAAATACCTCATGTGACTCAAGATGAAATGTTCACAATAGCTTGAAACGTTCTAATGATCATAGCATCACTATTTTTAATAAAGAAAATTGCAAAATGATTCACGAAAGTTTTGTATGAGACTATTTATTTGTAGACCTTTGGGGCCTATTATAATTGTTCATTAATATTAATCGTTGCAGATAAGGTATTTCTGTGACATTCATTTATTGCTTAAAACACCTTATCTACGGATGAGGTGTTTTTGTGTCATATTATTGTATCTCACTTTGGTTTTAATGTGACATAAAAACACCTCATGTGTGTAGATATTGTTCTAAAGTAACATCCATTAAGGTAACGACGTAGACGTGTCGTAAATAATTCCTACCAGATTTGTAATTATTATTGTTGTAATGATGAAATTTAACATTGAATTAATTTAAGAAAAGAAACAATGCATCCAACTTCGAAATTATTTTATTGCAAATAATATGTAGCCGAAAAATAGATTTAAAAAACGATAACGATCAATTATTATAAAAAGACACAATAATAATAAAATAATTAGTATTCCACATCTGTGGACAAATTCACTACTTCATCGGAAGTCAGTAGTTCCTCCCAGAAACGTCTTCGATTTTCGGGCATTAAAGGACATATTTTATTTATGATCTCATCTTTCTTTGATTTTGAAATTCCTCCGCAGATTAATCTTGATTTGGGTTCCTCCGGATTTCTTAGATATTTCGCAGTTAAAAAATTTTGCTCTGTGTATGGGGAATCATATTTGTATGAATACCACATACTAAAACTGCCCTTTTCGAATTTTAATTTTACAATATCACTTAGATATGGTCTTGGTGAATGTTTTTTTTAATTTCCTGCAATCAGCTGTTATCTTTCCAGTCTTTAAAGTCCGTTAGCTCCATTGTCAAAATATTTACACTTTTCATCCTGACTTGCTGGATGGCTCCTTGGAAATCATGAAAAACGTAAACTTTTCCTCTACCTCCAGTTTTTGAGGTTGGGTCATATGAATTTAAGGATCGTTCTACCTGGTGGTGAAAACTGTCGGCCAACATAAATGTATGACCTGGCTCGAAATAGTAAATTTCTATGTTTGCAGCAATTTCTGATGAGTTGATGATAAGTGCAATAAAAGACAACAACTTCCAATTTTTATTTTGTGCAGCACAATTACCCAGCTAGATTGTAATAGTCAAAACATCACGTGGACTGAGAAAATTTCTTCTTTTTTGCGCTCAGCTAATGCCTCGTGCCATATTACAGCTGCTGGATCCACAGATTTTTGGTTATTCACAACTCCGACAAAGCTCTCGTTGAAGGCAATGATCCTTTGGGTGAACAATACCTGAAAACAAACGTTTTTAAGAGTACAAATATTGATTTTAGCTTTAATAAGTACCTGTTTGAAAGTATCGATGCGAGGCAGCATGATTACTTTTTGAAGATCTGCTGACACACATATATTTGAACTTGTCCATTCTGTAGAATCAGCATCTTCTCTTCAATCTTCATGAAGCATTGTTTCTTACATGTTGCTGTACACAGTCGTAAAACATTATGGCAATTTGTCGCACATTTTTTTGTTTTTTGGCAATTTTTGATTCGTGTGATTTTCTTCTTCTATGTAAATCTCCTTTTCTTGTATATAATGAGTATCTAATTGCCTTTTCCTTTATATCTACTTATTTTTCATATGAAGCACGCTCCTGAGCCATTTGCGGCAGGCTTGCATCTTCGCTATTTTTGTCACTGGAAACTTTTTTGTCTCCTTTCCCAAAGTTTCCTTTAAAGCTTCAACTGTCGCTGCTTCTCTAAATTCACGGATAGCTACTCTGTTTTCTTCTAGATCAACATGATCGATAACGATTTCCCTAACTTCATATCCGATATCTGATATTTTATTGCTATCTTCACCAATTTTTGCATTATTAGGTACTTGGTTTTTTCCAACTCAATATTCTCAATAACGATTTCCCTAAATTCTTGATCGCTTTGACATATTTCAATCCCATCTTGACTAATTTCCGCATTGCTAGGTATCTCTTCTGGCATTAATAATATTTATTGGTAGTGGAGATAAATTGTTACTATCAGGATTTACAACCACAACTTTGTCATATACAGCCATTGGCTCCAATGTCAAAATATCATTTGTGATTCTATCATCGATTGATAATGGTTTTGGTGATAAATTCATCTCATAAATAGGAATGCCTTCTTGAACTCCAATATTACTCACATTTTCTAGTGTTAAAATGGTATTACAAAATGGTTGGTGTGCATTTAGGTAGTCATTAACGATAATCATATCCTGATGTTCAAAATTTTGGAGGAAATCAATAATATCGTGACAAGATGCTTGGCCTTGAATAAGAACTATTATTAATTGCTATTGTTGATTTAGCCATTTCCAGGATTTTCTTGTTTCGTGACAACATTCAGCTAGAACATAATATGAAAAAATGTTAATTTCCAAAGAAATATCAACACTTTGTATACAATTCATATTTAATTGCAGTAGCCACAGTATTTTGCACCACATTTACAGCTTTAATAATAATTAAAAGGCGATTAATTTTTTCCAGCATGGTTATTTCATAATGAATTTAAGACACCTGTTAGTTGTTGTAAGTTAAGCACTTTTTAATAATATGAAATAATTATAACTTAAAAATGTCTTACTACTTATAACTTTTTTATGGCTTACCTTTACTATTTATTAGACTTTTTTTTCTGTGAAAAATAAACAAATCAACAAAAAGCCAATCTAGACAAGACATCCTTCTTTCGAACAATATCACATGTATTTACGTATATATCAAACTGAAGAAAATGTATATATAAACTCACATTTTGTTAGTCCTTACAAATACTTTCAAATATTGATATTCACTGTGTTAATTAGATATAAAGAATAATAATTAATTACGGGAGCACGTTTCAATATCAGCTTGAAACAATCCGACATAAATAATAACTCGCATATGAAACAAAACTACCTTAACTACAAAGTAACCAAGCTTATTCGCATGCGTCGTGTGATACGGGGTTTTAGGTTGACACGATATTTAAATTCAGTGCAGTTAAGGCTTGCCCTCGGTAAGTTCAGGCGTTTTACAGTAATATTCGTAGATGGGGCAGTCTTTCATCATAGAGGTGTCAGATTTGCAGTTAAGGTGAAAGTATAATTTGATATTATTTCAAAACTAAAGCAAGATAAGGCGTTTTTGCATCACATTTAGGTAGAAAATTGCTTGATCTTTCATATGGCACACATATCTCGATTTTGAAAAAAAATTTAGTTAAGGTGTTTTTCATTAACACGGCAGTACGAAAATGGTAAATTTTTCTATTTTGGATTTTTCATTGTTTCAAGCTTGACAATCGACAAATTTTTTTTCACATAGCATATCAAATACCAACTTACAAGCATTGTTCCAATTTACAAATATACATTGTGTAACATTATAATATATGTAAGATAAATTTTCAACACTAGTGTAGTCATATATAAGTGGTACATTGATTGCAGAATAAAATCACAAAATTTCAGTCTTGATAACGTTTTACATCACATATTTAACACGAAAAATTGTTTCCACTATTAATAATAGTAACAAATATTTCCCTCATTTGTATGTTTTTACCCCAACTCCGACACAACAAAAAGACAATACCCATCGATTTTACCATCACTCTATGATATTTTTATGGCGAAATAATCCAATACGGCCTTATGTTAGTATAAAGGGTAATTCGTTTAGGCCCGCTTGTGTGGGGTCGGCGGATAAATCAGTCTGCACTTCAAGTGTATCAATTATTCAGCAGCACATCTGTCAGGGATATGTACCTACAATGTGGCAATAACTATACAATGAGAGGAACTCTCGGTTTGTTCTGTTTTTCGCTCCTCTGTATAACGCCTCTTAACAAAATGTCATTTTTCATACGTGAAAGACCCTAGTTTGCCGGTATAATTGCCGAATTTGCAAAATAATGTAATAGAAAACGAATGTGTAGATTGAAGGGTGTGGATATATTTCTGCTCTGCCAAATGAGATAATTTCTTTCACGGTCTTTGATCTTACAAATCGCAGTGATAAAACTAGAAATAATCCTAGTTCGAAAGAAGGAAAGTAACCGATTTTTTTCCGAAAGACAGACTTGAGGAACTTAAAAAATTTAGTTTGCACTGAGACATATTGAACAATTAGACTAACATATAGAAATGCTTAATAAAAGAAGAAACTGTCGAAATATAAGATAACAGAAGGTATTTAAACAAAAATAACAATTCGTCTTTATTCTCTCTGATGATTTAGATCTTTCGTTATTTTCCGGTGACGAATTCTCAAGAAGAATCAGAAGGTACTAACAAATTTAATTCAATTTCAGTCAAATTTAATTCAATTAAATTTTGAAATTTTCAGAATAAAAAATTCTATTTTGCCCTAATTAAATTAGTTGTTCTGGAAGTTAGAGTAGTTATTTCTAGGAATTGAATCACCAGACTTTTGAAATTGAGAAAATAAATTTCGTTCGTTTGATGGAATGGACATCAGTTTTTGTTGCACTGCGTAACATACCAGATTTTAATGGAAAACAATTGTGTGGGAGTCACTTTGTAGCCGTAATGCCCGGGATATACGAGCTCAACTTTGTAAGCTAGGACAGCAAGCTAAACACCTGTTCTAGCTTGCTGCCCTCGATGGGGAGATGGTAGTGTTGTTCACGTGATGCCAGGTAATTTTAAGCCAGCCAAGTCAGTGTTGCAACTCTTACGCTCAAAGACAAACAGTTTTTTATTTCTTACTACATCCCTCATGAGGGCTACTACCGCTGTCTCATATTCCAAATCCAAAATTTTCAACGATTCATTTGTTTTGCATTTACTCATTTGGAGTCTAGGATATTTTATTCAGTGATCAGGGCCTATTTTACCAAAAGGCACATAAGGCCCTGGGCCCGGTATAAAGTGGGGCCCGGAAAAAAGCCTTGAAAAAATTATAAACCATTTAGTTAATTTGAATTTAAACATCAAAAGAAAACCGTATCAGATAATCAAAATTAGGCTTATATTGGTATATATAAGCAGGGCTGCCACATGCACTTGATCAAATATCCGTAGATTGGTTCGTAAATTTCCGTAGAATTTCCGTAGATCAAGAATAGAGCTTCAACATTAGCGATGAGCTAAACAGCGACAGTTGCATAACGCCGTTATGAAAAAATAAAGTGAAATGCTTACTTCTTTAAATACACCTTCTAACTATATGGATTGGAGTCAAGTTTTGTGATACGAAGAAATAATAACATGTATTAATAATATATTTTATAATAACAAAAGAATATAATATATTAATGGAAACAAAGAAATTTTGGGCATTTATAGTCTATATAGAAAGGACAAGGAGTAATAAATCATTCATTTAAGTAGATTTCATAGACGTACCAAAATATATTTTAAGAGGGTATACCGTAAGGTACATTTTGTATTGAACGAATGAAGTGCAGCTATGCTAAATAATATACGATTTAGGTCAGAGGTAACGGGATGTACTAATTTTAATAAAAAAAAGTGATAGAGGTACATAAATTTTAGTAAGTTTGATAAAGAAAGGCAACACAGTTTATTCCGGAGTATCCGAACTCTGCCACAAAATGCAGGTAGTCATTACGGGTTGTTCGAACTCTGCCAGTGTTTAAAATTTTGGAGATTAACTACCAAACCAGTAGGGGTCTAATAGCCTAATCCGATTTAACAATTTACCTTGAACTTTAGGTACTCAAATTCAATATAAGAATTAATAACATACATATATTTCCAACGTACATTTGCCACTTCTAAAAAATTACATCTACATTACATCTACATTACGATAAAATATATTCAATATACATAAACATATAAAAAAAACAAAAAATTAAACGTGTGGAAGATTTTTACGTGCAACCGTTTTCACAAACATAAAGCGAGAAATAACATTTTTCCTATATTGATCCAAATGATCATTAATGAAATTAATTTTAACAATAATAGTTTTTTTGGTTTTTTTCTGGCTTTGGTTTGCCGAACGAATTTTCGCGTATACCTCCGTTTGTAAATCCAATAACACACTAGTAAATTGAACAATGTTTGAATGTGCTTTGTAAAAAGAAGCACCGAAATGCGAATGAAAACTCTCACAAGAATTCGTTGTTCTCTTAAAAAAGGATGCATTATTTGCCCAAATAAGTGGTGGAAATATCGAATTTTGCGTTATATATGTTTTATTGACATAATTTCGGAATTCTATAACTCTTTCGTCATTCGGAAGCAAAAAAATGTAGTTCAATATAAAAAAATTCTACAACTTCCTCAGGACTAAGATACATAATACCGAAATGTACTTTTAAGTATTCGCCAATTACAGAACCTTTCTGTCTGTACTCTTGTACCAAATGAAACTCCTGAATCTTACGAAACCAAGCTTGACAGAGATGAAATTTACAACCACAAAAAATTTGATCTCTGCCAAAACATTCATATATAGCGTTATGAATGCTTAGTTCAAAATCTACTACGACTTCTTTAGATTGAAAATTTAAGCCTACTTCTTTAGATTTTTGTCTTAAAATTAAAAACAAATTTGAATATGTTTGACTTGATTTGTCCGGCAGCTAACAAAAAACAAGAGGTACGTAATAGCCGTTTTTAAAACCATGAATGGTAAACATTTGGTAAAAAAAAGTTGAACAGTATTTAAAAGTCCCATCCATCAAAATACAATGCGAATTATATAAAAAATTAAGGTTGGGAAAACACAATAATTTTAAATACCTGGTCTGCTGTTAATAGAAATTCCTCTTCTCGGTTCGTTCGTAATTGTAATTCACGAACACTATTAAATACTTCTTCCTGATTTTTAGGCAATAGTGTAAGTGCATCAACATCCTTCCCCTAATCCCCTAAATATCGATCAAAACAATCAAGATTTCTTCAAAATATTTAATTCAAGAAATCTTTGAAACCTTTCAGAAGTATACATAATTCTATGGGCCTCCGATTTTATCTATTATAAACCCTAATGACTCTAATAGGATTAAACTAAATGGTTGCGGCACAGTTCGAACATTTCAGTAATCCTCAAATTGATACAAGTCAGGTAAAATTTTATTTTGTGGCAGAGTTCGGATTTGCCCGTTTATTGATAATATTTTTTATTTGTATTACTCCTATATGTAGTGTTTGGGGAATTTTCCTCAGAAATTTCAAATGGCAAGTGGCCTACTGTAATCGGCTTAATACGATTACACCTATTTACAGATTATTCGATTATTGAGAGGGATTTTCCAAACAACCCAGTTTTCTTAGAAACATTATCGGGAATATTATTTTAAAAGAAAGTAGGTACATTAAATCAGTACTTAGTATTAGTTCTTTGAGTAAAGTTGTATGGAGTTGTATGGTTGTCATAATAATGTGAACAGTTGGATTATATTTAAAACATTTGTTGAATGTTGATTGTGCAAGTACCAAACAATGTCGATAAGCCAAGGACCATCTAAACGACCAAAAACAGGTCCATTATCTTTAAATGAAAAAACTCTGATATTGAATTGTTATATATCATTGAAAAACAAGGATCCAAGTGCAAGTGTTGATGATATTGTGGAATTAACGGCTGCTATGTTGTGTGTTGCTAAATCAACAATTTATAGATCACTAAAAGAAAGCAAGAATGGAACTCTTCAACCCCCTAAAACTCCTTCAGGCCGAAAACCAATTGAGATCGATGAGTCATTAAAACAAAGACTAAGGCGTAAAGTCCATGGATTTTACTTACGAGAGGAAATTCCAACACTTGACAAAATTATGACATCAGTGCAAGGAGATACGGACTATCCAGAATTCTCCAGAATGACATTATGCAAACTTTTGAAAGATGTGGGTTTCAGATATACAAAACATAATAGAAAATCTCTCTTGATAGATAAACCGGAAATAGTTTTTTGGAGAAGAGACTATTTAAGAAGCATTCGACATGCCAGAGAACAAAATTTGAAAATCTTCTACTTAGACGAAACATGGATAAATGCTGGATATACAGTTTCCAAATCTTGGCAAGATGAAAACATTAAAAGCGGAAGGCAGGCATTCGTGGAAGGTTTGTCGTTAGGTTTGCAGCCGCCATCTGGAAAAGGAAAAAGATTTATCATTGTCCATGTTGGAAGTTCTGAAGGTTTTGTTGATGGTGGATTATTAACTTTTATTTCAAAACGCACGGGGGACTATCACGAAGATATGAATGGGGATGTCTTCGAGGAATGGTTTGTTCAAATGTTGGATCTGATTCCAAAAGGGGCTGTTATTGTTATGGACAACGCAAGTTACCATTCACGGTTACGAGAAGCATTGCCCACAAGTCGTTGGCGTAAAGCAGAGCTTTTGGAGTGGCTAATTTCGAAAAATATTAAGTTTCCCAAAGATCGACTAAGGAAAGAACTTTACTGAATTGCAAAAATGAACAAGAATAAATACAAAACCGACATTGTAGAAGAAATGGCTTCTTCTCGTGGTATATCAGTTCTTCGACTTCCCCCTTATCATTGTGAACTTAATCCCATAGAATTAATATGAGTTCAGGTAGAGGGGGAAGTTGGAAAAAAAATACTACTTTTAAAATAAACGATGTTGTGAAATTGTTTGAGAGTGCTGTAAGTCATGTGAGTAAGGAAAATTGGACAAACTGTATCGAGCATGTTATCAAAGTAGAGGCAAATATGTGGAAAATTGACAATATTTGTGATGATTTAATCGACCCTATTATTATTAATGGCAACAACGATTCTTCCTCTTCCGAGTCGGATATAGAATAAAATGTAAGTAATAAATGTATTCCAATAATTATTTCTTTTCATTTTTTATTATATTATAATTTGAAACGTATTTTTTTCCCAAAATACACACCACTGCATTGCGTTATTGATTATCTGCTAATCCTTTAACAATGAATAAACCCTAAACTTCACTACAACTGAAACAAATACGGAGTCGATCTACCTGGTTTTTAGATTTACGGAAGAAATGTAATTTAAAGTAAGAGATTTATCAAAAATTTCATGGTGCTCCCTGTAAAGGTTTTGCATACTTAATTAGGGTTTATTACTCCTCGTACTTTTTGTACATACTATAGAAAACAATTAGTTAGTTAGTAAAAGACACTTATTTGCTATATTTGTAATTTGCATTTAGAAATAATTTGAGTTTTCCTGTCACTTAATCGGGTTCTACGTTCATTCAGGACCTGACATAAGGAAATGAAGAAACTAGAGCACATAGCTTTTCTTGTGCAACTGCAGATATATTTGGAAAATGAAATTTATTTTCCTGTCACCACTTTGGAGGATCAGAATTACGTGAGTGGGTGGCTCATTGGGTGAGTGGCGTGAAGATAGCGTCGAGAACGCTTGGAATAAAATACGCTGCATTTCCCTCTATTTCACTGGACGTTATGGAAAGCGAGTAGCTGTGTTGCATATTTAATGACGCTTTTTCGCATATTCTAAAAAATCGCTGTTTCAGTCAATCGCCGTTTTTACGATTTTAGTCAAAAGTTGCGATCAGCGATTTTTCAATAACGGCGATTAAATCACCGGTAGCGATATATCGCTCATCACTATCCAACATACAGAATGCGGTTATCTGAGCTTATGAACGTTTGATCCTTAATGACCTTGAACGCTCAAGTACGAATTTTGAATTTGTTTATTGGACGATATAGAATTTTTCAGCTTTAAAGTTATGGCAACTGTAATTGTTTCCAATTTTTTTGCATGGAGTAGTCGACTCTGGGTAGGTATTGGTAATCAATGAGTTTCTGGTGCTAGTTTTGTTTATATTAATTGAAGAACAAATTCTTTCTACTGTTCAGAAATATGAGGAAGAATTCTTATGTGATTTGTTAATTTTACTAATAAAGGATATGTTAGTTAATCATTTGCATTTTTAAAACTGATACTTTGAGCCAGAAGTTTTCAAAACTATCCGAGAAATTTAATTGACATTTTCACTTATTACTATAGGAAAATCGGTAGCCGAAGCTGCAATAAATGGATTTTTTTTGTTTTATATTTGTGGGAATTAAATAATGAAGATTTTTAAGTTTTTCGTCTGTTTTTGGTTATGGTTATATTCATGATTCATGTAAGTTAAACAACCACAAATACAGATTGGTGTATGTCAGGTTATCTACTCTCCGTACTCTTCGTTTTCGTAGTAAGTATTTTGTTAGTGGGTAATATTTTGAGAAATAATTCACTCAGAGAACTTGGAGCAAACAGTATAACAGAACATAGTAATTATTATCATTGTTATTGAAAATTCCGTAGATTTTCGAGACTTTTCGGAGATTCCGTAGTCATCTTCTCAATTTCGTAGATGTACGGAAGATTTCGTAGATGTGACAGGCCTGTATATAAGGATATTCCTGTAATATATGTATAATTTCAACTAGATTTAAAAACATAAAACATCGGTAATCGGCACTCTTTTAGAACGTTTTTGTTTATGCCGCTATAACCAAAAAAGCTTTATCTTTTGCCGAAGTGACGACGAAATTACGTGAAAAACTGTTTGTTGCTTTCTATGGTATTTAGATTTTTGTTCAGTCTCATTTTAAATTGTGATAATTTCTGTTTACCATCGTCCGAACCCTGAAATTTAACTAAAGGTAAGTAAATTATAACTATTAATCAATATATTATTATTGTATATTTACTAAAGGAATATTACGGGAAAAGAAACTAGGGCAAAATTTAAATACCTTTGTGTTTTGAATATTCATCATTTTAGTTCTTTCAAACTATCTCAAATACCAACAGTGGTAAAATCGCAAAGTAAACGGCATTCAATGAAAAACTTAGTTATTGTACTGTCTTTTACTATCTCAATAGTTTTCGAAGCCGTAATATTTTGTTCGCTACCAATTTCAAACACACTATTATTGTATTACCAAAAAAATTAAATTAGTCCAACATTAATAAGTTTTTAATTTTAAAAGGGTAGAAGAAAGAAGAACATGAGTTACAAACATCAAAGTGTTAGTGAGAAGCGTAAAAAGGCATTACTAATGGAAAATGAAAGAGAAAAACAAAAAAACGCAATGTCGGCATTCCTCAGAAAAGAACTAGAAAATTGACAATATCTTCCTGAACCGCCATTAAAGGATGAGGAAATATATGCTTCAACAAGCAATATTAATAATAATACCATCGAGTTACAAGAACACAAAGTCGCGGACGATGATGATAACGTCTTCGTAAGTGATTTATTGGAATTGACAATGAAACTTCTCCACTATTTACTTGTGATCTAGCAGACTGGTCTCAAAATATAACCTCGAAATTTCAAGAATATTTTCTCGAAAACAGACCTTAACAAAATATTGACAAAATAAGTGGGTGTCTAGAACAATTGGATGGTTAAAAATCTAGAAGTTTACAAAGTTCAACATTCTATAAATTTAAAGAAAATGGCGAAAAAGTCCTTCGTGAGTGGTTGGTTTACAGTTTATTGTTATATTTGCAAAGGTCTTCTGAACACGTAGTTTTCATCAAAAAGTGGTTTCCCATTCTATGGTTCCACGACTAAACTCTTTACAAAAGGGAATGGTAACAATTTAGGCTCGTTGGAATTTCTTAGTGAGTTTGACCCGTTTGGAAGTGGGCATGTTAATTATCTTTCTTCGGCCATTTGCAACGAATTTATTCACCTTCTTGCAAATGAGGTAAAAAATGTTATTATCATCGAATTGCAAGTGGCAAAATATTTTTCAATTATCGTCGATTCAACGCCTGATATTTCACATATCGATCAATTAACTGTGATTATAAGATATATTTTACCGAATGGTCAACCAGTAGAAAGGTTTTTAAGTATTGTGGAAATATTTTCTCATACTGCAGAAAGTCTATCGAATGTTTTACAAACCAAATTAAGTTACCTTAATATCAATATCAATTACTGCAGAGGCCAAAGTTATGAGAACGCATCCAATATGTCCGGAAAATATAACGGATAGCAGGCAAAAATTGAGAAGAAGACAAATAATGCACATTTTATACCATGTTCCAGTCATTCTTTAAACTTGGCCGGTAATAGTGCTGCCGAAAGTTGGAAGCTTCTAGATATTTTGAAAATGTACAATGTTTATATATTTTTTTTTCGGTTTCGACGCACAGATGGGAAGTACTTCAAAAATGTCTATCTGTTTCAAAAACTAAGTTACCATTGGTTAAGAAAATATGTGACACAAGATGGTCAGCACGAGCTGATGCTATTAAATCTATTGCGCTTGGTTTTAGTGAAATAAAAAGAGCGTTAGCAGAGCTAAATGATGCTGCAAACCAAAAAAAATTACCCAGAACAGAATCTGGAAATTTACTCCACAAAATGAATAAATTTGAATTTGCCTTGATGACAGTGATTTGGAAAAGAATCCTAGACAGAATAAATTCCACCAGTAAATCTCTACAAGATAATCAAGCCAATTTAACTGCGGTTTGTACACTAGTGGTTTGATCGAATTTGTCAATAGTTTTAGAGAATAGTTTGATGAAGTTGAAGAGGAATCGAAAAAATGCAGCCAAATAATAATAGTGTTTTTAAATGAAACTCAAGGTCTCTAGTTAATTCCACAATATAATACAAGTTATTGAAAATTCTAAAAAATTGACAATTGTTTCGATAAATCAATATCAATATTGACTTATCGAAACAATTGTCAATTTTTTAGAATTTTCAATAACTTGTATTATATTGTGGAATTAACTAGAGACCTTGAGTTTCATTTAAAAACACTAATATGAGCATATTCCACGAAGTAAGGGTCGAGACAGTCAATTTCATTCCAAATAATAATGTTTACAAAAATGAAATTTTAAGGGTTCGTAAGAGGAAACACTGTTCTGATGAAGGCCCTGCCCAAGATATTACTTCAAGAGGCGCTGAGAACTTTAAAATAAATACTTTTTTTCCTATATGTGACAAATTGATTGTTGAATTAAGAATGAGAATGCAAGCCATATGATTGATTGTGTGAATGAAATTTTTGGTGTATTTTTTAATGAACCTTCAAATGAAAAATTTAATGTAAGTATAAAAAAATATTACAATACGTATGTGGATGCTACTGAAGATTTAGTAAATGAAATTGTACAGTTTAAAGCGCTGTGTAAATCAAATGTTATTTCCTCTAATGACCCGTATGAAATGTTAAAATTTTTAATTGATTACAATATTTTGTCAACCTTCTCTAACGTTGAAGTATTGTTGCGTATATATTTAAATATTCCTATTAGTAACGCATCCGGCGACAGAACATTTTCTACGTTGAAACGGGTAAAATCATATCTGAGAAACTCATTAAATGAAGAAAATGTTTCATCGTTGGCTATTCTAAATGTAGAAAGCGATATTCTCGATAAATTGAAAATGAATGATATAATAGATAAGTTTTTAGAAATGAAAATACGTAAAAAAAATTTAATTAGTTGTTTATTTTTATTAATTATTATTTATTCTGTTCGTTGTTCCTTAGGAGGGAAGTTTTTTTTTTTATTTTAGTTGTGTTGTCAATTTTTAGTTAGAAATTTTGTTAAATTAGTTTTTTGTACTAAATAATATGTTTTTGCCAAATAAATCTTTTTATTTATTTATTTGGAAATATTATTATTTATCTATTATTCATTCAACATTTTTTTATCATTACTGAAGGTGCCAAAAGTAAGCAGAAAAATTCTTATTGAAAAGTCATATAGGATATTGGGGGCCCGAAATTTTGCTTGGGCCTTGGGGCCCAACTGACTTAAAAATAGGCACTGTCAGTGATTAGTTTTGTAAAACTGTTGGGTTGCGTCGTCCAAAGTACCACACATATTTACCTCACATATACCACACAACAAGTTTCACTTAAAAAAACATCCAAGCACAAGCACTGCAAAGCAAAATAAAATGAAATTAACTGTCTCGACCCTTACTTCGTGGAATCTAGCCATAAATAACTACAAAACATCAGGTAGGCATCAAATGAAATGTAACTTCTGTCATTCTGACGAAGATATTGATTTATCGAAACAATTGTCAATTTTTTAGAATTTTCAACAATTTTTATTATATTGTGGAATTAGCTAGAAACAGTGAGTTTCATTTAAAACACTAGCAAAATGAAATCCTAAATTAGGGCGTAACACATGAAAAATAACCAAAATCACGAAAAAAAATAATCAATCTTATCAAACAAAAGCCCCTCTCCCACTGTCAACTCTAAGTTTTGAACTTTTTGTGGTTTTTCATTTATCTTAGTTCAAAAATATTAACCACGTTCAATATATTTTTCCAAAAAAATTCTTATTACTACAGATTTTTAGTTTTGTTGTCAATATTCGAGGTTATTAGCGGCACGTCCCAAAATGTACCGAAATAAAGAAATAGAAGGGTTGGGGTGTCGTAAATCATAAGGTTAGAGAGTCAAAAATACTGTAATTAATTGTAATGTGGATGTTGATCAAATGTGCATTGCAAGGTGTACATCTGGCGTTGTCGTCAGGCCTGGTTGGCACTCGGTCTATTCAACTTGATACCAGTAACGTACGGACAATAGAATTAGAAAAGGGATGGTTGTTTAAGTATGTAGTTATTATTATAAACTGACTTGATTTGTTATAGTTTATTTCAATGTTAAAAACCGAATGATTTTTTTTGTTTTGTTTTTAACGTGGTTTATATATTTTCAGAATTCACAGATTATTAGATGAGCTGATAGCAACGATGGAACATAACATTTGACATATTGTAGTATAGAAAATACGAGTATAAATAGTGAAACAGAAATGTACAGTATGCGGAACTCAAATATGTATTTCAATTTTACATCTTTTGAAAATAGTTCTTGAATAAATCTATAAAAAAGAGGCAGTATTTAGAAAATGTATAAAATACGATTGTTGAAACAAACTACGGATATAGATACAAGACTCTATTTTAAGTAAAAAGGCTGCTGATTTAAATGACATATATTGCATTATAGATAACGAAAATCTATCAAAGTGTAGGAAAGATATCTAATAGAATTGAAACCATTTTATTCGAGCCCTTAATGCCTTGTTTACACTTAGATTAATACGGTAAGCTTTTTTGGATTTGATTTAACCCTCCGTCGGACGTATTTGATCTGAGAGACACATGCCCGAAGAATTTTGAAATTACTTTAAATCGCGTAAAGCAACATAAGGTTTGTTCTCACACGAGTTTCAAACCATCAGAAACAGTCAAGATTCTGTGCAATCCATTTCTCCGCGTTCATAAGGAAGTTTCTAATTGTTTGAAAACAGCTGGACGTTGGACAGTTGGACAACCATTAATGAAACCTGTGTGAACATCGTCCAGCTGTTTTCAAACAATCAGAAACTTATGTAACAGCACAGAGAAATGTATTGCGCAGAATCCTGATGGTTTGTGATTCCTGTGAGAACAAACCTATAGTTCCCCTTCCGGATATTCTAATACGTATTCATGGGTAACCGATCAGTGTATGTTGTGATTTTGTTGGGTGCACGTTTCTATAATTTTTTCAAGAAATCGTTTACTCATATCGACGCGCCCGAACAGGTTACTAATACAAAGTGTGAGAAAGTTTGAATTTTCTGAATTTTTTTTCTCTAGTGGATTACATTATATTGTAATGTTATTCTTACTTATTTAAACAGTAAACGGGTAGGATAAACTTGAAACACACGGTATGGCTACTTACGAATTTATTCAAACACTAAACTATTCGCTTAAATTTAATTTATATACACACAACCTTAATTTATATCAACACTTTACTGTTCGCTATTTCTATCACGAGATCACTTTATCAACTAAACTAATTCTCCCTGGCCGGCCCCTTATATATTAGTGCCTTTTTTACTAGGTAATTCTAGATTGCGGCTTGCACAAAAACAATTGGCTCTCTGGTATTTTCTAGATAAGTTAGTCACAATCGTAAACAGTTCTAAGAAATCCCTGCGCATCCGCCATAATTTTAACTTTCATACATGGCTTAGACAGAGTCGGATTCAGGAACTATACCAGTGTGCTGTTTCGTAACATTGGAAGTTTCTCCTGGAACTTTGGTGTAGCCGAGACTGGATGTTTGAATCGGCAACTGGCCCCATTTCTACACTTTACGATCTTATGGAAATAGCAGGGCACCGTCATCACCGGATAACGGGGGTTGTAGCTGCAAATTAATATCTGGACACCGGTATCTTGAAAGATAATCTCTACCATGTTCCTGATTCGCCAATCCAACTGGTTAATCGCTATCTTAGGCATAGCCAGTTTCTTCACGTTGGATTCCAACACATGGTCTCGGAGGTTTCTAAGTGCTTCCCACATATCGTGGTAGGTAGATCGATCTTGAAATTCATTTTTAGTTACCACGTAGAAGACGTACCGCGAACTATGTTTCAGTTTCAGCGTCTTGCCAGGGGCTGGAATCTGGTCTTCAAGTTTTTTCAATTGCCCGAACTTCTTTCGAAAGACGCATGCCAACCCTCGTGCGTTCTTGAGACGGGCGGGGATGTTGTATGCCAGTGAATAATCTTCCGGGAGAGTGAACAAATATTGTCGTTGTTCTGAAGTGACCCCATATGTAGCTTTCCCGGTACCTCCATACGCGCCCATAAATTCATTGAAGGTGGGGTCAGACACATTTCGAATATGGTTTACTCCTTTCTCTAGGTCATGGCCTTCTTCGAATGAGTAGTTCATTTCGGTGAACTACTTTTGGCTTTCCGTTAAGGATTTTGCTTATGCGATATATAACATTATTGATCGTTTTCTTGATTAAGTATGGACCTTCCCAGGATTTTCGTAATTTTGGAAAAAAGCCTTTTCTCCTCGTCGGGTTGTATAACCTTACTTTGTCCCCTTCTTTAAAACCGCCTACTGTGGATTGCGTGTCGTAGGGACTTTTCATTCTGTCGCTGGCAACTTGAAGATTTGTTCGAACTAATTCATATCGTCCAGCCTTCTCATCAATTGGATATGTAGTCTTCTCCTGCCAGATCTTCTCCAGGCCGACAGCCAATTTCCAGGTCACAAGGAAGCCTCATGTCACGTCTAAACAGGATTTTTGCAGGTGTTTCACCCGTAGACTCATTGACGTCAGATCGATAAGCCAATGCGAATAGGGAATGATACTGGTCCCAATCTTTATGATGGCTGGAAGCCACTTTGGACAGGTATTTTTCAATAGTCCTGTTCATTCTCTCGACCATTCCATCTGACTGTGGATGTAATGTTGTTGTTCTGGTCTTCTTCATTCCCAGCTTCTCGCAAATCTCCTGGAATAGATGACTTTCAAAATTTCTTCCCTGGTCACTGTGGACTTCCAAGGGCACTCCATATCGGCTGATACATTCTTTTACCAATATATCCGCGACAGTTTTGACCTCTTGGTTCGGAATAACGTAAATTTCCACCCACTTTGTGAAATAATCCATTACAACCAGGATGTATTTACCACCATTTTCTGTCCTCGGAAATAGTCCAACGATGTCTAAAGCAATCCTTTCGAAATGGCTTCCAGCATTATACTGTTTCATAGGTATTTTTCTTACACCAGTTCTTCACATCGTCGGAGCTGTTCATCCAATAAAACCTTTCACGGACTCGTTGAAGGGTTTTCTTCACTCCCAGATGACCTCCCGATAGACTGTCGTGTAACTTCTTCAGTACCTCAGCTACTCTTGTTCTAGGGATAACTAGCTGTCTCCTAATCTCAGAACCGTCATCGTTTCCAAGGACTCTTTTCAACAGCCCTTCTTCCAGGAGAAGGGAGTCCCACTGAGCCTAATACGCCTTGAATGTCGGTGAAAATCTTGACATTTCTTGCCATATAGGTCGCCGATTCTCTTCCTTCCACTGCCGAATCTTCTTTATACAAGGATCATTCTCCTGATCTTCTCTGATCCTGGTGGGTGACCATTCATCATTGACTACTGTAATTTTTGAAAGTGCAACTTCCCTAGATTTCAACTTGTTGCATTGTAAATATTCTACAGGGCATGACCCTCTAGGCTAAGAGTTGGCTTTTCGGTTATTCACATCAGCTGGATGTTCACCCCTGTCTGATTTCCCCTGTGACTGGAGATCTTGGGTTACAGGAGTCTTTGGTTGCTTAGACAGACTGCGTACGTGCTCTAGCTCACCACACTTCTGGCATTTGATCTTCTTCGTCTTCTTGTCTGCCATACATTTCACCAAGTTGACGATCTTGTCAAATTTGTCATCGTCATCCTCTTCCTGCATGGTCCTATCTTTGTTGTACAGCGAGGTCTTCGTGGCTGTTTTGCATTTAAGAGGTTCTTGGTATGCAGGAGTCGTAGGACGCTTACACGAACTGCGTGCATGCTCTAGCTCGCCACAATTACAGCATCTGATTTTCTTCGGCTTCTTGTCTACCATACCTTGCAACAAGCTGACGATCTGGTCACCTTCTTCCTGTATGGTCCTACCTTTGTTGTATTCGGAAGCCATCGTGGCTGCTTCATATTCAAGAGCAGCAGTAAATGCGTCGGCTAATGTCTTGGGATGGGCTAAACTAAGCGTATTCTGCATATCGGGGCAATAAAGGCCTGGATACCCAGACATTGCATCATGTTCTCTGGTGCTGATGGATAAGCGAATCAAACTAGTCGGGCAATATCCTGTTCATACTCTTGAATGGTTTCGTCACGTTTCCGCCTTCGGTTCTTCAGCTGGAATCTGTATGAATGTTCGTGACCATATCGCATGTCCAACCTCTTCTTTGCTCGAAATCATCCGTTTCTTCAAGCGGTATCGTCTGAAGTACATCTAAGGCATCTCCCCGAAGCGCTATAGTTAGATTCACTGCTTTCTCCTAATCGGACCAATTATTCACTCTAGCGGCTGCTTCAAACTGTTTCACATAATTGGTCCTCGATATTTTTCCATCGAATGCTGGGGCAATGACTCGGGTAAAACTACCAATGTCTCCTGGGTCTTAGGGTTTGTTTCTGGTTCGCAAGGTTTTGTTTGCACGGTTTTTTTTCGGTGTCTTGAGTTCTTATATCTGTCATCTTTCTTTCTAACTCCTTGATTTTCTTGTCCATCGTTGTCATCTTATTCTCAATTTCCTCGTCCATCGTTGACATCTTATTTTCAATTTCAGATTTTAGAGACGAAATTCCATTTTCAACGTCAGCGGCAATGTCGTTTTTCATTAGTAAGATATAGGCAGATATATCGTTCTTCTAGCAGAAATCTTCTTGTCCATATTAGCAGAAATGTCGTTCTTCAAAGCAGAAATATCGATATATATATAGCAGAAATATCGCTGTTCATATCCGTAGAAATCTTCTTTTCCATGCCAGAAATATCGTTCTTCATAGAAGAAATCTTCTCGTCCATGTTCTCTTCCATGGCAAAAATCTTCTCGTCCATGTTAGCAGAAATATTATCAGAAATTGACGAGATTGAGGTGGAAGCCTCGTCATTAAATAAAACTGTTTCTGGATCAAAGCCGCCATTTTCCAGTGCCACTTCAAGTTTTTCTACTATTTCACTTTTTTTACCGGACGTTTCCAACTCACGACATTCCAATTCTGCTCTTAACTCAGTCATTTTCAAGTCACATAGTCTCTTGGCCATTTTTAGGTAGCAATTTATCTATATAGCCCCACACCTGACACCAATGTAATGTTTTTCTTATTCATTTAAACGTTTTTATTACGGGTGGGATAAACTATATACACACGGAATGGCTACTTACGAATTTATTTAAACACTAAACTACTCACTAACACTTAATTTATATACCCACAACCTTAATTTATATCAACACTTCACTGTCCGCTATTTCTATCACGAGATCACTTCATCAACTAAACTAACTCTCCCTGGCCGTCCCCTTATATATTAGTGCCTTTTTTACTAGATAATTCTATATTGCGGCTTACACAAAAACAATTGGCTTTCTGGCATTTTCTAGATAAGACTGGTCACAGAAACAATGTCTAGATAACTTAGTCACAATCGTAAACAGTTCTAAGAAATCCGTGCGCATCCGCCATAATTTTAACTTATATACATGGCTTAGATAGAGTTGGATTCAGGAACTATACCAGTGTGCTGTTTCGTAAAAATATGTAAGAACATATAATGTATTTTCTAGCGCACAAAAATTATCCAATAACTTTGGTGTTATTTTTTAAATGTGTGTGCTGGATATAATGTCATTTTTAAGAAATTTGTTTTAGATTTATATGAAACAATGGTTCCAACACATAAATCATTCAATCCAGAGGATCCTAGAGATCGAAAAATATTGATTGGCATGTTGGATGAACATGATGACGTATAAAGCGAATTTTTAGAAGAAATTTGGTCAACAAATAGACACGGCATAGAAAACTTCCCACTCGTTGTGGTAGTGAGGAGAATCACATTTTTGGTACGGTGTTGAAGATCTGATACCGAAAGAAGGAACAACGATAATCTTATTCCGATTCGCGAAATATTTACAATTTTTGTGGAAAATTGTAGGACATTTTTTATGCGATCTTTAGGACATCTCCAAAATACCCAGAATTAACAACTAGATTAGTGTCCAGATAATGTTCCTCGAAAAAAAAGTCTTGTACACCTTGTACAACTGAAAAACGAAGATGGCAATCGCAGTACTTTTGTAGAATTTGCAGTGAAGGTCTTTGACTACAGCATGCAGTTTTTGCGTGCAAAAGATGTTTTGGAATGATAGCAAACGTTCAAGACGATAGTTCTGATTAGAATTCCCATTTGGTCGTTTATCATATATTTTTACAAGTATTAACAGAATTTTTCATGTTATTTTGTCTAAAAAACTTTTGTGATTATGGATAATATGTTTAAATCAGTGGTTCCCAACCTTTTCTGGACCACCGCCCCCTATAGAAGAGAACAAAAATTCAGCATAACTGTGCACTGATATAGAAAATCAGGAAAACTATATCATTTTAAAGTGGAGAACTCTTTAGATTTATTTGTTCAATGATGTCTTCATATTGTGGGTTTCTTAAGTGTCTTCTATTTTGCAATTCTTCAAGGAAATCTAGTTCTTGTTTCCTTCCACAAATATGTAGAACTTCTAGTTCTGTGTTAGGTGTCAAGTAGATGTTTGGCGACATTGTGAAACATAAATGGTCAACTATATCATTACCAAACAAAATCAATTCGTCATTGCTATACTTTTTGAGCCCCTTTCAAGCCGTAAACACACGTTACTACGCCTATGACGGTGGTAGATTATTCTATAGCCTTCGGCCTTTTCAATGGCCTGTGGCATTAACACCCTTTCGAAACACTAAAATATAAAGTTTATGTTGTGAATCAAAAGTTTATGTGGATGAGTTAGTTTCAATAACAACTGTTTAACTTTTGGTTAGGCAACAGTACACACGAAAAGATCCACCAAATGATCAAATCAATCAAGTGTAAATTGATTTACGATATGATTTTCCATATCAATTATTACAAACATTTGTTATCAATTTTAACAGTATAAGGTATCATCATCTTGTAATGGTTAATTATGGAAGGACTTAATTACGAATGTTTAACTGGGACTGTTTTGGAATGAACGCTATGAATTGTAGAATATCCATGAGTTCATTTATTTATTTGTTTTTTCAGAAGTTGCTCCAGTAAAATTATTTGTGGGTGGAATCGGTGAGTCAAAACTCCATTTCCTTATATCAACAAATAAAATCACTCCTATTTGTGACATCTTGTATTATACGTGTCATCTTTTGTCATTTTAAAAAACATCAAGCCATCCCAACGAATTTAAAATATCCCTCATGAAAATAAGAAATAATGTTTATATCCACTCTAGATAAAACCTTATCATTGAAAATGATTAGAGATAATGCAGAAAAAGGAATAAATAATCCACATTCAGATGAATCGGTCGTTAGGGTCTCTCCGAAGTGCCATCCCTTTTCTTTTTCCTCTGTCTCTTTTGGATTTTCGCAGCATAAACAGATCGGAAGCTCTCGACGAAATCTCGATAATTATGATTCATTTGCAAACCGCGTTTCTGGAAACATTTTTCGGCATAAATCTGGGATTAACGAGAAGACATTATGATCGATGATTTCCTTTTCTGGATTCTTGATGTACATAAATGAAATACTTTGTAAAGAAATTTATATGGAAATACCGTTTTCTTGGATTATTGAGGATTTGTTTTAATATTGTATAGATAATTCATTTATAAGTTACTTAATTATTAAAATCAAGTGCAGAAATTTTACAAATGAATGCATATAGCAACCTTTGCGTTAGACAACTTCATATATCTGAGTTTTATCAAAAAATCAGCATTATTTTTAATGTTCTAAAAGCAAGAATATTGAAGGCCACTTGACATGGAGCAATGCAA